>CM051235.1:274535502-275792169 GCA_027917425.1 Gastrophryne carolinensis | reverse complement strand
GCTGGAGTGGAAGTCTGAGCCTTGGGGGCGGGGCTTATGCTGCCTGTCACACAGGCTGAGCCAATGCAACCTGAGCAGCTCTCTGCCTGTCCCACTCGCTGGCTGTATGTAATCTACGCCGATCAACGGCTCCTGCTCTCAGGGGGCTTTCCCAGCTCTCCCACCTATGCCTGGCTCTGACAGCTGTCACTTCCATCCTGTACCTCCGTGTTGCTCCCCTGGCCATCATAGGCTGCTGCGCTGTGCACTGGGCGGCTGGAGGTGGAGTCTTCCTTCATCATCGAGGAGGGGCGGGCTCATACACAGGCTGTTGTGCCGGGCACTGAGAACCCACTGACAGTAAAAAAAAAATGCGATTGTTGCTGTCTGCTGCCCCTGTCCCCGCCCCTGCCATAGCTCCGCCCTATGCACGTGCCTTTGTGTGCCTAGTGGCAAATACGGCCCTGATGCAGGCTTGAGGATTGCATGAGTATAATGGACTAAATCTTGGCCCAGCATTTATCAGTCTGTAAGGAACTAGACCCTGAAATTTGGAGGTGCCATAATTAGTGCAGTCTAAATAATTGCTGATACAAAAAAAACATGTCTACCACTGATGTAATCCTAAACCGCTTTGCGCAAATATATCAAAAATAAAGGAATGACTAAATAAAAATATTTAGGCAGTAGGATTTACAAAATGCATATTGCTCCGCTATGTGGGAAAGCAGCCAATGTCAGTCCTGGATTTCTATTATAGGTATATGTTGATGGAGCAGCTGAAAGGGCTCTGGGAATGCTTTATAGTAATTTTCAGGACCAAAAGACAAAATCCTCCCACGGTTGCTGAGCAAAGCAGTACACATGTCTCCTTTCAAAATTTTTGTACACAACATCAGAGTTTTACATATCCCCTCCTCTGTCTTTATATGTGAACAGTGGCCGCCAAACCTTTTGACAGGAGCTCATGAATGGAGAATGTAAAGCCCATAGGTCATATTATAGATGATTAATCAACATATTGTATTTCACAGCGGTAAATAGGAATTGTAAGCATTTTATATGCAGAATGTGTTCCCCGGATGAATTATGGCAAACAGGGAAATATATTACATTAACAGTATTAAGCTGTTGACTGCAATAGAAACCAGATCTTGTGATGTCCACAGCAGAATGCCGTAGATGATAAAAATACATGGACGGTGTATGGGTTACTTATCTTCTAGCAGGCATGCCATTGCTCGGGAATATTCTAGAGGCCACTTGATAGAATTTAAACATCCAACTAGAATGCCCCGCTGTGTGACCCCCCCCCCCCCAAATTGCCAAATCCACTCACCTGTTTCTGAGCCCTCTTCACATTTCAACACCATGGCTTCACCTCCACTATAGCTTTAGCCAGTTGTGTACCCACTCCAGGTCTTTCAGAATGGCCAATGCAGGCCTTAGATGCTTTTCACGGGCTTTAGAGGCTTAGAAAGGCGAACTGTCACAGGCCTCAGGCACTCTTCCCTGGTTCGAGACACTCTTCTGCTCATCCTGCCACCCACCTACTCTGGTTTTCAAAGGCCTTAGGGATTCAGTAAGGCTGCTGCTGTTAGCACCTTCCACTGGCATACACTGACCTTAGGGGCTCTTTGAGGCTGCTGCTGTTGTTACTCCTATCCACTTGCTTTCTGTGACTTGTAGGGGCTCAATAAGACTGCTGCTGCTTTTAACACTCTTCAATGGTTTCATAGGCCTTAGGGACTCTATGAGGCTGCTGCTGCTGTTGCTGTTAGCCCCTCCACTAGCTTACAGGTCACAGGGAAACCAACTGGAGATTCAGTTAATCAGCTGGCTCTTGGGAAGCCCTTGGCTCATAGGACGGTACTGGGGATCTATGTGAGGCACTATTGAGACTACAATGTGGTCCTCATGCTCTGAAATGCCTCCTACAAATCGAAAGCAGAATAGGAGGGTTAGGATAGATCCTGCCTCAAGGACCCCTTCCCCAAAGAGAAAAAAATGATCTTACTATGGTCCACCTCTCGGATGCGGGTAGGCAAAGGCCTTTTCACGGTTGCTGGTCAAGGCCCCCCTACATATCTAGGTGGGGTGGGTGGTTGAGGCCCCCTTTGATGGCTAGACGGGACAGCTTGTGGAGGCCCCTGGTAAACCCTATCTAATAAAACCCAGAATTGATCTTGTCCTCCAGTAAATACTCCAGTAAATACTTCTCCTCCAGGATAAACTCCTAGCCCTAGAACTCCAAGTGGAAGTGTAGAACCGGGGTAGCCCAAAGACTCTGTTGGTGATTCTGGAGCTGCCTTGGACTGAGAGGTCCCCATAGGTGAAATGCAGCTGGGTTTCCTGATACTATGCACCAAACATTGGAGGCACTGCTGGCAAAATGTCAGAATGCGCCCACTGTCTTGCCGAGGGGCAAACCTTTATTTTGTTGCCCTTAAGCCATGGATGGGTGCATTGTAGAGATATCCACTAAATGAAAGAAATCAAACTTTAACTTGTTTTGGCTGTTCTCATTTCACATACCAAAACACAAAAGGGGGGTAAACAAAAACAATCAACAAAACACAAATAAATAAACAAAAATTAAGTCAATGAGTTGTCGAATAAATGCTGCCGAATAGATTGGGCAGCATGGCTCAGGGCATCGGAATACAGTAAGCCATGTATTTTGGGAGCTGCAGCAGGGGTTGCATTGGATTGCGCCTGCTATGTGGTCCAGACAACTAAACCGCGACTTCAATAGGTTTTGGCGTGCTCCACAATTGCCGAAGTGCAGTGGTGGGCCTGAATAAGTGTTTAGCATTTTTAAAGTTTGCCTACAGGTGCCAAATACTTAGTAACACATTTAGTATAGCATTATTTTTTTTCTTATTTAGACCCAATCCACATCCTTTCTGCAAGTGTATAGCATGCAGAACATGTTGCCTCTCCCTGCTCCCTGTGGCAGCAGTGCTGCTGTCCTAGATCTTGAAGACAAAAATACAGATCTAATAAACAGTAAATGCCTAAGAATGGCCTTTAAAGTGGACCAACACCCAGGATTTTGACTATCCTGGGTATTGGTCCACTTCCCCGGGGCACCCCGATTTGGGGTGCCCCGCTGCCTGAAACCCCCCCAAACACCCCGAAAACTCACCTCTCCACGCTCCCACATGAGTGCGCTGTCCAATGCCCGCCGACGGACAAGTGATGTCCGTCGACGGACAAGGGATCGCGCCCGCCGCCGCCTCCCGCGCGTCACTCTTGACGTGTGCCATTCAGAGACGGCCGGCGCGGGCGCGCACGTCTAGAGGAGCGCGAGTGAGGCGGCGGAAGCAGCGGCTGGAGAGGTAAGGTTTTTCTGGGTTTTGGGGGGGGGTTACACCCCGCGGGACATCCCGATCTCGGATGTCCCGCGGTGTGTGAGGTGATCGGCCCAGGAATCTTATAGATTCCCGAGCCGATCACCCCTGGGTGTTGGCCCACTTTAAAAAGGGAAAGGCTCACAATGCTGGGCTCAAAGTCCTTAAACTTGTAAGAGAGAAGCACAGTCATACAAACAGAGGTTATGTCCAGTTAGCACCAGTGCAGCACCCTACAAGACTTTCCCATAATACATATTTGCTTTCCCCGTGTATTCTTCAGCAAATGAACAGGTGCCACATCACGCCCACAAGTTGACAGTTGTCTGAATTTTGAATTTGGGAACCATCTGAATAGATGCTGGGATAGGATCCTTTGAATAGGGATATTTAAGCCAATTTGCAGCATTGAATTTCTAGGGGACAGTGTCTGTCATTGAATTTCAAGCGCCTGCATTCATCTGCTACAGTGTTTGCACTAATCTGCTTTCACCAAAAGAACTAAGAAGTAGCATAGATACACAGCTTAGATGAGAACATTACACATCTAGGCAGATTGGATAGAATAGGGATATAGGAATACAACATATACAACATAAAATACACAGGCCATCTGTGATTAGTTTATGGTACTCCATAACAGACTTGCTGGTTGTGTTCCAAAATATATATATTATATATATATATAAAAAAAAAAAATATATATATATATATACACAATATATATATATATATATATATATATATATATATATATATATATATATATATTATTTTTTTTTTTTTTTAAATAAAGCCACACAGCAAATAAAATGCAGCTTGTATACCTGGCAGTACCATATGCTTGATGTTAATTTGTGCAAATGCACTCTATTCTGGTATATTTTTTTGAATTTGTGTAAAAGTGGAACAAAAATACTCCAGGGCCAGCTGCTGGCCTTCCCCCATGTCGGGTTGCCTGCTGTGTGAAACTCCAGTCGTCCGCAAAACTTACTCTTGCCGACTGCTTACACAGCAGGGTAAACAGCGGCGGCCACATCTGGTAGTTCTGTAGGACAGTTGTGGTTGTGCAACCATATGTAGACCATGGTCTTAGTACATGGGAAAGGCTTTAGGAGAGCTTCTTCCTGCCTTATTAATGCCATTGCCTGGATTGGCCATTTAAGTGATAGGTATTTGACTGGGTATTGTAGATTTTTGTGGGTAGGAATCTGTTTCATTATTTAGATTGTTATGTCAACTGTTAGACTCAAGATATTGGTTGTCCCAGAGGCTGATTGGTGTGGGACAGGATTCTTCTCGGCTTCCTCCTCATTTTTACCTTGACCTGACACTTTTAGGGCAGTGTATCTCTCCCACCTCACTTGCTTAGTTAGTATTGGTGGCAATGTATAAAGTGGCATGTGGGCACTTAGGGAAGAGGAGACGGAGAACTAAATAAGGTAAGGCACAGCAGCGGAAGAGTTGTTTCATGGCTTGAACAGAATACATGATGCTTGAATAAATGGGTGCATCCTGATTCCCCTTGTAATCCTGATTCCCCTACCCGCAAACTGAGTTTTGCTTTCCCTTAAACCCCATGCCCCCCCATCCACAGAAGATGAAGAAATCAATTAAAAACCTTTCAGACTAACTGATACCCTGATACTAGAGATGAGCGAACTTTTGAAAAACTCGATTCGACTCATTCGCCGAATTTTCAGACAAAAATAGTTTTGACCCGAATTTATTTGCGACAAATCGCTATTAAAAATGGCTATTTCTGAGCTTCCTAGAGCCTCAATAGGGTTGTAAACCATTCTGCCTTGCTGTAACACGCATAGGATGCGTGCTGGGTTACTGAAATAATACTGTAAATAATTAGGACATGCAGATCAGAGGCATCGCTATTAGAATTGCAGAGAGGCACAATTACAGAGAGTTGGGGTGGCATCACTATGAGGGGCCCCTATATTGCCTGAAAAATACACCCTGGAGCTGGCAGGAGCCCAAATATTGGCTGAAACACATCCTGGAGTTGGCAGCAGGAGCCCACAAATTGGCTGAATGACACCCTGGAGTTGCAAGCAGCAGCAGCAGGAACCCAAACATAGCTTGAAAGAGACATTGGAGTTGGCAGCAGGAGCCCAAAAATTGGATGAATCACACCCTGGAGTTGCAAGCAGCAGCAGCCCAAACATAGCTTGAAATAGACACTGGAGTTGGCAGCAGGAGCCCAAAAATTGGATGAATCACATCCTGGAGTTGCAAGCAGCAGCAGGAGCCCGAACATTACTTTAAAGAGACACTGGAGTTGGCAGCAGGAGCCCAAAAATTGACTGACACACCCTGGAGTTGGCAGCAGCAGCAGCAGGAACCTAGAAATTGGCTGGAAGGCACCCTGAAGTTGGCAGCAGCAGGGGCACATACATTAGCTGGAAGGCACACCCTGGAGTTGGCAGCAGCATAAGCAGGAGCCCAAACATTGCTTGAAAGACACCCTGGAGTTGGCAGCAGCAGGAGGCCAAAAATTGGCTGAGAGAGACACTGGAGTTGGCAGCAGGAGCCCAAAAATTGGATGAATCACAGCCTGGAGTTGCAAGCAGCAGCAGCAGCCCGAACATTACTTTAAAGAGACACTGGAGTTGGCAGCAGGAGCCCAAAAATTGACTGACACACCCTGGAGTTGGCAGCAGCAGGAACCTAGAAATTGGCTGGAAGGCACCCTGAAGTTGGCAGCAGCAGGAGCACATACATTAGCTGGAAGGCACACCCTGGAATTGGCAGCAGCATAAGCAGGAGCCCAAATATTGCTTGAAAGACACCCTGGAGTTGGCAGCAGCAGCAGGAGGCCAAAAATTGGCTGAGAGAGACACTGGAGTTGGCAGCAGGAGCCCAAGAATTGGATGAATCACACCCTGGAGTTGCAAGCAGCAGGAGCCCCAAACATTGGCTGAAACAGACACTGGAGTTGGCAGCAGGAGCCCTAAAATTGAATGAATCACACCCTGGAGTTGCAAGCAGCAGGAGCCCAACATAGCTTAAAAGACACACTGGAGTTGGCTGCAGGAGCCCAAAAATTGACTGACACACCCTGGAGTTGGCAGCAGCAGCAGGAACCTAGAAATTGGCTGGAAGGCACCCTGAAGTTGGCAGCAGCAGGAGCACATACATTAGCTGGAAGGCACACCCTGGAGTTGGCAGCAGCATAAGCAGGAGCCCAAACATTGCTTGAAAGGCACCCTGAAGTTGGCAGCAGCAGGAGGCCAAAAAGTGGCAGAGAGAGACACTGGAGTTAGCAGCAGGAGCCCAAAAATTGGATGACTCACACCCTGGAGTTGCAAGCAGCAACAGGAGCCTGAACATTACTTTTAAAGAGACACTGGAGTTGGCAGCAGGAGCCCAAAAATTGGATGAATCACACCCTGGAGTTGCAAGCAGCAGCAGGAGCCCGAACATTACTTTAAAGAGACACTGGAGTTGGCAGCAGGAGCCCAAAAATTGGATGAATCACACCCTGGAGTTGCAAGCAGCAGCAGCAGGAGCCCAAACATTACTTTAAAGAGACACTGGAGTTGGCAGCAGGAGCCCAAAAATTGACTGACACACCCTGGAGTTGGCAGCAGCAGCAGCAGGTACCTAGAAATTGGCTGGAAGGCACCCTGAAGTTGGCAGCAGCAGGAGCACATACATTAGCTGGAAGGCACACCCTGGAGTTGGCAGCAGCATAAGCAGGAGCCCAAACATTGCTTGAAAGACACCCTGGAGTTGGCAGCAGCAGCATCAGGAGGCAAAAATTGGCTGAGAGAGACACTGGAGTAGGCAGCAGGAGCCCAAAAATTGGATGAATCACACCCTGGAGTTGCAAGCAGCAGCAGGAGCCCGAACATTACTTTTAAGAGACACTGGAGTTGGCAGCAGGAGCCCAAAAACTGGATGAATCACACCCTGGAGTTGCAAGCAGCAGCAGGAGCCCGAACATTACTTTAAATAGACACAGGAGTTGGCTTCAGGAGCCCAAAAATTGGATGAATCACACCCTGGAGTTGCAAGCAGCAGCAGCCCAAACATTACTTTTAAGAGACACTGGAGTTGGCTTCAGGAGTCCAAAAATTGGATGAATCACACCCTGGAGTTGCAAGCAGCAGCAGCAGGAGCCCAAACATTACTTTAAAGAGACACTGGAGTTGGCAGCAGGAGCCCAAAAATTGGATGAATCATACCCTGGAGTTGCAAGCAGCAGCAGCAGGAGCCCACACATTGGCTGAAAGAGACACTGGAGTTGGCAGCAGGAGCCCTAAAATTGGATGAATCACACCCTGGAGTTGCAAGCAGATGGAGCCCAACATAGCTTGAAAGACACACTGGAGTTGGCAGCAGGAGCCCAAAAATTGACTGACACACCCTGGAGTTGGCAGCAGCAGCAGCAGGAACCTAGAAATTGGCTGGAAGGCACCCTGAAGTTGGCAGCAGCAGGAGCACATACATTAGCTGGAAGGCACACCCTGGAGTTGGCAGCAGCATAAGCAGGAGCCCAAACATTGCTTGAAAGACACCCTGCATTTGGCAGCAGCAGCAGCAGGAGGCCAAAAAGTGGCTGAGAGAGACACTGGAGTTGGCAGCAGGAGCCCAAAAATTGGATGAATCACAACCTGGAGTTGCAAGCAGCAGCAGGAGCCCAAATATACACTGGAGTTGGCTTCAGGAGCCCAAAAATTGGATGAATCACACCCTGGAGTTGCAAGCAGCAGCAGCAGCAGGAGCCCAAACATTGGCTGAAAGGCACACCCTGAAGTTGGCATCAGTAGGAGGCCAAAAATTGGTTGGAAGGCACACCCTGAAGTTGGCATCAGCAGGAGCCCAAAAATTGGCCTAAAGACATAAATATGTTTTGCACCATTTGGAAAGTGTAAAATGTGGGACCATGCTGAATCTAGTCGCATGCATCAGGCATTGGTGGGTGGAAATCCTGGCTGATCCATCCCTGATTCATTTTGACAAAGGTGAGTCTCTCCACATTTTTAGTTGACAGACGAGTTCTCCTCACCGTAACTATGGCCCCCGCCGCACTAAACACCTGCTCAGATGACACGCTACTTGCCGGGCAGGACAGCTTTTCCAGGACAAACTCTGCTAGTTGCGGCCACAAATCAAGTTTGGCTGCCCAGAAGTCCAGCGGATCCTCAAGGTGTGTTGGCATGGTCATGTCAAAGTATGACATGACCTGCTGGTTCAGGTCCTGCTCCAGGTCTTCCTGCTGCTCATGAGTATCCTCACTATGCGGGTGTAGAAAGCTACTCATTAGCGACTGAAGACTGAGGCTGCTGCTGATGGAGCTGCTGCTGCTGCTCCTGCCAACCCCCCCAGCAGCCATGGCAGTGGAAGGTGAGCGCAGAGGTCCCCTCCAGTCAGACCTGCGAGAGTATGGACCATGGCGCAGATAGGCATTGGCCAACTGCCTACGTAGAATGTCTTTGTAGTAGTTCAGTTTGTCCTCCCTCTCGGTGGGTTTAAAAAATGGCCCCATTTTGTGCCGGAAGCGAGGGTCCAATAAGGTGGACAGCCAGAAGTCATCCCGCCGACAGATGGAAACAATTCTGGGGTCACTACGCAAGCACGTGAGCATGCTTCCTGCCATTTGCACAAGTGACTCGGATGGACTACCTGTCTCCATCTCCACTGCATATTGCCTAGGTGTGCCCGGGTCCTCTGTCTCGCCTTCCTCAAAAACCTCTAGCTCCTCTGGCTGCTCCTGCTCCTCCTCTCCTGTCCGCTGACTAGATAAACCAGCCATTTCGCCAAGCCTAAACTGTGTTTTGCTGGGCAACTCCTCCTCCTCTTCCTCCTCCTTCTCCAGTTCAGCTCCAACGGGGTTCATGTGGCCGTAAGATGTAAACGCCATATCTCCAGTGCCCTGACCAGCCATGGTTTCCAACATGTGCTGTAGTACATGAAGCAGTGGAATCACGTAGTTCATCCCGTAATCCTGCCGACTGACAAATAAAGTGGCTTCCTCAAAGGGCCTGAGCAAACGGCAGGTGTCACGTATGAGCTGCCACTGGTTGACATTGAAGTTACACAGGGGAGTCCCCCTATCTGCTTGGATCATCAGGAAATCCGTGATGGCTTTTCTCTGTTCATATAATCGGTCCAACATGTGAAGGGTGGAATTCCAACGGGTGGAAACATCGCAAATCAGACTATGTTGGGGGATACCGTTCTGACGCTGTAGCTCAAGAAGGGTGTGTTTGGCGGTGTATGAGTGGCTGAAGTGCATGCAAAGTTTCCTTGAAGTTGTTAGGATGTCTTGCAGATGGGGGGAACACTTCAGAAACCGCTTGACAACCAGATTGAAGACGTGAGCCATGCAGGAGGCATGGATCAGGCTTCCTTGTCGCAGAGCAGACAAAATGTTCTTCCCATTGTCGGTAACCATGATTCCCATTTTAAGTTTTCTTGGAGTAAGCCATGTTTGGATTTCCTGATGAATAAATTTAAGCAGTTCCTCCCCTGTGTGACTCCGTTCGCCAAGACAAACCATGTGAAGCACTGCGTGACACCTCCGTGCCCTGCACACATGGTAGACTGGAGGGGCACTGATACTGGAGCCTACAGTGGAGGGTGAGGAGATGGCGGAGGATGCGGAGGCCGAGTCGCACAGTGTCACAGGCCCAACGGGCAGGGAGTGTGGAGGCCGAAGCGGCGTGACCTGTCCAAGTTTCCACTTCTGCTGCTGCAAAGGGACCACATTCACCCAGTGGGCTGTAAACGACATGTATTGTCCCTGACCGTAGTTACAGCTCCAGACGTCGGCGCTGCCATGCACTTTGCTACACACCGACAGGCTCAAGGACTGGCTCAAGGACTGGCCCACCTTCTGTTCAACAAAAGTGTGCAGTGCTGGTACTGCCTTCTTGGCAAAGAAATGACGGCTTGGGACTCTCCACCTCGGCTCGGCACAAGCCATCAGTTCTCTGAAAGGTGCAGAGTCCACCACCTGAAAAGGGAGCGACTGCAGCACCAGCAACTTGGACAGGAGCACATTCAGCTTCTGAGCCGTAGGATGAGTGGGCGCATACTGCTGTCTCTTGGACATGGCTTCGCTGATGGATTGCTGGCGGGATGCATGACTTGGAGGAGGAGGAGCAGGAGCGACAGAGGATGGGTATGATGCACAGCTGCCTTCGGCTGAGGTGCTGGAGCCTTGGCTGGCAGAAATTGGGAGCGGCATGCCACTTAGTGAGAAAGCAGACTGGACCACCCCTAGGGAGCCTCGGTTCTCCCAGGTCGCTTTATGGTGACGCATCATATGTTGACGCAGGGCCATGGTGCCAAGATTTGGGCCCTGGCCACGCTTCACCTTCTGCCTACATATCTTGCATGTGGCCATGTTACCCTCCTGCGGATGCTTCAGGAAAAACTGCCACACTGCCGAGTAGCTACTTTTCCCACCAACAGGCCTCACTGATTCGCTGCTATTGTCGCCAACTCCAGGAACCACTGCTCCACTACCTCCCGATAAGGTAGCCTGCCGCGCAGCAGGTGCTCTACCCCGGCCCCGGCCCCGTTTGGCTCCAGGCTTTTCAATTGTGCCCCCATGCTGCCTGCCAACCATGCTGCCAACACCTTGCTGCCTGAGCTGCTGACTCCGGGGCAACCTGTGCCCCTCTTCTCCTGATGATGACGATGAAGCCCCTTCATCACCCGGCTCCCAAGTGCGATCGGCTTCATCATCATCATCATCACCGAGTTGTGGCTGTACGTCACTGATGTTCGTGGATTCCTCAACAGTGTCTGGCGCAGGAGCTGGAACGCTTGCAACACCCACGACACTGTCCACATCACTATTTGTCTGCCTAGCTAAAGAAGCCACCTCCATTTCTTGGCTGGGCAGTAGCTGCTGACTGTCCTCTATCTGATCGTCCTCCTCACTAAAGAGTGGAGCTGAACCCAAAGCATAGGATACATCGCTGGGGGAGGGAACGGCGTAGGAGGCAATGGGAGGACAGGGACTGCTCTCGGGGCATGCCAACTCAGGGTTGTGTCAGAGGAACCTACCGACCCTAGACTGGGGGTCTCAGATGTAACATGTGATGATGTTGATAAGCGCTTTAACCAATCTACCACGGCAGATGCGTTACTGGTGGAGACACCACCGCTAGCAGATACTGGCAGATCAGGTCTCTCACCGTGACCCCTGCTGCCACTCGCCCCTAGTCTGCTGCGACCTCTGCCTGCTGAATCTTGGCCTCTGCCCCTCCTCTTTGAACATCCTGGCACTTGTCTGCTTGACATTTTTATGTATTTGCTTATTTAGTATAAACAGATAGGGTGCAAGGTGCAGCTTTGGGGTGCCCTGCGGCCTGGTTTATTGAAAACAGTCAAAAACAAGTGCAAACTGAAGTAGCTTAATAAAGCAGCTGATGCTGATCAACGCTTATGTTGTATACCAGATAGGGTGCAAGGTGCAGCTTTGGGGTGCCCTGCGGCCTGGTTTATTAAAAGCAGTCAAAAACAAGCGCAAACTGAAGTAGCTTAATAAAGCAGCTGATGCTGATCAATGCTTATGTTGTATACCAGATAGGGTGCAAGGGGCAGCTTTGGGGTGCCCTGCGGCCTGGTTTCTTGAAAACAGTCAAAAACAAGCGCAAACTGAAGTACCTTAATAAAGCAGCTGATGCTGATCAACGCTTATGTTGTATACCAGATAGGGTGCAAGGGGCAGCTTTGGGGTGCCCTGTGGTCTGGTTTATTAAAAGCAGTCAAAAACAAGTGCAAACTGAAGTAGCTTAATAAAGCAGCTGATGCTGATCAACGCTTATGTTGTATACCAGATAGGGTGCAAGGTGCAGCTTTGGGGTGCCCTGCGGTCTGGTTTATTAAAAGCAGTCAAAAACAAGTGCAAACTGAAGTAGCTTAATAAAGCAGCTCATGCTGATCAACACTTATGTTGTATACCAGATAGGGTGCAAGGTGCTGCCTTGGGGTGCCCTGCGGCCTGGTTTCTTGAAAACAGTCAAAAACAAGTGCAAACTGAAGTAGCTTAATAAAGCAGCTGATGCTGATCAACGCTTATGTTGTATACCAGATAGGGTGCAAGGTGCAGCTTTGGGGTGCCCTGCGGCCTGGTTTATTAAAAGCAGTCAAAAACAAGCGCAAACTGAAGTAGCTTAATAAAGCAGCTGATGCTGATCAACGCTTATGTTGTATACCAGATAGGGTGCAAGGTGCAGCTTTGGGGTGCCCTGCGGCCTGGTTTATTGAAAACAGTCAAAAACAAGCTCAAACTGAAGTAGCTTAATAAAGCAGCTGATGCTGATCAACGCTTATGTTGTATACCAGATAGGGTGCAAGGTGCAGCTTTGGGGTGCCCTGCGGCCTGATTTATTAAAAGCAGTCAAAAACAAGTGCAAACTGAAGTAGCTTAATAAAGCAGCTGATGCTGATCAACGCTTATGTTGTATACCAGATAGGGTGCAAGGTGCAGCTTTGGGGTGCCCTGCGGCCTGGTTCATTAAAAGCAGTCAAAAACAAGCGCAAACTGAAGTAGCTTAATAAAGCAGCTGATGCTGATCAACGCTTATGTTGTATACCAGATAGGGTGCAAGGTGCAGCTTTGGGGTGCCCTGCGGCCTGGTTTATTGAAAACAGTCAAAAACAAGCTCAAACTGAAGTAGCTTAATAAAGCAGCTGATGCTGATCAACGCTTATGTTGTGTACCAGATAGGGTGCAAGGTGCAGCTTTGGGGTGCCCTGCGGCCTGGTTTATTAAAAGCAGTCAAAAACAAGCGCAAACTGAAGTAGCTTAATAAAGCAGCTGATGCTGATCAACGCTTATGTTGTATACCAGATAGGGTGCAAGGTGCAGCTTTGGGGTGCCCTGCGGCCTGGTTTATTAAAAGCAGTCAAAAGCAAGTGCAAACTGAAGTAGCTTAATAAAGCAGCTGATGCTGATCAACGCTTATGTTGTGTACCAGATAGGGTGCAAGGTGCAGCTTTGGGGTGCCCTGCGGCCTGGTTTATTAAAAGCAGTCAAAAACAAGTGCAAACTGAAGTAGCTTAATAAAGCAGCTGATGCTGATCAACGCTTATGTTGTATACCAGATAGGGTGCAAGGGGCAGCTTTGGGGTGCCCTGCGGCCTGGTTTATTGAAAACAGTCAAAAACAAGCGGAAACTGAAGTAGCTTAATAAAGCAGCTGATGCTGATCAACGCTTATGTTGTATACCAGATAGGGTGCAAGGTGCAGCTTTGGGGTGCCCTGCGGCCTGGTTTATTAAAAGCAGTCAAAAACAAGTGCAAACTGAAGTAGCTTAATAAAGCAGCTGATGCTGATCAACGCTTATGTTGTATACCAGATAGGGTGCAGGGTGCAGCTTTGGGGTGCCCTGCGGCCTGGTTTATTAAAAGCAGTCAAAAACAAGCGCAAACTGAAGTAGCTTAATAAAGCAGCTGATGCTGATCAACGCTTATGTTGTGTACCAGATAGGGTGCAAGGTGCAGCTTTGGGGTGCCCTGCGGCCTGGTTTATTAAAAGCAGTCAAAAACAAGTGCAAACTGAAGTAGCTTAATAAAGCAGCTGATGCTGATCAACGCTTATGTTGTATACCAGATAGGGTGCAAGGTGCAGCTTTGGGGTGCCCTGCGGCCTGGTTTATTAAAAGCAGTCAAAAACAAGTGCAAACTGAAGTAGCTTAATAAAGCAGCTGATGCTGATCAACGCTTATGTTGTATACCAGATAGGGTGCAAGGTGCAGCTTTGGGGTGCCCTGCGGCCTGGTTTATTAAAAGCAGTCAAAAACAAGCGCAAACTGAAGTAGCTTAATAAAGCAGCTGATGCTGATCAACGCTTATGTTGTGTACCAGATAGGGTGCAAGGTGCAGCTTTGGGGTGCCCTGCGGCCTGGTTTATTAAAAGCAGTCAAAAACAAGTGCAAACTGAAGTAGCTTAATAAAGCAGCTGATGCTGATCAACGCTTATGTTGTATACCAGATAGGGTGCAAGGGGCAGCTTTGGGGTGCCCTGCGGCCTGGTTTATTAAAAGCAGTCAAAAACAAGTGCAAACTGAAGTAGCTTAATAAAGCAGCTGATGCTGATCAACGCTTATGTTGTATACCAGATAGGGTGCAAGGTGCAGCTTTGGGGTGCCCTGCGGCCTGGTTTATTGAAAACAGTCAAAAACAAGCTCAAACTGAAGTAGCTTAATAAAGCAGCTGATGCTGATCAACGCTTATGTTGTATACCAGATAGGGTGCAAGATGCAGCTTTGGGGTGCTGTTGGGGCGTGGGAGTCGTTGCCGGTAAAAACAGTCCTCACTCAAGTCTTGGCAAAAATAGGCTTAGGTTTATTTTTGAGCAAAAACAGAAAACAAATGAACAAAAAACAAAATTCATGAAAATAAGGGGTTAAGTTATAGCTACCGTAGGACCAAGTAGCACCCCAGCTCTCAGCTCATCCTGACTGAACTGAACTGAAAATCCCTCCACCTATATACAGGTGCACTTATCTACCAATTACCAGTTTCCAACAGCCCTTTATTCTTAAAGGAATATACATCTGGTTTTTAAACAGAAATATTACATATAAATCATACATTAAACCACATGAAACAAAGCAACAAAGCATGTCTCCTTTAAAAATAAAAAGGAGCTTATAATCTATATACATATTAACAAATTATACACAGGAACATAAACACACTAGGTTTGGCTGCAGCTTTGCCTCACCTGGCAGTAATTAGCAGCATCCTATATAAACCCAGCACACCCTCTGCTCTGGTTTGGTCTCTGCAGGTAAGTAGCTGGTCATGCTGTGTGTGTGTTGGTGGGGAATAGTGAACTAGTTTATCTGTGAAAGGATAGTGGACAGAGATGAAGATTTGCTGGCCAGCAGATAGAAAAGAGAGAGAAAGACACATACACACACAGACAGACAGACCTGCTCACTATTAACCCCTCAACATACCCCCCAACTCAAGTGGAAGCTTGTCCTTCCACAGAACACATCTCCTGGACCTGGGTACCGAATCGGGACAGGTGATCTGCATTCTTATGCTGACTTCCCGGTTTGTATTGGACCAAGAATCTGTATGGTTGTAGGCTTAAGTACCATCTTGTCAGGCGGGCATTGTTACCTTTCATTGTGTTCAACCAAAATAAAGGATGATGGTCAGAGATTAACACAAATTCTTTCCCCAATAGATAATAACGTAAAGACTCTACAGCCCACTTGATAGCTAAACATTCTTTTTCTATAGTAGAATATTTCTCCTCTCTGGGAAACAATTTTCTACTAATGTACAGAATTGGGTGTTCCTCTCCATTCTGAAACTGACATAGAACAGCTCCGATACCTCTTTCTGACGCATCCACCTGGACTAGAAATGGCAGAGAAAAGTTTGAATTTCTTAATACCGGAGCAGAACAAAGCTTCTCTTTTAGTTTATTAAATGAATTTTCACATTCAGGAGTCCAATCCACAAGGTTTCTCTTGGTTTTCTTGGTAAGATCACTTAGTGGAGCTGCCAAATTTGAAAAATTTGGAATAAATCGGCGGTAATAGCCAGCCAGTCCTAAAAATGATCTTACCTCTTTTTTTGTTTTTGGGATTGGGGCATCCATCACTGCTGCGACCTTGGACATTTCTGGTTTAATTTTCCCACCACCTATAACATAGCCAAGATAAGATGTTTCTCTCTGAGCTATTGTACATTTTGTGGGATTGATTGTCAGCCCGGCTTTTGCTATGGCAGAGATTACATTGCCTAAATGCAACAGATGAGACTTCCAATCAGAACTAAAGACAATGACCTCGTCCAGATACGCCGCACAGTATGAGCTATGTGGTTTTATAATTGTATCTATTAACCTCTGAAATGTAGCAGGGGCATTGTGTAAACCAAAAGGCATACGTGTGAACTGAAACAAACCTTGTAGGGTGGCAAAAGCTGTTTTTTCACGGGAATCTTCTGCAAGTGGTATTTGCCAATAGCCTTTAGTCAGATCAAATGTGGAAATGTATTGGGCATCACCCAGCCTAGTGATCAAGTCTTCTATATGGGGCATAGGGTAAGTATCAAATTTAGAGATCTGATTGAGTTTTCTAAAATCAATACAAAATCTCATTTCTCCATTTTTCTTGGGTACAATCACAATGGGAGAACACCAGGGGCTAGAAGATGGCTCAATGACTCCTAATTTTAGCATGTTTTGGATCTCTATGTCTATCACTGGTTTGAGTTTTTCTGGTACTCTGTAGGGTTTTTGGCGTATTGGTTTTACATCACCAGTGTCAATGACATGCTGGACTAAGTTAGTATGCCCTGGTGTAGTAACAAATGTGTGTTTATATTTCTGAATTAATAGATCTACATCTCTATTTTGTTTTTCAGAAAGTTCTCCACCTCTTTTAATCTTAGAGATTTGTGAAGAACTAGGAGACAATACAGAGTAGGCCTGCTCGAGTATATTTGGGTGACATTCTGACAGGATAGTACAGGCCACATTTGGTCCATCAACCCATTTTTTAAGCAGATTGGCATGGAAAATTTTCTTCTTTTGAATTCTGCCTGGCATAGAAATCTCATAATCTACAGGACCAGTTTGGCGTAAGACTTCAAATGGTCCCTGCCATTTTGCTAGCAATTTGTTATCAGAGGTTGGCAGTAACAGCAAAACCTTATCACCTGGCAAAAAAGATTTTTGCTTGGCAGATTTGTCATACCAGCGTTTCATGCGTGACTGTGCCTCTGAAACGTTGATTTTCACAAAATCAGCTAATTCCGCCAGTCTGTCCCGCATAGAAACTACATAATCCACCAGGTTTTTTTGGTTTGGGCTAGGTTCTTCCCAGTGTTCCTTTATTACATCCAGTGGTCCTCTTGGTCTTCTCCCATAGAGTAACTCAAATGGAGAGAAGCCAGTGGCTGCTTGTGGAACCTCCCTGTATGCAAATAACACATATGGAAGCAGTTCATCCCATTGCTTTGGATACTGTACCACAAATTTACACAGCATCTTTTTAAGAGTTTGGTTAAAACGTTCCACCAAGCCATCAGTTTGGGGGTGATAAGGGGTGGTCCTCACAGCCTCAATACCAAGGAGCTGATGGATTTGCTTCATTAAACTGGACTGAAAGTTTGAACCTTGGTCTGTGAGAATTGTATGAGGAATACCCATCTGACTAAAGAACTTAATCAGTTCTTCTGCAATTCTTTTTGTGGTGATAGTTCTTAAAGGGATAGCCTCTGGATACCGGGTCATATAATCACTTAGTACAAGAACATATTGGTTACCTTTTTTACTTTTTTCAAGAGGACCAATGATATCCAAAGCTATCCTTTCAAAAGGGGTATCAACCACGGGGATGGGAAGCAATTTACATTTTTTGTCACCTGGAGCAATATATTGGCATTCTGGACATGATTCACAAAAAATTGCCACATCTGCATGTATTTTAGGCCAAAAGAACCGGTTCAGTATTCTTGACAGAGTTTTATTTCTACCCAAATGTCCAGAGAGTGGAATACTGTGAGCAATATTCATAATTGACTCTCTGTACTCAGAGGGTACCACAATTTGCCACACTTGCTCTGCTGTTTGTGGGTGCTGGCAAACCCTATACAGGATCTTATTTTTTAATGTGTAATAGGGATACTGTTTGGGTTCTTCTGTGTCCTCTTTCACCTGAGAGAACGGTAAGGCAAGGGTGTTATTTTGTCTTTGTTTAACAGACATATCCTCCCAATTTAAAGGTTGATTAGGTCCTTTTTCCAAGAGACAATGTTCAGACCGCCATTTTTCACGGGCAAGTCGCTTTCCTCTCTTAGAAAGATGACTTTTACCATTACCATCGAATACATCACCATCAAATGGAAACACATCACCTAGAGGTTGTACAGTAGATAGTGTTTTAACTTGTGACCTAGTTGTTATTGCCGAAATCAAACTGCTATTTTTGATCATAGTACCGAATCCAGGTATGTCCTGACCCAAGACTACCGAATATGGCAGCGTAGGTACTACCCCCATTTCTACTGACACTTGCATATCATCTATTTGCACAGGTATAATAGCCTTAGGGTACACCTTTTTATCACCATGCACACATGTCAATAGCAAATGACCTGTTATATTAGCAGAGTCCACCAAGTCTGATCTAATCAGAGACTGCTGACTCCCAGTATCAATTAAAGCAGTCACCATTTGGGAGTTCACAGTAACAGGCTGCAAATATTCTTTCACAAGTCCCGCACAATTTGCAGATCCTTTTACTTTTCTACTGGTTACCATGACACAGTCCTTAGCATAATGTCCAGTTTTACCACAGGAAAAACAAGTAATCTCCTTATGCTGGCCTTTATACTTAACAGTCTCAGCCCTTTGCTTATCAGTAACAGTAGTAAAAGGAATAGGTCTTACCACACTTGGTTTCTGCATCAGTCCTTTCCTTGCAAGCAAAAAGTTTTCAGCGAGTGTCACTGCTTGCTCACCATCATCAGGCTGATGTTCCTTGACCCAGATTTGCATAGGTGCAGGTAGAACATACAAGAATTGCTCCATAATGATAGTCTCCATCACCTGTTGAACCGTCTTGCCCTCCGGAGCCATCCACTTGGTGCACAATTCCGTCAGCTGGGTGTAGGCCTCTCTTGGCCCTTCCCTGTCCTGGTATCTGTAGGTCCGGAATTTTTGGCGAAATGTCTCTCCATGTATATTGTAGCGTCTCAGAATTGCAGCTTTAACTTTTTGGTAGTTTCCTGCATCCTCAGTGCGCATTTGGCTATAGGCCTGCAAAGCTTTGCTGGTGAGGAATGGTGCAAGATGAAGAACCCACTGATCCTCAGGCCACTTATTTGCTTGAGCCACTCTTTCAAACACTTTAAGAAATGACTCTATATCATCAGTCTCTGATAGCTTAGTAAGCTTTAAATTTGTAGTAGGAGGTATATTGCGCTGCATGGCTTGCAGCACCTGTAAGAACTGTTCATCTCTCCTTACCCTTTCCTTTTCTTGTTGCTGCAGCTCAATTTTACGCTGCTCCTCCTCTTTTTCTCTCCTCCATTGCTCACGCTCATAAGCATACTTTTCCTCCTCTTTTCTACGCTGGTCACTTAGCTCTTGGCGGTGAACCAACCACACAAGGAGTTCCTCTATATTTTTTGGAGTAGTTACACTCACCGGTGGATCCGTACCGCTCCCAGCTGCAGCGCCCTCCTCTGGAATCTTAGCTTTAGATTCTTCAATCTGGGTGCCTTCCATTTTGGATTTAGGGACCACTGGTTGGCGTCTTTCTGCAGGTCTGGGTGGTTGTATAGATCCCTTGGTTCGCTGAGATCGCCTTGGAGAAGAAGTTGTTATAAATCTCCTGGCATGACCTCTTCCGGCCATGGACTGAGTTTGACAGCTGCGCTTATGAGTCCAGTGCAGACAGCAAGCGCCCCACTTCTGACACCATATGTTGGGGCGTGGGAGTCGTTGCCGGTAAAAACAGTCCTCACTCAAGTCTTGGCAAAAATAGGCTTAGGTTTATTTTTGAGCAAAAACAGAAAACAAATGAACAAAAAACAAAATTCATGAAAATAAGGGGTTAAGTTATAGCTACCGTAGGACCAAGTAGCACCCCAGCTCTCAGCTCATCCTGACTGAACTGAACTGAAAATCCCTCCACCTATATACAGGTGCACTTATCTACCAATTACCAGTTTCCAACAGCCCTTTATTCTTAAAGGAATATACATCTGGTTTTTAAACAGAAATATTACATATAAATCATACATTAAACCACATGAAACAAAGCAACAAAGCATGTCTCCTTTAAAAATAAAAAGGAGCTTATAATCTATATACATATTAACAAATTATACACAGGAACATAAACACACTAGGTTTGGCTGCAGCTTTGCCTCACCTGGCAGTAATTAGCAGCATCCTATATAAACCCAGCACACCCTCTGCTCTGGTTTGGTCTTTGCAGGTAAGTAGCTGGTCATGCTGTGTGTGTGTTGGTGGGGAATAGTGAACTAGTTTATCTGTGAAAGGATAGTGGACAGAGATGAAGATTTGCTGGCCAGCAGATAGAAAAGAGAGAGAAAGACACATACACACACAGACAGACAGACCTGCTCACTATTAACCCCTCAACAGGTGCCCTGCGGCCTGGTTTCTTGAAAACAGTCAAAAACAAGCGCAAACTTAAGTAGCTTAATAAAGCAGCTGATGCTGATCAATGCTTATGTTGTATACATCTGGTTAAAATAGCATGTGCCTTGGGATGCCAGTGTGGCGTAATGTATTTTAAGCTGAACAAAAAGTAACATTAATCCAAGTATGACAAATGCTTTTAGCAGATAGGGTTAAAATAGCATGTGCCTTGGGATGCCAGTGTGGCGTAATGTATTTTAAGCTGAACAAAAAGTAACAATAATCCAAGTATGAGAAATGCTTTCAGCAGATAGGGTTAAATAGCATGTGCCTTGGGATGCCAGTGTGGCGTAATGTATTTTAAGCTGAACAAAAAGTAACAATAATCCAAGTATGAGAAATGCTTTTAGCAGATAGGGTTAAATAGCATGTGCCTTGGGATGCCAGTGTGGCGTAATGTATTTTAAGCTGAACAAATAGTAACAATAATCCAAGTATGAGAAATGCTTTTAGCAGATAGGGTTAAAATAGCATGTGCCTTGGGATGCCAGTGTGGCGTAATGTATTTTAAGCTGAGCAAAAAGTATTAACTATAATCCAAGTATGAGAAATCCTTTTGTTTAACAGATAGGGTTAAATAGCATGTGCCTTGGGATGCCAGTGTGGCGTAATGTATTTTAAGCTGAGCAAAAAGTATTAACTATAATCCAAGTATGAGAAATCCTTTTGTTGAACAGATAGGGTTAAAATAGCATGTGCCTTGGGATGCCAGTGTGGCGTAATGTATTTTAAGCTGAACAAAAAGTAACAATAATCCAAGTATGAGAAATGCTTTTAGCAGATATGGTTAAATAGCATGTGCCTTGGGATGCCAGTGTGGCGTAATGTATTTTAAGCTGAGCAAAAAGTATTAACTATAATCCAAGTATGAGAAATCCTTTTGTTTAACAGATAGGGTTAAAATAGCATGTGCCTTGGGATGCCAGTGTGGCGTAATGTATTTTAAGCTGAACAAATAGTAACAATAATCCAAGTATGAGAAATGCTTTTAGCAGATAGGATTAAAATAGCATGTGCCTTGGGATGCCAGTGTGGCGTAATGTATTTTAAGCTGAACAAAAAGTAACAATAATCCAAGTATGAGAAATGCTTTTAGCAGATAGGGTTAAAATAGCATGTGCCTTGGGATGCCAGTGTGGCGTAATGTATTTTAAGATGAGCAAAAAGTATTAACTATAATCCAAGTATGAGAAATCCTTTTGTTTAACAGATAGGGTTAAATAGCATGTGCCTTGGGATGCCAGTGTGGCGTAATGTATTTTAAGCTGAGCAAAAAGTATTAACTATAATCCAAGTATGAGAAATCCTTTTGTTGAACAGATAGGGTTAAAATAGCATGTGCCTTGGGATGCCAGTGTGGCGTAATGTATTTTAAGCTGAGCAAAAAGTATTAACTATAATCCAAGTATGAGAAATCCTTTTGTTTAACAGATAGGGTTAAATAGCATGCGCATTGCATGCACAGTGTGCAGCTGTATTTTAACCAAACCAAATATTATTAACAGTAACCCAGTACCGTATTTGCTGGCGTATAAGACGACTTTTTCCCCCTGTAAAACATGCCTCCAAGTGGGGGGGTCGTCTTATACGCCGGGTGCACCTGGGTCACAAACATATAAATGTACTTACCTTCACCAAGCTGGGCAACACGATCGTCCTCCTCCTCCTGCAGAGCGATGCTCTTGCTCAGGCAGAACTAGTTGATCAGAGCAGGGAGAGACTGAGCAGGCCAGCAGGATGAGCGCCGAGCAGATCAGGTTTCCTGCTCTCAGGCACTGTGTGGGCAGGCAGGGGGCTGGCTCCTGGCACGCACTCCTGACATCGCCCTCGCTGCTCTGCACTTTGAAGGGGACTCTTCAGCATCTGATCTGAGGTTTGATTTATTTAAGATTTATTAAAAAAAAAAAGTTTCTATGGGGCATCCCCCAGTGTAAAACCCCAAACTGGCCCCTTTCCCAGACCCCACACATTACACAATATGCTATTAGATGGGACACATTCTAAACAACCCAGGCATGTCCCCAGCTATAGGCGAGCAGGGATGTGGCCGCAGTGTAATGTGGTGTGGACTCTGGGAAACCGGGTCATTGGGGAAGTTTACACAGGGGGTACCCCAAATTGGGGGAGTTTACACAGGGGGCATCCCAACCTGGGGGAGTTTACACAGGGGCATCCCAACTTGGGATGCCCTACTGGGTTTTGTTCCCTGCATCAGGGGCAGCAAAATGGAATGCCCCCCTGTCTGAATCCCCCCGTTTGGCCTTTTTCCCAGACTCCACATTACACTGCGGCCACATTCCTGCTCGCCTTTAGTTGGGGCCTGTGCTGGCTATTCAGAATGCGGATGTGGCTGCAGTGTAATGTGGTTTGGGCTCTGGGAAAAGGGCCAGTTGGGGGGTTTCACACAGTAGAGGAAACCCAATTTGGCATGCCCCTGGAGTAGGGAACAAACCCACTGGGGCATTCCAATTGGGGATGCCCCACTGTAAAACCCTCCCTATTGGCCCTATTCCCAGAGCCAACACCACATTACCCTGCAGCTGCATCCCTACTATGCCTTTAGCTGGGACGCATTCTGAATAGCCAGCACAGGCACGTCCCCAACTAAAGACGAGCAGGGATGCAGCTGCAGTGTAATCTGATGTGCGCTCTGGGAAAAAGGCCAGTCGGGGGTATTTCAACAGTGGGGCTACCAAATTTGGGAGGCCCCACTGGGTTTTGTTCCCTACTCCAAGGGTATCCCAAATTGTGATCCTCCAATGTGTGAAACCCCCCATCTGGCCCTTGTCCCAGAGCCCAAACCACATTATACTGCAGCTGCATCCCTACTATGCCTTTAGCTGGGACACATTCTGAATAGCCAGTGTGGGCACATCCCAAACTAAAGGCGAGCAGGGATGCGGCTGCAGTGTAATCTGATGTTTTTTTACGTTTAATTTGGTGTGCGGAAGAGGGAGCAGTCTTATACGGCGAGTATATAACAAAGTCTATATTTTAAGAGGAAATGTTGGTGGGTCGTCTTATACGCCCAGTGGACCAGAACTCACTGAACTTATGAAATACATTTGGTCAAAGCCCCTGCCAATAATCCCTTCCCAGGGTGCGAAACCAGAAATGCTAATTTTTGTTTTTCAAATCGTCCTGGAACACTGTTCTTTTTCTTCTCCCTCTCTGTATGGAAGGCAATCAGTCATTGCATAGGTGTGGCAATGACACCATTGCCACTCACTACAGTGGCAATAATTGGATGAGGCGGGGCTTTGCAGCGAAAATTGGAGGTATTATCTGGGAAAAGAGTGAAGCAGGAGCAGTGAAAATTGGCAAAAGATGATATTCATGGGGGAAGCAGCTCAGGGGGTGCTAGTTAAGAATGTAGTTTTTGTTCTGCTTTATCTTTAAACTTACCTATTGTACAGTACTTGGCAGCCACCGACAGTGGATCAGGACAAACAAATCACGGGTTAGATTATTTGTACTGTCCCCGAGGGGGCAGCTTTAGGCTTTTAATAACACTGTAATAGAAATTCTATTCGGATGTAATTTGAATAGTCTAATTACAGCTGGTAATTTAACTCACAGGCAGTAGAAAAGATGGAGGTTAATTTCAGGCCTCTGGAGTCTTTTCGCTTTCACTTACAGATAGAAATCAGGTAACAGTTTGTAGCTAATTACATTGGCACATTAAATATTTAGGCCCTCTTAATTTCTCCGTAGGAACAGGTAGGCTGCTATACTGCAGTGTCTGAAAAGTCAGATTTAATTTTTAATAACAGATAAGCTGTAAAAGCAACGTGATATTCGGCAAAGAAGATTAGCCTGGCAAGGTGTCTGCTGTCACATCTGAGTAATTTCTTCAGCTAATGACAGCTGGGTGGATTAATAGCTGTATCATGACCATAGGAAAATGGTTTTAAATACAAATAATGCATTTCTTCAATAAGGCTTTTCTGTTGCATTTGAATATGAAAACAGAAAACAGAAAAAGAGAACACCTTCCACATTCCAGACTCCTGCGGACTATTGTGGGGGGGGGGGGGGGGGGTGGTAGTTTAACAATCAGTGTTTCACACCAGGGTGATTGTGGGGCATTTGGTATCACCCTGCCCTGCAATCGCCAGTAAAACGATGCCTAAAATAATCTATGGGCACATTCACTTCCGCATTTGGCATGCAGAGTGATCACATCGCCCTACAAAAGCCTTGCGTGCAGCATCTAGAGGGCACTTCAGTAGGGATTCAACTGTATGTAAGTGGAAAGATCTAAACGCCCTCCGCACACTGAACACCAGCGAGCACCCCCACAATCGCTTGGTGTGAAACCAGCCTAAATGAATAGGTTGCCGGGCATCTCCTCTGGTGACACCACCTGTCGTTGTGCGCTCAACGGATATAGGGGTTCTGGGATAGGGATGTCGGTAGGTGTGTGCACATGTGCCAGTCACTTGGTGTGAAACCAGCTTAATTGTTCAGGGGGGGGAATCATTAATTAGCCAGTGCTGGGAGTATACAGGAGCTGAGGGAACCCTTGGTTTAAACTATGCCAGATGGCAACATTTGGAATCTATGGAGAGAACTGAAGGCCCAGATACCTACTTGTCTTAGTCAGGCTACACTGAGCCAGCTGGAGTTGCACCAAAGCCTGGTGTTGCTAAGTGGAGAGTTTACAGTGACTGTGCCACTGGAACTACAGCTGCGGATATTGTACTACTGGAACTACTTGTGAAGTAGGGGTTGTCCTTTAATAAGTGGAACCTTTTTCAAGCCATCTGTCGCAGACCGTGTTTGAATGCTAAGAAGAATCCACTTCATACACTCCTTGCCCTAGCTCAGGGTTGAATGTTCAACATATGTCTCCCAATTCTAATCTGGAAGAGGTAAGCATATAATTCACTGCTGGCTGGGGAAAGTGGTGGAAGGATGGGTTTAGGTTCCTAGGGTAAGCCAGGCCTTCAGAGACAGGATTCCCCTGTACGTCATCTGTAAAGAAAATACATTCCATCACAAATGCATGCAGTATACTATAGAACAAATGACACATTGTCTTTACACCTCTGCAGTCCAAATGATTGTGCTAATTGGATTTAAGTATCATATAGATGTATGGCATCTCAGGGCTCTTTGGATCACTAAAATCAACCTCAAACAACTGTAACAATTCACTTACCAGCTGAGCACGATTAGAAGAAAACCAACACCCAGCGGGATCGGCCCGGGAATCTATAAGATTCCCGGGCCCATCCGATCCCTCCCCGCAGGGCATCCAAAATCAGGATGCCCCGCTGTTTGAAACCCCCCCAGGGAGCCTGCTGCACTTACCTCATTGCCATTGCGCGGGCCACGGGAAGCACGAGATGCGGCCGCCAGCAGCTCCGAGCGCGTTGATTGGACGAGCATGTGTCGTAGGAGCAGGGTGAGCCGAGTTGTAACTTGTGAACTGGGGGGTTTCACGTAGCGGGGCACCCCGATCGGCAGTGGACCAAAGCCCAGGATAGTCAAAATCCTGGGTGTTGGTCCACTTTAAGAAGAATGTTTCATATTATTAACCAGGTCACAGGTTTCAAGCAAAGCAATGTGGGAAATAAAAAAGTCTCTTTGCTGCCAAAAAGCTTCAAATAGTACAATTCCTTGTACAAGGTATGAAAATATTAGATATTTTACAAAGCATGATCATCCCAAAGGCATGATGAGGAAGGTTTCTGCCAGACACATTCACTGGATCTCCATTGAAGTAATTTGGGGCCCGAATTTGGAGGCCCAAAGATGGCTATAAAATGGGTGTAGCAAGGGCTGGAGGGCTGAAAATCGAGGGGAATACCAGGACGATTGCCCTGCACAAAATGGAAATTACATAAAACAATAATAGAAAACTAAAAAAATTAAAGAAATACACCAAAGAAATAAACAAATAAATGCATCAATCAATATGTACATATATATAAAAATATATACATATATACATCAATAAATAAATATATATGCCATATTTTTCGTCCCTATACGACATGACCAAAAGTGTGGGGAAAATGTCAGTGTGCCTTATCGGGCGGATTTAAAAAAAATAAATAAAATAAATGAAACTCACACATTACCGGTGCTCTTGCATTGCTGATGGGGCTGCCTGCCACACTACGGGAGGCCAGAGGAAGATGGAGGAGCCACACCAACCTGCTGCACTGACCCATGTGTTCGCGCGTGCCCTGGCGGGAAGAAGCAGCAGATGGAGGCGTGGCAGGAGCTGTCTCAGTCCCTGTCGCTGCTGTTGCTTCCGGAAAACACAGCGATAGCAGCGGCCTGCCGCTGCTTCTTACTGGCCAGGCCACGCAGACACCTGGCTCCATAGAGTGAATGGGTGTGTCGTGGTGCAGGCCACGTTCACCCGATTCATGGAGCCGGGATCATCTTCCGGCCTCCCGCAGTATGGCAGCCCGGTCAGCAACACGGAGCGCCTGTAGCATGTGGGTTGACTTTTTTTTTAATTGAGTTGACTTTTGACGCCTATATGGGGAACGGGGGTGGGGGGTGCCACACTGCTTATATGGTGAATGGGAGGGGGAATGCCACACTGTCTATATGGGGAATGGGGGGTTGCCACACCGTCTATATGGGGAATGGGGGGAATGCCACACTGTCTATATGGGGAATGTGGGGATGCCACACTGCCTATGGGAATGGAGGGGATGCCACACTGTCTATATGGGGGAATGTGAGGATGCCACACTGTCTATATGGGGAATGGGGGAGGGAATGCCGCATTGCCTATATGAGGAATGAGAGGGGGAAATGCCACACTGCCTATATGGGGAATGGGAGGGGGAAATGTCACACTACCTATATGGTGAATGGGAGGGGGAAATGTCACAATGTCTATATGGGGAATGAGGGGGATGCCACACTGTCTATATGGGGAATGGGAGGGGGGGATGCCACACTGCCTAGGGGAATGGGATGGGGGAATGCCACACAGCCTATGGGAAGGGGGGATGACACACTGCCTATCTATTGGGAATGGGAGGGGGATGCAACTCAGCTAGGTTCAGCCGCCAATAGCCTTTGTGACACGCTGCCAGCCACATCCCCTGTCACCTCTGGCTGTGGGGAGCACCTGCGCCAGACATTCACAAATGCCTAGAGTGGGTATGTGCTTCACTTAAAGGTATACGGTGGAAGCGGCCACGGCCCTTGCATGCCCAGCTGGATTGCAGCTAGGTGAGTTTATACTGTGATCCCTGGGGGTATCACACAGCAGGGCATCCCAGGGTGAGGGAATCAGCAAACCCTGCAGCAGTAGGACGTATTGGCTGATACACTGTTTTCTGCAGTTTCTGCTCTGCCTATGGATGAAATGTGTCACTCCCTGGGGAAGAAGTGTTTAGGTGTAGGTAGAGAACCTTTCAGGTGATCCCAAGGCATATGCACGACAGCATCTGATTCAACCACTCAGGTAGGCCTGGAGGGAAGTACCTGATGGGAGGCACTCCTTTAACTCAGAATAGATTGCCAGGTGATGCAATATATTCTGATTGGCTGGAACCTTGTGATTTCCCCGTTTCATATTCACGGGTATATCAGAATGCCTCAGTTAAGCGGACTAAAACCCAGCAGAGAAAAAAAGAATCTAGGGTTGGCCGATTACTTATCTCTAGGGCATCCTAATTTGGATCCTCTGCTGTGTGAAACCTGAGTTGCCGGTATACCCCCTCTGCTTGTTGTCCCACTTAACAACTGATGTGTAATTCCTCGCTCAGCCATTCAGTCAGGGAACCACCAGGGATGCCAGGCGCTCCCCAATCTCTGTCCCAGGCACTATGGGCACGCATGGCATAGATGGCCGATTGGACCAGAGTAGGCATTTGCACCATGGGATCATTGGTGATGTGAGTATACTTGGGATCCCAGGGGGCTGCACACAGGAGGAGCATGGACCAAAACCCAGTATGGTCAAAATCCTGGGTTTTGATCCCCTTTAAGCAGTCTGCAATTTCGATTGTGGAGGCTGTTTAAGGGATAATCTATCTGAAATGTCTCAGTAATGCTTCCTAGATCAGCAGACACCACACAGCAGTTACCCAAAGCACAGTCTCTCTCCCTAAACCACTCACATGCCGACAATGCTAGATTCATACCTACCAGTTTTTCAGGGTGGGAAAGAGGGACATTTGTTAAATTCAACCACACACCCTCATTTAGAGATGGATAGGAGATAGGGTTTAACAGTGACAACAATATAAACACTTTACATGCAAATGAATAATTTGTTGATGCAGATCTGCAGGTTACACCTCAAAGAGGGACAAATAAGATCAACAAGGGACAGGGGGACATAGACTCAAAAGAAGGACAGTCCATCCAAACTCGTGGGAGGTATGCAAGGTTTCCTTCTCTTCTTCACTCCACAGCCTGCAGAATAGCAGGAGAAATAAGATAACATGTGAGGGGTGAGGCTGGGAAAGTCTCCATGCTCTTCACAGGCAAGAGGACCGACTGTACTCTATGCTATGCCCACTTCGAGGAAAGGTTTTCTCTACTCTTGCTACAGCTGTACTGAACCATCTGTGGCCCTGCTTTACCAGCTTTACTCTTGCATACTGCGCTCCGAAATGGAAAACAGTGTGCCACCGGCCAGGGCTGCCATCTCGAACCACCTTGATGCTGGGGGAAAATGTGCATTGCTCAAATCTCTAAGACTCCAAAGACTGCAGGGTGGATTTTGGTCCAATAAAAAAATGTCAGCTCTGTTTTATTTTTGGTAATCATAATTTTATATATCTGGCGAATGGTTGTGTGAAGGAATGAGGCCATATATGTTTATGATAAGCAGAGAGTGAACAGAGCGGAACTACATTGGATTTAAAGGTGCAGTTATACTGGTAAGCGCATTAAAGATGGTGCTTACACAGAATATGTTGATTCCCATGTGGTGAAGTGCTGTAAGCTTTTATCTTTGATTTTTTTTTTTTTAATATTCTTTATTTAGTACATTTTCAAAAGTTCAAAACAAGGGGTACAGAACGCAAGAAGGGAATGGGAGTACAGAACGGTTGACAAGTATACAAAGAAAACAAAGGGGGACACAACCCAGGATAATTCAGGGAATGGGATCCGGATCTCCCTTCTTGGGCAGGGGTATGATGCTATCAGATCTCAACTTGGATTGAATGTGCGGGGGGGGGGGGGTGTATCCGGATTAAGAGGCAGGGACAATAATGGAGGGGGGGGGGGGGAGAAAAACGGTGGGGACCTGGAGGGAAGGAGAGGGATATGGGGTGTCCGTGATGACCTAGCTGTGTTTCGGCCAGTTGTAGGTTAAGTGCGTCCGGTTTGGTCCGTCCCCGGGCGTTACCCACTGGCATGTACCCGAAATTCCGCTGAGTCTTGGAAGATCAGCCAGGGAAGCCACGTGGATCTGAACTGCTCATCCCTCTCACGTAATGAGAGGGTCATGTCCTCCATCTCCTTTATTGATTGTACTTCCCTTAGCCAATCCCCAACCGCCGGGGTCCTCTTTTGCTTCCATAACCGAGGTATGACCTGTTTGGCCGCATTCAACAAGTGGACTACTAGTGTTTTTTTATATTTCCCTATTGATTGTTTCGTTTGATGCAACAGTATCAGAGCCGGGTCATATGGGATCTGTGTGCCTGTGATTTGCTTGATCACCAAAGTAACCTCCCTCCAGTATATCTGGACTTTTGGGCATTGCCAGAAAATATGTATTAGTGTTCCTCTCTCAGTCTCGCATCTCCAGCAGAGTGGGTCTATCTCTGGGGACATCTTGTTTAGTCTGTCTGGGGTGTAATACTATCTAGTCAGTAATTTGTAATTTGATTCCTGTATTCTGGTTGCCATCGAGGTTATCTTTGATTTTGTATCCATTTCTGGACTTTGTGTGGCGGTTATACAGGACTTCATTGGTTCATACAGCTGCTTTATCTTTATTAATTGAATTAGATATTTTTATTGATATTTTATGGATACACTTTAGCGCAGATACATTTTTATTGCTACACATAAGACTAAAGTCACAAATACTTAGCTTGGACCTCCTGATGAAGTCCCTAGGGCCAAAGCATGTCAGAGACCAATCCTTGAGTGCCATTGTTTTTTCAGCGCTGGTTTGGATTTTCTATTTGTTACATAATTATGAACTCTGATGAAATCCTTCACTGTATTTTGCCAAGCAAACCTGTATTTCTGATTCAGGCAATTTTTCTATATTATCACTGTAATGGTACACAAAGGATTCTGGGAGCTGGGGAAGAACATGGAGGCATGGAGATAAGATCAGGCGCTAGTAGGCAAAGGGATTGAGCCGTGTTAAATGTTTTTTTATCATTTTATAGACATGGAAATAATTGGTTTCACCTCTGCATACATTGCTGAGTTTATGGCTTTCATTTTTAGTGTGGTAACCAAGCAGGATATTGTTGGCACTTGGCAGTCTGGTGATATATATGAACCTATCTTCTTTCTAACTCCGACTCATAAATAACCTGCGGTTATTCTACAATACAAGATTTCTTGTATTGGTATATGACTTGAGAGAAGCAATGTTTTCATAATTTATTGGCCTACTTATTATTATTTCTTTCAGGATGACCTGCCCTCTGCCACGTTTTTACTCAGTAAAGAATCAAACTTACCCAAAATGGGCTTTTTGCAGCAGATACAGTCTACACGTGGGTTTACCTGAATAGCCATGAATGGTCAAGGCCTGGATGAATCAGAACCTTCACACAGGGGCGTAGCAAGGGAGGCAGCCGACCTGGGCGCTGAGATGTCAGTGGGGCACCCCAGCGATAGTTAGATGGCAGGACAGCAGTGCTATGTGAGAGCAACATGAAGGGCAAGCCAGGCTGTTCATTGTGCGGTTGTCTGGGCCGCACAGTAGTAGCTGCACACAGTCTATTGAGCAGGCTCCGCCCCCCAGATGCATCATCACTCTACTGCCTAGTCTCCCGGCTGTGAGCAGAGAGGGGGAAATTCTGTTGTAGCTCTGAAAATCTTCATATATTAACATGTGAGTTTGTCTGTGTGTGCGTGTGTGTCTCTATCTATCTGTAAGAGTCTCTCTCCCTCCCTCCCTCTCTGTGAGTCTTTGTCTGCAAGTCTCTGTTATTCTGTGTGTGTCGCTCCTCTTTAGGGTGGACCGAAATCCTCTCCACCTGGCCAGTCTTAAAAACTTTAGGTCGGGGTTAAATCCCTCCCCAACGGGATCCCAATTTGGAATGCCCAACTGTCAAACCCCCCAGAATCACTGCAAATCGTTTCTCCTTCCTCGCTCCCACTTCGTATAAACCAGCATCCCACAACCCCTTTATCCAAAGTCAAACCTCTGCCAGGCATAACTGAATGGGAGGCTGGAGCGCACACAGCTAGCAGGAGATGCCAAGGAATAGATTGCATTAATATGCATGGCAATCTATTATGATTGAAATGAAAGTCTGAGCATGCGTGCCATGGGACCATAGAATGAGGTAAGATTTGTGGCTATTCAAGAGGTGTCACATGCAGGGGCATCCCAAATCAAGGTGCCCTTTTGGTCCACTTTAATAGATTTATATATGCTATACATATATTGGTCATGTTGATTTTAATGTATTAGGTGTGTATTTTGCCATGGGATAAAGTAATTTCCATTTACTACCATTTCCCCTGCACCTGCTTCAGCAATGTCCAGCTTTTTACCCTAACACTTACATGTGCACATGCACCTGATGGTGGTTTTGGAGGAGTATTACGCCAGATATTGCTGAAGCAGCTGGTGAGGAGAGGTGAATTTTTTTCTGGATTTTCTCTTTAAAGTGGAACAGCCTAGACTCTAAAAGATTTCAGGGCCGACCGCTGTTTTTTCCCTGGGGCGTCCCAAATCGGAATGCCCTGCTGTGTGAAACCCCCCAGGGTACTGGTAATAACTCACCTTTCCCTGGTCCTATGGTGCATGCATGGACTCTCATCTAATCAGAGCTGTTTGCCTTTCGATAAATCACTCTTATTGTTTATACTGGGGAGCATGTGCTGCCACATCCCCTGCATCTTCAGTGTCCTGCAAAAGGCAATCAAAGCCCTTTGCCAAACAATGTAAACATGGCATAGGGCTCTGATTGGACAAGAGCCCACACATGCGCTGTTGGACCGAGAAGAGGTGAGTTTTACCAGGTGAACTGGGGGGGGGGGATGTCTCATAGACAGGGGCATCCCAATTCAGGATTCAGGCATGGAACAAAACCCGAGAAAGTCAATAGGGCACAAGGCAATTCAGCTTAAGCTTATTTGGCGGGGGGGGGGCTCTATTCTGAATCTTTGTCCTGGGTGCAGAAAAGTCTAGCTACCCTCTGCCTTCACAGACATTTTAATGCTTTGATATCAACCCTGATACATTTAGAAATTTTCAAAAGTGACACTTTCATCACCCAATCAGTGCAGCGCCACCTGCCTCTGAAAAAGCAGAACAGGACTTCCAGTGTTCCGGTGAGAGAAAAAGCTTAAGTATTTTTATAATTTAATTGGGTTCCTCTGGCTTAGTGTGGGTCGAGGAATGGGGGTGGTCTTCTTTATCGACTGAGTATGCTTTAAAGAGTGAGGATGTTTTTTTTTCAGAGACAGTTTGCTGCTCGTATCTCCGAGGGGACCATCTCGATTGGTGATACACCCCTGCAAATAGTCCCCCCACATCCCTTAAAACCTAAACTTCAGAACTTACCTCTTTCAGACCCATGTGACCGCTGGTGAGCAATTGCCAGTCCAGAGGTTCCAAAACAACTGGCCACCGGCAGTCACATGGATCTTGGATCATCCAACGAATGATCCAGCCCTGGAAGAGGTATGTTTTTTGGGGGATTGCCTCACAGCCAGGGTCTAATTTGTCACAAGGCAATCCTGTCCTGTGCCTAGGGTATCTATCTGCCTTGGGGCTGTTCCTTTTTTTTCTTTTTTTTATCTTTTTTTATATTAAGATTAAGTGATGTAGTACTGGGTTGAAGTGTCCTTTACCCGGCAAGCAAAGTGTTTGAGTGGTGCGGCCGCAGATGCTACACCCTGGTACCATGGACTTCCCACTCTTCTCCATGTGCTGTCATTTTGGTATGAACATTCCTGGCACCACCAGCTGCTGACATTACTATCAGCAAGGAGCTGCAGCTTCTACTGCTAGGGGCGGCAGCTATGTGAGCCTCACATGAGGCAAACAAGTGGAGGAGTGGGTGTTGGCTACTAGTTGGCCGGGTGTTTGTTTTCTATCTCTGGGAGAATACTTACTATCAGCAGTGTAGAATAGAAGGGGCTACTCAGTGTTGTCCACAGCAGGGAGAACAAACAGCACTTTCAGCTGGAAAGAGTTGGAATGGTGGGGGCAATAGCAGCATCCTGTCCAGAAGGTTTTCCATGTCAGATGACAGTTCTTGATGGCGAAGTCTTTGTGTTCTACCTCCTCCCCTCTTGGTCCCACTCTAACCCACTCTCATGGTTTCTCCTAAATTGCATGGTGGAGTTCATGCGCTCACTAGAACCCCCCTCCCATGTCATCAACAGGATCCCTCTGCTGTTGTTTCCTGACTTTGTAATGATCACCATTGCAACATGTGGAATGGAGCTGGACATAGTAAGTCGTAATTATTAGAGGTGTGTCGCCAGCTACTGCTTGTGGTGACCATGGTTGTATAGCGGAATACGGTAGCCACAGTTCTTCTACTGACACTTTTCCCTTTCTAAATTCCACTGTGTCTACATTTTTCTTTTTGGTACCTTTTACGGCCTATTTTTCATCCTTTTAGACCTTTTCCATCCGACCAAGCCCCCTTCCAATTCATTTCAAATGTCCCTTCCCCAGCAGCCCTAATGCTTACCACTCTCATGTTCCCACATAGGCCACTGGTAAAATGCAAAAGGCTGCTGGCGATCATGTGAACAGAAAGGGATGGTAGCAAATGCAGTGTTTAGCTATTTCTGGCGGCCCACCCAACAGAGCACCACATGGTAAAGCAAAGAATATGATTAATTGGGTAGAGAGAATAGGTGGGTTAGGGTCCTTGTCCGATTATGCTCTGGTATAAATGTACCTTTTCCTGTCAGAGTTCCACCCTGCTGCTGTAGTACCTCCCAGTACCTCCCATCACGTATCAGAATAAGTGAAGCTTCTGCACATGTGCATTTAGCAGTTGAGTGAGTTGTAAGACAAGTCAATTTGGCACTGGCCATTGCTGCTCACCACTTTCTTTGACAAAAAAAACACTGAATGAAAGACTAGACTTTCTGCCCATGGGCCTCCAACACACTTAGGCCCTTATTTATGAAGGAATAGTGACAGGTAGCGACTGGTGAGCGACCGGTAATGATGGGCACCGCCACGAGAACGCCGGCTCCCCACCGCAATCACACATTTATCAAGCCAATCCTGCTTAGCGACTGAGATAGCGCCATATAGCTACTCATTCATCATTATTCCAGCCTCAGCCCACAGCGCCAGCGTCCGACCTTGAACAGCGCCAGGTATGACCTCTCGCTACCTGCCGCTCTCCAATGCATTTCAATGGAACAATCTTTAAATATTCATAATTAATTGTTGTTGTTTTTTTTTTTTTTTTTTTTTTTTAAATGTGAAAAATTCTGTGACCACTTCTGCCATGTTAGATAATTTTTTTAAGGTAAAAAAAAACAAAATAATTTGTGCAGAATTGATATTACAGGTCTGATATTATTGTATTCATATTACTAAATTCTTTCAAAATTTTTTTTTTGGGGGGTTTCCAAAAATATGGTGGTTTGGGGGTTAAAAAACTACTTTTAACACATCGCCGCCAGCGCTCTGGGGTTTAAACATGCATTTCACAGCGCGAGAATTTTTTGAGCGTGATTTTTTGATGAATGTGGTGGGAGCCGGTCGCTCTGACCAGTCGCTATCATGTGCACCCATACATCGCGGAACCTGTCAAATAGCAACTCGTCACCCCGTATTCAACATTACTGCACACCGACTCATTCGCTATCAACAACCGAACAATGGCCAAGCACAGCGACTACTAGCGGGCACTGTGAAAATACTGCTACAGTCGCTCAACTGTCGCTACCTGCCGCTATTAATGAATCGGCCTCCCCATATGACCCTGAATTGACCACTCTTGCTTGTCTACATTATTCTGGTCTAGAGACTATCCCCTCGATTCAAAGAGCAAAAGTTAAGTGATTTCGTATCGAGAATCGTAAGTTTGGGTGGGTGTTTGTCATTTTTTCTGGTTTTTTTGGCCATTTCGTATTCGCACGATCGTTCGCGCATAGACGTATATGAACATACGCATTTCGTACGAGAATCGTATAATTTGCGTTAGTTCGTGTGTTTTTCCCGTCCAAATCGTATTATTTGCGTCCGATCCTATTTTTTACGTCCTTCACATGGGCTTGCGCCCAATTCAGAGAGGTGATTGCTAATTGTTTTGAAGCCCATTAAAGAGCTGCTTTACGAAATGTTTGCCGGCAGCTATTTGGCCTCGGGAGTAGGATGGAGCGGAGCGAGTTTGTGGCACATCAAGGGCTTATGCTTTTTGGCATTGAGTTGATCGAGATGTCTGAGAGCAGATTGCCCCTGCGTCGTCGCATGAACATCGATAGCATGAATGATGTTGAGCTGTTCGAGCTGACCAGGCTTAATCGCGCTTCCCTCCATAAATTATATAGTGAGCTGCGGCCATGGTTAGCCCGCACCACAAGGAAGGGGCATGCAATTTCAGGTATGACCAAGATGCTTGGCTGCCTGCAATTTTTGGCGAACGGCTCGTTCCAGAGGCTGGGTGCCCTCTCTGTGGGGATGTCACAGCCTACGCTGAGCCGCGCACTGTCTAAATTTTTGGAAGGCATGGCTGCCATAACTCAAAAATATATTTATTTTCCTGATGATATGGCAGCCAGAAACGCCATTAAGCTTGGGTTTTATAATGTGGCCGACATGCCCAACGTTATTGGTGCAATTGACTGCACACATGTGGCACTCGTACCTAGGGCAGCCGACGAGTATATATATAGGTATTGAGATTGGTTATTATGTTGCCCAACGTATCATGTAACCTGTTTTCCTTTGCGCCAGCATATTTGTTTATCCCTCATTTGTGTAGCTGCTTTATCTAGGCTTTTCATTAGTCTTTCCCAATAGAGTGCAGACATGTTTTGAGGTTAATTTATTAGTTTTGGTCAAATATCAATTACCCTTTTTGTATGTTTTTTCCTTAAGGAATCGTAAAATGGGACACTCACTTAATGTCCAGGCCGTGGTTGGTCCGGATATGCGGTTTATGAGTGTCCTTGCCGGCTACCCAGGATCGTCCCACGACTCCTATATCCTCCGGCGATCTGGGTTGTTTCGGAGATTTGAGGCAGGTGAATTTTCGGGGGCATGGCTGCTTGGTAAGTGTGTCCTATTTGTGTGTTAGTAAATGTGGCATTAATCTTGTATTTGTTGATATGTTTTTTAAGGATAAATTTACAGAAGCGTACAACTGCCTTTTTCTTGGCTCATATATTAGGAACTTACCCTAAAAATCCTTGTCTCGCTGTGGCCTTCAGAATGTTTTCCCTTTAGTTAGGATGTCTGTAAGTTCCTTGTGCCTAAATATATTGGTTTGGAGTTTATACCCAAGGATCTTTGACCTTTGCCTCCTTTGGGACTATTGGTCTTTAAATGTCAAAGTGGACTTAAACTGCATACATTGTAGTTTCCAGTGAAATGTGGATAGGGATCTTTGACCTTTGGCTCCTTTGGGACTATTGGTCTTTAAATGTCAAAGTGGACTTAAACTGCATACATTGTAGTTTCCAGTGAAATGTGGATAGGGATCTTTGACCTTTGGCTCCTTTGGGACTATTGGTCTTTAAATGTCAAAGTGGACTTAAACTGCATACATTGTAGTTTCCAGAGAAATGTGGATAGGCCCTCCGCAGCATCCTAATTGTAACATGTCTGAAAACTACAAATATATGTAAAATACAAATACCCTTGGCCGTGCAGATGTTTGTTAATTAATTGGTATATAGAAGTGCCATTTTTATTTAGGTGATACCTTAGTGCAATTTTTGTGGGCCCTAATGTGCCCTGTATTTTTTGGGGAACACTTTACCTTACATCATTATGATATCTGTGAAATTTTGGGTGTTGGTTGTGTTGCCTTTTTAATTTTGATTACATTTAATTCTCTGTTTAAGGTGATTCCGGGTACCCACTTCTACCCTGGCTCATGACGCCTGTGCTGCGGCCCCAGGATGCCTCTCAGGAAGCGTATAACCGTGCGCATCGCAAGACCCGGGCTGTTGTGGAGAGGGCCTTTGGTCTGCTGAAGACACGTTTTCGTTGCCTTGACCATACTGGGGGGGCCCTGCAATATGATCCCAAGAAAGTGATCGACATTATAATGGCATGTGCTGTTTTGCACAATTTTGCCATCATGGAACGTGTCCCACGTTATGTGGACAGCCTGCCCTCTTCAGCCGTCGAGGATGAAGCCGAGAATTTTGAGGGGCCCCCCAGTGAGTCTGGCCAATCTGTTCGAGCCAACCTGATCAGCCAGCATTTTAGTTAACTTTTTTCCCTGTCTCACCATTCTGTATGTCTGTGTTATCCTTTTTGAAACATATGTTGTTTTGCCCTAATGTGGCATTACCTCTAAGTAAAACATTTCGACCTTAATTGTTGCCTAATGTATTTCATGTAGTTTCCTTAGCTTTCGCTTTGCATTGTTACACCTCTTCAAACCAAAATTATCTGGTTTAGCCCAAGCTGTTAAAAATGTCTTCCCACTAAAAACGCCACAAGTATTGGAAGTGAAATTTTTGTTTTACTTAGCAAATGAAAATTTATAGTGGTTAACAGAAATCAGTCCACATACATCTGTGGTAACAAATGGATAACATTAAAAAAAACATCGAGCACATCTACACCTGGAAGTGAGTGGCACAACCAAACAAGGACACCCAGTCCAAAGGCCAGCCTAGTCCAGTCATTAATATTGCCTGTGCCCAGGGATATTTGGGCATGGCCATAATGTCACACAAACATGTCTGCAAACAGGAGGAGCACCAACCAAATACATAGGTAAAGCCATAAGTGGCCAGATAAACTCCACATAGACCTATGGCATTGGCTAGTGGCCTTAAGCATTACTCTAAGGAGCTATATGGGAGCAAATACAAAACACAACCTGCCAGAGCAACACAAAATGGATTGTTTGAAACCTCAAAGGACAAGTAAATACAGTGGGGGTTAAGAGAAAAGATGTCCCACACACCCATGGCTTAATAGGGTGGCTGCCCATAATACCCAGGTGGAGGTCCAGGTGGAGGTCCATGGGAATGGGACCTAGCCTGGGCCATGGCAGCATTGTGAATTTGAAACTGCTCCACAATGTTTCTCTGCATATTGGTCATCTCAGCCATGGCTGACTGGATGCCATTACTTGCATTGGCCACGTTGCTGTTGAGGGTACGCAACTCCGCGAGGATGCCCTGTAGACTGGTATGGATGTTCACCATGTCGGCATGCCTTTGCTCACGCTCTGTAACGAGCTGGGCGTCATAAGAGTCCCTTTGTTGGGTCCATAATTGAAGCAGGGCACTCTGCCTCCCCTGGGAAATTGTGGGGCGGCGTAATGGCGTCCGCCGCACAATTACCCTGGCTCTTGGGCGTGCCCTGCCGCGTGGTGTCGTACCCTCAACAGCAACCGGCCTGCTTTGCAAATCCTCAGCAGCAGAGTGAACACTGGGGACTGTAGTGTCAGTCTCCCCATGTGCAAGCACAATGGATGGAGATTCACTCTGCTGCTGAGGATTGGCCAGAGAAACATTATGGAGCAGTTCCAAATTGGGACCCAGGGGGAGTTCATCCGACGTGCCCTGTACGGAGACATCATCATCTTCCTCCATGTCCTGGATCTCTTCCATGAGTGTGCGGGTCTGTAGGGACATATAAAAAAAAAAAGGCTAAGTTTGCGTCCCAATTTTGGATTTCAACAGTTTAACACATTCTTAAGCACTTGTTAGTATTTATGCTACTAAATTAACTTACCGAAAATCTCTGATCTGGGCTCCGATGCTGTACGGACCTGGTAGGCATAACCAAACTGGGGGGTGAGTTTACCCTTGCTGAGGGATCATGCTGGGCTGAAGAAGAGAACAAAAAACCACGTAAACACACACACATAACCTTTTTTGGGATATGTAATCAAATATAGCTCTATTTGTAATATTATTAAACTCTAGAGCAATGGTGACCTTTGTTCAAACCCACGCAAGTTTACATAGGTGCAATGGCTCGGACAAACTGCTAAGTGACCTCAGTTCTAAGTCAGGAAGTGTACCCAGTCAGCATCCAACTTTCAGGGCACATTTTTGGATTTAGCCTACCATTCGCTAGGTCCGGCCTACTCAAACAATTGTTTGAAACGCCCATTTAAAGGTATGTGGTGAGAGGTGAATGTCTGGCCATGGTGCTGACGCAGGGGGTGTCTAGTTAAAAATAAAGACACTGGTGGAGGGGCTGGAGATTTCTAAGTGCCAACTAATAAAGGCTGCTTGCCCTTGCTGGGCTGGATGGGCCAGAGCTGAGGGGACAGGGATTGGATGGCTAAAGGGGGGAGTTAACGTATTGATGGTGATGGGATGGATGGAGCCAATCTGTTACAAATGTATGGGCCTTATGTGGGGGGGGGGGCATGGGGGGACTGTGGCACATGGGCCAGAGCAGGGGCAGCGGGACACGATTGTGGCCAGTGAAATTTTAAATAAGTTACTGTGTACCTTGCAATGCCACTTCCTGGGCAGTACTTCATATTGCAATGCTATGTTTCACGGAGCCATGACATTGGGCAGGAGACCAACCACTACATGGCCGATCAAGGGGGCAGCTCTGAGCACGTCAACACAGAAGTAACTGAGTGCAGGCCTGTCTGGGCAGGGGTCCTTGAATGTGGTGGCAAGGTCCGCATTGGGACCCCGGGCCGCCAGTTGAGTCTCGCTGCTCTTGGTCACATATGTTTGTGGGTGGCTAATTAAATTGTTAACTCAAACACAACTCACACAAGCAAAAGGCAACCCATACATAATGATGTGTGTTTTGTGATTGATTCAAAATATCTCACTTATCTTGCGAAAATTCATGACTTTAACAATACAATTGGACATTTGAACTTTGCCATAATGGCTGTGGGCCTAAATGTGTGATTCCCAGGGCAAAAAAGAGGACACAAACAGCCACAGTAGTGCGAGGCCAAGCAAGGCAAACCATAGGGGCATCCCGTTAGCTTGTTACTAGTGAACTGTAGATTATTTAGCAAACAGGCAAACATGCAGATTTAAGAGTACTCACCGTGGGTACGGGTCGGTGAGTCTGTGTCCCTTAGACCAGCATGTCCACCGACCGCGACCGGATGGAGAAGTCCAAGCACAATCTCCTCAGCAGGGGTAAACTCCAATTTAGATGGAAAGCCACCGCCAGTTTTCATGCTGAAAAGAGAAAAGCGTTTGGTACTCAGAAAAGGTGCATACAGTACATCCAAAACATTAGATTTAGCGTAAACATTTAGTTACCTGTAATTATGCCTTTTAATTTCTTTTTGCCGTACAGCATACTTCAGATCAGAGATTTTCTTCTGAATTTGGGACACATCTTTCCTCTCTTCCCCCGCTGCATTTACTTGTCGGAGGATGGTTTCAAACAATTCCATCTTGCGCTGCTTGGTGGTGTGTTTGGATTTGCTCCCATATAGCTCGTCATAGTATAATGTAAGGCCACTAGCCAATGCCATATTTTGGTCATGGGAGAATCTCCCACTCAACTGGCCGCGGCGCAATGTGCGGCCAGATGGTTGGCTTGGCTGCTCCTCCATGTGTGCAGACACATGTGGTGACATTATGGCCTGGGGCTGGGTAGGGGAATGGCCGGATTGGTGGCTTCCCAATGACTGGACTGGACTGGCCAAGGGACTGGGTGTTCTTGCGTGGCTGGCCACCGAACTTCCAGGTGTAGATGTGGTCATGGGGGCAATTCGGGGCCCTCTTGGGGGGCTCTGTTCCCGGCTGGTGCCAGGTCGGGGGCTTCTGGCCCTGGATTGGGATCTTCTGGGCCTGTAGGGGCTTCTGGCCCTGGATTGGGTTCGTCTGGGCCTGTCGGGGCTTCTGGCCCTGGATTGGGTTCGTCTGGGCCTGTCGGGGCTTCTGGCCCTGGATTGGGATCTTCTGGGCCTGTAGGGGCTTCTGGCCCTGGATTGGGTTCGTCTGGGCCTGTCGGGGCTTCTGGCCCTGGATTGGGATCTTCTGGGCCTGTCGGGGCTTCTGGCCCTGGATTGGGATCTTCTGGGCCTGTAGGGGCTTCTGGCCCTGGATTGGGATCTTCTGGGCCTGTAGGGGCTTCTGGCCCTGGATTGGGTTCGTCTGGGCCTGTCGGGGCTTCTGGCCCTGGATTGGGATCTTCTGGGCCTGTAGGGGCTTCTGGCCCTGGATTGGGTTCGCCTGGGCCTGTAGGGGCTTCTGGCCCTGGATTGGGATCTGCGGGCCCTGTAGGGGCTTCTGGCCCTGGATTGGGATCTGCGGGCCCTGTAGGGGCTTCTGGCCCTGGATTGGGTTCTTCTGGGCCTGTAGGGGCTTCTGGCCCTGGTTTGTGATCTGCGGCCTCTGGATGGGCTTCGGGGCCTGGATGGGGTTCGGGCCCTGGCTGGGGTTCGGGCCCTGTCTGGGCTTCGTGCCCTGGATTGTGTTCTTCGCCCTCTGGCTGTACTTCGGGCCCTGGATGGGGTTCGGGCCCTGCTGCGGGGCATGGGTTTCCGAACTGCCCTACTTGAAGGCATGGCCGGTGTGGGCTCACTGGTGCTGCCTGTTCTGGGGGCAGAGGTGGTGGGTGCTGCAGTTGCCAGCTTTTTGGCTGCAGGAGGGGCACGAGGCTTGGGGCCCCTTTTTTGGGTACCTGACGGTCCAGGGTCCCTTGGTGGGGCCGAGGTGGGAGTCTTGGATCTCAGTTTTCGGCCAGCTTGCTGGGACCTTGTGGTGGGGCCCTCCGCGGTCTTGCTTGCCTGGGGTCGCTTGCTCATCGCCTTTTTTGGTGCCATCGTACAGAAATGCTCAAAGAGAATGAGCTTGGGGGGAAGGGACCTTTAAATAATGAGCCCAGCGTGTGACGCCTATGCGCACGACTACGCGCTCGTACGAACGTACGTTCGAGCGGAACCAGGAAACCGCTGGGGTTTCACTTATCTGCTGCCTGGAAGAAGACTAAAGATGGCGCCCACTATCTTCACCCGTCAACAGGAAGAGATCCTCATGCTGGTAAGTGGCTGCCTGTGCATTTTAATAGAATAGTCAATGATGGCCTAAATGTAAATGATGCGTTGGGAACTAGTTTGGGGTCTCTTAATGTTTAATCACTGGCTCCTCACACTTCATCCTCAAGGGCCGAGCCTGGCCACGTTTTCACCTGTCTATGCTGATGTCCTAATTCGGCCAATTGCTCCGGCTTAGCAACAGTTAATTAACCTGTGGAGTAGCGGGGCGACCTGTCAAACCTGGCCTGTCTCGGACCTTGATGCGGATGTTTGCGGAACACTGTTGTCCTAAGCCATAAAAACACAACGGAAAGCCACACACGTGGTCCAAAAGCCTAAGCATTAGGCTACATCTTGGATGTTTAAACCATCCTAACATGCCATAGATGCAGGTGGCCTGATTCTTGATGTTGGCTATTATCTGTATGTACATGGTGTGTGATACATATAACATAAGACCAGACTGTCAATCACAGTCAACGTCCTCTTTAAGGCACTCCCCAAAAATGGCGGCCATTCGAAATGTGTGTGTTAATGACATTAAATACTCAACTTGTGATGCAACACATATGGGTCTGTGTGTAAAAGTAAAAGCTCTGTGTCCATTATGTTTTTCAGATCATGCTTCAGCGCCGGTATGACTTCGCGCCCAATGTGTGCGAGAAAAGGGACATCGCCCGGGAGATCATCGCCGAGATCCACCGTGTGACCAGCACCACCTTCACTCACACCCAGATAATGCAGCATTGGTCGGACCTGAAGCGTCTGCACATGCCCCGGGTGCGGAGGTTTTTTGGGATCCATTTCCCAAGTAAGTACAAAGCAATTGCATGGTATATGTTCCAAATGTCTAAGTTATGCCTTTATTTATAATGACTTTTCTTTGGTAGTGTTGGAAATGGATTTCAGAATTCGCCGCACCCGGAGACGTACAGGCCGACCAGTGCTGCATGACTCTGCATCTGTGAGTGAAGGTGGTGGATCTCCCGGGCGACGGACCTACCCCTCCTCTGTGGCCTCCTCAGACCAGCCCCTGGACCTTACCACAGAGGAGGGGCCAAGGCGCGTGGGCGTGGAGTCATACCTGGCCACGCATGGGGAAGGCTCTGGTATGTCACTCTTCATGTATAGGCACAAAGATATACATGGCAGGCCAAAAACTAAGTTATCCTTTATTATGTATTTGTAGAAGCTTCTGGAGCGGGTGAGATAGTGGAGGAGGAGGCAGCAGAGATGCTGGAAGGAGATCCTGGCGAAGGTGAGTGATGTCAGCCAGACTGGGAGCCAGATATGTTGGGGATAGTGACTCTCTACAAATACTAACCAAATGTCACATGTTTCTCCAGGGACTTCTTCACAGCAGAGCCAGGACCAAGGGCAGCCTGTTGGCCCCAACCAGCCATCTGTCGGCCACCAACTCCGTAAGTCTCCATGCCATTATTCATATTAATGTTTGCTTAGCTAATAACACACACATAACTAAAGGCGTAGCCAATGTGTAGTTCACACTTTCATGTGGGCACTTCGTTAGCTTAAAGAGGACCCTAACTTGTATTAAGAACCTAAGAATTAGCCAACACACTGTACCTACAGATTAGAAACATGGAAAAACACCCTTCAGCCATCTAATGCATGTTATTAGACTGAACAAAACCAATATTGCGGAATATGGAATGCGCAATATTTACAGGCAGCATGGGATACAGATTGAAAAAAGGAAGGTGCTGCCATACATTGTGGGAGTGATGACCTTTCCCTCAACCCAGCTATGCTCTGGAATCCCAACGCACCACTGTAACCTACTCCCCTGTACTTTATCCAACTCTCCACTCCTCATTAAGTATTATGCTTCAGAGTCCAGATGGCGGCGCTGTAATCAAAAAACATCCCAAATTTACTTTGATCTGGTGCAGAATCATTTGGGAATAGTTATTGGTTTTCATTAAATAATGTGGAAGGTCCGCTTTAAGGAGTTTAAAGACTTACCTGTGGGAAATGCATTAACTTTATCCCTTGGAAGAATGACATATGTCATGCATTTACATGTATTTGATTAACCCCAAATCTATTTCCAGCATACAAACCGGTCTGGGACTCCTATTTATGTTTAATTCTCTATTGGTTACAGGGATGATCCCAAAAACATTGGCTGGGAAAAAAAAAAGAATAAAGGAGTTGGTGGCCGAGCTGCTGGCCATACAGGCGACGTTGGGGCCAACAGATGAAGAAGAGGAGGAGGATTAGTGCCCTTGGTCCTGGCTACTTTTGTTAAAATGTTTTAAAATTTTAAAATTGGTTCAAATTTTTTAAAGTTTTTGGTTTTAAAAAAAAAAAACAATTTTATCTCTGTTTTTAAGGAAAAAAAAACAAAAATTTTAATATGTTTGTAACAAAAAAAAATAAAAAAAAAAAAAAAAGGGGTTTTAAACAAAACACCCCATTAAAAAAATTATGTTTAAACCAAAAATATCCCAAAAAAAAAACAAATAATTTAAATAAATTATATTTTAAGACTTCATAAATGTGTCTTTTCTAATATGCGCAAACAAAAACAATTACACAAACAAGAAAAAACACGCTTAGAAACATATAGACATATGTACATTATGTGGTTTGTGTAAGTTTTAGGGTCGTCAACATGAAGAAGGATGCAAGCGCCAAGGGGTTTAGGTAAGTTTGAGGGACCGAGAAATGAAGTTGGATGCAGGCGCTAAGGGGTTTAGGTAAGTTTGAGGGACCGAGAAATGAAGTTGGATGCAAGCGCTAAGGGGTTTAGGTAAGTTGTAGGGACCGAGAAATGAAGTTGGATGCAAGCGCTAAGGGGTTTAGGTAAGTTGTAGGGACCGAGAAATGAAGTTGGATGCAAGCGCTAAGGGGTTTAGGTAAGTTGTAGGGACCGAGAAATGAAGTTGGATGCAAGCGCTAAGGGGTTTAGGTAAGTTGTAGGGACCGAGAAATGAAGTTGGATGCAGGCGCTAAGGGGTTTAGGTAAGTTTGAGGGACCGAGAAATGAAGTTGGATGCAAGCGCTAAAGGGTTTAGGTAAGTTTGAGGGACCGAGAAATGAAGTTGGATGTAGCCGCTAAGGGGTTTAGGTAAGTTTGAGGGACCGAGAAATGAAGTTGGATGCAAGCGCTAAAGGGTTTAGGTAAGTTTGAGGGACCGAGAAATGAAGTTGGATGCAAGCGCTAAGGGGTTTAGGTAAGTTGTAGGGACCGAGAAATGAAGTTGGATGCAAGCGCTAAGGGGTTTAGGTAAGTTGTAGGGACCGAGAAATGAAGTTGGATGCAAGCGCTAAGGGGTTTAGGTAAGTTTGAGGGACCGAGAAATGAAGTTGGATGCAAGCGCTAAGGGGTTTAGGTAAGTTTGAGGGACCGAGAAATGAAGTTGGATGCAAGCGCTAAGGGGTTTAGGGAAGTTGTAGGGACCGAGAAATGAAGTTGGATGCAAGCGCTAAAGGGTTTAGGTAAGTTTGAGGGACCGAGAAATGAAGTTGGATGCAAGCGCTAAGGGGTTTAGGTAAGTTGTAGGGACCGAGAAATGAAGTTGGATGCAGGCGCTAAGGGGTTTAGGTAAGTTTGAGGGACCGAGAAATGAAGTTGGATGCAAGCGCTAAAGGGTTTAGGTAAGTTTGAGGGACCGAGAAATGAAGTTGGATGCAGCCGCTAAGGGGTTTAGGTAAGTTTGAGGGACCGAGAAATGAAGTTGGATGCAAGCGCTAAGGGGTTTAGGTAAGTTGTAGGGACCGAGAAATGAAGTTGGATGCAGGCGCTAAGGGGTTTAGGTAAGTTGTAGGGACCGAGAAATGAAGTTGGATGCAAGCGCTAAGGGGTTTAGGTAAGTTTGAGGGACCGAGAAATGAAGTTGGATGCAAGCGCTAAGGGGTTTAGGTAAGTTTGAGGGACCGAGAAATGAAGTTGGATGCAAGCGCTAAAGGGTTTAGGTAAGTTTGAGGGACCGAGAAATGAAGTTGGATGCAGCCGCTACGGGGTTTATGTAAGTTTCTGGTTGAGGGTGCGCATGCGCAAGATCTTATAAACATACGAACGCACGAATCTAAGAGGCCAAAAACCAATGAAAACCAGAGGCAAACGCAAGTAATTGGAAGAGCTGGACGATGGAAGCAGCCGAAAAAACAGGCTGCCGCCGCAACAGGTGAGCACATGAACGTGATTTTTACGATTGACAACTGACTGAGGCAAGTTCGGGAGATATCATACGAACGGACGTATATTTTAGGATAGAAACGTATTTGCTTATTGAATCACTCGCAAGTTCATACGAACGCACGAGCGGACGTAAAAAATAGGATGATCGTGAGCCAAATCCAAGCTGTTACATGTTTCTTTGAATCAACCCATATTGTTCCAAATCTGAAATTGGTGGACATAGGTTTGTATATTGATCTCTATAAGGATGACTGCCCAACATTTATGATTTACGTAATTGCATTCATGTCTTCAGAAACAAATTACTAGAAATGTGTATTTTTATTTTAATCTAAAGATAGATTTCTATGCAATGTCCCAGTTAAAGCCATACGGAATCAATATAGCCAGATTTCAGTTGTGAAGGGAACCTGGAACACATGGTGGAAATCCTTGAACATAAACACAAAGCATACCAACGTCTTGCTGATAAGAACTATGTGAGTTATATAACATATTTATCCACTACAGTGGATTAGCTGGTGGACATCCATTATGTTTTGAAAAAAGTCTTTAATTCATGTCTTACAAAACTATATTAGCGTTCAGTGGAATGAAACACTGTACTCGAGGCCTGTCCTGAGAAATTGTAGTCATTATCAGTCAGATAAGAGCTTTGCTTGGGGCCATAACTGAATTTTTACTTTCCGTCACATAAAATCTAAACACAGATAGAAATTCAATCCTCCAAGAATACTAAAAACTCTGCCTCCAGCTAAATTGATAATGGCAGAAAACATGGCAGGTAATATATACCGGTATGTTGTATGATTTAGCTAGATATTATAGTATTATCTTGTGCTGCATAATATGAAGGTGTATTTGATGCCTTGTAACCTGGTATAGTTTAAGGTACTTCACTAAATAAAATTAAGTAACCTGCAGTACAACAAGGTCACCCTAAGTGGAATCGATTGCAAATAAAATGTGGTCTAAATTTGAACACAGACATACAGTAAACAATCTAAATAAACTAATAGCACATAGCTGAATCATTAATGGTACATGCTGAAGATGTATAGATATATTTATTTACCATTGTACATACCACAGGTGAGACTTTGTACAGTACATTGGGTGGAGGAGGGGGGGGGGGCAACAAATAACAGTATACAAGTATGGCATGGGCCTGCAGAGGGAGTAAGGTCTGAGCCTTTCTCATGATACAGTAGGTGGCCAACTATGAAGGAGGAAAAATAGGGGAGAACTGGGAAAGGCCTGTGGGTGGAGGCTTGGAATGCAGTAGATGCAGGAATTACTAGCTAATACTTGGAGGAGAGCAGGGAAGGATGTGGAGGGCCTACATGGGTACTAACTAATGGAGAGGGAGAGTAATCATGTATGGAGAGGGAAGTTACATGGAGCACCCTGCAAGATGCCTTGATAGGGTAGGTGGAGGGGAATGCATGTGCGTACATGGAGGGATGGGGGATACAGTGTATTGGGGGCATTAGAGAGCCCGTTTAGGCCCTGCATGGTACTTGGCAAGGAGGGTGACAGGTAACCTTGGGGCAGTTTGTGTATAGCGGAGGCATGCAGGTAGCCCTAAAATATTGTGCACATTAAATAATTATTCACAGTGCAGAAAAATATATATATATGGACTTTTAAATATAAAAAATCTTTTGAGCCACCAAATGTATGTAGCTGCAAATAATTAAAGTCCCTGTCTAGGCACACGCTTCATTCCCCCTGATCTCCCTTGAGAACAGTGTAAAATGAGCCATTTTACAGCATCTCAAAATGTCTGAGCTGAGGACATGTCATGGTACAGCTTTATGAGTCTTGAGCATGCTCTGCTGTGGTCAGAGACCACTGTGGCTTGCCATGCTTGCTCAAGCAGCTAAGATCACCAAGGGACAGATTAGCTGTTAGACCACTTTTTTGCATGGTCCTAGAATTTATTGTTCCCTCATTGATCAGGGTTTCGGCAGCCTTATATTTTTATTGTTATTTTTATTATTGTTTTTTTTATAGAGCGCTATCATATTACTTGGAACAAGTAACATACTTATAATATGCATGAGTCATATACAACAGAGATATGACAATGCATGCATGTAATACATACAGTATTATGAGGAGTGTGTTACGGGAGATTATACCATGATGTTCACTCTGGTAGGTTTTGGATACATTTTGAGTGTTGATGTATAATACTGTACAGTGTTTATTGCGTATTTGCCTGGAAGCCATGTGATTTGTCTTAGGCTAACTATGCCAGAATTTACTTCACTTGCTATTTCTAATGTCCTGCTCCAGCCACTGTGTCATGAGTCTCCCCCTCAGCCCCTCACCTACCTCTACCATGAGTCTCTACCCAGCCCCAGTGTTCCCCCTTGGATACTATAGTGTAAGAATAATTTCTAGGGGGGGGGGGGGGGTACAAAACTAAAGCTTCAGGACCACGTGCTTGTCATGAGCCAAGAACAGCAAGGGCTGATTTTTTTCTCAGTTCACCCCTATGTAAAATACTTTTGCAGTCTTGCACACTACATGCATTAAAAGATTTTTGAGTTAGCAGGCTTTTTGTGTCCAAAAAGCTTGGAGTTCCTCTTTAATATATAACATTGTGACTTTGTGAGTTGGATAACTATCAGAACATATTTTATCTAGGTAATTTACTTACAATGGTGGAATACTTCCTGAGATGCAGTAAAGACACTTCTGAGTATATGTGTTTATCGTGTGTTTTATATCAAACGTGTTATGTGTTATAGCTAGATATACCTTTTAGAATGCCAAGTTTTGTATATGCATAGCATGTGACTGTTGATCTTCAGTAAGTATAACTACATAGTTGGTTGTATAATGTGCACTCTGTTGTTCATCCTGCTAGTTTTATACTGGTTACTTTTTGGTAAAGACAATACTTCTTAGCAATTGCCCTTATTGGGCACCTTTCTTCCAATTTTCCTTTGACAACTACAGTTGCGCAAAATAAAAGCTGCATTGTGACCTTACTTTATCTAGGTTGTCTGGACAGTCCCCCATTTATGTGTATTTAACTGTTATATTGAATAATCAAAAATCATTGCAGTCTGCATGTTCTCCGCTCCAGGTTAGAACCACTAAAATTCCTGTATCCAGAAGTCAAAAAGCAGTCCACAGAAAAGACCTTTCCAGATTGCCATTGTTAAATCAGATGCATTGGATTTGTTTCATTGCTAGTTGACTTTGCAACTTATTTATGTTCTGTTAGAGGGGACAAGTAACAAGATAAGGAAGATAAGGAAACTATAAACATCAGAGAATATTAAATTATATAGATAGTTATTGTATATACAATTTATTATGATGTGAATCATGTATTTATTTATGTAACTTTGCTCAAGCAGATGCTTTTTGTACTAAGGTTTTTATTTGCACATTTAATAAATATGCATAATCAACTAATGTCATCTGTAATAATGCTGTTATATTAGGACAGTTACTGTCCTCTGGCGGGGTTAAGTGGTGTTTTGAGTTCCCTGGTGTAAGATGAGGGGGAGCCCACATACCCCCTTTTCTTGTATTTTTGGGACAAGTAACAAGCAAGAATCAGGTTAAGTTTAAACCATTTCTCCCACGCAGACCATCACTCCTAGTCCGGGGCAGCAGCAACCCCCTTGAAAGGCTGAAATTGCAGTGAATGGAGGGGGGCATGGTAGCTCACCAGGACGTATGACGGGGGCATCGCCACTAGGGATGAGCTAACCGGTTCGGACGAACGGGAATTAGCTCCGGATTTCAGGGAAAATTCGATTCGGCACGAACCCGAATTTTTTTTGGTTCGTGCCGATCGAATTTTCCCTGAAATAAAAAAAAAAATGCCGGCATGGTGGGAGCGGGCAGCGCAGCCGGCCTGCCCGCTCCCACCATGCCGGCATTTATTTAAAAAGCAAACACTTACCTGCATGGTTGGAGCGTGGAGGCCGGCGCCGCTCTCAGGCCCTCTGATGACGCGTCCTCTGATGACAGCTGAGAGCGGCGCCGGCCTCCACGCTCCCACCATGCCGGCATTTTTTTTTTCAGATGAGCGATTCGTGAAAGTTCGATTCGGGCGAACCCGAATTTCTTGGGGAAATTCGGCAAATCGCCCGAATCGAACTTTCAAGAAGTTCGCTCATCTCTAATCGCCACGCTACAGTGAGACAGGAAGAGAAGCTAGACGAGAGAGCGGCGACCTGCAAGGTGCTGGGCAGCAAGAGACCTGCATCCAGCCTTTCAGGTGAGAGCTGCTGCCCTGGAATAGGAGCAATGGTCTGCATGAGAAAATTTCTTTAATATAGTGGGATAAAAGAGACCAAAAAGCTCCTTTTCAAGGGTACAAGGCAAATAGCACTTCCCTAGAACAAAAAAGGCATATAACAGACCTAATAACAGACATCTCAAGACCCCAGATTTTCTGTATTTGAAACCCACAATTTTGTTGCTACGTAAAGAGGTCATTCAAAGACCAACCAACATCCAAGAAATAGGATGTCATAGGAAAAGGTCTGACATAGTACTTGGTGGATGTTCTCTGGGCATAAACATTTAATTGAATAGAAAAATCTATGTTCTAAGTGCTAATGCTTTAAAGACTGTTACCGAATTAATGTTCCATTGCACATTACCCATACCGCAACCTTGCAAGGGATTACACTTTTTATAAGGCTACCTGATAAATAGGATTAAGTGGACAGTCCAGGCAATGACAATAATAAGACATTAAGCCTATCTGCCTCTCCTCCAACTCCTGCAGCCAACTCTAGGTCTCCAAAGTCATGGGTGTCCATGCAACTACATTTTGAGTATGATCATGGAAAAAAAGGGGAGGAGGAGCAAAATTTGGAACCCTGTTACAGGATGTACAGCACACTGCAGGAAATGGGGAGGAGACACAAGTGAATTTCTTCCTGACTGCCTTAGCGGCATTAGCTCCTTGTTACTTGGTTTTAACATTCTATAAAGGCATAATGTTTTATCTTATACCTATTCAAGAGACAATTAGCAGTTCAATAAGTTAAATTTTTAAACCTATTCTATACCGGTTAGTTTGTTACACTCTTTTCAAGGTTCTGTATTCCCTGTCACTAAGAAAATAGACCACTATGGTTGGAGAACATTAAACAATACATACATGTGCCAAAATTCACCCATGGACTTTAAAAATATTGATCATTATTATTTTAAGATCTGACATTTTACATTGGAATATTCTTGTTTTTTACCCATCTAGGTACGAATATTCACATATTTGATTGGAAGAGAAGCAGCATTTGCTGATAACCTTAAATGGATGGCTTGTGCCAATAAGGGTAAGTTGTACTTCAGATTTTAAATACATTGTATCACCAAAACTAAAAAATTATGATCAATTGTTAAATGAGGAGAATGTTATTTACTAACTGCCTGCCTCATTTAGACAACTAATTCATATAAAACATATGGAAATATTTTTTAGAATCTTTCATATATTGATGTTTTTTGAGGTAGAAATACTCTCCACACATCTCTCGAAACTATTGTGTATACTAAAGAATGTTAACCATGGAAATTATTTATGGAAGATTTTAAAATGGATAGTGAGGATAATTTAAAAGATATATCATATGGTCCATTCACTCTATCAAGCCTTTTTCAGCTTTTCCCTTACTCCAGAGCCCTTAAGTAAAAATATAACATTGTATTGCTCAAGTGATTCAAATTAAATAAACAGACCTAAATAACCTTCCTATCCAAGTCAAAGACAGTAACATCTATCCATCTAAGCTGATTTGCAATCCAATTATTTTGGACAATTTATTGTACAGATGTGTCCTTTCTACCCTTTTCCTATGACAAATATGTTGTGAGATGTGTGTTGCACGATGTCCAGTTTTTCACAACAATGTGTTATTGTGACCATCTGTGGTGGGATGTTTAAGGAAAGTCAAAGAGAATTGCTATAGTAATGGCCTAGAGTTCTGCCCTAGAAGGGTGTGTTTCATATTGATGTTACATCGGCTTAGCACGACCTTGGCAATGGAATGTTTTTACACATTTTTTTTAATGTTGCAAAGATCCCAGATACAGACATATTAGTGCAAGATCTGGTGTGCGTGTGTTTGTATCTGATCAGTAAATAATGCCCTTCACTCATTGGATGTTCTTTGTTCTCTGCTTTTATATATATGAAATAGCTAATCTACTAGCTCGCTTTGAGACTAGAATATACTTTATACATGGCCAGTGCAGTTTTGCAGTTCTTGTTGCCACCACTGGTCAATGACATCATCATTTGGAACTCTGCCAGTGACTACTTTAATGTTTATAGAACACCCTAAAAAGCAACATTACCTCAACAGAAGCAAGCAGGTGATATGTAAACACATAAACACATGATGATATTGTATTGTCTAGATTTCCTGAGAAATCCTAAAATTCCTAAAACAAAATTAAAGCTAAGAGTGAAATGAAATTCCTAACCCAAATTAAAGCTAAGAGTGGACACATCTTTATTAATAGACTTGTCATACATATAAGAGATGGCTTTTTGTGTCAGAACATCCACTCTCAAACTGTAAAATTACATTTTGAAACTTTGCTGCAGTCTCCTGATATATATATATATATATATATATATATATATATATATATCTCAATTATACACCCAGCTTTCAAACTGTGAAATTACGTGTGTAACCATTTTGAACATTCTCTGGAGTCTCCTGTTTTCATTGATATAACCTAAGTTTTCTCCGCCTTTATTTTCCACCTCTCATCAATCAGCTGTTTTGGTCTTATTGTCTATAGTGAACCGAAGCATGCAGCGTAACTCTGGGAAATTAAAGTACATCTAATCTCAAAATCAGCCCAGAAGCTCAGACTTTAATCCACTGGTGGGTTGGCTGAACATACAGCAGTCAAAGAGGTCACTGACCTTAAAATCAATTTTACTCCAGGATCATTTTTTCCTTGAGTGCACCGTGCACCCTCAGCGGTTTGCAAAACTTCCACCTCACTGACACTTGGACAGCTCATCCCTGTCCTTGTCATAGATCACTAGGGAGCCTCTATCCACATTGCCTGTCTTTCCTATACTCCATTTTGTATTCATGAATATGGTAATCTCTTTCTGCACACGTCCTCTGTTAGATTTAATGCAGAAGTAGGACGTATCTTGTGGGAGAGGGTGTTTAATGACGCATAGCAACAACCCATTTTAAATACATTAGAACAATCAAGAGCCAAAAATCCCAGCAGAGGCGCTTGTGAAATTGACATTCCATTTTCCTGATGTGCTGTAAGCAAGTATACTTTTAAAAGTTAAATGACAGGATTAGACGATTTTAATCAGATTGTTAATTGAACATGCATACCTCACACAAAGCGTATGCCATGTCTGGAGTAATAAGGAGCAGATTTGGGCTCATCTGTTTAGATTAAAATATATATTTGCCAGCTGTACACATAGAAAGCCATGTTGAGTCTTGATGTCTTTCTTATCTATTTTAAACAATTCTAGAAAAAGGAAATTGATTTGACTATAAATGGATGAAAAGTACTTATTTGTTCTGTACTGTGTATATTTTGCCTTCATTGCTGATAATTTGTATACCCTTCAAAATAATGTGCAAGGTCACAATTTCATGACAAGATTTGGAAACTGTCTTTCTGCTGTACTTCGGGAAATAGAACTAACTTATAAAAGCGCCAGCTGTCATCTTTCTTTCATCTTACCTATTTGATTAAACATTGTCAGTTTTACCTTTGCTGATTTATTCTTGATGCAGGTCTGTTCCTTTTTTTGTTCTTTCTCCTGACTCTGGGCTGTCATATTTGCAGCCCCTCCCCATCTGTCATCCCCTATTAGTTCCCACCTCTATTTCTATCAGCTGTCACCATTACTATGCCCTTCTCTCTTCTGCCCTGGCTGGCATCTCTGCTGGTGTTGAACTGTTCGATCACTATGCTGTTATCTTTGGCACTCTTCTCTTTCTTGCTGGTATCTCAAACCTGCTGTTTCTTAATGTTATATATTAATATTTAGGGCTTAAAGCAATACAATCTATACTCACCTTTGCCTCCCACAGCTTTTCTATCTGGCTCTATTGTTTTTAAATATAGTAATGGCTGACACATCCCCTCCATTGTAATAAAAAGAGTGGATGTGCTTAGAGGTGGGTGTCCATCTTGGAGAAGGCAACTATTCCCTTGTAAATTGGCGATTTTGAATATACTGGAGCCAGAATAAGAGCCTTGGAATACAAGAAGTGAGGTATAGACTTTATTTATGCCTGGACGGTCCCTTTTAACTTTACCGCTATGTCACTTTCCTTGGCTTCCACCATCTTTGCCACTGCTTTTCTGCCTGTCAGCTGTCATTGTGGATAGTTTCACTGCTCTTCCTACCAAATGTTTTGGCTCTCTTTTTGTATTATGAAACGTTTTGCCTTAATCAGAACCCTGAAACGTTGAATTCAGTAAACCTTAAGCATGTCATGAAAAAGAGGAGTGCCAATGAACTCTTCAATTTGCACCTGGATTGGTCAGCACCACACCCCACAACATTGAAGCAACCTGCAATCATGTTTATTCCTAAATAGCTTAAACCTATTTTAAAACATTGGACGCACATCCTTGCTGCTGGCTCTTCTTTCTCTAACTAGGCTGGTGACTGACACCCTTTCTATCAATGCCCATATCTGCCACCAACTGTTGACTTAAAACAGACAGTGCTTACATGTCCAACACCATATGCACTTTGCTCTAGATTCCATGGCTGGATGAAACTTCTTCCTAGGGACTTCACAGTTTCAGATGCCCAGCTGTGTGAAAGCTGCAGGATAAGTTGTATTTGTACCTTGATCTCCACTCCCACAGTGCATGTGCACCCCTCCATCCGATGTACACATTTTTCATTGTCCTGCTTAAGAATGATGCCAGAAAGACAGCATGTATGGGTTGATGTGATCTGTAAGGATGGATTTATACCTAAATCATCCAAGAGTGCCTTCCACATGAGTGGTCCTAAATATGCCACAAAGTCATTCCACAAACCATAAGGTTGCTACACTTTGCTTGTGTTCTTCCAGTACAGATGGCAGAGTTTTTGTTCTCTGATGTCTGAAAACATGATTCACTGGAGAAAGCAACCAGCTCCAATTCCGATACAATTCCGAAAACTGAAGCCTTTTCTGCCATTGAACCTTTGTTAGCAGAAGTGCAGTGACCATCTGTCTGCTTTGGAGCCCATACCCAGTAGAGTTTGCTGAACAACACATGTCTGGTAGCCCACTGGCTCATTTGGCAGTGAGCTGCTTCACTATAGGGTTGTTAGTCTGCCGTGTGCACATTCTTAGCCCAGGTTCACCGCTCACATCAATGGAATTTGGTTCTCTGCAGTTTCTGCTCATTTGCAATGGAGCCATTTGTCCTCTCACAATGCACTTTCACCACAGCAGCATTCACAAACTGTACAGTTTTAACAATAACTGATATCCTTGGCCTGAAATCCAATAATCATCCCATTTTACAACCAATGAATTACCCCTTTTACATGACAGCAATGAGGAATATGCATGCAGACAGCCCATCATACACCTTACATACCCACCAAGCCAGCTCACGGCATGTGACTTCCTTCATGAGCTATGACATGTCATTTGAAAGACAGCTAGACAGTTTAGTTGTGCTAAATGGGCAAAAAAGTATCTCTTTTGTGCATTAAGTCATTAAAGCTGCCTATATCCAAGTAGAGTGTCTGGTTCTGGCAATCATGCAGCATCCCTTTTTAGTCTGTTCTGCATGCCCAGCAAAGCCCAGCGTTAGCCACCGAGGATTCAGCTGAAGAAGCAGGGATGCCAGCCTGTCTGCAGATTCTGCACGTTTGGGAGGTGGGGTCCCATAAATATGTATGTTTTGCAGCTCTTATAATAGGATGTCTCTTTTGTTTTTAAGTGTGGGGCATCCCAAAACAGGATACCCCAACATACTGTATTTTATGCCAACGCACGCCCTAGTGAGAAAGTATCCCAACTCTAGTGCACATCAGTTTCAGGATTCCTAGCTTAATAACAAATCTAGGAATCTTGAATTTGTCTTGAATTTGAAAGAAATTCCAAAGATATTTTTATGTTATGTATTTCTTGTCCATAGTTCTTAGCTTTAAGATATTTTTCAATATCTTGCAGGTCCTTTAAGCATTTCTATTCCTTTGTGATATGCTCATATCATATAATCTTATGCATCATTGAGCATATTTTCTATTACTTTGTGAGCAAAAAAAATAGCCAATAGATTTATTCTCTGATCTTGATAATTTCAGTAATGTGGTGAAAAATTGGTTCCTGTGTTCAGGTCTCAAGCACATTAAAATATGTGAAAATAAAACAGATTTAATTCATAATATGAATTCAAAGACTGTTATCTGTCCTTGGGGAAAAATATAATTTGCTAATTCCAAATTGTAATATACTATTTCCTTTCTCTGTCTATGCTATGTATAGATTTTGGCTTAGAAAACAGTTTTTCAAGGAATAATAATTGCAACAACATTATAAAGAATGAATCAGTTACTGTACATTTATTATTATCTATTGCCAAGTAGTACACTTGTTAAATAATGATTTCCTGAGCTACCTGTTCATCCACTCTTGTTATACCCATCTTATCTTCTTGCGCCCAGGGACAGAAGAGAATTGTGCCAGCCATACTCCCATGCTACATGCTTGTATGTCCCTCCTCTACCACTGACAGGTCAGGGTGGACTCATGGGTTAGTAGAGAAGTAAAACTAATGATAAAAATGGACCTACTGGACCTGTCCCATGCCCACAATTGGTTCCCAGCAGCTATTCTGTTTAAAGCTTATTGGGCCCACAGGTTTAGTCCTCAGCATACACATCTGCCCCCAAAGCTACTGGAGTTAATGAAGTGGGTGTGCTCCAGTCACTGTGACTGACAAGGTGGGTGGGACAGCGTCCACTTTTTTGCTTGCAAACAGGGGGGTGCCCAAGAAATCTCTGGGGCACATGCATGCCACAGGACATAAATTGGCACATTTCTGAGTGCTAGACCAAGACGCAGCAGTTGTGGGCAAGAAAAGTATTTTTTTTCTTTTTTGAGCTTTGATGGAAATCTTAAAAAATAGTAAGGGATCTGCACACCACTTCCAAAGCTATGTTGCAAATAATTGTGTGCTATAGTAAGTCTGCAAACAGTGAAAATAAAACACATATACAGGAGTTGGTTTGAGGAAAGCGCAATTAGATCATTTGAGTAGCTCCTACTTGAGGGAAAAACCTGTATTCCATGGTATAAATGTAGATGGGTTAAACTGTTCTAACTTAGGTGTGGGCCTAGGTGGAGAAAAGATTAGTGTAGGTGCGCTGTGGATAAAAAAGGCAGGTTAAAAGGGAGAGTACATAAAGGGTTAATGTTCTCCGCAATCCTGTGAGGAAAAATGATTAGTATGAAGTACGAAGTATGAATAAATAAATGCAATAGTATTACCAAAGTGAAGTTTTGTTTGAGGGGGTGTTTCCACCTTTTAATTAAATCATAAACAACTAGGTATCATTGCCTCTGACTAATTTGGCCTCAAAAATTGTTGGAAGTTTTAATCTTGCTGTCTAAGGGATTTCTCCTCTCAGGTAGCGCTATACAGATTGGCCAGTGTTATTTACACTATTGGCCCTGTATTCTGAGTTCTTTGAGCTGGTTTGTGGTGGATGATTCCTTGTTCAGGATGAGGTGAGTTTATAGCGGGTTGGAGCGATGTGGTTGGTGGATCCTAGATGGTTTAGAGGTTGTAGGACGGCATTGAAATGAAATAAGCGGTGTTCCTGAGGTCCAGGTAGGTGGTGTGAGCTGAGGTAGATGATTGTTCTGGATGGATGGAGATGATTATGCCATCAGAGGAGGTTCTAGTGGTTAGTGCAGATTAATTAGTTGAGGTCTGCTTTAAAGTGGACCAACACTCAGGGGTGATCGGCCCGGGAATCTATAAGATTCCTGGGCCGATCACCTCACTCACCGCGGGACATCCAAGACGCGCGGTAGGCGGCGGCGGACGCGCTGTCTTGGACGCCGCTGTCACCCGCTTGGACGTCGGTGGGGATTGGACGGCGCGGTCACGTGGGAGCGGGGAGAGGTGAGTTTTTTGGGGTTTCTGGGGGTTTCAGAGAGCGGGACACCCCCGATCGGGGTGCCCCGCCGAAGTGGACCAAAACCCAGGATAGTCAAAATCCTGGGTGTTGGTCCACTTTAATGTTCTGATTTTAGATGTGTTGTGAGGCTTGTAACTGTTGTGGGGGAAATGTGAAAAACTTGTAATTAAAGGTAAAACGAATATAAGGAGATTGTATGACTTACAGTTTTGGTGAGTTGATTAAAATTGATGCAACAATTAGTACATTATATGCTCAGTGCTTTTTATTTGCCGCCACAGCCTGATTGGCTGTGGTTTTACTTGTATCCTTTTAATTAATGGTAAACAAATTCAAGGAAATTGTATGACTTACAGTTTTGGTAAGTTGATCAAAGTTGCTAGGAAAATTGATTCTCAGTGCTAGTTACTCACCACCACAGCCTGGATGGGCTGTGGTATTAATTGTAGTGCAGAGGGTGCAGGTGAAAAAACAGAAAAGACTATTATTGCAGAGGGCGCAGGCAGGAGCAGCGCTGAGGTTTCCTCTGGGCTGAAGAAGTGTAGGGGACGTTGGTCTGGCTGCCTTGGGTAGTCAGATTGGAGCTGGCGTAGGTAAGGCGGCGGGAGGAAAGGAGAGCCGGTTCGTGGCTGGGTTTAAAATTTAAGCCGCAAGAGCGGCTGGAAACAAGTTGGCTGGGTGTGTGGCATTTTGCGGTTTTCTCTTGCTTCAGCTGTGGAGGCTTTGAAAACAATGTAATAGATTGGCTTGCTGGCAAATTTTAAAAAATATATAAATAAATAAATGTAGTAGATGAGCTGGCTGGGTGAAATACTTGTTTTTTTTATCTGCCTGAGCAGATCTTTTGTGTTGGTTTGAATGGCTGATTTCAGAGTTCAGCTGTGACACTGGTAGAGTCATATAAGAAGGGTAGAGATATATAAGAGGGAAGAGTGTAATTGTGATTAGTGTTAGATAACCTATGGCGTTATTTCTTTTCTAGAAAGCAGTTAAGTTCTAGTTCAATGTTGAGTCCTTGTGGAGTTATAGTGTTGATCCAATAGGTTTCTCTCTTTGATAGTTAGTAGGTCAGAGCCCCTCTAGTTGGGGATGATTCTCTCAATGAGCCAGAATTCTATTCCCTTGGGATCTTGGTTGTGTTTGTCTCAGAAGTGTGCGGATACACTGTGGGTAGGGAGCCCTTTTTTGATGTTCATTCAGGCGGACCTTGAATTGTCTTTTCGTTCGTCCTATGTATAGGAGGTTGCAGGGGCACTGGAGGCAGTAGATGATCCCTGCAGTGTTGCAGGTAAGATCTCCTTTTAATCTGTATTCTTTGTATGAAATTGGATTGGTAAAGTGGTTATTTGTGTGTGTTGGAGGTTTATTTTGCATAGTCAGTTTGCAGCCATAGCAGTCCCTGCATTTTGTGAATTTGTTGTATGCTGGTGTTGCAGTTTCTGGTGGGTTTATTACACTGGAGGTAATGTATTGTGACAGGGTTTTGGGCTTCCTGTAGATGAATCTTGTTTTTTCTCCAATGATATTCCGTAGGGTGGGTCTGTTTTCAGGATTCCCCAATGTTTTCTGATAATGGCTTCTGTTTTTTTTTTTGTAGTCTTTGTTGATCTTGGTGATGAAGGTGACTTGTTCTCTCTGGGCTGTGGTTTCATTCAGGTCGGTGAGGCTGTGTGCTGATTTCTTCTATGATTTTATCCAGGTGGTTTTCGTCGTATCCTTTTTCTATAAATCATTTGTTAATGGTCTTGGCTTGCTGCAAGAAGGTGCTTTCGTCTGTGCAGTTCCTTTTTATCCTTTGGAACTGTCCTTTTGGGATGTTCTTCATCCAGGTCGGGTGGTGGCAGCTGCTTATTGGGATGTAGCTATTTCTGTTGGTTTCTTTGAAGAAGGTGCAGGTTTTGATCTTGGTGTTCCTCTTTATAGATCAAGGAAGTGGATTTCACTAGTGCTTAATTCATGGGTGAACTTTATGTTCCAGCCATTATCGTTGAGTTGGTTCAGGAAGGTGGTGAGAGACTCTTCTGTTCCATCCCAAAGGAAGATGCAATCATCTATGTAGCGTTTGTAATATATCAGTTCTTTTGGTTTGAACGTCTCCATGATTTGGGTTTCCCAGAGTGCCATGAAGAGGTTGGCCACACTTGGAGCAAATTTGCCTTCCATGGTTACTCCTATTTTTTGTAGGTAGTAGTCCCCTCAAACCAGAAATAGTTGTGGTGGAGGGAGAATTCGAGGCATTCTAGAATGAACTGGATTTGTTCCGTTGGAAGAGTTTTTTCTGCAAGAAAACCTGGCCCCCTGCAAGGAAATGGCCGAGTACCAAGAACATCTATCGGAAATCAGAACCAAATTCAGAGCCTCTGAAAAAGAACAAAGATAAAAAACACAAAAAAACTAACCAGAGACATGAGGGATTTTGACTCAGGAACCATCTACAAGTGGCAGAAAAACCAACTAGAAAAAAACAACCCTACAAACGCAAACCAAAAAGAACACACTGAATTTACCCCTTCTCAACCAAGACCACCCCTTAAAGTGGACCAACACCCACGGGTGATCGGCCCGGGAATCTATAAGATTCCCGGGCCGATCACCCCCCACCCCGCGGGACATCCGAGATCGGGATGTCCCGCGGGGTGAAACCCCCCCCAAACACCCCAACTCACCTACCTTATCTTCGGCGGCGGCCGGCCGCCGCCGCCTCCCTCGCGCCCCTGTAGGCGTGCGCGCCTCCGCGCCGGCCGTCTGCGAATGGCCGGCGCGGGGGCGCGCGCGTTCAAAGTGACGCGAGGGAGGCGGCGGCGGCCGCCGCCGCTTAGACGTTCAAGATCTTCCCTTGTACGTCGGCGCTGGGAGCGGGGAGAGGTGAGTTGTTCGGGGGGTTCGGGGGGGTTTCACACAGCGGGGCACCCCGATCGGGGGTGCCCCACCGAAGTGGACCAAGACCCAGGATAGTCAAAATCCTGGGTGTTGGTCCACTTTAAGCACCACCAAAAGATCTACAGACACGAAACACCAAGAAGGCAAAGAATCACCAGACCCCACAGACAATATGAACCAAATGTAAGAAAACCCAGAACACCCAGCTGGAGGCAGCACAGCCAAAAAGAATTGCGAAACCCCGACACCTCACACTCCGAAAAGAAAAAAATCAGAGGAAGAGGAAGAAGAGCTGGAAAACGAGCTCAGAGCAAAAGAAACAAAAAAGAAAAGAACACTGGAATATTAACATCTACAGAAACCACAGCAACAAGTGGCATCTTCAACCTAACCGCCACCACCTTTTTCAACAAAGAACTAGATCTTCTCAACAAAGGAATCAAATACGCCCCCCAGCAGATCTGAACAAATTTGAAGTTTACATCGACTTGCTCAAGTTCACCAGAAAGCTCAACATCAAGAAATTCTTTGCAGATAAATCTATAGAGGTAACCCACAACCCTATAGATACCACATCACCAAGCGAACAAACAAGTTTGCCGGTCCAACACAGCAGCCTCAAGAACAACTCCACCTTTAACCCCCAAGACCAAACAGGTGCAATCAAAGAATTGGTAACCAGAGACCTGAGGGAATTGACGATCAAAAAAAAAACAGAAATCATCTAACACAAAGAAATACAAACTCAGAACCATCAAAGAACTCAAACAAAACCCCAACATCATTATCAAACCAGCAGGCAAGGGAGGGTGCCTTGTGATACTGGATAAAACCAAATACATACAAGAAGCCCACAGACTACTTGCAGATACCGACACATACGAGAAATTGAAACAAAATCCCACTAGTACCTATCAACTTAAACTAAAGGACCTCATCAACAGAGGCAAACAGGAGTTCTGAACAAACAGGAATTCAACTATCTTAATCTGAGCACCCCAAGGATCCCTACCATCTACCAAAGATACATAAGAACAATGAAGAACCGCTAGGAAGACCTGTTGTAAGCGGGATTGAATCACTAACCAGCAGATTGGGCCAATACATCGGCCACTTCCTGTAACCAGCAGTACAAAAAACAAAATCATACCTAAAGTACTCAGCAATGTTCCTACAGGACTTAAAACAATACGAAAACACCCCACTATGTACTAGCGGCTGCAGATGTAAGCTCTCTATACACCATCATCCCTCACCAGAAGGGGCAGGAAGCAGTCAACTTTTTCCTTGAAAGAGAAAAAACCCCTCCAACTGAACAAATCCAGTTCATTCTAGAATGCCTCGAATTCTCCCTCCACCACAACTATTTCTGGTTTGAGGGGGACTACTGCCTACAAAAAATAGGAGTAAACATGGGAGGCAAATTTGCTCCAAGTGTGGCCAAGTGTGGCCAACCTCTTCATGGCACTCTGGGAAACCCAAATCATGGAGACGTTTAAACCAAAAAAATTGATATATTACAAATGCTACATAGATGACTGCATCTTCCTTTGGGATGGGACAGAAGAGTCTCTCACCACCTTCCTGAACCAACTCAACGATAATGACTGGAACATAAAGTTCACCCATGAATTAAGCACTAGTGAAATCCACTTCCTTGACATCCTGATCTATAAAGAGGACAACAAGATCAAAACCCGCACCTTCTTCAAAGAAACCGACAGAAATAGCTACATCCCAATAAGCAGCTGCCACCACCCGACCTGGATGAAGAACATCCCAAAAGGACAATTCCAAAGGATAAAATGAACTGCACAGACGAAAACACCTTCTTGTAGGAAGCCACGACCATTAAAAAATGATTTATAGAAAAAGGATACGACGAAAACCACCTGGATAAAATCATAGAAGAAATCAGCACACAGCCTAGCACCACAGCCCAGAGAGAACAAGTCACCTTCATCACCAGGTTCAACAAAGACTACAAAAAAACAGAAGCCATTATCAGAAAACATTGGGGAATCCTGAAAACAGATCCCACCCTACGAAACATCATTGGAGAAAAACCAAGATTCATCTACAGGAAGCCCAAAACCCTGTCACAATACATTACCTCCAGTGTAATAAACCCACCAGAAACTGCAACACCAGCACACAACAAATTCAGACTGCTATGGCTGCAAACTGACTACGCAAAATAAACCTCCGACACACACAAGAACCACTTTACCAATCCAATCTCAGACAAAGAATACAGAATACAATCTTACCTGCAACACCGCTGGGATCATCTACTGCCTCCAGTGCCCCTGCAACCTCCTATACATAGGACGAACGAAAAGACAGTTCAAGGTCCGCCTGAATGAACATCAAAAAAGGGCTATCTACGCACAGTGTATCCGCACACTTCCGAGACAAACACAACCAAGATCCCAAGGGACTAGAATTCTGGCTCATTGAGAGAATCATCTCCAACTGGAGGGGCTCTGACCTACTAAGAGAACTATCAAAGAGAGAAACCTATTGGATCTTTGAGCTTAACACCATGACCCCACAAGGACTCAACATTGAACTAGACCTAAACTGCTTTCTAGAAAATGAATAACCCCACGGGTTATCTAACACTAATCACAATTACACTCTTCCCTCTTATATGTCTCTACCCGTCTTATATGACTCTACCACAGCTGAACTCTGAAATCAGCCATTCAAACCAACACAAAAGATCTGCTCAGACATTTTTTTAATTTTGCCAGCAAGCCCATCTTACATTACATAGATTTTCAAATTTTACAATTAAAATCAGAGATTTTACAATTACATAGTTTTCAAAGCCTCCACCGCTCAAGCAAGAGAAAACCGCAAAATGCCACTCACCCAGCCAACTTATTACAACTGTAACAAACACAAATCTGGGCGGCACGCCAACTTATTACAAAGTATCAGTCTGGAGCCTACATGGCTCAGACTGCGAGAAAACTGCAATATGTCAATCACCCAGCCCAAGTGTTACATTTGTATGTTGAACCTCCTCTGATGGCATAATCATCTCCATCCATCCAGAACAATCATCTACCTCAGCTCACACCGCCTACCTGGACCTCAGGAACACCGTTTATATTCCTAGTATGTCACACACCCCACTTCCAAATATTCATGACACTTGGGAACCCGGCCTGTAGAGGGCGATCTTGCAGAGATGACATGGAAAAAGGAGCCCCTCCTGGTCCATAAGTACTGGGTTCCTCCCACTATTCCTCAGTCTTTTCGTCTCTGCAGTCGGTGAAGCATTCAGAAGATGACTCCTTCAAGCTGCAGGTAGCCGGGTTTGCTCCCGGCCCCTTTTTTCTCTTTCTGTCTGATACTCTTTAAACCTGTTTGGTTATATTATATGCCTCCCAGCCCTGGCTGTATGGTTCAGGCAAAGGTAGATACATACACCTTCTGGTGTATACAGAAGTTTTACTCCTCCGTGAGACCCAAATGTGGGTAGGCAGTTTCCGGGTTGGTGTTCTCGGCATGGGATGCCCCTGTTCCTTTATAATCCCCTTGTGCCTTATGGGTGCATTTCTATCCTCTCCCCTTTAGTTCTCCTTTACCCTGCTGGGGGGGGGGGGGAGCGTTATCTGGGCTTATTTGTCAACATGCACACAAATAATAATTAAAAAAAAAAAAAAGATTTGTTTACTATACTATTTAATAGGATATGTTTTATTTAGATTTTCCTCTTTCTGTCTAGGCAGCATTCTTTTGCTTACCTTTTAAAGCTCTTTGTTTTCTGGCTATGTTCAGATTTGAATTTACCTCCATTCTTGGTCATGTGATTCTGGGGGTGGGCGGGGCATAGGCACACAGCAATCATTTCATTCTCAAGAGCACCTGGGTGCTCTCTTTGTCCGCCTGGCTCCTGCTGCTTCCCTCATTGTGCTTGCTTTGACAGCACATATACTAAAATTGGAACAATACTGAGAAGATTAGCATGGCCCCTGCGCAAGGATGACACGCAAATTCGTGAAGCGTTCCATATTTAAAGGTGCTGTGAGTACCCCTCAGCTTGCTGAAGGGAGTTTCTGCCATTTTTTTTTTTCATGCTTTGTCATTTATTGTATTGTGTGCATTGGTGACTGTGTTTTCTTTGTAGGTGGAAACTCTTTATTTTAAAGGGGTTTCTCCTGGTCTTTAGCCCTTAAAGCCTTATTTGGGGGTCCATTTGTGTTAATATCCTCCCACTTGGGACTATTTAAAGGGGCATCCCGGGTAGCAATTGCGTAAATCCCATATATACTTGGCGACTATAATCAATTATAGTATAATACTAAACACCATATGGAGGCATCTCAGGACAACTGGCATGCAGTTCCCTCTGCACAGACTCGGCAATGTTTTGGATGTGGAGCATCCCTTGTTGGGGATAACACAATTCTTTGCGTCCCTTGTGCTCAATTAACTATTATGCAGCAAACTGGGGCCCAGGCTTCGGCATCTGCAGCTTCTGCCTTATCTCCTACTCCGCCATGTCTTGTCCGTACCCCCAGTGATATTGTCATGGGTGGTGAGTCGCATTCTGATTTATGTGCCAGATTGGCTCATCTTGAAAAATTAATGTCTAGCTCTGTGGCCAAGAAGGCCTCAGCTAAAAGGAAACATTTGACTCCGTTCCGGTAAGTGAGTTGGATAATTGTGAAATGCTTTATTGGTCTGATCCTTCTCAGTTAGAAGAAGGAGAATTATATGAGGATTCAGATGTTTCTGATGAACAGCAATTTGTTGGTACTGTGATTGAGCAGGGTGAAGCTAGTGATGTGGATACCCCTAGGGCTCTTGCTCAGTTATTTGAGGTTTTGGTTATCACTCCTCCTGAAGTAGTCCCTCCATAAAAAGGGGAATTCTTTGGAGTCTCTAAAACTTGTTTAGAATTTCCAAATCAAAAGCATTTTGATGAAATTATTCTTAAAGAATGGGAGAAGCCTGCGTGGCTTCCTGGCATTCCTTTGGGCTGGGACAAGAAATATCCCTTCCCAGCTGATACTGTTAGGCGTTGGTCATCACCACCTGTGTGTGCTTAATTTATCCAATTCATCTGTGTTGCATTCTCCTGACTCCACTACACTTAAAGATGGAGAGGATAAGCGTATTGATCAAATGGCGTGCCACGCTTTTTCCAGTGTGGGCTCGGCCTTGCTGCCTGTTGGTGCTTCTGCACTCATGACAGTGGCTATTAGGTCTGTTGTGAGAGACCTAATGAATTACTCAGGGCTTGATCCGGCCTCTGATGAGTACGCCGCTCTTAAGTGATGTGCGATGTTTGCATCTTTTGTACTTTCTGCCTTAGATGATACTCTGCTCATGTGCAGCAGAACCTCTTCCTTGTTAATCGCCATTCAGCGGTCAGTATGGTTGCGGCAGTGGGCAGCTGATATTGTAGCCAAGAAATCGCTTACAGCGCTCCCTTTTGTGGGATTGCGCCTCTTTGGAGAAAAATTGGATTCTGTCACTAAAGGAGGTAAATTACCTCAGCGTAAGAAACAAAGTCGTTCCTTTCGTGGAGTGGCCTCTTTTAACCCTTCTTTCGGGGGTCTAGATCCGGTAGAGGATCGGCCTTTTTAGCCCCTAGAGGGAATGCATGGAATAGAGGAAAGGGACATGGCCGTCCAAGTCAAAATTGGGGGTCCAAAACCAAATCTGCCACGAAGCCTGCTCAACAATGAAGGGACGCCCTCACCCTTACGGGTGGGGGGACGGCTGCGGTTCTTCTTCCAGGTCTGGGGTCAGGAGGTATCAGACAATTGGGTTCTGGAAGTAGTCTTTTCCAGTTACAAACTGGAATTCGAGTTCCGGCCTCCTCCCAGATGTCCCGGATGCCGTCAGATCCGGCAATTGCGCAGGGACTGTGGGCAGCAGTAGCGAATCTGTTAAACATGGCTGTCATCTGCCTAGTGCCTCCAGCGGAAAGGGGTTTGGGATTTTACCCCAACCTATTCACGGTACCCAAAAAGGACGGCTCTGTTCGGCCTATCCTAGACCTAAGGAGACTCAATCAATTTATCCGTTTCAGAAAATTCCGCATGGAGTCTCTGCGATCAACGATCGATGCTCCCCGTCAGGGGGACTTCATGACATCCATAGACATCAAGGATGCTTATTTGCACATTCCTATTTTTCCGGGTCACCAGAGATTTCTCAGGTTCTCGATAGAAGACCAGCATTATCAATTTGTGGCCCTGCCATTCTGCCTTACCTTGGCCCCAAGAGTCTTTACCAAGATGCTGGCAGGGGTGATGGCTATAATCAGGGTCCAGGGCATCTGCATTGTGCCTTTTCTGGACGATCTTCTTATCGCGGCCACCAGGATGGTGGTCTCTACGCTACAGAGGTTTGGATGGGTAATAGGTTACCCAAAATCCTCTCTCTGTCCGTCCAGGGAAATTCCCTTCCTGGGCCTGATTCTGGATACATTTCAGGCCAAGGTTTTTCTTCCTCATTCCAAAATGGTTCTGATTCAGGACTTGATTACTCTATTCTTGTCCAACACTCGTCAGTCTATCCGTCTAGGGATGAGACTAGTGGGATTGAAGGTAGCTGCATTCGAGGCAGTCCCGTTTGCCCAGTTTCACATAAGGACACTTCAGCTCTTCCTCTTGGCAAAGTGGGACAGGTGCCCACTATCATTGAATCAGACTTGTCTATTGTCTCCCCACATTTTGCAGTCCCTTAAGTGGTGGTTAATATCGCTCAACCTCCAGAAGGGCAAGTCATTTCTGACTCTGCGTTGGGAACTGGTTACCACAGATGCCAGCCTGGTGGGCTGGGGGGGCTTCTGGAAGAAGCATCAGTTCCAAGGATTGTGGGGGGCCTCAGGAGGCTCATTCTCCAAACAATGTATTAGAGCTTCGGGCCATACGTCTTGTTCTTCTTCGACTGACCCATTTCTTACAGGGTCTGCCAGTTCAGATTCGGTCAGACAACCGAACAGCTGTTGCATACATCAATCACCAGGGAGGGACTCGCAGTTGGGGTGCCCTCCGGGAAGTGTCTCTGATCCTTCAGTGGGCAGAGATCAATGTTCCCTGCATATCAGCAGTTTACATTCCGGGGATAGAGAATGTGGAGGCAGACTCCCTGAGCAGGGGATGTTCTCGCCAGGGAGAATGGTCTCTCAATCCAAGGGTCTTTCAGTTCCTCTGTCACAAGTGGGGGACTCCACAGTTTGACCTGTTTGCTTCTCGCCACAATCACAAGCTGCCAGCTTTTGTGTCTCTATCCCAGGATCCTCTGGCAGTGGCAGCGGATGCCATGTCTCTGGCTTGGAAGGATCTGGGGTTCCTATATCTGTTTCCCCCATTCTCCATGATCAGCAAGGTGGTGCGCAAGTTAGCACTGGAGGAGGCGCCAGCAATTCTGGTGGCGCCAAGGTGGCCAAGACGTCTGTGGTACGCAGACGTCGTAAGGCTGGCAGTGGATTGTTTCCATCTGCCTCTTCTTCCAGATCTCATCACTCAGGGTCAACTTTGTTACCCCAATTTACAAACGCTGGCTTTGACGACATGCCTGCTGAAGTCTCCATCTTGAAAGAAGATGGTCTTTCTGATGTGGTTATTCAGACTCTTATTAGAGCTAGGAAGAAGTCTTCCTCTGTCATTTATTACAGGACTTGGAGGTCCTATATTGATTTGTGTGAATCCAGGGCTTTGCCCTGTAGAGTATTTTCTATTCCTAGAATTCTGGAATATCTGCAACGAGGTCTGGATATGGGATTCCAGATTAGTACTTTGAAAGGGCAAGTCTCTGCCTTGGCTATTTTCTTTCAAAGGTCGTTTGCTCTTCATCCTTTGGTTAAGACTTTTTTCCAAGGAGTTGCGCATGTGCGGCCTCCCAGAAAGCCTATACTTCCTGTTTGGGACCTTAACCTAGTGCTTTCAGCTATGCAGGCTGCTCCCTTTGAGCCCTTGCAGGCTTTCCTCTTCCTATTCTTACTCAGAAGGTTGCCTTTTTGGTTGCTATTACTTCTGTCCGCCGAGTTTCTGAACTGGCGTCTTTGTCTATTCTAGCCCCTTATTTTGAGAGGCATCAAGATAAGGTTGTTTTCCGTTTTAAACCGGATTTCCTTCCTAAGGTGGTGTCTGCTTTCCACCTAAATCAGGATATAGTTCTTCCTTCCTTGTGTCCTAAACCTAGTAACGACAAGGAAAGGGTCTTACATTCTTTGGATGTAGTTCGTTGTGTTAAGTATTATTTAGTTACTACTTCGGCCTTCTGCAAGATGGATGCCTTTTTTGTTGTGCCTTCTGAGCCCAAGAAGGGTTTTGCTCCTGCCAAATCTTCCCTTAGTAAGTGGATACGTCAGGCCATCATTGGGGCCTATTTGGCTAAGGGGAAAGTTACCCCTTTTCATGTCACCGCTCATTCTACTCGTGCTATTGGAGCTTCCTGGGCTTTTCAGCACCAGGCTTCTGTTGAACAGGTTTGCAAGGCTGCGACTTGGTCTTCTGTGCATACTTTTTCTAAGTTTTACAAGATTGATGTGCGGGCCTCAGCGGATGCTGATTTTGGCCGCAAAATTCTGCAAGCTGCAGTAATTTAAGTTATGCATTATTCCTTGGAGATCCCCACCCATTATAGACACTGCTATTGGATGTCCCAAGTGTCATGAATATTTGGAAGTGGGGTGTGTGACATACTAGGAATAATACCATTTTGTGAGTACTCACCTGTAAAATGGTTATTGCGAGTATGTCACACACCCAACTTCCCCCGCCCTTTTTTGTTCTAAGGGATCCTTTAAATGGTGATTATTATTTTCAAACTATTTTTCGATTATCGAATATAATTTGCTCTTCCTGGTTCTTCACTGCTTTTTAAAAAAACTGAGGAATAGTGGGAGGAACCCAGTACTTATGGACCAGGAGGGGCTCCTTTTTCCATGTCATCTCTACAAGATCGCCCTCTACAGGCCGGGTTCCCAAGTGTCATGAATATTTGGAAGTGGGGTGTGTGACATACTCGTAATAACCATCTTACAGGTGAGTACTCACAAAATGGTATTTTCATTTCAATGCAGTCCTACAACCTCTAAACCATCTAGGATCCACCAACCACATCGCTCCAACCCGCTATAAACTCACCTCATCCTGAACAAGGAATCATCCACCACAAACCAGCTCAAAGAACTCAGAATACAGGGCCAATAGTGTAAATAACACTGGCCAATCTGTATAACGCTACCTGAGAGAAGAAATCCCTTAGACAGCAAGATTAAAACTTCCAACAATTTTTTGAGGCCTAATTAGTCAGAGGCAATGATACCTAGTTGTTTCTGATTTAATTAAACGGTGGAAACGCCCCCTCTAACAAAACTTCACTTTGGTAATACTATTGCATTTATTTATTCATACTTTTGTGTATATATACTAACCTATTTTTCCTCACAAGATTGCGGAGAACATTAACCCTTTATTTACTCTCCCTTTTAACATGCCTATTTATCCACAGCACACCTACACTAATCTTTTCTCCACCTAGGCCCACACCTAAGTTAGAACAGATTAACCCATCTACAAAACACATATACAGAAAAGCACGCAAATATATTTTTCTCCAGAAAAAAAGATGTACAGGATTATGTATACTGGTCAGTACAATGGCAACAGAAAACAGCATGAACCAGTAAAAGTAGATATGTAAGTACTAGGTGTTCACTAGGAGGCAATTAGCAGCCCAATCAATGAAAAATGTAGTACATAGAAACTAGGACACACAAAAATGGTGTCTGCCATTACCAATATCTATATAGACTGATAAAGCAAGTAAACCAAAAATTTGAACATCGCATGTTAACATGGCAAAATGAATCAATGGGAGAGCATACTTTAAAGCAATCAAGTAGAATTAAGAACCAAAGGTTTGTGAACCATCAATAGGGTCTTTCCTCAGGGGTAACCCTGAGAAATTATCATTTTGGCATTCGAGCCAAAACCTGCTTTTAATATTGTTGAGTCTGGACAGTCCTTCAAAATTCTCCCTGCCAACTCTGTGGCAAGAAGAGCCCTGGTCTGTGGGGACATTGGCCCCCACTGCCATCCACAAACATAGAGATTAAAAGGTACCCTTTTCCTGCAGAACTGTGTCTGACATGGGACTTGGAAATGGTTGCGCACTGCAGTGCCACACCCCCCCATAGTTGGAGTAGCCCCCAATGGATGGAACTCTGCAAAAGGTATATTTTAAAATTGGGGTCTATGAACTATGAGGTTTATGTCTCCACAGACCTAGTCAACTTCAATCCTGATTTTGGGTTCTTACCTGCCGACACCCTCCAAGGGCACAGTGAACCCTGGCATCTGCCCAGGTTTGGTAGGTGCTGATATAATCTGATAGTTCACCTTGATGCTACTATATACTTGTTGGTTACATACGGGAATCATCTTTTTAGAGCAACTGTCTTAAAGCGGACCTTCACTCTGAATAAGAGTCTATCTTATATGTTTCCCACACCCTGTACATACAGATTGCTCACATTAAAAATCATCCTACCTGCATCTACTGCATGTTATGAGCCTTTAAACATCCAAGATGGCGGCTTATGGAAGCCGCCATCTTATCAGGCAGCCTGCAAACAGGAAGTGCCTCCTGACTGTGCTGCTCTGCATTTTGGGACTGCTGACCTTTACCTGACCCCAGCTCTGCTCTGTCTGAGCAAAGCAGAGCTATAACCCACCCCCCTGTACCTTATCCCACTCTCCTCTCCTCAGTAAGTGTGATGCTTCTGAGTCAAGATGGTGGCGCCCGTATCCTAAATTCCTGAACAGAGTTGCAGCCCAGTGGGGGAAAGAATAATAAGTTAGTGACTAAAAACTTAAAATATATTAATTTTAGATGCTGGGGAACCATTTTTTAAGAGTCTGGGCTTTTCGTTAAATCACGCTGAAGGTCCGGTTTAAGTACCAATCTGCAGTTACAGCAGCTCAATTGCAAGATATACAGCAATTGGACCAGACATTGCTAGGTTAAATCTGGGTCTGTGAGGATTAAGTCACATGCATAGAAAATAAGTAAAAATATGTAAAAGTAAACATGTTTTATAATGGTAACATGCAGTGACCAATACCTGGCTAAACACAACAAGGAAACATGTATAAATTAGCTCTGGCTATTACTTACCCCTTCCTGACATACTGTATGACCTAAGGGTGGAGTTCTATGGTGGCACTGTAGCCCTTTAACTGTATAGAACAGAGATAAGGGAAGCAGGTTTACCAGGGGAGGTGGGCATGCAGTATTTATTGAGGATTTATTTGATTCTTCCACTTGACTGTGTGTATGTTATCACCATAGTGGAACCCTTGCAATCTCTGTTTAAACAGAAATTCCTCCCTAGTTTGTTCATGACCTTCTTAAAGGCCTTTTTAAGCACCATTTTGCTATACCCCCTCTCTGACAGACTTTGCTTAGTACATAGGGCCATTGCAAGAAAGTCATCTATAGGCATACAGTTTCTACGTGCCCTGATGTATTACCCATAGGGGGCACTATTAACAAGATATTTTGGATGGGCACTCTGTGATCTCAGGATTGCATTGGCCGCTTTCATTTTGCGATATAGGCTGGAGATAATTAGTCCTGCATGGTCTTTTTTGATTTCCAAATCAACTACTACTACTATATTGTAAGGTAAATGTTAGAATCCTGTCATTTTCATTTAATTTGGAAACAAAGTTGTTTAGGCATTGTGCTGTGCCCGTCCAGGCGATAAGAATCTCATCTATGTATCCCAACATTTCGTCCTCACACCACAGATCACACCACACCACAGATCCCTCTCCCACCTACCCACCTTCAGGTTAACGAACAATGGGGCACAAGTAGCCCCCATCGCCACCCCCTGTTCCTGGTGGCAGAGTTGATCATTAAAGAGAAAGAGATTATGGGTGAGGGTGAAATGTAAGAAATCAAAGTACTGATTTTATACCAGCGCCATGAGGAATGCTGGAATATAGAGCCTCCACGTCCAGGGCCACCTGAAGGAGGTACTCTCATGTCCTCTACTGTCTGGAGGACATGCTCATGTCCTTAATGAAAGATGGAAGTTGTTGGACTTGGGGTTGCAGGTGGTGATCGGTGTACTTACTGGCTTTGTCCGTTAGAGACCCCATGTCCAATAGGGTCTGCTGGGGGGCAACTACATTGATTTGTGCACCTTCAGCAGAGCAAAGAATGTGGGTGTAACTGGGCAAGGGGTCTCCAGGAACCCACCAGTCTGTGTGTCAATCACCTTTGCTTCCCATATCTCATTGATGAGTGCATGGTACTCCTGGATGTCCCTGGTCAGCCTAGACATGGAGGCCCTCTGATACCAATTTGTGCACACGTTTCATATTGAGATAACAATGTTACTGACTTTATATGACGGTTTCGCAATAAATGTTTCATTTTGTTGAATTTGTTAGATTAGACCTTGTCTGGGTTTGGAAGACTCTTCTGTTTCTGCTGTAACCATGTTAAGAAATGTGTTAACATGGAAATTCATATTTAATAGGGGAAAGTATGTTGATGTTTTCTTAAACATAACCCCTGAGGGGATTTACATTCTGGCTGATGTAGGTTCTCGATCTAGGCCCTCACCTTGCATTGTTTGGGTGTCAATACGAAAATTCGACTTCCTCCACCTTGTCTTCTCCACTTTTTTTCCATGAATTGGTACTGGCATAACATTTCAAAGGTCTGTGTCTCTTGTGTCGGGAAAAAAAATTTAATCCCAACAGTAACACCTCCTTTTGTTCCTGAGTAAGGACTACATTGGATAAGTTAACCATATCATTATTTTTAATAGGGGCCTTGAATAGCTGTTGATTTTACATTGTTGATGAATTACCCATATCGATCTGATGTGTCTCTAACTGGGTGAAGAGGGGAGCCTCTTCGCTTGCTGCATTATTGGTTCTTCTCTATCTGGCATATTCCCTCCTTGTATTTCTGTGCTTATTACATCATTTTCATTGACTGTGACTTTTCTAGCACCTTTTCTTCTTGTTTCTTATCGTATACTCTTGCCATTGTAGCCTATTTTTTACAGTTGGATTCTCTTTTGAAATACTGTTATTGTAATGAATTAGAAATTGTTGTTGGGGGGGGGATTAGATATGCTTAGAAGCAAAACAACTTTATTTGTAGTGTCCGCAGTCTCTTTTGAACACGTCATCAAAACTCAGTGTTTATAATAAACTAATCAAGTTTCCCCGTCCCCCACCTGCACAGAAAAAAGAGGATCTATGGGGAGTGCTAACACTTTTTTTTTCCATCTTGCAGGCTTTTTTACTCAGATATCTACATTAGCTGATGTACAAGAGAATGTCATGGCATACCTTCATGTCTTAAGCAGACCCAAAGTTATTGATCAGGAACATGATGTTGTGTGGACAGAAGCGTATGTTGATAGCACAGTAAGTAATGTTTTTTCCAGCTTATCATCACTGATTTTTTTTTTTTTATTTTGTATGAAGTATTCAGAAAAAAAATAATATGTTGTCAGAAACCAGGAAATCTTTCTGTGAAAAACGGTGCAATAAAGCAAGCAGATAGCAAGATGTTCCATGATGTGTGGGACAGAACAGTACCCCAACTTTAAGTTTATATACAGTTTCTGCTTGGACAAGGGTTGGTAGCCATTATTTATAACAATAATGAAGACTTTTTAGGAATGCTGCTTCTACTGTTAGATAGCTGCAAAGATTTTGATCTGCTTAGGAATATCAAGGATTGCTGGGCAGCAAACTAATCCTAACTAATCATGTAGCCACTTGCAACAACAAAGGGTTGCCACCATACGAGGTTAGTTTCAGCAGTCGGCATGCTCATTTGGTAACCCTAAGAGGTTGCCAACCATTAGGGTTATATTAAAGCTGTTGGACATGCCAAGTCCAGATGCTTGGGGGTGGGGGCGAGGGATTGTCCCAAACAGCTGTCACTGTATGGCACCAACTAATTCATCATTGGTTCCTGAAAACATTTAGCAAACCCCATGCATTATTTTTAAGCCTTCATTTGTAAAAATAGTTTGAACTTTTTCTTTGTTTAGGTTGATCCTAAACAGGACCAAACACTGAGTCTAAAGGAGTCCAGCTCAAACCCTTCCCTAGGGGGCATTATAAATCCGGATGCCCTGAAATGTAAAAATAATAATAAAAGTCTGACACCCCATGGCAATCATATTGGTAATCAGCTAAGTGCTCCGCTTTGGCGCAGTATCCCCTCTCTGTGTGCTCTGCCTGCACAATAGCCCTGAAAATATAAGCAGTGGGGTGGGATCCCAGGTCTAGGTGAAGCTCCATGATTTGGGATGCTCCATAGGAAAGAGTCTTTTAGACTCTATATCTGGTTTTGGCCCTCTTTAAAGTGTTTGCCTAATCAAACAAATATAAAAGTCATGCAGCAGCTGCCTTGGGTTTCATTTCTTCAAAACAGACCCATAGATAAGGTCCAGTGACATGCTGGCATGCCCCTACCATGTTATACAAAGGGTGAGCATTAAAGCAGTGCCTGGCCCAACTCCTTTGTTACAGTGGATGAAGCAGCATGCCGTCTTGAATTGTTGTATCTCAGGACCCAATCTTCAAGATGAGCACCTTTTAAAGAGTCAGGCACCGTGCTTACTGCTGTGTGAAGGATAGTTTTTTCTTTATTCTAAGTATGTCACACACCCCGCTTCAGATAGTCATTACACTTGGGTTATACCGACCTGTAGAAGGCGATCTTGCAGAGATGCCATGAAAAAAAAAGGGAGCCCCTCCGGGCCATAAATACCTGGGACCTCCCACTCATTTCCCAGTCTTTCATGTCTGCAGACGGCGAGCAAGTCAGAAGATGAATGTCTCCTCCTTGCAGGTAGCCGGGGTAACCCCCCCAGGTAACCCGGCCCCCCTCTTTCGGTCTATTTCTGCCTGGACCTACTGTTATCCCCCTTTTTAGTAAAGAGCCTCCCAGCCTAGGCTGCGGGTCCTGGCAAAGGTAGACGGCACCTTAGCTATGCTCCACCGTGAGACCCCATACTAAGGGGTAGGCGGTATTCCGGGTTGGTGATCCTGGTTGGGATGCCCTGTCCTTGCCCTTATAGCTTTGGGGTGTTAATTCCCCCTTCCCCGGGCACCCATCGTTCCCTACTGCTGGGGGGGGGGGGGCTTATCCCCCTGTTTAGTTTAGTTCCTTCTTTAGAGTGCATGCTTGTGTGCAACTTGTGTGTGTGTTGTGTGCGTGATTGATGCTTTCCAGGCCGGGCCGGTGGTTTGCGGCGCCGCCGGCCGTTACTTTCAGTCTTCGGTGGAGCTTCTTCCCCTCCGGTGCGGTTTCGGGGGGGGGCAGGGCCGGGGGCGGGCTGCGGTCCTGCAGCCCGCCCCCTCCCTCCCCCCGTGCTGCTGGTGCCGCTGTGGAGCCCGGTCACTGGCCAGGAGCCGCCTGTCGTCAGGAGAGAGGGGTGGGGTCGGGCGCAGCGCACGATCCGCGCCGGCCCTTCTTCTTCATCCTTGCTGCCAAGTCCCTCCGCCTCGTGCAGGACGCCATTCAGTAAGCGCCCAGTGGGCTCCAGTCTTTTATTACCTGTGAAGCTGCTTGTCAGCGCGAGATTTATTTATATATTCCTCTATTTATATGTATGTGTACCTTGGCCCTTTTGTTATGAGCCCTGCATTGTGTGATATATGTGTGACAGTCCCCTTTTCTATTCCAGGCGGACCCTTGCTGGATCTTAAAGGGTCCTCCCGGTCCTAGGGTCCCTGGTTAAATTTAAGAACTCCCTATAAATCCTCCCACACGGGACACAGAAGGGGCATCCCGGGTCACTTATATCGCGTAATTCCCTTGGGTATTGAGACTACCGATAAAATCACCATATGGAGGCTTCCCAGGATACCGGGCTCGGGCTCCCCTCGGAGCAACCCCGGCAGTGTTTGGGGTGTGGGGCATCCCTTACAGGGGATGATGTTTTCCTTTGCATACCATGTGCACAGCAGACTATTACGCGGCAGTCCGGATCCCATGTGTCTGGTTCTGCGCCGCCGGTCCCTTCTCCTACCCCTCCCCGCCTGATCCGTACCCCGTGTGATGTTGTCATGAGTGGGGAGTCGCAATCTGAGGCGTGTGCCAGATTGTCCAATTTAGAAAAATTATTTTCTAGCGCTGTTGCCAGAAAGGCCCCGGCTAAGAGAAAGCACTTGTCCCCAGCCACGCAGGCTTCTGATTTTGAGGAGTTTGATTCACTGGACTGGTCTGATTACCCCCCGCTAGAGGAAGGGAAGCTATTTGAGGAGTCAGATGGTTCTGACAATCAGCAATTTGTTGGCACCGATGCCGAGCGGGGTCAGGGGGATTCTTTGGATACCCCTAAGGTCCTGGCTCATATGTTTGAGGTTCTGGCAATTTCTCCTCCTGAAGTGACTCTTCCGCAGAAGGCGGAGTTCTTTGAGGAGGCTAAGCCACGCTTGGAATTCCCTAACCAAAGGCATTTCGATGGCATTATTCTTAAGGAATGGGAGAGGCCTACTCGGCTTCTGGGTGTCCCTCCGGGTTGGGATAAGAAATATCCCTTTCCGGTGGATGTGGTGAAGCGCTGGTCGTCCCCTCCCGAGGTGGACGCCCCTGTTTTGGGGTTGTCTAGCACCTCTGTTTTGCATTCTCCTGACTGTTCTACCCTCAAGGATGGTGAGGACAAATGCATTGACCAGATGGCTTGTCACGGTTTTGCCAGTGTCGTGTCGGCTTTGCGGCCTGTTTGTGCTTCGGCGCTTTTAATAGTGGCTTCTAGGTCGGTTGTTAGGGACCTGTTGTCTACCTCCAGGCTTGACCCAGCTCAGCAATGAGGGGGTACTCTCACCCTCGTAGGTGGGGGGATGGCTGCGACACTTCTCCCAGGTCTGGGACCAGGAGGTCTCGGACAGATGGATTCGGGAAATGGTGTCTTCCGGTTACAAGCTGGAGTTCGAGATCCGGCCTCCTCCCAGATTCTTCAGGTCTCGGGTGCCCTTGGATCCTCTGGTCGCACAGGGGCTCCGGGCGGCAGTAAAAGATCTCCTGGACATGGCTGTCATCTGCCCGGTGCCTTCCTCGGACCAGGGCCTGGGATACTATTCCAATCTGTTCACGGTGCCCAAGAAGGATGGCTCCGTTCGTCCCATCCTGGATCTGAAGTTTCTCAACAGGTTTATCCGTCCCAGGAAGTTCCGCATGGAAACTCTGCGCTCAGCCATAAATTCGCTTCATCAGGAGGACTTCATGACGTCCATAGACATCAAGGATGCTTATCTGCATGTTCCAATCTTCCTGGGACATCAGAGATTTCTCAGGTTTGTGGTGGAAGATCGGCATTTTCAGTTTGTGGCTCTTCCGTTTGGCCTTACCTCGGCTCCAAAGGGTTTTCACCAAGGTGCTGGCGGGGGTGATGGCCCTCCTTAGAGCCCAGGGTATCCGCATCGTGCCTTACCTGGACGATCTTCTCATTATGGCATCCTCTCTCAGCCAGGCGGAGCTAGATACCAGGACTGTGGTAGCAACTCTGGAGAGATTCGGCTGGGTCTCTGGATACTTCCCAGTCCAGGGTGTTCCTTCCCCGGCCCAAGGTTCTTTTGATTCAGGAATTGACTCAGCTTCTTCTATCAATCCCTCGTCCATCCATCCGGCTGGGGATGAGACTGGTGGGATAGATGGTGGCTTCTTTCGAGGCGGTTCCCTTTGCCCAGTTTCACACAAGGACGCTCCAGCTCCATCTCTTGGCGGCCTGGGACAGGTCTCGCTGTCATTGGATCAGTCTTTTCTGATGTCCCCCCGGGTTCGGCATTCCCTTCGGTGGTGGCTGGAACCAAGCAATCTGATGAGGGGCAGATCCTTTCTGACCCCTTGTTCGGAGACGGTCACCACGGATGCCAGCCTGTCAGGTTGGGGGGGGGGTTTGGAAGGATCTTCAGTTTCTGGGACTGTGGGGGCCTCAGGAGGCTCACGATCCCATCAATGTTCTGGCCATCAGGTTGGTTCTGGGTCACTTGACTCATCAGTTACAGGGTTAGCTGGTTCAAGTTCGGTCGGACAATCGGACGGCGGTCGCCTACATCAATCACCAGGGAGGGACTCGCAGCAGGCTTGCCCTCAGGGAGGTGTCCCTGATCCTGGCTTGGGCAGAGAGCAATGTCCCATGCATCTCGGCGGTGTACATTCCGAGAGTGGAGAACACGGAGGCGGACTCCCTGAGCAGGTGCTCATCTCGCCAGGGGGAATGGTCTCTCAGCCCCAAGGTGTTTCGGTTGCTTTGCCACCGGTGGGGGACTCCGGAGGTGGACCTCTTTGCCTCTCGCCACAATCACAAGCTTCCGGCATTTGTGTCTCTCTCACGGGATCCGCTGGCTCTGGCAGTGGATGCGATGTCTCTGAACTGGAGGGATCTGGGGTTTCTGTACCTGTTCCCTCCGTTTCCCATGGTGGGTGCGCAAGCTGGCCCTAGAGGGTGCGTCCACAATCTTGGTGGCTCCAAGATGGCCAAGACAGGTTTGGTTCGCAGACGTGGTAAGGTTGGCAGCGGATCAGTTAGATCTGCTCCTTCTGCCGGATCTGCTCACTCAGGGTCAACTGCTCTACCCCAATTTACCAACGCTGGTTTTGATGGCGTGGCTGCTGAAACCTCCATCTTGAAGGAGGAAGGTCTTTCTGATGCTGTTATTCAGACTCTGGTTAGGGCTAGAAAGAAGTCTTCCTCTGCCATCTACTATAGGATTTGGAGGTCTTATATTGATTGGTGTGAGGTCCGGGCCTTGCCTTGCAGGGTGTTTTCTATCCCTAGGGTTTTGGAATTTCTGCAACATGGTCTGGACCTGGATTTGCAGCTTAAGTACGTTGAAAGGGCACGTTTCTGCTCTGGCGGTTTTCTTTCAAAGGTCTTTTGCTCTTCATCCTCTGGTTAAGACCTTTTTCCAGGGGGTTACGCATGTGCGGCCTCCTAGGAAGCCTTTGCTCCCAGTTTGGGATTTGAATTTGGTTCTTTCTGCTTTTCAGGGTCCTCCTTTTGAACCTTTGCAGGATATTGCTCTTTTTACGCTTACTCAGAAGGTTGCGTTTTTGGTTGCCATCACTTCCGTTCGGCGTGTATCGGAGTTGGCGGCTTTGTCCATTAAGGCCCTGTACTTTGAGAGGCATCAGGACAAGGTTGTTTTCTGCTTCAAGCCAGATTTCCTTCCTAAGGTGGTTTCTGCCTTTCATCTTAATCAGGACATTGTTCTACCCTCCTTGTGTCCTAAGCCCAGCAATGACAAGGAGAGGGTTTTGCATTCTCTGGATGTGGTTCGCTGTGTGAAGTACTATTTGGTGGCTACTTCTTCTTTTCATAGGACTGATGCCCTTTTTGTGGTGCCCTCCGGGCCTAGGAAAGGTTTGGCTCCCGCCAAGTCTTCCATTAGTAAATGGATTCGCCAGGCCATTGTTGGGGCCTATTCTGCCAAGGGGAAGGTTCCCCCCTTTTCATGTTACTGCTCATTCTACTCGTGCCGTTGGGGCGTCCTGGGCCTTCCAGCATCAGGCCTCTGTTGAGCAAGTTTGTAAGGCTGCTACTTGGTCTTCCTTTCACACTTTTTCCAAGTTTATCAAGGTTGATGTGCGGGCCTCAGCGGATGCTGTTTTTGGCCGCAAAGTTCTGCAAGCTGCAGTGGTTAAGTTTGTGCATTATTGCCTTGTTTTGGATCCCCGCCCTTTATGGACACTGCTATTGGATGTCCCAAGTGTAATGACTATCTGAAGCGGGGTGTGTGACACACTTAGAATAATACCATTTTGTGATTACTCACCTGTAAAATGGGTATTATAAGTATGTCACACACCCCGCTTCACCCCGCCCTTTGGTATTCTGGATCCTTTCTATGGTGAACCTTTTTTACTGTTACTGGTTATTTTGGCTCTTCCTGGTCCCTTTTCTGCTGTTTTAATACTGGGGAATGAGTGGGAGGTCCCAGGTATTTATGGACCGGGAGGGGCTCCCTTTTTTTTCATGACATCTCTGCAAGATCGCCCTCTACAGGTCGGTATAACCCAAGTGTGACTATCTGAAGCGGGGTGTGTGACATACTTATAATACCCATTTTACAGGTGAGTAATCACAAAATGGTATTTTTTTGACTAGACCATCTGTAAAAAAGGCAAACATTAAGAAAATCTCATTTTCCATCTTCAGCTATTGTTGAACTAAGGCTGAATGGTAAAGCAGATCTACACCTATCAATGGAAACCCGTATCTACCAGACAGACTTCCATTCAGCTACATGAACCCTCTCCCATGCCCCCTCACCATATCTATTTCCATGAGCGGTCTCTTCTACCTTGGAAGACCAGGAGCTCCAGCACATTTTGCTGCTGCCCCTGCTCTTCTGGTAGAAAGTGATTGCATGAGTGCAACAGTTTCTGGTCAATGTGGACAGAGGAATCTCGATGTTAAAATAGGTATGGCGTTGAGTGTGAGGAAAGAAGACTGGACAGTTCAACTGTTTTTTTAATTAGAGTTTGCATTCACTAATGGTGTATCCCTGATAAGGTTGGTGCAAACTTACAGGGATAAGTGGTTATGATGACAAAGCTGTTACCCAGACCTTATACCAATTAAAAAAGAGTAAATATAATAAAATAAAAAAACATTGGATTTAGTGTCAGAGAGCTTTCCTAAATGTTCAAATGGCTTCTGGAACAAGGTTAGTCAACTACTCAGCCTTCATGTGGCCAGCAAGACTACCTCATTCTTTGTTTTTATATGGCGGAAAAGGGGCTAATTTTTTGTTTTGGGTGGCATGTTAAATAGTAAGATCTTCTGCCGTGAGGTTGAGTATAGAAGGTCAGTGCCAGGCTGGGGTGCCATGGGCCCATCAGTGGAGCTGATTCTGCGGGGCCTACTCTATAGTTACATTCAAACCTTAACAGCTTATTTTAAGGATTATGTACACAAACCGCATGCCAACCATTTGAATGGATAGCATTATCTGATACTATGATAAAAAAAATGAATAGCATAATAATTTCTATAACATAGAGCATTATCTGTGCTTGATCCACTGAGCACAAGTGCTAAATAGAGTGGTGGGACTATTATTAGCACAATGCAAACAAGGGTACCCAGGGTGGGAGCCTTTTTGGCTATGGGTCTTGGTAAACTGGTGGGCCAGTCCAAACCTGTAGAAAGTTAACTAGAATCTTTTTTATGGGCATTGGGGAGGATTTCGCCCATCCTACTTTTTCACTGTAAACATCAGTAGCTTGAGCTCTAAGGTAACTGTTGGGTTTCAAGCAGAAATACAGATATAACAGAGGATTTGATCTTCAAAATACTGTAAAACTAGCTACACAAAAACTATATTATGATTTGTCGGCAATTGAAACTATATTGAAATTGAAAACAAAGTCACACAAATTGATTACAAAACCTACCTTGATAAAACAATCAATATGAAAGGGCTCATGTCATCTTTTCACAATCAAACTGTTGATATTTTTAAGTATATAAATATTTGCCGTTGTCTTTTTGTAGACCTCTATGGTATGCATCATGGATAAAGTTGTTTAAAATATTAACAAACTGAATTTTGTTTGTCTGCAACTCAGAGAGCCACTAGAACATTGCCAGTACTATGCTGATATGGAAAACACCCAGCATCCAAGTATGCTGGGCAGTCTTGACCTTTTATCTTTATTCAAATGTTGTGGTTGCCATACATATATTGTTAACCTAGAAGCTCAAGGGGGTTGCCTTTGCAATTTATACTTGTATTATCCTTTTCTGTTAGGTTCCCCATCTAGCTCCATCTATCCCTCATGCTGTCCTCACATCTCTCAATCTCATAAGCCTACAGCAGTGGGCTCAACCTCACTGATTCTCCAACAGTCTTTTCCTATCTCTGCCAAATGGCAATTTGACATATTTCAAAGTAATCATCTTGGAAAGAGGAAGGTTTTCTCTGGCTCTTTCATCACTGTTGATGATGCATTACTGTGATTTGAAGAAGCAATGAACTGAACCCATCAAAGGCAAGTTTGTTGCTGCTTGACTGCAGTCATTTAACATCTTGGAGAGCATTGCACATGTGGAACCTCGTGTTTACATACATGTAGCAGATTTTAAATATCAAGGTATGGGATCTATTATCTTAAGCAAATGGAACTGAGAGATTTCTTGAACACCAGGACTAAATCAGATTGAAAAATGACCTTGCTTAGTAGAGCATTTAATAAATGGGGACCTGGTGATGTTAGTCTACTGCTGAGTCTATCCAATGACAGTTCAAAGGTCGGTGGTGATTTGCTGAAAACCGCTAAGCTTCTATCAGTATCCAGCTGTTGCATAGCCTCTCGTTTGCTTCTGTGGTTTGCTGCACTCTATATGAAGTACTTATACTAGTTATTGGGTAGTGTAGTTATTAAGTCATAAACTTTTGTGGTGATCGTGTCATTATGTCTGATGTAAACATATGTGTATGTATGTGTATGGAACCTCTCGATTTAGTGACCTGAGGAGCTACTTACAAAAAGATGGAGAGTTTTTCTATTCATTTGTTTAATACCACCTAGGGCTTCATGAAGTAGGCTACAAAAGAGCAAAGAGACTTTTCTTAAAACAGAATGTATTTACATGGTACATCCTGACTAAATATAACAGGGTTTACACATGATTGCACATGATTCTTAGGTAGGTAGGGTAGATCCATGCAAATCATCTTATCCCACCTTTTAGTTCTCTCAAGCATCCAGAAAGGGTAGGTGTGCAATGCTTGAGTATATCTCCTAATATTTACACAGCTATGCTTTCCTACTTGTGGACATGTGTTTTGGGCAACTCTCAGAAATGCAGAAAGTGATAGTAGTATTATATGTAATGCTTAAAGTAGAACAAATCCCAACATGGAAGGCCCTAGAATCTTAGATTCCAGGGCCAGCCACTGGCATTCCTCTGGGTCATGCCATATCAGGATGCCCCACTGCTAAACATCCCTGCTACCACAAAACTCACCTTGGGACATGGAACAAACCCAGGATAGTAAAAATCCTAGGTTTTGTTCTACTTTAAGAGCACCATAAAAGAGTGGAACAAGCCACTTAGGGATAGACCAATCAAACCCCCTTTTCAAGTGTACAATGTAAACAGCAGTTTCTTAAAACAGAAAGTACTGTATTTTCATGGCTTATACAGATGTGGGATGACAAGAATTACCCATGATCCTTAGCAGTAGACAGACAAATCATCTATTCTGTGATGTCTCAAGTTCCCAGAAATAGCTGGGGGTGTTAAGTGCATGAGTATCTTATAATATATATAAATCTACTACTTCATACCCATATGTACATAATGTGTTCATGTGCTTTGTTCTAATGGTCCTTGTCAGCACAAGGCTGGAAGAAATGGCTGAGTATTAGGTAAAGCCTGGGAGCATCATTAGACTTAACGGAATGGGTTAAAAAAGAAACCCAAAAGCAGTCCATCAGGCTTGCCTTTCTTGGATGATCTATTTTGTTGAATAACAATCAGCTTACTTCAAACTCAGTTCAGTTACCGGCCCCCATCGCTTATTAACTATCTAACCTTCCAAACATAATTCCCAACAAAATGCTATTATATGATAGTCTATAGAAGAATAAGTTTCAAATGGTGGGATACTAACACCCCCAAACTGCGACAACAATTATTAACATCTTTCCATAGAAGAATATGGATTGCTCGGGTGGACATTGCTTATCTTCCAGCCTGACAGCTCGGTGTTGTGATGCAGGAAAAATTTTGTCTCACCTTTAGAAAATAAGCCTGCTTTTCTGACTGCCTACATCCAAGGGCCTGCTGTGATAGTCGCTTTGTCATCCTATTACATTCTGAGCAGCCCCCCTTGGGTGACATCCATCACTTTCTGCTGGCTGGGCACTCATGCATTTGCAGGCCACCTGGAAACAGGAAGTGATGCTGGGCTTCCTGTTACTGTGCATTGTTGAATCTAGGCAGCAGCATGGCTGAGATACTGGGAGAGAAAGCTCCAAAATGACCACTACCTTTCTTGTCCAACTGTGCCAGGCTGTTGGTCTGGTTTAAGTCTAGGGCTGCCATCAGGAGAGGATTTTGGCTATCCAGAAAGTTCTTTTATTATGTAAATGCCCACATTGGGCTTAGCCCAAGGAGAGGGAGTTAAGGATGGGGGTAAAACAGCTTGGGCTTGTTCTTTGAAAAAAGCTGCCATGTAAATTTAAAATTAGAATTTCTAATCAGTGTAAGAGTGGTTTAATAGCAACCTAGCTACAAGCCTCTTTTACTGCTACCATTCCACATATCATTCTCCAAAGGCAAAATATCACAGTTCATGTGTTTACATGTCATCCATAAAGTGAGTAAAGGAAAGATGAAATAAAACTATTTTAAGGCCACTGGCCCAACACATATAAGATAATATCTACTATCACAACTGAGCTGGTAAGAATGTTGTATTGGTATGACATTATTCCCAAAAAGGTAATTCCACCTTCAGTGGCATTTAATATTGCCATATATTGTGTGCCAAAGTTATGTTCTCATGGTGCTGAGCTTATCTGTTACTTTTTCACTGTTTTATTTGTTTGCAACTGTGTTATAAAGCAAATGTGTTTCCCTTAGCAACCGTACACTGAACTGGTGTGTTTGGCGTACAGAATAGAGACTTCCTGGCTCTGGCTAGCTAATCATCTAATTGGCAGAGGTGACACCCCACATTCCTCATCTCACAGGTTTTACCCTCTCCTGCACTTATTCAGCCTCTACACGTGTGTGTTCCAGTAGCTAAAGTTACCGGCAGTGTTCTCACCTGGGAAGATGTTGGGGTGCTATATGGGGGTCGCTCACCCTTGTCAGCAAAAGGCTTCTGGGATTTGTAGGCTAAAGGGCATTACTAGAAAAGCCATCCAGATTCGAGGGTGCCTCGCTGTGTAAAGCCCCCGAGGTTGCCCAGAAACGTACCTTCTTTCCCGGTTCAGCGGCGCATGCGTGAACAGTGGACTCATCCCCGCTATCCCTATAGCAGGTCGCGCACCCACACCAGGCATTTGTGGTTGACTAGTGCGAGCATGCTCCCTGCTAAGGGGTAGCGGAGCTGTAGCCGGCGCGCTTGGATCCTCACACCTTATACACGCTCTTGGGCGAAGAGGCAGGAGTGAATCCGAACGTACTGACTGGACGAGAGGCTTCGCATGTGCCGTAGGATTCATTCCTGATCGGGGTGCTTGGGGGGCAAGGACCAAAATCCAGGATAGTAAAAATCCTAGTTGGCGACCCTGGCAGTGGACCCAAAGTTGGCATATTAGTTTAAGAACTTTGCAATGTTTTGATGCTACTACCGCTATAAAACAATGAAGGGTTAAAAGCTGTTCAGCATTCAAACAAAGTAAATACCATTGATTCAGTAAGAGTTGAAAAAATTCCCTTGGTAGTAAAGAAAATCACTTCAGGTGAAAAAACATAAGGATTTTACTGTTGCTAAATCGCAAAATAGAAAGCCAATGAAAGGCAATGACACTTTTTACTCCTAACAAAAGTAGAAAACTTTTTTACTCCTTTTATACACTGCAGTAAAAAGTGCCATCGACTTTCATTTTCTTCCTAGCTAGTGATTTAGGAAATTTAACATACAACCTACAGGACTCGTGGGGACTGTGTTTTTTGGAGGTCAGGTAAGAAAGGCTTTTTTGGAATCAAATATGCCTGTCGCCAATAAATAGCTCATAACCTCAAATTATAGATTTTGTTGCATTTTTTTGTAAATACTAGTTTTCCAGTCACTTCCAGTAATGTTTTATACCATATGTCTTTTAAAATTGCATCTTTGTGTTCTTCTTACTTAATACTTTTTGTGCCCACATGCCTTTGTTGGTCAACCAAAATGCCAATTGCTAATGCAGGATTTATTACTCTAGAAAATTCAAATTTCTTCTGTTCTTTTGCTTGGGTTTGGATAAATCTGCTAGGTCATAGAAACCCAATGTCCTTGTGTCAAAACTGTTTCCAGAAAAAAAAAATGTAATGTGGTAGTTGCCAACATTTGGGAGGTGCCCAATGACCTCAATGGCCCTGATACAATCAGTACCGCTGCACCCCCTGTAGTTAAGCCCCTGTAGTAAGTATAACACCTGGAGACTTATTTATGCACAAAATGCTTAAGCACTTTTGGTCTCATCCTGCAATTAAGTGGACCTTACTTTTTACTGCTTAAGCGGTTATTGTGTTGAAGTAGCCCAACTACTAGGTTTGCTATCCTTTTTGTACATACTACATTTACAGTAGAACCACACTAATCTTGGAAATGGTGTTGGCCTACGTCCACTTGTATAATGTTGCAGCAAAAAGTTTACATCGATAAGTGGTAGCATTGGCCTCGCAAAACACACAATGTCATCTGATTGCACCATGCAGTAGGACACGTTGTGTGACCTTGGTCTGGAACTCACTAGAATATATTTTGTCTAAATCATGACCACTGGTCTTGATATCTATGTGGTATAGGGGCCCAAACAACTCTAATAGCAGACCTGATCCCAAGCATAAAGGAGCATAGTTCATAAATGGCATTTATTCTTCTTCTAATCTATTGTAGGTAACTGGAGGGTCAGTATGAGATAATGGGGATGAAACATCTGGAGAGTGTTAATATGATGGAATTCAAAGATTGGGTTGTAAATCTTCAATAGATGTATCCCTCGGTGCATTCATAAGTTCACAGACTTTGACCGAAGTAAAGTAAAGTTTGAATAGTGCTGACTTGCCATAGTTCTGCTTATTTTTGAATTGAAATAACATCACTAGCAATGAAAGAACTCCACACAAATAAGGCTGAAGGTAATTTACTTTTCAACAACACCCCAAATAGATATGCATATACTTTATTAACAACAATGGGGCTTTGCCAGGCTTTGACATTAGCGAAACTAAACTATTTAAAGATGGATGTAGTCATTTTCTTGTGATCTAGGTTCACCAAGAAAACTGTTACTAAGAAATATTAAGTGTACATTAAGTACAATCAAACATTCCAAAAATTTGTGGATGTGTTCCGAGTGCAATCCATAACACTGACGGTATTGAAAGACATATTAGTGAATACACAGCAACGACAGTGTATGGTACTGGAGGTAGAAACAGGAACTTTTGGTTAAGCAGTCATTAACTACCCTGTCTCTGTATTTTAAGTTTACAGTGATACAGTGAATGAAATTAAGACACCTGAAAATGAGAAATGAGTTTTCCTAAGTTCAGCTATGCAAAGTCGAAATGCTGCCATGCAGCTAGAGCAAATATTTTCAGAAATGGTTGGTGATGGTCCACCTAGTTCAGCTGTTACCTAACTGAGCTGTGGGTGTTGTTATACCTTTTTTTGTTGGCCATCACAATTTGTCCATTACCTGCATGTTCTAATAAAAGTTGTTAAAATGGCATGTATAGGCCTTTTGTGTGTTAGGCTTTAATCCAAACCAAGTTTCAGAATGCTATATTATTTTTGAATGTTATATTTGTATATATTAATATCTAAAAACATGCACATTTGCCACAAACTATGCTCTCATACAGCCTTAGCTTATTTATTATACATTTTTCCTCCGCATTTAACCCATCCTTGAAGTGAGTGCAAGCATGCCTGGAGCGATGGGCTGCCCTAACCACAGAAATTTGAAGAATGATTATTGCCCCTTTTTTACATTAATAACTGTAGGGGATACTGTGCTACAGCTTACAGATAGTCTCTGTATGTGATCTGCATCTATATTGCTTGGTTAATCCAGCTTACATTTATCACAGTAGATCCTCTGCTGCATGTTGTGCTTTCTGTACATTGAGGTGCTCGCTATGAATTTTTTCTGTATGAATTTTTTCTGTATGATTATGGGCCCAGTGACCAAATGAAGCCCCAGAAAGCGAATAAAGCCCAATGACCAGATGCTGAAAGAAAGAACCAAACTCTAAATGAAATCCGAAAATTAGATGTATGCTGACAGACTCTCCACAAAAATACTGGTGTGATGCAGCAAAGGCAGCCACTTATTTGCGGAACAATACAAAGAATGAAGTACAATGCAGATGGCACAGTGGAGCGATACAGAGCAAGACTCATAGCCGAGGGATATTCTTAAAAAATATGGAGAGGACTTTTGCTCCAATAGTCAAACATGCTACAATAAGGACTTTGCTGACAGTAGCTACCACAAGGAAAATGCAAGTGAAACTATTTGATGTGAATCTCCATGGTGAGATAACAGAAGACATCTACATGGAACAACCACCAGGATTCAAAGATGAACAAAGACCAGGCCTAGTATGTAAACTTCAGAGGAGTATATACGGTCTAAAGCAAGCCACCAAAGCATGGCATACAAAAATGAATGAAGTACTTACACATGAGGACTTTCAGAGGAGAAAAGCAGACCCATGCTTATACACAAAGAAATTGGCAGGCAGATGGATCTATTTGCTCATTTATGTGGATGATTTCCTGATTTGTTTAGAGCGAGAAGGGGATAAATCAGAAAAACTACAATTCCTAAGTCATCACTTTGAGATTGAGGGATCTTCAAGAGCAAGGACTTCTTGAGTTACTTTATTGCCCTGCTGAAGATCTGGCAGCAGACATCCTTACCAAGCCCCTGACCGCTTAAAGGCACTGAAGGCTTACAAAGATGATAGGTTTAACAGAGTAAGCCTCAGCTGTTGAGAAGGGGTGTAGGATATACTCTGCAACAGCTGCACCAAGCATTCACACTCTGCAACAACAGTGTGGGCTTATTTGCATTTGTGCATGTGTGCCTGGAAGCACAGGATTTTTGAGGATGCACATGTGAACAAAATCCAGAACCCTGCACTGCTGCTATAGTGAGAGTATGCCATCTCTGACGTGGATGCCCTGTGTATGCACCTTTAATTTGCATTTCAGAGCATGCACAAGAGCCTTGTTCAATGATATTCTAATAGTGTCTGAGGATGAAAAGGCTAGACTAAGGAGTCTCACAATGAGCACATATGTTCACATATGCAGAGGGCATAGTTGATTATGTAGGTTTGGAAATACATTTCTTTGGCAAGAGTTTTATCAGTAATAGGATCAATCTGCCTTAAATATAATTGGAACTATAACAAAGTAAATACTTATGGCTAAAATTTAAACTAACTAAGAAAGCTTGTGGTGAATGAATTCTCTCTTTAGAAAATCACTCGGCATAAACAGGTGCCTTTGTCCGTTAGATGATTTAGATAAATTGAGTGTCTTTACAGTGAACAGGAATAATGTATGATAAGGGAATGCAGAATTTTACATTTCGAATAATACAAATTAATTGCACGTGACAGTCACATTGTTCCTGCCATTTCAAAATGCAAATGTGCAGCATGCCCCGCAGGAGAGCGAGAGTTGCGGCAAATTTACAACTGACCGCTCAGATGCCATTCCCCCGGCAAGGTTCTGCGAATCCCTTTATGTTTGATAAATGACACATTTCATTTTCATCCTTTTCTGCTACACTTGCTGGAACCAATAATATGTTCTTCCTGATTTCACCCAGCCTCGAAGAGATCGTTTGCCGAATTAATTGCAAAATGTCAAAGTACAATGGAAAAGTTTAAAGCGTTATCAATAAATGTTTTAATGAGATGCCACATTTCATCTCGGCTTTTGTGTACACTGCTTATTTATTTATTTTTATTTTTTTCTACAAAAGCATCAGATCAAAAATTATTTTGAGGACATCAAACAGAAGCGACACGCATACAGAGGGAAACATTGCACTTCCTGCTGGGTTTACATTGCCATCTGTATTAAATGGCACTGAGTAAGATGATTATGGTTGGCCCTTCTTTTCATAGCAGATGGGTTCATTAAATTTAATAGCCTCCAGAGCCTTTAGAAACAGCGCTGAGCACATGTGGAGTGTACTGCGACACTTCACACTGCACCCCTGAGTCATTACGTCTTTGGCTCAAACTGTAAATATTACACTCATTTATTTTTATTCAGAAACATTAATGTTTTAATTACTAGTGGAATTCCAGTGCTTGATGGCTTGTATGCTATTGCATTTAATAAAGTGGGCAATTGTTCAGAAAAACAACACAATAGATATTTAAAGAGACAGTCAGGCAATGTCATTAAAACGGCAGCAGGAAGCTCACCTTAAGGCTCTCACATGTGTCTCTTGTTTCTTTTCCATTTTTCCATGACAGCCATCCTTGTCCCTCTACGCTACCGGCGTGAGCGAGCCTAGCAAGTGTGACCACTTTGGCTTGCCAGGCTTGCTTACACTAGAAACACTGATGGATGAGACCTTACGACCACATTTAGAGGTGGTCATAAAGGAATGGAAAGGAGCGGCAGACTTTGGGGACTTGCTGCAGCTACTGGTGTGCTGCATGAAATGGAAGGCACATGGGACAGGACAGGGTCCAGTTTATTTATTTGCTGCCTTATTATTGTCATTGTCTGGGCTGTCCCTTAAAATTAACATAACTGTACTGCATTCCATTTAGATTTTTGGAATCCCCCCCCCCCCCCCAATTCAGTGTCCTTACTGTGATAGATTTTTACAATAGTTGCACCGTCATTAAACCAATGGATGTTCCAACCAGACCAGTGTATTGCTAACAGGATTTCCCAGTGATGCAATTAGTATCCCTATGATTCAAAGCAGTTATAAGAGATTCTAAAATTCTAAGGACATCATTAGTCACTTTTGCAGGGAAGCATATGTCCAGAAAGCTACCTTTCCAAAGACGGCAAACAAGGATCAATGCGGTAGCCACCATGTACTATAGAAAACTTTGAGGAACCATAAAAGGGTCAAATGAGTGATTATTTCCACTGTCTCTGAGACTTATTGTTGCAAAAGTTAAATCGTATACCGTAGACTAAAAATCATGCTAGTCACTTTTATTTGATTGATTGAGCCTAATAAACTATTTTGGGGCTTGGTATATATGATAGTTAAGCCTATGCATTGCAGAAAATAATTAGTATATCTGTAAAAGAAATTTCTCCAAATATTAACAAATATTAACAATATAAATATTTTAAAGAGGTAAAATTTAAAGAAAGCCTAACTCTTTATATGATTTCCTCTGCCCCTGGGCATCCTAATTTGGGCTGCTTGTCCAATAAAGAACCTCTATGATTGCCAGATCAGGCATTCTTGCATCAAGCAGTCTCCCATGTCACTGCCAACAAACAATAGAGTATGCACATTTATGGAGTGTGGCACTGTAGGCAGACTCCATTGCATAAACTTGCTAATTCTTGTTGCTCATTGGCCACACTGATCCCTGTGTCTGCTTGTTCTTTGACTGCTGCTGAAATGTTGCTAGTGTATTAACCTGTGCCTGTTGTCATTTTCTTACTGGAACTGTAAGATGGGGCATTTGCTGAATGTACAGTGCATGATGAGTCCCAATCTTCATTTTTTTAACATCTTGGCAGGCTTCCCAGGCCAGGTCATCTTGCGGAGCTCCAATCTCTATTCGCAGTTTGGGTCTCGCGATCTGAGTGCCATTTGAAGTTTTGGATGATGTTATCAGTTGTGCCCCATAGGATGTTTTCTGGTTCATAGGGGCTGATGCAGAGCCTCCCCCGGTCTGAGCTTAAAACCTTCCAATTGTTCGAGGCTCCCGTTTGAATCGTGGCTCAAATGTGATGCAGAGCCTCCGTCGGAATGGCTCCCTAACTGATCTGTCAATTTGTCTTTACTCTGGAAGTTTTTTTTGCTCTCTCGGGTGCCTTCAATTTGATCGGGGCTTCCATTCCCGTTCACACGGGCGGCCCGTTTTTCCCTGCTTTTTCCTTGGTTTTTGAACGTACCTGCTTAGTTTCCGTCGTATTTGACCTTCCATTTTGGTGATTTTTCCAAGTATACTTACATCTCCATGGCTCTTCAGTTGCCAATCTGGCTACATGCAAGCGCACATCCCTAAACCTCCATTGGAATATGCATATGGCTCCAACTGCCAATTTGACACATATATATATTGTCAAATTTATTTTTGGGTGTTCCTTCTTTCTTGCCATTAATGCATACCTTAATCTCTTTGGTGTTCCTTCTTCCTTGCCTTTAATGTTTACCGTTATTGGTTGTGAGTTTTTCTGATGTTTTGTCCCATATCTAAACCTTTTGTGTCATGTAAATGTGTGATGATGTTGTGTGATTGTACATTTGCAGGAAAGACAACTCACCAAATCTGTTTATGTTTTTTTTAATCCAACTTTTTTTTTTGGTTTTGTGGTTTTGTGATTTTTTTTTGGGATAAAACAAAAGTAAAAAACAATTTAAATTTGAATTAAACATGTTAAAAATTAGGCCTCGGGGTCTTGTGGCTGTGTTTTTCTTTGATCTGTGACTGAAAAACAACCTTAGTTTAGCATTGTTTTTATGGTTTGGTTGGGCGTTGTTTTATTGGGGCCCTTTTTAAACCGGACCTTCAGCGTGATTTAATGAAAAGCCCAAACTCTAAAAAAACGATTCCGCAGCATCATCTGTAAAAAAAAGATACAAGGACCCACCATTAATCCACAAAATACATTAACAAGTTTCCTGGCCTAACTAAAGTCACTTTATTAACCTTTTGCTGCCTCACATTGCCCTAGTTCTTCTATCTGCATGTAGCCTAGTTTGTAGCTGCGTACATGGGTTAAACTAAGGTGGGCTTGTATTTAACGTGACAAACTAAGTTGTTTCAGACTATTCTTACGCTTTGTTTTTTTTTTTATTATAAGGAATGTGTGCGCGCACATAAACGCACGCTCGCATACTCACATCCATGATGATGTCGTCCTGCTCCTGTGTAAAGATGGCATAGCTCCTGGTATAGCTCTGACGTTCCCTCGCAGTGACGTACAGGACATCCCAAATTGGAATGCCCCAGAGACATGATGCCTGTAACCCAGCCCTGGATTTCTTCACACTCCAAAGGGCTGGGTTACATGGGTTTTGGCCTGCTTTAAAACATCATGACCAAATCAGGTTAGGATGGAATAACCCACCTCCTTTACATTATTATTAAAGTAACACAGGTTCCCTCACATAAAGCAGAACAAAACCCAGAGCGGCCACTGGTCTTCCCCCTGGAAATCCCAGATCGGGATGCCCCACTGTGTGAAACCCTTTTTAATGAGACTTTACTCAGAAATGGCAGACTCCCTCTCTTAAAGCGGAACAAGCCATGATTATTTTAATGACCTTTGCAGGCGTATATTGTAGTGCCCCACCAGTCTGATCAAGACAACGGAACCTCATCTTCAAGAGACCAAAGTCTCGCTCCACCACAGAGCGAGTCCTCCTGGGGGCAGTATTGTAGGGCTCCTCTGCCTGTGAAGATGGGTGCAGGATTGGGGTCAGCAGCCAGGGGAGCAAAGGATAGCCAGAGTCTCCTGCCCAAAAACAAAAAAAAAAAAAACAAACAAAATAAAAATTAAAAAAGGTGTGCATTGCAACAATAGAAAAGAGGGACAAATAGGTGAGCGGGGTAGGGTTGGAGGAAAGGACATTTGTAATGAGCCTACATGCACATCCAACCTGTACACTCATTAAAAAAGTCTGGGGAATACTACTTACATAAGAGGGCAAGAACATGATGCAATAGGGTTCTATCACTTAACCCATTTAATTTAAAGTTAAAAAATTAGGCTAAAAATATACTAACAAAAAAATTACCAAATAGTGTGTTAAGGGAAAAAAAAAATAAGACAGGGTGGGCAACCAATACAAGTTTCATACACATACCCAGTAAGGTGGGTGAGCTCAAATAGGTGCAGCCTGGTTTCTGCCATACTCAGCAGGACAAGACCACGGAGCTGGCGCCGCTGATGTGCTCCAACAGAGGACTGCATATTATTGCCCGAGTGCAAATACGGCTGCTCTGACTTGCCGTAAGTGAAGGCTCGGTGGCCCCGTTTCATTAGGCTGATTTCAATCGGAAAACAAGGCTCTGCATCACTGAAAAAAACGGAACAATGAACGAGGCGTCCGTTTTGCCGGGAAACAGCCTCGTGCGAGCCGACAATCGGAAAGGCAGCTGAGCGCACACCTGAGCGCATAAACGCACACTAAAATCAACGTAGCACCCTTTCCTGACCCGATCAAAGCCCAAAACCAACGGGAAAACGCACGGGATAGCTGAACGGGGAGGCTCTGCATCAAGCCAATAGTCTTGCCTATTTGTTTCCCTGCCCTTCCTGGGTAATTGTGTGCTCATGTGCCTAGTTTCAGCCCCCCAGTCACTAGACGGGCAATCTGTTGCCAGATTTCATCATGCACCGCTTTCGGTGTAGTGCCAGTTGCCCAGCTGGGTTATCAAAATTATCTGAGACCCTGTTCAAAAGTGCCTCCGACTGGGCATCATTGAACTGGGTGCTCATCTTCCCCCGCGTCAACTTCCGCCCGATCTGTGGGGCAGTGGTGGTGACCTCATGGCATCTTTCAGGCCTCCGCCTCCACCTGTACTGCCATCAAAGTACAGGTTCAGGTGTGTGCTTTTATACACAAGAAGGTGAGTAATCAGGCACCAATTAGGACTTTATTTAACAGGTGAGCACAAGCATTTGCAACCTAGAGGCTACAACATCATGGGTGCCTGCACGTTGGCCAGCTCACTTCCAGGATCCGCTGGGGCGTGTCAGCACTGGGGAGCCTCAGCACAGGGGTGCATAACACTGCTGGAGAAAGCTGGAAGAGACACTCCACACCATGGCACCATCCCAATTTACCACCGACAAGCAGGAGTACATTATGCTGGTAAGTATCCATGTTATGCCGTGCTTCGCCTATGCAATTTGCCACTTTACAAGCAGACAGATGACAAATTGTCTGCCGGAGCGAAGGCATGCAACCCAAAGCACATGGCAGAGCACACAGTAGTGGTGAAGACCTGATTTTCAAAGTCATACAGACTTTGGGTCGACATGACAGCACAAAAATGTTCAGGCCTGTCTACATTTTGAAAGCCTAGTTGTAAAGCACGCCGCCACCATTAGTGTGCCACTCCACATGTGCCTTAGTGCCTTAGTGAACATGCTGTAAGTCATATGCTCCTGCCACTGTAAGATGTACCACCCTTGCCTGTTTGTATGGGACGCTGGGGGGGCTCAGATGTGTGTATGCCATGGGATAGGGGAGGATGAGACAGAAATGAGGCCATAGTCCTTCCAAACCGCCAGTAATGGCAGCCTGGAAAGCTGGGACTGGCACTTAGCAAAGGGCGGCAGTGATGCTAATCCATCAGTTATGGGAGCCTGGAGATCTGGATCCGCCAGGTTGCCTAGGTACACCAGTGATTTGGCGCAGTCTGAGAGAGTGGTTTGGAGATGCCTATGCACATGCTGTTTTGGAGTAGTGTCATGCGCCTACTTAGTGGTGCACTCGCCAACCAAAATGGGTAGACTAATACATGCACTGGCCTGCTGCACATGTGGGAGATGTGAGACACAGGTTTTTTAAGTGGAAATATTGCTGGCAGAATGGTCACACCACAATCAGGGGAATGTTAGTGTACATGTGGACCTACAGTAAAGTGACATTTTTATTGTATTTTCCTATTGCAGACTTTTATGACAGAGCAATAGGACTTCAAGCCAAACACCCACGCCAAGAGATGTTGGCAATGGGAGTGGCGGGACACCCGATTGCCCAGGGGCTGATGGCTTACACACCAACCCAAATAATGCAGCATTAGTTGGACCTCAAAAGAAGACAGAGGTCCTGGGTGAGACAGTTTTCCAAGGTTAGTGGCTGGTCCATAAATAAGTTGCCCACTAATGCAGAACTGTGTGACTGGATTGTGCTTCTATTCTATTTTCTCTGGCACAAAATAAAGCCCACACAGAACAGAAGGGGCGCTAAAGACTAGGTATGCGGGTAAGGCGTTGACCCCCAAGAATGTGAGCATCCCCATCCTCCTCTTCGGACTCTCCGCCACCAGTACAGGAAACAGCCAAAGAGGAAGAGGCCCAGGTGTTGGCCTTGGAGTCACAGCCAGCACCATAGAACTCAGGTGGGACAAGAGAAAAAAACACACATCTCAAGGCAAGGAACTTCCAATGACATGAATGCTAAGCACTGCGAAACACATCTTGTGTGGGAGTACGCCTGGCTGAGAAATCTCGGGACACAGCTGAGAATAATACGAGCACTTGCAAAATTTCAGTTTGCAAGTTTGCTTCTGCCAAAAATCTAGCAATCACAGGGATGCTTGGAATCAGGCTTAATATGTTCTTACTGATTTCACCCAGTTTTAGCAAGATCGTTTGCTGAATTCATTTGCAAAATGTCAAAGTACAATGAAACAGTTTAAAGAACTATCATGAGATGAGGGAACCAAAATCAGGAAAAGTTTGGTTTGCTGCGATCCGAACTTCACGTGGTTCCTGGCAGAATATAGAAGACGAACTTGGCGGGATTTCACCGGCACCACCCCACAGGTCATAGCCAGCCAAGGGAAAGAAGAGAAACAGGGTCACATGGTTGGATGCTCGCAGGAAAATAAGGTGAGTTTACTGGCAAACTGCGGGGCATCCTGATTCTGGATGCCCCGGGGGAAGGGAATCCAGAATCCCTGGAATCTTATAGATTTCAGAGCCAAAGGGGTGTGGGTTTTGGTCCTCTTTAAGTGTGCAGACACCGTCTCTCTCTAAGTTGGGGTCCACAGTGCCTCTTTGTTAAATACAGTTTAAAGACAAAAACAAAGGGAGAAGCTCTGTTTTAAGTGTGCAGGCGCCGTATCTCTCTCACAGTGTCTCTTTGTTAAATACAATTTTAAAAAAAAACAATCTTTTTCACCGGGCAAGTGATATTTTATGGCACATCTGACTGTTTTAGCTGGGCTGTGCAAGTGTGTCATTTTGGTGTGTGCGCTGCACTGAATTATTTATTCTGTTTATTTATGTCTGGAAGAGGAAGGGGGGAAGGACGGGGTCGAGAAAAATATATCTCTTCAATTCCTTCTGCCATTATGGATAAGGATATTGGTGCTAGTACCAACACTGTGGTCAGCGCCCATGTGCCCAAGCCCAGTAAAAGTAGCACCAGCCATTTGCCCAGGCCCAGCAATAGTAGTGGCAGCATCTATTTGCCCAGGCTCACCACTGCTAATAGTATCAGCAGCAGCAGTAATGTACGCGGTAGTAGTAGCATCATCAGAAAGCCAGAGTTGTGCATTTCCTCCAGTGAGCGTGTTATTTTGGACAATCTATTCTTGACAGGTTGACTCGCTCTTGCTTATCTCAGGAGGAGGAATATTCTGACGCAATGACTTTGAGCCAGGTTTCAGTGGATTCTTTCTCCATAACAGCTATACGTTACAATAAAAGATGCCTTTCTCTTCCATCATCTCACTCTTTTCTGCCCCACAGTGGGGCGGCAGCTTTTCTCAGCAGCCCGGTTGCTATGGATAGTGACAAGGAGAATTTGTTTGATGACAGTCAGCCTTTGGAGAGTGTTGCGGAGGTGGTGGTGGTGGAAGCGGTGTCCAAGACGCACAGCTGTGGCAGTGGGAGTGGTGGTAGACATGAACATACTGCCAGTTATGAAGGTGGTTGTGATGTGGGGAGGCAAGTAAAACATGATGAAGCACAGGACAGGGAAGTGGCGGGGATCACGAGGAGAAGTATGATGATGTAGCTTTGGACAGGACCTGGGAACCAGGCAACAGAGAAGGGACATCGTCAGAGCAGGGTACTTCTGGTACTGGCAGCGACAAAGAGCCGAGACAAGGTACGACCAGATCATCTGCCAAATGGCACTGGACTAGGTCTGCTGGTATGGTCTGCTCAAGAGCAGGTGACGGTAACACTGATGCTGCTTTTGCAGACTGCAGAAAAAAGCCTGCCAGAGGAGGATCAAAATCCGGTTGTGGTGGTGGACATTCTAGATATTCCTTTTTACAGTACGCTGCCATGTGGCAATTCTTCCATACCTTGCCTGAAGTACAAAACCTAGCACAGTGCCAGATCTGCAAGCAAAAAGTTAGCCGTAGCAAGGGCACAAATCCATGACTAGAAACTACAGCTCTACAAAGCACCTGGAGCGGTATCACAAAGCCTCGTGGTACAATCAAAATGCCCTTCTTCAATTTCCAGGAAGCCAATCCTGTTGCTACCCCTCTAAAAATGGGATCATTTTTTGAGTGCTTGTCAGCTGCTGCCAGTGTCAGGCCTATACAAGGCCTACACAACAACAAGGGCTCTCCTGTCTTGTGGCCTAGTTTTTAAAATCTGTGCCTCTGCTAATGCTACCACCACTAACACCACTGCTGCCGTCTACTAACACCAGCCCTACACAACCACCACAGATCTCCTGTCCCTCTGCCTAGCCTTGCTAATGCCACTACTACCACCAACAGCACCTCCGCTGCCACCCTCTGCTACTACTAGGCCTACACAACTGCAGGTATACAATAATGCACCAAATGGGTACATTTTTCAAGGCTAAAAAAAGCCATTGTTTCATCTTCTTGGGATCATTGTTTTGAGGGCTTGCTCATTTTTCCACGCTTTTTTTCTACTTTTTTCTACATTTTTTACTATTTTTTTTCACTTTCTAGGAACTCAAGCCCTGCTTCTCCCCATTTTGTATGTGATTTAAACTATCAAAGACAGCTATTGAGATGCTAGTGATTCATATGCTAATAGTCCATGGTCAATTCAATGCTAATTAGTTCACTAAAACATTTTTTTATACAGCCCTGGGTGACTTCAGAGTGTTATATACTTTTAGGGCCGTAAGGCATTGTTTTCCATACGCTTTAGATGAAAGTTCGTCCTGAACTAGTTAGCACCGAACCAAACTTTTTTGGAAAAGTTCGGCAAACTGGCGAACCGAACTTTTGAAAAGTTTGCTCCTCTCTAATCACATGTTTTAATATAGATAATACAGCATTGTATATAATCCATCCCTCTCCCATTGTTATCTAGCATGTTATTGCACCTTTTAACACTAGATTTCAATAATCAGTGCTCTAAGCTGTGGGCATCCAATTAATATTATTTATCTGATAAACTTTGATAAGGTATTTTTTATGATTGCATTGCACTGTATTTGGTTTTTGTTTATATACTTCAAGCTTATCTGTGGGATAAAATGACAGTCTATGCTAATCTTACCCCTGGGCCAGCTGAGTTGATAGCTGAAGACATCTTTTCCTTCTGATTCCTTCAGCAATGCATGCTGGGTGTGACCTGGATTCAGTTCATGCTTCCTCATTCTATTACAAAGCTGTACTCTTTTACTGTCCGTGCTCTTAGTTTATGTCAGGATTGTTTGTCTGAAGGAGCTTCCTATTGCAGTCATTCCCAATCCTCAAAACAACTGATAACAGGCAACTCTAAGAAGGGAGTAATGAGGGGTTAGGCTGTTTGTTATAGTTTACCCACACATAAGCTTTAAGGCTGAAATACAGACATTACAAAACCCATTAATTTTGCTGCTGCATGTCAGTGGGCTAGTTAAAGCAATTCTGAAAAGCCTAAGATCGCTAAATAGTCTGCCTAGATGGCATCCCAAATAAAGATGTTCCACAGTGTTAAACTAAAGAATAAAAAGCCTGGGTTAAAACTACTTAGCCTACAGATTTCCCTCATGGTGTGCAATGTAGCAAGCAGGGTGAGTCATGCTCTTACATAGTAAAATACCAGCATGTTGCCTGCTATGTTACATTGTAAATAGCCAGACTTCCCACTGATTTACATTGTAATAAGAACTGCATCTTACTGTGATGCATAGTATAGAAGTCATAATCCTGCTATTACTATGTAGGCAGCTTGCAGCTGAATCATGCTTGACTCGCAATGTGTGAGTCATCTCTCAGTCAAGTTTAAGCCATGTGACCAAACTGCATTTTAAAATAAACCTCTCTATGGTAGAGATAACATAACATATTCTACCTTAAACAATTACAATCCACAGAATGCACCTCAGTGGATATTCATATGACTACAGTTTCAGCACCTAATTAATCTATAAAAAAGAGAGACTGATTTAGGTACACAAATGGGTACAAGAGTAAAAGAACTATGTTCTTTTGTGTGAGAGTTTACCCCGGGTATATAAATGTAAAAATATATTTATTTGAATCATAGGTCGAAGCATAACTGGTGCATTACATACAAAAGATGCATTTAAAACATGTATCTCTATATGGTATATACAACAATTTACATGTGAAAAAAGTATAGACATACCGTATGAGAGATTGAGCATGTGTTCGCTGTTGCATAGACATTCAGTGGTGCAAAGAGCAGTCTAGTTGTCCTGACATGTTTCACTGGAAAAGCTTCTTCAAAGCATTATATGTGCTAGCCTATGGCTATGTCTCCATGGATGGGTTCTGGGGGATATATAAATGATGTAGGTTAGTATATAGTGTTAGGGATTGTATAAAGTCACCGTCATCATATAAAGTATCAGTAGCCATTCAGGATCTCAAACGGATAATAATTTTAATAGTGCCTAATAGTGGCATAAGGCTGTCCACAGGATGGGTGTGTAACCCTGGGAAGAAACAATAGGCATGGCACAATAGGGAGTGTGAAGTAAAAGAGGCAAAGAATCCTTTAAAATCAAAATGGGTATTGGGGTCATATTATAATTTCTTTAATTGTGACCTTCATTGTAGGGATTTTGTCCTTCTTTCTGGCCAGTGACCAAAACAAACTTACTCAGAAGAGCTATGGGTTTCAAAGAGACCAAGAAGAGTAAGAGATACGGAAACTTCATATTGCATGCCACACATCACCTTCTGGTCCTGTGGATATAATATAAAATGAGCTACTATAAGAAGAAATTAAAGCTGCAGCTCTTTAACCATTTAAGTGCCAAGGTGCTATGGGTTTGCTTCGCCTGCCGTTAAGTGCCAAGCCCATAAAGCCTATGGGCCTGGCTTTCCCTCCTGCTAGTGTAAAAAAAACACTCACCTGACCCCTCATTCAAACCGGCCGGGCCTCTCTTCACCCTGGGGGTATTCGATTACCCCCCGGGGCTCTTCTGGTCTCAGGAGGGGGCAAAAAATTGCCACCCCTCGCTTCGGCAGCCGCTGCTGCTAAATGTAAAAAAAGAGAAAAAAAAACATTTACTCACCTTCATGCCCAATCTCTCCCATCGGGTCTCCTCTTCACCGGGGAGCCTCTGATTGCCCCCCCCCCCCCGGCTCTTTTGCATTGAAGGGCAGGGTAGATGATGTCATCTGTGACGTCATCCAGCTCCAGGCTCTGGACTGTCAGAAGCCAGGGCTGATCAACGGAGCCAGGTTGGAGAGCTAGGAGGCTGCGGTCCCCTGCTTCCCCAGCCCCCCTCCAGTGATCAGCCCTGGCAGCGGCTCGCCGGGGGGGGGGAGAATCGCCGGGGGACACAGGATCAAAGGTGAGCGTTCACAAGGCTTAAGACCTGCGGATAGCAGGCGACTTGCCATTAACCCCCGCCCCCCCCAAATTACCTGCCTCCCCAAAGCCCGGGGGGGCAGAAGAGTCATGGCCATTTGGCTGTGCGGGCTTGTAGTCGGCAGGGTGGGGGGCCACCAAAGCTGGTCCTTGCACCCTGTTCCTACAAGCCCTCCAAGGTCCTAGCTGGTTATGCTGGGTAGGGGGCGACCCCACGTTTTTGGATTTTTAAGCCTTAAAATGCCCCCCAAAAATGTGAAGGGCAATCCTACACCATTTTTTTTGGTTAAACCCTTTATAGTGTGGATAGTAGTTGTATTTTATTTGTAAATGTTATAAAGTGCTCTTTTTAGCTTGGGATGTCTCCTGGGCAAGAATCGGGGGCTACCGATACATATGTGGTACTGTTGTAATTAAAAGAAATGGAGCTTTCACATGCAATATGGTTTTCTTTAATAAAATAAATGTTTTATTTAAAATAAAGGAGACAATTTTCTAATTTTTTATTCATTTTTTTTATTCAAAAATATTTTAAAGAACAGTAGAAAAATTACAAACAAGACATTTTTTATGTTAAAGTCTACACTCTGCTGCAAAAAATAATATATATTTTCCCTGGACATTCCTGCAAAAAATCACAGTTAAACATAGTGCAAAATGGTGAAAAATGACCTATCAACAGAGGTTGACAAAATGTCAAGTAGGCTGGCAATTAAAAGGGTTAAAAGTACCTATGCATGTTGGGTATTGTTTTGCTTTGGGGCCCTTGCACTTTCAGATTTAGCTTGTTTTTTCTTGTTTACATATTGATTTTTTAGGAAAAAAATAATATTCTGATGTTTTATCATTTTTTTTTTTGGGTAAACCCTGTGCAACCTAAGGATTCTTCAAGGGATTGCTTCTAAAACGATGAGCCCACTACAAGAAGATATGTACACTTAGGCCCTTATTTATGAAGGAACAGCGACAGGTAGCGACTGGTGAGCGGCCGGTAATGACGGGCCCCGCCACGAGAACGCCGGCTCCCCACCACAATCACACATTTATCAAGCCAATCCTGCTTAGCGACTGAGATAGCGCCATATAGCGACTCATTCATCATTATTCCAGCCTCAGCCCACAGCGCCAGCGTCCGACCTTGAACAGCGACAGGTATGACCTCTCGCTACCTGGCGCTCTCCAATGCATTTCAATGGAACAATCTTTAAATATTCATAATTAATTATGAATTTTTTTTTTTTTTTAAATGTGAAAAATTCTGTGACCACTTCTGCCATTTTAGATAATTTTTTTAAGGGAAAAAAAATAAAAAAAATTGTACAAAATTTATATTACAGGTCTGATATTAATGTATTCATATTACAAAATTATTTAAAAAACTTGTTTTTTTTGGTTTCCAAAAATATGGTTGTTTGGGGGTTAAAAAACTACTTTTAACCCATCGCCGCCAGCGCTCTGGGGTTTAAACATGCATTTTACAGCGCGAGAATATTTTGAGCGTGATTTTTTAATGAATATGGTGGGAGCCGGTCGCTAGGGCCAGTCGCTATCATGCGCTCCCATACATAGCGGAACCTGTCAAATAGCGACTCCTCACCCAATATTCAACATTATGGCCAACCACCTGAGTCGCTATCAACTACCGAACAACGGCCAAGCACAGCGACTACTAGCGCTCTGAAAATGCCGCTACAGTCGCTCAACTGTCGCTACCTGCCGCTATTAATGAATTGGCCTCCCAGAAAGCTTAATGCGTGTACTTTCTGGGAATATATGGTTTGTGGGGGGTATTGCAAATGTAAAGGGTTGTTTTGGTAGAAAAAGTGCAAGGTGCGCACTTTAGGCTCAATTCAGAGAGACAAAAAAAAACTTCCATTTTAGTTCCGATCCGTTTTTTTTTTTGGAAATGTTTCCGTTCTCGTATGAGTGTACGAGCGATTCTATGCATGCATTGAAAACCTTCTGTAAAGTTTCCGTCCGTTTGTACGGCAGATTACGAATACCAGAATGTCATTTTCCATCCAGACTTTTCCGTTTCATTTTCACATGTTACAACGTAGGCTTTCGTTTTTGCCCTTTTCCCATCTTATCCTCCAACGAATCCTTTACATTTCCCGTTAGTTTCTGTTTCCCTTTTTCAATAAATAATCGTACAGACGGAAATCCTTACGATCTTGCACCTGCGCACTACAAACTTAAAGTGGACCAACACCCAGGATTTTGACTATCCTGGGTCTTGGTCCACTTCGGTGGGGCACCCCCGATCGGGGTGCCCCGCTGTTTGAAACCCCCCCTAACCCCCCGAAAAACTCACCTCTTTCCGCTCCCAGCGCCGACGTACAAGCCTGGTCCAGGAACGTCTAAGCGGCTGCCGCCGCCGCCGCCTCCCGCGCGTCCCTTTTGACGCGCGCGCGCCCGCGTCGGCCATTCGCAGACGGCCGTCGCGGGCGCGCGCACGGCTACAGTGGCGCGAGGGAGGCGGCGGCGGCCGGCCGCCGCCGAAGATCAGGTAGGGTTTTTCGGGGGTTTTGGGGGGGTTACACCCCGCGGGACATCCCGATCTCGGATGTCCCGCGGGGTGGGGGGTGATCGGCCCGGGAATCTTATAGATTCCCGGGCCGATCACCCGTGGGTGTTGGTCCACTTTAACTCATTAAAGTGCTCGCCTACATATTTGCCACCCTCACTTCTACTACAATGTTTAGCTAAATCACTTAGCACTATCCTCCATCTTCCCTTTTGGACCCTTAAAGCTCACCCAAACCACTTAGCACTATGCTCCATCTTCCCTTTGGGACCCTTAAAGCTCACCCAAACCACTTCTCGGTTAGGTTCTTCTTCCATTTTAGCTCCCTAAAACTTACCCAAATCACTTCTCGGTCATGTGAATATTCATCTTTAAATATTTCTGGGCCCATGTTAATGTATTTTGTAAATGAAATGACAATGTAACATTTTTTTTTTTATTCCATCATAAAATATAAAATTTTTAAAAACTTTGAAAATTTCAAATTTTTACAACTATAAAAAACAAAATACATAGCAATGGCAGGCCACTGAACATTATTCTTCATCTGTGGTCCCCAACGAGTTGCGCAGCTCCTGCATCTCGCCCACCAACTGAAGGACCCTGACACTCAGTTGTGGCACTCTGGCACGTGTGGTCCCTGTTAAAAAAAGGTAAATTAAAACATTGTTATAACCTTGTTGGGGTCATACTGCAGTGCCCCCCCCGTATGGTCCAAACACCTAAATCTGGACTTCAAAAGCCAGAGGGCCCTCGCCACAGGCCAGGTTTTGCATAGTGCCCGATTAGAGAACCCCTGGCCCGCATTCTGCAGGCAAAGAGCGGGCATCAGGAGCAAGGGCGAGTGGCACATCTTGCAGTTCCTGCAACCAAATAGAAAATAATTACACAAAGCAAAGGTAACCAACTAAAACAATAACTCTTACAACAAATTAAGATTCAAGTTCAACAATCCAAATATAATTCACAAAGGACATAAGTCTAAAAAAATATAGCAATTATATGGATGTGTGGGAAAATAAAGGTTTACATGCTAAGGACTAATTAAGGTCAGCATTAAAATGCATCTATAAGGCATACATGAAATGTATTAATTCAGGTATGCATTACTAGACAATTTATGGCCTCGGCCATGCTGATACATGCAATGCCTTGGAACTGAAGGCGCGCAGACTCCTCCACATAGCCGCAAAACATGTTCAACAATAGCAATCTGAGCCCTCAAAGGTCCTGTAAGTGGATTGAAAATGAAACGGATTTATAGGGTGGTGATCCGTCGGAAATCAGCTCTCTGAATCAGACAGAAACCCATCCCAACAACGGAAGTTATCTGAACGAACGGAAAATTTCCGATTTTGTTTGGAAAATGATCCGAACTAACGGAAATGTTCCGTTTTGCTTCCGTTCATCGAAAGCGCATTCCCGAAGGTTCGTACAAATGAAAAATGAACGAAAAAAAGCAAAAAATTGACAAACACCCACCAAAACTTTCACAGACAGCTACGGAAGTCCGGACGAATGTGTCTCTGAATCAAGCCTCTTGTCTGCAGAGCTGAAATTTTCAAGTAAAATTACCCTTACGCACATGCTTTACTTTGGGGAGTTTGGCATCTTGACAGTAGCTATGCATGTTGGGTATGCACCTTGGCACTAAAATGGTTAAAGAGCTGCAGCTTTAATTTCTTCTTATTGTAGTTCATTTTATATTATATCCACAGGACCAGAAGGTGATGTGTGGCATGCAATATAAAGTTTCTGTATCTCTTACTCTTCTTGATCTCTTGGATTGAACTTGTTTTTTCTTGTTTGCATATTGTTTTTTTTAGGAAAATGTGAGTTTGATTCTGCTTTTTTTAATTCTTTTTTCGGGAAACTCTGTGCAACCAAAGAATTAATTGAGGGATTACTTCCAGAAAACTGTGCCCATGTCTACAAGCCTGGTACGCATAGAAAGCTTGAGGTGTGTACTTCCAGAGAATATAGTTTGTGGACGGTATTTCAAATGTAAAGGGTAGTTTTTCTTTGAAATACTGCAAGGGGCACATAGCACATAGCATAGTTGTATTTTATCTGAACATCTCCTAAAGCGCTGTTTCAGTTTGGGGGAGTCTCCTGGGCAGGAAAGGGTGTCTACAATACATATGTGGTACTGCTGTAACTGGGAGAAATTGGGATATTGCACGCAATAAGATTTTATTGATAGACTTACAAACACTACAAACTGTAAAAAATAGATTTTTTTAACATTTTTTGCACATATTTCATATTATATTGAGAATACACCTAAAAAAAAAAGACATTTCAGGTTAAAGACCAGACTCTGCTGAAAAAACAATGTATAATTTTCCAGCAAAATCCCTGGAAATCCCTTCAAAAATCACAGTTGACCATGTGTAGCACAAAATAGTGAAAAATGGTCTGGCAACAGAGCGTGACAAGAACTAAAAAAACTCCAGTTAGGCTGGCACTTAAATGTTGTGTTAGAGGTAGACAACACAAACATCATTATGGAGGCCCTAATCACCCCCCCCCCCCCCCCCAACATAACAAGCTGGATTCTTTCAATGTTTCAAGAATGTGTCCCTATTTTTAGTCCTGTCTTTCTGCACTTTATATCTTAATGAGTCACCTTTGCTTTTTAATATAGTTTGGTATCTTCAGCAACCAGACAAGCCGCTGATGGGTAAATCTAGGAATCAAAGTGACTATCCAGACTAAGCAGACGGCTCTTTAACCCATTTTTAAGATCTCGCCCTGGGCATGGTGTGAGCTAGAAATATTCCCCTCTCTTTCTATAGGGTTCGACACTCTCAGGCAATTCCCTCAGCATGCTGAATTCTTAGCTCATGTTTTGCTGGGAAGAAGGAATTGGTCCATTACCTGACATATATGCTCATTGTGTGTACAATAGGAATATTATTAGTTATCTGACACATTTTATTACATGTGTGACTTGGTATATAAAAGATTACATCTTAATAATTTTAGTTAGTTTAAGCAAAACACAGAGTAGCACAGTGCTCTAGGCATAATTATTAACAACAAGCTATAAAGCAGCACCCTGTAATGCAGAGCTGCTGCTGCTGCTGCAAGCAAAAAAAATCCTAGAATTTCAAAAAGAAAAGATGTATTAAATAATCTGACATCCACATATTATTGTGATGACTGATCCATTCAATCAAGACCAGAATGTTTTGATCCTTCATTTGATCATTCCGATAAAATCACATAACTTTTATTTAAACAGACCAATCATGCGCTTCACTAGTCTGACTGTTAGACATTAGATTTTCAGGCTGATTCATCACTAACGCCAGGTAGCGACAGATGAGCGTCTGTAGCAGGTATTTCAGAGTGCCTGCTACTAGTCGCTGTGCTCGGCCGTGGGTCGCTAGTTCATAGCGACTCAGTCGCTGTGCTGCGAAGATGGATACATTGTGGGGAGTTGCTATATGACCAGTACAGCGCTGTATGGGAGCGCATGTTAGCGACTGGTCAGTGCGACCGACTCACAACATATTCATCAAAACACACTCCTCCGGCACTAAAAAAATGCTTCGCTGTAGCCCAGAACGCCGGAGGCTGTGTGATTAAAGGTTGTTTTTTAACATGTATCGACCAGTAACAAAGCGAAAACATATGGAATTACATTGTAATAACATTGTAACATTAATGCTAGACCTGTTATGTCAATTCTGCATAAAAATAAAAAACATGAAAAATATTTTCAAAAATGGCATTTTCTATGCCAGGCGAGGTCACAACATTATTTGAGAATAATTATAAAAAATAATTGTAAAAACCCCCTGTTTGAAGAGAAATAAAAGAACGTCCATTGAAATGTATGGGAGAGCGACAGGTAGCGAGAGGTAATACCTGGCGCTCTGCAAGGCTGAACACCGGCGCTGTACGCTGAGGCTGGGATAACGATGAATCGGACGCTACATGGCGTTATCCCAGTCTCTCAATAGAATCTGCTTGATAAATGTGTAATTGCATTCCGTGTCCGGCGTTCACCAGCCGCTACCTGTCGCTACCTCTCATTTTCAAGGCACTACCTGACACTAACCCTTCATAAATAAGGCCCTTTGTTTTGATCAACAGTGTGTGTAAGAGTTCCCACAAAGTACCTTTCGGCATACTCACCAATATTGATAAAAATTACGGAAAGGAATGATAAAGAGCATCATTCCAAACTCAAGCCATTACAGCATGAAATTCCTTAAGGATTTTAAATAAGGTTTAATTAAAAGAATAAAATGAAAAAATACATAGCAGAAATATTATGCACTCAGGTGATGAAACATGATGAATCACAAATGGTAAAATGAATTGTTGAACAATGAAACAACAAAAAAAGGAACAAAAAATAAATAAATTGGATGAGTAATAATACTCATAATACTATAGTAATATTACTTATTAATAAATAATAAGTAATGATGATACTCAGGTTTTCCTGGCCCTGTGGGGACCCAGCTCTGGAGGTTTTGTAAAGGTGGACCTAAGTACAAGAGCAGGGTCTTTTTGAAGTCCCTGTACTTTTTTTTTTACAGAGCACATGCTGTAAATCCACCCTTGCATGATTTGCATCATTTCCACATTTAAAATCGATATAGATAAATAATGTAGACAGCGATGTGATATCTCAAAATACTCCAAATATAATGAGAAATCCGGATATTGCATAATGAAATCCATTTACTGTAATGGAATTGGCGGAATAGCACCATTCGTTTCATATTATTGCATTGTAATCCAATGTTTCAGGGTCAAAGAGAACCCTTTTGTACTGTTTTCTAATTCCTTGACAAAGGTGACCCTGTGACCCTGAAACATTGGATTACAATAAATGTGTTTGAAATGAATAGTAGAGTTTATAATCTAAGATTAGGCTTCTCAAAAGGTGAAAGAGGATAAAAATGAACATATCAGGAATCAAGGAGATATGATAAAAATGAATGTGGTGGCAACAAGAGATGTTGCTACTGTATTCATTTTAGATATACAAACAGCTTACACTTGCATCTGAGGAGTCAGAGTAATGGAATTCTACTTTATCTTCTCGGTTTAAAAGAACCCTCTAGTATTTACTCTCTTCATTCACTACATAAACTTTTATCATGCTAGCACTTCCAGGAATATCAACCACCCAAGTCAGGGCTTTAGCGATGGGTAGGTTGATTCATCATTAACGCCAGGTAGCGACAGATGAGCGTCTGTAGCAGGCATTTTCAGAGCGCCCGCTAGTAGTCGCAGTGCTCGGCCGTGAGTCGCTACTTTATAGTGACTCAGTCGCTGTTCAGTAATGGTGAATACATTGTGAGGAGTCGCTATTTGACCAGTACAGTGCTGTATGGGAGCGCATGTTAGCGACTGCTCATAGCGACCGACTCACACCATATTCAGCCAAAAAACAGCCTCACAAATCTCTGGCGCTGAGAAATAGTTGTTTGAAGCCCATAGCGCAGGAGGCGGTGTGTTTAAAGTGTGTTTTTCAGCATCTATCCACTGATAACAAAGCGAAAACATATGGAATATCATTGTAACAACATTGTAACATGAACACTTTAATGGCAGACCTGTAATGTCATTTCTGAGGAAATATCTGAAAAATGAAAAAACTGCTTTTTCAGTGCCAGAAGAGGTCACAGAATTATTTGTGATTTTTTTGAAAAAAAAAAAACAAATACCCCGTTTAAAGAGAAGAAAAGGTTCATCCATTGAAATGTATGGGAGATCGACAGGTAGCGAGGGGTCATACCTGGCGCTGTGCAAGGCTGAACGCCGGCGCTGTTCACTGAGGCTGTGAAAATGATGAATCGAACGCTACATGGCGCTATCCCAGTCGCTAAACAGATTCTGCTTGATAAATGTGTAATTGCGTGCCGTGTCCGGCGTTCACCAGTCGCTACCTGACGCTACCTCTCATTAACCAGCCACTACCTGACGCTATCCCTTCTTAAATAAGTGCCTACGTTTCTTACAGATTAAAAAAAAACATCTCTGTCACCCTACCTTACCTGATTTGGGAAGATCAGGGGAGATATGTATGATTACAGAGAGAGTTGCCCAGTTAGTGTACTCTTTTATAATTGTTAGGTGGCACCTTATTTCCAGCATGATTCACATAACATTTCAGAAGATGTTTAGAAGATGTAACTAGGGGCCATATCCAATGGCTTTGCCCTGAAGCTCAATGTTACTGGAATAGACTATTCTTATTCTTTACCCGACCAGTTTTACTAGTATCACAGGAGCTACTTAAGCTACCCTTTGGTGGTACTTAAAGTGGACCAATACCTAGGATTTTTACTATCCCTGTGAAACACCCCAGGTCGCCCACTCCAACTCAACTTTCCCTGTCCCCCCGTCCAATGCGCGGCCATCCAATCAGCATGTTTGACTGCACTGACACAAGTCTAGGCTCGTCTACGGATCCGAGTCTGGCCAAGTCTGGCCAAGCAGCACCGGAGCGTGCGCACACAACGGTCATTCACAAATGTCTGGCCCTGGCATGCGCTCTGCTAATGGAATAGCGGCGATGCGGCTGCTGCTCACGCATGCACCGTTTGACGAAAGTGAGTATACCGGGCGACCTGAGGGGTTTCACACAGTGGGGCATCCCGATTCTGGTTGCCCTGGGGGGAAGGAATCTTATAGATTCCAGGGCTGATGACCATGGGTTTTGGTCTAATTTAAGGCCACCAGGGGTGAACATCTCTGTTCCAAAAAGTGCTACAAACTTGCTGTTGCACGGGGGGGGGGGGGGGGGGGGCTGCATATCCACTATTGCAAGATAAATCTTCCCATACAGTATAGGTTTTTTGTTGGGTAGGGTGCAATGCATACAGTATGGGTCTTCCTGAAAAGCTGCCCTATTTCCTCAGGTGTACTGTAAATCTGTATCAGGTGGTATTGGTTAATTGAAAATGGGAAAGACATAAACCCTGAAAGGTCTTCTTGCATTATTTGGGACAAAAATTACCCATATTGAGAGGCAAGGTCACCAATCATTTAAAAGTTAATATCATGTTATTTACTCTTATTAAATATTCCCTCGTGGATATGTTGTGTACTGGGTGATCTAAACAGAGTACCATACTCTTAAACATTAAATCTTTTTTTGGAGATAACCCCGGCCAAATTGCCTTGCAGTTTGCCCTTTTTCTTCTGTATATTCCCTCTCTCTTTTTTAATCCCTCCTTCCCCTACACTTACATTGCATTTGACCTTCCTTAAAGTGGACCAACACCCAGGACATTGACTATCCTGGGTTTTGGTCCACTTCCCCGGGGCACCCCGATTGGCTATGTGAAACCCCCCAGATCACCTGATTCAACTCACCTCACCCCGCTCCTACAGCGCATGCATGGGCGTTTATCCAATCAGCGTGCTTGGAGCCGCTGTGGTATGCGCGTCAAAGCCGCGTAAAACCTCAGCGACTCCGAGCACGCTGGCGGCCGCATCTCCCGCTTCCCTCTAACAGGGATCAAGGTTTGCGGGCGTCCTGGGGGTTTCACACAGTGGGGCATCCCGATTTCGGATGCCCCGTGGGGAGGGATTGGATCGGCCCGGGAATCTTATAGATTGGGCTGGGTGTTGGTCCACTTTAACTACCTAGGTTTGCACCTTTTCTAAAGCCATAAAACACAGCCCACTGTACCAAACCTAAAAAGTCTGAAGCAAGTCACATACATACATGATATTTTTGTGTACTTGGCCCCAGGGCTACTTATCATACTGGTGCAGTGGTTCCCAAGAACCAGGGTCTCACTGCAGGTGAGGCAGATACCGGAGACTACCACCCAGAACCTTGAACCAGCATCTTGGTAATCTAAAGGTAACCCTTGTCTTCTACAGAGCCCCCCCCCCCCCCCCCTCACAAGGAATGATAAACTTGCCTGCAGGGAAGCCCCAGGTTATGCTACTGGAGAATAGAGGGTGTGGGAAGACAGACATTGATTCCCATGCCCTGGTGGACTTTCAGGAGTTTGAATGTCAATAGCAACACGAATTGTGAGCAGTCACTGCCAGAGGAGTGGTCATGGGCAGATAGCAAGTGATGTTGTCAATAATAGCAGCAAGGGGTCAGCCACAGTCAGACAATCGGGAATCTTTCCAAAACATGAGCAAGGGTTCACCAGGATAGAATTCTATGAAGATCTTCTGGTGCCGTCTTGGTGCCTCGAGTTTCCTATTTGAATACATGTACAAGGTTTGCGTGGCATTACATGAAATTCTTTGTAATGTAGTGTATGCTGCCTGTTTTCTTCGCATTACATAGGTATTGTGCAGCTAAAAATGTACACACTCACTATCTTACGTTTAATCAAGATAAGTCAATGTTATTGGTCACATACACAGCCATACATAGGCCTTGCTTCATCAAGAGTGAAAAAAAGTCTCATGATAGTAAAAAATTCATTTCATTAGAAAAAAAGCATAAGAATGTCACTGCTAGTGAATCATCACTTAGGAAGACAATGGGAGCACTTTTTACTACAGTAAAACCAGCAGAATTATGTCCAGAATATCCACTGGTTTAATAAACCTTAAAGTAGGTTTAATTACCCCATAAGACCCAGCCGAAAACAGTAATGGCCAACAAGTACCAGAGCAAAAAATGGCGCATCACCAAATGAGTAAAAATGTATTAAGTACACATTTTATTAAATTTTTAACATATAGACAATGCAACAAGATATATTAAAAACACAAGACAGGGGACACTAGATGTCACAGTGTCACAGGAACAAGACAGTTCTGTCTGTCACAGAAACAGGACAATTTCGTCTGCTCACTTGCAGAGGGCGCTTAGGTTCCTAAGCGCTCATAAATGCAGGTTGGCCTGCTGTTAAAGTGTTCGTCTCTTCTAGTCATGCGTGCATAAGCTTGCAAAATGGCAGCCACCTGTGCAAATGCGCAAGGCCTATAAAGCCAGGCCACTTCCAGTCATCAGTGCCAGATGGTTATTTCGCCTATTGTTCCTGTGTTCATGAGATCCAGTGTTCCTGTTTTCCTGTTATGACCCCACCTGCCTATCGACTCCACTTCTGATCTGCTTGCCCACAACCTCGCCTTGTCTATCAACTTTGAACCGGATCCACCTGCCCACAACCTCGGCCTATTCATCTATCATGTGCTTGAATTACCTGTTACTGCCTGCTCAGCAGTTCTGGTCTGTCCGGCAATATCCACTCACTGGTTACCTTACCTGGGGCCTGCAGTCCAGCCTGTCCCCACCATCAGGGGCTCTAGGGAAAACAAGGGGGCTCTTGAATTCCAGGTTCCAGGTTGAGCGGTGTGTTGCTCTATAGTCTCCGCAGTCAGGGCTCCACCTAGGTCTTTGTGACAGTATCATCTAATCAAGATAAGCACTGGCGGGGACCCGTCGTTAATTCACTTGTTCAGCAGCTTACCTCTTTAACTCAGGCAGTTAATAACTTACTCGGAGGCTGGAGAATCATCTGGATACCCTACAGGCCAGTCTCAGCACTTTCTCCAACCCAGTGCCACCAGCTCCCCCCCTCCCCCCCGCTACTTCTGCCGCTGGCTCCGATATTGCTTCTTCTTCAAGCCTATCTGAGCCCCCTATTACCTTACCGGATTGTTTTTTGGGATATCATAGCCACCTCTGCTCCTTCAAAAATAACTGCCTTTTGCTTTTTGATTTGCACCCCTAAGACCTACCCTACTGAAGACATCTAGGTTAGGACTGTCATTTCCCTACTTCAAGAAGATCCACAAACATGTGCACCTTGCCTATTAGAACAATTCGACCCAATTGTCTCCTTGTTAAAGTCCTTCTTCAATGCCCTATTTACCATGTGTGATGATCCGGGTCGTGCAGCATCTAGGAAAACTGCCCTTCTCCATCTCGGACAAAGCAGCAGCCGTGTAGAAGAATATGTTGCCAAATTCCACTGCTGGAGTGCTGATATTCTGTGGAACGATCATGCCTTATGCTACCAATTTTGTCTCGGGCTATCTAGAGTGATCGAAGACGGAGAAAACTTTGCTTAGAAAGAAGTGGTTCCTTCCTTTTTCCTTGGAGAAATTATCGCTCAGAGACTGTTACTTCTGTCTCACCCAGTGATAATGGGGCTGAACCTATGCAGTTGGGGGTCATCCGGCCTGTCTTCTGAAGAATGTACCTGTACACGACAACACAACTTATGCCCTTATTGTGGACATTTAGGTCATTAGAGTTATTCATGCCCAGTCCGCCTACCCGGTTTGAACTTTCTCCTTAAGACCCTCACTGGCTCCTTTTTTACTCTTGGGCCTTAACCATATGTCTATTCCTCTTCATTTACAGTTCCCCAAAAGCAAGACTGAAGTTACTGCAGTTATAGATTCTGGGGCCTGTAGCTGTTTCCTGGACTTGGGATTTGCCACCTCCAACAGAATTCTTTCTACCACACCTCTGGCAATCTCCCTTGCTGACAATACCTCTTTAAAGTCTGGTCCCATCACACTTCAGACAGAGCCTCTAGCTGCCAGCATATCCCCTGGGCATTTGAATGGCTTAGTTTTGATTAATTTTCTTCACCTCTTTTCCCTATTATTTTAGGGCTTCCCTGGTTAAAGGAACACAATCCTTCAATAAATTGGTCATCCAGGGCTGTGCTGTTTGAGTCTGCTTACTGCTGTCAGTCCTGCTGTATCAATCTCAATCCAGCGCAGCAGCTATTATTTGTGTAACTCTTAAGCGAAGAGCTTGGAGGAGTACCAGAGGTCTACTGGAACTACAGGGATGTCTTTGACAGCAAGAGGTCAGATATTCTTCTGCCTCACTGTCCCTATGACTGCCCTATCAAACTCTCTTTCCGACCCTGAAATGGAGGCCTTACGTCAGAACGTTAATGGAGGCCATCATCCTTTTTCCTGTCTTCCGGTTACGACCCGGCCTGCCTATCGACTCCCCTACTGATCTGACTGCCCACAACCTCAACTTGTCTATCAACTTTGAAACAGATCTGCCTGCCCACAACCTCAGCTTGTCTATTGACTTTGAACCAGATCTGCCTGCCCATGGCCACGACCTCGGCCTATTCATCTATCCGGTGTGTGAACTACCATTTGCCTTTTGCAGAGCCACTCTATTACTGCCTGCTCAGCAGTTCTGGGCCAATATCCACTCCCTGATTACCTTCCTGGAGCCTTCCTGCAGCCCAGCCTATACTCACCATCAGGGGCAATAGTGAAAACAAGGTAGGCTCTTAGATTCCAGGTTCCAGGTCGAGAGGTGAGTCGCTCTGTAGTCTCCGCAGTCAGGGCTCCACCTAGGTCCTTATGACACTATAAACAGAAATAAAGTGGCACATGCATATATATCACCCAACCAAATAACCATGTATTACTCAGTTCAGGGCAAGAAAGGGGATGAAAAGCAGCAACTATTCAATCACAGTGTATCACAAAGATCATAAATAACTGTATAACAAATAAAGTGCTGAGTGTAAAAAGACATAAATTGGGGTACTTCCATCGTCCATCAGCCTTAAATTGATATAAATTCCTCTTCAGTTGAAAAGCTATTTTCTAAGCCGAGTTAGTTGGCCTTAATAACCCACATACTAATAGCATTTTCCTACATTTTATTTAATATCAAACTACAAACATAGAATAATGGTTATAGTCTAATAGACTAGCAAATACGGCTGTCTATCCTCCATAATCACTGTTTCTATGAGTCATCAAAATGTATCATGGAAAAAGAAAGGATGACATGAAAGATTTGAAACACGGCTACACTAAATGAATTTTATTTTGTTTTTTTGTTTTTTCAGCTCCCTCAGGCCCAAAAGGTAATAATAACTGTGAATACTTCAGTGTGTGTAGCCAGTGTTGACTGTTGTGCATGTTTTCAGCGTTATATATACCTGGTACAGTGGTAACCAGGAGAGCTTTGTAGATCCAATGGCGTTTACTCGAGTTTCGAGGTGTAAATAATTGGATTGTACCAAAATCCTGGAACATTGCATAGACATGAAGTGCAGCATCATCACACCGCAAAACAGTGTTGAACAGCCTACTGCACCGTGCTAAACTTTAATGTACCTTATATTTTCTATACATCTTATAAGGTGCTTTAGGTTTAACACTGCCACTTAGAGGTGAATGTACCCTGGTCTCCACTGTATAATGGGTTCTTTATTGCCTCATCCAAGTGAAGCACACTTCTGTCATTTTTTGGAAATATCCTGTGTGCAATTTCAAAAGTGTATCACGGTTGTGACAGTAAATCATAATATGTATATATAACACAATGGGGCTTATTTGATCATTTCACACCATAGCCAGGTGGACACATTACAGTCTTGTCCTGACCAGCCATGTTTTCTTTCATTTTTTAAACTGATATTCAAAGTTTAAATAATCTGATTGGCTGATATGGAACACAAGTTACAGCAAAAGGAAAGCACCTTGTTGGTCAAAGCAACCAATCAGATTTCATCTGTTGACAAACACCACAATTTTTATACTTTTGCATCGGGTTTCACAAATACTCCTACTCTGGAAAAAGCCCCACAGGGTTATATGTATACATATACATCGATCACAATATATGTATCACATCATAGTGTTTTTGTAATCACAACATAAACAAAACCACAATACCATATTCACTTCCTCACCCCTTTCCTTTACTTTGTCCATGACAGTTGTTTACCTTGACTTGTCTTGACACTCATCAGAGTGGATCTACTACTAAAATTCCAAAATAATCCTAAAGAAGATAGATCTCCTACAATGCTCATTCAGTTGCATCGGGGGATAGGAAAGCTGTTCTCAACATATTGGATCAAACCTCAATACAATCTTTTTTAGACTATTTATCTTTGAAAATGTATATTACTGTGTGCGAAAAGGTACTTTGTGTTATACGAGAACCTTTTTAGTGCCTTTTATCTGTTCAACCATACATCAAGTCTGTGCATGAAGATCTACAAATGAGGCACTCACTAACGCTAAAATTGGACCAACACCCAGCCCGATCCAATCCCTCCCCGCGGGGCATCCAAAATCGTGATGCCCCGCTGTGTGAAACCCCCTAGGAAGCCTGCAAACCTTACCTGGATCCCGGTCCAATGGCGCATGTGAGGGCCGCGGCCGCATCTCGCGGTTCCCTCTAAAGGGGGCAAGCCCGCGCTGGCCATTCACGATCGGGGTGCCCAGGCTAGTCAAATTCATGGGTGTTGGTCCACTTTAAACATGGCCTGCAGCAGTGTTCTGTGTGTGCAGGTCTCACGTCTCCCTTCTTGTAGACTCGGTGTACGGTTGCCAATAGCAACAGATTGGAGGTTGTGACTACTGCTTCTACAAAACTTTTCTTTTAAAGTAACGCTATATATCATTCACATCCTCCAGCTGCCTCAATCCAGTGCAGTTCAGAGGGTCACAGCCAGCTGTTTTTTCCCTGCTCTCAGTACATCCTCTTGATTAGCACATGCTGCAGCTGGTCCAGGAATGTGCTATCAGCACCGGAGCTGATAGCACCAGAATGACCCTTGCTTGAGACTCGCAGTACATATGCATTATTTGCAAGCAGATTGGTGAACTGGGCCCAGCCCTGCCTTCAGCACTTTGACTAGAGCGCACTACAATCCAGTGCCTTTGACAGAGAAAGAGTGCCAGCCTCTGCACACCTAGGGACCTAATCAAGAGTGCGGCTGAAAATCACGCGCAAGACTCCAGTGAATGGGCTATAGGAAAGAGGTGAGCATGGTTGTTTCTTTTTTTGCCTGTAGGCTACTATTTAGAACATTTTATACTAATTGGCTACTGCTGACCATGTGAATAAGAGCCGTAGAGGGAATGCAGAAGCAGTGAGTATGGGCTGCATGAACATATTCTTCCTGCACAGTGGAAGGGAACCCCCCTCCTATTACTTCTTCCTAGCTAATCCTGATAAGTCTTTCATTGCTCTCAGTGACCATAGCACCAGTGCTGCAAGTATTCGATTGACACTTCTGTCACCTAATCTCTAGAGCAGCTGGGCCGGGAGGGTAAGACTTCTGACACAAGAAAGGAGCCCTGATAAGGCCCAGGTTAGTATATTTTTATATTATTCATTTTTGGGGGTTAGCTGGGAGAGAGAAATGAGAGGAATTTATATTGGAAAATACAGGACTGCTTTATATTTGGACAGATGGTCCAGCAGTGTTGATTTCTTTTGTTAACCTGTTTAAAAATGGTTACATTAGAGAAATCATTAACGTACCCAGGACATGCTCCCTGGGAGTCCTTTGTTCACCTGGCTCTATCGCAATGTGTAAGCGTGTACCCTCAACATGATGCTGCTTTATATTCACAAAAACTTGCATCCCCTCCCAAACTGCCTTCAATAAAGTGTATTCTGGGATGGCAGTTTTTGTTATTGAAAAGCTGGCATCTTACATGCTGTGACCAAACAAGAGAGGCATGTGTTGGATGGCCAGTCAAAGAAAGCCAGGATAACGATCAGGGTATCTGCTGTGCACTGACACTGCAGAGCTGGATTAATCTGGGATGCAGGAGGTAAGGTAAGCATACTCATATTTTTGAAGCAATGCTATACACTTTAATAAATATCCTGCCTTGGGTTAGATGCCATGTTGTCATTTTGCTTCCATAGGGGTTTTCTAAAGAAAAATGCTTTACTCACCTGCAGGTTACATCCTTCAGTGTCCTGGGGGCTGATCAGTCCCTGCACTTTCAGCTTTGGTGCTCAATGTGCACCACAGTTTCCAATCACAACCATCACTCAACTGGCAGCAGGGGGCACCACACAACACACTGTTGTTCATCTGCTAACATATGCTACCGATGTGATATTTACTGCAGCAATATCCTCAGCGTGGCACAATTACAATACATTTAGCTGTGAGCTGAATGCATTACACAGCAAGGCACAGGCTAATACAAAGTAACAGCAGGAGGGGCAGCCTTTGTTACATTGTAACATGCCTTGCCAATATCATCTTGGATGTCTTTTTACAATGTCCCCCTTGTTACACTGTACAACATGGCTGCAGCAGAAGATTTATTACATGCAGTGCTTGCATTGGTCCTTCTGGAGCCAAAGTATGACAACAGCTCAACTATTCTACACCTTGCAAAAAGTTCTATATATATATCGTTTAGAAAAGTGCCACGATACACGACACACGGTATCCCACGGTGCATGCACTTCACACAAACTTGTGCAAGGGAATCCTCCACCGGTAGTGCAAACTCTTACCAGCTTTTAATCAGCAAAGCGCTTTGAAATGGTATTAGACAGTGTTGCTGCTAATTCTGATGTCATCTGCTTCCAATTAAATGCTCATGGAAGCAGATTACATCAGAATTAGCAGCAACGCTGTCTAATACCATTTCAAAGTGCTTTGCTGATTAAAAGCTGGTAAGAGTTTGCACTACCGGTGGAGGATTCCCTTGCACAAGTTTGTGTGAAGTGCATGCACCGTGGGATACCGTGTGTCGTGTATCGTGGCACTTTTCTAAACGATATATATAGAACTTTTTGCTTTTTGCACAATTTTTACTCTGTGTTTGTATTATTTATTGGTATTGTGTTCTTTTGGAGATAAGGACATTTCACGTTGAGCAATATTTAATATTCAATATTTATTATTTGCATTATTTCTAACACATTTTGAAAAAAACTCTTTCTTTTTAGGGCGGTCCTATGTATTTATGGTTTTACTGTTGTTACATTACTTTACTATTCTACACCTTGGGTTTGTGGCTTTTTGCTACTCCAGACAGTAATCCATTTGTACAGGGATATTTGGTAGGGGAGTAAGCTTGATGTATTTCTGTCTGTTTCTCTTACTTTCAGTGGACAACCACTGCATTTCCCAGCAATACCTTTGCGGGTGTCTCACTACTGAGAAGTAGTGGCATGGAGTCCCATGAGTGAAGACATGTGGTTGCTGTCGAGTTTGTTCTGCAGCATGAGAATATCCATCAATGCACGGACGAACAACAACTGTGCAACAGATGCCTGTCATTGACCCAGTGAGGGATTACTTCCAGAGATGGAAGCAAATGTAAAATTCAAAGTGAAAATATAGCATGTAAATAAAGTGGACCTAAGCATAAATATGACCCCCGCTTTAATCCCAAACATCCCTTTTTCCTGCTAGCCGTCCGGTCACATGTGAGCAGCCTAGCAATGTATTCTTGGCATACACAGCTGCTACATTGCAGGAGATCAGGGATGACTGTTCATCACCCAGTTGATGCAGCAGTCACAGTGAAGGGTTCCCCGTTGGCATGGAACACAAAGAAGTGAGCCTATAGTGTTTGCTTCTAGAGTGTGAACAGGAGGTTAGTGTGAACCATTGTTCTGGGATTAATTCACCTAGGGCTACTGTCTTATTAATGATCTGGCAGGCACAGAACAAATAGAATAATACAAATATATATAACATATTTTTTGCCCTATAAGATGCACAGGGAGGGGGGATGCGCCAAGTCGGCGCAGGCCACATCCATCTGCTGCATGGCGGCAGGTGTTTGAGTGTCCCAGCCAGAAGCAGCAGGGGGCATTTTGACACCTATTGGGGAATGAGAGGGGGGATGCCACACTGCTTATAGGGAATTGGATGAGAGAATGCCACGCTGTCTATGGGGAATGGGAGAGGGGAATGCCATGCTGCCTATGGGAATGGGGAATGCCACACTGCCTATAGGGAATGGAAGGGAGGATGCCACACTGCCTATGGGGAATGGGAGGGGGCAATGCCACACTGCCTATATGGGAAATTGGATGAGAGAATGTCACACTGTCTATGGGGAATGGGAGAGGGGAATGCCACGCTGCCTATGGGAATGGGGAATGCCACACTGCCTACATAGGGAATCGGATGAGAGAATGACACACTGCCTATGGGGAATAGGAGGGTGGAATCCCACATTGCTTATAGGGTAAGGGAGGTGGGAATGCCACACTGCCTATGGGAATGGGGTGGTGGAATGCCACACTGCTGATAGAAAAATGGAGGGGGAATGCCACACTACTTATGGGGAATGGAATAGGGGGAATGGCACACTACCTATGGAGAATGGGATGGGGGAATGACACACTGCTTATAGTGAATGGGAATGGGGTAATGCCACACTGCCTATGGGGATTGACAGGGGGGTGCCACTCTGCCAGTAATTGGGGGATGCTGCACCTTGCACCTATTATTTGGTTCACAACCTTTGGTTCAGAAAATTATTTTTCTTACTTTTCCTCCTTCAAATCCTGCATGTATTATGGGCAGGTGCCTCTTATAGGGCAAAATACGGTACTCACCTGGTCAGCAGCTTGGAGCTCCATGCTATATTTTCAGCAACAGCAACCCTGGCACTACTAGAACCTTGAATGCCAAACTCAGCAGCCAAAACATGAACAGTTTACAGATACCTTATTGCCATTTTTTCAGAGCATGGCAGAATGATGGGACAATCCTTAGAACATCATGATCAGCTGTGAGCTGTTCAACTCTATTACATTGTGTTAGCAGGATGTGGATCTGCTGTTACAATGTAACACAGTGGGACACCAGCCAGCTATTAACAGTGTAACTGCTAGACTTCATCCTGCTTGTTCAATTAAAAAGCGTGTGGGAGGATGGAAGCAGCACAAGTTTTATAACTAACGTACTATCTCTGTAGAGCCACTTGACCGTCAAGGCAAGCAAACAGGGTAGACTAGCACAGTGGCACTATGGTTCAGGGATTTAGTCAGTAAATGGGAATGGCAGCTTCGAGGTTAATCTGACAGTGAAGGTCATAACTACATGACCAAACACAGACATGTTTCCTTAGATCGTGTGAGATGTGTAGAGAGTAGTAAGACATGAGAAGTGTTATAGAGTAGATGAAAATTGTTTATTACTGATGGGCTAGGGGTGTCCTGTGGCTCAGAACAATCCCAAACAGGCAGTGGGCAGTTAGGCTACAGAAGCAGTATGGGGGTCTGCAGCTTGAGCCAGATTCTTGCTAGCAACCAGGTGACCAACTTCGGAAGGCCAGTGTAAGTGGAATCTAGGGTCAATAGCAGCACAGCATAGATTCAGAGCCTTTATTGTAGGATTCTCACTTTTGGAGAACATCATAACAGCACCACATTTAAAGCAAACTTTTACTCTATAGATGCTCTTAGGGCCAATACATCATGCCCCCCCACCCCCGGCACCTCCTGCTCATCTGCTTAAATAGAAGAAGAAAAGCCTGACCAGGCCCAGCCAGGCAAGAACCTGTCAGTGCAGAGATGCTGATAGTACATGTGGGCAGTAGATGGGCAGCATTCCCAATTTGTTTGGGGTTTTGCCTCATAAAGTCCAATAACTGAGTAATTTTTCTTTAGCTTCTACATGTTCTGTTTCAATAATTTCCATTGATAATTTCAAAGATCCAGTCGTACAAGTACATAATGTGAATGTTCAATATACATAAAATAAACAACAACTGACCAAGATCTGACAGCCTTTGACAGTGGATTCCAGCATGGAGTAAACATTTCATATATAGCATATCAAATGTATGAAGCATTATAGCAGGTATCACATGCTTAGGAGGAGCCAAGATGAGGGAATCCAGCCATGCTTCTGAAAATTTTGACCTAGGTTATGCCCTGTTTACACATAGGGCAGAGTGATTATCAAACAAGAAATCGCTAAAGCTACCACAATGAAGTGATAATCGTTCTATGGAAATGCCCACTGCCATCAAACTATGAATGAAAATTGGTTAATTGGTCGCCCGTCGTATCGTTTTGGCTGACCAAAAATTTCTAGTGCATCGATTGATCTCTGGAATGTGGAAAAAGGAACCATCCACAAAAAAATGTGTTTTCCTATGAGAACGAGTGTCAAGAGTGATCGCATTAGCAATTGCTTTAGAGACCGATTAACAAAACGTTGGCGTCTGAACACACTCGTTCAGTCGCACATGATTTGTATGGTCGTTCACCCGCTGAGCAAATGGTCAGTTTATCTTTTCGTGTAAAGTGGCATTAGTTAACATATTAGACAGAATCATATCAATTTTACATACAGAAGAATGGAAAAGAATCAGCTGGGCAACTAATGTTAGTCTGCAGATGTTCTTCAAATAAGATATGTTCCTTCAAGATTATGGTCCAACCATTTGCATTCAATCTGGAACACCTGATTCTATTTTTATGTATTTGAAATAGCGATAAACATACATTAGATGTGTACATACATTCTTCCACATGCAGCAGTAATCTGTTGATGTAGATGTATTGAGAAGCGAATATCCCTACTTAATGTTGATGAAAAAGCCAACATTTGTTTTTAAGGTACTTCTGTACATTACTGTATGTTCCCAACATAGGGCAATAAGCAGGATGGAAAAGCTAGGTTTTAAAGGGGACCAAAACCCACAGCGATCTTATAGATTCCTGGGCGATCGTCCCCCCCGGGGCATCCAAAATTGGGATGCCCCATGTGTGAACCCCCCCCAGGTTGCCCATGCACTTACCTTCATTTCAGCATGCGGGAGCCGTGGCTGCATATTTTCCAAAGTAATGCCTTCACTGGGGCCACAAATACTGACTAATATAAACAACATACTGACTTCCTCGGAAGTCTATAAAATCAAATGTTGTAACCAATAGATCTTCAGTTACAATTAATTGCAGTGTATTTTATATGACTAACTTGAAAAGGAAAAAAGATCAATTATAATACTTATAAGGCTTCTGAGAAAGTCAGTACGTTGTATGAGGAAACACATAAGTACATTAGAAACACACACAAATCCCCAAGAAGAAGACAGACATTGGATCCAATAATAGTTAATATCCCAATTACATGGCAATATCCAAGGCAATATATGCACATGAGGGCAGCCCATGTCAAATGTCCAGATCTCCAGAATTAGGCCCCACAAATTGATCAAGCTATAAAGCAAATGTACCACTATCTATGGCCCACCTATATACACCATCTCCGACCTATAGCTACGTGTTTGGCTAGAACTCACTTGACTATGGAAATTACAGTTCTGTTACCTTTTTTGGGACAAATTTACTGTTGGTGGCCACCAGTCGATAGGGGAACACAGATGCAGTTACCACAGCCCAAGGACGCATGGGGAAGAATTAATGCCCAGAGTTAAAAGGTACCTAAAATCAGCTGCCATAAGCAATACTTTGTATCTTGTAAATAACTTTGATGTCCTCATTGGTACTGTCTCTTTGTGAATATCACTTGTCTTGTTTCATGTTATGTGGCATCTTTGTTTGTTTAAGTAATGCAGACAATATTACAAATCTGCTCTAAAGCTGCTCATTAAAATGTAGAATAGTAATGATGTCACACTAGGGGGTGAAGTCTGGGAACTCGTGCTAATAACTGAATAGAAAGAAACACAAAGCATTCAAAGAAATAACATTTTATAGCAACTAATAAGTTTTACTAGTATGGCTGACATTAGAACTTATCCAAGCTAAGTATATGATTGCTAGCATATGTTATTGTCTTAGGATGCAAAAAAAAAAAAGATTACAGCAAGGATACTTAACAATCTTCAGAAGACGAAAATAATTACTAATAACATTTGCAAGTACAGAAGCTTATCAGACTTAATGTGTTTTCGATCAAACAGTGATTTATGGAGGCATATCATGTTTCAGTTATTAATAGAGTTCCTGTTGGAGGGCACTTATGGTGGGTATTAATTAGCAGTATCCCATGCTGACCACCATCATTTACAACAAGACACCCCCATCCCCAGCCAAACTGACACCAATGGAAATCTCTCCAACAGCAGAGGTCTGTCCTCCACCAGAATCTTTTAATTTAAAAATGCACTGGTTCTTTGTGTAAGTAAAATCTAAGCAGCAAGATAAATCTTGGCTTCTATTAATACTTGAGGAAAACATTTCAGCCAATAAGAGGATCGGGTCTAAAAACAAATAATGCAGGGCAATCTTCCTTTTTGCACCTGCCACCCCTGGGCCCCCGGCTAGCCATACTCACCTGATCTAGTCCTAGGGCCTTATTTATCACGGGCTAGCGCCAGGTAGTGTCTGACGAGCGCCAGGTACCGCCAGCTATCGGCGGCTACCGACTCAAGTACGCCCGGCGGCGGTCACAATGACGCATTTATCAAGCAAAATGAGGCTAGCGCCGGCGAGAGCGACGGCTAGCGCGGCATTCATCATGAAGCCGACTGCAACGAACAGCGCCGCTGCAAATTCCTTCACAGCGCCAGGTCTGACCTGTCGCTCCCTGGCGATGTCCAATGCATTTCAATGGAGCAATCTATAATTAATCATAATTAATTGGTATTATTTTTTTTTTTTTTTTTTTTTTAATGTCAAAAATTCGGAGACCACTTCTGCAATGTTAGGATTTATTTTTAAGTAAAAAATTTTTTACAAAAAAATTGGTGCAGAATTGATCTAACAGGTCTGATATTAATGTATTCATATTACAAAATGATTCTAAAAACATGTATAATGTTACATTCAAAAAATATGGTTGTTTAGGGGTTAAAAACTAGTTAATACACATCGCCGCCAGCGCTCTGGGGTTTAAACAAGGAATGGACAGCGACAGCAAATTCGGAGCGTGATTTTTTAATGAATATGAAGCAAGCCGTTCGCTCTGGCCATTCGTTGTCAGGCGCTCACATACAACGCTGGACCTGTGAAACAGCGCCCCCCCCAGCCCGTATTCAACATTACCGCACACCGACTGAGTCGCTGTCATCAAGCTAACGCCGGCCAAGCACAGCGAACACTGGCTGGCGCTGAAAAAATCACGCTACAGTCGCTCATCTGGCGCTACCTGGCGCTATTAATGAATCGGCCTCTAAGTCAACCAAAGAGGCCCTTCCTTCACAAAAAGTCCCCTACATCTGATAGGGTTTGTGGTGGAACAGGTCCACAGGTAAATTCTAAAATGGTTTCAAAGAGTTAAAAATGTATTTTTACAAATTTGTAGGAAAAAATTGCTAGGGAATAATATTTTAATTTTGGGAGTCTTTTATTCTTAGAATGTCATAAATGTACACCTTTAATTTATGTTTTCTTTTATAAATATATCCTAACCTTCTCTTTTTTATTCTTGTGAGCCCATTACGGAAAAAAACTTTATTTTTGTGGTAATCCATCTACCAAAAAGAATGATTGCAAATTTTGCACTCTCATAATTTCTAGAAATTAGAGTTGCTCATTGGGAGGTCATAATCACTGTGCTGTGCAAGGACCGAAAAGATTTGTTTGTAGCCCTGCTTTCGGACAGGAATAGCCATAATCATATTTAGCATTGCTGTTTGGATTAGGGTTAAAGCTGATATTGTTCTGAACATTGGCGATGCCTCCATCCAATTTCTAGTATTATATATATTCCTTTTCTCTAAATTGCTGTACCTGGCTAAATTGGAAATCTGACTTTTTAAATTAACATCATAGTTCTCAAACATTTGGGTATCTCATGCCGTTTGGGGTCATTTGGCTGTTTTAGTTGCTATATAGAAACCAGAATGCTCCACTTTTGCTCTCCTCCCCAGTAGGCTTGGATTCATTGTCTGCTGAACCTGAAATTTGTTTTAATTGCCTCTGTACCTGACAGAGAAATATCTGAGCAAAACTGATACAAAGCAACCAAGCTGAAATATTTTAAATAGTGTCTGGCAAAAGAAGGGCTGTTGGCAACCTCAAACAATTTGTCCTCTAGTCTGGTCCCCAAGTGTCCACAAACATATGAATGTTTATATGATTCCAACTTGCTTACGCATTACATTTTTGACCGATTATAACTGCCTTCCCGCCGTACTTGGTATTGTGTATGTGCAGATAGTAGAAAGCCGAGGGCAAACAGAGAAAATGAGATTTTTTCCTGCTCATGACACAACCCACCCTCATGTGTTTCCCACATGTGTCCCTTTCATCCACATGACAAAAAAAATAATGTCAAAATATTTCAGGTTTTGGTAATGGATGATACCCACATGTGCTTTGTAACCTTTCAAGTGAACTGCTGTGACCTTATGCCAGTCGTAAATGTGTCATTGCAGATAAGAATCCTTATACCATTGCAGCACACACAGCTAATCATTAGGTGGTAGTGAGGTCAACAGTTGGAAAATAGTAAAAAGATACATGTGTATTGGTGGGTTCCTTGCTTCTGATCTTCAATGTTCCCTGAGAAGGCTCATATTTTGTCATATTTTATGATAATCCCACACAGCTGCTTTAACGATTATCATTGCAGGCTGAATATTTGTATATCTGTTGAACACCAGTTATGTTTAACCCACCCACTGCCAGATAGACATGTCATGTCATTGGTTAACATTTTACCAGCTGCCTAGTGCATGTTAGACCAGTCATTAATAGGGCAGCCATCACAGCAATAGAATCATAAATCATTTATAGGGCTCAGCCTCCATTCACCACATCTTTAATTTCTAATGTTATTTTCTACTAATTGGTCTCCTCTGGTAAAAGCAAATTCAGTGGGTGAATGGTATAATGGGAAACAGTAATCCGCTGTAATCATGTGCCATACACTAGTGCTGGCGATATCCTTCCTGTCAAGTCATTCCATGACTTAGAAAGGGTCATGGAAAGCGAGACACCTGTGGGCCAATTAATGAGATCGGGTTCAGGGGATGTTGGTGTTAAGGCCTCATATTTGAGGTACACCATTTTGTGCCATTTGGCGTCATTTTGATGTCATATGTGTCTGTGTCTTTTTATATTTTGGCACTGCTATTTTTCAGAATTGGCACACTAGGTATTGGCCAGCCTTTGGCAGCACCTGTTAGATTCTAACAGCGCCAGTAAGTACTACTCTGTTTTCTGCACCTTATAGACCCTGCATGCCATATGTATTAATTAACGTGCAGAAAAGATTGCCATTGTAACATCTAAGTCCTTTGTCTATATCCATGACAAGTAGCCAAAGCAAATGCTATACAGATAAATGTGTTTAACATTATTTAAAGGAAAAAACACTTCAATATCATTCTGCCCATAGTGGTCTATGGGACCTTAACCTACAGTGACACTATAAACTGGCGCAGCTTAAACATGAAGACTGGGCACCGCACACAAAAAAATGCAAGTGATAAATTAGACGCAGGCTGGCAGACACTTTGCATCGCATGTTTTTGGATTCTTAAATCATGCATTAAGTTCCATGGAGGCTAAAACATTGGGGCTAATTGGAATTTACAGGTACTGGCACTTGATAAGTGGGACTGCAAGTGTCATATTTTCATTTTACCACATGTCTGCATTAAAATCATAATAATAAAAGAAGAAGGTTTCTTTGACTGTGTTTGATGACTTACAAGGAGGCCTACTGAAGATTAATTCAAAAGGAGAATAACTGCATGGCACAAGTTTGCAAATCTACACTGGCAGGATGGCCTTTAAATTCTGCTTCATCTTTAGGTCTGATGAAGCATAGTTTGGTGCTCTTATTGTGAAATGGGGTGGCACATGATATAAGTAGGTTGCAAGATAGTATGTGAGAAAATGTGGACAGTATAGGTTGCAGAATGGCAAGGAGAAAGTTATTGACAGTTCATATGGTTCTTTAAGGTGCCCATGTGCATATGAATACACCCTAGAGTTGAATAGGTGGAACAAAGGGTTGTGTAAAGTGGCACCTAAGCATTAGGAGGTAGAAAATAAGCCTTGGTTGGAATGTTGGATCTTTCAGTTCTACAACAAGGGCAGATTGAGGCTATAGCACTGTAAGCACATAGGTGGAAATGGGAAAGGGTCTGGTTGAGGTGTCAGCCCCGACCCCAAAACAGCGCAGAATTCTTCCCGTGCTCCAGATGGCCAGTCCATCCCTGTATAGAGGTATGTACAGTGTTAATGGTTTGTATTGTAAACAGACATTCTTTATGGCAAACCTGTGCATAGATATTAAAAGTAATGAATATAACATAAACATACAACTCATCCTTATCTCCTAGGACCTAGTGCATTTGCTGACCTTTTCAGATATTCCAAGATTTAGAGGGTACATTTAGCATTCTACATTATTAGAGGGCCTTTCTGCCGCTGTTGCCATTATTCATTAAAGATTGGGGACCCTCTTTATCACACAACAGAGTGCCATAGTTTCTTAAAGTGGTCCAATACTCATTTACCAGCAAACAGGTGCTGGACAGCACTGGGACAGGTTTGAGGGGGCATCCGGATTGCTGGAATCCCCCCCCCCCATGCATAGCCCCCTTCAACCCCAAGTTTAACACACCCAAGACCCAAGTAAAGCAATTTGCCACTATTGGCTGCATAATCCGAGTATCAGCCAGTGGATAGAAAAGCAAGAACTGATCTAGGTCACAAGACCACCGGTGACGAATCGCGGGTCATATTTTACTGGGGGATCATGGTTCAGGTGAGTGAAGCTTATACATTGCAGTGGGTAGTGCCTGTGGGGTGAGGACTTCAGAAATCTGGAAACACCCTAAAGACTTTCCCAGGATCTGTCCAGGCAGGAAAATGTCATACTCATGTTTTGACCCCTGCAGTTCTTCCGTCCAACACAGGTTTGTCACTGGGCACCAGGATTGAATCCCAATGCATTCATTCTCCCTTGTGGCATATGAGACCAATGCCTACCCTTACACATCAGTCACAGTGGTTTGTGCACACCCACTCTTTTCCCTCGTGCCCTAGTGCCAGGCCTCACCCCCCTCCATCAGAGTGAATAGAGTAAATAGACTTTTTCCACAAACTAGTAATTAACTACCCCTATGCTGTAGTCATTAAAAATTAGCAGTGCAAGCAAAGTCAACATACCAATTGACTTGACTGGAAAGGTACTGAGACCTTATTTGATTACAGTTTCAGTTCACCTCAGACCACTATATGTATGGCCAGCATTAAAATGCCTTTGTTATGGTCACAGCAACTGCATAACGGGCTGTATTTGCAAACCACTGACAGTAAATCCTATTAACGTTGTCAAAGTAAAACACTGACTAGAATGTGCTTGCCTAAAAGATCGGGTACCCATCCATGAAGAAGGTCGTTACCATTTTTTCTGTGGTCTGCATAGTAGTCACCGGACCACTGGCTTTGGAACAGATTTCAAAGAAAGACAATCATTGCTGGATAATAAACCTTACATCAATTACATTGAAAAATAAGGGCTTTTCATTGCCTTTTATATACATAAGAACATCATTTTATAGAGCACCAAATCTTACTTGATTGAGTCAATCCTCTCTAAAAGCTTACTCTAAGGGGTAGCCTGATTTCGCATGCCCTGCATTGTAAAGCCCCTGATTTCCTTAGGAAGCCAAAACTGACCATTAAGCCCTTTATCATGAGGACAGGAAGAAGCTTCACACTTTAGGGAATGAGGTCTCCTATTGGATCTGCAGATTGCAAACATGTGCATTGCTATTAAAGTTATACTGCAGGTAACTGTAATTGTTACAACATTGTGTCAGGCTACATTTGGCAGTGTCCTAAATTGTTTTCCATTTTAAATTGAAGAAGAAATGGCCGAGATATCAGGGTTTACAGGTTCAGCTTATGACTCTTCTTCTGAAAAAATGGGTGTGGCCCTTGGATCTGTGATGCTTCATAATAATCAGCTCTCTTCCCTGACAGCAGTGTGATGAGCAAGGAGGAGGAGCCGGAGGAGAGGCAGGAGGAGGGAGGGACCAGCAATTATGTCCTGCTTTGTTGAGGACAGGATGAAAAAGAGAATGTTATTGGCTGAACCTGTAAACCCCAATATCTCAGTCATTTCTGCTTCAATTTAAAAAGGAAAAACAATTCAGGACAGTGCCAAATGTAGCCTGAGGCAATGGTGTAACATTTACCTTTGCCTGCAGTATCACTTTTGTGTTCCCTAATTCTTGGAAACAGAGAGGTACATAGAGACATTTAGAGAGCCATGCTACAAGTGTTTTGTATTGAATGTATTAAAAAAGAGGCATATTGGGCGCCACTACCTGGGAATTTACATGATACTTTAATGTACAGTGTGACAGAATATTCAGTTATTTTTGTTACAATGCGTTTACTAATGTATGCAGCCTTATTTTTGTATCTGAGGTTCAAGGTTGTATATTTCTGTTTCGTTCCTTGTACAAGAAACACATTATTTTCCTTGAGGAAACGTATGTTTTTTTTTTTCTGTTTGACGTCTTCAGTTAGCTTGATATATGCAACAAATATGCTGACCTTGGAGAACTAGAATATGTCCCACAATAGTGATAATGATAATGTAATGATTCACTATGTCGCCATTATCAAATAATCATAGTATTTCCTGCATTATCTTGATGAATAGTCTGTAAATTGCTAACAGGTATGGTAAGCAGACATTTGACCCTTCTATAAAGAGGTCATCTTCTCATGATCCACCCCATTTATTTGGGGTTTTGAGTTGTAAAATTAGGTTCTTCTCAAACATTACCAAGTGGGGCAGTATGGTATGACTTCTCTGTGATCACTGGTATATTTTGAAGTTACGTGTATGTCCTGTTATAAACAACATACTTGCAATTACAACTGTAACAAAGTAACCAACAACTGGAAAAAAGTCATGTTGCCTTATATCGCATTATTAATGCCTTTTGGTGGCACCACATGTTCTCTTTCTTCATTACATATATTTAAAAGTAAGGTAGAGTAAAGAAGTATCAGTATCAATTTTTTATTTGGCTTGGTATTTACATGTGTACATACAATGATTTTTGTCATGAGCAAAATAAAGAAGAGAAAAAAAGATATGAAACAATAATTTATAATAAAACATAGCATTATATAGCATTATTTACAATACTCTACAGACGGAACCTAATTAAGTTGTCTGTTTAGCATCTGAAAGGCCAGAGGGTAAAAATTATAGCTATGCCTGGCAGTTTGTTGGCAGTTTGTGGCGCGCCCAAATGGAAGGGCACCAGTTTTCGGTAGGACATAGCTTTGCAGGAAGAACTGGTGATTATTCTATGTTTTTGCCTTTTACAGATCCTTTAAGATCATGTCTTAGATAGGTTTTCTAAAGTAGGTCATCTTCCTCACTCCCAGCACTAGAAAGACCTGTCTCTGGTGTCTCAACTAGCCCTCAGAGAAAGATTAGACTCTAAGATGACAAATGGCTGAAGAAGGATGACATCTAAACGATGGGACCCAGTAGCCTACCACAATGATCGAAAAAAAGTCTGCAAAAACATCCAAATAGATAAATCCACTCCCAGTTACACTACACTAAATCTGCAACAACTTATTAAGTATAAGTATAACCTTGTGACCAGCACCTACAGGACCATCATAAGATTATTATTATTTATTATTTTTATTGTTTATTTTTATAGCACCATCTCCATTCATGGCACTGTCCCAGGTAAGCCAGTAGAAAGTAGGAGTCAAATTCTACATACATCAGAGGGTGCCTACTGTTACCCACAGGCAACCAAGTGGGGTCTTAGGTTCACATGTTTTTAATTGACCTTTGTTCTTTACTAATTTTGCAAGTAGAAATTAGGTCAGGGAACAGACAGAGTTCAGCAGCAAAAACATGATTGGATTTGTATAATTTAACACACAATTTACCTACAAATGGTCGGAGTTCCTCTATAAGTGCCCCTTAAACTGGATCTTCAGCATAATTTAATGAAAAGCCCAAACCCTATAAAAACTATTCCCCAGCATCTAAAATTGATATATTTTATGTTTTAGTCACTCACTCTAGGATACGGGTCATGCCATCTTGCCCCAGAAGCATCACATACTTAGGAGAGGAGAGGGAGGGGTTTGCACGGGGCAGGTTATAGCTGTGTTTTGCTCAGCCAGAGCAGAGCTGGGGTCGAGAAAATGACAGCAATCCCAGAATTCAGAGCGGCTCATTCCAAAAACACTTCCTGTCTGCAGGAAGCCTGAGACTCCATGAGAAAATGCAGATAGGATGATTTTTAATACGAACATTCTGTATGTACAGGGTGAGGGATAAGATAAGCTCTTATTTAGGTTGAAGGTCCGGTTTAAAATATAACTCCAGGAAAAATGTGTATTACAGATTTGGGCAGAGCAAGATGAGATTCAGTCCACTGTGTGAAATAACGGGGAAAATCTAGGTTCACTTTGTAAATTCACCGGAAACGTCAAGTGTCATCGGGACCAAAAGTTGGAGACCAACACAAAATATGATGCTCCTGTGCCTGTGACGACCCCTTGTAACATGCTCCAGCCAAGCTTTTTAAATGAACTTTACGTTTGGAAAAAGCTAAGACATAACAACGTGGTGACCCTAATCTGCCCCCTACCTCAAAAATTCAAAGCTGTGCATCCAACTTAACCCAGGTGTGCAGACCCACACTGTTTCAACATTTTGTTCTCTCAGTTTAGCAGTATCAAAATGAAAAGTTTTACCCATAAAATATAACCTGAAATTTTCACAGTGATGTTTTTAATAAAGCAACCCACTATTATGATCATAACCATAAATATCATATGGCACCGACTTCAAAGCACATTACTGAGTACATAGTATTTATTGCTGCAGAGCTCTGGCCCTTGTGTCGTTGCGTAACCTCTCCCTGCTTCCATTGAAATTGTTAATTGCACGTATTTACTGTAAGCATGGCTGCATTTCAAAGTATCCCAGGATCTATTTCTCAGATGATCACATACCCACATATGAGGCCTGTTTATAAATGGATGGCAAACACAACAATAAATAATGATTAAAAAATAAAATGAGTAAAGCAGGGTTGAGGTAGAAAGTCATATCAAGTAATCACAATCCGGAATGTTGAACAATAAGTCCAATGAAGCGTCAGTTCCATGAACGAGTCATGGCGAGCTGTGTCATTAATTCCTGATGTTTGTACATGCTCTTAGAGGGATCAGTAAGATGCAATAGGAGGTATTCATTTTTTCTTTGTGAACAACCTGTAGGTACAGCTCTGTCCTCTTGTTTTCAGCAGTTTGGAAAAACAAGAAGAATGAATATATGTATAAATATATATATATATATATATATATATATATATATATACCGTATATACTCGAGTATAGGTCGACCCGAATATAAGCCGAGGCACCTAATTTTACCACAAAAAACTGGAAAAGTTATTGACTCGAGTATAAGCCTAGGGTGGGAAATGCAGCAGCTACCGGTAAACAGGGGAACATGGACTCAAAAGAGGGACAGTCCCTCCAAATCAGGAAAACTTGGGAGGTATGCAATAACAGTACACAGAGCTGTGGCAGCGCTATCACTAAAGAAGCTTTACCTGCTGCCATTTTAACATAAAAATCCCGCCAGAGGAGCACACAACCAGCATTGGTGTGCATCCTTCTCCCCTTTCCTGCCTCCCATTAGTTGCGTCCCTGGGCGTTCCAACCTCTTTGCTGAGTGAAGGTTGGGGACAAAAAGCGCAGACGCGCAGCCAAGCAGCTTCCAGGAAACGCTGCTCACCACCTGGGTAATGCTAAGAGCAGACTTGCTCTTAGTGGACGACTGCCCCGCCCCCTGCTCGCAGATTGACAGCAGCGATGTCAGCTGCCTTCACTCCTGCACGCCAGCTGTAAGTTTTTTCATACCTCCCCCCGCACGCCAGGAAGTCTCTTTGCGCCCGCAGGCACCGGGAACTATTAATTCAGAAGACACCAGCACACACAAACACCTACCCGATGAGGGGTAGCATCTTCACTGCCGACGGCGACCGGGGCTGCGCGGGGGGGCAGGCGTGGGTGCGCGGCCGCACGCCGCGCACCTTAGCTCCTCCTACCTTTTCTCCTCCATTTCACTGACTCGAGTATAAGCCGAGGCGGCTTTTTTCAGCCCAAAAAGTGGGCTGAAAAACTCGGCTTATACTCGAGTATATACGGTATATATTTAGTTTATAAATTGCATATGTTTTAATAACTCTATATAAATGTAATAAATCTATAATTACTTTTAAACTAGTTGGGATTAAAAACCTTAAAGTATATGATGTCAAAGGAAAGTGGCAGTTTGATACCACTGACCTATACCTAGGGGACCAATGACACGTGTTTGAGGATAGCCAGGCTCACTTCTGAGGGGTCTATGACACATTCTTGAGGGTAGCCAGGTTTACTTCTTGGACACAAAACAAACTGGTTCATGAGAATAAATCACACTTGAGGTATGACTAAAGGTGTTGGAGTACAACATTCTGTTTGCCACATACACTACTATTTTAAAGTGGACCAGTGATCAAAATTGATGCCTGTGCCGAATTAGCACTGCCCAGCTCACCTTTGAGGATTTAAGCTGTTGAAGTTTCAGAGCTGTCATAGCCAGGCATAACATACACAGCAGACAGAGTTACTAAGGGGATTATTTAAGAAAGGATAGCGCAGGTAGTGCCCCGTAGCGGCAGGCAGCATTTGGTGAACGCCAGGTGCTGTACGCAAAACCACATTTATGAAAGCGAATCTGGTGAGCATCTCTAACAGCACCATGTAGCGTCCAATGTATTATTACAGGCCGCTCAGCGTATAGCGCCAGGTATTTCCCTCACTGTCACTCTCCTATACATTTCAACGGGGTTTCATTTGCTTGTGTTTGACTTGTTTTCTTTTTGCTCAAATCATTGTATGACCTCTCCTGGCTGCCAATTTTTATGCAGAATTGACATTACAGGTCTGGCACTAAAGTGTCACATTTTCACAGTGTTAAAACAATGTAATTCCATGTGTTTTCTGGTGTTACAGGTGGATGTGTGTTCAAAATCAGACTTCTGGCGCTCTATGCTATAGTGGCCAGATTTAGAGCACCGCTGTGTGTGTCTCCTTTTTTGATAAGTATTGTGTGGAGCACCGAGAGTCAGTCTCACTGAGCTGGTGCTATCTTTCGCGCACTGCGGCGCTGTACTGGTGTTAGAGCGTCCAACATACATCACATTTATCAATGCTGGCCAGCTTACTACAGCGACTGAGGCACTTGGTTACAGCGCCCGATACCCACTTACAGCATCTACTAGCGGTCGCTTTAAGCGCAGCTATACAGCCACTCATCTGCCAATACCTGGCGTTAGTAATGAATCAGCATCCACGTTAAACTTGCCTCTGTGCATCTGCACACTGAAGAAATTACTTCTCGGTGCTGCATTTAAAGCGTAGGTTGGAGGACTCTTCTTTTTGCTGCAGCATTGAGCCATACTCCCATAGAACACAATGGGAAGGTTTTGAAGCATATTAGTAGATGTGCCATTTGCTGGGATTTTACACCTAAATTTATGTTATTATTTGACAGTGTGTAGATATTTTTTTATTAGTGCTAATGTATTTTGTTATGAAACAACATGTATAATTTTGAAATGATCTGTTTTAATTATTTGTAACAGAATATTCACACAATTCTAAATACAATAAATGTCACTCAAGACAAAAACACTTTTCTTCAACTTTTCTAGCTAGTGGTGAGGGCTTTACTGCCCCTGAATATGCCTGACTATGCAAGTGGAGGCTGATTCATTACTAACGCCAGGTATTGCCAGATGAGCGTCTGTATAGCGGCGCTTAGAGCGACCACTAGTAGATGCTGTAAGCGGGTATTGGGCACTATAATGTGATGTGTGTTGGGCGCTCTAACAACAGCACAACGCTGCAGCGAGCAAGAGGTAGCGCCAGCTCAGTGCATCCATCACTCGGCGCTCCACACCATCCTTAACAAAACACTAGACACACACAGCGTCGGCACTCTAAAGCTGGGTGCTGTAGCATAGAGCGCCAGACGCTGCGTGATTAAAGTCTGTTTTTGAACACATATACACCTGTAACAAAGCCAAAACACATGGAATGACATTGTTTTAACACTGTGACAATAACACTTTAGTGCCAGACCTGTAAATGCAATTCTGCATAAAAATATTAAGTCAAAAAAGTTTCTAAAAGTGTTTGTTTGCAGCCAGGAGAGGTCACACAATGATTTGAGCAAACAGAAAAAAAAAATGTAACTTGCAAAAACACGCTATTTATACACAACTAATGAAACCTCATTGAAATGTATGGGAGAGCGACACAGAGCGACAGGTACTACATGGTGCTCCTAAACCTAGAGCGCTGCCTACACTGAGCCGCCTGGATTAATACATGTGATGCTACATGGCGCTGTTAGAGGAGCTCACCAGATTCGCTTTCTCAAATGTGGTTTTGCTACAGCGCCCAGCGTTCAACAACAGATGCTGCCTGCCGCTACAAAGCAATACCTGGCGCTATCCCTTCTTAAATAACCTCACTTTGGTAGGCATAGTATGATGTAGCACGGCACAGCTATGCTGGATCATTTAATTTATTGCAATGCTTTTAAAGTACAGCAGTACAGGCAAAGATATTCCAATCTTTAATGGGTAGGTCCACTTTTGATGACATATATATATATAAATTTCTTTTTATTAAAGAGATGCACTCAGGGTGCTGAGCTTATGTAGTCCTTTACACACAGAACACTGCTGCTATAGTCGGTGTTGAGGTGAAGCAGCGCGCTTATGCTTACACATGGCCAGAAGTTGGGTTCTTTGTGTGCAGGCATAATTTTTTCACTCTTTTTCTTGGTATTCAAACTTGGTGTACAGTTGCCAAAAACAACGGATTGCAGATAGTTCCAGATGCTTCCATAAAACACACATTTGCTAACATAACACCAAAAAAATATTCTATAAGCTCAGCACCTTGAAGGCATCTTTTGACATACAAAAAATATACATTTTCAAAAATTTCGACAGTGGACCTTCCCTTTAAAGTGGACCAACACCCAGGGGGGATCGGCCCGGGAATCTATAAGATTCCCGGACTGATCAGATCCCTCCCCGCGGGGCATCCGAAATCGGGATGTCCCGCGGGGAGGAACCCCCCAGGAGGCCCACAAACCTTACCTCAGCCCCGTTCCATCGGCGCATGCGCGAACGGCAGTCACGTCTCGCGCTTCCCTTTGCAGGACGCACACTCGCTTCCCTTTGCAGGCGCGCTCACTGTTAGAGGGAAGCGCGAGACGTGGCCTCCAGCGCTCAGAGCCGCTGAGCTGCTATGCGCGTTCAAGCGGCCTTGGACGCGCGCTGTGATTGGCTGGAGTGGTCACGTGGGAGCGGGGAGAGGTGAGTTTTTGGGGCTTTCTGGGGGGTTTCAGACAGCGGGGCACCCCCGATCGGGGTGCCCCACCGAAGTGGACCAAAACTCAGGATAGTCAAAATCCTGGGTGTTGGTCCACTTTAAACACCCTGATATAAGGAAACAATCTTGTGTAAGGGTTGCAGGTTTTATTTGGTCTTATTTTATCTACAAGATATATATATATATTCTAAAATTGCCAATTTTTTGAGCTTCATGGGAGCTAGCTACTAATGTGAAATGATATAGGGCAAGCACATGACATGTTATCAAGCAATGGTATATAAATCTTCAGCACCAAAAAGTACATTGTTTATTGTGATCTGGGTTATGTGGGATCTACCATGAGCTAGACTTTACTCAGTACAGGCTGGTTAACTAGCAGACAGCTTTATATTACTGTGCTGGCACACTTAGAAACCCTGGCCCTAGAAGTAATAGCGCAAATCAAAGGTTTACAGCAGCTAAAAGAATTTTACATTCATTTTGAAAGAAACCCTACAAGTCAGGGAGAGCTGGGAGATTTCACATGAAAGCTCTTAGTATAAGATGGTCTCGTTTGAAAGTTCATTTATGGTAACAGGTTCCCTTGAAGTGTATGCACCTTGTGATGATGGCAGTTTATCTGGCTTTAGTGCCCGTGATCCAGCTTCCTGACACCTGGAACTAGCATGCAGGTTCACAGGTCAGCCAGTGACAGCCCATGTGTTTCTCCTATGACAGGTTTTCTTTAATCACATCAGTGTTCAGTGCTGTCACTACAGGTCAAGCCTTTGGCTGGCACAATTAGCTTTGATGGATGGATTGGTCGGTTGATATAGAAACAGAGAGGATCCTTAGAGGAACTTTGAACCTAGGATTCTGGAAGTAATTTTAAACTGCTTGTTGTCTACTTGTCCATTTCTGGCTAGAAAAGTGCTGGATTGGGCTACAAATAGACACCAGAAAAGGGTGCTACACCTTGTGTTTGAAGTGGAACAAAACCGGGTAATTTGACTTTTCCCAGGTTTTATTCCGTTCCCCTGGGGTATTCCGAATTGGGAGGCCCTCTGTGTGAAACCCCCCAGAACCCCACTTTTCACTCACCTCTTCTTGATCCCAATGGTGCATGGCCAGACTCTTGTCAAATGAGATTTGTCTGCTTGTCTGGATGAATGACATTGACGAACATTATTGGACAAGATCCTCTGCATGTGCCATTGGAGCGGGGAAAGGTGAGTGTTTACGGGTGCCCCAGGGGGTTTTACAAAGCTTCTAGATTCCAGGGTCGGCCCGGTGGGTTTTGTTCCATCCACTTTAAAAATATGCCTGTAAGGTGCTCTATAGTGCCCTAAAGTCTGGCCATTAAGGGAAGTTCTGATCCAGGCAAGGAGTGCTATTAAAGCAGCACAAACCCTTCCTGCCCCCCCCCCCCCCCCCCCCCCCCCCCCCTTGGGATGGCCTGCTTTTACAAGGAAACTGTTTTTTACACCACCTGGAATTTTTGAGATTGATGATTGGCTGATCTCGGGATTGCCAGCTGATGCATGCCAGCCCATGGGCCACTTCCCCAGTTTTCCCTGTAGTCTTGGAAACGCTGCTACACTGGCCTATCTAAACAGCTGGTTTGCCGACATGTGCACCAAAGCTACGGGTAACCTGGAGAGGACTGCAGCCAAGTACCCGTGTAAGGACAGAGGGTTTCCGTGGCAGACTGGAGGGCATGAATGCCTGAATCACTGTCAGTCTGCAGAGAGGCAGCTAGAGCGAGGAGCTCAAACAAAAAAGTGGCCTATTACAGGTTGGACATCCTGTGCTAGGGCTAAATTGTGAGTAAGCCTGATAGACCAAGCCTGTGCCATTGAGATGGATGACATTGTACCATACCTTCCAACTTTTCAGGGTAAGAAAGAGGGACCCTTATATACGGATGGAGATAGATAGGAGAGGTTGTAACAGTTATAATAATATAAGCACTTTGAATAGGAAAATGAATTAATGATGCAGATCTGCATGTTACACCTCAAAGAGGGACATATTAGAACCATGAGGGAAAGGGGGACATGGGCTCAAAAGAGGGACAGTCTTTTCTTGGTAGAATGCTGTATGCTGAAGAAAGCCTGTTTAAAATGGACTTGCTATGAAATAAATTGTTTGCATGTAATTCCTGTGTCTGTGGTGGCCAAATGATCCCAGAGTCCTACAATGCTCATTTAGTACACAATAAGAAGTGGTGCGGCAGTGCCCAGTAATGGATATGCATACACTGAACTCATTATATAAAGTAGATAGTAAACATGAATCTACAACTTTTCAATTAGAAAAATGAAATACGTTTTGCGAGGGGCTGGCGCAAGGTTAAAGGTGCTTCCAGGAGGATAGCAAGATGGCAGCGCTTGAGCAAGGTGATTGGGGGCTGGCTACCTGGTAAGGTGAGTAAGTAATTAATAAGCATGCAGCAAATTGCATACGTATTAATTACCTTTTTAAAGTTTTAGAGTAAAATAAAAAAGGAAATTTGAGAATTTCAGCCCTCTTTAACTGCTGTTTCTTTTTTTTTTTCAGCTTGCCGATGACCAGGGATTGGTTTTGATGACAACCGTTGCAATGCCGGTGTTTAGTAAACAGAACGAAACTGTAAGTATGGAGAAATCTTTAACTTCCAAATATATTTGATTGTTGTGAACTTCTTTACTTCTCTACAGTCAACAGACAACTTACAGGCTGATTCATTACTAGTGCTAGGTAATGGCAGATGCCCGCTAGTGGTCGCTCTGATCAGCCGTGAGTCCCTATTACAGTGCACCTCAGTCGCTGTAGTAACATTGCCGGCATTGATGATGTGATGATGATGTAATTTGATGTGTGAGTCGCTGTAACACCAGTACAGAGCTATATGGGAGCGAGCGGTAGCGTCTAGTCAGTGTCAGCGACTCAAACCATATTCACCAAAAAAAACAGCCTCACACATCGCCGGCACTCAAAATTGGGTCACTGTAGCCCAGAGCGCCAGAAGCTGTGTGATTAAAGTCTGTTTTTGAACACATATCCACTAGTAAAAAAGTGAAAACATATGGAATGACATTGTTATTACATTGTGACATTAACACTTTATCACCAGACCTGTAATGACAATTCTGCATAAGAAAATAAAAAAATCAAAAACTTTTTTCAAAAATGTATTTAAATAGGCCAGGAAAGGTCACACAATGATTTGATACAAAACAAAAAAAAATATTAAAAGAAAACCCTGTTTAAAGAGAAGTAAAGGAACGTCCATTGAAATGTATGCGAGAGTGACAGGTAGCGACAGGTAATACCAGGCGCTCTGGAAGCCACAGCGCCGCTGGGATCCGCTGAGCCATCTGTGATGATGAATTGGTCGCTATGTGTCGTTGTAAGAGGCGCTCACCAGAATCGCCTTCATAAGTGTGATATTGTGCACCGTGGCCGGCGTTCACCTGCTGCTACCTGTCACTTACAAGACACTACCTGTCGCTATCCCTTGATGAATAAAGCCCTTATTCAACCCATGAAGGAAAGTTGTCTACACTTAAAAAGGAAGAGGAAGTTGAGTCAAACCACCACAAATCACCTAATTCACTTGTATGGCAGCCAAAAATTTGACAACCAGAAACCATTCAGGGTTGATGTGCAAGCTCACTCAGCAAATCCGATTGCTCTCCAACAGTCGCATGATTTCCAGCCATACAATGTATGAGGAAATTGTAATCATTGGCTGAGTTGACTTGAATTCCCCTTTAAAGCCTGAATGTAAAAAATAAAAGCAGTTCAGCTACTTCAGTGATAAGCTGAAAATGCCCCCCCAAAAGGGGCACTCTGATTTGATTCATGGCCCAAATATTACTGTAAAGGGAGAATATTTCCCCTTTTTATTTCAGAGAGTAATTTGAAGGGTAAGATTATTTGTTTTAGCAAGTGTGACAGCTGGGGGGGGGTGCTTTGTGTTTTGGCAATGTGGATAGGAACAACAAAAATGGTCTTATGTTGTATAAAATGACCACTGACATTAATTACATTGGTCATAGATCAGATATCGTATAAAATGACTGCAGACTACAATTACATTGGGCACAGATCATATGTTGTATGAAATGACCACTGACTTCATTACATCGGTTAGAGATCAGATGTTGTATAAAATGACCACTGACTCTACTTACATTGGTCACAGATCAGATGTTGTATATCATGACCACTGACTTCAATTACATTGGACACAGATCAGATGTTGTATAACATGACTGACTGTCCACCTTTTTATTGGTCATAGATCAGATGTTTAATAAAATGATCACTGACTTCAATTACATTGGGCACAGATCAGATGTTATATAAAATGATCACTGACTTCAATTACATTGGGCACAGATCAGATCAGATAAAATTATTGACTTGCCACCCACTTACATTGGTCACAGATCAAATGTTATATAAAATGATCACTGACTTCAATTACATTGGGCACAGATGAGATCAGATCAGATAAAATGATTGACTTGCCACCCACTTACATTGGTCACAGATCAAATGTTGTATAAAATGACCACTGACTTCAATTACACTGGGTCCAACAGCTTGTAGGTAAAATAAGACTTAACTTTTAACCCAAAATTATTTTAAAAGAGAGCACAAATCCACATATAAAAATAGTAGTAGTGGTTAAATTCCAGCATACATCTTCCAGACCAAGCATATAAACAGCCCCCCCCCCCCCCCACAGGGACCTGTAACACGTTTGGGGTTGAGCTCAGCCCTTAATCAGCCCTGGAGGCTGTGTGGTAACAGCACCACTTTCAGGTAAAATGCCAGTAGATATTTTAAAGTAGTGTGACGGACTGCCAGTTTGCTACATGAAGACCTGATCGCAGTGGTTGTGGAGCAGAAGCACCACCACCTGCAGATGTTGACGCTGGTTGGGGCTCTGGTGGAGGCCAACCAGAATGCCCTTCAAAGGTTGGAGAGGCTTGAGGCACAGCAAGCTGCAAACACCCAAAGCCGGGTTACATCCCCCTAACCTGCCATGTTGGACTGGGTTGCGGGAGGTCCCAAAGCTTTAGTTACACTGGACAGACACATATTTATGTATCAATTTTCTGTTGACCTCCATCCACAGTTGTGCCATAACCCAGCAACTTGTGACCATTAACATGTAATTAGAGAATAAATCCCCAAAAAAGGGATATAAGAAATACAACAATTGGAGAAAAACAAATAATAAAATATGAAAAAGTGTAATCCACCAAATGTTGGCGAATGGTGTTGCCCGCACGGCTCTGGGTACCAAAATACAATGTCCCAGAATCTCTTGAGCAATAGCAGGGGTTGTTTCTTCTAAGAATGCTAACGCACAGTTATGGAGGCAGATACATTATAATTTTAACCACCTTCTCTCGCTTGTATTGAAGGACGCCCCCTGTGTGGTCCTTAAAAAGCCCGAAGGCACACTCTACTACAGCCCAGTGTGGCGATGGGCCACATTACATGCCTCCTGGCCAGGTGTCTGGGGCCTTAAGAAGGTTGTCAGGAGTCAGGGCAGCAAAGGATAACCTGAATCACCTAAAAAACAAATGAAAATGGACATAAAATTACTAACAGGCAACACAACATCAAAACAGCCTTGACCAAATAGTAAGTATCACAAAAGAGTAGGGCCAAAGAAGCAACAGGTAAGGCAGGATGCTCAGACTAAGCATTTGTAACTGCAACAGGGAGAAGGGGACATTCAAAGAGGGGCATGACCTGAACTCAATATAAATGCATCGTGGATGAGCCAGGGAACCCAGCCAAAAACACTGAAAAGCTGGAGATCTGGCCCCATGACACAATGGACATTAAGAGAGTGACCCACCTTGCGGTTGCTGAAGAGAAAGCACAAATAAAAAAGGGTCACTAAACTAGCAACATAAAATGAACAGCAAAAAGAAGAAAAACAAGGACCAAATGGGACATAGGAAAGCTGTTTGGGAAGAGGGGAAGCTATGCTAGCCTCAAGAGAGGAGAGTGGTCTACAAGGAGAAGCTATGTGAACCTAAACAGACTGAGAGACAGAAAACCTGGGAGGAGCTATGTGGACCTAAACATGACAAAACATATACTCCTGAGCAGTTGGGGGAACCAGGTCCACATGAGTACACTTGATGGCACCCATGACACTTGGCATATTCGCAATGTTGCAATGTTGAAAAATCCCAACCTCCCCGAGTTTCCCGGCCATGCTTTCAGGGAAAAAGATGTTTTTCTCCTCCAGGACAGTCATGCCATCGAGAAATTTAGTCAGGGCACAGCTCAGCGAAGGCTGGGACATGCCAACTTACAGTGCTCCTAGCCTCTGGAAGGAGCCATTCTCTAAAAATTGGGGGCAGCCAACCAATTTGGTCATACCTCCAAATGCATGCCCCTTTCATGTGGCTGGGGCCAACCATGGCTGCAACTCTGAATAAAGCTTCTCAAGAGAAAGGCAGTTCAGTCGGGTCAATTCAAACACCTGCTGATTGCTCATCTGATCGATATCCAGGTAACTGTGGGTATGCCTAAGCTCTGGAAGGTACATGGTACAACAAACCATGCTGCTGTAGACACTCGTACTCTTCACAGAACACATCAAGGGGCTCCATTGTAGATGTGAAGGGTGTAGGCTGTTTTTTCACTAGCAAAAAAAGACTGTTCAAGTTTTCTTACTAGCAAAAAGATGGAGCAAGTTTGAACCGGAAACCTACGGCTTTTATAGGTCCGAAACCAACAAATCAGGGCGCAGAATCACGCACAAGTGCAGGCTAAACCCGTAAAATTACGGATGCACGGATGCCTTGACAACTCGGCCACAAAAACAAGGCTCTGAATCCACCGATACAGGAAAGAGACCGAATGTGGGCCTTTGATGTCATTCACGCTGGCGAGAATGCATGCAAGAGAGACTCTAAATCAAGCCGATTAAGTAGATACTTACCTTTTCCTTTAATGCTCTGTCTACAAGGGGGCGATGAAATGGCTGCACTTTTGTCCAACAGTCACACCCACTAGAAGAAGGTGTGCTGTGCAGTAATTTATAGCCATTTCCAGGTCCTCTTGAAAAAATGAAAGATTAAGTAACTTTCTAATGTGCTCACGGGTGACTAGAGTAAGTGGTTTATGTTCTCTTTCTGGTACAACTGTCAAGAGAGTTGAGGTCCACTTTAAAAAGTAGATACACTGTTTACTTAAGCAACCCTAAACCTCTGTGCCAAAACAGGTAATTCCTACTGCTTGTGGACCTCACATACAGCTGATACTTACCTTTGTCTTGCAGAACTCTGCCTAGCCACGGAGAAGTTGTCCTTCTATGAGGCTTGAGGAGATTCAAGTGATCCAACACCCATTTTATAAAAAGTGGGTGTTGATAACAATGCATGGGGAATCTCAAATCCTTCCCTGTGTGTATACCACCCCTGCAAGCCCAATTTTCCCTACCCGATTCTGTAGGGAAGTGTCCAGCTTGTAGGTAAAATAAGACTTAACTTTTAACCCAAAATTATTTTAAAAGAGAGCACAAATCCACATATAAAAATAGTAGTAGTGGTTAAAGTCCATCATACATCTTCCAGACCAAGCATATAAACAGCCCCCCCCCCCCCCCCCCCACAGGGACCTGTAACACGTTTCGGGTTGAGCTCAGCCCTTAATCAGCACCACTTTCAGGTAAAATGCCAAAAGATATTTTAAAGTAGTGTGACGGACTGCCAGTTTGCTCCATGAAGACCTGACCGCAGTGGTTGTGGAGCAGAAGCACCACCACCAGCAGATGGAGACGCTGGTTGGGGCTCTGGTGGAGGCCAACCAGAATGCCCTTCAAAAGTTGGAGAGGCTTGAGGCACAGCAAGCTGCAAACACCCAAAGCCGGGTTACATCCCCCTAACCTGCCATGTTGGACTGGGTTGCGGGAGGTCCCAAAGCTTTAGTTACACTGGACAGACACATTTTTATGTATCAATTTTCTGTTGACCTCCATCCACAGTTGTGCCATAACCCAGCAATTTGTGACCATTAACATGTAATTAGAGAATAAATCCCAAAAAAGGGATATAAGAAATACAACAATTGGAGAAAAACAAATAATAAAATATGAAAAAGTGTAATCCACCAAATGTTGGCGAATGGTGTTGCCTGCACGGCTCTGGGTACCAAAATACAATGTCCCAGAATCTCTTGAGCAATAGCAGGGGTTGTTTCTTCTAAGAATGCTAACGCACAGTTATGGAGGCAGATACATTATAATTTTAACCACCTTCTCTCGCTTGTATTGAAGGACGCCCCCTGTGTGGTCCTTAAAAAGCCCGAAGGCACACTCTACTACAGCCCAGTGTGGCGATGGGCCACATAACATGCCTCCTGGCCAGGTGTCTGGGGCCTTAAGAAGGTTGTCAGGAGTCAGGGCAGCAAAGGATAACCTGAATCACCTAAAAAACAAATGAAAATGGACATAAAATTACTAACAGGCAACACAACATCAAAACAGCCTTGACCAAATAGTAAGTATCACAAAAGAGTAGGGCCAAAGAAGCAACAGGTAAGGCAGGATGCTCAGACTAAGCATTTGTAACTGCAACAGGGAGAAGGGGACATTCAAAAAGGGGCATGACCTGAACTCAATATAAATGCATCGTGGATGAGCCAGGGAACCCAGCCAAAAACACTGAAAAGCTGAAGATCTGGCCCCATGACACAAAAATATCCTCGTCTCAATGCAAAAATCATGTATCTCATTTGGAATAATGTTTCATGACAGGTACAAGTGATTTTTTATGGAAAATCTGGTAGAAGTTTTGAAGGCACGTTCTGTGTGATAAAACTAAAAAGCTCACTTGGATGTAGGTTGCAATTCACAATACAAGGCACAGCGCTGGTGCGCCATGCTTTACCAAATAATTAGCATGTTCCTTGTTTTTTTTTAGTTGAATTAAACTAAATGACTGTTGTTAAAGTGGAATTTGTCTGTTACCAGATTACAAGCAGTGCAACCATGGGTCAATCAGCATTAGGATTCATTTTCAAATATGTTATAACACATTTTTACCAGATATTCAATGACCCAGTGTTGATATCTTCTGTTCTTCTGCAAGGGTTCTTATTTATCTGCAAAGAGGCAGCCAGCTAAGGCAACGTCCTTTGTGTCATAATCTGGTAATATCTTGTTACTGTACAAAACTGTGCTTTACAGCAATAATATAATTGCGAAACCTGGTGAAGACAAAGACCCAAGACAATTTACAGCGCTGGCGAGGTTTAAGAGCCTTTCAAAGACTTTGAACTTTTTGAGATGAACATTTTTCAGACATCTGTTACCCGTCACAATAAATTTTCTTGTTGGCGCAAATGAAAAAATATAAGCGATATAAAGTCATCTTATGCTCTTTAGATTTGATTTTACTACATTGAGAAAGAAACTCTGGTTACTTCACCTCTAAATAATTATAATACATCACAGCTTTCATCCTCATAAATGAACATGATGTCCCTGAGTCCAGATGTAAGACTTTTTGGTGGCAAAGCGTAGACCTAATGTTATGACTATGACCTAATCAGTCTTGTGAATATGGAAGATAATGGCTTAATCTGTTCAAAGTCCCAAAATCAAAATGTTTATGGTGACTAACTTGCAAGTCCAGGCAGGTTTTGATATAAAGGTTTGAAAATTTGATGTATATTCTAGTCAACTGAGTAACCTCAAATTCTTGGGCCCCTGAGCAACAATTTCAAGAAATGTCCCCCACCCAAAATCTTTTGGGCTGATATGAACAATATGCCTAATGAGTATAATATAAATAAAAAATGTTCTAACCTCTCTGGAGAGTAATAGAAAGAGTGCTCAATTGGTATCTGGATGCTGCAGCCCAAGACGTCAGAAAAGTGTATAATGCACAGTGCACCTTCATGAACATACATTTATATTCCAGGCAATCCATGATAGATGTCAGGTCTTTGTTTCAAGGTCTTTTGTTTTGTGCCTTCTTCTTCAGGTCAATGTTTCCCTGCACTCTTTCATCACTTTACCTTTTCAGCAACCTCATTTGGGCCCCTGATAGATGTCAAAGTTTTAGGGCCTCCAAACTTCTTCAGTCAACATTATAAGCCTCCTTTGAAAGCTCTTTTCTTCAGGTCAATGTTTCTGAGTCTCCCTGCACTCTTTTATCAGTTTACCCATTTAAAGCCTCTTTGGACCTCCTCCTCAATTCAAAGTTTTAGGGCCTCCTTGGAACACGTCTTTAGCCACCATTCAAAGCCTCCTTGGAGTCCTTATTCAAGTCATTGTTTCAGGACCTTCTGAGACTCTTCTACATGTCAACATTTGTCCTTGGATGCCTTAAGCCTTTGTAACATTAAGGAATGTCTGGGAAAAAGCCCCTTTTTAGAAAGGAATATATTTTAATATATAAAATGAATTTGTTGAAGAGAGAACCAGTATCTGTGTAATAAACCTGCACACTGTAAGGCTTACCATTGTGCAGAACATAGTTTAGATGATATTGGCCAAACTTCACCACTGCTTCAACCTTTATGGACAAGCCCCCATTATGATGTCCAAGGTCATACACAGTAGATCAGAGTTGCAATACAGAGGCTCAGGCAAAGACACATTCCAAGGAGATTCAGAGGTCATACATGGTAATGGCAGCTAATAAACACGTACTTACACACTCATGCAACTGCGATAACAGGCATGGAGCAGTGGGCTAGATGAGCTTTATTGGGGTACAAAGGTTGTGCTTGGATGTGCAGAATGGGGCAGGTGAATACAATGAGCCGTGGGCTGATTAGTCCACTAAGAGGCTGGAGGGCATATAACAAGGCAGACAGGCAGGGATGTGCCTAAAGATTTCCAAAGAAGGTACTCAGAGAGAGCCAGCTGGGTGTGCAGGGAGATACAATGGAAGTGAAGAGCAGGTAAAAGGTTCTTTCTTTCACATACAACTAAAAGCACAGTTCCATGGGTGCCAGTGTAGAGGGATAGTGTGGAGATATCCACACAAAACAGAGGATGCATTTTTTTCACTCTTTACTTTGGTCTAACAGCACGTGCCTTCTCTGGGGGTGATTGTTGGAAATCTTGTTGAAAAAAAGAAACATACAATAGAAAAAAAGCAAAATGTTTCCTAACCCAGCTGACAATGTGCTGTTGAACAGTTGGAGAGATCCATTTCTATGGGCAACATACCAAACTGTTCATGAACTTGTACCCTTTATTGTATTGCACACTAATCCAAGCGCACAACGGCAGACCCTGAATAAAGGCCTTATGTACGCTTGAACTCCAGCACAATGCCAGGCTCAGCTTTTCCACAAACATTTGGCAGTGATAAAAGCAGTGGAAATCCGCATAGTGATTGCAATCCCAAACGTGACAGATCTTCGCTTGATGTGTTCTAGAAACACATTTGTTGATTACTGCTGATACATTTCTTATGTTAAATGGTTCCTTTCCAAATGAAAAATGAAAAAAAAGGAGAGCTGTTATTTATCATTCTATTTCCAGTCATATCCATCATTGTCTCTGAAACATTGGTGCAACAAAGCTCAAAGTCAAAGTACTGTAATAGATTTATATCAATGTGAAAATAATTAGTATATATCTGTTACACTTTACTAGTGGATGTTTATCTTACTTTCATGCCTGTTATCCTTCATTTCTTATTTTGCACAGAGATCAAAGGGGGTTCTCCTAGGTGTGGTTGGCACAGATGTTCCTGTGAAGGAACTGTTAAAGGCTATTCCCAAATATAAGGTAAGGCTTTATAAAAGTGTTCATTATTGATATGACTCAGAGGTACCGATTTGTCAAAGCCCGAGAACTTATTCAGCTATCTCCATGTAAATGAGTTAGGAGAAGTGACCATTACCCTAATTCTTAATGTTCACATGAACAGTATGATTAATGTTATTTTCTCTAAGGCCAACTCCAAGACAAACTTGAGGAAGCTATAACTCACCATAGGGCCACAATAAGAATTTTCTGCCACAATACAACAACATTGTCAGGTCCAAGCATTTCTAGACAGTGACAGCATGTTTGCTTCCTTACCATTTAATGGCCAACTACACCATTTTTACAATCCACCATCCTTTATTACACTGCTGTCTCCATTTAAGAGGTACTACATGCTACCCAAGCATTCCCCTGTACCACCCTGTTATACCCTTATACAACCCTAAGGTTGATCCATATGTCCTAGGGTCTTTCTACATCAGTAACGTGTCCAGATCCCCACCAATATGTAACATAGGCAACCATAGCATAAACAATTGGCTGTAAACCTAACCTAAACTATCTGGAGATTTTCCTCCTTACATACAGTAAATGCAGAAAGCTGCAAACAAGCCACAGATGTGCATTGTGCCAGTCTGCCCCCATATTCTGCAACCTGCATCTTTTTTGCCCCTAATAATAAAACCTCATCATCTTGGCTGTAGGGGGGGGGGGCATAGTTACTCCTGCCACATTATCTGCCTCTACAATGCTAAAGCTTCAGTACCATCAATTTAACAATGGCCATATCAAACCCTGCCCATGATCTGTCTCTGAAATGCTATAGCCTCAACAGTGGTGTGCACTCCAGCTAGGAAGCACATGGAGGGGTGCTCAGATGGAATGTTGTGAGCTTGCCATGGTTGGTAAAATCTTAGGCTTATTTCAGCCGATCTGCCACTGCTATACTTTATGTCGTTGCTCACGTTACCCAGTTGCTCTATCCAAGTTGTTTTATCCAACATAACTTTCTTGTATGTATTGTAAATTAAATTAATGTAATAGAAACCAAGCGACAAGCACAGACTACAGGGGTCTTATTAAAGTGATAATCCTCCAGTCACATGACATCTATAGCTTTTCTAATAAATAAACTTCCCAGTTACTCACCAGTCACAGACTGCAAGGTTAAATCAGTGGATACACAGGCAGAATAATGAAAACTAAAATGGTCTTAACCATTCCCCAGTGTATGCAAAGCTAAAACTTGACTTGAAGTGGACCACAACACTAGATTTTCTCTATCCAAGATACAATAGGAGAATGAGTCCTGCCCTTGTGAGCTTACAGTCTAAAGGGTAAGGTGAGCAGACAAAGGGGGAGGTTCTCATACAGTCAGTATTGAGCTTTATGGCATGTGCCCTTTAGAGAATTGCTTAAGCCAGTCTGAATAGGTGGGTTTTGAGAGTGCTTTTGAAAGCTAGGAAAGGTTGGAGAGTGGTAAAGGGGGGGCATTTCAAAAGATTGGAGTGGCATGTGAGAAGTCCCAAAGGCGAGCATGAGAGGAAGTGACCAGGGTGGAAGACAGGAGAAGGTTGGCGGCAGAGCGGAGGTTTCATCTAGGTTTATATTGTTGAATTAGAAGTGAGACGTAGGCAGAGTCCTGACTGAAGAGCTTTGTAGGTAAGAGTTTTAAACAGGATTCACTGTAGGGGTTGGCAGAGAGGCGCAGAACTGGAGAAGCGAAAGTAGAGATGGATGAGGCGAACAGCAAAGTTCAGGATAGATTGGAGGGCTGCCAGTCTGGTAAGCCACAAAGAAGGATGTTGCAGTAATCCAGTCGGAATATGGCCAGGGCATGCACTGGCATTTTAGTGTTTTTAGGTGAGAGAAAGGGACGGATGCGTGAGAGGTTTTTAAGTTGGACATGACAGGAGGTGGCCAGGGAGTGAATATGTGGTTTAAATGAGAGGGCGGAGTCCAGAATGAATCCCAGACACTGAGCTTGGGGAAGTTAGATGGTGGAAAAATTACCAGTTCAGTCTTGTCCATGTTTAGCTTGAGGAAGCAAGATGACATGAATGAAGATATAAGATGGTTGTGGAGGTGAGATACGAGGGAGGAAAGCTTGGGGCCAGAGAGTGGTCAATGGCCTTGGCACAGGAGACAGATGACAGAAACCAACAAATGAAGGCACAAGCACAGAATACACATACAGATGCCATGGCTGGGGGGGGGGGGGGGGCTGTGATTAACCTGCAAGTTGGCTCTTCATAATAATTTTCTTGATCTGGGGGGGGGGGGGGAGTGTATATGGTTTAGTGTGGGCTGATTTGGACTCACAGTACATTACATTCACAGTAAGTGCAACACTGTTGTTTTTTTTGGTCTCTGGTTGTGTGAGCCAAGGAGGGGGGGGGGGTGGCTTGAGGAGCACCTGGTGGAATGCTTGATGTTGGTGGGGGCCCCCCATAAAAGAACTGCTTTAAATGGGCAGCAGTGCAACAATAATGAACTGAAATAAACATACTATGGGCACACACTGTGCAAATGCTTCTCTTGTCTATTTTAACGGATAATTTATAGAGTAGAGCAAAAAGCAGAAGCACACTATAGACACCAAAGGGGGGCACAAATCAGTTCAGGAAAGCAAAGGCATGAGGGACATCAGGTAACCAACGCAGAACAAAACAGACACAGTCAAAAAATGCAATAAAAATGTAAAAGTGAAAAGAGAAAATTGAGTCTGTAGACACACAGAGGTTGATGTTGCACCATTGGTGAAAGTTCACTTTAGGTGAAAAATATCATAAAAGTGCACTTTTTTACACCTGGTGCTAAATTGACTCCCTAGGTAGAATATGTGAAAGTAAGTGTGCCACTGTTTTCGATTTAGCACCAGGACAAAAAGGTGCACAACTTTTTTTGGGAGTAAAACATTCCAAACACGTTCATTGAGGATCATGCTAATGATTTAGTGAAGCAAGTTTAGTGCGGCGAAGCGCTTTAACTTGAATACACAAAAAAAGTGCCCAAAAGGTTTTTGTTCTAAACTTCTCCTGGGTTGGATCATTTTAACAGGTAAGATAAAAAAATATCCTTACCTCATTGGAAAGATTATGTACCTCACTTGTAAAAAAAATGCCCCATTCTCAGGGAACAAACCAAAGCACACGCAAATTCAAACTTGTTTTACCAAATCATTTTTTTTTTATCTAGGGGTCGTTTCAGCACCAGGTGTAAAAAGTGCTCCTCAGTTTTTTTTCACATGAGGTGACCAATATCCGAATGTTGCTGAATCAACCCCAAAGTTTCTAAGTTGTATCTTAAAAACAATATGAATGTAGCCAAATGATCACTTTTTAATACACGAGATTTATTTTGCTTTCTAACATTTACTGAATATCTGGATAATTAATGTCATCGGCTAGTAAAATGTATTTTCGAGGTGTTGCTTCACAATATAAACAAATAGCAAATGTGCCCCGACTATTTAAGTGCATGCACCCCCGTTCTCAAGCCTGTTCTGCCTGAAACGTTCAATAAAACATTCCATTTGGATATACAGGAAAACCAGATGGAGATAGAGCTGTATGAATGGATTGCAGGTGTTCTCCTGCGTCTGGCTTGTTCCCCCCACTGCTGTAAACTACATGTGCTTTTTTCCTCATATGTCTCACTTACAACCTTCCATCAACAAACAGAGAAAAACACTTTTTTAAACTCTGAAAGGTTCACAGTGAATAAAGCCATGACCTATGGGGGGGATTTCTACCACCAGATATCACAGAAATACATGACAAGACTTATACAGAACAGTGAACACTTACTGTACCTCCCAGCTTCCCAAAGCCACAGAGGGACACCTCTTGTTCCAAGGATTACTTAAGAAAATCTCACACTTTGGCTTGACTATACACCATGAAGACCGTGAAACATGCAAAGGCCTACTCCTTCCAGAATATTTAATTAATTTTTTGTTGCAATAAAATGTAAAACTTTAGTTTAAGTGGCAGGCTCGGCCTAACAATCAGCCTTTTATATTACCAGCCCCTTGTCTGCTCATGACCAGCGCGCAACATGCCAGCTGAGCCTTCCACAATGTTCTTTCTGACCAATCAAGAAGAGTGTTCAGAAGCTTTGGCTATACCATTGCAGGGACAGATCAAGGACAGACTAAAAACTAGGGAGGCAGGGTAGAATAAAGAGTTAAAGGCAGCAGCCCAGCATCCCTAAAGCATATCGTCCCACAGAGAATTATCCAGGGTCTACCTAGGGCCACTCAACCCTTGCGTCAACTTAATGATGAATGTGACACCTTTAGTGAAATTTAGCCTTCTTTAGGGAATAATTCACTACAATGTGGTACAAAGTTTGACAAACTTTTTTTAAGTTTTAGTAAATTCAGGGAATGTGGTGGGTGACTTATAGTTAAACCAGACCAACATCCTTATAAGAAACAGTGCTCATATACATCTTTCCTCAGATAAATTCAGATTGTTGCACATAAAAATTAATTTACCTTTTTGGAACACCTGCCGTGGTTGATTTTCCCTGCTTAATGACGAACCAAAGAAGAAGTGCTGCTGTGTATCTTGCCACTGTGCATTGTGTGTTAAGTCAGTTAAATCCAGACAGCAGCACAGCTGGGATGTTGGGAAAGAAAGCCTCCCAAGTCCTGCAAGATGGCCACAACCTGAAGAAAATCTCAGAGGTTTTTAAGCTTTGAGTGGGTACAGGAGTAGTATCTGTTCTACTTTTCATTAAAAAAAAACCCTACCCCAGTGATGGGGGATTTTTACAGATGAGGTGCATAATTTTTCAATGAGTTAAGGATAATCTTTTGAGAGTCTGGAATTTTCAGCACCCTAAGGAGTATGCTAAAGAATGGAATTTGCCTTTCCCAAACTTTCACAAAATGATTCACACATCATTAGAAAAATGTTGTATCCCATCTGTAAAAAATGCTTCATCACAGAGGTAGGTGAGTTTCTGGGAAATATTAGAACAGAAATGTTTTATGAATGTTTGTGTGTGTTCAAGTAAAAAAGCTTACTCAGATGTAAACTCCAGTTCAGTTTAATGCATGCAGATGGGGCAAATGGGTGTTGGGGAGTTTTATTTCCAACTGTGGAAAGCTGTTGGTCTGGATTAAGTGCAGGAAGCTTACCGGTTTCCAAAAATCATAGGCTCTAATTCACCTTACATCAGAAGCCATTTTATATCATGGTCATGAGCTACCAAAATAATTAGTGACCCGCTACATCCCAACCGTCACTATTTCAATCAACTTCCATTGGGCCGCCAATACAATGTTTTACTAGTGAAAACTGTCAGACACAAAAACAGCTTTTACTCCATTGCTGTTAAGCTTTTGAACAGAAAGTTTGAACTACAGTCAATTAAAAAATGTATGGTCATCACTTTTGGGCCATTTTTGTCTGTCACAGGTCTCAAAGCATATAATACTAATCTAGTTATACTGTCAGTAAATAATGTAAATAACTATGAATGTGGATGTTTTTGTAATTGTTATACAAATGCCCCCAATTGGAAGGTTGGGAGGAGTGCATCCTAATATGTTCATTGTAAATACATGGCAAAATAAACTGATTTTGACTTAAAAGGACTGTCCAGGCTAAGTTCTTCTTGGTCCGGCATTCAGAAATGTTCCCTTATTTCTCAGATTGGGTCCTATGGTGTTCTGGGCATACATCCCTGTCCCCTGTGTCACTGGCAGTGACTAGAACAGACATTTCATTTAGTGCCGCTGGAATAGGGCCAGACAGATGCAAGGACAAAAGGTGTCTTTCACACTGGCATTGTGTCTACATGCACTGGCCAGTTATGCCACCAAGTTACCCTACTGGAGGGGTGCCAGCACTGGAGTGGTGATATTGAAGGAAGAAGACAGTCTGGAACTAGTGGAGGAAGGCTCAAGTAACGAGGTGTTGCTTAAAGCAAGTCTTTGGGGGCTGTGTATTTTAATTCTCCCCCCCCCCCCAAGTAACCAGAATAGGAATATTAAAAGAAAAAAATACTTACCCACTAAGGCACTTGGGAGACAAAAGTGTCACCCATGTTCCCCTGCATGCTAGATTTGGGCAATTGCACCAGTTTAGTCCACTGTACTTTGCTCTTGATTTTGCCTCCAGAATACAGGAGACAGCAGTTTTGTCTATACATTTGATGCCTTAGTATTATCCAGTTTCATAATTACAATTATTGTTAAAATATCATTACAGCTGGGCATTCACGGTTATGCATTTGCCATCACCAACAATGGATATATATTAACTCATCCCGAGCTGAGGCCCCTGGTAAGTACTAGCAGTTACATGTAAAATGTTATTTGTATTACAAGAATAATTGTGGTACTGTATGGTTCTAGAAAAAAAGTCAATATCTTTTTACAATATATATATATATATATATATATATATATATATATATTGTGGGTTATTGGGGGCGAACGGTAGTGACACAGACAACAGTTCTCTCTTGGCAAAGCAGGTTTATTTCAGAAAAATGCAAGTATTCAAATGAAACAATACTTCTCCATTCATAGGTTGCAACGTCAATGCAGAAAATCAAAACAAATGGTTACATCACCAAATAAAGGTAAATCCAGGGCTGGGGATTCCAGCAAGCTGTGGGTCAAAGGAAAGTCCAATCCAGATTGCAGGGCAAAGCAGCCCGCCGCTTCTCACCCCCAACGGTCCAAGAGTGGGGCGCAGAAGCCAAGTCCTCCGGCTTAATAGTCCAGTATTGTTATTCATACAACATGCAGTTCAGCCTGAGCTTCCTCCATCAGGCTGGTCAAAGACAAATGACTGGCTCAGTGGGAGCCTTTTATTCAGGCTCCTTCCTGAAATCACTCTAACCAGGTGTGCAAGGCCTGAGATCAGAAGAAACCTAGGAGTGGGGAATGTGACCAGGGTTCTGAAATCCTGGCATGGATCGTGCTCTATACAGCACTGTAGGGGAAAAATATACTCCATCCAGGACTTCTCCACACACTTTACCACATATCCCCCCCCCCCTCTTCTTCAGACCCAAGGTCTGACAATCCTTACTGGTCATACAATAGACTCGGGACAAAGCATCCTCATTCCCCTGTAACTTCCCCGGTCTATGTTCTACTTTAAATTTAAAGTTTTGTAAGGAGAGAAACCATCGGGTGACCCTTGCATTTCTCTTCTTATTTTGCCTCATCCAGGTCAGCGGCGCATGATCTGTCATTAGGACAAATTCTCGACCCAACAAATAATATTTCAGGGCCTCTAACGCCCGCTTAACAGCGAGACACTCTCTTTCCACTATCGCGTAGTTTTTCTCTGCCGGAGTCAGCTTCCGGCTCAGGAACAATACTGGGTGCACTTCCCCATTCACCTCTTGTGACAGAACTGCACCCAAACCTGAATCAGACGCATCCGTCTGTACCAAGAATTGTTTGCTGAAATCTGGGGACACCAGAACAGGCTGTTTACACAGGGCAGATTTTAGGCTTTGAAAAGCCTTTTCTGCCTCTGGAGTCTATTCCACCATTACTGACTTACCCCCCTTTGTTAAGTCAGTTAACGGAGTAGCCATTGACGCAAAATTGGGCACAAACCGACGGTAGTAGCCGGTTATACCTAGGAAGGCTCTCACTTGTTTTTTTGTAAGGGGTCTGGGCCAGTTTTGTATTGCCTTCACCTTATTAATCTGGGGCTTAACCAACCCTCTACCAATAACATAGCCCAGGTATTTTGCCTCCTCCAGACCCACTGCACACTTCTCAGGGTTTATGGTTAAGCCAGCATTACTGATAGAGTCTAGGACGGCCTGTACCTTGCAGAGGTGACTCTTCCAATCAGATGAAAAGATGACCACATTGTCTAGGTAAGCAGCGGCATAATTCCGATGTGGCCTCAAGATCACGTCCATCAGCCTCTGAAAGGTAGCAGGGGCCCCATGTAACCCAAACGGCATAACCAGATAGTGAAACAGCCCTTCTGGGGTGGCAAACGCGGTCTATTCTAAGTATGTAACACACCCCGCTTCAAGATATTCATTACCTGTGGGTAGTATGGTCCTGTAGAGGGCTTCTGCAGAGATGTTTGGAGAAAAGAAAGCCCCTCCCAGTCCATAAGTACCTGGGACCTCCCACTCATTACCCAGTCTTCATCTATGCAGACGGCGAGCAAGCAGCAGATGATATCTCCTCCTTGCACAGGGGGACTTTAAAGTGGACCAACACCCAGGATTTTGACTATCCTGGGTCTTGGTCCACTTCGGTGGGGCACCCCCGATCGGGGTGCCCCGCTGTGTGAAACCCCCCCGAACCCCCCGAACTCACCTCTGTCAGCGGCGACGTACAAGCCGCGGACAAGCGGCTCCTCCGCCGCCGCCTCCCGCGCGTCCCTGTTGACGCGCGCGTGCCCGCGCTGGGCATTCACAGACGGCCGGCGCGGGCGCGCGCACGACTAGAGGGGTGCGAGGGAGGCGGCGGCGGCCGGCCGCCGCCGAAACTAAGGTAAGGAGTTTGGGGGGTTTGGGGGGGTTTCACCCCGCGGGACATCCCGATCTCGGATGTCCCGCGGGGAGGGAGGTGATCGGTCCGGGAATCTTATAGATTCCCGGGCCGATCACGGGTGGGTGTTGGTCCACTTTAAGGTAGCCGGGTCTACTCCCGGCCTATATATATTTTTATTTCCGTTCGGACTCTTTATTCCCTTTATTATTTTATAGCTATTTAAATGCCTCCCAGTCTTGACTGCTGTCCGAGCGAGGGTATAACAGCACCTCAGGTGCTCAGGAGCTATGCTCCACCGCGAGACCCTATAAAGAGGGTAGGCGGTTATACCGGGTTGGTGACTCCGGTTTGGGATGCCCTGTCCAAGAGTTTAATTTTCCCCTTAAATGGCCTATTCCCCTTTTTTAGTTGTGTGTAGGCCTCTTATTCAGCTTCTGGTGTTTTTCTATGGGGGCGCCTGGAAAATAGATTTATTTGAAATGTTTGTTTAAAATGTTTACTTTTCTGGTATGAATAGTTATAATGTAAACTTGTTGCAATCTTTTTTGCTGACAGACACCGCGGCTGCTATTGCCGCCGCGGTGCTGGATTTTTACCTCAGAGCTGAGGGGAGGATTTCTCCCCTCACGCTCTTCAGTGAGGGGGCGGGGCCGGGCCTTCGGTATGAGGCCGCAGCCCGCGCCCTTTAGGAGTTTGGTGCTGGTAGCGTGACCGCTTGTTATGCGGGCTGCTTCCGGCTCTATTATGCGCCCGGTGCCGTGGCTGCCTGCGGCGCGCGAGTGTTAATGGAGGGGAGCTTCCCCTCACGTCTGGCAGACACTGTGCTGGGTTTTTTTCCTCAGAGCTGAGACAGGTGCTGGATTTTACCTCAGAGCTGAGGGGAGGATTTCTCCCCTCACGCTCTTTAGTGAGGGGGCGGGGCCGGGCCTTCGGTATGAGGCCGCAGCCCGCGCCCTTTAGGAGTTTGGAGCTGCTGGGCGGAGCCTTGCAGCGCGCGATCCATGCTGGCCACGCCCCCCTGCTGCGTCTCCCGCTCTGATCTGTGTTACCTCAGGCAGAGGACACAGTGTATTGGCGCCCAAAGACTCAGTGAGTGGCCCTGCGGCCGTTGCTTATCTGTACATATTTGCATATATATATGTATTTATATATAGGTATAATAGATATAGGTTTATATAGGGAGAACCTCTTACTGTCTTTTTCTATGTTTTTCAGGCTGAACTGCCAGGAATTTTTTCAGGTTTCTCCTGGTCCTAGAGTACCTAGGTACCTTTGCTATTTATTACAAAACCTCCCACTTGGACAATAAGGGTTGCTTAATAGCGTAATTCCCTCACTCATAGCAACTATTCAAGTTCACCTTATGGAGGCATCCCAAGATTCCGGGCTCCCCTCGGGACAATCCCGGAAGTGTATGGGTTGTGGGGTATCCCTAACAGGGGATGATTATTTCCTATGTATATCATGTGCACAGCAGACTATTACACGGCAGTCCGGTCCCCAGGCATCTGGGTCAGTGCAGCCGGCTTCATCCTCTCCCCCTCCCACTTTGACCCGTGCCCCGTGTGAGATTGCGGGGGGGCAGTCGCAATCTGATGTGTGTGCCAGGTTGGCCAGTATTGAAAAATTCATTTCCTCCACGGTTGCCAAGAAAGTACCGGCTAAGAGGAAGCATTTATCACCGGTTAATCATTTTGAATATGATGATGCCAAGGACGGCCTGGATTGGTCAGATTATTCCCCTCTAGAAGAAGGGGAATTATTTGAGGATTCAGATATTTCTGATGATCAGCAATTTGTTGGTGCTGATTCCGATCGGAGCTCAGGGACTTCCTTGGATACTCCTAATGTTCTGACTCAGATGTTTGAGGTGCTTGCTATCTCGCCTCCGGCGGAGGTTCCTCAACAGCAAGGGGAGTTTTATGACGAATCCAAGCCGCGGTTGGAATTCCCTAATCAAAAGCATTTTGATAATATTATTTCTAAGGAATGGGAAAGGCCTGCCTGGCTCCCAGGCATTCCCCAAAGTTGGGATAAGAGGTATCCTTTTCCAGTGGATATGGTTAAGCGCTGGGCGTCTCCCCCCGAGGCGGACGCCCCTATTTTGGGGTTATCCAACTCAGCCGTATTGAACAACCCCGATTGTTCCTCTCTTAAGGATGGTGAGGATAAACGCATTGACCAGATGGCTTGTCATGGTTTTGCCAGTATTGGGGCAGCAATAAGGCCTGTTTGTGCCTCATCGCTGTTGGCGGTGGCTACGAGAAAGGTGGTCAGGCACTTGTTATCCTCCTCCGGTTTGAATCCGGACAGTGAGGAATTTCGTGAACTAAAACAATGTGAGGGGTTTTTGTCCTTCATGGTGGCCGCTTTGGATGATTCCTTGATGATGAGTAGTAGAGCCTCTGCTCTAATGGTTACTATCAGGCGTTTTTGGTTGGTCAATTTGGTTACGCCAGTGGGCGGCTGACTTTGGGTCAAAAAAGTCACTAACAGCTCCTACCTTCGTTGGGTTACGGCTCTTTGGAGACAAGCTGGATGCCGTGGCCAAGGGGGGCAAACTACCTCAACGCAAGAAGCAACGTCGCCCCTTTCGAGGAGCGTCTTCCTTCACTCCTTCCTTTCGGGGATCTAGAGCAGGAAGAGGTTTCGCCTTCCCTTCTACAAGGGGAAATTCCTGGAATAGGGGCAGAGGACATGCCCGTTCAGGATACAGTTGGGGCTCAAAACCCAAACCCGTGGCCAAGCCCGCTCAACAATGAGGGGGCGCCCTCACCCGTGCGGGTGGGGGGACGGCTACAGCACTTCTCCCAGGTCTGGAACCGAGAGGTCTCGGACAGGTGGATCCGGGAAGTGGTGTCTTCCGGCTACAAGCTGGAGTTCGAGTCCTACCCTCCCCCGCGTTTCCTCAGGTCTCGGGTGTCCCCGGAGGCACTGGCTGCGCAGCAGCTCCGGGCGGCAGTATCGAGTCTTCTGGAAATGGCAGTCATTTGCCCAGTTTCCTCATTAGACCGGGTCGGGGTTTTTACTCAAATCTGTTCACGGTCCCCAAAAAGGATGGCTCCGTCCAGCCCATACTGGACCTAAAGATTCTCAACAAGTTCATCAGACTGCGAAGGTTTCGCATGGAAACGTTGCGCTCGGCTATTCATTCTCTTCGTCAGGGGGACTTCATGACGTCCATAGACATTCAGGACGCTTACCTCCATGTTCCCATTTTTTCCCGCACACCAGAGGTTTCTGAGGTTCGCGGTGGAGGATCGGCACTTTCAGTTTGTAGCTCTTCCCTTCGGTCTCACCACAGCTCCAAGAGTTTTCACCAAGGTGCTTGCTGGCGTGATGGCTCTCCTCAGAGCGCAGGGGATTCGCATTGTGCCATATCTGGACGATCTCCTCATCATGGCACCGCCATTCAGCCAGGCAGAATTGGACACCAGGACGGTAATATCCACTCTGGAGAGGTTCGGCTGGGTGATCAACTACCCCAAGTCCTCCCTACACCCGTCCAGGACAGTATCCTTTCTGGGAATGTCTCTGGATACAGATCTGGCCAGAGTTTTCCTTCCTCAGTCCAAGGTTCTTCTGATTCAGGAGTTGGTTCGGTCGCTCATGTCCATGCCTTGACCGTCCATCCGTCTAGGGATGAGACTGGTGGGTTTGATGGTGGCCTCATTCGAGGCGGTTCCCTTTGCTCAGTTTCACACAAGGACACTTCAGCTCCATCTGTTATCGGTCTGGAACAGGTCTCCTCAGTCGCTGGATCATCTTTTTCAGATGTCTCCCCGGGTTCGCCGCTCGCTTCGGTGGTGGCTGAACTCAACCAATCTACTGAGGGGCAGATCCTTTCGGACTCCTCAGTGGGATATAGTCACTACGGATGCCAGCCTCTCAGGATGGGGGGGATTTTGGAAGGATCTGCAAGTTCAGGGTTTGTGGAGTCCCCTGGAAGCTCACGAGTCTATCAATGTTCTGGAATTGAGGGCCATCAGGTTGGTTCTTTGTCATTTGACTCATCAACTGCGAGACTTGCCGGTCCAGGTCAGGTCGGACAATCGGACGGCGGTGGCCTACATCAATCACCAGGGAGGAACCCGCAGCAGGAATGCCCTCAAGGAAGTGTCTCTGATCCTGAACTGGGCAGAGAGACATGTCCCGTGTATCTCAGCAGTTTACATCCCAGGTGTGGAGAACACGGAGGCGGACTCTCTGAGCAGGATGTCAGCCCGCAAGGGGGAATGGTCTCTCAATCCCAGGGTCTTTCACTCAATTTGTCTTAGGTGGGGGTCACCGGCGGTGGACCTATTTGCCTCCCGTCACAATCACAAACTTCCGGCTTTTGTGTCTCTGGCGAAGGACCCACTGGCTCTCGCGACGGACGCCATGTCCCTGAACTGGAGGGATCTGGGGTTTCTGTACCTGTTCCCTCCGTTTCCCATGGTGGCCAGAGTAGTGCGCAAGCTTGCTCTGGAGAGAGCAACAGCAATTCTGGTAGCTCCAAGGTGGCCAAGACAGGTCTGGTTCGCAGACGTGGTAAGGTTGGCAGAAGATCAGTTCGTTCTGCCCCTGCTGCCAGATCTGCTCACACAGGGTCATCTTCGTTACCCCAATTTACCAACGCTGGCTTTGACGGCGTGGCTGCTGAAACCTCCATCTTGAAGGAGGAAGGTCTTTCTGACGCTGTTATTCAGACTCTCATTCGTGCTAGAAAGAAGTCTTCTTCATCCGTGTACTATAGGACTTGGAGGTCTTATATTGATTGGTGTGAGGCTAGGGCCTTCCCTTGTAGGGAATTCTCTGTTTCTAGAATTTTGGAGTTCTTGCAACATGGTCTGGACTTAGGGCTCCAACTCAGTACTCTGAAGGGGCAGGTGTCTGCCCTGGCGGTATTTTTCCAAAAGTCTTTTGCACTACATCCTTTGGTTAAGACCTTTTTTCAGGGGGTTACGCATGTGCGGCCTCCTAGGAAGCCTTTGATTCCGGTTTGGGATTTGAATTTGGTTCTTTCTGCGCTACAGGGTCCCCCCTTTGAGCCCTTGCATGATAGTCCTTTGTCTTCCCTTACGCAGAAGGTGGCATTTTTGGTAGCTATCACTTCAGTTAGACGTGTTTCTGAGTTGGCGGCTCTGTCTATTCAAGCTCCATATTTTGAAAGACATCAGGATAAAGTGTTTTTTTCCGTTTTAAGACGGACTTTCTTCCTAAGGTGGTTTCGTCCTTTCATTTAAATCAGGATATTGTTCTGCCCTCTCTCTGTCCTAACCCCAGCAATGACAAGGAGAGGGTCCTGCACTCTTTGGATGTGGTTCGTGTTGTGAAGTATTATTTGGTGGTAACGTCTGCCTTTCACAAGACTGATGCATTCTTCGTGGTGCCTTTTGGGCCCAAGAAGGGTCTAGCACCCACAAAGTCTACCATCAGCAGATGGATCCGTCAGGCCATTGTAGGGGCCTATTCTGCTAAGGGGAGAGATCCTCCCTTTCGTGTTACTGCTCATTCTACTCGTGCGGTTGGGGCCTCCTGGGCTTTTCAGCACCAGGCCTCTGTTGAGCAAGTTTGCAAGGCCGCTACCTGGTCTTCTGTTCACACTTTTTCAAAGTTTTACAAGGTTGATGTGCGGGCCTCAGCGGATGCTGTTTTTGGCCGCAAAGTTCTGCAGGCTGCAGTAGTTTGAGCTGTGCTTTATACCTTGTTTTTGGATCCCCACCCTTTATGGACACTGCTATTGGATGTCCCACAGGTAATGAATATCTTGAAGCGGGGTGTGTGACATACTTAGAATAATACCATTTTGTGAATACTCACCTTGTAAAATGGGTATTATAAGTATGTCACACACCCCGCTTCAACCCGCCCTTTGGATTCTGCATCCTTCATATGGTGAACTTTGCGTTGTTGTGACTGATATTTGGCTCTTCCTGGTCCTTTACCTTACTGCTTTCTTTATACTGGGTAATGAGTGGGAGGTCCCAGGTACTTATGGACTGGGAGGGGCTTTCTTTCCTCCAATCATCTCTGCAGAAGCCCTCTACAGGACCATACTACCCACAGGTAATGAATATCTTGAAGCGGGGTGTGTGACATACTTATAATACCCATTTTACAAGGTGAGTATTCACAAAATGGTATTTTTTGTGAGGTCTAGGGTTGTAATGTATCTTGCCCTCCCAAGCTTTTCAATCAACTCATCTACCCGGGGCATGGGATACGCATCAAACTTTGAGACCTCATTGAGTTTTCTGAAGTCATTACAGAATCTCCAGGTCCCATTAGGCTTTGGTATTAAGACAATGGGACTGGACCAGGCACTAGCAGACTCCTCAATGATGCCCAACTCTAACATGCGTTTTATTTCAGAGGAGATCGCCTCTCTCCGTGCTTCAGGAATCCTGTACGGCTTTAGGTTTACTGCTTTATTAAATGCGTTCGGCCCGGCAGGTCAGAAAACTTGTCTCTATTTCCTTGCAGAAATTCCCTAACCTCCTGCGTTTGATGACCTGACAAAGACTCACCTATCTTGACTGGGGGAATGGTCCGCACCGCCTCTTTAACTCTAGCCGGGGCAACTACCAAAGCTTCACAATCTTTCCACGGCTTAATCAGGTTCACATGGTAAATCTGGTAGGGCTTCCTTCTACCTGGTTGGTGAACCTTGTAGTTCACCTCACTCACCTTCTCTACAACCTCATAGGGACCCTGCCACTTTGCCAGAAATTTACTTTCAACTGTGGGCACTAATACCAGGACCCGGTCCCCAGGATTAAAGGCCCTCACCCTGGACGATCTGTTATATATCCTGCTCTGGGCCGCCTGAGCTCTTTGCATATGCTCCTTTATTATCGGCATTACATTTTCTATATGGTCCTGCATCTGGGCTACATGCTCAATTATTCTCTTGTATGGGGTGGCCTCAGTCTCCCAGGTTTCCTTGGCGATATCTAGCAAACCCCGGGGATGCCTACCATACACCAGTTCAAACGGTGAAAACCCTGTAGACACCTGGGGAACCTCCCGTATGGAAAACATGAGATACGGCAACAAACAGTCCCAATCACGGCCATCCCGTTCTACAACTTTCTTTAGCATGTGCTTAAGGGTTTTATTAAATCTCTCTGCCAAGCCGTCTGTTTGAGGATGGTACACTGAGGTGCGGAGATGGGTAATCTTAAACAGCTTGCACAGTTCCTTCATGACCTTTGACATGAAGGGCGTGCCCTGATCGGTTAGAATTTCCTTTGGTATTCCTACACGAGAGAACATAAGAAACAGCTTCTTAGCAATATTTTTGGACGCCATATTTCTTAGCGGTACTGCTTCCGGGTAGCGGGTAGCATAATCTAGTACCACTAATATATATTGGTGTCCTCGGGCTGACTTCACAATAGGCCCCACCAAATCCATGGCAATTCTCTCAAAGGGGACCTCGATAATCGGAAGTGGTACCAAGGGGCTCCGGAAATGTGACGTTGGGGCACTTAACTGGCACGTAGGGCAGGACTTGCAGTATCTTTTTATTTCCTCATGCACCCCAGGCCAGTAAAACCTCTGGAGAACACTTTCCTGGGTCTTATTAATCCCCAAATGCCCTCCAAGCACATGACTATGGGCGATCTCCAGCACCATGTGACGATATGGCTTAGGTACCAGAAGCTGTTCCACAACTTCATTGTTAATTTTGGAGACCCGATATAACAGATCCCCACTCATGGCGAAGTGTGGAAATTTCTGGTCAGCTTCTGGTTCCTGAGGCACTCCGTTCAACACTGTGACATTACCTCTTGCAGTCTCCAGAGTGGGGTCTCTTAATTGCTCAGACCCAAAATTACCCTGAGCCACCTCTAGGTCTAAGACCCGCTGATCAGGCAGAGAATCCTCATCATCCTCGCCTGCTAACGCCTGTAGGGGAAACCGGTCATTACTGCATAATTCAGATATTCCCAATTCTTCAATAGGTACCTCATGGGGCTTATTGTCTCTACTAGATAGTTCAGCCGGCTCAACAGGGAGGGTCACCAGTTCTGCCGGAGATACTTCGCTACCGGAAGAAATGTTTCCCCTTTCCCACAACTCCCAGAACAAGGGAAAATCCCGGCCACCAATCACTTGGTACATAAGGCGTTCTACTACGCCTGCTTCATATTTTAGTGTTCCAGCGGGGGTCTCAAACTTACCCACTGCTACAGGGTAAGCCACGATATCCCCGTGGATACAAAGCACGCTCACATTTTTATTTGGTATATAACCTCCAACCACAAGGTTGGCCCGGACCAAGGTTACCAGGCTACCTGAGTCCAACAGCGCCTTCACTGAGCACCCATTCACTCTCATCAACACAATATGGGGCTCGGTCTCTAACCGCGAAACCGCGGTACATGCTGGTTCCGCAAACAGGGATCTTCTGCGGCCAGCGCCACACTCCATAGGCTCAGGGCCAAGGAGGCAATCCACGGCTATGTGCCCCCACTCGCGGCACCTCCAACACTGGGGACCCCGAAGTCTCCATGCCCGGGCGTCCTCCCTAGGATTGGGGGGCCTCTAGGAGTCAGGGTCAGTCCTGGGACCTTTTCCACCCTTCCATACACCTCCAAGGGGAACCTGCTTACCCATCGTTGTCACAGGTTTGTGGGTCTTAGAGGATGCTGGTGTAGTAGGGGCATCCCGTAGGTAGTCCTCCGTCGCAATAAAGCGTTCAACCAAGTTGACCAGCTGCTCCGCACTCCGCGGGTCGCCTTGTCCCACCCACCGTTGAAGCCTTGGCGGCAGGGACCGAAAGAAGCGGTCCACCACGATTTTCTTGACAATCTGCGCAGGGGTTGAACGCTCTGGCTCCAACCACTTTTGGACGAGATGTATTAGGTCATACAACTGCGACCAGGCAGGCTTATCAACGGCAAAAGTCCAGTTATGTATTCGCCTTGCCCGAACCGCTGGCATGACTCCCAGGCGAGCAAGGATCTCCTGTTTAAGCTTAGCATAGTCCCGTACATCCTGCTCCCTTAAGTCAAAATATGCCTTTTGCGGCTCACCCGTTAAGAACTGCGCAATTACGTCGGCCCACTCCGCTACTGGCAGCTGTTCTCTCTCGGCCACGCACTGAAACACTGTGAGGTAGGCTTCAACATCGTCGTGCGGGGTCATCTTTTGTAAAACCCGCTGAACGGTTCTTCTTGCCCCCTCCGCCTCAACCGGGCTTCTCTCCGGATGTGAAACTTTGGCACCAACAGTCTCTCTAAGTGCGGCCATCTGTTCAATCAACAGGCGATTTGTCTCCTGCTGGTAAGCCACGGTCTGCTGCTGCATTTGGAACTGTTGTGCCAGGGCCTGCTGCTGTTGTGCCAGGGCCTGCTCCTGTGCTCGCTGCTGTTGTGCCAGGGCCTGCTGCTGTTGTGCCAGGGCCTGCTCCTGTGCTCGCTGCTGTTGTGCCAGGGCCTGCTCATGCCGGAGGTCAGCTTGTATTAGGTGTTTTATCACCTCCTCCATGTGAGACATCTTGGTGACGGCCTTCACCCAGGACATTAACTATTAAATGCAGCGTGTTGTCACTCCGTTGCCCTTAGCAACAGTCACCATGCCCGCATCCTCCACCAACTGTGGGGTATTGGGGGTGAACGGTAGTGACACAGACAACAGTTCTCTCTCGGCAAAGCAGGTTTTTAATGCAAGTATTCAAATGAAACAATACTTCTCCATTCATAGGTTGCAGCGTCAATGCAGAAAATCAAAACAAATGGTTACATCACCAAATAAAGGTAAATCCAGGGCTGGGGATTCCAGCAAGCTGTGGGTCAAAGGAAAGTCCAATCCAGATTGCAGGGCAAAGCAGCCCGCCGCTTCTCACCCCCAACGGTCCAAGAGTGGGGCGCAGAAGCCAAGTCCTCCGGCTTAATAGTCCAGTATTGTTATTCATACAACATGCAGTTCAGCCTGAGCTTCCTCCATCAGGCTGGTCAAAGACAAATGACTGGCTCAGTGGGAGCCTTTTATTCAGGCTCCTTCCTGAAATCAATCTAACCAGGTGTGCAAGGCCTGAGATCAGAAGAAACCTAGGAGTGGGGAATGTGACCAGGGTTCTGAAATCCTGGCATGGATCGTGCTCTATACAGCACTATAGGGGAAATATATATTCTCCATCCAGGACTTCTTCACACACTTTACCGCAATATATATATACATATCTACTGCAATTAAAAATCTGATTCAAAGAGAAAGTCCACTTTCAACAAAGTTTTGAACAAGTATTTTTTTGGGTGCCAAAATGATTTCCTTAAGGTGCTGAGCTGATCTAGTTTTTTTTTCTTGTGTTAGCAAGTTATATTGCAGGGAGAGGGAGGCAGAAGTGAATCTTCAATAAGCCTTTCCACATTTTAAAAAAGTCAATCTACTAACCCCCAAATCTAAATGTCCATTCTCATTCTTCTTGACCTTTCCACTGTCGACATTTACTTTTACTCCAAATACTTGCCTCTGTGGAAATCCGATATCTTTCCCCTGCATGGCTCTCCTCTTAGGTTACACTTTTAGTGTATCCAACACCTACAAAGCTCTTTATTTTTTACTACAAGGATGTGTCCTTGGACCCCCTACTCTTCTCAGTTTATACCTATAGTTTTAGACAACTTTTTAAACTTATTAGGCTTCCAACACCACTTCTATGCAGATGGCACTCAAATCTATTTTTCAGATGCTGACCTCTCTTTCCTTCTATACTTTGTCCCTGACTGTCCAACAGCTTTCTCCTCATTCATGCAATGTCATTCCCTCAATTTTAACATAGACAAAACAGAGCATCATAGACAAAACATCTCCCCACCATCAAATTCTAGTCCTGCCTCTAATAAAACCATCTCAGTCAACCACCTCACAATCACTGCAGCTCCCCAAGCACAATGTCTTGATGTTATACTGGACTCCTGTCTCTCGGTCTCACCTCACATTCTGCATCTAGCCACCTTCTGGCATTGTCAACTGAAACACATCTCCTGCATCTCTCCCTTCCTCACAATTGAAAGCACTAAAATTCTAGTACATGCCCTGATTATGAGGGTCATGATAATAATTTATTAACAGGGTGCACCAGCAGTATGCCTTGCAATGTGAATTGTAAACTGCATCTCACGAGTTGTTTCACAAAAGAAAATGCATTCAAACATGTTTTTCACAAAAGATCACCTGAAACTGTGATGAAGCATTTATACAGATGAGGTATGTTTATTTTTTTAATTTTAGAGACAGTGGGTCCCTATGGGGTATGCCGAATGTCATGGCAACATATTCTGCATAGCCTAGAGGGCTATTTTAACCTTCTAGCCTTAACTAACAAGGCTCTCTTCACCCAAGCCAAGTTTGCTGATGCAAGGTGCAGGCATAAAGTGTTCTGTCACTGCTGTGGCAGCTGCGCCCCAATGTCCCACCTATGGAGGACTGAGGCAGGGAAGCATGCAAAGCTGGGTGTCAGCACGCTTCCCTGAGCGATCTGCAAGTGTGCATTATTTTAATATATTGTCTAAGGCATTGGGGGCATTCCTTATTGTGGCAGAGCCTCAGCCTATCTCCTGGTCAGGGGCCCCCCAATATGACCCAATATTTGCTATTGGGCCCTGTGAAACCTATATACACCCCTGTACACTTATTTGCCTTTGCAGAAATAAAGGAGCTATATTAGTTGAGGGGGTTTATAGTGTTGCACTAAAATTGGACACCTTTAGAGTGGTATGATAGTGTTATTCTAAAAGCGGACTCTCTTTCCTGTCTCAGAATATTGGGAAGTATGATAGTGATAGAAGTATGTTAGTATGTTGCGAGGTAAGACAATAAAAGATATTCTAAGTATACAGCACGTCCTGTTCCAGAAGATATTCCTTACACTTGGGATATACATCCAGTAGATGGCGCTGGACTGCAGGGACAGAAAAGTATCTCCTCCCGTATATACCAGGGACCTCCCACAAATTCCCCATTTCTTCTCTGCAGTATGGGCTGCGATGACTAGAAGATGGCTCTCTCTCTACTCGCAGGTGAGCGGGGCTATTAGCCTGCGGCCCTGTAGGACTATTACAACCCGTTTCCTTTTACTGCCTCCCAGCTTAGGCTGCACTGGTTCGGGTGAGGGTAGGCAGCACCGCTGCTAGTTGCTAAGGAGTGCTGCTCCAACCGCCCCCAACAAAGGGTAGGTGGTACAGGCACGTGGTTAGCCTTATGGGATGTTTCTCCCGCGTCTTATGCCCCTCGCCCCCAGTCCCCGCAGTTGGCTCCCTTAAGCTGGCCTTCGCTTCCCCTTCGCTCTCCCTGGTAGATCTCGGGGGGGGGGGGGGTGCATGTCTATATATATATATATATATATATATATATATATATATATTATATAATTTATGTGTTGATCCCTTTTTGAATTGGTTGCACTGGTTCTTTTGCCTCCACCGCCGCACGCTTGTACTCCACTCCGCGGTCGGCGGGCTTTGCGGCTGACGCGTTCTGCATCACTGTCTCCGCGGCCCACCCCTCGAGGTATATGCGGGCGCCATTTTAGTTTTCTGCTGCGTGTCTGGGGTCTCTGTATCGCGGTCCGTAAGTGCCCCTGCGGGCTGATTTATTTTGTATTTATCTGTATTGCACATTGCTTACGAGATCTTTTTGCTTATGTCTTGCAGGCATGTCAAACTTTTGTGGTTTCTCCCGGTCCTATCCCCTCTATTTAGTGTTAACTCCCTATGTATTGTATTTCTCCAACTTCCCTAGCGGGCTATTGGGGCATCCCGGGTAGCCTTATTGGCGTCAATTCCAATTGGCCTATTGTGCCACAATAATCACCATTTGGAGGCTTCTCAGGATAATGTGCTTGGGGTTCCTTCGGGACAAGCCTGGCTGTGTGTGGCGTGTAGGGTATCCCCTATAAGTGATGATGTCAGGGTGTGTGTACCCTGCACCCAGCAGACGCTTGCGCTGCAGTCTGGGATACCGGTGGCTGGGCCTGCGCCCCCTCAGGCTTCGCTTACCCCCCCACGCTTACATCTGACTCCCAGTGAGGTGCATACCAGTGGAGAGTCTCAACCTGATTTGGCTGCTCGGGTGGCCAGCATTGAGAGACATATTTCTGGCTCTGGCCCGCGTAAGGCTTCTGCGGCATTTATCACCTGGTGTTTTCCTCTTTCCTATGGAGGCAGAGGAATTTTTTGATGTTACAGGTTATACCCCCCTAGAAGAGGGGGAATTGTTTTCTGATTCAGAATCATCTGAGGAACATCCTAGAGCGTATGGTGCCGATTCTCGGCATGACCCATGGGCTTCAGATGATACTGATAGGCTTTTGGCTCACATTTTTGATCTACTCTGTATCTCTCCTCCTGCCGTGGCTTCGCAGTAGCAGGGGGAGCTGTTTCATACTGTTAAACCACGCTTGGAGTTTCCTGAACAAGCTCATTTTAATAATCTGGTGCTCAAGGAGTGGGAACAGCCTAGCATGTTCCCCGGGGTGCCATGCCTTTGCCTGTGTGGGGACCATGCTCCGTCCGGTCTGTGCATCTGCCATTACAGCTGTTGCTATTAAAAGCCTGCTCAGGGGTCTCTTAGATGGGGCCCCTGATGATGCTGGTAGTGAAGAGTATAGAGCTCTTCTGTGTTGTGAGGAATTTGTTGCATATGTTCTCTCTGCCTTGGATGATACCATTAGAATGTGTGGCAGGGCATCTGCCTTGTTGGTAGCGATACGCCACTCGGTCTGGCTGCGCCAGTGGGCTCACTGGGTTTCCCTTCAAGGGGCTGCGCCTCTTTGGTGAACTTCTGGACTTGTTTGCTAAGGGAGGCAAGTTACCTCAGCGTAGAAGGCAGCCCCGGTCCTTTCAGGGTTCAGATGCCTTTTCTCCTTCCTTCAGGGGCTCCAGAATTGGACGGGGAGCTTCCTTTGCTGGAGCCCTCTGAGATTTTTGGGGCAGGGGCAGAGGACGTGGCCGCCCTGGCCCCCCCCCCCCCCCCCGGGGTCCCAAGACTAAGTCCTCCCCAAGCCCCCTCAGGCATGAAGTGGTGCCCTCACCCATCCGGGTGGGGGGATGGCTTCGGCTCTTGGCTCATGTCTGGAGGCTTCACGTCTCAGACCGGTGGATTCAGGAGGTAGTGTCCTCCGGTTACAAGATAGAGTTTGCAGCCTGTCCACCCCGAAGATTCATCAAATCTCGCTTAGCTCAAAACCCCCTGTCAGCTCAGGGTCTGTCCCTGGCTGTCCAAGGCCTTCTGGCACTGGGTGTCATCTGCTGGGTGCCCTTGAGGGAAAGGGGCAAAGGCTATTATTCCAATCTTTTCATTGTTCCCAAAAGATGGGTCCATCAGACCCATCCTGGATTTGAAGCACCTCAACAAATTTGTCCAGACACTTTCGCATGGAGACTCTGCGCTCAGCTGTAACTTTCCTACGCCCAGGGGACTTCATGACCTCTGTAGACATCAAGGATGCTTACCTTCACGTACCTATCTTTCCTGGTCATCAGAGATTCCTTAGGTTCGCTCTGGAGGATCAGCACTACCAATTTGTGGCCTTGCCCTTCGGTCTCACCTCGGCTCCCAGGGGGTATTCACCAAGGTGCTGGCAGGAGTGATGGCTCTGCTCAGATCTCAGGGCATCTGCATTCTTCCCTACTTGGACGACATGCTTATCGCTTCTCAGTCCTTCCATCAGGCAGAGCTGGACACTCAGCGGGTGGTGTCCACACTGGAGTCATTCGGCTGGGTGATCAACCACTCCAAATCTTCCCTGTCTCCTTCCATGGTGAAGTCCTTTCTGGGCATGATTCTGGATTCATCTCAGCTCAAGATCTTTCTTCCTCAGCAGAAGGTGGAGAGTCTTCAAGAGAAAGCTCAACTCCTTCTGTCTTGACCTCATCCATCCATCAGGCAGGGAATGCAGCTGGTGGGCCTGATGGTGTCCTGCTTCGAGGTGGTTCCATATGCTCAGTTTCACATGAGGCCTCTTCAGCTTCACCTCTTGTCAGTATGGGATCGGGATCCTGTGTCCTTGGATGAGGTGTTTTTCCTGTTCCCTCATGCGGTCTCTATCATGGTGGCTGGACTCAAGGAACCTGCTGGGGGGCAGATCCTTTCTGGAGTCACCACGGACACAAGTCTGACAGGTTGGGGGAGCTTTTGGAAGTCCCTGAAATTCCAGGGTCAGTGGGGCTGTTCAGGTCCGCTCGGACAACCAGACGGTGGTTGCCTACATCAATCATCAGGGAGGGACCCGGAGCAAGAGGACCTGATTCTGTCCTGGGCGGAGGAGAATGTTCCCTGCATCTCAGCTGTGTACATTCCGGGGGTGGACAATCTGGAGGCAGACTCTGAGCAGAGGGACCTCTCATCTGGGAGAATGGTCCCTCAGCAGCATGGTGTTTCGCTCCCTGTGCCACCGCTGGGGTCAGCCAGATGTGGATCTGTTTGCATCCCGTCACAATCACAAGCTTCCAATCTTTGTTTCTCTGTCCCAGGATCCTCTGGCCTTGGCCATGGATGCCCTGGCAATGTCTTGGACGAGGTTCCAGTTCCTGTATGTGTTTCCCCCGTTTCCTCTGCTGGGCAGGGTGCTGCGCAAGATTGCTCAGGAAGGGGTGCCAGTCGTCCTCTTCTTCCATCTACTACAGGGTTTGGCGTACTTACATTGACTGGTGCGAGTCTAACTCGCGTCCCTGTTGTGTGTTTTCTATTCCTAGGATTCTGGAGTTTCTCCAACATGGTTTGGATCTGGGTCTTCAGCTCAGTACTCTGAAAGGTCATGTTTCTGCTTTGGCCTTTGCACAGCATCCCCTGGTCAAGACCTTTTTCCAGGGGGTTAATCACGTGCGTCCCCCACGTAAGCCTATGTTACCAGTCTGGGACTTGAACTTGGTCTTATCTGCCCTGCAGGGGTCTCCTTTTGAGCCCTTGCAAGGGGCCCCTTTGTCCATTCTTACGCTTAAGGTGGTCTTTTTGGTGGCTATCACTTCTGTTAGGCGTGTTTCTGAATTGGCGGAGCTTTCCATCAAGCCTCCTAATTTTTAGAGACACCAGGACAAGGTGGTGTTTCGTTTTAAGCCAGATTTTCTGCCTAAGGTTGTTTCTGCCTTTCATCTCAATCAGGACATTGTTTTGCCTTCTCTGTGTCCTAATCCTAGTAGAGAGTTTTGCATTCTTTGGATGTAGTCAGAACTCTGAAGTCCTATTTGGTGGCTACTGAATCCTTCAGGAAGACTGATTCTCTTTTTGTGCTTCCGTCTGGACCTTAAGAAGGGTCTGGCTCCGGCTATCCACTATCAGCAAGTGAATACGTCAGGCTGTAATACAGGCCTACTCTGCTAAGGGGAAGGAGCCTCCCTTCCGCCTTACTGCTCATTCTACTTGTGCTATTGGTGCCTCTTGGGCTTTTCAGCACCAAGCTTCTGTTGAACAAGTTTGCAAGGCCGCTACTTGGTCTTCTGTTCATACTTTTCAACTTTTTCAAAGTTTTACAAGGTCGATGTTAGGGCCTCAGCTGATGCTGCTTTTGGTCGCAAGGTTCTGCAGGCGGCAGTGGTTTAAACTGTCTGCTGTTTCTTTTGGGGATCCCACCCTACCTTACGGACACTGCTATTGGATGTCCCAAGTGTGAGGAATATCTTCTGGAACAGGATGTGCTATATACTTAGAGTAATACAATTCTGTGATTACTCACCTGTAGAATTGGTATTATATGTATACAGCGTGTCCTGTTCCATCCCGCCCTTGTTATAATTTTTCTTAGTTACCTCTGTATGGTGATTGTTCAGTTTTTTGTAATGGTTATAGTTCTCCCGGTTCCATTTTAACTGCTTTTCAATACTGGGGTTTTGTGGGAGGTCCCTGGTATATATGGGGCCGGGAGGAGCCACTTTTCTGTCTCTGCAGTCCAGCGCCATCTACTGGATGTATAACCCAAGTGTAAGGAATATCTTCTGGAACAGGACATGCTGTATACATATAATACCAATTCTACAGGTGAATAATCACAGAATTGTATTTTTTTATCTCAGAAAGTTGGGAGGAATAATACTGTTGCTTGAAGAGATGCTCCTCCTTCCTATCCCCCAAAATATAGGAGGAATCTCAGAAATCTACGAGGAAATAAACTGAATAGAGAAGTTTTCCAGAAACCAAGGGTGTCACTGACACAAGGGAAGTGTCATATATTTTATGACCATCTGCTGTTTAAGGGATTGTCCTCATCTTATGTGCCTCTGCCCCATGCTGTGTCCACTGAGATGTATGGGCCCACCAGTCAAACTGACTCTGGGGGCCCATTCTACAGTTACATGCACATTTTAGGACTCGTATAGCATATATTACAGTTACAGGAAGTACTCCATTTCCTATTGGCGTGGATAAGCCGTGCTCTTCTGATGTAGAATAGAGACATTACATCGGCCATGGATGGTAAATAAAATAATGAAATTTGTCCGTCCTTTTGTCTGTGTTATGTAAGGAGACCACTTAAATACAGAGTATCTTAAAGTGGACCAACACCCAGGATTTTGACTATCCTGGGTCTTGGTCCACTTCGGTGGGGCACCCCCGATCGGGGTGCCCTGCTGTGTGAAACCCCCCCGAACAACTCACCTCTCCCCGCTCCCAGCGCCGACGGGCAAGCCGCGGACAAGCGGCTCCTCCGCCGCCGCCTCCCGCGCGTCCCTCTTGACGCGCGCGTGCCCGCGCCGGCCATTCACAGATGGCCGGCGCGGGCGCGCGCACGTCTAGAGGGGCGCGAGGGAGGCGGCGCCCGGCCGCCGCCGAAGATAAGGTGAGGAGTTTGGAGTGTTTGGGGGGGTTTCACCCCACGGGACATCCCGATCTCGGATGTCCCGCGGGGAGGGAGGTGATCGGCCCGGGAATCTTATAGATTCCCGGGCCGATCACCCGTGGGTGTTGGTCCACTTTAAAGAGGGTTCCAACCCTTTACCCCACTATCCATAACTTAAATAAGCTTAAAGGAGCAGAATTCTTAATAAGGTTAATGATTTGCTAACCTGAATTTCATGTAATATTAACAGCTGCCTGCTCTGCTCCTGGACGTCATTATATAAATGGGACCAATCAGTTTCACATTATAGCAGTAGATGGCGCCCAAGCACCACAGTTACTTTTAAGAGCTCTGAATCAACTGTGCACAGTCCATTTTCCTTTGTCCTGATATAAATATTTTTTTTCCCGTTTAATTGGTTATTTATTATTCCTATTCTATTATTGCAAGATCAGAGGGCCACCTTGATTTACAGAAGTTGTATGTTTACCTATAACAAGGAAAGCTACATGTCTGCACAGCTTCTTTTATTAATTTTCTGTTGTTTTAAGTTTACTAGCAGTGCTGCTTATGCCTCAAATATTTTACAAAAACCCACGAGCTGGGAGAAGCTAAATAAAATCACCACATTTATGGAGAGGACCTTAGGGTTGTGTGTTCAGCTTTCTGGCAGCTAAAGTACCCAAATGGTCTATGTCTACAAGGAGTCCTGCAAACCTATTTACCAATGAATCCTTAGGAAGATTTTTATACAACTTTAGATCTACAGCACCAGGCTCCCTATTAATGCCAACTATTTAATGGCTAGAGTGAATAAAAAGAATATTACAACTTTCCAACATATATTTGCAGTTCTAGGGGTCCCTTTTTATACAAAAAATGTATTTTCATGGTAAAGGAAGGGACCACACGCACTTTAACTTGTTTTGATATATAATACTAGAGCTTCTTTTTAACACTGTTAATTAAAGCATTCCTACACCCTACCCTGGCAAATGTGAGCCAAGAAGAGTTCTGGTCCACAAGGACAATGAACTAACCTAGCCTTCCCCTCACTTCATCAGTTAAGGCTGACCAAAACCCACATTTGCATCCCCTGAATTGCTCCCCCTATGTGGATTACCTTTTACTAATTTTCACTGCTCCTGCATCACTCTAATCCCAGATAATGGCGCCTGTTTCAGCTGTAAAGCTCCGCCTCCTCTATTCATTGTTACTTTTGTGTGTGACAATGATGTAATTGCCACACCTATGCAATGTCTGTGAAAATATCTATTTCTAGTTCTGCACCCTAAGAAGGAAGATTGGCGAAATGTATTTCAAAAAGTTATTTCGATCCGCTTTAACAGCCAGCGTAAGCTATTATATGAAGGTCCATATTATAGGAACTTTCCAGTCAAATAGGACTGGATAGTCTCTAAACTAGTGATTGGGGTGCGAGGATTAGGGATTTCCCCGCACCGCATGCTGGCAACCCTACTCACCTACTTTAACACTCCCACGCAGCATTGTGGACCCAAGTGACCTCTGGAAGCCAGTGAGGTTCATGGGTCAGGTTGTACAATCCTTGTGCATTGCATTGCAGAGGCTCTTGGTGGCTTGGTGTGCTGGTGTTCTTTAAGTATTAGAGAGGCTCTAAAATGTTAGATGTTTATGTCTGAGAGGAGTCCTGTAGCAAGAGAAGGAGGCCTAGGGAAAATCAACTGACCTCCTGGTGTTAACATTTTATTTATTTATTATTAAAAATTATAAAGATAATATATTTAACTTACCAAAGTCCTGAGATCAATGGTTTACACCAGGAACCCACGGATGTGCTGTCCAGGTCGGCTTTGTATATCCACACAGCCAGGGATCGTCCCTTTGAAGCCCTGTTTTGGTCCTCGCTGGCTTTCGTGGGTACTGAAGTTCCTGACTTGTTCAAAGTAGCAGTGAAGCAAAAAAAAATATTCAACGTCCGTGTGCCAGTAAAAAGACAGTAATACATTATTCATGTCACAGTAAAAGCAATAATCATCAAAAATAGTTTATGGAATAGGCACACTCTACACTACACTCTACACTCTACACATGATACTATAATACATGAGAAATGTTGGGTGCTATTACTTAGTCCCAATACCCAATGGGATAAGTGCTCAAGATAGTATCCATAAAGTAATGCACACCACAATATAGATAAGATGCCAAATGATTTTTATATCGACGCTCGACGGTAAAAGCACTAGACACGCTGCTCGTCTGACGTGCATTTCATCAAGCTGTGACATCATCAGAGGCAGCCATGGTGCAGCAGTGATCAGTCAAGCTGGTGGTGTGTGAGAGGAATATTTCCAGACTTGGTCAGTACAAAGCTGAACAAAACAAGGCTGAGTTCAACTTCCCTTGTTAGCCTTATGAGCCTGCCCAGCCTGCATTACCCTTCCTCCCACAAGTTATCCAATGCACAAACAGAGCATCCCTTGCCATTCCCATCTAGTTGTACCCTCTCTCTCACACTGGCTGCATCCTACCTCTCACACTGGCTGAATCCTATCTCTCACATTGGCTGCATCCTATCTCTCACACTGACTGCATCCTATCTCTCACACTGGCTGCAGCAATCAGCCAGTAGCTTGCATCTGCTTGTCAGCTTCATGAGCTTGCCCAGCCTATTCACTGCATGCAAAGCGGCATAGCTAAGGTATGGCAGGTCACTACAAAATGGCTAGAAATGAGGTCCCTTTACAATAAAGGTCAAGGCACATGCAGTATAGCCATACAGTATGCCAACTCATATCTACATAGACCTTACACACCAAATGGCAGGCATAGAACATGAAAAGCAGTGCCTCTAAGTTGTTAGAAACCACTCAATTCTACCCTACTTGCAGTTATGGTCAGGGTATGGGCCACACTGGAGAAACTCTATATCAGCAGAGGAAGTTTAAACCAATCCTGGCTATGCAGCAACTCCTCTCCACAAATGGAGAGGGCCTTGGGCAGCCTCAGTACTGGACTTACCCAAGCAAGTACTTGGAGCCTGAACCTTGGAAGAGCCCACCTCACATGGTGCTCATGTGATACACCTCTTCTGATGGTGGATGGTCCTTCCCACACAGTGCAGTAACTATGACTAGGGACTGGCAGCTAATGGTGGATTGGCCATTGGGAGTGTTTTTAAGTATAGAGTTTTTCTTTTCATTCTGTCATTCTTTTTTTTCTTTCTCTAATATGCATTTCATATTATTCATGTGTTCCTCCCTGTGATTTTTTCTATCCTAATTTATATTTTGTTTGTTACTTATGTTCCTTCTTTCTTGATGGGACACTTCTGTCCAGGCTGGGCTGAAAGATACTTAGACACTCTCCAATTCTCAGATGATGCAAGCTTGGGTTCCCTGGCATCCATGCCTTTTCTTTGTACACATTACTACTGCCCACACCATTTACTGCAATGGAAAGGACCTGCTAGGCCCTATCTCGGCACACCCTCTCCATTGCAGTGCATGGAGTTGGTGACATGACATTGCAGGGATAACCTGTAATCTTTCCATTCACTTTTAAATGGAATTTGCCATTGAATACTTACCTGTAGAGCATACATGTCACAGTAACTGATCTTGGCTGATCAAGTGAGAATTACGGAGCCAGGCGGCACTGGGGTGCATGTACACTGTTAGACCCAATCTTTGCACTGGGTGAGAAATACGGAGTTGGACAGCGCCTCTGCAACTTGGGGGAAGAAGAGGTAAGTATTTTGTTTTAGGACAGCCTGGACCATCCCTTAATCCATTTAAAGGGACATTCCAGTCTAAATAAATGTTGTGGTTCATGGGAACTGCCATAATGGGAATACTGTGGCATGCTGCCCTACTGACTTCTATTGTGAGAAGAAAGGGGGGGGGTGTCTTATACATCTCAATAAAAGAAAATGAGTTAGCCACAGCTATTCCATCATGGCTGGAACTGGACTGGACTGTCCCTTCAAGTGGGCAGAGGGTTTCAGCAGGATGTCAACAGGAGTCAGTAGAAAGCCGGGGCCACTAAAGTTGACATGGATTTCACTTAGTAAGCTGACAATTTTGCAATATCCAGCATATATGCATCTGTACAACCAAATGTATCATAACATATCAAATGGAGTCCACTGAGACTCCGTCACCCAGGGGCCCACATAAATCTGGAGCTTGCCCTGGAGGACGGCGTATATTGCTAACTTACTGACATGTTACCACTTACTGTAATTTGTTGTTACACTCTGGGCTTGCAGCTTATATTTATGATGCTGTATATATATATATATATATATCTATATATATATATATATATATATATATATATATATATATAGCATTTCCATTACTGTTAGCACCTCCAGTAATGTGTTATTGTTACAGAATTAGCTGACCACCTTTGACTTCGAAACAGTGGCCCATTACAGTCCATATGCAAGAGGCCTAAATCACCCTGCTTATTGCAGCGCATTTACCTTTGAATAATAATATCAATTACTGCTGGAAAAATACAAAAATAATGTAACAATTCATCATGTGAACTGCTTAAAAAGTATACTCTAAAAACATATGCTTTGGCTTTTTCCGAGTATTAGCATAATCTTTTCCTGCTCTATAAATCCCTTACCATGGCTTGTCTACTGTGAACCGCTCAGTAGTTTAACTGTTTTTTATTGTTCAAAGTAACGTTTGCCTCCCTCCATATGTTTGCAATGTATCACTGTGCGCCCGCTTACAACATGCGCACTTGGCTGAGTTAATGGTTCAGGTATGTGCATTTAGAATTGTTTAGTCGTCTTTAAAACAACAGTGGATTTTTTAAGCTTAGCATGGACTCGACTTGAAAGTCCGTTCACTCATTTCATTAATTTACTGTACTTCATTCATGAAATTAGGGATAAGTAGTTGCAGGGATAGCACATGTGTGTGTATACATCTCTTCTGCTTGACAAAAAGCATAATCGCCTTTAAGAGACATTAAGGGCCTAGTGTTTCGCAAGCTCCATGGTTGGATAAACATCAGCTCATTCCTATGGATTAGCGCAATGATTTAATTTTTAACCTGTTGTTTGACCTGTGATGAATGACTTGAAAATGGTTTATAGATTTACAGCTCTCCCACTATGCTCTCTCCTCTATCCTGCTATTATTACGCAGGACAAGTGACCAGGTCGGTGTACTCCAAACTGGACAAAAACTATACTTCACCTACCTTGGATCGATTAAGCAAAAGGTGCAAAAAAGTTCACTTTAGAGTAGAAAGTGCCCTTTAAGTGATAAATAAAATAGAAGTGCACTTTTTATACCTGGTGCTGAATTGACCCCTAGAGAGACAAAGATAGAGAATGACCACAAATATGCATGGGGCAATATATGTCTTTCTTAAAGTGCTATATCTTATTTCTTAAAAAAAACCCATAGGGTAATTTCATCTGCTTACACAAATTCACCTCTGTGTTTATAATCGCCCCCCCATATCAAATCTTGTTATTTTGCATCATAAAGTATCTCCACTTGATCACAACAGCAGCTCTCCTCAAGATGTGCCAATCCGATTTTCACACAAATGATAAGTAGAATTTAAAAAGAAGATATAGTAATACCATAGATAATATTGACTGTTTAAATAAATGAATTGCACTCACATACATTAGGCTCGATTCAGAGAGACAAAAAATGCTTCCGTTTTATTGCAGATCTTTTTTTTTTGGAAATGTTTCCGCTCTTGTATGAGTGTGTGAGCGATTCTATGCATGCATTGCAATCCTTCTGTAAAGTTTCCGTCCGTTCGTAAGGCAGATTACGAATACGAGGATGTCATTTTCCAGCGTGACTTTTCCGTTTCATTTTCACATGTTACAACGTAGGCTTTCGTTTTTGCCCTTTTCCCATCGTATCCTACCACGAATCCTTTACGTTTCCCATTAGTTTCTGTTTCCCTTTTTCAATAAATAATCGTCCAGACGGAAATCGCTGCGATCTTGCGCCTGCGCACTGCAAACTTAACTCATTAAAGTGCTCGCCTACATATTTGCCACCCTCACTTCTACTACAATGTTTAGCTAAATCACTTAGCACTATGCTCCATCTTCCCTTTTGGACCATTAAAGCTCACCCAAACCACTTAGCACTATCCTCCATCTTCCCTTTTGGACCCTTAAAGCTCACCCAAACCACTTTGCGGTTAGGTTCTTCTTCCATTTTAGCCCCCTAAAACTTACCCAAATCACTTCTCGTCATGTGAATATTCATCTTTAAACATTTCTGGGCCCATTAGTTTTGTGTTAATGTATTTTGTAAATGAAATGACACTGTAACATTTTTTTTTTATTCCATCATAAAATATAACATTTAAAAAAATTTTGAATATTTCAAATATACAACTATAAAAAACAAAATACATAGCAATGGCAGGCCACAGAACATTATTCTTCATCTGTGGTCCCCGAGTTGCGCAGCTCCTGCATCTCGCCCACCAACTGAAGGACCCTGACACTCAGTTGTGCCACTGTGGCACGTGTGGTCCCTGTTAAAAAACGTTAAAAAAAAATATTGGTATAACCTTGTTGGGGTCATACTGCAGTGCCCTCCCCCCCCCGTATGGTCCAAACACCTACATCTGGACTTCAAAAGCCAGAGGGCCCTCGTCACCACGGCCCGGGTTTTGCATAGTGCCCGATTAGAGAACCCCTTGCCCGCATTCTGCAGGCAAAGAACGGGCATCAGGAGCAAGGGCAGGAGTGGATATCCAGAATCTCCTGAAAGAATTTAAAAATACTATAAAATACACATTCTAAGCTACAATATTGTTTAACATGTCATCAAGGGCTAAAAACAGCCATAGGTTAAGACATGAGTCATCAACTATATTCATTGCCATACAGTTAAAATGGATTGATGGAATGTGAGCAAACTTACCCAGGAGCCATCCACCAGATAATTCTCCTGACTCAAACTGACAAAATAAGCCGGAGCTCTGCAATATATAAGCATCATGGGACGACCCTGGATGCCCTGCAAGAACACTGAGGAATTGCATAGCTGGACCAAACACTGCTTGTATGTTGTGCAGGTGGCACATCTTGCGGTTCCTGCAACCAAATATAAAATAATTACACAAAGCAAAGGTAACCAACTAAAACAGTAACTCCTACAACAAATTAAGATTCAAGTTCAACAATCCAAATATAATTCACAAAGGACATAAGTCTAAAAAAAATAGCAATTATATGGATGTGTGGGAAAATAAATGTTTACATGCTAAGGACTAATTAAGGTCAGCATCAAAATGCTTCTATAAGGCATACATGAAATGTATTGATTCAGGTATGCATTGCTATACAGTTTATGGCCTCGGCCATGCTGATATATGCAATGCCTTGGTGCTAAAGGCGTGCAGACTCCTCCACATAGCCGCAAAACATGTTCAACAATAGCATTCCGAGCCCTCAAAGGTCCCGTAAGTGGATCAGAAATGAAACGGATTTATAGGGTGGTGGTCCGTCGGAAATCAGACGCAAGCCCATCCCAACAACGTAAGTTATCTGAACGAACGAAAAATATCAGATTTTGTTTGGAAAATGATCCAAACTAACGGAAATGATCCGATTTGCTTCCGTTCATCGAAAGCGCATATACGCATTTTCCCAAACGTTCGTATGAATGAAAAATGAATGAAAAAAAGCAAAAAAATTTCAAACACCCACTAAAACTTTCACAGACAGCTACGGAAGTGCAGACGAATGTGTCTCTGAATCGAGTCTATTATGCCGAAAGGCTAATGTTTCCAGCCTTGTAAAGCTATACCCATCGTGCTCTCTCCCTGCAGCCGTCAGGAGAAAAGGATTTAGGTCTGATTTAGGTCGAACCAATGTGCCACCACATACCTCACCCTCATGCCAATGAAATGGTACTTTTTACTCCAAAAATAACTTTTTACATCTGTGCTGTAGAGCCCCTTTGATTTTTTGGAGTCAAATTTGCCATTTCTTTTTCGATGTCTACTTGTAGGAAAGTTCAGAACTCTCTCAGTGGAGTAGGCACTGAAGAGACATTGATTAGATGTTAGTAGTGGATTTAAATAGGAATTGCCGTTCATTATAATGAAGATTCAAAATTAGTTGTAGTGACAGAAACTAGACATTAGATGGCAGGGGAGTAACACCAGCAGAACTAGAACTGGAATGTTGTGGAACTGCATGTCTGTTAAAGCTGGAATAAAGGCTACATCTGATTTATACACAACTGAGTCATCCCTAGATACCATCTAAAAGTAAGTGTACCTCATCTACACAACCAAGTGACGCAGAACCCTAGGTCCAAAAAAACCCTTTGCTTCTCATACCCTCTGTCACTGACTGGGCAGAGGGACCTAACATAACCGGGCTACTGTCCATCGCCAACTCCTCAAGTAATAGCCTCCTCTCCCAATCACAGCAGCTGCAACGATCTGCAGCTGCTGTGACTGTATGATGAGACTGTCACAACCTATCCCCATGGAGGTCAGCAAACAAAAGTTGGTACAGCAGCGGCCAGCTCCCTGTGGGGACCACTGAGACCCAGTGTGTGTCATTTTTAAGTTTCAGCCACCCCACTGGGCATCACCGGTAACCGGAAAGGGTGGAAGGGTGGGCTCAGGGAGGAATTGTTTCTTCAGCTGGACAGTCACTGTTTGAAGAACAGCTGCAGAAAAAGTCCTTTGTTCTAAAAAGCCCTATTCTTATACTCTTGACTGGTTCTCCCCATAGTGGCTGAAATGAGGCCGCAATTTTCAGTTTTCTAATACAGTGTGTAGTTTTGTTTCCTTAATGGGTTAAGCAGAAGAGGATTGTGCAACAAAATATATGTAAGAAATGAACCATTTAAAGGTTTAATGAAGTAGTGTTTTGTTCTTTGCAAATCAATTGTGGTATTTATTAGTAGTTCGGCGTCCAGGCTAAACACAAAAAGCTAAGGGTGCAGCAGCAGCAAGAAATGCTGCTGTGACTTACCTCAACACCTCGATCCTCTTCCTGTCAGTATCGGCTTCCTGCTGCACACTCTGCGCTCCCCCCACCACAGCTACCCCCCAATGTTTGGATGCTCATTGATTTCAAAGTTCAGTCGATCTTGCCAGACTCGAAATTTGGGGGGGGGGGGGGGGGGTGGTTCGCTCATTCCTATTTATAAGTAATCAAGAACATCTTGTACTGGTAGATGCAGCTTATTTTTCAGGTTAATAAAATATTATATATAAACATATTCTAGATATGCAGGGCAACACTGCCTATAAAACAACTTTAATGAGAGCTTCATTTAACTCTCTAACTGTACTAGAGTAATAGAAACATCTTGCCACATGTGCCTCCATTAGCAGGGGCAGTTCCAGACACACAGTGTAGAGTGTGGGGTCCCGCCACACAGGGTGAGGCAGCAGCAAGGGTCAGCAGTAGAGATGAGCGAACCGGTTCGGACGAACCAGAATTCGCTCCGAATTTCAGGAAATATTCGATTCGGCACGAACCCGAATATTTTGTGGTTCGTGCCGATCGAATTTTTCCTGAAATTAAAAAAAAAAAATAAGCCGGCATGGTTGGAGCGGGCCGGCCGGTTCCGCTCCCACCATGCTGGCATTTAAAAAACAAAACAAAAAAAAAAAAAAGCATTTTTGCCGGCATGGTGGGAGCGGGCCGGCCGGTTCCGCGCTGACGGCCGGCCCTCTCCCACCATGCCGGCAAAAATTTTTTTTTTGTTTTTTAAATGCCGGCATGGTGGGAGCGGGAGCTCCCACCATGCCGGCATTTTTGATGGGGAACTTCGTAAAAGTTCGATTCGGCCGAACCCGAATTTCTTTGTGAAATTCGGCGAATCGGCCGAATCGAACTTTTCAAAAGTTCGCTCATCTCTAGTCAGCAGGCAAAACTATAAGCTCTTTTTCTCAAGGCCCGAGCACAGCTTGGGCAAAACTGTTGGGGGGGTTAATCCGCAAAAAGTAAAACATTGAAAACAGATGATGTCATTGTATTATAGTGAAGAGGGCAGGTGGGGCATTTATAAATGCTGGATTTTCTTTTTTGCCTACAGTTGTCATTTAATGCTGCATTATGTATAGGAGGTTTCAGTCCTAAATGCTCATAACCATTTACTTTAAACTACTTAGACGGAGTTATTCCTCTACTATTCTCATCAGCCCTAAATCCTTACACAAAGCACACTTCTGTGCACACATGGAGAATTTGCTGACATAAATATGGGCCTTTTAACGATTGTTAAATAAAAATGTTTGCTACGAGGATCAAGCCATTTCTGGGCTGAATGAAAGTCTATGTGACACACTTGGCCGCCAGTTGCTAAGTTTAAATTAAAATGTTACCTGTCACCATATATTGTATGGACCTAAAAGAGCTCGTATTTGGAGATTAGGAAAGCGGTATTAAGCCATTGGTAGCTGTAAATTCTGGGGGAAATTTGTTTATTCTCTTAGAGGGGAGCAGAGGAGGCCTGGTCTTGGAGGGGAGGGTTAATACCCCCACTTAACCAGCATGAGGCTTTCAAACACACCAAATCCCTGCACCTCCCAAGAGAGCATGGCCTGGAGCAGAGATAACCTCCACTTACCCTCGCTGTTCAGGACAGGAAAATCTGCAGCTCTGGCTGACAGCACAAGCATTGGCGTTTTCAACAGTTCCAGTGTTCTGCAGGCATTTATTTTTCTTTAATTGTTGCCATACAGTACGGCATCCATGGCGGTGTTTCCCAAACGCGGGTCACTTGTGTATCAGCACAAACTGTGCCGTCCTCGTGTACTGTGCAAGCTATTAGCTCAGTGATCTCCAGACTTCAGGAAGATTGATGACTAGAGATGCTGGGATACGCTTCTGTTCTGTTCAGATGTAATTCAGCCTATTTCAGGTTACTTTCATACCACTGTGTGTTTATTCCAAATGTTTTTTCTAGGCATTTTGAGGATTAGAACCACGCATTCATTTTTCATTAAGAAAGAAAAAAAACTGGGGCCCTGACTCACAAGGATACAAGCTAATGTACCAGCCTCTATGGCCTTTTGCACAGGTTTGGTGCTTTGGACTGCACACTGGATTCCTCTGCAACCCATTGCTGGCAGGGGTGAGATAATATCACTGTAGCTACACTGTGACACTGGGGGTAAGTCATGCCCCAGGATATTAATACCCCTCCCTCTAGCTGGATGCCAGAGTTGTAGGATGGGGGTCCTATCCCATGACCCAAACATTAATATACTGAGCACCAGCAGATCCTGTCCCCTGACAAAACATTAACATGCAGAGGTCCGGTGGACCCGGTCCCATGATCCAAACATTAATATACTGAGCACCAGCAGATCCTGTCCCCTGACACGCACATTATGCAGATGGCCAGCGGATCCTTTCCCCTGACACACACATTGACATGTAGAGCCCCAGTGAGTCCTGTCCCCAGATACAAACATTAATATGCAAAGCACAAGCAGATCCTGTTCCCTGACAAAACATTAATATGCAGAGGTCCGGTGGACCCGGTCCCATGACCCAAACATTAATAGACAGAGCACCAGAAGATCCTGTTCCCTAACACAAATAGAGTGCGAGCAGATTCCATCCCCTAACATACACAATGTTATGCAGAGTTCTGGGGATCCTGTCTACTGACACATTAATATGCAAGCGAAATAAAAGTGCCAGTGGAAATATAATATGCAGAGCACCAGAACGGATCATATGCCCTAACAAAATAATGTATTTAAAAAAAATACCCTAAAATAATCCTAAGGTCAAATAAATCTCCCCTACACATCCTCCCCTGGAGCATCCAGATTTGGGTTGCCTCAATCTATAGTGTCCCCTGGGAAGTCTAATATTGGGTTTTAAATGCTCTGCATTCTTCTCCTCCAGTAAACAATCAGGTTTGCTGGATGGCAGTGCAGACATGATTGGTGAACCTGGTGGATCACAGGTGTTAGAGCAGCATTGAAGTGCAAACCTGGTGAATAATATATTGCCTATATTCAGTAGGCTTCCAATTTGTTGTTAAGCAGTAAGGTTTACTAAGTTAGAAAGTCTCTGGGAAAGAGTGTGCATTGAACCAAAAGTCTTTAGATCTGCTTAAAAACGACCCTCCAGTGAAAACGAGTTCTTAAATTAGGCCAAGAAGGCATGGCACAGCCCAAATCCAAGCCTGGTATTTATCTACTTCTGTGATTCCTTATTTCGGCTGCTGCATTTTGGCCCCACATGACCATAAGAAACCTGCGTTGTTTGCCAGGAGGGCGCATACACAGCCTTAGGCAAGCCTGACTCGCCAATCACAGCGAACTACAGTGATACTGCATGGGAATGCAGAAGTAGGTGTGTAGATTTTCTATCACCCTCATTGGAATGCCCCTGCTGCCTAATTTACAGGACTATCAGGAAAAAATGGTCCAATGAGAAAAATCCATACAAATATGCTGGATGACGGGGGATGGGTCACTCAAACCTGGCACCTCTGGATTTTATTCCTACCCATAGAAAAAAACACAATCTTGACTACGAGGTATATTCAGTTTTGGTGTATAATTGACCCCTCCTCTCATTAGCTGATGTGTTTATATAGATTTGTAATATTACACAATTTCACGATACCAGGGACCATTTTCTATAATTTCAAAGCTCCCCTTTTCACAATGTCCATGGCACACTAACCCCTCTTCTGCTGTTAAGCCCCACAACACTGCCTACTTTAAACATTTAGGTACAGTTATATAGAGATTGTATAGATCATATTGTATATCCAGCACAAAGCAGCTTTGCCCTGCAGTGGGTAAATATCCAGCCACAAAATTTGGAGGATCGCGGCAAAGTTTGTTCCCGGTCTGCAAGGCAGTCTCACTCGCTCCTTTGTTTAAACATTTTTTTTTACATTCTTCCCCGTACACGGAGGCTGCATGTTGGGGTCTGGCCGCTTAGAAAACAAACATATTTTTTGCATTATTTCGTTCCCGAATCCAAAATAATTAAAAGCAGATGCTTACTCTCCCTGGTCCTTAATGGAAAGGTATGAGGAATACATAAAACCTCTTTCTGAACCAGCGGCCATATGCAGTGGGGTTTGGCAGCGCGCATACACTTACTGAGCCCTAAATCTAATATGCTTACCGTATTATTGAAGCACCTGGCACACAGCGCGGGGTGTTTCCTATCAGGCGGCTCAAGATTTCATGGCATTATGCAAAACACATCCCCAGAATATGCTACACAAAACCATGGAGTCTCGGTATGGCTTCAACTGAGAACTCCACTTTTATTAATGTAGTTCTATACTCATAACCCTCATTGTAAAATGAATGAAAAAATATATTTACCTGGTCCATACCTCTTCTCAGCTAGAAGCTCCATGGCTCATCTGCTGCAGTGACAAAACTAGCAGCGGCACGTCAGCTGGCAATACGGAATGGGGTTATCAGGTGAGAAAATGGCTACCTGGCCATATCTGAGTATATTTTTCAATTAATTTTGCTTATCAAAATTGACGGAGGTAATAGTTTTTTTTTCAGATTAGGACTGCTCTAACGCAATTTTGTGATGGCACAGGATGTGGCCATAGCTCAAATGAAAGTGTATTATGAGTGGCTGCATCAGAAATTTATGGGTCCCATACAAGTCCTGAGTAATGATGGAGGGTGAATGAGTGGAGCTGGGTGGAGGTGGATGAGTGGAGCTAGGTGGAGGTGGATGAGTGAAGCTGGATAGATTAATAGAGCCTCACAGGGGGTGAGTGGTGGAGACAGGCTGCATGATTATTCTAATGTGCTGGGATCGCCCAAAGCTGGTCAGACAGAAGATGCTGCTAACAGGCCCCTCTTCGTGGCCAGGCCCCATACAGGAGTCCTGTCTTGATAGGGGCCCTGCACTGGGCAATTGCTATGACCATTGCTATTGTTGTGCATATGCATGGGCATCTGCAGTTGCTAATGTGAAAGCAGGCAACCACCCACAAGTCAACCTCAGCATGAATAATTCAATCTATTATTATAATTATTATTATGTTTATTATTATTGTTGAGTTGCTCTGACTAATTTGCTAGTTATACTTGGCTAACCTCTGGAGCCTTTTCAGACTTCAAACATATGTACATGCGTGAACCCAGGCAAATGATGACACATGCTGAAATCACATAACCAGTAGAGCATTAGGTCTGAGGTGTCTTATCACTTCAGCTCTGTGTGGGTGACAGGATGTGACTAAGTAATGGCATGGTGTGGGGGCGAGGCTAGACATTTCACAGAAGGACATAACACCCTAATTTGTTTATCACAATTGCTCTCATTTTAATCCTTTGTAGAAGTTACTGATACAATCTTCTTGTTTATGGAAGGTTGCCTTTTCCTTTTCACGCAATCAGAATACATGATGTAGGTGGGAATTTTCACATTTAGCTTGTTCTTATTGCAAAAATATATTGTATTGCTGGTTTGTGCTGTCCATTTTGTATTCAGGGGACAACACAAGGCCAAAGACTGGGAGAAGAAGAGCTTTGCGGGACAAAAGGGGATTGTGGCTTTTTTGTTTTACTGCCTGGACAATCTATCAAAATCAAAATTGGGCTATATTATCTGTAGTCTGTGAACTATTATTGACAGCAGCTTGCAGAGGCTCGTTTAATGCTCCAACGGCAACCAGTAGGGATTGCCGGGTGGGCATTTTTAGACTAGTTCAGTACCATGAGTAAAAGCATTTGTGCATGTTTTTTTCATAAGTAAAACCAGTTTACTCACATTTTTCCCTTACTCCAGATTCAGCAAACTTTTTTTGTGCCACATTTTGGAGTAAATTTGCGCAGAAGGTCAGAGGGACCCCATCATTGTTGCTACTCCACCTTTTTTATCATTTTTGTGCTCACGTGGCATATTTCAAAAAAGGAAGCTGCATTTGCCACTTGTTTGAGTCATTAGTTGCCCAGTTGCATCCAAAAATGTTTACTGAATGAGCTGTGAAAGGGCCCCTTTTAAAGTGATTGGGGTGCCCCCCCCCCCCCAGGTCACCGAATCTACTAACCTCTTCACAAGCTCACAGTGCAGGTGCGACCACTCATCCAATCAGCATCTTCGGCCAAGCATATTTACAGTATTTGTCACCCCATAAGACACACCTGCCCATAAGATGTGCCTAGGATTTGGAGGAGGAAAAGAGAAATAATATTCTGAAACAAATAATAGGCAAGGTGCAGAATCCTCCAATTACAGGCAGAGTGTCATCCACCATCCTATTCCCAATAGGTAGTGTGGCATTCCCCCTTCCCATAGGCAGTGTGGCATCCCCCCATCCCTTTCCCATAGGAAATGTGGCATTCCCCTCTCTCATTCCCATAGGCAGTGTGGCATTCCCCCATTCCATTCCCATAAGCAGTGTGGTATTCCCCTCCTCCCATTCTCATAGGCAGTGTGGCATCCCCACCCCATCCCATTCCCATAAGCAGTGTGGCATTCCCCTCCTCCCATTCCCATAGGCAGTGTGGCATTCCCCCATCCCATTCCCCATAAGCAGTGTGGCATTCCCCCCTCCCATTCCCATAGGCAGTGTGGCATTCCCCTCCTCCCATTCCCATAGGCAGTGTGGCATTCCCCCATCCCATTCCCATAAGCAGTGTGGCATTCCCCTCCTCCCATTCCCATAGGCAGTGTGGCATTCCCCCATCCCATTCCCCATAAGCAGTGTGGCATTCCCCCCTCCCATTCCCATAAGGAGTGTGGCATTCCCCCATCCCATTCCCATAAGGAGTGTGGCATTACCCTTCTCCCATTTCCAAAGACATTGTGGCATCCCCCCTCCCATTCCCATAGGCAGTGTAGAATTCCCCCCATCTGATTTCCAAAGACAGTGTGGCACCCCCCCTCCCGTTCCCCATAGGTGGCAGAAGAAGATGGAACAAAAAAGTCAACTCACATGCCACGGACGCTCCCACGTTGCTGGCTGGGCTGCCACACTGCGGGAGGCCAGAAGAAGATGGAGGAGCGTCCCCATTGCTGCTTCTTACGGCTGGGGCGCACGCAAGAGGCCACCTGCGTGAAGCGGGTGGGCGTGACCTGCACCGAGTCGGCGCAGGCCACACCCACCTACCTTATGGAGCCGGGTGTCTGTGTGGCCCAGCCAGTAAGAAGCAGCGGCGGGGACAGCGCCTGCTGCTTCTCCATCTTCTTCTGGCCTCCAGCTGCTGCTGCTGCCTCTTCCGTCCGGGACACATGCAAACACCCGGGTGTAATTCAGGGAGTGTTTAGTTGGGGAAAAAATGTGCACAGGACCAGGAGTTAAATGACTGCTCCAATAACCTACATGCTTTTTTCATTTTCAAATCCATGCCGGCATGGTTTTTATAAATTAAAATGACAACCTGCATTTGTTTTTTCTATTTATTTTTTTACTATATTACATATAATAGAAAAAAAGCATCTCCGCCCTCCACAAGCCAGCTGGGCTGGGCACCAGGCATAAGGGCTGGTAAAGCTGGTAACTCAGTGCTCATAGACCACCCGGGTTCTGGGCTACCTATGGGCGCTGGGCTCTTCCGCACCCCCGGTATCCCAAATGATGGAGGGGGGTGAAAGGAGGGGGCCATGTCCCCCCCTTCATCAACTGGTGACAGAGGCAGAGTCCAGAAGATGGGGAAGAGATCCAGTGCAGGACAGCAACCAACCGCTGGACCGGAGAAAGATCCCCTCTGGCTGGGGACAGAAGGACAGCGATGGGGGACGGTCAGTAGTTAAATTTAAAACATTACATGTTTTAGCTTTTACACTTGGGGTAAATTTCTAAGGGGTCCAAAAGCCGGCTGTCATTTTTATTGAATAAAATCACGCCAGCAACTATCACATGACTTTTTTTCAGTGAAATCTTTTACAACTCACATACAGTGATTCAGTGAACTGTCATGCAAGTTGTAAATTGGCACATCAGAAGCAAATGTACTCATGGCTTTCGCACATGGCTCATGCATTATTGTGGCGCATTTGCCCCTGAATCTTGTGAGGACATTTACACATGTGCCACAGTTCAGAACGGGCAGGAGTAAATTTCCAACCTGAATCAACCCTATAGTAATAAAATAACACTTTTGGAGAAAGGGATGTAGGGAGATCATGGGATAAAAAAACGATTAGGGAAGCCTCCCGGGGTAGAGAAGGCACTAGCACTGCCCAGCTCAATGAAAATTAGATGAACCTTGCAAAGCAACAAGTGGTGGCGGAATGCTTGGGTCTGTGAGCAGCCCTTCATCACTGCACTCTTCATCTGTTTACAGGCGTGTGTATCTGACATTATTTATTGTGAAATATATTTATGTCTCCGCAGATTTTACGGGGCTGTTTTGGGGGGATTGACTGTTATCAGGTGCCACCTTCGGTGTGTATGGGGACTACTGAGCATTGTTTAGACATAATTGTTTAGACATAATTGCTGCTTTATTTTCTACAGTTTGCCTGTGACTTGTCATTTTGAGATTGTCTGTTGTGGTCTAGTGTTGGGTTTAACTGTGCTTGTGCCTACACCTGGGAAGGTTCCCGACACAGCAGTTACCAGAATGGCAGTTGCCCTTGCAACAACCATATTTAAAGGTAATTTCAAGTTTTTTTTGTAAACCTGTATACTGACTTTCCTACTCAGCAGTTGCTTCCATGTCTATATATTCAATACTTTCCCTTGAATAATGGAGTGGGGGGCATGGGATCGGAGTCCCCTGCCCCTCCACCCTCCCTGCACCGATCACACTGGTCCCAAAAGCTGAGAAGCGTGATGATGTTATCCCACTCCCCCCAAAAAAGGCCTGTCCTGAGCCCTCTCTTTTTACCAAAAGAGCCCGGGGGGGGGGGGGGGCTGCTACGGAGGCCCCCCCAGTGAAGGGAAGACCAAAGGCGATGGATCCCACACGAAGCTGAGCGTGTTTTCTTTTTTTTTTGCAGCAGGGGGGACTCTAAGCCCGTAGTTTCTACATTGTTGGCAGTTTACTACAGGAGAGGCAATGATGTAGAAACTACAGCGTTGGCGTTTAAAGGATTGCTGCAGCTGTACAAAGCAAAGGTAAAATATGATAAGAAAAACGTACATCTCAGCACAGCAGGTATATGTACACTCAGTCTTTACTGAATGAATACTGTAATTTACAGCTGCTGCTTCCCTGTTGTCCTGCTTTCTCCCATGCTGTTTATTACTCCTCACAAGAGGACTATACATTCCATAAAGATACTTTTCCAAAAGCTGATCATGCACATTTTTAAACAAATTCGATATAAAAAGGAAACATGGGACCCAGAAGCGTATTGTAGAACTACAGCTTTCCTTTCTGTGTGTGTAATGGAGCCAGGCTGTAATGGAGGCCGGCCCGCTTCCCCCTGCAAAAGATAATTATCAAAAGCTGCTTTCCCAAGGCATAAAACAGAGCAGCTACATGCCTGAGTCTGTCATCAGAACCGCAGATTACCCAGAAGCCTCTCACAGCCATCCAGGTGCTGCTGGCCTCCATAAAACGCAGAATGCAAACTATTTCAGTGCCATACCAGCATTAGCCTAATTATCAACTATTAAACCAGAGGAATTTCCTGTTTTCCTGAATGCCGCCCTTTGTCTTAGATGGCCATTTCACACTGGAGCCTGAGCCCCTCACATGCTGCCCCCTCTGTGGCATAGACACCTCTGTAAAACCTCCCTGCGTGTTTGGGTTTGAAGCGTTTTTTTTCAGGGTGGATGTTTCATGACAGTTCACTGCACACTGCGGGTTGCGTGGCCATAAAGCCTGAGCTGCTTTTCCTGGAAAGGTTTTGCTTTTTTTTTACGTTTTATCAGCCGGATAATTATATACATTTGTGCCTTTATTATTCTGGCCCTCAGCTACAACAGGGAACTTTCTGAAAATAGAACTGGAGAATATACACCTGAAGATAAGGAGGAGTTATTCACACTGAAACATGGAGATCTCTTCCCCCTTTGTTGCCCTATGTGGGTAGAACGCTCCCTTAAGTTGAGAGCTCTCCAAACTACAGTAAATACCCCTCGGGGAGTAGTTATTTCCTCATTTCTACCTTACCTGGAGAATTTCTTCCCCTCAAAATCCAGTCAGGTGCATAATACTTAAAGCAGACTTCCAGTCAAACATGATTAGAACTCCACTCCCAGGGCATCCCAATTTGTAACCTCCACCATGAAGTAAAATGTAAAGTCAAAATCATGCAAAGTGCTGGACATTAATTTTCCTACATTACTTTATCCTGGGCTGAAGACCTCAGGTCCTGGCATATTTAGGGATTGTTCCCTGGGTAGAGCAATTTCTATCTTATTTAGCTATCCCTGACAGTGCACACTTCCATGTGACCACCATTGACCAAACTGGTACTCCATAGTAGCTGGCGAGCATACGCAGAGAACACCATTTCCTTTTGGCGAGATGGGTGTGAGACCAGTGCAGAATTGCTAGCCTGCCCTGAGTCAGGCTTTGTAGTACTGTTAGCATGGGCAATAAAAATCCAGATTCATAGCTTTCAAAATGAACTTTTCGTTTTGCTATTTATTTACTGACACTAAGGAAAGACTTCCTCTTGACTCCCATTCTCCCCCTCAGCACCAAGGAAGGTTTTATACATACCTGCCAACCTGCAGGCTCAATCATACATCTACATTTTCTATCATTGCTTTCCCTCCATATCCTTCTCTCTTCACTCTTTCTGTGTCTTCCTTTTCACCTTTTTGCCTTCTTTCTCTCTTTTCACATCCCACTCTTGCATATTTTCCACAATCACGTTCTCTCACTCTTCTTGCCAGGTTTTTCTATCCTTTTTTCAGTCTTTCACCCTTTTCAAAGTTCAAGTTTTTTGTACTCGATTATCCTCTGTTTTTCTCTTTTTTTCTGCATTGTCTCAGGCTCTTTCTCTCTTGTTTCTATGTATCACTCATTTGTTTCTTTTTCTATTTTCAACATTCCCTTCATCTGTACTCTGCTTTCCCTCTATCTATTTCAATTTCTCTTCATCTCTCTTTCATTTGCCATCCATCATACTCCTACCACTTTTTTGCATCTCTATAATTGTGTGAGTTTAAATTTATGTACTGTATGTGTGTTTGAGAGGGAAGCATCTTAAAGCTGATCAACAGCTATTTTTTCTTTTTTTCCAATTGCTGACAGCCTCACTCCCCCACATACCCATGGATACCACATTTTGCTTTTGCTTACATAAACCATGCTCCCTCTGCAAAAACTGGGCCTTGTGATTTTGTGATTGGCCACTGGTGGTCATATTGTCTGGAGTATTCTCTGGGGAGCTATGCAATTATTAGAAAATTAACTAAAGGAAATGTTCAATTACTCATTCACTGTCTAATTTTTGAGACTTTCTACAGAGGGATTATTTTGTTGCTGAAATGATTCAAAATGATCGAAATAAATAGCCGAAGCTTAAACAAGCTCAAATTTTGTAATTAAATAATATACTTGGAGTATTGCTGTAGGGCATATGTTCTCAACCTGCGGCCTGGGGCAATTGCACAAAGAGTGATATGGGAAAGAGGCATTAACAAATAAAGTTTACAGCGGTGGCTTGGAGGAACAACCCCCCACCCCTGGGTGAAATCTTTGGCAGAATAATTTGGTAAAATCTTTTTCTATAATAATTTTATGCTTAGCATTGGTTGGTGCTTAGATGGGATGAGTATTGGGAACACTGTTAAGTTGTGCGACTGATGGATGAGGGTTATAAGTAACGGTCCCATATAGTCAGAGAGGTAAGCCAATGAGCATATGTATTGGTTTCTTATGAGGATTGTTACATATGAATGTTGGGGAGTGGTTGAAGGACATACGAATGGAGTTTGTGGAGAAAGCGGGGATCCTGATTGTTGTAGAAAATCTTTATTTTGCTATTCCAAGTAAAACAATTCCGAACCTAATCTATGTGGCCCGTGGCCACGTTCTACATCATATAAGTGGCCCATGCTATTCAAAAGGTTGAGCAACCCTGCTATAGGGGGATACAAATAAACTAAACAAAATAATTAGTTTATTTGTATAAATAAACAGGCATGGCTAAAATGAATTAAATTGGTCAAATGGATATATTAAATCTATTATGTGAATTTTAGATTCATTATAATTATAATTGATTTAATGATAAGATAATGATCATCGTATAATTATTAAATGATATACATAAAGTATATGCACTAATAATTTTTCATTATGATAACTTATTGATAAGATTTTTTTTTTATGGATACAATGGACTCACTATGACACAGATTGTCCATCAAAAACTTGTCATTGCACTCCAGGGTCATGTTTCTAATTTTCTTACAACATGTTTTAACAGTGAAAGGGCAGGTGTCTTCAATAAACTGATGTTTTTGTGTATTTATGAGATCTAAAATAATAACTAGAGATGAGCGAACTTTTGAAAAGTTCGATTCGGCCGATTCGCCGAATTTCACAAAGAAATTCGGGTTCGGCCGAATCGAACTTTTACGAAGTTCCCCATCAAAAATGCCGGCATGGTGGGAGCGGGCCGGCCGGCCCGCTCCCACCATGCCGGCATTTAAAAAACAAAAAAAAAAAAAAAAAAGCATTTTTGCAGGCATGGTGGCAGCGGGCCGGCCGGCTCCGCTGTCAGTGGAACCGGCCGGCCCGCTCCCACCTTGCCGGCATTTTAAAAAAAAGCAAACACTTACCTGCAGGTCCGGAGCGTGGAGGCCGGCGCCGCTCTCAGCTGTCATCTGAGGGCGCGTCATCAGAGGGCGCCTCTGATGACCATGCCGGCAAAAATGCTTTTTTTTTTTTTTGTTTGTTTTTTAAATGCCGGCATGGTGGGAGCGGGCCGGCCGGCTTTACCGGCCCGCCAGCCGGCTCCCACCATGCCGGCTTTTTTTTTTTTTTTAATTTCAGGAAAAATTCGATCGGCACGAACCACAAAATATTCGGGTTCGTGCCGAATTGAATATTTCCTGAAATTCGGAGCGAATTCCGGTTCGTCCGAACCGGTTCGCTCATCTCTAATAATAACAATAATAAGATGTAAAAATATTTAAAAAATTGTAAAAATTAGTAATTACATACTAAAAAAATGAAATTAGATTCCTAGAAGTTCAGCTCAGTTCATATAGTTTGGCTTTTTATGTGAAACTAGAGCTGTCTGATAAAACTAAATCACCAAAACACCTAACAAGCTACAGCACCTGAAGCACAACAGATAATAGAGTGCCTCATCAAGCCAAACATTGCGGTCTAAAGCAACATAAATATAACTCGCACTCCAGCGTGCTTGTTTTCATAGAGAGGTGTTAGTACCTCTGTATCCTGCAGTATCCAAAATTAATACAGTAATGACCCAATACATGCTTGCTGCCCAGAAAATACGGATTGGCCTACCTAATTGCAGTCTAGACATTAAGGCAAAAGGCCAGCCTAAATGTATACCATATTTGTGCTTAGACTAGAGAGAAATCTTAAATGCCTTAAAAGCGTTCTGTAAAATTTAAAAATATGAAGCCACAGATATGTGCACGAGAAAATGTCCAGAATCCTTCATGTCTGGATAATGCATAAACAGAAAAGAGGAAGAGTGGTTATCTGATCAATCCTTGATTGCACAAATCAGGAGTAGAGAGGATCCATAGGCCTGGGTTTGCTCTGAATGAAAGCTGCATTCATTAAGATACTTACAGAGTTGTGCAAAAGTTTTATAATATCAATAAAAATAACGCACAATAAAAATAAGAGCAGCAATTGTTCTTTTCAAAGTGTACCTGTACCCAGTAGGGATTTAAGGGAAAACCCTGCAGGATGGACTTCATCCAGACATCTGACACTAGCTTAGGATGCCCCCCCCCGTGTCATCAGTGTTAAGGAAAGAATAGAGAAAGTGAAGACTTTACTTGCTCCTTAAACCGTACCTTCAGTGCATTTGGTTAGTTGCAGAAGGTAAGGTAAGTTGTTTGTGCAGACCTATATTCTCCATGTGACTAACTTGCCAGGAAAGGTGTAGGTCCTTAAATGTTTTTAAATTCAGATGAAAGCAAAGCTTCAATAAACCAGACCAAAAGTCTAAAAAACTTTTAGTCAGGCAAGCATTCTCCCTAGGGCCAAGCCCAGTTTTCCCGCACTGTTTAAACCTAAAAATGCCATGTAATGCCATTTGAACTCTATAAAATACATTTCCACTGGGAGGTAATCTGCAGCCCTTTTGGCAGCCCTTTTGGCAGCAAAGGGAGTTAGACATCAGCAGGACTTGCTTCCTTAACTACATGAGTCTAGGCTCACTGTGGTGAATGAAGGCCTTATAAGGGGATTACTAGTGTTAGGTAAACCCAAACCACAAAGTTCAGGTTCATACCGAACGTTGTGAGTTCGGGTTCATGATCCCAAACACAGACCTCAGCCAGATGTTCAGGTTCGGCATTCGGGACTCAACTAAGCAGCCCTTCAACAAGCTTCTAGCCGTCCCCTCAGTCAATTAGGTCAGCCTGCAGGCCAACCATCTTGCTGTCCTCCACCCCACCTGTTCCCCGCCTAGATCTGCCCCCAACCAATACGGAAGGGAAACAGACATAGATGGGGACAGACAATGACAGGGGGCGGTTGCAAGCTGGTGTGAACTACATTACCCAGCTTGCGGCCAGTGTGGCCAGTGAGCACGGCACACAGTGTGGGGGCTGCCACACAGCCTGCTAAGGAGTTAATAAGGGGTTCTGTCACACAGTCTGCTATGGAGATGACAGGGGGAATTCTGGAACAGTCTGCTATGGGGTGATGGGAGTGTTCTATCACACAGTCTGCTATGGGGGTAATGGGGGGCAATCTGTCACACAGTCTTTAATAGGGGAGATGGGGGGATTTTGTCACACAGTCTGCTATGGGGGTGATGGGGCTCTGTCTCGCAGTCTGCTATAGGGGTGATGGGGGTGTTCTATCAGACAGTCGGTTTTGGAGGGATGGGGCGTTCTGCCAGACAGTATGCTTTGGAGTGATGGGGTGTTCTGTCACATAGTCTGCTTTGGGATGTTGGGGGGCTCTGTCACGCAGTCTGCTATGGGGGTAGTGAGAAGCTATGTCACACAGCCTGCTATGGGAGTGCTGGGGGGGCTTTGTCACACAGTCTGCTATAGGGTGATGGGGGGTGCTGTGACACAGTCTGCTATGGGGTGATGGGGGGGTTCAGTCACACAGTCTGCTATGGTTTGATGGGGGGGTTCTGTCACAGTTTGCTTTGGGATGATGAGGGGATTATGCCCCATAGCCTGTTATAAAATTATGGGTGTTTCTTATTATATTTTAATAAAGTATACATAATATTAGTATTGCATTTTGTGCAGGCATTACCCCCAATTCACAGCCCTCTACCCCCATTTTACAGCCATTTTGGTCCCTCACGTTGACTTCAATAGGGTTCGGGTCAAGTTCTGGTACCCGAACCAAACTTTTGTTCAAAGTTCAACTAAAATTGCAGAGCGTGAACTTTTATGAATTCGCCCCTCACTAGTGATTGCCCTTTGCCAATAAAAAGGTCCAATAATTACTTGTTTCCTGCAGCAAAGGCTCTTCTGCACGGAGGGGTCTTCACCCCCCCCCCCTGCTGCTGGTCTTTTTTTCCCAACAGGGTTACACATAGCAAAAAGAGTATAGATTTGATTTTAAAGTTGGCTGGTCATGTGATATGCTGGAAACCGATGTGGCACAACAGTGTGGCTCTGGGCATGTCTGGTGAGTCATATGACCAGTGCTAACATAGAAGGAGTGCAATTGAGTACATTCATAAAGCCCGATATCTTACAACAAGGATTTTTATTTTAGTGTGTTTTGGGATATCCCAGTCAGGAATGACCAGGAAGTGAGGCGAGCAGTGACTACTTGTTAGGTCCAATTTAACTCTTCCTTTTGCTATCCTAATATTAACAAAAATACTTTTGGCGGCTGCAGCCTTTTTTCATAACATTTGCATAAAGCATGTGCAGAAGATCAGCTCTTCAGTTTTCTTGTTGCCTGGCCATTGTTTAGTTACTGTGGTGCCAGTAAAGGATTCCCACCCAGACTGCAGTACTGCTGTTTTTCATTACGCAAGCACTACAGGTGGAGGAAAATGGGGTAATGGGACAACATGCCTTTAATCATAATAAGGGACATCCCTGCAAATATGAAACAGATGGCAAGTCGAGCCTGCACTCACTTTTAGAGAAGAACTCCAGTCTAAACAAAACCTTTCCTAGTTTAAGTGGCAGTAGCTTTTTTTTTACTCTAAATATAACCTAATAGCACAATTTATATTCTTTTAAAGCATATCCATAGGCTTGTATACTGATTTACATTTTAAGTACTCTAGTAACATTGATACACTACAAACTAGGGTCTGGATGTAAACCCTACAGTCTACAGATCCTTCAAGACAGGGAGGCCGATTCATTAATAGCGCCAGGTAGCGACAGATGAGCGCCAGTAGCGTGATTTTCACAGCGCCAGCTAGTATTCGCTGTGCTTGGCCGGGGTTTGCTTGTTGACAGCGACTCAGTCGGTGTGCGGTAATGTTGAATACGGGGTTAGGGGTCGCTGTTTCACAGGTTCCACGTTGTATGGGTGCGCCTGACAGCGAATGGCCAGAGCGAACGGCTTGCTGCAGATTCATTAACAAATCACGCTCAACAATTTCTCGCGCTGTGAATTCCTTGTTTAAACCCCAGAGCGCTGGCGGCGATGTGTGTAAAGTAGTTTTTAACCCCCAAACAACCATTTTTTTTTTAATGTAAAGATTATACAAGTTTTCTAAACATTTTGTAATATGAATACATGAATATCAGACCTGTAATATCAATTCTGCACAATTTTTATTTTTTTTTACTTTAAAAAAAAACCTAAGCAGAAGTGGTCACAGAATTTTTGACATTAAAAAAAAAAAAAAAACATTAATAGCAATTAATTATGATTATTTAAAGATTGCTTCATTGAAATGCATTGGACAACGCCAGAGAGCGCCAGGTCATACCTGTCGCTGTGATGGGATTAGCAGCGGCGCTGTTCGTTGCAGTCGGCTACATGATGAATCCCGCGCTAGCTGACGCTCTCGCCGGCGCTAGCTTCATTTAGCGTGATAAATGCGTCATTGTGACCGCCGCCGGGCGCACTTGATTCGGTAGCCGCCGTTAGCTGGCGGTACCTGGCGCTCGTCAGACACTACCTGGCGCTAGCCCTTGATAAATAAGGCCGTAAAGGAGCGACAATTCAAGACTTACAAATGACAAAGGGATCTGGGTCCAACAAAATAACATTTCCCCTGAATAAGATACAGTTGTGAACTCAGTATTAATATACGTGATGTCTACCAGTCAAATAATACAAATACAATAAAACAAATACATCCAACTTGATTTGAAGGAACAACTCTCTCTGTTCTATAGTCTCCCTATGCAAACATTGCATTAAAAAGTTGTTATGAAGAAGATACACAGTGGAATCACATAATTATGAGCACTTCCTACTATCAAAGTCAGCAGCATGTAGCTCATAAAGAAAGCTCACGTGTTGTGAGAAGGCTTGGTGAATATGTAAGGTGTGTGATAGGCTTTTTGTGCACACATCCCTTGTTGTGGTTATGGGTAGAAAATATACTTTATTGCAAACAGGGATGATTATTGGTTTCCAGCTTAAAGGAGCATTATCACAGAAATTTGCATTAATTAAATAATTAAATAGCCACACAATAGCTTACAACATGTGTATTGTGAGGATCAGCTCTGGTAGACAGCTGGATGTTTTCAGTATAGAGGCTCAGAGGCGAAAAGTTCAAAGTAAAGTCCGTGTTTATTCACACATAAAGTCCATAACATAAAATATCCTTTTTAGGTTACATCACCTTTTCAGGAAAAATGCCATAGTATTGCATCAGACAGGCAACTGCCTTTCTTAGTTTTTGTCCAAGCTTGCACACTTGCAGCCGAATCCACCTCGGGTCCACATGAAATAGCCTGTATAAGAGTTTCCAGTCTGGCACACAGAGTCTCGCTCTAGACACAGCCAGTGCACAGCTGACTCCCCAGGCTATTTATGCGGCCCGCAAAACCCGGACCTGGGTAGGGGGATGGAGTCCCACCCTGCTCTACTCCATCCCAGTAAAGCCGTCCCGGGTTAGCCTTTCGGCTATACTAACATTTCAGCAGCAGACTGCCATTAGCAGCTGATGCTGGAGAAACTATACAGCTTTACTGAACCAAGGCCAGGTACCTTGGTGCCACATACCTACCGTCAATGACGGCACCTTGCACCTTACCACACACCCCCCCTTTGTTCAACCCTGAGGGGGTGGACACATGCCAAACAATGTGCCCGGGACAGGGCATCCGCATTACCCAACATCCGTCCCGCTCTGTGCTCTACTGTGAACTTGAAATTTTGTAAGGACAGGAACCACCGGGTGACCCTGGCATTCCTGTCCTTAGCCTGGCACATCCACTTGAGGGGAGAATGGTCCGTAATCAAATGGAACCTCCTCCCCAGCAAGTAGTAGCGAAGAGACTCGAGGGCCCACTTAATGGCCAAACACTCTCTCTCCACTACACTATACCGGGCCTCTGCGGGTGTCAGCTTGCGACTCACGTAGACAATGGGGTGCTCCTCCCTGTTGACTTCCGGAGAAAGTACAGCACCGAGACCTACTTCGGAGGCATCGGTCTGCACTATGAACTCCTTTTTGAAGTCGGGCGTCGCCAACACCGGAGACCCACACAGGGCAGACTTCAAAGCGTAGAACACTTTTTCGGCCTGTTCACTCCATTTCACCATGACAGACTTGCGTCCCTTTAACAGGTCTGTCAATGGTGCCGCTACGGTGGCAAAATTAGGAATGAACCTCATGTAATACCCCACCAACCCCAGAAATGACTTCACTTGGCGGGTAGAGGTAGGACGTGGCCAGCTACGGATGGCTTCTATTTTGTTAACCTGGGGTTCGACCATTCCTCGCCCAATCACATAGCCCAGGTATCTAGTTTCTTCTAAGCCCAAGGCACACTTTTTGGGGTTTGCCTTCCTGAGGGAATCCACTACGGCTTGGACTTTGGGCAGGTGACTTTCCCAATCTGTACTATGGACGATGATATCGTCCAGATAGGCTGAAGCATACCGACGATGTGGCCTGAGGACAATGTCCATTAACCGTTGGAACGTAGCGGGAGCGCCATGTAAACCAAAGGGTAATACCTTATACTGGAACAGTCCCTCAGGTGTGATAAAGGCTGTTTTCTCCTTGGTAGCCTCAGTCAAGGGTACCTGCCAGTACCCTTTTGTGAGGTCCAAAACAGAAAAATACCGGGCTTGGCCTAGCTTTTCAATAAGCTCATCTACTCGGGGCATAGGGTAGGCATCAAACTTAGATACATTGTTAAGTTTGCGGAAATCATTACAGTACCACAATGTACCATCGGGCCTGGGAATCAAGACTATTGGGCTGGCCCACTCACTCTTTGACTCTTCAATTATATCTAATCTGAGCATTTGTTGCACTTCTTCCGCGATAGCTTGTCGCCGGGACTCAGGTACCCGGTAAGGCCTCAACCGGACCTTGACCTGAGGTTCCGTGACAACATCATGTTGGATGACCGAAGTGCGCCCAGGGAGTTCTGAAAACACGTCCGTGTTTCTGCTAATAAACTCCCTGGCTTCCTGGGTCTGTTTAGAGGAGAGGTTGTCACCAGTTTTCACCTCAACTACCGCTTCTCTAACAACAGACTGAGGGACGGAAAGCTCCACCCCTAACATACCTGGTCGGGGACTGTCACCCACAGGGGTCTCCCTGTCTTTCCACAGCTTCAGCAGGTTTACATGGTACACCTGCTCTGGCTTTGTCCGCCCGGGCTGATGTACCTTGTAAGTCACTTCCCCGACTTTCCCAATCACCTCGTAGGGACCCTGCCACCTAGCCAGAAATTTACTATCCACTCTGGGTACCAGAACCACAGCCCTGTCACCTGGGTTAAAGTTCCGTACCCTGGCTTGCCGGTTATAAACCCTATTTTGGGCCCGCTGTGCTGCCTCCATATGTTCCCTCACCAGCGGCAACATGGTCTCTATCCATTCCTGTAATTGAGTAACATACTCTACCACACTTTTGTGGGGTGTGGGTTGCTGTTCCCAAGCCTCCTTGGCTATATCCAACAGGCCCTGTGGATGCCGACCGTATAAGAGCTCGAAGGGCGAGAACCCTGGGGCATCTCTCGCACTGCGAACATCAGATAGGGCAGAAGCAAGTCCCAATTCTTCCCATCCTTGGCGACTACCCGTTTTAACATGGTTTTTAAGTCACCAGGTGACTCCATAAATATATAAAATCTCTAAAAAATAAACTAAACTGACTGAAAACAAATTCTACTTTGAATGACTATGCAGGTATATAAAAAGGTATTAAAGCAGAACAAATCCTTGAATGGCTGACCTTGGAGTCTAAAAAACTTCCGTGCTGGCCACTGGCCTACCCTTGGAGTATCCCAATGTGGGATGCCCCACTGTGTGAAACGCTACCTGGGTCACCACAATGGCAATGTAAATAGCTGCGACCGCATCTTCAGCATCTTCAGGATGAGGCACACTTCCACGGATAGCCATTGAGATAGACTGCTGCCGCACCTGGTCCTCTGCGTGCAAACAGAACTGTTTGCCAAGCAAACAATGCAGATTGTATGAGAGCCTGTGCATGCGCACATTTGTAGGTTTGTGCACCTACGGGCCCTACTCTGTTCCCCCGACTTGACTCTGCATGAGATATTTGCTGATTTTAACATGTGGTGGATGTTGCTGGTGGATATTGTAGGTGCTGTCTGCTGTAATATAATTAAGGTTATCTGAAGACAGTGTTGTGATCAAATGAGAAAGATGAGGCAAACTTTGTAGTTCATTTAGTACAATTTTTAGTTGCTGAGGTAAGATTTATGCATTAGTGTGAAAATCAGGAGGAAAAAGTTGTTGGCAATTTAGATTAAGAATTGCAGGTGACGACATCTAAGTCTTGTGTTTGCATTCTTGACATGTGATACAAACTATTTTTTTGCATTCCTTTACAACATGTTTATGTTATATAACACTTCAATACCCTTCCTGTCATAGTGCTTTGTGGTAACTTTTGCTTCAGCACCATTAATGACTGGAGTAGCTTATACAACAGATCTGCACTTCTCTCTGAATTCACCTGTATATGGTGTTCTACTTTGAGTTTACTACTGAACATGTCTGAAGTTAGGCCACAGTGCCACAGTGGTCAAACCATCATAGCTAAATGGCGCAAAGTGGCGCTAACATAAACCAGCCTCCTAATTTTTCCCATGTTTAAAAAAACTGACAACATTGGTAGGTAAGTACACATAAAATACAAGTATGTAAAAACATAGTATGTCATCTCTAAACTGAAATTAGTACATGCAATTTATGTAAGATCAAATGAGTTTCAATATTAAGTCTTTACACACTAAGAAATAAAAGTAAGAGTATCATATAATTTACATTCTGTTCAACACAATGTCACTTAACACCCCACACGAAATCAGTTGGCCTGTGGCAGGCAGAATCTATAAGCACACACCTTGACTAATTATACCTATTTAAACAGGAAATGTGTTATGATTCAGATTCTGAACACTAATACTTGGATAATGTAGATAAAAATGAACTTTTCTGAAGGCCTAACATTTGTTGTATTATAAAAGATAACATATATCTTTATCATCCCCTGTCATCACCAGTATAAACAAAACATACACATTGTAGGAAGTACACAATGGCGTTGATTCAGCACCAGGTGAGGAAAGTGCTCTAGTTTTTTTTGGACAGAAAACTGCCATTCACTTTCATTGGCCATTATTTAGTACCAGGTGGGAATGGGAAACAAAATTTCCATATAAAATAAAATGATTTAAATTAGGGTTGCATATAAAGACTACCTAGCATTAAAAGGTTCCCAGAATCACTAGAAGGTAGGCTGCTAAAAGCTCTTTTAATTGAGGTTATTTAAAGGAAGCCCATAGATGGGGGTACAACCACACAGTCACAATTCACATGTAAAGCTACTAAGGTGCTTCTCCTTTATATATTTTAATCAGTTTTTCAATGTTTTATTTTCAACAGTATGAAGAAGGAAAAAAGAGAAGGAAACCTAACTATAGCAGTGTGGACTTATCAGAAGTAGAATGGGAAGACCGAGATGATGTGGTAAGATGTGCTTCTTAAATAGCAAATTATTAAGAAAAATAATAATCTCTATCTCAGCTCTGCAATTTAAAGTGAAGCTGCCACCAGGAAGGCTCACAGTTAGACATGACAGTTCAAGGCTTTAGTGCATGTAACCACCTGGTAGACTCCTATTGAAATCAATAGCCTGATTTTCTTTAGGAAAACTAGAATCATATATGTTAATATTCAGGCAATAATAAAAGTAGAAATAGGTTTTAGCCTTTTGTTTATCAGGCTTACTCGTTTTGTGGATGGGAATACATGTGTCCTATTTACAGCATGTGTGAGTGAGCTAGAATGGTCCATGCAGTAGTGGACTGGCCATAGGAAGACTTGCAAAAAGGGATGCCCATGGCTGGGTGACTAAGCAGACCTATAGTCTATTTTAACTACTGGTCTGCATTAATTATTTTAGAGTCCATTTATTTAAAGTCCATTTGTTGAAGTTTTAGGTTTGTTTTAGGAAATCTGAGCTAAATGAACCAGTTGTAAGATGGAACATCGCAGCTTTTAAATTCCATGGAAATGGAATGGAAATTCCATTCCAGGATTGTGAGAGTGTAATCCTTCTGGGTGAAGCAACATGCCAGCAGCATGGGTTTGGATTTTTTTCTTTCCTCTAATGCTTGTGGACTGCTTTAAATGACAATACAAAACTGAGGTTCCCTTAATCCGTGACAACCTCTCCCTAATTAGAATGCTTTTGGGGAGTGGATGTTGCAGGCGGGAGATCTACTTTATGCAAGCAGCATGGTGGATGGGGTGCAGCCTCCCTTTTTCTGATCCGGGGGATCCTGTAGTCATATAATGTTTTTTTCCTGGGCCACAAAACAGCCAGTTCACTGCTGTGTAACACATTGTAACAGCCAGGCTATTGCTAATGTTATAATTATAACATGAGCCACACCTGTAATTAAACACTGTATAGCACCAGTGAACTGCTATCTAAATGCAAACAGCTTACAACTGACACAGCATTCTGCCATGTGTAAGTAATTTCTCCATCACAATGCTGTGATGTTATGTTTACAATGTGAATGACATGACCAAAAATAATAGGGCTATGGGTATTGCCACAGTATAGAAAGACACAGGTAAAACACATGGGCCCTTGATAGACATGGTAAATAAAGACGAATAAAAAATGACAGACTTTTATCCTAGCAGATCTCATTCCTGGACTTCTAGGAAAGTATTAGAAACATGTAAGTAGTTTTGCTTGCCAGCATGACCTCCTAAATAATTATAATGGGTTAATGTGCGTAGTTACCAATATAAGCCAAGGGGTGCTTGTGTGGCCTAGCTGATGGATGAGGTATGAAGGGGCTTCAGCTGCCTTGTTGGCTGCTGTCTCAGCCCTTAAGTGTGAGGTGAGCTCTGCCTGGCTGTTATTTTTTTTAGCTTGTTTTGAAATAATTAGATTCTTAAACAGAACCATTTACTGCATTTTCCTGTGAATGACCTACTACCTGGAGGGTATTCAACAATCACCTGCTATGTCCCATATGTGTTGCTGCCTTTTTATTTGAACCAAGTCAATTTGATTCTGCCGTCTTAATTGTAGTTGAAAATGTCCCTCATACCAGTTGTAATATGTTGTTCATGGCTGAAGAAAACTGTAGAAAGCTTCACTTAATTCAGTCTCCAAATATCTGGAACTGTTCCTTAAGGACTACTCACCACTGAGGGGCCTCTGAAATCATATTAAAAAGATTTTTATGGGGTGAAAACGTTCAAGGAAAAATATAGTTGGAATCATCTGGAGCTGGCGTTGTTTCACGGTCTGCGTGTGTCCAAGCGCTAAAAATGTTACGCAATGGTCCACATTCAGCTTTCAGACAACCTATAACCACACAAAACTTCAGCTGCTTGAAAAGAGTTCAGAATTAAACATACAGTAATAATGCTCACGCTGCATTGTCTGTTCTCTCAATGAAATACATTTATTGATGCCAGATATGAGCTTCAGGGCCCACATTTCTTTACAAAAAAAAACTGCTACTCAAATGTTCTTTTTGCCACCTTTGATCCAATTTTGTGAATCAAGCTTTAGTTCCTGAGGTGACTAATTTGGAAAATCATGGGTAACTACTATTCAGGCTTCTATCACAAACATAAATCCCATTGAATATTCACTGTGGCCAAAAACAAAAGTCCACCACACTCCTCACAAGCTCAGACAAAGGGAGTCTGCATAACAGCATCCAAAGAATTTTTTTAAAAGATAAAATAAATTGTAGTGGAGTCAACGGCAATTTCATATGGAGTAGATTTAAAAGTCCTGTCAAACCAGCCTTGAAATCTGAAATGTAATAATAAGGGTTGTGTGACATAGTAGGGCTATGGCATTGTGGCCGAATACCAGCAAAAAAGGATTTTTTAAATTAAAATCCTGTTATCACCGGCAAATTCGAAGTACTGTGCAGGCAAGGGAGCGATCAATCCTGTCCCATCGTTTGTATTATGATGTAACTGCACTCATTTAGAAGATCTGCAGGTAAATATTAACGTCTTTTGGTATACTGTATATCGTCTTCCTGGAGGCTGATTTATTAATAGCGCCAGGTAGCGACAGTTGAGCGACTGTAGTGGTATTTTCACAGCGCCCGCTAGTAGTCGCTGTGCTTGGCCGTTGTTCGGTTGTTGATAGCGACTCAGTCGGTATGCAGTAATGTTGAATACAAGGTGATGAGTCGCTATTTGACAGGTTCCACGCTGTATGGGAGCGCATGATAGCGAATGGCCATAGCGACCGGCTCCCACCATATTCATTAACAAATCACGCTCCAAAAATTCTCGCGCTGTGAAATGCATGTTTAAACCCCAGAGCGCTGGCGGCGATGGGTTAAAAGTAGTTTTATAACCCCCAAACAACCATATTTTTGGAAACCAAAAAAAACAAGTTTATAAAAACATTTTGGAATATGAATACATTAATATCAGACCTGTAATATCAATTCTGCACAAATTTTTTTTTTATTTTTTTCTTACCTTAAATAAAATATCTAACATGGCAGAAGTGGTAACAGAAATTTTCACATAAAAAAAAAAAAAAAAAAAAAAAAAATTAACAATTAATTATTAATATTTAAAGATTGTTCCATTGAAATGCATTGGAGAGCGCCAGGTAGCGAGAAGTCATACCTGCCGCTGTTCAAGGTCCCTTGCTGGCGCTGTGGGCTGAGGCTGGAATAATGATGAATGATTCGCTATCTGGCGCTAGCTCAGTCGCTAAGCAGGATCGGCTTGATAAATGTGTGATTGTGGTGGGGAGCCGGAGTTCTCGTGGCGGTGACCGTCATTACCGTTCGCTCACCAGTCGCTACCTGGCGCTATCCCTTGTTAAATAAGGGCCTAAGAGTGTTCAATAAAGAAATCAAAAGCGTACTTATGTACATAAAGTTTAGAAAGCAAGGGACCGCTGACTTGTCTTTCTCTTCTAAACAAAATTAGTACTGTAGGTCAGTCAGGTGACTCCTCGGGGCAGATATACAGCTTACTAAGTGGAACAGTTTTATCCATTACTTAGCTAAGCACAATGTCACTGCTAACGAACAAACGTTTGAGCACATTGCAAAATTTTGCTCTCAAGAAAAAAACTTTCCCTATTCTGTTCTTAGTAAGATCATACAATCCCAGACATAGAATCATATAATTGCACTTATTATAAACATAAAAGTAACATAGTGTCTGTGTTCCTAACAGTACTGGAACATCTAATTACACCTAATATAAAATTTTGAGTGTTATTTGAATCTTTTGAAAGTTCATTACTAAACCTTTTCATCAAGCTGAAAGTTTTATTTATCTGCAACATACATTGGTACAACATGCAGTGAAATGCCTCTTAGAAAAATACTGAATATAATAGAATACAATGGAAATACGATATGGTATAATGAAAATATAAGAATAATATACCGTACATAGTCAGGTAAAGTATGAAATAACATAATGACATTTGAGTGCTAAAGTGTGTTAAAAGTAGTTGTAGGCGAGGGCAATTCAGCACCAGGCACAAAAAGAGCACCTAAGGTAAAAAATTCAATAGAAGTTTCAGATGAGCTTCCTGCTTTTTCTTGTTATTGCCATTGTCTGGACTGTAGACCGGACCAACATTTTGCAGCTTCCTCTCCTTACTGACATAACTGACAAAGCACAGTAACAGGAAGCTCAGCAGCATTTCCTTTCCTTTGCAGGTGGTCTGCAAGTCCATGAACTGCCTTTTTGTCTTTACAATTTACCAAAGGTAAATTACTTTTTATGTGCAGCAGTCTATATTGCCCTGGGGAGGGATGCATATGATATGAGCACTGTTTGTTGGTCTGGTTTAAGTAATTTTTGACTGTTGGTCCACTTTAGGGGCCTAATGGCTCATGAAAAGGGTTTATCATCGCTTCTTGTCTTTAGAGGATGAAAGTTCTTGCCTGATTGCATCAGAGACAAGAGTCCTTTGTCAGTATGGGTGTGGTTCCTTATGATCCTCCTGGTCTTGGTCCAGCACTGCTCGCAGGTCAGGGAAATTAGTTTACAAAGTACAAAGCAGCTCCAGGACAGCTATAAAATCTCTGTTTATTAATGAATTGAAACATCCATTGCCCAACAAGTCAGATACACATAATGCTTTTCTTGGGGCATCGTCCCCCCTTAGATTGTGATTTTGCTAAAGCTGCTGATGAGCTCACATGTTACTGTGGAATGACCCTGGGAACACTCCCAGGATCGCAGACACATAGGGAATATAAGAAACTTAGAAAAAGTGTATTAATAAGTTAATCACAGGTCTGCGGGCACAATCCTGAAACATTTCAGAATAGGAAAACAAGGCAGAACGCCAAAAACCTGACAAACCTTTACTTTAAGAAAAACACTTTCAGTGAGGCTTACTGGTAAACAACTGCTTCTATTTGATAAGGAGCATAAAAAGTGATCTAGAGAGTACAGATTTATCCTGTTCCAGAATGATGGGTGCATCAGGGTGAGAAGAGAGGTGGCTGAAGTGTTACACCCATGCCTAGTGCCTACTGTACAAGTCTGTGGGGGCTGTGCTATGATCTGGGGTTGCTGCAATTGGTCAGGTCTTGGTTCAGCAATGTTATGTGCAAAGAATAAGATCAGCCGACAACCTGAATACACTGAATGACCAGGTTACTCAAAGACATTTGGGTTGATTCAAAGAAACATGTAACAGCTTGGATTTGGCTCACGATCATCCTATTTTTCACGTCCGCTCGTGCGTTCGTATGAACTTGCGAGTGATTCTATAAGCAAATACGTTTCTATCCTAAAAGATACGTCCGTTCGTATGATATCTCCCGAACTTGCCTCAGTCAGTTGGCAATCGTAAAAATCACGTTCATGTGCTCACCTGTTGCGGCGGCAGCCTGTTTTTTCGGCTGCTTCCATCGTCAAGCTCTTCCAATTACTTGCGTTTGCCTCTGGTTTTCATTGGTTTTTGGCCTCTTAGATTCGTGCGTTCGTATGTTTATAAGATCTTGCGCATGCGCACCCTCAACCAGAAACTTACCTAAACCCCGTAGCGGCTGCATCCAACTTCATTTCTCGGTCCCTCAAACTTACCTAAACCCCTTAGCGCTTGCATCCAACTTCATTTCTCGGTCCCTCAAACTTACCTAAACCCCGTAGCGGCTGCATCCCACTTCATTTCTCGGTCCCTCAAACTTACCTAAACCCCTTAGCGCTTGCATCCAACTTCATTTCTCGGTCCCTCAAACTTACCTAAACCCCGTAGCGCTTGCATCCCACTTCATTTCTCGGTCCCTCAAACTTACCTAAACCCTTTAGCGGCTGCATCCAACTTCATTTCTCGGTCCCTCAAACTTACCTAAACCCCTTAGCGCTTGCATCCCACTTCATTTCTCGGTCCCTCAAACTTACCTAAACCCCTTAGCGCTTGCATCCCACTTCATTTCTCGGTCCATAAAACGTAAGAAAATCACATAATTTACATATGTCTATATGTTTCTAAGTGTGTTGTTTCTGGTTTGTGTAATTTTTTGGGTGTGTGCATATTAGAAAAGACACATTTAGGAAGGCTTAAAATCTAATTTATTTAAAATATTTTCTTTGTTTTGTTTTTAATAATTTTCAAAACTTTTTGTTTTTTTTTGGTTTTTTTTTTTTAAACCTTTTTTTTTTTTTTTTTCTCGGTAAAACACATATAATTATTTAGTTTGTTTTTAACAGTAAAACACATTTTTTTTTTTTTGGGTTTTTTTTGTAAAAACATATTTTTTGGTTTTTTAAAAAAACAATAAAACACTTTATAAAATTTTTAAAACTTTAAAAACAAGTTAAAGAAAGGAGCCAGGACCAAGGGCACTATTCATCATCCTCTTCTTCATCTGTTGGCCCCAACGTCGCCTGTATGGCCAGCAGCTCGGCCACCAACTCCTTCATTCTTTTTTTTTTTCCCGCCAAGGTTTGGGGGATCATCCCTGTAACCAATAGAGAAAGAAACATAAATAGGAGTCCCAGACCGGTTTGTATGCTGGAAATAGATTTAGGGTTAATCAAATACATGTAAATGCATGACATATGTCCTTCTTCAAAGGGATACAGTTAATGCATTTCCCACAGGTAAGTGTTTAAACTCCTTAAACCGGACCTTCAACATTATTTAATGAAAACCAATAACTATTCACAAATGATTCTGCACCACCTCAAAGTTATTTAGGGTATTTTGGGGATTACAGCGCCGCCATCTGGACTCTGAAGCATAACACTTAATGAGGAGTGGAGAGTTGGATAAAGTACAGGGGAGTAGGTTACAGTGGTGCGTTGGGAATCCCGAGCATAGCTGGGTTGAGGGAAAGGTCATCACTCACACAATGCATGGCAGCACCTTCCTTTTTACAATCTGTATCCCATGCTGCCTGTAAATATTGCGCATTCCATATTCCCCAATATTGGTTTTGTTCAGTCTAATAACATGCATTAGATGGGTGAAGGGTGTTTTTCCATGTTTCTAATCTGTAGGTACAGTGTGATGGCTAAGTCTTTGGTTCTTAATACTAGTTAGGGTCCTCTTTAAGCTAACGAAGTGCCCACATGAAAGTGTGAACTACACATTGGCTACGCCTTTAGTTATGTGTGTGTTATTAGCTAAGCAAACATTAATATGAATAATGGCATGGAGACTTACGGAGTTGGTGGCCGACAGATGGCTGGTTGGGGCCAACAGGCTGCCCTTGGTCCTGGCTCTGCTGTGAAGAAGTCCCTGGAGAAACATGTGACATTTGGTTAGTACTTGTATAGAGTCACTATTCCCAACATATCTGGCTCCCAGTCTGGCTGACATCACTCACCTTCGCCAGGATCGACTTCAAGCATCTCTGCTGCCTCCTCCTCCACTATCTCACCCGCTCCAGAAGCTTCTACAAATACATAATAAAGGATAACTTAGTTTTTGGCCTGCCATGTATATCTTTGTGCCTATACATGAAGAGTGACATACCAGAGCCTTCCCCATGCGTGGCCAGGTATGACTCCACGCCCACGCGCCTTGGCCCCTCCTCTGTGGTAAGGTCCAGGGGCTGGTCTGAGGAGGCCACAGAGGAGGGGTAGGTCCGTCGCCCGGGAGATCCACCACCTTCACTCACAGATGCAGAGTCATGCAGCACTGGTCGGCCTGTACGTCTCCGGGTGCGGCGAATTCTGAAATCCATTTCCAACACTACCAAAGAAAAGTCATTATAAATAAAGGCATAACTTATACATTTGGAACATATACCATGCTATTGCTTTGTACTTACTTGGGAAATGGATCCCAAAATACCTCCGCACCCGGGGCATGTGCAGACGTTTCAGGTCCGACCAATGCTGCATTATCTGTGTGTGAGTGAAGGTGGTGCTGGTCACACGGTGGATCTCCGCGATGATCTCCCGGGCGATGTCCCTTTTCTCGCACACATTGGGCGCGAAGTCATACCGGCGCTGAAGCATGATCTGAAAAACATAATGGACACAGAGCTTTTACTTTTACACACAGACCCATATGTGTTGCATCACAAGTTGAGAATTTAATGTCATTAACACACACATTTCGAGTGGCAGCCATTTTTGGGGAGTGCCTTAAAGAGGACGTTGACTGTGATTGACAGTCTGGTCTTATGTTATATGTATCACACACCATGTACATACAGATAATAGCCAACATCAAGAATCAGGCCACCTGCATCTATGGCATGTTAGGATGGTTTAAACATCCAAGATGTAGCCTAATGCTTAGGCTTTTGGACCACGTGTGTGGCTTCCCGTTGTGTTTTTATGGCTTAGGAAAACAGTGTTCCTCAAACATCCGCATCAAGGTCCGAGACAGGCCAGGTTTGCCAGCTCGCCCCGCTACTCCACAGGTTAATTAACTGTTGCTAAGCCGGAGCAATTGGCCGAATTAGGACATCAGCATAGACAGTTGAAAACGTGGCCAGGCTCGGCCCTTGAGGATGAAGTGTGAGGAGCCAGTGATTAAACATTAAGAGACCCCAAACTAGTTCCAAACGCATCATTTACATTTAGGCCATCATTGACTATTCGATTAAAATGCACAGGCAGCCACTTACCAGCATGAGGATCTCTTCCTGTTGACGGGTGAAGATAGTGGGCGCCATCTTTATGCTTCTTCCAGGCAGCAGATAAGTGAAACCCCAGCGGTTTCCTGGTTCCGCTCGAACGTACGTTCGTACGAGCGCGTAGTCGTGCGCATAGGCGTCACACGCTGGGCTCATTATTTAAAGGTCCCTGCACCCAAAGCTCATTCTCTTTGAGCATTTGTGTACGATGGCACCGAAAAAGGCGATGAGCAAGCGACCCCAGCCAAGCAAGACTGCGGAGGGCCCCACAACAAGGTCCCAGCAAGGTCGGCGAAAACTGAGAGGCAAGACTCCCACCTCGGCCCCACCAAGGGACCCTGGACCCTCAGGTACCAAAAAAAGGGGCCCCAAGCCCCGTGCCCCTGCAGCCAAAAAGCTGGCAACTGCAGCACCCACCACCTCTGCCCCCAGAACAGGCAGCACAAGTGAGCCCACACCGGCCATGCCTTCAAGTAGGGCAGTTCGGAAACCCATGCCCCGCAGCAGGGCCCGAAGCCCATCCAGGGCCCGAACCCCATCCAGGGCCCGAAGCCCAGCCAGAGGCCGAAGAACCCAATCCAGGGCACGAAGCCCAGCCAGGGCCCGAACCCCATCCAGGGCCCGAACCCCATCCAGGGCCCGAAGCCCAGCCAGAGGCCGAAGAACCCAATCCAGGGCACGAAGCCCAGCCAGGGCCCGAACCCCATCCAGGGCCCGAACCCCATCCAGGGCACGAAGCCCAGCCAGAGGCCGCAGAAACCAATCCAGGGCCAGAAGCCCCTACAGGGCCCGCCGAACCCGATCCAGGGCACGAAGCCCAGCCAGAGGCCGCAGATCCCAATCCAGGGCCAGAAGCCCCTACAGGGCCCGCCGAACCCAATCCAGGGCACGAAGCCCAGCCAGAGGCCGCAGATCCCAATCCAGGGCCAGAAGCCCCTACAGGGCCCGCCGAACCCAATCCAGGGCCAGAAGCCCCTACAGGGCCCGAAGAACCCCATCCAGGGCCAGAAGCCCCTACAGGGCCCGCCGAACCCAATCCAGGGCCAGAAGCCCCTACAGGGCCAGCCACGCAAGAACACCCAGTCCCTTGGCCAGTCCAGTCCAGTCATTGGGAAGCCACCAATCCGGCCATTCCCCTACCCAGCCCCAGGCCATAATGTCACCACATGTGTCTGCACACATGGAGGAGCAGCCAAGCCAACCATCTGGCCGCACATTGCGCCGCGGCCAGTTGAGTGGGAGATTCTCCCATGACCAAAATATGGCATTGGCTAGTGGCCTTACATTATACTATGACGAGCTATATGGGAGCAAATCCAAACACACCACCAAGCAGCGCAAGATGGAATTGTTTGAAACCATTCTCCGACAAGTAAATGCAGCGGGGGAAGAGAGGAAAGATGTGTCCCAAATTCAGAAGAAAATCTCTGATCTGAAGTATGCTGTACGGCAAAAAGAAATTAAAAGGCATAATTACAGGTAAATAAATGTTTTCGATAAATATAATGTTTGGGATGTACTGTATGCACCTTTTCTGAGTACCAAACGATTTTCTCTTTTCAGCATGAAAACTGGAGGTGGCTTTCCATCTAAATTGGAGTTTACCCCTGCTGAGGAGATTGTGCTTGGACTTCTCCATCCGGTCGCGGTCGGTGGACATGCTGGTCTAAGGGACACAGACTCACCGACCCGTACCCACGGTGAGTACTCTTAAATCTGCATGTTTGCCTGTTTGCTAAATAATCTACAGTTCACTAGTAACAAGATAACGGGATGCCCCTATGGTTTGCCTTGCTTGGCCTCGCACTACTGTGGCTGTTTGTGTCCTCTTTTTGTCCCTGGGAATCACACATTTAGGCCCACAGCCATTATGGCAAAGTTCAAATGTCCAATTGGATTGTTAAAGTCATGAAGTTTCGCAAGATAAGTGAGATATTTGGAATCAATCACAAAACACACATCATTATGTATGGGTTGCCTTTTGGTTGTGTGAGTTGTGTTTGAGTTAACAATTTAATTAGCCACCCACAAACATATCTGACCTAGAGCAGCGAGACTCAACTGGCGGCCCGGGGTCCCAATGCGGACCTTGGCACCACATTCAAGGACCCCTGCCCAGACAGCCCTGCACTCAGTTACTTCTGTGTTGACGTGCTCAGAGCTGCCCCCTTGATCGGCGATGTAGTGGTTGGTCTCCTGCCCAATGTCATGGCTCCCTGAAACATAGCATTGCAATATGAAGTACTGCACAGGAAGAGGCATTGCAAGGTACACAGTAACTTTGTAAAAATTTATCTGGCCACAATCGTGTCCCGCTGCCCCTGCTCTGGCCCATCTGCCACAGTCCCCCCATGCCCCCCCCCACATAAGCCCCATACATTTGTAACAGATTGGCTCCATCCATCCCATCACCATCAATACGTTAACTCCCCCCTTTAGCCATCCAATCCCTGTCCCCTCAGCTCTGGCCCATCCAGCCCAGCAAGGGCAAGCAGCCTTTATTAGTTGGCACTTTGAAATCTCCAGCCCCTCCACCAGTGTATTTATTTTTAACTAGACACCCCCTGCGTCAGCACCATGGCCAGACATTCACCTCTCACCACATACCTTGAAATGGGCCTTTACAACAATTGTTTGAGTACCACGGACCTAGCGAATGGTAGGCTAAATCCAAAAATGTGCCTTGAAAGTTGTATGCTGACTGGGTACACTTCCTGACTTAGAACTGAGGTCAGTTAGCAGTTTTTCAGAGCCATTGCACCTATGTAAACTTGCGTGTGTTTGAACAAAGGTCACCATTGCTCTAGAGTTGAATAATATTACAAATAGAGCTATATTTGCTTACCTATCCAAAAAAAGGTTATGTGTGTGTGTTTACGTGGTTTGTTTTTCTCTTCTTCAGCCCAGCATGATCCCTCAGCAAGGGTAAACTCACCCCCCAGTTTGGTTATGCCTACCAGGTCCGTACAGCATAGGAGCCCAGATCAGAGATTTTCGGTAAGTTAATTTAGTAGCATAAATACTAACAAGTGCTTAAGAATGTGTTAAACTGTTGAAATCCAAAATTTGGACGCAAACTTAGCCTTTTTTTTTTGATATGTCCCTACAGACCCGCACACTCATGGAAGAGATCCAGGACATGGAGGAAGATGATGATGTCTCCGTACAGGGCACGTCGGATGAACTCCCCCTGGGTCCCAATTTGGAACTGCTCCATAATGTTTCTCTGGCCAATCCTCAGCAGCAGAGTGAATCTCCATCCATTGTGCTTGCACATGGGGAGACTGACACTACAGTCCCCAGTGTTCACTCTGCTGCTGAGGATTTGCAAAGCAGGCCGGTTGCTGTTGAGGGTACGACACCACGCGGCAGGGCACGCCCAAGAGCCAGGGTAATTGTGCGGCGGACGCCATTACGCCGCCCCACAATTTCCCAGGGGAGGCAGAGTGCCCTGCTTCAATTATGGACCCAACAAAGGGACTCTTATGACGCCCAGCTCGTTACAGAGCGTGAGCAAAGGCATGCCGACATGGTCAACATCCATACCAGTCTACAGGGCATCCTCGCGGAGTTGCGTACCCTCAACAGCAACGTGGCCAATGCAAGTAATGGCATCCAGTCAGCCATGGCTGAGATGACCAATATGCAGAGAAACATTGTGGAGCAGTTTCAAATTCACAATGCTGCCATGGCCCAGGCTAGGTCCCATTCACATGGACCTCCACCTGGACCTCCACCTGGGTATTATGGGCAGCCACCCTATTAAGCCATGGGTGTGTGGGACATCTTTTCTCTTAACCCCCACTGTATTTACTTGTCCTTTGAGGTTTCAAACAATCCATTTTGTGTTGCTCTGGCAGGTTGTGTTTTGTATTTGCTCCCATATAGCTCCTTAGAGTAATGCTTAAGGCCACTAGCCAATGCCATAGGTCTATGTGGAGTGTATCTGGCCACTTATGGCTTTACCTATGTATTTGGTTGGTGCTCCTCCTGTTTGCAGACATGTTTGTGTGACATTATGGCCATGCCCAAATATCCCTGGGCACAGGCAATATTAATGACTGGACTAGGCTGGCCTTTGGACTGGGTGTCCTTGTTTGGTTGTGCCACTCACTTCCAGGTGTAGATGTGCTCAATGTTTTTTTGTAATGTTATCCATTTGTAACCACAGATGTATGTGGAATGATTTCTGTTAAGCACTATAATTTTTCCTTTTCAAAGTAAAAAAAAAAATTCACTTACAATACTTGTGGCGTTTTTAGTGGGAAGACATTTTTAACAGCTTGGGCTAAACCAGATAATTTGGGTTTGAAGAGGTGTAACAATGCAAAGCTAAAGCTAAGGAAACTACATGAAATACATTAGGCAACAATTAAGGTCTAAATGTTTTACTTAGAGGTAATGCCACATTACGGCAAAACAACATATGTAACAAAAAGGATAACACAGACATACAGAATGGTGAGACAGGGAAAAAAATTAAGTAAAATGCTGGCTGATCAGGTTGGCTCGAACAGATTGGCCAGACTCACTGGGGGGCCCCACAAAATTCTCGACTTCATCCTCGACGGCTGAAGAGGGCAGGCTGTCCACATAACGTGGGACACGTTCCATGATGGCAAAATTGTGCAAAACAGCACATGCCATTATAATGTCGATCACTTTCTTGGGATCATATTGCAGGGCCCCCCCAGTATGGTCAAGGCAACGAAAACGTGTCTTCAGCAGACCAAAGGCCCTCTCCACAACAGCCCGGGTCTTGCGATGCGCACGGTTATACGCTTCCTGAGAGGCATCCTGGGGCCGCAGCACAGGCGTCATGAGCCAGGGTAGAAGTGGGTACCCGGAATCACCTTAAACAGAGAATTAAATGTAATCAAAATTAAAAAGGCAACACAACCAACACCAAAAATTTCACAGATATCATAATGATGTAAGGTAAAGTGTTCCCCAAAAAAAACAGGGCACATTAGGGCCCCCAAAAATTGCACTAAGGTATAACCTAAATAAAAATGGCACTTCTATATACCAATTAATTAACAAACATCTGCACGGCCAAGGGTATTTGTATTTTACATATATTTGTAGTTTTCAGACATGTTACAATTAGGATGCTGCTGAGGGCCTATCCACATTTCTCTGGAAACTACAATGTATGCAGTTTAAGTCCACTTTGACATTTAAAGACCAATAGTACAAAAGGAGCCAAAGGTCAAAGATCCTTGGGTATAAACTCCAAACCAATATATTTAGGCACAAGGAACTTACAGACATCCTAACTAAAGGGAAAACATTCTGAAGGCCAAAGCGAGACAAGCATTTTTTTGGTAAGTTCATAATATATGAGCCAAGAAAAAGGCAGTTGGACGCTTATGTAAAGTTTTCAAAAACAAACATATCAACAAATACAAGATTAATGCCACATTTAATAACACACAAATAGGACACACTTACCAAGCAGCCATGCGCCCGAAAATTCACCTGCCTCAAATCTCCGAAACAACCCAGATCGCCGGAGGATATAGGAGTCGTGGGACGATCCGGGGTAGCCGGCAAGGACACTCATAAACCGCATATCCGGACCAACCACGGCCTGGACATTAAGTGAGTGTCCCATTTTACGATTCCTTAAGGCAAAAACATACAAAAAGGGTAATTGATATTTGACCCAAACTAATAAATTAACCACAAAACATGTCTGCACTCTATTGGGAAAGACTAATGAAAAGCCGAGATAAAGCAGCTACACAAATGAGGGATAAACAAATATGCTGCCGCAAAGGAAAACAGGTTACATGACACGTTGGGCAACATAATAACCAATCTCAATACCTATATATATACTCGTCGGCTGCCCTAGGTACGAGTGCCACATGTGTGCAGTCAATTGCACCAATAACGTTGGGCATGTCGGCCACATTATAAAACCCAAGCTTAATGGCGTTTCTGGCTGCCATATCATCAGGAAAATAAATATATTTTTGAGTTATGGCAGCCATGCCTTCCAAAAATTTAGACAGTGCGCGGCTCAGCGTAGGCTGTGACATCCCCACAGAGAGGGCACCCAGCCTCTGGAACGAGCCGTTCGCCAAAAATTGAAGGCAGCCAAGCATCTTGGTCATACCTGAAATTGCATGCCCCTTCCTTGTGGTGCGGGCTAACCATGGCCGCAGCTCACTATATAATTTATGGAGGGAAGCGCGATTAAGCCTGGTCAGCTCGAACAGCTCAACATCATTCATGCTATCGATGTTCATGCGACGACGCAGGGGCAATCTGCTCTCAGACATCTCGATCAACTCAATGCCAAAAAGCATAAGCCCTTGATGTGCCACAAACTCGCTCCGCTCCATCCTACTCCCGAGGCCAAATAGCTGCCGGCAAACATTTCGTAAAGCAGCTCTTTAATGGGCTTCCAAACAATTAGCAATCACCTCTCTGAATTGGGCGCAAGCCCATGTGAAGGACGTAAAAAATAGGATCGGACGCAAATAATACGATTTGGACGGGAAAAACACACGAACTAACGCAAATTATACGATTCTCGTACGAAATGCGTATGTTCATATACGTCTATGCGCGAACGATCGTGCGAATACGAAATGGCCAAAAAAACAAGAAAAAATGACAAACACCCACCCAAACTTACGATTCTCGATACGAAATCAATTAACTTTGGCTCTTTGAATCGAGGGGATTGTCTTCCCTGATGGCACAGGCATATTTCAAGATGACACTACTAGGATTCAGGGGGTTCAAATTGAGAAAGAGGGGTTTAGGGCACATGAGAAATCATTTTCACACATGGATTGGCTGACCTGAGCCACACTAAGAATGTATGTAAAAGACTTTGTGGTCCATCATCAATAAAAGAAAAATGAATGCAAATCTGGACAGAAAACAAATGTTGAGACGTTACAGTGGAGGTGTGGAAATGATTCTGACATGAATATGTGCCATAATCAAAGCTAAACGTGGTCCAAAGGAATATTAGAGTTAAATCCAAAGAAGTTGTAATTCCACACAGCTCCAATGTTTGACCAAATTCAGAGCAGGGTTTGGCTGGTGCACGGAAGGGGCGCTGGGATCCTCAAACAAATTTTTTCAAATCCAACACAACTAGACCCCACAGTGAAAAATGATAAAATGTAGCTTTTACTATTGTTAGTTAAAATCAGCGCCTACATTGGGACACAAGGTCCTGTTTCCCATACCCCACAACTGCAATAAGTTTTAAGGTTTTTTTCAAAGCGGGGTCTGGCCGTGCTGGCTTTTCTCAAGATTTGCGAAATATTATAGTGTGTGACATTTTTGTTTGAGCCAGGCAGTGTATATCTCCTAACCACTTCCTACTGTACCTCATCACAGTGTCTATTATGCGGCTTCAATCACTAAGAAAAAGGGGCATGCCATGCAGTGCCCCAGCACACATCCTACGTAATAGAGGTGATGCATGTGGATGCCATGAGACAGGGACTTCAAAGAAAGAATTTTAGTCCAAAGATGTTGGCCTATGGTAAATTTGTAAATATGACAAAGCCCACAATACATTCTACATTTATAAACTGATAACACAAGTTACAGTTATACAGTCGTACCTTAATAAACGTCTAAATGCATGATCGCACTGGCAATAGCTTATATTATCCAATGCAATAATGGTCTATGAAGCTGAATTTTGACCTTTCATGTATTAGGCTCATAACATTACTTTCTAAATTGTTGGTCTTCTTTCCCAAAGATCACATTTTGCGAGGAGTCTCCATCCCCTACAGATGTGGAAAATGAGACTGTAAATACTCAGAAAAGCCTTTTGTTATTACATGGCATTGAATACATTAGCATGCCGCTGGTACTAGATCACTTTGGCCTAAGACAAATCTTCCCCTTTAATCTTCCTAGTTTGTCATGACTAGAATTCCTTTTTTAATTCCTAACAAATGTTCATTTAGTGAAACACTTGAGAATAAAATAAGTGGCACCAACCCAAATTCCATGTAGGTCTTCCAAAGAGAAAATGTTCAACTTGAATCCAAGAAGATTTATATTTATTCAAAGCTTTCTTTATTTTCTCCACTTGGTTTTCTTAATTTTATATTGACATATTCTCTTTATATATTTTACTGGTATTTATTCAAACTGTACAAATATACATATCCTTAACTACAACTGGCAGCTCTGAACTATAGCAATAGACATGGATAAGATTTCAAACTATTATTCTGTGGCATTGTTTATTTAATATGTTGAAGAGGACCGCCGGTGAAAGCTCGGTGCTCTGACCCTGATACACCACCGCACATCCCTCCAGGAACCCAGCACCAGATGACTTGTACTCACCCCTTTTGCACTCCCTTGATAGCAAATGTTCATCTGGCTTTCTCAATGCAGAATGACTTGTCCATAAGTCATCTGTTGCTTTGATCTGGGACCTGGACAAATAAGATTCTTCACATACATCAGTAACTACAGATAACTGTTTATACTAGTACTGTATTTATAGTATTGGTTTACAGTATTGCTGAAGGACATTTAAAGTTAATATTTTAAAGATACAGCCCAAGAGTCCAGCCACAGCTGCATGGACATCCTCTCATCCTTGCAGCATGGGGGCATCCCAATTTGGAATGTCTTTCTGTGCATCCCCCTGGCTGGGAATTCCAAGCGATCAGCCCAAACTTTCAACTCCCTTGTGTGATGACCACTTTACAGTAGATCAAGTCAAGATATAGGTACTGGATTCTTTTTGAGTTTAAGGTTTTTGAATAGCCTACTACTATTACTACTACTAACATTACCCTAGTATTACAGTAAATGTGTATCAACCATTATTGCAAGTGGTTCTTTTTCAAAAAACAAACTCTTTTTCTTAGATGGGCCTATTGCTTGTAGCAAATCCAGAAAACCTCAACCAAAAAAAAAAAAAGATTCTAAAAGTAAAATCTGTATTCTATAACCTGTAATGTTATCAGATGTTTTAAGACGTATAGCTCCACCAATATGCAAATTCTCTTGTTCTTCTATGAGAGCAGCCATGAAAATAATAAAGCTAAATCACAATCATAAATAACCAGATGCTAAAGTTGATATAAGTGAATTGATTACGCACAAATCAAGTTTGATCTGAAACTCTGTAAATTTCATGATGGCAACAAATCCAAAACTCTTTGCTGACCAGCCCCCACTGCCTTCCCTTGGGCGATGCAATGGGCTTTGTGGTAGACAGCGGTGGTCACGCCCACCAGGCATTTATGAGAACGCTGACTGGATGATCTCAAGAAAGCCTGGCTGGCATGGCCAACCTGCTGGCCACATCCCTGGATTTCCTCTAGTTTTGGAGGTGTTCCCGCCACCGTCCTATCGGAGTAGCTGGCTGAAGAGTGAGCTAAAAGGAAGCTGGGGATGCAGTCCTTGAGACCGCTATATCAGTTCACACAGCAAGAGGGGCTGACAAGTCCATAACCCTCACCCTATTACCTGCACTCCCAAAGCCCAGGGAAGTGCAGAAGAGCCCCGAGCTCATGAGGGCTATGCTGTCTGGTAGCCTTCAGGGCCAACAGTCGGCCTCTCTACCCTGGTCTACTAGTCCCTATAGCTGGTGCCCAGGCTGATTTTACTGGGGAGGGGGGACCCCACAACTTTTTGTTTTTAAGGGTTTAACCCTTGATAGTACACATAGTAGTTGTATTTTATTTAAGAAGTGCATTAAGCGCTATTTTCAGTTTGGGGGGTCTCCTGGGCAGAAAAGGGTGTCTACTGATACATATGTGGTTATATATATATATATATATATATATATATAATTTTCCTTCAAATCACAGTTAAATATGTATTGTCTGGCAACAGAGGGTGACAACATTTATTGATAGGCTGGCAGTTAAAGAGTTAATGTACCTAAGCCATGATGTGGTTCATTAACATTTGGGATGAGCGAAACGTCCGGACGAACCCGAATTCGTTCCGAATTTCAGGAAAAATTCGATTCTGAACAAATCCAAATTTCCCCGTGATTCGATCGATCGAAGTTTTCCTTTAAACTCCATTTATTTCAATTACAGGCATTCTAAAATGGTGGATGAACAAGTCCAGACATATCCCCTGGGGCAAGGTATCATGGGAAAGTCACATGCAGCCTATCAGCAGCCAGGAAGCCCGGTGACGTCACCGTGCAATATAAACCGGCAGCCATTTTCCTTGTGCGCAGTTCAGCGTTGTATTGCGGCCAGAGCAGAGCTGGTTACAGACAGGGACAGAGTTAGAGATAGGTAGGGAGAGTCAGAGAGACCGACAGAGAGGCAGAAAGAGAGGTAGACAGAGCCAGGGAAAGATAGTGAAAGATAGGGAAAAACCGGAACGATCCAGGCAGGGACAGCATTGAAGTGACAGGGATTTTTTTTTTTTCTATTTTCATTAGCCAGATCAGTTTTCAATTCAATTTCAGTTCTTTGTGCTGTAAACCTGCCTTGCCACTGTGCATCCTATCAATGCAGTGGCATATTTAACCCTATCTGTTACACACAAGCATTTCTCATTACTGGATTAGTTTTAATATTTTTTTGTCTGGTTTAAATACATCAGCCCACATGGGCATCCCAAACCAGCACATGTCACCCTATCTGTTATACTAAATAAGCGTTGTTCAGCCTCATTTTAATTAAGCTATTGCATTTTGAATTTGTTTTTGTCTGCTTTAAATACACCAGCCCACATGGGCATCCCAAACCTGCACGTAGCACCCTATCTGTTATACTAAATAAGCATTGTTCAGCCTCATTTTAATTAAGCTATTGCATTTTGAATTGGGTTTTGTCTGCTTTAAATACACCAGCCCACATGGGCATCCCAAACCAGCACATGTCACCCTATCTGTTATACTAAATAAGCGTTGTTCAGCCTCATTTTAATTAGGCTATTGCATTTTGAATTGGGTTTTGTCTGCTTTAAATACACCAGCCCACATGGGCATCCCAAACCAGCACATGTCACCCTATCTGTTATACTAAATAAGCGTTGGTCATCCTCAGCTTAATCAAGCTATTGCATTTTGAATTGGTTTTTGTCCTGCTGCCAAAACACTGGGCCGCAGGGTATCCCAAACCTGCACGTAGCACCCTATCTGTTATACTAAATACCCTTGTTCATCCTCAGCTTAATCAAGATATTGCATTTTGAATTGGTTTTTGTCCTGCTTTTAAAAAAAACACCAGGCCGCAGGGTATCCCAAACCTGCACATAGCACCCTATCTGTTATACTAAATACGCTTGTTCATCCTCAGCTTAATGAAGCCATTGCATTTTGAATTGGTTTTTGTCCTGCTGCCAAAACACTAGGCCGCAGGGTATCTCAAACCTGCATGTAGCACCCTATCTGTTATACTAAATAAGCATTGTTCAGCCTCATTTTAATTAAGCTATTGCATTTTGAATTGGGTTTTGTCTGCTTTAAATACACCAGCCCACATGGGCATCCCAAACCAGCACATGTCACCCTATCTGTTATACTAAATAAGCGTTGTTCAGCCTCATTTTAATTAGGCTATTGCATTTTGAATTGGGTTTTGTCTGCTTTAAATACACCAGCCCACATGGGCATCCCAAACCAGCACATGTCACCCTATCTGTTATACTAAATAAGCGTTGGTCATCCTCAGCTTAATCAAGCTATTGCATTTTGAATTGGTTTTTGTCCTGCTGCCAAAACACTGGGCCGCAGGGTATCCCAAACCTGCACGTAGCACCCTATCTGTTATACTAAATACCCTTGTTCATCCTCAGCTTAATCAAGATATTGCATTTTGAATTGGTTTTTGTCCTGCTTTTAAAAAAAACACCAGGCCGCAGGGTATCCCAAACCTGCACATAGCACCCTATCTGTTATACTAAATACGCTTGTTCATCCTCAGCTTAATGAAGCCATTGCATTTTGAATTGGTTTTTGTCCTGCTGCCAAAACACTAGGCCGCAGGGTATCTCAAACCTGCACGTAGCACCCTATCTGTTATACTAAATAAGCATTGTTCAGCCTCATTTTAATTAAGCTATTGCATTTTGAATTGGGTTTTGTCTGCTTTAAATACACCAGCCCACATGGGCATCCCAAACCAGCACATGTCACCCTATCTGTTATACTAAATAAGCGTTGTTCAGCCTCATTTTAATTAGGCTATTGCATTTTGAATTGGGTTTTGTCTGCTTTAAATACACCAGCCCACATGGGCATCCCAAACCAGCACATGTCACCCTATCTGTTATACTAAATAAGCGTTGGTCATCCTCAGCTTAATCAAGCTATTGCATTTTGAATTGGTTTTTGTCCTGCTGCCAAAACACTGGGCCGCAGGGTATCCCAAACCTGCACGTAGCACCCTATCTGTTATACTAAATACCCTTGTTCATCCTCAGCTTAATCAAGATATTGCATTTTGAATTGGTTTTTGTCCTGCTTTTAAAAAAAACACCAGGCCGCAGGGTATCCCAAACCTGCACATAGCACCCTATCTGTTATACTAAATACGCTTGTTCATCCTCAGCTTAATGAAGCCATTGCATTTTGAATTGGTTTTTGTCCTGCTGCCAAAACACTAGGCCGCAGGGTATCTCAAACCTGCATGTAGCACCCTATCTGTTATACTAAATAAGCATTGTTCAGCCTCATTTTAATTAAGCTATTGCATTTTGAATTGGGTTTTGTCTGCTTTAAATACACCAGCCCACATGGGCATCCCAAACCAGCACATGTCACCCTATCTGTTATACTAAATAAGCGTTGTTCAGCCTCATTTTAATTAGGCTATTGCATTTTGAATTGGGTTTTGTCTGCTTTAAATACACCAGCCCACATGGGCATCCCAAACCAGCACATGTCACCCTATCTGTTATACTAAATAAGCGTTGGTCATCCTCAGCTTAATCAAGCTATTGCATTTTGAATTGGTTTTTGTCCTGCTGCCAAAACACTGGGCCGCAGGGTATCCCAAACCTGCACGTAGCACCCTATCTGTTATACTAAATACCCTTGTTCATCCTCAGCTTAATCAAGATATTGCATTTTGAATTGGTTTTTGTCCTGCTTTTAAAAAAAACACCAGGCCGCAGGGTATCCCAAACCTGCACATAGCACCCTATCTGTTATACTAAATACGCTTGTTCATCCTCAGCTTAATGAAGCCATTGCATTTTGAATTGGTTTTTGTCCTGCTGCCAAAACACTAGGCCGCAGGGTATCTCAAACCTGCACGTAGCACCCTATCTGTTATACTAAATAAGCATTGTTCAGCCTCATTTTAATTAAGCTATTGCATTTTGAATTGGGTTTTGTCTGCTTTAAATACACCAGCCCACATGGGCATCCCAAACCAGCACATGTCACCCTATCTGTTATACTAAATAAGCGTTGTTCAGCCTCATTTTAATTAGGCTATTGCATTTTGAATTGGGTTTTGTCTGCTTTAAATACACCAGCCCACATGGGCATCCCAAACCAGCACATGTCACCCTATCTGTTATACTAAATAAGCGTTGGTCATCCTCAGCTTAATCAAGCTATTGCATTTTGAATTGGTTTTTGTACTGCTGCCAAAACACTGGGCCGCAGGGTATCCCAAACCTGCACGTAGCACCCTATCTGTTATACTAAATACCCTTGTTCATCCTCAGCTTAATCAAGATATTGCATTTTGAATTGGTTTTTGTCCTGCTTTTAAAAAAAACACCAGGCCGCAGGGTATCCCAAACCTGCACATAGCACCCTATCTGTTATACTAAATACGCTTGTTCATCCTCAGCATAATGAAGCTATTGCATTTTGAATTGGTTTTTGTCCTGCTGCCAAAACACTAGGCCGCAGGGTATCTCAAACCTGCACGTAGCACCCTATCTGTTATACTAAATAGACTTGTTCATCCTCAGCTTAATCAAGCTATTGCATTTTGAATTGGTTTTTGTCCTGCTGCCAAAACACTAGGCCACAGGGTATCCCAAATCTGCACGTAGCACCCTATCTGTTATACTAAATACGCTTGTTCATCCTCAGCTTAATCAAGCTATTGCATTTTGAATTGGTTTTTGTCTGGTTTAAATACACCAGCTCACATGGGCATCCCAAACCAGCACATGTCACTCTATCTGTTATACTAAATAAGCGTTGTTCATCCTCAGCTTAATCAAGCTATTGCATTTTGAATTGGTTTTTGTCCTGCTGTCAAAAAAACACCAGGCCGCAGGGTATCCCAAACCAGCACGTAGCACTCTATCTATTATACTAAATACGCTTGTTCATCTTCAGCTTAATCAAGCTTTTGCATTTGGAATTGGTTTTTGTTCTGCTGCCAAAACACTAGACCGCAGGGTATCCCAAACCTGCACGTAGCACCCTATCTGTTATAATAAATAAGCTTGTTCATCCTCAGCTTAATCAAGCTATTGCATTTTGAATTGTTTTTGTCCTGCTGTCAAAACACCAGGCCGCAGGGTATCCCAAACCTGCACGTTGCACCCTATCTGTTATACTAAATAAGCTTGTTCGGCCTCAGCTTTATTAAGCTATTGCATTTTAAATTGGTTTTTGTCCTGCTGTCAAAACCCCAGGCCGCAGGGTATCCCATATTGCCAATTTTCATAGTATCTGGTGCAGAGAAGCAGTTCCTCACTTTATTTAGCTTCTGCTTCTTAAAGTAAACACATTTTTTAAAGTGCCTATTGCGCATTTCAAATACATAAAAATGTCAGGCAGACAAGTGCCAGGATGTTCAAAGAGGAGTGGCAGAGGCCAAGATTCAGCAGGCAGAGGTCGCCGCAGACTAGGGGCGAGTGGCAGCAGGAGTCACGGTGAGAGACCTGATCTGCCAGTATCTGCTAGCGGTCGTGTCTCCACCAGTAACGCATCTGCCGTGGTAGATTGGTTAACGCGGTCATTCACATCATCACAAGTTACATCTGACACTTCCAGTCTAGGGTCGGTAGGTTCCTCTGACACACCCCTGAGTTGGCATGCCCCGAGAGCAGTCCCTGTCCTCCCATTGCCTCTGTCCTACGCTGTTCCCTCCCCCAGCGACATATCCTATGCTTTGGGTTCAGCTCCACTCTTTAGTGAGGAGGACGATCAGATAGAGGACAGTCAGCAGCTACTGCCCAGCCAAGAAATGGAGGGGGCTTTTTTAGCTAGGCAGACAAATAGTGATGTGGAGAGTGTCGTGGGTGTTGCGAGCATTCCAGCTCCTGCGCCAGACACTGTTGAGGAAACCGAGAACATCAGTGACGTGCAGCCACAACTCGGTGATGATGATGATGAAGAAGCCGATCGCACTTGGGAGCCGGGTTCAGAAGGGGCTTCATCATCATCATCAGGAGAAGAGGGGCGCAGGTTGCCCCGGAGTCAGCAGCTGAGGTCGCAAGGTGTTAGCAGCATGGTTGGCAGTCAGCATGGGGGCAGAATTGTAAAACCTGGAGCTAAACGGGGCCGGGCCAGGGGTAGAGCACCTGCTGCACGGCAGGCTAGCTTATCGGGAGGTAGTGGAGCAGGGGTTCCTGGAGTTGGCGACAGTAGCAGTGAATCAGTGCGGCCTGTTGGTGGGAAAAGTAGCTACTCGGCAGTGTGGCAGTTTTTCCTGAAGCATCCGCAGGAGGGTAACATGGCCACATGCAAGATATGTAGGCAGAAGGTGACGCATGGGCAGGGCCCAAATGTTGGCACCACGGCCCTGCGTCAATATATGATGCGTCACCATAAAGCGGCCTGGGAGAACCGAGGCTCCGAAGAGGTGGTCCAGCCTGCTTCCTCACCAAGTGGCACGCCACTCCCAATTTCTTCCAGCCAAGGCTCCAGCACCTCAGCCAAGGGCACCTGTGCGTCATACCCATCCTCTGTCCCTCCTCCTGATGCTCCTGCTCCTCCTCCTCCTCCTCCAAGTCATGCATCCCTCCAGCAATCCATCAGCGAAGCCATGTCCAAGAGACAACAGTATGCGCCCACTAATCCTACAGCGCAGAAGCTGAATGTGCTCCTGTCCAAGTTGCTGGTGCTGCAGTCGCTCCTTTTCAGGTGGTGGACTCTGCACCTTTCAGAGAACTGATGGCTTGTGCCGAGCCGAGGTGGAGAGTCCCAAGCCGTCATTTCTTTGCCAAGAAGGCAGTACCAGCTCTGCTCACTTTTGTTGACTTTTACGGCCACATGAACCCCGTTGGAGCTGAACTGGAGGAGGAGGAGGAAGAGGAGGAGGAGTGGCCCAGTGAAGTACAGTTTAGGCTTGGCGAAATGGCTGGTTTATCTAGTCAGCGGACAGGAGAGGAGGAGCAGGAGCAGCCAGAGGAGCTAGAGGTTTTTGAGGAAGGCGAGACAGAGGACCCAGGCACACCGTGGCAGTATGCAGTGGAGATGGAGACAGGTAGTCCCTCCGAGTCACTTGCGCAAATGGCAGGAAGCATGCTCACGTGCTTGCGTAGTGACCCCAGAATTGTTTCCATTTGTCGCCGGGATGACTTCTGGCTGTCCACCTTATTGGACCCTCGCTTCCGGCACAAAATGGGGGCATTTTTTAAACCGGCCGAGAGGGAGGACAAACTGAACTACTACAAAGACATTCTACGTAGTCAGTTGGCCGATGCCTATCTGTGCCATGGTCCATACTCTCGCAGGTCTGACTCGGGGGGACCTCTGTGCTCACCTTCCACTGCCATGGCTGCTGGGGGGGTTGACAGGAGCAGCAGCAGCAGCTCCATCAGCAGCATCTAGATTTTTAACTTGATAACTACACCTTTTGCACCGAAGCCCGGCATTCAACTGACACTCATCTGGCACTATATGGCCTTAACGTTTCTAAAATAAACCCCTTTATCTTGTTAAGTACATTACATATAAACATACATACAGGGTTTTTTTTATAAAATAATTCCACATAGAGAGAGCAGAACTTAGTAATTAAACCTTTCTGTCCTGTTTTGATAAACAGTTAATATGTTCCTTAAAGTATCTCCTGAAAAAAAGATCATATCCATACTTTGTTTCAGAATAGGGATTTAGTGTCCCTAAAAAAAGTACACATACACTACAAGTCAAAAGTTTTAGAACACCAACATTGTTTAATGTTTACTGATATTTACACAGTTTACACATGGTCAAACATACTTTGAAATGAAAGCATAGAGGAAATAAACAAGTTGTACAAGAGTAATAGAAATAATAGATTCACTTTAACAAAGTAAGACCTCTCGCTAATATATCAGTATTACACAATTAAAGCGGAACAAAACCTGGCAGTGGCCGGCCTGGAATCCAAATCAGGGTGTCCCGCTGTGTGTACCCTACCAGTGCGCCTGTAAAAATGCACCTTTCCCCGCTACAATAATGAGAGGTGCTTGCTTTGACTACATCATTCGGCAGGTGACTTTCATTGTTTACAACGGGGTGCACGTGCTGCTGCATCCCCGGTGTTGTGTGCATGCTCCCGCCCCAGCCATTTAGATCAATGAGAGCTGCCGAATGACGTAGTTACAGCAGGCAGCTCTTATTGGATGAGAGCCCTTGCTTGCGCCGTTGGACCGAGTAGATGTGACTTTTACTAGACTTACACAGTGAGGTGTGGGTCCCGGAACAAAACACAGGAAAGTCAAATTCCCAGGTTTTGTTCCCCTTTAAAGTATTAGATACTGCCATTTGATAATGTTTAGAAACCTCTTCTCAACATTGTTTCCACAAATTGATGTCATCCTTTTGTTCAGTTCATACCAAATAAGATCTGGAAAGTGTGCAGATCACGTCATTCTTTGAAGCCTACTGGTCTTTTCCTAGTTAGTTCTGACATAATCTTCTGGATAGAAGTTTTGGATAATTAATTTTGATTTCATGCTGGAGCATGAAAATGCTATGGTAGCACTTTTGTCCAGTGTGCCTGTTCCATCAAAAGAGCCCCAGATCATTATGCTTCTGCCTCCATGTTTGACAACAGGTGTCACAAACTTAGGAATCATCCTTTCACCTTCTTGATAATGCGCACCTTGTGATGTTTTGAGTCATCAACCCATTAAAACTTTTCATTCTTCAGTAGCCACTGGAAATGCAGCTGTGCTCGTTCTGTTTAGATTAACTTTGCCAGACTGATGTCCATGCGGAATGGAGTGAGCGCTGCTACATCCCTGTACCTGCTTCTACCTGTGAACATGCCGTGTTGACCATTCAGAATGGCCTGGTGAATCTAGGGAGGCAGCTGCAGTGCAGAGATGTGAGTGGAACAGGCGATCCGGGGTTTCACGAAATTCGGAAATTGTGGCATCCCAATTTCGGTTTCCCCAAAAAGAGGTAGACAAAACTTTCCAGGAGTCTTATGGACTCATAGGTGATGTACTCCTCTTTAAGCAAATAAAGATTTTAGAAAGTATGATCCAAATTATAAACCAGCTGGCCTTCCAACTTCTCAGCATCTTTATAAAAAATATATATACATGCGGCACATTTGTGACATTGCAGGAATACATGCATTATGTATTTTTTTTTCATTTTATAATCTCCCTATGCTTGCATGGAAACAGGATTTTCATATGAACAGATGGCAACCACGCAAATCAGCTTCAAGGGTGAATTCTAGGTTCAACTCAATTCACTTCTCACTACCCAAATGGAGCATTTAAGTGGAACTCTTGGCACTGCAAACACAGTCTTCTTGTTTTTTTGTATGTAAATAATATTCTGACAAATGTAATAGCGCAGGGCAGTTTCTAGCATAAATAGCTCTCAGAGCAGGGAGAAAAAAAACTACCCCCCCCCCCGGTATCCTACAGTAACCCCCAAAAAATAGAGACTTACTGTACTCCAAATATCTATCACCAGTATGTTGCCAGGGCGTAAATAACATGTTGCAGAGCTGCTATACTGCACATTCTACCAACAAATCCCCTCCACAGCTTATTCTGTATGGGAATGGAGTAATGATAAAAACAGAAGCCACTTTTAGTCATGAGTGGATAAGCCATAGTTTACTGCAACACCCAGCATCAACCACCACCAAAACTATTTAAACCCTTCTGTGATTTCATCTGGAGCCCTAGAGGTTTCCCCATATACTCATCACAATCCTCAGTCCCATAATGCATGAATAGGCCTCTGGCAACATCTAAACTACATGCCATAGACATGGGAACAAAGTTCTCCTGCCGTATCTCCCTTTTATTGAGGTGAGCTGTACACATTTTATGGATGTTGTGAGAATGCAGCAAAGACAATAATCACGGACAATCTTCATCAGATAGCTGAAGTCACAAAATATTAATTAGGTTGACTGCATGCAGAAGGGTTCAGGAAAACAAAAGTATTTGGTAAACGGTGACATTTGTAGTGCCTTGATAAATATTTTTTTCTTAAAGAAAACAGGAACTCATACTATGAATGAAGGAAGTTACATCATAGAGGGACAGAATACACAGAAAATGTAGTGCAGTAAAACCAATGACCATACGGTGGCAGAAAAGCATTGGAAATACACATGCTGAACACGCATCATTAATATAACTGCTGAATGTAGAAAAACATGATTTTTCTATGTTTTTGTGGGGCAGTGGACTAGTTGAGGTTTTACCCTTCCTGCCACCGTGCCTCTCTTAAATTTCCCACAGTGCATGGTAGATGCTGCAGGTCTCCAAATGTGCCCCTGTAATCCTTGGGGTTTTCTTATAAATAAAGACACTCCACCATCTATAGGCCACTGTAGGCAAAATAATATACGCACAGTAGCTTTAATCCATTGCTATCTATTTCTCTAGTATTGTCTGTTTAATACATCCATAATAATCTATATTTAACTCTCTGGTAGTTTTTCTTCTTCTACAGAGCAGAGCTGTGGCCGAGATGCCATCCTTTCTCTGCTCACTTCACAATGAATTCAAGTGGACCTTTACCCTGAATAAGAGACATCTTATATCAGGGGTGAGCAATTATTTTTTCCATGGGGCCCCATGAGAAACTAAAAATATTGTGGAGGGCCGGGTCAAAATGCTGAACTCAATTCTGCATAATATTAATTGTATTTCTTTATAAAAAGCAATACATTCTTTTGGAAAACTTGCATTCAGCATCTTTGTTTAGTGGACATTTTGAGAGCTAAAGTGACAACGATCATTTGCACTTAGCTGACAACTGGAGGGGAGGGTGATACCGGTTGGTAGGATCCACAGAAAGGGGGGATATAGCCCCACAGATGTCAGCAGCTCACTCTTCCACCACACTGGGCAGAGCAAATGTACTTCCCCCCAATTCCCTTCCTCTCCTTCCCCTTAAGCTTAGCAGCAGCCCGAGGATGGCTTCCAGTCAGGGCACTCATGAGTCCCGCCCCTCCACCCAGGCAAGATGGCGCTGGAGCCTACTTCCTTCTCCTCCCCTTGTTGGGCTCTTTTTCACGGTCGGGCACCCGCCCATCCCTCTTCACAGCGTTTGGGCGCCTCCCGCACTGTACACAGGCGATCACTTAAGCAGAAGCCAATCGGCCGCTCGGCTTGTCGGATCTGACGAGCTGAGCAGCCAATTGGCTGCTGCTTAAGTGGTCACCTGTGAACAGTGCGGGAGGCGCCGACCCACTGCAAAGAGGGATGGGATGGCGCCTCGCAGACAGCACGAGGGAAGCCGAATCACGAGCGGAGGGACTTGATTGGGCCGGTCAGAGCCAATCAAAGGGCCGTATACGCCCCCGGGCCTTACAATGCCCAGGTCTGTCTTATATGTTTCCCATACCCTGTACATACAGATTGCTCCCATTAAAAATCATCCTACCTGCATATACTGCATGTAATGATCCTTTAAATATCCAAGATGGTGGCTCATGGAGCATCAGGCAGCCTGAAAACAGGAAGTGCCTTCTGACTGTGTCGCTCTGCATTCTGGGATTGCTGTCCTTTCCGTGACCCCACCTCTGCTCTGTCTGTGCAAAGCACAGCTATAACCCTACCCTCTGTACTTTATTCGGCTCTCCTCTGCTCAATATATGATGCTTCAAAGTCAAGATGGCGGCGCCCGTATCCTAGAGTCCTGAACGGAGTTGCAGCCCGGTGGGAGAAAGAATAATAAGCAAGTGACTAAAAACTTAAAATATATTAATTTTTCATGCTGGGGAATAGTTTTTTAAGGGTTTAGGCATTTCATTAAATCATGCTGAAGGTCCGGTTTAAGTACGCAGCCCTATTACCTGTGTGCAGAGTGGGCGTTGAGCTGAAGGTACTCTTTAATGTCTGATGGATACTATTAGCATGGGTGGTTATAAATAACCTTTTCTTGGAAAACACTGCTAATAAATTATTTTTAGATCAAGTGTAACCAAAATTTTAGTCTAAACGTATTCACCCTACACGATTACTTCACCTTTTTCCTGTAAAATTATTAATAGTACGTATTGTAGACTACTGTATATATTTGTAAAAGTCACCCTTAATTGTAGTCACACATTGTAGTCACACATTGTAGTCACACAGTCAGAAGTATATACAAAATATAAATATATATATATATATATATATATATATATATATATATATACCAATTATTAAGTATTAAATAGATAACAAGAATACCCCCCGCGAATAATAGAATAAATAGTAAATACTGCACAGTGCTGAAAGTGGCAAATTGCTAATACACCCCCAAATGTGGTGCAAAACGACATATGTCCATCATGTTCAACCAAGGGTGTTGGGGTAAGGAAAGATATTTTTTATTTTATTTATTATTTTTTTTACTGATAACAGCTAATAGTAACTGTTAATGTTATTTTCTTCTTCCTTTTTTGAAGCTGTCATTGGTGGATGCCCTAGCACGCTTCTGTGGGTGGCTATTCAACAGATTTATAGTTCTTATGGTAAAAAATGATTGTCGCCTTCAGAAACTGATTTTTTTTCCGGTAGAAGTGCCCCTTTATGTTTAGAGAGGATTTTACCTGAAATAGTGTTTGCCCATTTATATATTTATACAAGTTAATCATGTCCACCCTCAGTCGTTTCCTCTCAAGACTAAAAAGATTTAATTCTCGTAATCTTTCCTCATAACTAATATACTTCAATCTCCTCTACACCCTTTCTATAGTCAGAGTGTCCTTTCTATGAACTGGTTCCCAGAACTGAAAGACATATTCCAGGTGAGGGCACACCAGTGCCTTGTAAAGAGGCATAATTATCCCTATCACATGATTCCATGTCTCTTTTAATGCATGATAATATCTTGGTAGCCTTGGAACCAGCTGCCTGACATTGCATGTTGTTATTTAGCCTGGGGTCTACCAGTACCCTCAGATCCTTCTCAACAAGTTTCTCCCAGTTTTACTCCCCTGAGGACATATGTGGCCTTCGGGTTATTAGACCCAAAGTGCATGACTTTACATTTCTTCACATTGAACTTCATTTGCCAAGTGGATGCCCAGACACTCAACGTGTCCATGTCAGCCTGAAGCTTGTGAACATCTTCAATAGACTGCACTGTCCTACATATATTCTATGTAGTTTATAAACAAGTTGAATAATAGTGGGCCTGGCACTGAACTTTTGGGTACACCAATACAACCAGTAATTATTCAGAGTAGGTATTAAAAACCACCAGTCTCTCCTTCAGCCAGTTTTCAATCCAGTTACAAACTGTTTTTCTCTAATCCTGAAGACCTCAATCTCCCCAATAAGCATCTATGGGGGACAGTGTCAAATGCTTTTGCAAAATCCAGAAAAACTACAGCCACCCCTTTGTCCAGGCTTCTACTCACTTCCTCATAGAAGCCAATCAGGTTAGTCTGGCAGCTTCTGTCTTTAGTAAAACCATGCTGGTTGTCACTAATAAAATGATGCATAGTTACATATTTGTGTATGTAGTCCCTTAATAGCCCCTCAAGCAATTTTCCCACAATGGAGGTTAACTTACAGGTCTGTAATTGCCCAGAGAAGATCTAAGGGTTGATTCAGAGCCCCTCTCTCATCATTTTTATGGAGGTCTTGCTACCAAATGAAAAATCATGCAAAAATTAAAACATTTCACACTAAAGTTGTTGCAAAAAAAAGGCTTTGCTGAATCAGATGAGGGGAAAAAATGTACGAGAATGGAAATAATTACATAAAAAGGTGAGAAAAGGGCTCTGAATCAACCCTCTAGAGCCCTTTTTAAAAATGGACACTACATTTGCCTTGCGCCAGTCCCTTGGCGCTATACCAGTTGTTGCTGAGTCTTTAAAGATCAAGAGCAGAGATAACTGAGCTGAGTTCATCAAGAACTCTTGGGTAAAGTCCATCTGGTCCTGCAGTCTTATGCTCATTTAAATTATTTAGTTTTTCTTGGATGATATCTATGTTTAGTTTGTTGAGTATTATACTTGCGCTATTGCTATCAGTGGCATCTTCTGTGTTGGCACCTTGCTCCTCTCTTGTGTACAGAGTTCTAAAGTATCCATTTAACAGCTCCACCTTCTCTTCATCCCCAGTGACCATTTCCACATTATCATTAATTAGGGCACCTGCCTGTTCTAATTACATTTTCTTCTACATTGTATATTTAAAGAAAAACTGCTTTATTTACATGCTTTATTCACTAATTTATACTTTTCAAGAGTTACAGCTGAGAGCTCAGCCTTGTAATGTTTAAATGCCCTTTTCCTGTTCTTTATTGCCTTTTTAACTGCAGGTGTCAGCCATAAGGGGTTTATTTCAGCCTCTTATATTTGTTACCTATAGGAATAAATGATGTGACGTTGGTACTCACAATTGATTTAAAGCCCTGCCATTTGGCATCTGTATCCTTATTCCTCAACAGATGCTCCCAGTCTATGTCCTGGAATACAGCTCTGAGCCTAGGGAAGACTCCCTTCCTAAAATTCAGTATTTCTGCCCTCCTAGGCAGAAAATCTTTCTTACAGTTTATGTTAAAATACAACTATATTGTGGTCACTGTTACCAAGATTTTCACTGACTGTTACTCTCCCTATCAGGTCATTATCATTTGACACTACCAGATCCAAAAGAGCATCACCCCTAGTAGGTGCCTCCATGAACTGATTCATATAGTTATCTTGTAGCAAGCTGAGGAATGCTCTGCCTCTTGTAGTTGAAACAGAACCATGTCTCCAGTCGATACCTGGGTAGGAGTTGAAGTCCCCCATCACCACCACTGTGCCAGCCTGTGATGCCCGCTCTATCTGTTTATGCAGCTGACCCTCTATTTCCTCAGTTATGTTTGGGGGTCTATAGATTACACCAAATTGGATTTTAACATTGTTATATCTCCCCGCACCTCTACCCCAGGGAATCTACAATAATATATGCTTTGAATTCTTGCTTTACTTAGAGACACACTCCACCCCCTTTCCCATTTGCTCTGTCTTTCTGAAAGAGAGCAAAAACTTGAAGATTGACATTCCAGCCATGTGTGGAATCCAGCCATGTCTCAGCCACACCAATAACATAAATATTTTCTTCCAGTACCAGAGCCTCAAGCTCCCCCGCTTTACTTGCCAGACTTCTGGCATTTGTGAACATACACTTTAAGTTCCTGTATTGTTTGACACATTGAGCTTTAGTATTAGCTTCTGCAGTAATGCATCCTCCTAATTTTTCACTGCTGATTTGAAACACATGGATCTCCTTATCCATCGTAGCAGTCCCCCCCTCTAATTCTCCATCCTTCGTCATATGCTGTCCCCTAAGTAACCCTAATCTTCCCATTTGTTTTCTCTCTTGCCTCCCCCTCATCTCTAGTTTAAAAATACATTCCCCACTACCCTATTACAAGGAGCGTGCCCACGCTGACCATTCACAAATGCCTGGCGTGGGCACGCGCCCTGCTAGAGGGATAGTGGGGATGCGGCTGCAGCTCTTGCATGCCCCATTGGACCGGAATAGAAAGTAAGTGTATGGACGACCTGGGGGGTTTCACACAGCAGGGCATCACAATTTTGGATACCCCGGGGGGAGTGAATCGATTGGCACAGGAATCTTAGCAGAATGCCCTTTTCCATATTGTCAATCTCCGCAGTATTGCATTTTTTCCCTCCAGATCTCTAACCTGAGCTTTCAAGGTTGCAATGTGCTTTAACACAGCGGTATGCACCCTGGAACTGCTGCTCCTGAAGTGTATACATATGACAAACTGTGCACTGAAGTAGACATGCAGTGTTGCAGGCCATTATCCCAGTTATAAGAACAGTAGTGAAATCACAATTTTAGTGCTTACAGTTGCAGAAACTGACTTTTAACTAATTTTAGCTCTATTTTATGCAGTAAACACTTATAACACTTAAAGTCCCCATCTATAGTGTCTTAATGAAAAATGCCCCCACTTATAATACAACCTCACTTGAAAATACAACCAGAACTCGCAAAAGCTCCTAAACTCCCTTTAAAACAATTATATTTACAGAAAAGCAATATTTCCTTTCACCAATGCCAGTCTAGGGCTAGTCTGGCAAACAGATTGGTGTCTTGGCACCACTGCCCGCAGGTGTGTAAATCCTGTAATCTGCGATTACAAAAGCCAGAAGCAGAAGGATGCTCCACCGGCCAAACCACCAGTGATGTGGCTGCAGTCATCTGGAGAAGCGAGGCCAGGGTTTCTCCTAGATGGGGCACTTGCCCAACACCAGAAGGCCCAGAAGCCCAGCAGGGATCATCCGACATAGACAATAATTGCACAATCAAATATAATTAAACATGTGGATTATTAAAAATGACTAGCCATTTAATGGACCCACTTACCTTTCCATTTCCCCAAGAATAGCATGAAGGCCACGTCTACATTAATGCCATGCACTGCCTGAGCATCCAGGGAGTAGATAAACCATTCAACTCACCCTGGATTCCTAAATTGATTTGCTCTTATGCCACCACTTGAGTTCCTGTTATATCCGCATCATGCGTCCTTAGGAAATGTGGCAGCAGATTCATCACCAGTTTTAATGGATCGTAGGGCAGAATTTGTACACCCTGAGGCAGTGGTGCCAGGAGTCTTTAACTAAAGTTTGTTCGAACCTGGAGACACCAACATCCACAGATCCGCTCACCCCTAGCCAAGACACCACGGAAAGCATGGTCCTCTGGTGGGGATCTGCACCCATTAAATGAGCACTTTCTGTGCTTGTTTCTGTTTGCACTAGCATCCATATATGGCTATGTGTACAACTTTTTCCACTTGCACCTTGAGACACTAATTTGTATTCAGGCATTTATTATACTGATTTGTACATTTTCATATATATTTATATATTTTGCCACTGCATATCATCCCTATTTTGTGAGTGTCACAATAACAATTTGGCATTTTCAGCATTGTTCAGCACTTTAGTATTTACTATTAATTGTATTTTTAGCTAGGGAGGGTATTCTGCTTTATTTATGTATTACTCCTTAATTGGTACATACATTCTACATATAGATTCTTCGACATATAAAAACTGTTTTTTACAGTTTTTTTATGTCTGGTTTAACAGTAGTCTAATAAATAGGTACTTTATTTATTCCATGTATAATTTGTAAATACTTCTAACCGTGCGATTACATTTAAGAGTACATTTTTGGAGGGATGTCACTCTACTGCATATCTCACCTTTATGTTCTCTTTGTTCTAGAAATTCTCCTTCACCAATTCATCTTTTACTGATCTTGCTGTTTTAATAAAGGAGCCAGCATCCATAATTAAGTAGCGCCACGTAAAATATTATGAAATGTGCAGCCCCATAATAGGGCGGCAAAAAATGGCTCATAAATGGTCATTGATCTCATTTGTGAATGGGGGAAACCTTTATGATGAAGGTTAATTTAGCGTAATGCAGGCGCAGTGTAAATGGAGGTTGCCCTTTAGAATTACAGCTGCAGGGTCCTATGTCTTTTATAGACCCTTTGGAGCCATGTTGCCATGTTTGGTTATTCAATCGTCTATTGTATACTAATTATATCTCTTATTTGGATGGAAGCCAACTGCAACAGTGATTTTTTTTTCTCAGAAACTAGTAGAATTAAAAGCAGAATATTTACCTTTCATGCGATCCTGTATTCTGAATATGAGCAGGCACATGCCAGATAACATGAGGTGACCAGGGGGCAAGATGGAAAAACATTCATGAATTTCATAAGCACCTATTTTATGAGCTTCATACATACAATAAATATGCTACACTACAATACAGTAACTAGTCAAACAGTGCTATATTGTGTCTTAGTTACATTCAGTAATTGGCATTTCAGAGGTTTATTTCAAACCTTTGATTTGAATCCATTAACAACCTACATTAAGAGGTTAGTGTTTAAAAACAGCAGTAGAGAAACAAACTACTCCTGAAGTGCTAAAACAGACTTGCTTAGAAGTCTGTTGGAGATGTAGGACAGACAAAGGCATTCTATTGCACATACAGTGTTATTGTTCTGGGACACAGGACTTCTGCAGACAGGTGTATGATTTTATTGTCAGGATTCTGATATTGCACAGTTCAAGCTCTTACCTTCCTTTACCTGGTCGTCGCTCCCAAGCAGCCCACTACATTGATACTGAAGGACTGGTGGCATTGCCTAGTAACCAGAAAACGTAGCTCTTAGGAAGTTCGGCTTCTAGGGGCCCTGCTTGCAACACCTTAAGCTCTGCACCATATGTTGCTAGGCAACACAGGAGCCATTTGGCCCAGCATACCAGCAAACTAGAGGGTGGGTTTAAATAAAAACACACTGACCATATTGCTGGTTTAAGTCCTGCCCAACCCGTTGCTGCCCCTGCCTTTATTTTCTCATCTTTCCAAGCCTACTGTTATCCCCTGTCAGCTTGTTGATGACCCTGCCTGTCTGACCACATTTTGCCATGCCTGCAGTTATCACCTGCCAGCCTATTGTTGACCCTGCCTGCTTGACCACATGTGAATGGCTAGTCCAGTTGCCATCTTTGCTGCAGATCTGCCAAACCTATAGTCCCAAGTCTCTGACTGTTGAGTGACCCTAGCATAGGCTGCTCCAACAGTGTCCTAATGCCTTGTCAGTGGTCTTTCACCTGCAAGCGAATGTATGTGACTATTGACTATTACGGTCAATCCTAATAGATTAGCTTCACTTAAAACTGCACTAGATTGTGCCTATTAAAAAGTACACACAACCACAACGTCTGTAATTGTTTGCATGGCGCTTTCATATTTCTACTATACTAAATTTATATATACTAATACATTAAATACAAGGCTAATCCTTGTATTTCAAATATTTATTAGTATAGGTAAATTTAGTACAGCAGGTTTTCTCAGAGCATCATTCAAAAAATGACAGCTGTTGCAGCTGTAATAACGCTATTGATGTAGTAAGGAAAGTAACTTTTAACAGCAGGAAGGTCTGACAGTGCTACCAGCTGGAGCACACAGTCTGCTAAGAGAGGAGGCGTTGCCATTACACACTTGCGGAGACCGTCACGGCAAGCAGTCCCGGGAGGTGGGAGGAGTACTAGCAAATGTGTTCCATTATGAGGAGGGAACAGGGTCCACATGCTATGCTTTGCAAAAAGACTTTTTAAAGGATAAGATTGTTATGAAGTGGATATTGAATATTGGGAATACGTTTTAAGCGCTGTGAGTTTTAAGTCTGAATATATACGTCCTGTTGAAGGAAAAGCCATTTATGGAGTGGAAGTAAAATCTGATTATGGGAAACAACTTAAGTGCTTTGAATACCTTAATCTGGTAAGAACATACTAATGGTGAGGGGATCATGTGTTGTCACTTTATCACTCTGCAATCAACTGAAATCAATTTTAATTGGACTTTTATTTACTAACCTGTATACAATTTTGTTGGGCCTGTTGGGTACACAGCTCGTCTATATTGCATTGAAGCATTTAAAAAAAAAAGTTACGTTTTCTAAGAAGTCTTCACTTGATTGATGCGGAAAGCATATTTTTTTTCAGGCATTGGGAATGAACTACACCCTTGGTAATAGAATTGTTTCAGCAACTACATTTATAGAGGAAATGGAGGAGATAATAGATATTAAACAAGCCAGGAGGAAGGATTTATATAAAAGATTGCTGCCATGGATCCTTTTTAAAGACCCTGTTTGGTATAAATCGTTGAAGAACAAATAAACTTCTTAAATGGATATACTGACCTTTTGAACTTGGGTTCACTAAGGGGATCCTTTACTTTTTCTCCCTCTTCTTCTTTCGCCCTTCTCTTTCTTTCTGAGGATACTGAACACCCTAAAGCAAGGGACCTGCAAACAGGGTCACACTTAATAGAGTGTAACGTGCAAGGTCACTTATACTTGATATACTTTTTTTACACTAAAGAAAGTTTTAAACTAAAACATCATTAGAGTGTTAAAAATCATAATGTGTTTATCAAATTGTGTTAGATTATTAGCACATTCCTGGGTGGGTTGGGGCTCTGCAACTCTCACGCAGCTATTAGTCTTGATAGTGCTTGATGGTGAGTTGGTAAGTTGAGGAGGGTAGAAACACACAACACACCCACCCAGACACAAGAGATCTTGATGGGACCCCTTAATGCAGCTGGAAGAGGGCTGCACTGCACACTACCAGGTCAATGATCAATAATCAGCAATGCTGCCAAGGCCTACTATAGAGAGGACAAAAAGAAACGGAGCGGAGCGAGGTGCCTAGCTGCTGAGCTGTCAACTGATCTTTAAATAGCGCTCTAAGGCGCGAATCCCCCCCGGGCCGGCCCGTGTGACGCGTAGGTGACGCGAACGTAGTCATCCAGCATCACTTCCGGTGACGCGCGTCCCGGCCTCGCGCCATCCAGCCTGAAATCGGCATATTGCCAATCACAGGATGGCGGCGCACAGGCGCACGGGGCGCGCGTCACAGCGGTGATCAGTGGAACAAAGGTGGGTAAGTAAACTGATCGAGGGAGGGTATCCGTTTTGAGGGGATCCTGTTCAATATCTGTGAAATAAATAAAGATCCGCATGAGTATACACATACAAACTAAGGCAACATATTCATCAGTTATACAGCATTTATTATCATCTGGATCATATTCAGGCTTAATGCCGAACAATAAAGCGGACCTATATTAGTAATGTCTATGGGATAATGGCATTACAAGAGCTTCCTAGGATATTGTCCTAGACTTCCAGCAACTTAATACTATCAGGTAACAGTACTATTAATACGTCAAAAATTAATAAAGGTATTGGTGCTTTTGCATAAAAGATACTCTGACATTGGGACTAATTTACTAGTGATAGGGGGACCTTTATATCCCATGGTGGGACCTCTTAAAAGCTGGTGTGCCTCAGCCGAGGAATGCATAAAGAATGGTTTAGATTAAATTGGAAGGATGAGAGCGCATAGAGATATGCCGCATCTTAAAGAGCTGATAGTTCACCGAGGGACATATAATCGTATAATAGTGGTCTCGTTCGGGACTCCCCAAGACTAGTAACAGTGCTGTAAGGGAATTGTTAATTGATCTCAAGTTAGATGCAGAAAAATAAGTGTGAAAAATATGCAAGCCTATCTAGCACTTGTTACATCTTTTAGAGGAGTACCTGAACGAGACATGGATAAAAAGAGGTCATAGAAAAGGTCACTACCTGTAGAGTATGGTTGTTAAGGAGGACTGATGCTCCTGATGAGTATAACTGGTATCCCATCAATAGTCACTGAGTATAGAAGAGAAAATCAGAGTAATTAACCATGTAAAAAGTTTAAACAGTTGTCAATTAAAGAAAAGGAGAAAGATCACACTCCTCATTCATGCCCCTAGGGTACCTAGTGTTTAGTTCATATATCCAGAAGAGTTCTCTCCTGGACAACCTATTGGCCAAATCTCCCCCTCGTTTGTGTGGGTGTACCTTCTCGATCACCATGAATCTTAATTGGGATGTTTGGTGGTTGGCTTCAGTAAAGTGTTTTGCCACTGGTGACGTAAAGTCATAACGTCTAATATTGCTACGGTGCTCGCTGATGCGGGTTTTGATTTCCCTCTGCGTTTGGCCCACATAGGCCTTACCGCAGGGGCTTTTCAGTAGATATATCACATTAGTGGTGTTGCAGTTAATGAATCCTTTGAGTGTATAGGATTTGCCAGTGGATGGATGGTTGAAAGAGGTGCAGCGAATCACCGAGTTGCATTGTGCACAGTGGCCGCAGGCGAACATGCCTACTGGTTTGGGAAGGGAGCTTAACCAATCTCTATTTGGAGGTAAGGATACTTTGTCTGAGGTATCTGCCTGTATTAGGGTGTCTTTAATATTTTTAGAGCGTTTAAAGGTAAACATAGGTGGTTCCCTGAATACTTCCTGTAATCTTTCATCACAGGTGAGCGTGTGCCAGTGTTTCCTAATTATTGATTGTACCGTCTTGCTTTGTTTATTGAAAGTCAAAATGCATGGTATGCGTGTAGATGGTCTTTTGGGTTTATACTGCAGAACTGATGCACGAGTCAAGGTAATGGCTTTTTCTAGGGCTCTATTGATAGTGGACGGTGTGTACCCACGTTCTCTGAAGTCTTGAGTAGGGATGAGCGAATCGATCCGGACGAACCCGGATTCGATCCGAATTTCAGGAAAAATTCGATTCGGATCGAATCCGAATTTCCCCGCGATTCGATCACTCGAAGTTTTCCTTTAACATCCATTCATTTACATTACAGGCATTCTAAGATGGCGGGCGGGACATGTCTGGACATGTATCCCGCGCCAGTGCAAGCTGGGGCAGTCACATGCAGCCTATCAGCAGCCAGCAAGCCCGGTGACGTCACACAGCGGTATTTAACGGCGGCCATCTTGCTTTTCCTCATTTCTCTATTGCATTCGTGACAGACAGACAGAACGCTGTGTAGCTGAGGCAGTTAGACAGGCTGGAGACAGGCTGGAGACAGGGACAGACAGGGACAGGCTGGAGACAGGCAGGAGACAGGCAGGAGACAGACAGGAGACAGACAGAAAGCCAGGGAAAGGTAGGAAAAACGGAGCTGGCTGACAGGGAGATTTTTTTTTTTTCATCCAGCCTTTGTTAGCGTTTTCAGGCTGCTTATAGTAACTAACTGTGCATATATACTGAACTGATCTTAAGTCTGCTGTGAGGCATCCCATTCTGTGACTAAAGCAGCCTCTATTTAATAGCATAATAAACATTTGCACTTATTCTCATAGAAATCAGGCCTGATAAAGACACTTTTGCTGTGCATGCTCTCTGGTTTTTGTGGCACTGGCATCCCATTCTGTGACTAAAGCAGCCTCTATTTAATAGCATAATAAACATTTGCACTTATTCTCATAGAAATCAGGCCTGATAAAGACACTTTTGCTGTGCATGCTCTCTGGTTTTTGTGGCACTGGCATCCCATTCTGTGACTAAAGCAGCCTCTATTTAATAGCATAATAAACATTTGCACTTATTCTCATAGAAATCAGGCCTGATAAAGACACTTTTGCTGTGCATGCTCTCTGGTTTTTGTGGCACTGGCATCCCATTCTGTGACTAAAGCAGCCTCTATTTAATAGCATAATAAACATTTGCACTTATTCTCATAGAAATCAGGCCTGATAAAGACACTTTTGCTGTGCATGCTCTCTGGTTTTTGTGGCACTGGCATCCCATTCTGTGACTAAAGCAGCCTCTATTTAATAGCATAATAAACATTTGCACTTATTCTCATAGAAATCAGGCCTGATAAAGACACTTTTGCTGTGCATGCTCTCTGGTTTTTGTGGCACTGGCATCCCATTCTGTGACTAAAGCAGCCTCTATTTAATAGCATAATAAACATTTGCACTTATTCTCATAGAAATCAGGCCTGATAAAGACACTTTTGCTGTGCATGCTCTCTGGTTTTTGTGGCACTGGCATCCCATTCTGTGACTAAAGCAGCCTCTATTTAATAGCATAATAAACATTTGCACTTATTCTCATAGAAATCAGGCCTGATAAAGACACTTTTGCTGTGCATGCTCTCTGGTTTTTGTGGCACTGGCATCCCATTCTGTGACTAAAGCAGCCTCTATTTAATAGCATAATAACCATTTGCACTTATTCTCATAGAAATCAGGCCTGATAAAGACACTTTTGCTGTGCATGCTCTCTGGTTTTTGTGGCACTGGCATCCCATTCTGTGACTAAAGCAGCCTCTATTTAATAGCATAATAAACATTTGCACTTATTCTCATAGAAATCAGGCCTGATAAAGACACTTTTGCTGTGCATGCTCTCTGGTTTTTGTGGCACTGGCATCCCATTCTGTGACTAAAGCAGCCTCTATTTAATAGCATAATAAACATTTGCACTTATTCTCATAGAAATCAGGCCTGATAAAGACACTTTTGCTGTGCATGCTCTCTGGTTTTTGTGGCACTGGCATCCCATTCTGTGACTAAAGCAGCCTCTATTTAATAGCATAATAAACATTTGCACTTATTCTCATAGAAATCAGGCCTGATAAAGACACTTTTGCTGTGCATGCTCTCTGGTTTTTGTGGCACTGGCATCCCATTCTGTGACTAAAGCAGCCTCTATTTAATAGCATAATAAACATTTGCACTTATTCTCATAGAAATCAGGCCTGATAAAGACACTTTTGCTGTGCATGCTCTCTGGTTTTTGTGGCACTGGCATCCCATTCTGTGACTAAAGCAGCCTCTATTTAATAGCATAATAAACATTTGCACTTATTCTCATAGAAATCAGGCCTGATAAAGACACTTTTGCTGTGCATGCTCTCTGGTTTTTGTGGCACTGGCATCCCATTCTGTGACTAAAGCAGCCTCTATTTAATAGCATAATAAACATTTGCACTTATTCTCATAGAAATCAGGCCTGATAAAGACACTTTTGCTGTGCATGCTCTCTGGTTTTTGTGGCACTGGCATCCCATTCTGTGACTAAAGCAGCCTCTATTTAATAGCATAATAAACATTTGCACTTATTCTCATAGAAATCAGGCCTGATAAAGACACTTTTGCTGTGCATGCTCTCTGGTTTTTGTGGCACTGGCATCCCATTCTGTGACTAAAGCAGCCTCTATTTAATAGCATAATAAACATTTGCACTTATTCTCATAGAAATCAGGCCTGATAAAGACACTTTTGCTGTGCATGCTCTCTGGTTTTTGTGGCACTGGCATCCCATTCTGTGACTAAAGCAGCCTCTATTTAATAGCATAATAAACATTTGCACTTATTCTCATAGAAATCAGGCCTGATAAAGACACTTTTGCTGTGCATGCTCTCTGGTTTTTGTGGCACTGGCATCCCATTCTGTGACTAAAGCAGCCTCTATTTAATAGCATAATAAACATTTGCACTTATTCTCATAGAAATCAGGCCTGATAAAGACACTTTTGCTGTGCATGCTCTCTGGTTTTTGTGGCACTGGCATCCCATTCTGTGACTAAAGCAGCCTCTATTTAATAGCATAATAAACATTTGCACTTATTCTCATAGAAATCAGGCCTGATAAAGACACTTTTGCTGTGCATGCTCTCTGGTTTTTGTGGCACTGGCATCCCATTCTGTGACTAAAGCAGCCTCTATTTAATAGCATAATAAACATTTGCACTTATTCTCATAGAAATCAGGCCTGATAAAGACACTTTTGCTGTGCATGCTCTCTGGTTTTTGTGGCACTGGCATCCCATTCTGTGACTAAAGCAGCCTCTATTTAATAGCATAATAAACATTTGCACTTATTCTCATAGAAATCAGGCCTGATAAAGACACTTTTGCTGTGCATGCTCTCTGGTTTTTGTGGCACTGGCATCCCATTCTGTGACTAAAGCAGCCTCTATTTAATAGCATAATAAACATTTGCACTTATTCTCATAGAAATCAGGCCTGATAAAGACACTTTTGCTGGCCAAAGCCCTACTGGACCCTGCCAGGTCGATTCCTGCCCGGGGCATCCCATTCTGTGACTACAGCAGCCTCTGTTTAAGACCATATAAGCATTTGCTCTTATCATATTTGAAATTAGCCTGATAAAGACACTTTTGCTGGCCAAAGCCCTACTGGACCCTGCCAGGTCCATTCCTGCCCAGGGCATCCCATTCTGTGACTAAAGCAGCCTCTGTTTAAGACCATATAAGCATTTGCTCTTATTATATTTATATTATAAGACACTTTTGCTGGGCATAGGCTTACTGCTGCCTGCCAGGTGCACTTCTGTTGAGGCATCCCATTCTGTAACATAGCATACCCCTCTTTATTTACACTAAGCAGCTCTCTTATTTACACTAAGCAGGCCTGTTGGAGGCTGAGTGTTACTGCTCACTTTTGGTGTGCATTATATTCTGTTTTATATAGACCCACTGCTGCCTGGGGGTTCTTAAAATATCACCTACTACCACGCCAGTTAGACTATGTCGGGCAGACAAGTGCCTGGAAGTGAAAAGAGGAGTGGCAGAGGCCAAGATTCCGCAGGCAGAGCTCGCATCAGACTGGGGGCCAGTAGCAGCAGGAGTCACGCTGAGAGACCTAATCTGCCAGTATCTGCTAGCGGTCGGGTCTCCACCAGTAACGCATCTGCCGTGGTAGATTGGCTGACGCGCTCATCAACAACATCATCACAACTTACATCTGAGACCCCCAGTCTAGGGTCGGTAGGTTCCTCTGACACAACCCTGAGTTGGCATGCCCCGAGAGCAGTCCCTGTCCTCCCATTGCCTCTGTCCTACGCCGTTCCCTCCCCCAGCGACGTATCCTATGCTTTGGGTTCAGCTCCACTCTTTAGTGAGGAGGACGATCAGATACAGGAGGACAGTCAGCAGCTACTGCCCAGCCAAGAAATGGAGGTGGCTTCTTTAGCTAGGCAGACAAATAGTGATGTGGACAGTGTCGTGGGTGCTGCGAGCGTTCCAGCTCCTGCGCCAGACACTGTTGACGAATCCACGAACATCAGTGACGTACAGCCACAACCCGGTGATGATGATGATGATGACGATGAAGCCGATCGCACTTGGGAGCCGGGTGATGAAGGGGCTTCATCGTCATCATCAGGAGAAGAGGGGCGCAGGTTGCCCCGGAGTCAGCAGCTGAGGCAGCAAGGTGGTAGCAGTCAGCATGGGGGCACAATTCCAAAGGCTGGAGCCGGCCGGGGCCGGGGCCGGGGTAGAGCACCTGCTGTGCGGCAGTCTACCTTATCGGGAGGTAGTGGAGCAGGGGTTCCTGGAGTTGGCAACAGCAGCAGTGAATCAGTGAGGCCAGGGGGTGGGAAAAGTAGCTACTCGGCAGTGTGGCAGTTTTTCCTGAGGCATCCGCAGGAGGGTAACATGGCCACATGCAAGATATGTAGGCAAAAGGTGAAGCGTGGCCAGGGTCCAAATGTTGGCACCACGGCCCTGCGTCAACATATGATGCGTCACCATAAAACGACCTGGGAGAACCGAGGCTCCCAAGGGGTGGTCCAGTCTGCTTCCTCACCAAGTGAGCTCCCAATTTCTGCCAGCCAAGGCTCCAGCACCTCAGCCGAAGGCAGCTGTGCGTCACACCCATCCTCTGTCGCTCCTGCTCCTCCTCCTCCTCCTCCAAGTCATGCATCCCGCCAGCAATCCATCAGCGAAGCCATGTCCAAGAGACAGCAGTATGCGCCCACTCATCCTACGGCGCAGAAGCTGAATGTGCTCCTGTCCAAGTTGCTGGTGCTGCAGTCGCTCCCTTTTCAGGTGGTGGAATCTGCACCTTTCAGAGAACTGATGGCTTGTGCCGAGCCGAGGTGGAGAGTCCCAAGCCGTCATTTCTTTGCCAAGAAGGCAGTACCAGCGCTGCACACTTTTGTTGAACAGAAGGTGGGCCAGTCCTTGAGCCTGTCGGTGTGTAGCAAAATACATGGCAGCGCCGACATCTGGAGCTGTAACTACGGTCAGGGGCAGTACATGTCGTTTACGGCCCACTGGGTGAATGTGGTCCCTTTGCAGCAGCAACTTGGACAGGTCACGCCGCTTCGGCCTCCGCGCTCTCTGCCCATTGGGCCTGTGACACCGTGCGACTCGGCCTCCTCATCCTCCGCCATCTCCTCACCCTCCACTGTAGGCTCAAGTCTCAGTGCCCCTCCAGTCTACCATGTGTGCAGGGCACGGAGGTGTCACGCAGTGCTTCACATGGTTTGTCTTGGCGAACGGAGTCACACAGGGGAGGAACTGCTTAAATGTATTCATCAGGAAATCCAAACATGGCTTACTCCGAGAAAACTTAAAATGGGAATCATGGTTACCGACAATGGGAAGAACATTTTGTCTGCGCTGCGCCAAGGAAGCCTGACCCATGCCCCCTGCATGGCTCACGTCTTCAATCTGGTTGTCAAGCGGTTTCTGAAGTGTTCCCCCCATCTGCAGGACATCCTAACAACTTCACGGAAACTTTGCATGCACTTCAGCCACTCCTACACCGCCAAACACACCCTTCTTGAGCTACAGCGTCAGAATGGTATCCCCCAACATAGTCTGATTTGCGATGTTTCCACCCGTTGGAATTCCACCCTTCACATGTTGGACCGATTATATGAACAGAGAAAAGCCATCACGGATTTCCTGATGATCCAAGCAGATAGGGGGACTCCCCTGTGTAACTTCAATGTCAACCAGTGGCAGCTCATACGTGACACCTGCCGTTTGCTCAGGCCCTTTGAGGAAGCCACTTTATTTGTCAGTCGGCAGGATTACGGGATGAACGACGTGATTCCACTGCTTCATGTACTACAGCACATGTTGGAAACCATGGCTGGTCAGGGCACTGGAGACATGGCGTTTACATCTTACGGCCACATGAACCCCGTTGGAGCTGAACTGGAGGAGGAGGAGGAGGAAGAGGAGGAGGAGGAGTTGCCCAGCGAAACACAGTTTAGGCTTGGCGAAATGGCTGGTTTATCTAGTCAGCGGACAGGAGAGGAGGAGCAGGAGCAGCCAGAGGAGCTAGAGGTTTTTGAGGAAGGAGAGACAGAGGACCCGGGCACACCGTGGCAGTATGCAGTGGAGATGGAGACAGGTAGTCCATCCGAGTCACTTGCGCAAATGGCACGAAGCATGCTCACATGCTTGCGTAGTGACCCCAGAATTGTTTCCATCTGTCGGCGGGATGACTTCTGGCTGTCCACCTTATTGGACCCTCGCTTCCGGCACAAAATGGGGGCATTTTTTAAACCCACCGAGAGGGAGGACAAACTCAACTACTACAAAGACATTCTACGTAGGCAGTTGGCCGATGCCTATCTGCGCCATGGTCCATACTCTCGCAGGTCTGACTCGAGGGGACCTCTGCGCTCACCTTCCACTGCCATGGCCGCTGGGGGGGTTGGCAGCAGCAGCAGCAGAAGCTCCATCAGCAGCAGCAGCCTCAGTCTTCAGTCGCTAATGAGTAGCTTTCTACACCCGCATAGTGAGGCTACTCATGAGCAGCAGGAAGACCTGGAGCAGGACCTGAACCAGCAGGTCATGTCATACTTTGACATGACCATGCCAACACACCTTGAGGATCCGCTGGACTTCTGGGCAGCCAAACTTGATTTGTGGCCGCAACTAGCAGAGTTTGCCCTGGAAAAGCTGTCCTGCCCGGCAAGTAGCGTGCCATCTGAGCGGGTGTTTAGTGCGGCGGGGGCCATAGTTACGGCGAGGAGAACTCGTCTGTCAACTAAAAATGTGGAGAGACTCACCTTTGTCAAAATGAATCAGGGATGGATCAGCCAGGATTTCCACCCACCAATGCCTGATGCATGCGACTAGATTCAGCATGGTGCCACGTTTTACACTTTACAAATGGTGCAAAACATATTTATGTCTTTAGGCCATTTTTTGGGCTCCTGCTGCTGCTACTGCCAACTTCTGCCAACTCCAGGGTGTGATTCATCCAATTTTTGGGCTCCTGAAGCCAACTCCAGTGTATATTTGGGCTCCTGCTGCTACTACTGTCAACTCCTGCCAACTCCAGGGTGTGATTCATCCAATTTTTGGGCTCCTGAGGCCAACTCCAGTGTATATTTGGGCTCCTGCTGCTGCTACTGTCAACTCCTGCCAACTCCAGGGTGTGATTCATCCAATTTTTGGGCTCCTGAAGCCAACTCCAGTGTATATTTGGGCTCCTGCTGCTGCTACTGTCAACTCCTGCCAACTCCAGGGTGTGATTCATCCAATTTTTGGGCTCCTGAGGCCAACTCCAGTGTATATTTGGGCTCCTGCTGCTGCTACTGTCAACTCCTGCCAACTCCAGGGTGTGATTCATCCAATTTTTGGGCTCCTGAAGCCAACTCCAGTGTATATTTGGGCTCCTGCTGCTGCTACTGCCAACTTCTGCCAACTCCAGGGTGTGATTCATCCAATTTTTGGGCTCCTGAAGCCAACTCCAGTGTATATTTGGGCTGCTGCTGCTGCCAACTTCTGCCAACTCCAGGGTGTGATTCATCCAATTTTTGGGCTCCTGAAGCCAACTCCAGTGTATATTTGGGCTCCTGCTGCTGCTGCTGCTGCCAACTTCTGCCAACTCCAGGGTGTGATTCATCCAATTTTTGGGCTCCTGAAGCCAACTCCAGTGTATATTTGGGCTCCTGCTGCTGCTACTGTCAACTCCTGCCAACTCCAGGGTGTGATTCATCCAATTTTTGGGCTCCTGAGGCCAACTCCAGTGTATATTTGGGCTCCTGCTGCTGCTACTGTCAACTCCTGCCAACTCCAGGGTGTGATTCATCCAATTTTTGGGCTCCTGAAGCCAACTCCAGTGTATATTTGGGCTCCTGCTGCTGCTACTGCCAACTTCTGCCAACTCCAGGGTGTGATTCATCCAATTTTTGGGCTCCTGAAGCCAACTCCAGTGTATATTTGGGCTGCTGCTGCTGCCAACTTCTGCCAACTCCAGGGTGTGATTCATCCAATTTTTGGGCTCCTGAAGCCAACTCCAGTGTATATTTGGGCTCCTGCTGCTGCTGCTGCTGCCAACTTCTGCCAACTCCAGGGTGTGATTCATCCAATTTTTGGGCTCCTGAAGCCAACTCCAGTGTATATTTGGGCTCCTGCTGCTGCTACTGTCAACTCCTGCCAACTCCAGGGTGTGATTCATCCAATTTTTGGGCTCCTGAGGCCAACTCCAGTGTATATTTGGGCTCCTGCTGCTGCTACTGTCAACTCCTGCCAACTCCAGGGTGTGATTCATCCAATTTTTGGGCTCCTGAAGCCAACTCCAGTGTATATTTGGGCTCCTGCTGCTGCTGCTGCTGCCAACTTCTGCCAACTCCAGGGTGTGATTCATCCAATTTTTGGGCTCCTGAAGCCAACTCCAGTGTATATTTGGGCTCCTGCTGCTGCTACTGTCAACTCCTGCCAACTCCAGGGTGTGATTCATCCAATTTTTGGGCTCCTGAGGCCAACTCCAGTGTATATTTGGGCTCCTGCTGCTGCTACTGTCAACTCCTGCCAACTCCAGGGTGTGATTCATCCAATTTTTGGGCTCCTGAAGCCAACTCCAGTGTATATTTGGGCTCCTGCTGCTGCTACTGCCAACTTCTGCCAACTCCAGGGTGTGATTCATCCAATTTTTGGGCTCCTGAAGCCAACTCCAGTGTATATTTGGGCTCCTGCTGCTGCTACTGTCAACTCCTGCCAACTCCAGGGTGTGATTCATCCAATTTTTGGGCTCCTGAGGCCAACTCCAGTGTATATTTGGGCTCCTGCTGCTGCTGCTGCCAACTTCTGCCAACTCCAGGGTGTGATTCATCCAATTTTTGGGCTCCTGAGGCCAACTCCAGTGTATATTTGGGCTCCTGCTCCTGCTGCTGCCAACTTCTGCCAACTCCAGGGTGTGATTCATCCAATTTTTGGGCTCCTGAAGCCAACTCCAGTGTATATTTGGGCTCCTGCTGCTGCTGCTGCTGCCAACTTCTGCCAACTCCAGGGTGTGATTCATCCAATTTTTGGGCTCCTGAAGCCAACTCCAGTGTATATTTGGGCTCCTGCTGCTACTACTGCCAACTTCTGCCAACTCCAGGGTGTGATTCATCCAATTTTTGGGCTCCTGAGGCCAACTCCAGTGTATATTTGGGCTCCTGCTGCTGCTGCTGCCAACTTCTGCCAACTCCAGGGTGTGATTCATCCAATTTTTGGGCTCCTGAAGCCAACTCCAGTGTATATTTGGGCTCCTGCTGCTACTACTGCCAACTTCTGCCAACTCCAGGGTGTGATTCATCCAATTTTTGGGCTCCTGAGGCCAACTCCAGTGTATATTTGGGCTCCTGCTGCTGCTGCTGCCAACTTCTGCCAACTCCAGGGTGTGATTCATCCAATTTTTGGGCTCCTGAAGCCAACTCCAGTGTATATTTGGGCTCCTGCTGCTGCTGCTGCTGCCAACTTCTGCCAACTCCAGGGTGTGATTCATCCAATTTTTGGGCTCCTGAAGCCAACTCCAGTGTATATTTGGGCTCCTGCTGCTACTACTGCCAACTTCTGCCAACTCCAGGGTGTGATTCATCCAATTTTTGGGCTCCTGAGGCCAACTCCAGTGTATATTTGGGCTCCTGCTGCTGCTGCTGCCAACTTCTGCCAACTCCAGGGTGTGATTCATCCAATTTTTGGGCTCCTGAAGCCAACTCCAGTGTATATTTGGGCTCCTGCTGCTACTACTGTCAACTCCTGCCAACTCCAGGGTGTGATTCATCCAATTTTTGGGCTCCTGAGGCCAACTCCAGTGTATATTTGGGCTCCTGCTGCTGCTGCTGCCAACTTCTGCCAACTCCAGGGTGTGATTCATCCAATTTTTGGGCTCCTGAGGCCAACTCCAGTGTATATTTGGGCTCCTGCTCCTGCTGCTGCCAACTTCTGCCAACTCCAGGGTGTGATTCATCCAATTTTTGGGCTCCTGAAGCCAACTCCAGTGTATATTTGGGCTCCTGCTGCTGCTGCCAACTTCTGCCAACTCCAGGGTGTGATTCATCCAATTTTTGGGCTCCTGAGGCCAACTCCAGTGTATATTTGGGCTCCTTCTGCCCCTCATAGTGATGCCACTTCAACTCTCTGCAATTGTGCCGCTCTGCGATTCTATTAGCGATGCCTCTGATCTGCATGTGATATTTCTTCAAAGTATTATTTAACAAACCCAGCACGCATCCTGTGCGTGTTACAGCAAGGCTGAATGGTTTACAACCCTATTGAGGCTGTAGGAGGCTCAGAAATAGCCGTTTTTAATAGCGATTCGTCGCGAATTTATTCGGGTCGAAACGATTTTTGTCGGAAAATTCGGCGAATCAGTCGAATCGAATTTTTCAAAAGTTCGCTCATCTCTAGTCTTGAGACATGACTTCTGCTTGCTTGCGAAAGGTGTCATCTATTATTCGCCTTAATCGGACGAATTGACTATAGGGAAGGCCATCCTTAAGTTTTTTTGGATGAAAACTAGTGGCGTGCAAATATGTATTTCTATCCGTAGGTTTGGAAAACAAATCCGTATGGATGGTGTTGTTAGAGAGACTGACCCACACATCTAAAAAGTGTACATGTGTGGGGTCAGATTCCAAGGTGAAGGAAATAGTTGGCCAAGCATGATCCAAGTCATTCTTAAATGACATAAGGCTGTTATTGGAGCCAGTCCAGAGGAAGAATACATCATCTATGTATCTAAACCAAAGGAGGGCATGTTGTAGATACAATGGATGTGGGTACACTACGGTCTTCTCAAATTCTGACATAAATAGGTTGGCATACGCGGGAGCGACATTGGATCCCATAGCCGTTCCTTGCTTTTGCAGGTAAAAGATACCATTATAGCAGAAGTAGTTTTTAGTTAAAATAATTCTAAGGAGATCCAAACAAAACTGTTTGTATCCCGTGGACAGTGGCATGGAATTTAGAGTGGACTCTATCACGTTTATACCATGGTCATGTGGTATTGATGTGTATAAGCTGTTGACATCCATACTACATACCGTGTTTCCCCGAAAATAAGACCTACCCCGAAAATAAGGCCTACTGTGCTTTTAGCATGAAGGCTAAATATAAGGCCTTCCCCGAAAATAAGACACCCCCCCCCCCAAAAAAAAAATAAGACCTTCCCCCAATATACCGTATTTGCCGGCGTTCGGGTGACAGGGGCGGACTGGCCATCGGGCGCACCAGGAGAAGCTCAGGTCGGTGAGCAGCTGAAACAGGCTGGTTGCGGGTGAGTGGCGATGTGCAGGAGGGCGGTAGAGGTACCGGTAGCAGCCAACATGCGTGGGGGAGGGAAGCGGAGTTAGCGGCCGACAAGCTGAAAGGCAGGAGCGAGGCCGATGTGAGTGCCGCAGGGTTGTAGCTGCCGTCATGCGGGAGGGCAGCGAATGAGTATCCGATGTGCAGGAGGGCGGGTGGTGACACTGGCCAATCAACGTTCTGATGTTTGCATACGGTACCTCGCAACTGGGCAGGACAATCACGGATTGGTTGTTATGTCCCGCCGCCCCGCCCCCTCAGGAAATGTCCCCGAATGCCATTGGAGCAGAGTGCAGGGCCGCAGGAGGCATAAGGCCATGTGAGGCCGCAGCGGCGGCGCCTGTCTCTTTCGCCTGACAGAGCGGAGCCGGCTAGCTGCGGGAGTTGGGGGGGGGGGTGTGGTCCCAGCAGCTGATCCACCAATTAATCAGGCGGCACAGGCTGAGGGCCTTCTGATCACCCGCCCCACTGTCTGATCGCTCACTGGACGCCTGCTGCTTCAACAATACCGTAGGTGAGTGCTTGCTGGAGAGGCTGAGGTAAGCCTTTCCTTTAATAGATGTAAGCATACCTCCCAAGTGTCCCTATTTGGAGGCCGTGTCCCCCTGTCCCTCGTTGTTCTCATTTGTCTGTCTTTGAAGTGTAACATGCAGATCTGCAGCAATGGTTCATTTGTAAAAATTTGTAAAAATGTAAGACATCCCCTGAAAATAAGACCTAGCGCATCTTTGGGAGCAAAAATTAATATAAGACAGTGTCTTATTTTCGGGGAAACAGGGTAGTAGTGTGTCAGCTGGAATGGGACCTAGGTCAGTCAATTTAGATAAAAAATCACCAGTGTCCAAGAGAAAAGATGGAATTTTCAATACTTGAGTTTGGAGTATTTTATCCAAAAATATTGCCAAAGGTTGGAAAATGGAGTTTGTGCCCGCTAGGGATGCTGCCGCGACTCATGCATGCTCCATAGTATTGCCCCAAAAAGGTACGCTTTACTGAGCTTACAGAGGCATCTTACGTATCAGGCATCCTGAATCAGGTGAGGGGAACATTTGGCCCTGGAGTTGTTTAGCCAGCATCCGGGGAGGATCGCAGCAATCAGGTGAGTTGTTTTATTCTTTTGATGCATAAATCTTACCACCAAATGCATGTACTTGCACAGATATTTTCTCTGCCAAGAATTTGCCCTAACTGTCCTTAGAGCCTTCTATAGGTTCTTAATCTGCGTAATGATCACTATTGCTCGCTATGTTTCAACCTTTGGTCTAACGCATAATGTCTCGTCCAGACACAGCTTCTTCCAGCCTTAGCGCTCTTTTACACAGGCACTGTGTAAAATTAGCCATTTTGAAGAATCTCAAAATCTCTCATTACATGTAAATGTAATGTATTCTATGCAAAGTTGATATCTGGGTTTAATCTTGGGTCGTGGCTGAGCTGGGAAACAACTTTATACGTTTTAAATATGAACTGCCTGAACTGCATGATCACCGTAGCTTGCTGGGCTTACTTAACCTGAGAACACTAAGAGAGAGAGTGGTTGTCAGACACTTTTTGAGTGGTCCTGAAAGAATGCAATTGAAAGGCGGACAATCTATGGAGCACTGCCACAGACTGAGCTGCAGGAAATGGAGGAGAGGCACGTGGGAAAGGTGAGCTGCTTTGCTGACATGTATTTGCCTTTGAGTTTACAGTCCCTTTAGTAGCAAAAGAAAACCCAATTATAATTTGCCAAATAAGTCTGGATTTTGAAGTATACTGTAGAAATTTATTTTATTTGTACTATACCAAGAATCTTTTGTCAAATTTTAACAGCTACGGGCGATGTTTAATATTCAGGAATAATTTTATTTTTGGATCATTTGTTGACTCTTGTTCTAGCTATAGTATGCCTTGTATTTTTCTTTTGATAGTTTCTATCAATCACAGACTAGGATTGTTAGTTTCAATTTGTGAATGTGAATTTTTTTTTGCTGGCAAGGGGGGGGGGGGGGTGCTTGAGTCTCAGTCCACCTCTAGGTCTAGCTATAGGTGGTCATACCAGACAAAAACCTGGGGATTTGGCTGAAGAAAAGAGGCAAAAAAAATTTAGCAGTGCAACAGGTTGGATCAGCTGCGTACTGTGGGAGGTAAGGAAATAGTACTTTTTCATAACTAAAATGAAACACAATATAGCAGTAATTTCATAAAGCATAGAAAAGTTAACAGATCAAAGCAACATTTTGGAATTCAAAGACTGGTATGTATTCAAACCTTTCAAAGTGTATGGTGCGTATTTACTAAATACTTAGCTAAATGTACACTGCACTCAATCATTCCACTTTTATTCATATAAAATGAAAAATTCCTATATAGGAGGCCATTGTAATCTTTTGTGTCTTGTTTTTTTATCTTTTGATGTTTGAAGTTGAGAAACGCAATGGTGAACAGGAAGACTGGAAAATTTTCCATGGAGGTCAAGAAGACAGTGGATAAAGGGGTATGAGTTTAGCAATGTAAATGTAAGCATTTATTCTCTAAATAATCTTGACTTTTAAAATTTCTTTTGGCTTTTGTTTTAAAGAAACGAGTTTTAGTGATGACAAATGACTACTACTATACAGACATCAAGGGGACACCATTCAGGTATTTGGTTTATATTTCTACTAATTTATAGTATGTTGGCCATGTACTCATATAGAAAAAAAATATTTGTAAGGCATGGTCCTGAATAAATGTATTAAAGGCATTTATTAAAGCCTATACTTACCTAAACCTCCCGTCTTGATCCCTGTGTAGCCACACAGCTTTACTCACCTACAGTACAGTATGTTCTTTTGCTGACTGTTTCAGTGCTCACAGTATGTTCCCGACAGCTCTCACTATGCTTCTATCCATCCACCACTGATAATCATATCGGTGGCAGGAAATCACTACCAATCAGCAAAGGAGTCTGCTCCCTCATGACTGGAAGAAGGGTGTTCACTGAAGCTGGCCAGGGAGCATACTACCAGCACTAGAGCTGGAAGCAGTAATGGAAGCGAGTTGGCAGTGATGGAGGCTGCAGCAATTAGTTAAGTAGGGGTGGGCGAACCCAGGTTTGGCACGTTCGTCTGAACTTTAAATAAATGCTTGAAATCAATTGAAATTTGGGGGGAGGCTGTGGCTTAGAGGGGGTGCAGAGCATGCACCACAAGCACGCTGCTTTAACTCACCTCTACCCGATCCTCATCTGTCAGCCGCGGCAGCACCATCTAAAACTGTCCCCAGCAAGGGCTACAAAAAGATGGCCATGCGTGAGGACACTCCTAATGCCAGTTCTGACAGAAGAGGATCGGGCAGAGGTGATTTACAACAGCTTCCTGCTGCTGCAACCATAGGCGAAGCTGGTTGATGGGCTGCACAGCTTTTCCATGTCCAGGCCGGACGCTGAACTCGGTTCGCCCATCTCTATATCTGGGTTAAAGCTAATTTTACCAATTTGGATGATTTGGTTTGGTTTGAGAATCTTCTCAGACAATTCACTGAGTTTCCTCCAAATATTTGGGTTTGTCCAAATTGAATTTTTAACAAATCCCTGTTAATTCTTTTTTTTAAAAAAAAGCTTTTCTCCATCCTCCAAACAGACCTCAAAGTTTTCAGTGGGACGAAAGCACATAGACCCTACACCATGCACTGGACTCCCACCACTCATTCCTGCAGCAGGGAGGGACTTTTTTAGGCCAGGGAGTGAGCTGGCCAAAAAGGGTCTTCATGCCCTCTATCACTCTGAGCAACAGGGGGTGTAAAGGGTTTTTCCAGCCACCTCACTCCTCACCTATATATATCCCCTCCCTGCGAAACACGTCAAGAAATAGGCGTTCAAACCTTAACGGGTTATAACACCAGCTAATAAAACCTTACACACATTGTTCTTGGTAATATTGATTTACTTCATATACTTGCGTGTATCACATTCCATGTTTGATTCGAAACAACTTGATTGCTTTGATCTAAACAATTGACATTATTGTATACAACCTTATGAATGTACTTAGTAAAATTTACAAAGCACTATACACTATAGAGTTTATTCAGTACCACTTGCATTTTAGAAAGCCCTATTTTCATGATCTTTTTCCTCTGTGCAGTTCAGCACCATATTTAGCTGGTGCGAACATTAAATGGGACCACTTCACAGCTTATACAGTAAAGTTTTTCCAATTTTTTAACTCAGTTGGATGCAGCTAGACAACTAAAGTCTGGAACAGCAGAGACAAATGGTGCTTTATTTCTTTACATGATGCCACAAAAGCAGAAAACTGATAACGTGGAGGAGCAACAATGATGGGGTCCCCCTGACCATCTGGGCCAAGGTGCAGTAACAAAACTGCACAGAGGGTAAAAGGACTTTCTCTAAAAAAAGTGATTAAAAAATACAGTGCAGAATCAACCCTCTTCCTTATTTATAGTAATGCAAGACCAAATTTTATTGCCTTTATACTCTATGCCATTGTTTTAAAGGCACTCAACCAGACCCAAATGGATGCAATATTTTGCCATTTATTTTTTATTAAAAAAAATAAAAATGTGCTCCGTTGCCCTTGGGATAGAGCCTCTGATCATGGATCAGAGGCCTCTGATCATGGCATCACACCAGCCCCTTAGCCTTATGGCACAGGTCTAGTGCCCAGGAGAGGGTTCATATAACTTAGGATTCAACAGGCCACATGTGGCTCATTGTGTGGCTTACAGGTTGTCTGTTGTCTGTAGACTGGAGCACTTGTGGAGGTCCAGCATACTGTTGTCAGCTGGAAGGGCATATGATGCCTAGGGCTGGGCATTGGCACTAGCAGAGCTGTGCATGGGGTATTGTAGAATGAGGCAAGTGGAAAGGTGTCTCAGGCCTACCTGCAATGTAGTTGGTTTCCCATGCGTGTCATGTGATATAATACAGTGGGAGGTTTGGAGAATGAATGCTGGATAACAGAGTGTGGAAAGCCGTCACTCATCTGCAACTACACAACTCATTTAACCTCTTGGGAGCTGGGGAGGAATGACTTGTGTGTGGCAAGTGAACCCGAACGTGTTATATGACTTCTGCAAACTATTCACATTGAATGTAGCTTGTGGTCATCTTTTAGTTCTATGTGGCTCTCATAAAAAAAAAAAAAACAGGACTCCTGTTTTAATCGAAATACAAAGTTGTTTAATTACAGCCCCTTATGATCTATTCAAACAGATTTGTAGAAGGTAATTTCATATGTGTCTGAATACCCTATAGGGGCTGTTATCTGCAAGCAATCTGACCCTCATTAGTGATATGTCCTATTTTAAAACTTGATTAGGTGCATTTTATCAGTGCACAGGTACCCAGACAATATAATGCTTAATAATTGGGGAAGCCAGTGTAACTTCCGGGGTGCATTGCATTGTGGATTGCAATCTGCATCCCAGTGAGCTTTTTAGCTTTTGGACACAAAAGATTGCAAATAAAGTCTTTGTCCTACATTTTCCCCAAAAAAATCACATTATTTCACCAGTGAAGTAAGGATATATTTTAAATGTTTGGAAACAACAGCACTCTATGAGCCATGCTAAATATTTCACCATTTGTTTTCTGCATAGCCCATAGGAATCTGTTGTTTCCAGACTTAAAAACAAATATCCTTACCTCATTGGAAAAATGATGTGCCTAACCTGTAATAATGCTTCACCACAGGTGCAGGGAACTATAGGGGGGAAAAAGGTAGAAAACATTTTTTTTGCACTTCTTTGTGTCTAAACACTAAAAAGTTCTCCCGGATGCAAGTTGCAATTCACATCGCAATGCACACTACAAGTCACACTGACTTCACCAAATATTTAGCATGACCACCAATGATGGTAGATGCACTCAGAATCTAACCGGATATTCATATTTAGTGATAGCTGTCATTCACTCAGTTTTACTATACATGCGCTTTATGTAACAAATAAAAATGTGATGTTTTTTTCAGCTTGGGAGTTGTTCTTTCAAGGGGACATGGCAAATACTTTTTCAGAGGAAATGTTTCAATAGAAGATGGTGAGATACGTTTGGTTTGCATTTAAAATACACTTGCTGTTATAACTGGCCTTTAGGTGTGTAACTTGTGCAATTGCGCAGAGCACTATCATGTGGGGGGGGGGGCAGGAGACACCATTTAGACACCACTTCATAGAGAAAGCTCTAGGTTAACTGAGCAGGTCTACCCAGGATTCCTTTCCTTTCACAACACCTGCAGTTCTGCTGGAGAGAACAAGTTTTCATCTTTTTCATGTTTCACTGTCTTTATTTATAATTCCACTATGTTCTGTAACCCCAATACACTCAGAAACCTGTCACCCCCAGATTTTATTCCTACCAGGAGAAGAAAGCTACAAGCTTGGCATTATTCAGTTCAAGTATATAAGTGACCCCTCCTCCTCATTAGCTGACAGGTTAAAATGGATTTTTATTATTACACATTTTCATGATACAGTGTCTTTAACTGAATAGTGGGTCACCAGAGTCATTTTTACTAGTGGCCTCAAGCTCCCCCCCAATCTGACATTGAATGCCTGTGCATCACGATTGCTTGTAGCCAATGGGGGTCCACCATAGTATAGCATAACACACAGCACCATACTATTTCATTGGATAACCCTGTTGGCTGCTGAAGTCACATGGAGCACTAGTCTCAGTTCCCCAAAATGCAGGAATACAGAAGGCAAGTTTATTTTTCTATGTTGGCCATTTCTATAGATCAGTTTGTGGATGGGAATAGCAAACCAAGATACCCCAGGGTTGGGGGGCAGAGAGGCCTTGGGGTCTTTTTTGGGTTTAAGAGACCTAAAGTATTTTTGCTGCCCAAATTGTTAGAATCCATTCTTCTTCTGTGAAAAGAGCATTTTTTTTCTGCATATCATATTCCTTTGTGTCTCATATCATCTGTCACATTAGTTCAAGCAAATTGCTTTGTAAATTCCTTGTCTGTAGGAAATCTATCACATGCCCTGCAGTAACCAAGATGCTACAGGAACATCTGCTGGCAATAATACAGAAGAAAATGTGTTTTCTTCACTTCCTGGAAAATCTGAAGTGTACAACAATAGATATTTACTTGCTCCTAGTAGCATAAACCCCATGATGGATAATAAGATGGAGAATGTGCCCAACTCATTGCCAATCTTTTGTACTACTCTCCTTCGCAAAGTCCAAACAGGTGCCGAGGAGGAGAAATTCTGCAATGAGCTTCAGCAATTCTCCACCTTTTACTAAATAAACCTGTGTGGTCATACAGGATTCATCTCAGTCTCTTTGTAAAGGGGCACAGAGAGCCATTCCTTAACGAAAAAGCTCTTATCTGTCTCTCCTTGTTTTTCATCAACTTTTCTTTCATGTCTCTATCTCTTTTGCACATTCCCTTTTTTAAGTTTTCTTGTCTTGTCTCTGTATATGAATTTCTCTGTTCATGTAATTCTTCCATTTTCCCTCTTCTCTTATTTCCTCTTTTTTAGCTCTTCTCCTCACCCCCCCTCCGTTTCACTCTTTTTGTCACATATTATTTCCTCTTTTTCCCATTTGCCCCATCTTCCCTTGTCAGAGCCAGCCTTTGGGGGGTGCAAGATGTGCCATCACACAGGGCGCCATGGTCAGGGGGCGCAGAGTAGCAGTATATTTTAATGCAAGTAATAGAACTATTTTTTTCCAAAGAGCCCAGCATAGAGAGCGTGGAGCAGCTGGCATTGTGCATGCATCATGGGAAGTATACCAGCAATCGCAGGTAGTATCACAGTGGCACATCCCACATTGGCATGCCCCAGGCATACAAAATCACAAGGCTTCAGAGTTTTTTGGACTTCACGGCCAGCAAATACAGGTTTTCAAAAATGAAAACTGACTGCTGGTCCGCTCACCCCTAGCGCCATGCCTAATACTGAATATACTCCCCCACTTCTGCATTGCCTCCCCAATGGTTACCAGTTCCCCTCCCCACATGGGTGGTCACATGAGGAAGGGAACTGGCAGCCAATGGCTAGGGAATGTTTCTGTTGGTGCATAGCTCTGCCTGGCATCAGGCTTGATGCTAGGTTATGTGCAAGGGGCATACGGTGAACCCCGGTTGGCAACCAGGTTGGTCAGTAGGCCGATAGTGATGGAGCACAGCAGTGTATTGGGGGGGGGGGGGATGCCATCCTGTAGTCTTGCACAGGCAGCTTCCATCCTAAGGCTGGCCCTGTCCCTTGTCACTTCCTTTCTTTTACCAACATTTTATTGAAGTTTTTCAGGTTAAGTACAAAGTTCGTCAACATAGAAGTACCTAGTCATAAGTAGAGATGGCCTATAGGGCACTTTCAGAATTACAGATTCATAGTACAGAGTGAAAGAGCTTGTCTACCAAACATTTCGTACATTCTCAATTTAGTATTGCCACATTATGCAGATCAAAGTGTATCCTTTCTGGTGATATAGTGTTATCTGGGCTGATAAGCAATATCTACAGATTGCCATTGAAAGAATAAAAAGTAAACAGTGGATGAATACAGGTGTGCATTGAAGAAGCAAATTAACATCATTAAAGTCTAAAAACTTCTTTTCTTAATATTATCTAAAGACAGAAACACTAGGGTTTTGGAGAGGTGTGGGGTGGGAAGGGAAAGGGGAGGGGGGGAGGGAAGGGGTGCCCAGGTTGGTCTCGGTCTGTACGGTTCAGAAAAACCTTGCAGCACACAGGTCTCAGACAGGGAAGATAGGGTCTGAAGGTTTGTTAGTTATGTTAATGTGCTCTATCCAGGGTTTTCAGGTAGCGTAAAATTTATCATAGGTGTCGTTCTTGATGGCTGACATTTTTTCATTAACCATTATGTCCGAGATTCTTTTCTGTACCTCACCCCACCCCAGGGTGGGAGATTTCCAGCCCCTAGCTATGGTCATGCGGACCGCCGAAAACATGTGCTGCATCAAGCGCCATTCTTGTTTTGTATAGTCATGTGGTTTCAAAGCAAGCAGGGCCACCCATGGGTCTGCCAGAATAGGTATGTGGAGGATACCAGAGAGCACCCCGCACGCCTTGTCCCACAAGGCCTTTGCCTGTGGGCAGTGCCACCATATATGGGACATGTTCCCCAATTCTTGACATCCTCTGAAACAGAGGGGGGAGTCAGCGGGGGAGAACCTGTGGACTTGATCTGGTGTATAGTACCATCGGTACATAACCTTGTATGCATTTTCCAAAGCGAGGGCGTTATAGGACGTGCTGCTCACATTCCTCCACATACATTGCCATTCAATCTCCGACCTAGATGTACCCAGCTCCTGTTCCCATTTAAGCATGTAGTTATGTTTTGTGGGGGGGGGCCCCGAGAGCAATGTCGCGTAAATACTAGAGATTAGTCCCCTCGCAAATTGGTCCCGGCAGCAGCGCTGCTCAAAGTTCGTCATCTTATAGGGAGGGGGTGATTTACTAAGGAGACTTTTCACAAAGTGCTGCACTTGCATTAGTCTGAAATTTTCTGAGGGAGGGGGGGCCCTCCCTGCATTCAAATCTCGCGGAGGTTTTAACCCCGAAGGGGTGAGGAGTGTGTCAACCGACGTGAGGCCTTTCTTTTTCCACCACTTAAATCCAGATGATTCGGGGAGTCCAGGGGGGAAGGAGGGGTTCCCAAAGAGAGGGGAGGCCGGGAGATGTGGGGAGGAGAGTAGGGGACTGACCCTGTCCCAAAGTGACAGGGTGAAGTTGAGGAAGGTGGGAAGGGATTTTGGCCTTCTCGTCCTGGGGGTCCACAACAGTGCCGCAGGGTCAATAGGCTTGCAGCTTTCACAGTCATTCAAGACCCACCAAGGTTTGTGGGCAGAAGCATGGTACAAAACTAGAGGAGCCACCTGGGCCGCTGTGTAATATTTATGTAAGGAAGGGAAGGCCAAACCACCCTGGGATTTTTTACAGTAGAGGATGTTCCTATTAACTCTTGGTTTGGTCTTATTCCAGGCGAAGGACATCAGTTTCCGCTGCAGGAGATCAAGTGCTCTCTTAGGGACCAGGACGGGGAGGACCCGAAACAGATAAAGGATTTTGGGGAGGAACGACATTTTCAGAGCGGCAATTCTGCCGAACCATGAGAGCCGTACAAATTGCCAGGATTGCAACAGCTTGTCCAGGGATTTATATAGTTCCGGGTAGTTAGCTTGGTAGATTTTGTCACAGTCAGCCACCAGTTTGATCCCAAGGTAAGATAGTTTATGGGTCCAGGCCCATGGAAAGTTTTGTTGCAGCAAGCTTTTGGTGTGGGTCTTAAGGGAGATGTCCAGGGCTGTGGATTTAGATGCGTTTAGGGAGAGGCCCGAAATATGGCTGAAGGAAGAGAAGATCGAAGCTACATTGGGTCCTGAGATGTGGGGGGATGTAAGCACAAGCAACATGTCGTCTGCAAATAGTGAGACCTTATGTTCTGTGTTCCCCCAAGAGATTCCAGTGATGGAGGGGCAAGACCTCAGCTTCTCCGCCAGGGGTTCCAAGGCCAGAATAAACAGAAGAGGGGATAGTGGGCAGCCTTGTCTAGTGCCCCTTTTGATCTGGAAGCTTTTGGATGTGAAACCTGCATACTTAACGGAGGCCGATGGGTTGGAGTAAATAGCGGAGACCCAGGACATTAAGCCAGGGCCAAACTTCCAGTGTTGAAGGGCCTTATGGAGGTACTGCCAGGAGAGGGAGTCGAAGGCCTTTTCTATATCGAGAGAGAGCAGCATTGCCTCCTTTTTTTGCCTCCGAATCCTGTCTATCAGTTGGCAAACTCTTCTAACCCCATCCCCGGCCTGCCTCATGGGAACGAATCCCACCTGGTCTCTATGGATTAAAGTAGGGAGGAGCTCGTTCAGCCTGTTCGCTAGGACCTTGGTGAGAATTTTCAGGTCTATGTTTAAAAGTGAGATGGGCCTGTAGTTGGTCCAATTGAGAGAATCCTTCCCTGGTTTGGGGATCATTACTACTGAGGCCCTAAGCATATCCGGGTCTATGGGATTACCCCTCTTTATCCAATTGTAGACTCTTACCAGGCGGGGAGCTATTATGGGGGCCAATTTTTTGTAAAATGAGGCAGTGAATCCATCAGGCCCTGGCCTCTTTCCCGGCTTCAGTGATTTAATGACGCCCAGGACCTCCTCCAACCTAATATCTTCATCAACTTTCTGAGCATGTGTTTCAGGTACTGAGGGGAGGTTAATATCTTGAAAGAAATCTCGATATCGGGAGTCTGCTGGGGGGGTAGGGGCGTCATATAGTTTGGCCAGTCCCGAGGAGAATTCTTCTACTATTTCAATGGGGTTGTTGGAGGTCTGCCCACTCCTCAGTTTGAGTTTAAGGGGTGGTGAATTGTGTTCCTGGCATTTTAATTGGGAGGCCAGGAGGGATCCTGGCTTGTTTGCTGAAATATAATATTTGTTTTTGGATCTCCTGTACCTGCCCTCTGCCTCTCCTGATTGTAAAAGATTGAGGCTAGTTCTCGCCTGCTCCAGTCGGCGGAGACCCCCAGGACTCGGGTGAGCCTTAAATGATGTCGCTGCCTGTTCATATTGAAACTGCAGGCTGCGGGACAGAGCCAGTCTGTCCTTCTTTTTTCTAGAGGCCAGGGCGATAAAATGGCCCCGCATCACTGTTTTGAAAGCTCCCCAGACTGTAACAGGCGAAACCTCAGAGGTTTCATTCACAGCGAAATACTCCTGTGCTTTAACCGTTGCCTCTTCAACAAGGGGTTTGGAGGAGAGAAGGGAATCGTTAAGTAGCCACGAGGATGGCCTCTGCTTGATGAAGAGGGCGCCACAGGAGATCAGGACTAGGTCATGGTCTGACCAGGGGATCGCATGAATCCTAGCCCTTGACACCTGGGGGAGAAAGGTTAGGGGGACAAAAATATGGTCGATCCTGGTGGAGAGTTTATGTGGGGCAGAATAGTGTGTGAAGTCCTTAGCGTTGGGGTTTAGGTCTCGCCAGGAGTCTGACAGTAGGGCTGACTCAATCAGTCTAGAGAAAAGGCCTGCCTCTTTAAGAACCTGGGTGTTCGGGGGGAGGGACCTATCGACATGTGGTTGTAGGGTGAGGTTGGAATCCCCACACATAAAGGCTATTCCTTTCTTATGGTCCCTAAGCAGAGAGCACATGTGGGATAGGAAAGGGATCTGTTTGGAATTGGGTGCGTAATAGGTTAATATAGTGACCTCGGAGTCCTGCAAAATGCCCTGGAGGAGGAGATACCTACCTGCTGGGTCTGCAATTTGTTTAGTACAGGTAAAGGGCACCCCATTTCTAAACGCTATAAGCACCCCCCTCTGTTTCTTATTGCTCGTAGCCTGATAAAATTGGGAATATTTGTAGTTCATCTGTTTCGGGAAGGAGCTGGGGGTAAAATGAGTCTCTTGCAGACATACTATGTCAGCCCGTATTGAATTAAAAAACTTGAATGCGCGAGACCTTTTGTTGGGTGAATTCAGGCCCTGTACGTTGACTGATGCTATGTTAAGGGACATCCCACAACGTTAGGGGGAGATATAGCAGATTGGGGGGGACAAAGCTAATGAACCGAGGTTTTCTGAGAGAGAATAAGGGCCAGGACCGAGACCAACGGGGGGGTGAGGGGAGAGGGGGAATGGGGGTGGGGAGGGGGGCACACAACAGTACAGTAAAATATAACATTGTGAACAGCAATAATTCACAAAACAATTTGTGAAGAATTTTCCAGAAATCAGGGGAGTGAAAGTAAAAAAAAACCTTCCCCTGACTGGAAACTGGAGGGAGCGTGTGGCACAGCGGGAGGCCATTTCTAAACATGCTCATAAGATAACAATCATTAGTAAAATACTAAACATATAAACATATAAACATTAAAACATTTAAACATTGGGGTCAGGCAGTCATGGGTTCCCCCGACCCGGCCCGCCGGGACCCGCCCCCCCCGGACCCCCGGCGGGCGCCCCCCGGACCAACAAACCGGATCCGGGGACGCCCAGCCGGAGCCCCGGGGGAGCGGGCCCGCCGGCCACCAGGAGAGGGGGCCCAACTCCGTGTTAGACCAACGTGGTGGAAAAAGGATTGAACACGGTGGGTAGGCCGCGGTAAATAATTTTTAAGGTATATAATATGAACTATATTCAGGACCATGTGGGGAATCGTCCCAACCACGGCTATGCTTGTTGGTAAGTTGAACAGTGTCCACAGTCAATATACGCAACATCAACCAAAGCCCGCCAGGGCAAACAGAGGTGGAAAAATGGGAGGCGGGAATTTATGGCGCAAGAAAGTCCTACCATCCTTGGGGCTACGGCCCCCATCTGGACGATGATCCTGGAGCTGTAGGACGGTTAGAGTTCCAGCTTCCTGGAGTCCCTTGGGGGGGACTCTGCGTAGTAATCCCGGCCAAGTAAGCCCGGGCGAAGAGACAGATAAGGTGAAGAATGAGGAATCAAGATTTTTGAACCGGATGGAACATCTGCGCCAGGAGTCGCTTCATAGGCAAAGATTTTTGTGGAGGTTGGTGTGGTTTTGGGGACGGGGTATATTGCTTGTTGCTCCTCTGGCCTGGTCTCGGGGTGCGGGGTGTGGATGGGAGCGAGGTGGCCAGCGCTTCTCCTTCGGCCGCTCTGAGGTCCAGGGCTTTAAATCTGTCCGCCAGTTCCGTGGGAGTTGATACTTGGACCTGACGACCTTGGTAAGCAAAGGTAAGTTTGAAGGGGAAGCCCCATCTGTAGCGTATGCCCTTTTCTTGAAGAATCTGAAGGTAAGGCTTAAAAGATCTGCGTTTGAGAATGGTGGTCTGCGATAGGTCAGCATAAATGGAGTAGCCATGTGACTGAAACGAAAGGGGAGCCTTCTCTCTGGAGGCTCTCAGAACCGCCTCCTTTGTTTGGAAGTGGTGAAATTTCACAATAATGTCCCGGGGGGGGGCCATCTGTGGGCCGTTTGGTGAGGGCACGGTGGGCCCTATCCAGTTCAAGTTTCTCCACTGGGATGTCCGGGACGAGGTCTTGAAGGAGGGCTTTGATAGTGCCGGGCACATCCTCCATAGTCTCGGGGAGGCCGCGGAATCTGAGATTGGAGCGGCGGTTCCGGTTCTCCAATTCCTCCTGCTGCCCCTTTAAGAGAGCTATTTCGTCCTGAAGATGGGTTAGGAGGGTATCCTGGGTATCCAGGACCGTGGTGACATCGTCTAGCCGTGTTTCTAAGGCATCCGTTCTGCCCCCCAAGTCCCTTATTTCACGTAGCAGGGTATCAGTGTGTTTGGATGTTACTGCAGTCACCTCTTCCCTCACAATGGCTCTAAGCTGGGAGAGAATGTCAGGGAGGGCTGGCTGTCCCTGCGCTGTGTGCTGTGGGGTCTGAGCTGGGGAGGCTGGGGAACGGGCCCAGCTATCTTGGGAGTCAGCAGAGCTTTCTTCCAGCCTATCTGACCTATGCTCCATATGCGCAGTCTGGCCCTCCTTCTCTGAGGGCTGTGTGACACACACTGCATCTTCTGACCTCGCGGCCGCCATTTTAGGTCCCGCAGCCGTCGACTTGCGGCCTTCTCTGCTGGCCCTCTTCTTGCCCGAGGCGGCTAACATCGCCTCCCCGCTGCTTCCCCGGGTGGTCCCCCAGCTCACCCGGTGTCGATGCTGCAGAACCGGCGCCTCTTCTGCTCGTCTGTTTGCTCCGGGCCTCCCGCTGCTGCGGAGCAGAGGGATCAAGCGTCCATCCCCTCGTGCACGCGCGCGCGCTCCCCCACTTCCTTTCTACTTTACATTAACACATCCCCTCCATCATCATTCCACATCATTTCCACATGAGGAAGGTAACTGGCAGCCAATGGCTAGGGAATGTTTCTGTTGGTGCATAGCTCTGCCTGGCATCAGGCTTGATGCTAGGTTATGTGCAAGGGGCATACGGTGAACCCCGGTTGGCAACCAGGTTGGTCAGTAGGCCAATAGTGATGGAGCACAGCAGTGTATTGGGGGGGGGGGGGGAATGCCATCCTGTAGTCTTGCACAGGCAGCTTCCATCCTAAGGCTGGCCCTGTCCCTTGTCACTTCCTTTCTACTTTACATTAACACATCCCCTCCATCATCATTCCACATCATTTCCACATGAGGAAGGTAACTGGCAGCCAATGGCTAGGGAATGTTTCTGTTGGTGCATAGCTCTGCCTGGCATCAGGCTTGATACTAGGTTATGTGCAAGGGGCATACAGTGAACCCTAGTTGGCAACCAGGTTGGTCAGTAGGCTGTGATGGAGCACAGCAGTGTATTGGGGGGGATGCCATCCTGTAGTCTTGCACAGGCACCTTCCCTCCTAAGGCTGGCCCTGTCCCTTGTCACTCCATTTAGGCATTTCCCTACCTTATGCTTCTCTTTCCCACCTTCATTCTATCTTTCTTTTCCACATCCCCCTTCTCCTTTCCACATTTCTCATTTCCCTCTTTACCTGTTTGCTTCTTTTTCTTTCTCTTTTCCTTATCCCTACTCCTTTTCTCTCTCTCTCGGATCCATCTTAGATTAGTCCTTTCTTCTTTTATGCTTTCCCTTCTATTCCTTCTCTGTTTCATTGTATCCATCTCATATGTTCCCTCTGCTCTCTCTTGCAGGGACACTACCTTTGTGTCACCTTCCTGAAATCGTAGGGGTATCTTTAGTAATCTAACTTTACATGTTATTGACACATAGGGCACTTCTGCCAGGCAGTGCCACATATGTGCAAATTTATATCATATCATATCATATATATGATAAAAATCATATCTGGCTCTTCTCTAGCTTTCACTGAAATGGCATTGGCTGGCAGAAGTGCTTGATAAATCAGGCCCCATATTCTAAGTATGTCACACACCCCGCTTCAAGATATCCATAACATGTGGGTAATACCGACCTGAAGAGGGCGTTCCTGCAGAGATGATAGCAAAAAGAAAGCCCCTCCCTGATCCATAAATACCTGGGACCTCCCACTCATCACCCAGTTTTCCATCTCTGCAGACGGCGAGCAAGTCAGAAGATGATGGCTCCTCCTTGCACAGGGGGATTTCAGGTAGCCGGGATGACTCCCGGCCCGCTATTTATTTATTTCCGTTTGGACCTTTTCTCCCCAGAAATCCATATGCCTCCCAGCCTCGGCTGAGGGTCCAGGCGAGGGTATATCAGCACCTTAGGTGCTCAGGAGCTATGCTCCACCGTGAGACCCTATATGAGAGGGTAGGCGGTTACACCGGGTTGGTGACCCCGGTTTGGGATGCCCTGTCCCTTGATTTAATTTTCCTTGGCCCTCCCAAAATCCCTTTTCCTCAGCGGGGATGGGGAGTGTGGGTCCCTTCTTTATTAGCCCCTATCTCTTTTGGGTGTTGTGTCTTTCTTGTTAGTGTCTCTTTAAATGTCTTTATTTGAGCGCTGTAGCCTTTTTTTCACAGATGAACTTTGTGAGGTGTTGGGCCTGTCCTTATCTCCCCCCCCACCTTGTCTCTGTCATCAATGGCGGCATTTACCTCATGCCATGTCATACATGTGGGGGGGGGGGGCGGGGCCGGACCGTCGGCGCAGGGCCGGGACCCGTCCCTGCTGTGTTGCTAACTGAGGCAGTGTGTGTGTGTGTGTGATTTACATTTAGACCGGGCACGGCGGCCGCACTTCTTGCTGCGGCGCCGGCCGGTCCTTGGCGCCTTCTTCTCTGAGGAGATTTCTTCTCACGATGTACCTGGGGGCGGGGCCGGTGTTGCGCGCGTCACCGCTGCCCGCCCCCATCTTCCCTGGCGCCGCTGCGGAGCTCTGCATTGTGTAGGAGGAAGGGGGGGGCGTTGCTCGACGTCGCGCGCGTCCCGCGCTGACCACGCCCCCTTCTCCTCTTCTGTCAGCAGCCTCAGGAGGATTTCTTCTCGGTCGCCATTCGTGCTCCGCGGTTCCGTGAGTGGCCTATGGCCCCTTTCCTTTCTTCCTTATTCTTATGCTGTATGGGTGTCTTGGTCTTCATAGCCTTATTGGTCCTTTCTGTGTCTTCCAGGTGGTGGTTCAGGAGGATCTCCAGTAGCATTTAGGGGGTCTCTCCCGATCCTTGATCACTGGGTTCATTATTGCTCATAAATCCTCCCACTCGGGACATTAAAGGGGCATCCCGGGTTGTCTAGTGGCGTAATTCCCTGGGTCATAGCGACTATTCCTAAAAAAGTTCACCTTATGGAGGCATCCCCGGATACTGGGCTCGGGGCCCCTTCGGGGCATCCCCGGAAGTGTATGTTGTGTGGGGTATCCATTTCTGGGGACGATGTACTTCTGTGTATACCATGTGCACAGCAGACTATCACGCGGCAGTCCGAACCCCAGGCGTCTGGGTCAGCACCGCCAGTCGCTTCATCTCCTCCTCCCACCATGAAACGCGCCCCATGTGACGTTGTCATGGGCCGGGAGCTGCAATCTGAGATGTGCGCCAGATTGGCTAACCTTGAAAATATTATCTCCAGCTCGGTCGCCCGTAAGGCTCCGACTAAGAGAAAGCATTTGTCGCCGGCTCCGCTGGTGGAGGACCAGGAGGATGTTAATAATCTGGATTGGTCTGATTATTCCCCGCTAGAGGAAGGGGAAGTTTATGAGGATTCTGATATTTCGGATGATGAGCAGTCCTTTGGCGCTGATGCCGAGCTTGGTGACTTGGGGAGATCCTCTGATACTCCTCACGCTCTGGCTCTGATGTTAGAGGTTCTGAATATTTCCCCTCCTGAGGAGGTGTCACAGCAGAAGGGTGAATTGTTTGAGGAATCCAGGCCGCGCTTGGAATTCCCTACTCAAAGGCATTTTGACAAAATTATTGCCAAGGAATGGGACAGGCCGGCTCGGCTCCCTGGCATCCCTCAGGGATGGGATAGGAAATATCCCTTCCCTTCGGAGGCGATTAAGCGCTGGGCATCTCCCCCCGAGGTGGATGCACCGGTTTTGGGGTTGTCCAATTCCTCGGTTTTAAATAGACCTGATTGTTCCATTCTCAAGGATGGAGAGGATAAACGTATTGACCAGATGGCTTGTCATGGTTTTGCTAGCGTTGGGTCAGCCATGCGGCCCGTTTGCGCTTCGGCACTAATGGTGTTGGCTGCCAGGTCCGTGGTCAGGGACCTGTTGACTTCTTCCGGGCTGCGTCCTGGTAGTGCTGAGTTCCTTAGCCTTAAACGGTGTGAGTTGTTTTTATCCTTTGTGTTGACAGCCTTGGATGACACTTTGATGATGTGTGGTAGGACATCGGCGCTGCTGGTCACTATTCGGCGCTCGGTGTGGCTGCGCCAGTGGGCGGCAGATTTTATGTCCAAGAAGTCACTAACGGCTCTACCTTTTGTTGGATTACGGCTTTTTGGAGAGACATTGGACTCTGTTACCAAGGGTGGTAGGTTACCTCAACGCAAGAAACAACGCCGTCCCTTTCGGGGGCGCCTTCCTTTACCCCCTCCTTTCGTGGGGCCAGATCTGGCAGGGGATTTGCATTCCCCTCTTCCAGAGGAGATTCTGGGAGCAGGGGCAGAGGACATGCCCGTCCAGGATACAGTTGGGGCTCTAAGCCCAAGCCGGCTGCTAAGCCGGCTCAGCAATGAGGGGGCGCCCTCACCCATGCGGGTGGGGGGACGGCTGCGACACTTCTCCCAGATCTGGGATCAAGAGGTCTCGGACAGATGGATCCGGGAAGTGGTGTCTTCCGGTTACAAGCTGGAGTTCGAGCTCCGCCCCCCTTCCAGATTTTTCAGGTCTCGGATGCCTTCGGAACCTCTAGCGGCGCAGGGGCTCCTGTTGGCAGTACAGAATCTTCTGGACATGGCTGTCATTTGCCCAGTGCCCCCTTCGGATCAGGGCAGGGGTTTTTATTCCAATCTGTTCACGGTACCCAAGAAGGACGGATCGGTCCGACCCATCTTGGATCTGAAGTTTCTCAACAGGTTCATCTGGCCACGGAAATTCCGCATGGAAACGCTGCGTTCGGCCATTCACTCTCTTCGTCAGGGAGACTTTCTGACGTCCATAGACATCAAGGATGCTTATCTACACGTTCCAATTTTTCCAGCACACCAGAGGTTTCTCAGGTTCGTGGTGGAGGATCGGCATTTTCAGTTTGTGGCACTCCCTTTCGGTCTCACCTCGGCTCCTCGGGTGTTCACCAAGGTGCTAGCGGGGGTGATGGCTCTGCTAAGGGTTCAGGGTATCCGCATTGTGCCCTATTTGGACGATCTTCTGATCATGGTCTCTTCTTTCAACCAAGCGGAGTTGGACACCAGAGTGGTGGTGTCCACTCTGGAGAGGTTCGGTTGGGTGGTCAACCACCCCAAGTCTTCTCTTTCTCCGTCCAGAGTAGTGACCTTTCTGGGAATGTCTCTGAACACTTCGCAGGCCAGGGTGTTTCTGCCCCAGGCCAAGATTCTTTTGATTCAGGAGTTAGTTCGGCTTCTCTTGTCGGCCCCTCGTCCAGCCATCCGTCTAGGGATGAGGCTGGTGGGGTTAATGGTGGCCTCATTCGAGGCGGTTCCCTTTGCGCAGTTTCATACAAGGACACTTCAGCTTCATCTGTTGAAGGTTTGGGACAAGTCTCCTCTATCGTTGGATCAGTCCTTCCTGATGACTCCCCGAGTTCGTCGATCCCTGCAATGGTGGCTGGGGTCAGTCAATCTGTTGAAGGGCAGATCTTTTCTGGCTCCGCGTTGGGAAACAGTCACCACGGATGCCAGTCTGTCAGGTTGGGGGGGTGTTTGGAAGGATCTCCAGTTTCAGGGTCTGTGGGGCCCGCAGGAGGCTCACGAGCCCATCAATGTTCTGGAGTTGAGAGCCATCAGGTTGGTTCTGTTTCGCTTGACTCATCAGTTGCGGGGCCTGCCTGTTCAGGTCCGGTCGGACAACCGGACGGCGGTTGCTTACATCAATCACCAGGGGGGGACTCGCAGCAGGAGTGCCCTCAGGGAAGTGTCTTTGATTCTGGACTGGGCGGAGAGCCACGTCCCGTGTATCTCAGCAGTCTATATTCCGGGAGTGGAGAACACTGAGGCGGACTCTCTGAGCAGGGCCTCCTCTCGTCAGGGGGAGTGGTCTCTCAGTCCCACGGTGTTTCGTTCGATCTGTCTCAGGTGGGGGTTCCCAGCGGTGGACCTCTTTGCCTCTCGTCACAATCACAAGCTTCCAGTCTTTGTGTCTCTCTCGCAGGATCCTCTGGCTCTGGCAGTGGATGCCATGTCTCTGAACTGGAGGGATCTGGGGTTCCTTTACCTGTTCCCTCCGTTTCCAATGGTAGCCAGAGTGGTGCGCAAGCTGGCCCTGGAGGGCGCGTCGGCGATTCTGGTGGTGCCAAGGTGGCCAAGGCAGGTTTGGTTCGCAGACCTGGTAAGACTGGCAGAGGATCAGTTCGTTCTGCCTCTACTGCCGGACCTGCTCACCCAGGGTCGGCTGCGCTATCCCAATTTACCTTCGCTGGCTTTGACGGCGTGGCTGCTGAAACCGCCATCTTGAAGGAGGAAGGTCTTTCTGACGCGGTGGTTCAGACTCTTATTAGCGCCAGGAAGCGCTCTTCCTCTACTATTTACTATAGGACTTGGAGGTCCTATATTGACTGGTGTGAAAGTAGGTCTTTCTCTTGTCGGGAGTTCTCCATTTCCAGAATCCTGGAGTTTCTTCAACATGGTCTGGATCTGGGGCTTCAACTTAGTACCTTGAAGGGGCAGGTTTCTGCCCTGGCGGTGTTCTTTCAAAGGTCCTTTGCACTTCATCCCTTAGTCAAGACCTTTTTCCAAGGAGTTACTCATATACGGCCTCCTAGGAAGCCCTTTGTTCCAGTCTGGGATTTGAACCTGGTTCTTTCTGCTCTTCAGGGTCCTCCGTTTGAGCCCTTGAATGAGGTTGCTTTGTCTTCACTTACTCAAAAGGTGGCCTTTTTGGTGGCTATCACTTCGGTTAGGCGTGTTTCTGAGTTGGCAGCTTTATCCATTAAAGCTCCGTACTTTGAAAGGCATCAGGACAAGGTTGTCTTTCGTTTCAAGCCGGATTTTCTTCCTAAGGTGGTCTCTGCCTTTCATCTGAATCAGGACATTGTTCTGCCTTCTCTATGTCCTAATCCCAGCAACGACAAGGAAAGGGCGCTGCATTCCTTGGATGTAGTTCGTGTTGTGAAATATTATCTGGTGGTTACGTCTTCCTTTCGTAAGACTGATGCTTTTTTTGTGGTGCCTTTTGGGCCTAGGAAAGGTTTGGCTCCTGCCAAATCTTCCATTAGTAAATGGATTCGTCAGGCCATCATTGGGGCCTATTCTGCCAAGGGGAGGAGTCCCCCTTTTCGTGTTACTGCTCATTCTACTCGTGCGGTTGGTGCGTCCTGGGCTTTTCAGCACCAGGCCTCTGTTGAGCAAGTTTGTAAGGCCGCTACTTGGTCCTCTGTTCACACTTTTTCCAAGTTTTACAAGGTTGATGTTCGGGCCTCAGCGGATGCTGTTTTTGGCCGCAAAGTTCTGCAAGCTGTTGTGGTTTAAGTTGTGCATTGTTGCCTTGTTTTGGATCCCCGCCCTTTTTATGGACACTGCTATTGGATGTCCCACATGTTATGGATATCTTGAAGCGGGGTGTGTGACATACTTAGAATAATACCATTTTGTGAAATACTCACCTGTAAAGTATGTCACACACCCCACTTCACCCGCCCTTCTTGTATTCTGGATCCTTTATTTTGTGAACTTTGCGCTGTTATGATTTACATTTGCCTCTTCCTGGTCCCTTACCTTACTGCTTCTATATACTGGGTGATGAGTGGGAGGTCCCAGGTATTTATGGATCAGGGAGGGGCTTTCTTTTTGCTATCATCTCTGCAGGAACGCCCTCTTCAGGTCGGTATTACCCACATGTTATGGATATCTTGAAGCGGGGTGTGTGACATACTTATAATACCCATTTTACAGGTGAGTTATTTCACAAAATGGTATTTTCTCAGTATAACCTGGGAGCTCTCTTAGTAATAAACAACTGGAACAATAAACAAGTGAAAATAGATGGCACAAACTACTTAAAATGTACTACTTTCCTTTTCCTTTCAGGTTTACATGATCTAGAACATCCCGATGTCTCATTGGCTGATGAGTGGTAGGTGTTGTAGTAATTAATTATCCTGATGGATCTCTCCTGTGCCTAGCAGTCTTACAATTCTTCCTTTTTATAGGACCTATTGCAACACAGATCTGCACCCCGAGCACCGACATCTCACTCAGTTAAGAGCGATAAAGAAATACCTCACAGGAAAAGAGCCATCTTTACAATGTAAGTACTGGCCATGTAATGATTTATGTTGCCCTGTTACTTCCAAGGATGCTGCAGGGGATGATGACTTATGCATACAGTAGGTGCATATGGGCTTAGGACTTTTTCTCTTTTAAGCACAAATCATAATTTTAGTAGTTCAATTTATGGTTAAAGTAAATTCATTTGGCTTTTAAATATTTTCCATTATCGTGGCCCAAAATGATGTCTTCAAGATGCTGAGCTCATTTAAACTCATCTGTAATGTTTTCCTTAGCAACCATAAACAAACTTCTGGTTTATGGAGCAGAGACTTCCTTGAAAATCAAGTCATTGGCTATGGCAGATATGCCCCCCCCCATTCCTGAGCTCACAGGCTTAACCCCTGCTGCCCTGATTCAACCTCTTCAGATGAGGGAATCCAAATTTTGTGTTCCGGTAGCTAATGGGTTACTGACAGCATCCCAGGGAGAGATGTCTATTCTTACTTCTGCTTGATTTCCCAATATCTGCCATGTGGTGGGAGGAAAGCTCACCCTTACCAATTGAAAGATTTGTAGGCAGAAGCTATACTAAGTACTTGACTTAAGGCCAGGAAAGCCACTCCCACTTGAGAAACACAGAGCCAGAGGAATATAAAAAAACTTGGAAACGGTGTGCTGATGAGTAAATCACAAGTATGGGGGAACAATCTTAACACATGTTTATTTTACATCCCAGAAGAGGAAAAGAATAAGGCAAAATGCCAAAAACCTGACAAAATTGAGTTTTGCTTTAAAGTCAATGACTCCTATGATATTTAAAAACATATAAAAGTTAAGTGTAAAATCAATGTACACAACTGGTTTCTAGCAGACTAATCTCTGAAAGGAGTTCTTGATTTTGTATCTCCTGTTCAAAGCAATACCTGCCAGTTTTCTCTCTTTATGAATCACATTGACTATATTATTGTAACTGCCTGGCTGTTTATTTAACCCTTTTGTTGCCAAGCACGTAACACCTACGTGCTGGCTTGGCTGGGCCTTAAGTGCCAAGCCCGTAGGTGTTACGTGCTTGACTTTCCTTGCTTCTAGTTTAAAAAATAAAAATAAAAAATACTCACCTGACCCCTTGTTGGATCCGGCCGGGTCTCCTCTTTAATTTGGTGCCATCCGATCCCCCGTGGGGGGTCGGATGGCTCCAGGAGAGCCCCCGGAATAGGCCGCCCCCCCTCCGCTTCTGCAGCAGCAGCTGCTAACTGTAAAAAAAAAAATAAAATAAAAATGACATTCACTTACCTGTGTGTGCGCTGGCTCCCGCTGTCCCTCCTCTTCACCTGGGGGGCCTCCGATCCCCCCCCAGGACTTACCGATCTTCAGGAGAGAGCCTGGGAGGCTCTCTCCTCTCTTCTTCTCGATGGCGGCCGCCATCTTGCCTCTTATGAAGTCATCCCGGCCTCGAACGGGCTTCAGCTTTCTCAGCTTCTCAGATGCCGGTGATCGGCGCTGGGGAAGGAGGTGACAGGAGATCCTCTGATCTCCTGCCTTCTCCTTCTCTGGATGCCGATCACCGGCATCTGTCAGCTGAGCGGCGAGGGACAAGAGCTTGCAATCGAAGGTAAGTACAGTAAAAAAATTTTTTTTTTTTTCTAATAAAATACTTTTTATTATTGTGTGGTGTTTTTTTTTAACAGTTAACCCTTTGTGAGCTGGTAAGGGGTCCATGAGACCCCTTATACCAGTTCACAAGGCTGGGGGGGTGGCAAGTCACCTGCCCTAGCGGGTGGCTTGCCATTAACCCCCGCACCCACATTACCTGCCTCCCCAAAGGCCAGGGGGGGGCAGAAGAGCCCGGGCCCACATAGGCTATGTGGGCTCGTAGGCTGCAGGGTGGGGGGGGGGTTTAACCCTTAAAAATCCCAAAAAAAATGGGGTCCCCCTCCCCGGGAAGGGGGACCCTATGTCATTTTTTTTTTTAATTAACCATTTGTCATCCAGCAGCTATAAAAGGCTTCTGGGCAGGAAAGGGTGTCTACCTATACATATGTGGTATCGCTGTAACCGGGAGAAATTGGGGTTTCTCACGCAATAAGATTTTATTGACAAACTTACATTTTTTATTACAAAAAAACTCTACAAATTGTAAAAAAATATTTTTTTTTTATTTTTTTTCACACATTTCACCCAAAAATATTGAGAATACACCTAAAAAATACAAACAAGACATTTCATGTTAAAGCCCAGACTCTGTTGAAAAAAACAATATATAATTTTCCTGGGAAATCCCTGGAAATCCTTTCAAAAATGACAGTTGAACATGTGTAGCGCAAAATTGTGAAACATCGTCTGGCAACAGGGAGTGGCAAATGCTGCAGGTAGGCTGGCAGCGAAAGGGTTAAAGGAGCAGTATCATGAAATTTGCATTAAAAAAGATAAATAATTAGCCACACAATAGCTTCTAACATGTGTATAAATAATCTGGCGATAGAAAAAGGAAAAAATATATGCCTCTCTTTTAAATTGTATAATTACAATGGCTCAGTCCATTTGCTGAATAGGGGGATCTGCTGGGTTGTATTTAGTGAGCTGCTTCATTTAGTCCACTGGTCTCCTAGCAACACTTTACCTCAGAGGCTGACACTGTAATCAGTGGTAACGGCTGTGTGTGTGTGAGGTGCTGCTTTTGTTATGAGACCAGGTGACTCAAATGTGTAAAATCTATACAAAATAAACTGACTGAAAATGGCTGAAATTCTTCTTTGAATAACTGTGCAGGAAAATCTAAAGGTATTAAAGTGGAACAAAACCCTGAGTGGCCGACCCTGAAGTCTATGAGACCCGGCCATTGACCTTCCCCCTTGGGCATTCTAAATCGGGATGCCCCACTATGTGAAAACGACCCCTGGATAACCACAGATCCCCCCATTTTCTGGCGCGCTCACGCAGATAGTCATTTAGACAGGCCGGGCGGCCAGGAAGGTTACTGCTCAGGCTCCCCGTCTGCGTGCAAACAGAGCTGATTGGATGAGAGCCCGCGCATGCGCTGTGGGACAGGGAAAGGTACGTTTTCACAGGCAAACTTGGGGATTTCACATATCAGGGCATCCCAAGTTGGGATGCCCCTAGGGGCACAAAACAAAACTCCAGATAGTGAAAATCCTGGGTTGGGCTTTGCTCAAAACACACAAAGCTGAAAGAAAGATCATATGGAAAAATGTGTTGAAAAAAGAGAGAGAAAATGGTAAACTGAAAGATTCTGCAGCAGAGCCAACATGAAGGGAAAACTGTCAAAATCAGCTAAATGACTTCTAGAGCTTTTCTCTCTGTTTTAGATATATAGGTTCTGGCCAGGCAATGTTGCAATGTTGTTATCTTATGTTGGACGGCTGCCAGCACTGAACAGCTGATACTTTCATATATTGTTTCACCCCTCTCATCAGCATGGAACAGGCCAGAGTGTCGGGCTCCGACACTCAGAAGACATAAACATGAGCTATTAGTCTCCAGCTGCTCCACACAGACATCATTTTTTTTCTAAATTTGTAATTCTTACTCCAACACTTACCTACATTCAAAGTACCATTTAAATATGTCACCAACAAAAATTTGCGATACTGCTCCTTTAAGTCTCTTGCTCAATGTATTTAGAATAACAAGACGACTCATGTTTAGTCACCTTCAGTACCTAAATGAAATAAAGAAACAGGGATAAGCAGCTATCACTCTGCATGTACAGTAAATGCTGTTGTCAAAATGTTGTTGACCTGTCACCCCTAGTAGCACAAAGTGATTGGTTGACTGTCCTGTCACACAGGTTCCCTCTGGAAATTAAGTTACCCCTCCCCCACTATCGGGAGAGGAACGTTTTTATTAAACTTTTTTTAAATGGTTGTTTTTTTAAATATTTTAATGCCTGAATTAAACTTAGCACAGGGGGAGGAAGGAGGTGTGCGCCAGGTTATATTATAACTGGAATTGCTCTTTCGAAAGTATAGGTCCTGAACATTAAAACCTTAATTCAGTCTTTTCTTTGCCATATCAGCTGGCTCGCTTGCATACTCTCCCAATACCTTCTCCAGGTGATGTGCTATACAATAGAGAAGCACCAAGGCAGTGCTTGGCATGTCACCCTCTGTTACAGTGAATGGTTCTATGCACTCCTTTTACTGTTACATCCACCAGTTTTGCTAATGGTGGGCCACTTACAGAAGACTGTGAGGCACACATGCATATTTTTCTTTCTGAAAGAGAACACCTTAGAACTCACCATCAAGGCTCACTGACACTGTTTAGATTTCAAGAGAATTTCAGGTGATATGTGGGACTTGTCCTCTTGCTCAAAGGGCTGACAATGGCACCCTGCATGTCCTCTTCCCTCACATTCAGTGATGGTAGATGATGATCCACTGCAGTGTGCAAGCAAAGTATTTCCCCTAGGACAAGGACAAATCAGTAATTACAACAGCTGGACTGTGTTGTTTTGTAATACTTTAATAATAAAATTCCTTTAAAAATTGATAGCAGCAACACTTTAAATAAAAATGTTTTCTATTAGTGAAATGTCTGGACAGGCCAGCTCAGTACCCAAACTCTTTTGCAAAGCCATACTGTTGTGATGGATGCAGTATGTATATAGTTTTATCTTGCTGAAATATGCAAGGTCTTTCCTGATAGAGGTTTAGGATAAGAGCATATGTTGGTTTATGCTGTACTGCTCAGTATTGATATTGAGATGTGTAAGCAATGGTCATGAATTACATGCTTTTCTGAATGAGAGAGGCATGGTGGGCTGAAAATATGCAGTTAGCTAAAAATCTGAAAAAAGGTATTTTTGAACAAGAAGCTAATTACGTGTATTTAATTACATCACTGTCTAAAAACCAATACTGTAGTTTAGCCCACATTAAAAAAAAACTGGATTTACAATCTGTTATGCCCCTAAGCAAACATGAAGCAAGCACAGCTAAGATCCTGCTTCATTTACCAAACCATGCATTTCAACTCATCTGTAGATTTTCCAAATGTATCCATCCACCAAATGGAAACCATATTGTTTGCACACATTTTATCATACAGTACAAATCCTTAATGTTAATGCATTTGGGGTTTCAGGCAATAGATAGTTATCTTTCTTAATCTAGGTGTTAACTTATAACTTCTGATTCTGGTTCAGGTGATAAAGAGCTAATACAAGAAGTCTTGTTTGATGCTGTGGTCAGCGCTCCGCTGGAAGCATACTGGACTAGTCTTGCACTAAACAAATCTGAGTAAGTAAATGTATTGCAGGTAAAATCAGTAAAATGTAAAATTATCTGAATTATTTCTTATTTTCTTAAACTTCCTTAAGGTGGCGTTAGTACAAGCTCATTTTGAAAGCTTGGCACTACACAGTGCTGCCTTTTAAATGAGATCATTTAAATTCATTTAAAATCTTTATGTCACCAAATAACTTTTGCCCCATAGCTAATCAAAATTAATGACATTTCCAGGTAGAATACTATACTCATGATGAGGTCGATTCAGAGCCAGGTGAGAATTATCACTCTTTTTTTCAGAGATAAAACTGCCATTCACTTTCATTGTCTACCAGGTATAAATTTTTACCTGGCTCTAAATCAGCCCCAAGATAGACAATAAAAGTGAATCACAGATTTTTCTCCTAACAAAGGAGTGAGAATTTTCACCTGGTTCTGAATCGACTCCATTTCTCCTCTACAGGAGAAGCCACTGGATCCTCAAAACCTACCAGTCAAGCAGCTCTAAACCCTCCTGTAAACTCTGTGTCAGATAGGGTCCAGGTCAGCAAGAGTCCTAACCCACCTACTCCTGTTGTATGTGAGCCCCAAATGTAGGAACATTTTTCTCTTGGAGCTCAGTATGATGGGGAATTATGGCTGCCTCACATGGGTGTAGTTGTTTCCTGTTTCTTGTCAGCACAAATAGGAGGGTTAGTATCCAACCAATGCAGGGTCCCCTGATGCCCTAAGAGGGGAGATTAGCGCAGTTTAGTGTCTCTGAGAACCAGGGCCCTTTCTGCCAGGCACTTTCTACAGTTACAGCAGTAGGTTCACTCCACCAATTTTCTCTCGGATCTTCAAGATGGCTAAATATGCAAAAACAGTTACAAAAGACAGGTGGAGAAGGGCCTCCCAAATTTTATTAATTTTTTGAGGGTTGATAATACCTTCAATACCATAGAAAAATGACACATTACATCCATGTTAAAAAAACATTTATTTTTAAAACAGATTATTGCACAGTAATTGTTGTTTAGGTATATATTACTGTCAGCCCCCAAAAATTTATACAATTTGATAAAATAATTATCCTCTTGATTGAGTTTATAGCGGGGACCAAGGGTTTAGGAAGGCCCTTCTCCACCTCCTTTTTTCGTAACTGTTGCTATTTATACAAACCCGCCATTGACCAGCAGTTTAGTATAAATAAGCTTTCAATTCAAGTGGAGGTTTGTCCACAGTCCCATATTATACCGTTCCTTATTAGAGGGGTTTTATTGGGACCACAATTTACCCTTGATTAAATATTTAAAATCTAGACAACAAGGCATCTGCTGTGGGAATGAAAATGTTGTTGTTTTCTTTCTCAGTGCTTTGATTTAGAAGCTTGAGAACCTCTCAGAATCAAAATGAGTTGCCCTTATTACAGCTAATGCTTTCTATACCAGCCCACCCTTATCATTGTATTCCAATTAGTTAAAACAGACCAAAACCCACTTATTTAACTAGCATTCCCTGAATTGCTCCCCCCAGGAAGAGCACCTTTTGCCAATTTTCAATGCTCCTACTTCACTCGAATCCAAGATGATGGCGCCTGTTTTATCTGTAAAACTCTGTCTCCTCCATTCATTGCCACTGTTGTGTGCGTTCAGACCATCAATACTCTTGCCTCCAACCATTTTTAAATCTTGTAACCTCAGTAAATTAGTCCGAAGTGAAAATGCACCACCTATACTGTTAATTACACTGAGGGTTCTTGGAGTCTGATGTTTAATTATGTGTTTGTTTATTTTCAGAAATTCTGATAAGGATGTGGAGATTGCCTTCCTTGGTACTCGCACTGGATTAACCCGTGTCAATCTGTTTGTGGGGCCAGAGCAATTAACTTACAAGTAAGAACCTTTGAATGAATGTCATATTCTCTGATTTGATGTCTGCTAAAATAAAATGAAGGGGGAATGACTTTTAGGATGGTTATTTGATTTGTTTTGTACCTAGTAGTACCTAGTCAGCAACTGTCTAAAATGGAAGTCTTCTGCTTACAGTGGACATAAACATTCTACACACCCCTGTCAGGTGTAAAACAAATATCCCAAGAATAATCATTTAAGACCACCTTTATGTGACCCATAACTTTTACAACGCAAAATACCAAAAACTCAAATAATGTGGTTCTCTTGTAATTGGCAATGTGGTTGTGTCGTGTTCACGGGTTGTTCATCTTGATCACCAGAAGTCAATTGGGTTTGCCAAGCTTGCATGCCTGACTGACTATTGAATTGGTCTGTCTGCTAGAGCAAAGGCTGCTGTTGCTATTTTGGGAGATCTTGGAAGAGTGAGTACTGAAAGCCTTTTTGAGCTTTTTCAGGACCCATTAAGCAGCTAGGTTAAACCAGAACTGCATTCATTTTTATCAAAACGGGTATTGTTTCCTGTGGGGGGCACCCTAATTCCAGTGTCCCCCACACCCCTGTTAATTGATGGGCAGTAAAAACACACCCCTGCAGCCAATCACTTAGGAACTATGCTCCCTTGTTGCCCTGCTTATGGTCACTAAAAGCAGGTGCGTGCTGCAGTCAGAAATGTCTTTAGGTCACTTTTCTGATTCTGAATCCTGATTCGGGGTGCTGCTACTGTTGAACTGAAACTGCAGGAAGGGGGACTTTGATAACCAGGGGCAGCAATGGGAGTTCAGGTGAGTAGCTTAAAAATACCTTTAAAGAGTAAAGAGTAACAAAATACCAAAATACGCTCCCCACTTTTGTTTCTCGGCCCTGTTGGAATCCCGATTTAAAATGCTATGTGAAATTATCTCCCCTCAATGGCAATCCCCTGGTGTATGCATGGGCTCTCCAATCAGTGGCCAGCACTCCATACAGCTTTACTATGTCACTCTGACGTCAGCGGATTGGTAAAGCTAAATGGAGCACCAGTCTCTAGTTGCTCCCCTTTGGCCGTCAATACCCATGCCAAGCATTTAGAAATGCCTGGTGTGGGTGTGCACATCAGCCAGAAAAATGTTTTTAGACTCAAAGGCCGGTTGTGTCCCACAGCTTTCAAACGCCACTGCTGCCACTTCGCTATGCTGATCGGGTAGAGGTGAGTTACAGCAGTTTCCTGCTGCTACACACTTATGTGTTCTGGATGAAGACTGTTCTGCTTTAGCCTTAGCTGATGAATGCACTCAACCAGCTGGGAAACACATTGGGGATGGGGCTTATCAATAGTTTACATGTGACTGAGCGGTGGTGGCGTTTGAAAGTGGCCCCAGCAGAGGCTACAGAAAGATGGCACTAGGCATGTCCTAACTCATGGTCACCAGCGGCCATCTCTTTGTAGCCTCAGTTGCGGCTGGTTTCAAACACCGCTGCCGCACTGACAGGAAGAGGTCGTTACAGCAGCTTCCTACTGCTGCACTCTTAGGTGAAGCGGGATGATAAGCTGGCTGAAGTCCATGGTCGGGTTTGGAAACCCGAACTCAAAAATTTGGTACGACTTTGTGGTTTGGATTTGCGCACCTCTATTCAGTATCCTCACATTTAGAGTAATATATCTACCATGCCCATGGTCTGTTCCAGCATGCTTTAGCCTTAGATGATGAATGCACTCAACCTACTCATGAGCCCCATCCCCAATGTGCTTCCCAGCTGGTCAACTGGTCATGGCCTGGCACATGGCAAGAACAACCTGGGCAGGTTTCTGGCCCCAATCTGCCCCTGGCCACTCCCCTAGTTTGTCTAGCAGTGTATGAAACCTCACATTGCTGGTAGGCCGTGTTTGAGAGAGCTAACAACGCTTCATGTGGATGCTCCAACCACATGGTGGTACACCACTCCAAGCATGCAGCGCACGCTTATTTACTTTAGCTAGCTAGCCAATGCTATGTTAGCACCACACCCCCCCCCCCCTCACACGTTAGCTGTACACTATACTTGAGCGCAGACAGGAGAAAGGTAAATAATGGTCTGGAAGCCTGCATTTTGCAATGGCTCTTATTGCCAACCAGCGGGAAAATTATTCTGAATGCCGGTTGCAACAGTAAGCAGAACTTACACAAATGCAAGCAATCACTAGCGGGGGTGAGTAGTTTGTTCTTGGCTAGTGATGTTCTTACTTCCTGGCCCCCTGAATTGAAAACAATTACAAGGATTTTGGGTGCACTTCTACTTCAGTAACTCACATGTTGCAAATGGCGTGTCCTCAGCATTATCTAAATGTAAAATACTGCATACCAAATACACGTGCCAAGTCACTTTGCTTGAGGGCTCCCATTTGCTGTACACCCCAGTTATGAATTTCTCATAACGGTGGTGCTCAGTGCCAATTGTATTATTTTTTTCTTGTGTTCTTAAGCCTAAAATGAAATGCTGCTTATCCAGCTTGACCCTGGGCTCAGAAAACAGCAGTGTTGTGTTAAGTTGTTTGTAGAAGGGGCTAAGATGCTTTGAATACAGTATGTTATGGTGCATGACTTCAGCTTAATGAGATTTCACCATCTGCTGCAAGTTATTGGGACAATTTCTTGAAGATGGAGAGAAGCCATCCAAAATACTTCACAATGCGGAAGACGTTACTACAGCTTTTAGTCACAGGCCATGTTGTTCATGAGATATTGGCCTGCCTGCTTGGCCAAGCTTTGAACACATTATAATTCATACAGTACAAAGTTCAAATATTTTAATTTGAGTAGTCTATGTAGAGCTGTTTACTTTTACGCGAATAGTGTTGAGCTTTAAATTTGGGTTAAAGTTGAATTTAGCCTGAACTTTTTTAGACCAATCACCCGATTTCCACTGGTGTTTAACCCTTCTAGTGCCAGCCACATAAAATGTATGTGGCTGCCTCTCCTAATGTTAAACGCCAGCCCTGGGCTCTCACAGCTTCAGGAGAGGGCCCACAATAGCACCCTGATTCCACTAGTGCTGACAATTGATGTAAAAAAAATAATATTTACTCACCCCCCTGATTCTGCTGTCGCTGCCACCGTCTCCGCTGACCCCATCTTTTGGTGGGCAGGGCAGATGACATCATCCTGGGCAGGGGACTTTTTACCATGATGTGTGGTATCTTTTTTTTACAGTTGCCCCTTTGTGAACTGGTAAGGGTTTCCATGAGACATCTGTATCAGTTCACAAGGTTCAGGGTCTGGCAAGTCGCAAGTTGTCATCACTGGGCATAAACATTAATCATGCGGTTTGCCCTGCAAACTGTATTGGTCGTTTATGGAGTAACTGCAACTTCAGCAAAGCAAGTTGCTGCCCAATTTTTAGATTTCCTAGGGGGCTTTGCCAATGGGGGCAGCTTCTTCCAGATTCTTCCAGCTACAGTAATACTTTACCTCCAGACAGAACACACTTCAACAAAATATGTAGAAGGATCTCAACAAAATGCAACAAAAAGTATTCCTTTATCATGATTATAATTATGAATGATTAGGAATGGAGATGACGATTAAAAGAAAGGGTATACAGAAATTTTTTACTTAATCTAAAGAGGTATAACTGTAAAGGGTCACAAAAGATGAAATACAGTAGAAAGGATCACACGTAACTTGTAAGTGATCCATGAATAAACATTAATTAAATTAAAAGCTTAAAAGTTGTGAGATAAGAAAATAATTTTAAAGCGACAAAACTCACCGTCCCAGGTTCTCTTCCCTGCCCCGGGGGCATCCTGATTTGGGATGACCCGCTGTGTGAAACCCCCCAGATCACTCAGTATAACTCACCTTTACTCAGTCCTACAACGTATGCACTGGCTCTCATCCAATCAAAGCTATATGCCTTGCACATGTAATGTTCAGCAAACAGCTCCGTTAATGGTAGGATTGAAAATCTTTTATATTCCAGGGCCAGTCCCATTGGGTTTTGTTCTGCTTTAGTTATTTTTGTTTTTTTCACTTGAGTAAGAAATGAAATTTACTTGTATTTTCTCTATCCCGTTTTTTAAGAGATTTCCTCACATCTGATGACAGAGAAAGTATATACAATGCTGACCACTTTCCCTTATGGTATCGCAGAGCAGCTGAGCAGGTCCCTGGTAGCTTTGTCTACTCCATTCCTTTCAGCACAGGTTAGTACAAATTATTGCTCATTGCCAAAATCTTTTCATCTCTTAAATTAATGTTCAAGCGAAAGTACCACAAATATTGCTCAACATCTAGACTTTTTAATCTGGCAGTAGCACCAGTGTCAGACTGGGCTGTCTCGGTCCCCCCTGTAAAATTCACTATATGTGGCCACATCCAGCATTACCTGCGGCTACTATCATATAAAAATAAATGGTGTAATAATCATGTACTATCCATCGGAACAATATCAAGTGCTGTGGTTGTACATAGGCCTAAAACTAGGGCACGGCTGACCATGCTGCTCCCCAATGCTTAAAGTGGACCAAAACCTAGGATATTTGCTATCCCGGGTTTTGCTTCTTGTCTCCACTGTGTGAACCCCCCCAGCTCGCCCACTCCAGCTCACCTTTCCCCGGTCCTATGATACATGCATGGCCTCCCATCCAATCAGCGTGCTTGACTGCACTGACAGAAACTCGTTTAGGCTCGTCTAAGCACTCGGCTCCAGCCTAATCTAGCCGAGCGAAGCCGATTACGCCGGAGGACGCATCTCTGCTGCCTTCTAACAGGGAGCATGCCCAAGCCGGCCATTCACAAATGCCTGTTGCAGGCACACACCCTGCTAAAGGTATAGCAAGGAGCAGGCGCCAATCCCACAGGAACCATCGGATCGGGGAGAAGGCAAGTTTATTGGGTGACCTGGGGGGTTTTAGACAGCGGGGCATCCTGAATCTGGATGCCTTGGGGGGACAGAGAATGGCTGCAATGGAGTCTCATAGACTCCAGTGGGGGTTTTGACCCTCAAAGGAGAGAACAGGGGCTGTTAGCACCATGTGCGCTAGGGCTCTCAAGGCTGGGGTCTTAGAGTTTAGGGTCTCAACATGGGACTCCTATGTTTCCCTGTGGGCCACTTCGAACCTGGGTACCATCTTTCCTGGATCCACTAAGTACTATAGCTAAATAGAGGCTCAATCGGAGGTTTCTCTGGTAACCTGTTTGGTTACTTTCAGCCTGGTAAACAATTGGCTAAAAAAACTTAATAAAGTATAGCCCTCCCCCCCTTCAGGCTACCCTTCAGACCACCAGCCTGGTGCACTAGCATTGGGGGGTGGCGGGTGGAGGGTGATCATCCACCACCTGGCAGGTTACAGGTCCCAAGGCCCTTTTGCAGCCATGCAAGTGCAGCAGGCTTTTCTGCACCCACAGGACCCAAGAAGGGGTGTGGGTAAACCGGCATGGTATCAGCAACTCCCACACCAGCATGCCCACGGATTTGTGTCTCCCCTAATTATGTTACATAGTGTAAAAAAACACACACATACATGATGAAAAAAAATATTAAATAACTATTCTCACCTCTTACGTCTTCATCCAATACTGGGCACTCTCCTCCTTCATTCCAGTGGGTCCTGAGGCACTTTCTGCTAGTCTATAATCAGACTCAAAATCAAGCCAAAACGTTAAACATGTAAGACAATAGCAGACCTGTTGCACAAGTGGACAATTTTCATAGAAGGAAAGGCCTCTCTACCTCTCATCTATTTATCAACAAGCACCATGAAGAAACAACTATAAGGAGGTCATAACTCAAAATTCTGAGCTGAACCTGACAAATGCAAGCCATTCCGGAGTTGTATTTTCAGCTTGATTGCACATAACCAGAACATCATCTTGTTTGTTTCAATTGCTTTCAGATGTATTTTTTTCTAAAAGAATTTATTTCCAAAGTTTAAACGTGTCTCCCTGGTATTCTTCCGACATCGGGTTAGGGGAGGTAATAACAATCTGAATTTCAAATCTTCCACATTTGTTTAGTCCATTTATGAATGTTTTCCAAGCAAAATCCCAACCAGAGAGAGAAATCCATAGCAGACATGTTACTGACTTCTTTGCCATATTTCCTAAGGGTGTCAGATCCACATTTGTTTTATTGTATAATTGAGTCATTCTGCTAGAAAACATTTTTCACCTTCCCACACAACATGGGATCATCATTAGTGGCAGATGTATTAATCTTGCCATTGTTGTCTGACTGACGGGCTCCAGTCTACATCGGGCTTCTAGTATTGTTATTACAGTGGTGAGGCGGATATTAGTAGGATTCTCCATATTGTAGTGTAATCTTGAGACCCTTCAGTTGGATTCTGTACGGTTCTTGAGGTTCTACATGTGATAAACTAAAACCCTCTTTTGTCAACTATAAAATATGGATTTTAGGTCAACTTTCCAAGCAAATATAATTAAATTATATACATTGTTGCAAGAAAAATATTGTTTCATCCAACACGTTCTCATTTTCTTTTGCTTTATTTTTCTTTTATCGGGTTACCTATTCCCTTGCTTCCTTTTCATAATCTCTTCAAACATCTACAGCTGGAGTGGTCAGCCATCACACTAGTCTTCCTTTGCCACAAGTTTGTCTCACATTTTTATTTAGTGTTTGTATAGTGATTTATTTTCTTTCGGTTATTACGTATATACATACATTCAAGTAATTCAACCTTTTATATTAAGGAATGGTAGAATTAATACAAACATAATAGGCATCTGCAAGAGTACATTGAATATATTGGAGAACTTGTATCTTGTGCCTAAAGGATCTCTATGGTAAGAAAACAGCAGTACCCTCTTATCCCCTGGAGCTGTTATTCCAGATCTTCTATGCTGTTGGGTTATAATGGCCTGGCAGCCCTGTGTCAGCCGCCTACCATTTGCAAGTGCAAATTGGTGGTTGTAATGCTGCCAGTGATTAGTGAAGTGAATAAAGTTTAAAACCATTTTCGAACTGTTTGAGGTAAGGCATGCTGGTGTTAACGCTGCATGGAAGATTATCTATGATGGTGCTGATAAAAGGTGAGTATTTTTGTTTTCTTGCCCAAAGATAGGTTTGAATTTCAGTCAAGGTGTTGACTGAGAAGAATTAGGGCAATTTTAACACTGTTTTTCCTGTCTGTGAACTTCCTTGTAGAGAATAAACCTCACAAGAAGTTCAAAGTTTCAAAGAAAATATGAGCTCTCATAATGATAAAAAAATTGTGGCTAGTAGCAAATAGAGGGTGTGTCAGAAAAATTGATTCTGTCAAGTATTGCGATACTAGAATCGATTTTTTCTTTCTAGTATCAATTTGGACTTCCCCCTCTACAGGTGATCGCTGGGCAGAGAAGGACGGGGCAGGAGATCCTTTGATCACGTGCCTCCCCCCTACTCTGGCCGGTGAGGGACACAGGAGCTGACAATTGTTGGTGAGTAAAGACATTTTTTTTTTTTTTTTTTAATGAAGACATTTTTTCTATGTGTGGTGTTTTTTTTTTTTTACTGTTAACCCTTTGTGAACTGGTAAGGGATCAATGCGACTTCTATACCAGTTCACAATACTCTGAGTCTGGCAAGTCACCTGCAGCTGGCGAGTGACATGCTATTAACCCAAAGCTTAGGGGAGGGCAGAAGGCCATAAGCTATGCCGGCTTGTAGCCTGCAGGATCAGGGGCCACAGAGATTGGCCCCTGCGCCCTGTTCTACAAGCCCCCATAGCTGGTATGGATTGGTTCTGCTGGGTAGGGGGGACCTCACGCCGTTTTTGGGGGGAATTTTTAAGGGTTTGTAATAGGGGGACTCAATTTCATTATTTTAAATCTGCCATACCACATGCACATGCTCTCCTCCAGTCAGCATTGATTGCTGTGCATATTAATGTATGGAAAACAATGCTGAATGAATTGCATGTTGGGCACCTCTCCCTGGCTGCTCTTTCAGGCTGTGCACACAAGGGGGGCGATTCAGAGCCACGTGTTAATTCTCACTCAATTTTTAGGAGAGAAAACTGGCATTCACTTTTATTGTCTACTGGGTGTAAATTTTCACCTGGCACTTAATCAGCCCCAATGTCTGTGGAGCGGGGATGGCCCACGCATGCACTATGAGATCTAGGAACAAAGTAAGATTTTAGGTAATCCTGGGAGTTCACACACTGGTATGCCCCCGAGGAGAGCTTTCACCAGTCCCTAAAATCTTTTCAATTCTAGGGCTGAGTGTCATTTTGGTCAACTTTAATTACAGGGGGTGTTTTTTGGGGGGGCCCAACATAACTTTTGCTAAGGGGCCCTGTCAAGCATATTAATGCTCCTACCGCCAGTGGTACTCATACCAGCTGTTGGGAACCCCTGGTCTAGACCATCTACCAAGAAATGGACCCCATGGCATGAACCAGTGGCATACATAGCTATGATGGGGCCCCATAGCAGGGCTCCGTCATGGGCCCCATAAGGTTAACTGGTGCACATCTACTGGGGGTGTGGTTGGGGCATGTACAGGGGATGCCAGAAGAGCTGTTGGATGATGAAGAAGGCAGCCTTGTTAGGTAGGTAAGTATGTGGAAGGAGGTGGCATGACTGCACCACATGCTACTTCTTCAACCAGCTCTGCTGCTGGCGGCGCCGGGCAGCATACAAACTATCGAAGCAGTGGAGGCTTGTGCCGGGCCCCCTACTATTATGGGCCTGGGGGCAGCTTATGTATGTACACCCTTGGTATAAACATTCCTTTACGCAACTTGACAATTCTCACAATGCAGCCAGACAGGTAATTTTTTCTGGCTTTTGCCAGACCCAGACTCGCCCAGAGTGTCTGATTTGAAAATATTTTAAACACTATCCTGGAAAGGATGAATATTTCCAGGAGCAGGTAGGGGAGAAACACAGTGGAAACAGGCAGCAGAGACACATACTGGGACAACCCATTTGCCCCACCAAAGAGGCAAATGTCCAATGGCTTAGAGCATTCAAGGCTCTATAGCCTTTGGTGAGTGAGCAACTGCCAGCTTCTTCAGCCTTGTCCTTGATAGTGGGTATACACAGACCCTGAGCAGTTGGGGAAAGGGGAAGAGTTGGCAGACAAACAATCCAACCAGCAGCGGTATGGATGGGAGGAAGGCAGGAAGGAGAACAACCCACATACAGTAAAACAGGGTGGTCATGTAGCAAACATTTATCCACTGCTCACAGATTATCTTTTTACTGTGGTCCAAATTGGGATGCCACGCGGTAGGATTGATGCTTGCCTGAGAAAGATCCTGTTTCCTTCCTAGTGGCTTTCAATTGGTTTGCCTCATCCAGCCATGTTGGAAATCTCAATGCTACCCTTTATAGGCTGTGACCAGATGATGACATTTTTACTATGCTTTATAGTTATTTATTTTGTTCTACTGTGTATTTTTGGTTAAAGAAAAAAAACAGTCAATGAGCTTACAAGATATTTGTTGATGCGAAACATATTTCATCAGTACCTACACTACCAACATTGATACGTCCATAACTTCTGAAGGAGCATAACTGTGTTTGTTGTTTTATTCCATTCCTTTACTTATTTATGCAGCGTTGCACTGTGAGATGAAAACTTCACATTACATACACTATTTGCTTTTGACAAGAAAAATGTCCAGTGGTGTAGACTCATATTGCAGCAAATATAGTCATGCTTCAACAGGCATTATTAGATAATGAACAGTCCATCCTGACATAAACAATGAATTTACTGGTATATAGTTATTCACTAATGACCATAACTGATTTTCTATGTTTATAAGGCATATTATGCACATTCCGATTAACATATTACAGATTAATATTACAGTTAACTTCCCATGAATCTATGTTGCACTGAACTGACTCATGATTTTGGAAAGATCATCTTGATTGAATATACTAAAATAGCCACACCAATACACTTGTTATAAATGGAGACCATAACTATCCCCCATGGGAAGCATTATGAGTCAGGCCCTTGTGCTTTTTGTATCTCATCACTAATACAGCGTGTTTATTATAATGGAAATGTATGCATCTCCTTAACTACTTTTGGCTAGTTCACCCTGCTGAAGCATTTCGATCTGGTGGACAAGGCGCTGAGACTCTTCGTTTGAAATGCTACATTGTAAGTTGAAATTGGACAGAGGAGCCTGGATTAATTCCCAATAACTGACATAAAATGTAGATTTGTTTTAAAATGTGTTCTGAATATGTTTGGGTATAGGCCATAGAAGCCCTGGCCAGCTGTAATGAAACTCATTCAGAGGTTCTCCCGTCAACTGTCTGGAATTTAGTGCTACCCATTGACCTGAAATTAAATTAAAGCACATCTTTCAGACATGACGACATTCTTAGGACAGCAGTCTTTATCTCTGGTTGGTCTTTGTTGAGGGAATAGCTAAAACTTGAAAAAAAAAACTGCTCTCTAAGTTTCTCAATGACAATGACAAAATATCAGAACACCCCTCAAGCCCTACTTTAACATTTTTGTAATGGTAGTTGCTATAAGCAGCACAGTATTTTTTTCTCATTCCTTCATTCAGTGGTCTTCCTAATCTAAAAAGAGACAGGCTTAAATATAGCTCAAGGATGTTGGCCAGGTCTTCCCCGCGGCCACCCACTGACTTTTTATAGAGGAAGTTAATGCATTCTCTGCCCATTTTAGATGAATTGCAGACATGCAAGTCTATGTAGTGTGCAGGAGCCTTAAATTGATTCTTACTAACATTATTTATCCTAGCCTGGAATTAGGACAAACTATTGTCTGGTGAAATTCATTTTATCAATTTGTAAGGTCTAGTGCATAAAAAGAGATAGCAACCTGCACATAGGCTTGCATGTATGAGGAAAGACATGTGAGGCCCAGCTATTGTTTTACTCCATGAAGCTCTGCCATTTTGCTTTCAGCCGGGGCAGCGGAGGAGATTTGCTCAGAATACTTTTGGCTGCTTTGATAGTAAGCAGGGGACTTGCAAGTCTTTTGTGAACTCTGCATGCACTGATTTAGGACATTGCGAAAACACCATGTGAGCTGTAGCTTTCTGGGCACCTGAAAGCCAGTGTCCAACAAGCCACAGTGGTCCTCTCTCTCTAACCACATTAAAGCATGCACAAAACACAAAAGCTGTGCAATGACACGCCATTTCCAGATCAGGTGGCCATGTATCTTAAGATTCTTTGGCGAGATTGCATAGCAGTCACGGACATCCTTTGGGCTGGAATCAAGGTAAAGGGCTGAGGCTGCACAGGGAGGAGTCTGGGTAAAAAAGTGGAGCTAGGTGAGGGGTTGTATTTTGCGAATCAGGTAAAAGGAAAAAGAGCCGTCCATGCAGATTGCTGTGTAGAGAAACTGACTGGGACAGGACCATGCATCTGATTTGGTGGTGTGACCAGAGAAGGGAGGAGACATTCACTATGGGGCTTTGTTTTTGGTATTTGTTATGTGTCCCAGAAGTGTGACCCACAGCTATAACACATTGGTGGCATATCCTAGCTATATGCCACCAATGAACCTCCTAGCCCTTACAGCAACCATTTTACAGCCATTTTACACCATCAAGTTTGGGTCCTCATTGACTTCTATGAGGTTCGGAGTACAAGTTTAAGTTCGGGTCCTGAACCAACTTTTTAACTAAAGTTAACTAAACTAAAGTTCTGTCAAATCCAGTGAACCACAAGCATCCCTACCAAGAACCAAGAACCTGGTTTCAGACTAAGTCATATTGTAACTAGAACACACCAGCAGCCACAAAATGATGGCCATTTTGTGTGTGAGGGCCTCTTTATGTGTGGACCTCACACAAAATGTATGTGTGAGGTCCTCTTTAAGCAGATCTATTTTTATTTAGTGACTCACAGAGCAGCATTCTTACATATCTGATATTACATTAAAATGCTAGAAGTGATATTTGGTTATCCAACAGGACTCTAATCTGTGGTTCAGTTTCATGTGCTGATTTCATATTGGACACTTAAGCCTTATCTCAGCAACATAAATCAGGGTCGTCCAGAGAGATCAGCATTTCTCAAGACCGTTTTACCAAATTGTAATGTTTCGATACATAAAATTGTTCAGTAATTTTCAACTGTTAATGGGCAGGGCTTGCAATTATCCAGCATCTGGTGAACTGAAGTGCGGGTTGCTGGATCTTGTCTTGGAGAACCGCATCATAAAAATCCCAGTATTTAATGTTCTCATTTCAATAAACTTTTGATACTTCAGCCAAGACATCTCCATTTGAAAATGTCCAGATTATGGAGAGAATGGTGTTGTTAAATAGATATAATGTTTTCATAATTTGGCAAAGCACGCTATTTGTAATATAAATCACGTACAGTACAAGGAATCAGCCAAAGGCCAGTGTATGTGGAGATGGGCCCAGACCTCATGTCATATCACAATTCACAACGTACTACCAGTCATTAAGATGCTTTTAGCAAGTAGGGCTGGAATAAGCCAGAATTTGAGTACAAAAGTAACATTTATGCAGAGAGAAGAGGTTGAAACAATTTAATTTAGTTAACGGAAATATAGTATTATATCTATTTCCTTTTTGGGACACTTTTTTAAACTATCGTTTGATTTGCTCTCCTATTTAGTTAAACGAATGTAACAATGCTTCAAGTTCCTGATCAATTTTTATAGGTGGTATTTATACCTAGTAAACTTTTGTGTTGCCGCTTCACTTTTCTGCTCATCACTAGTTTAACAAATCATTTTGTAAGGAGACACATGGGTGATGTACTGTATCTTCTAGGATAGTGTTTCCCAACCAGTGGAAACCATACATTACCCAGGGCCCTATTTAGGATTCACGCTGCCCTAGGCACCTTTTGGTCATGTGCCTCCTATTGTTGCCTAAAACTAAAACTTACATTACATGCACAGTAGTAGATGGCAGAATGGTGGTTTAAAGTGATATAAAGATCACAAATAACACTTGGATTGCTTTAACTATATGAATGGCAGGCAAGTGGGCATGGCGGTTTGTTATAACATAACAAGGAACCCATTTTGAGGCGATCCAGGCTATTCTTGCCCCCAGCGTCACCTGCAAATGTGGAATCTGTTGAGCGGTTGGCATCCCCAGCTGTGCCCAGCAACCCAGCTGTTTTGATTGACTGAAGCACAAACAGAGGGAGTGGTAATGTGGGTGCTGCTGGATCCTGGAAGGTAAGAGTACAGCTCAAAAACGTTACTGATTGGTATGTTGTAAAGTGCAGGGCATCCCAAACCGCCATGCACGCTGGCCTGTGTTTTGTAAGGTGAAAGTGAAACAAAAGTAATTTGTGACTTTTGGATAACTTTAAGGCACATGTTCTCTACCCTCTCCGCAAGGGCCACCAACAGGCCAGGTTTTGCAAATCCCCACACAGATGCACCGGTAGTTCTCAGACAGCGCTTTTGAAAAAGCTATACATATGGAAATCCACAAAACATAACCTGTTGGTGGCCCTTGAGGACAGGGTTGAGCACCTGCGCTTTAAGGCTTTTGTGCATGTGGCAGAGGGTGGCCTCTACTGCAATTGATAAGCTGGTATGACTTTTTACATAAAATGTTCTAACATTTATGCAATTTACTGGGGGTGGGGCATCACCTGATCGATGTGAAATAAAAGAAAAAGAAAATATGACAATGTATTATGAGGTTTCTATACATCTTTTTTTTAGAGGGTCGCAGTTGTTGAGGCAATGGCCCACTAATGTATCAATGACAAAGAAATATTTGTAATATACTAATGAACTGCCACACCCTTTAAAATATCACCCTGTGCACACCACTAATGGTATGCAAGATCCTATCAGGTAGTACGCAGTTATAATAGGCTGCAACCTGACCTGTTCCCCAACCCAATCTGCTGCCATCTTTACTTAAAGGAGCACTATCGCAAAAAATGGCTCAATTATAAAAATCCATATAAATATGCTGAATTTCGGGAGGAGAGGTCACCCCACATCAAGAAATATCCAGCTAGACTTGTATTTTTATTTTAATGGAAGGAAAAGGAAATAAGGGGTGACAGGCTCTGTCACTCTTGATAGACTAAACCTGCCACCCCTCGATTTTACTCCTACCATGAGAGAATAAACCACATGCTTGGCTGGAGTTTTATTCAGTTCGGGTGTATAGGTAACCCCTCCTCTCATTAGCCAACATGTTTTTATGGATTTTTAATATTACACAATTTCACCATAGTGCTCCTTTAATGCAATCCTGATTAGCTTCATAAATACAAAACTACTCCAACTGGTCAATACAACATAGGTTAACTAGAATGGGTTTTAAGGAAGGCTACAAAAATGGTGGAAGACTTAGAAATATAAAAGACCAATGGCAGAAGGAGACCATATGGCCCATCTAATATGTCCTTTAGTGTGTATGTTCACTATATCTTAAGATATATGTATGATTATCCCAGGCATGTTTAAATTAACTTACCATTTTCAGCTACCTCTGCTTGAAGTTTGTTCCAAGCTTCTAGTAGTCTTTGGGTAAAATAATATTTTCTAATTTTGCTCCTGATATTCCCTATAACTAACTTCCAGTTGTACCCCTTGCTGGAAGTTTGTTTCAAGAATCTCTCTATTCAGAGGAGAGAGATTAAAGGATACTGATTACTGAAAGCTGCAAGATGTGGACAGTGTAGCTAGGAAGCAGGAAAAGCAAGCAGGATGCTGGGCTGTATAACTCGAGGCATCACCAGTAGGAAGCGGGAGGTTGTGATGCCACTGTATAGGGCCCTGGTGAGGCCACAGCTAGAATATGTGTGCAGTTCTGGAGACCTTACCTGCAAAAAGACATATATAGAATGGGTCCAAAACAACAAAACTGGTAGGACTTAAATGTAAAACTTCAGGAGAGATTTAAAGAATTTCATTTGTACAGTCTAGAGGAAAGAAAGGAGAGAGGGGACAAGAGTGAGACCTTTAATATGTGAAAGGATTAAATATGGTTCAGGAAGGAAGTGTTTTTAAGAAAAAAAAAGAATAAAGGGGGACACAACCTTAAGCTAGTCGGAGGAAAGTTCAGGAGCAATGTTAGAAAATATAATTATATACAGAAGGATTAGTAGATGCTTGGAACAAAGCTTGGATATAGTTGAAAAATCAACAGTAAGTGAATTTAACATGCTTGGGATAAGCATACATATATCCTAATAAGATAAGAAGTACATACATTCCCACACATTGCCTGTAATGAGCATTGCTGCACACTGCCTGTAATAGGGGATGTTGCACACTGCCTGTAATGGGGTGATTGGGGGGGGGGATTCTGCACACTTTTTCTAATGGGGTGATTGGGAGGAGGATTTTAGCATACCATTTGGTTCTGAATATTTTTTTTTCTTATATTCTAAGTATACAGCACGTCCTGTTCCAGAATATTCCTTACTCCTGGGTAATACATCCACAAGATGGCGCTGGACTGCAGAAAACAGCTCCTCCCAGCCCTATATAAGTCAGGGACCTCCCACAAATTCCCCAGTTTCTTTCTGCAGACTGCGCAGAAGATAGAAGATAGCTCTCTTGTGGCGCAGGTGAGCGGGGCTTATTGCCTGCGGCCCTGCATAACTATTCCCACCCGTTCTGTCCCATTTACTGCCTCCCAGCCTCGGCTGATAAGGTTCGGGTGAAGGTAGGCTATTGAAGCACTACGGTGCTGAGGAGCTAGGCTCCTACCGCAGTCCCTGCTCTAACAGGGTAGGCGGTTTAGGCTAATGGTGAGCCTTTTAGGATGCCCCCACTGCCTCATGGGTTTTGCCAGGTTTATCCTGTGCAGTTAAACCCTCTTCCCATTTCCCACTCCATCCGCACTCCTCATATTAGTCCCTGGGCCGCCGTTCTCCCTGGGAATTCTGGCGTAATCCTCCCTCACTCTCCCTTTGGGAGATCTCCGCCGGGGGGGGTTGTCTAGTGGTTTAAGACTTTAGACATATGTTGTGCTTGTCACTTTATTAAATCGCGCTGCCGCGCGTTTGTACTGCGCTCCGCGGCTGGCAGCCCCATTCACCTCAGAGCTGCCGGGCCGCTACTGGCCGGCCGATCACGTGGGCGTGCTTTGCGCTCTTCAGGGGGGCGAGCTCTGAGGATGATGCATTTTACCTCATATCTCCACGGCCCGCCCCTCAAGGTTGCGGGCGCCATTTTGTCTTCTTCCGGTTGCTGCTGGCTCCTTGCGGTCTGTGAGTTCCCCGGTGGGGTGATTTTTCTCTGTTTTTTTTCCTTATGCCTTATTCTCATGGGAATATTTGATTATGTCTTTAAGGCGGGGTAAAGCTTCGGTCCTATGGTTCTCCCGGCCCTCGACCCTCATTACCTCCCACTTCCCTAGTGGTTCCTTGGGGCATCCAGGGTAGCTCTTTAGCCTGTGCCTTTCAAATCACCATATGGAGGCTTCTGGGGATAATGAGCCTGGCGTTCCTTCGGGACAAGCCCGGCTTTGTGTTGCATGTGGAGGAGGGGGAATTGTTCTCTGATTCAGAATCATCTGAGGAGCAGCCTAGGGTTTATGGTGATACAGAGTCTCCCTTTGGGAAAGATCTATGGTCCTCAGATTACACTGACAGGCTCTTGGCTCATATTTTTGAAGTGCTCTGTATCTCCCCTCCTGCCGTGGCTCCGCAGCAGCAGGGTGGGCTGTTTTATACGGTTAAACCACGTTTGGAATTCCCGGAGCAGTCTCACTTTAATAATCTGGTGCTCAAAGAATGGGAGCGCCTAGCAAGCTGCCAGGGGTGCCCAAGAGTTGGCACAAAAGGTATCCCTTTCCTGCTGATGTGATTAAGCATTGGTCATGTCCTCCCGAGGTGGACGCGCCCGTTCTGGGGCTGTCCAATACATCTGTCATGCATTCTCCTGACACTACTACCCTGAGGGATGGTGAGGACTGGCGTATGGACCAACTGGCTTGCCATGCCTTTGCCTGTGTGGGGACCACGCTACGCCCGGTTTGTGCCTCTGCCATTACAGCAATTGCTATTAAGAATTTGCATAAGAGTCTCTTAGAGGGGGCCTCTGATGACGCAGGAGGAGAAGAGTATAGATCTCTCCTGCTTTGCTATGAATTTGTTGCATATGTCCTGTCTGCTATGGATGATGCCATTAGAATGTGTGGTAGAAGTTCTGCCCTGTTGGTGGCTATACGCCGCTCTGTCTGGCTACGTCAGTGGGTAGCTGATAATGCTGCTAAGAAGGCTCGCACTGGTTTCCCTTTCAAGGGCCTGTGCCTTTTTGGTGAATGGTTGGATTTTTTTGCCAGGGGCGGTAGGTTACCTCAACCTAGGAGGCCATCCCGGTCCTTTCGGGGGATGAGTGCCCTTCTCACATCCTTCCGTGGTTCCAGAACTGGCCGAGGAGTCTCCTTTACTGGGTCCTGGCCTCTCCTGGGGTCCTAAGCCAAAATCCTCACCCAAGCCTCCTCAGGCATGAAGGGGCACCTTCACCCATCCGGGTGGGGGGACGGCTTCGCCTCTTTGCTCACGTCTGGAGGCTTCACGTCTCAGACCGGTGGATTCAGGAGGTAGTGTCCTCCGGTTACAAGATAGAGTTTGCAGCCTGGCCGCCCCCAAGATTCATCAAATCCCGGATGGCTCTAAACCCCCTGTCAGTTTAGGGTCTGTGCCTTGCTGTCCAAAACCTTCTGGTGTTGGGGGTAATCTGCCAGGTGCCTTTGAGGGAAAGGGGCAGAGGCTACTATTCCAATCTTTTCAGTGTTCCCAAAAAAGACGGGTCCATCAGACCTATCCTGGATTTAAAGTGCCTCAACAAATTTGTCAGATTCAAACACTTTCGCATGGAGACTCTGCGCTCAGCAGTCAATCACTACGCCCAGGGGACTTCATAACCTCTGTAGACATCAAGGACGCTTACCTTCATGTACCAATCTTTCCAGGTCATCAGAGATTCCTCAGGTTCACTCTGGAGGATCAGCACTATCAATTTGTGGCTTTGCTATTCGGTATCACCTCGGCTCCCAGGGTATTCACCGGGTGCAGGTGGGCTTTCTGGCTCTGCTGAGATCTCTGGGAATTCGCATCCTTCCTTACTTAGACGACATTCTCATCACATCTCAATCCCTCCAGCAGGCCGAGCTGGATACTCAGATGGTGGTGTCCACACTGGAGTCCTTCGGCTGGGAGATCAACCACCCCAAGTCTTTCCTGTCACCGTCAATGGTGAGGTCCTTTCTGGGCATGATTCTGGATACATCTCAGGTCAAGATTTTTCTCCCTCAGCAGAAGGTGGAGAGTCTTCAGGCCCAAGCCAGGTTCCTTATGTCTTGCCCTCATCCCTCCATCCGGCAGGGGATGCAGCTGGTGGGCTTGATGGGGTCTTGCTTCGAGACGGTTCCATACGCTCAGTTTCACACGAGACCTCTTCAACTTCACCTTTTGTCAGTTTGGGATCGGGACCCTCAGTCCCTGGATCAGGTGTTGGTTCTGTCCCCTTTGGCCAGACGGTCTCTCTCATGGTGGCTGGACTCAAGAAACCTGTTGGTGGGCAGATCCGTTCTGGCCCTGTGATGTCACCACAGATGCCAGTCTGACAGGTTGGGGGGCTTCTGGAAATCCCTGAAATTCCAGGGTCAGTGGGGCCCTCAGGAGGCCCACACCCCTATCAACATTCTGGAATTGAGGGCGATAAGGTTGGTTCTCGCCCAATTGACTCCAAACCTTCGGGGTCGGGTGGTTCAGGTCCGCTCGGACAACCAGACGGCGATTGCCTACATCAATCATCAGGGAGGGACCCAGAGCATGAGGGCCCTCAAGGACATACTGTCTTGGACGGAGGAGAATGTTCCCTGCATCTTGGCTGTGTACATCTCAGGGGTGGAGAATCTGGAGGCAGACTCCCTCAGTAGGGGGACCTCTCGTCTGGGAGAATGGTCCCTCAGCAGCAGGGTGTTTCGCTCCCTGTGTCACCGCTGGGGTCAGCCAGATGTGGATCTGTTTGCAACCCGTCACAATCACAAGCTTCCAGTCTTTGTCTCTCTGTCCCAGGACCCTCTGGCCTTGGCCATGGATGCACTAGCAATGTCTTGGAAGAGCTTTCAGCTTCTCTATGTGTTCCCTCCTTTTCCTCTGCTGGGCAGGGTGCTGCGCAAGATTGCTCAGGAAGGGGTGCCAACCATTCTGATGGCCTTCTGTTGGCCAAGAAGGGTGTGGTTCGCAGACGTCGTGCAGTTGGCAGTAGATCAGTATGCTCTGCCCAAGGATCCAGACCTGCTCACTCAGGGGCAGCTACGCCATCCCAATTTACAAACGCTGGCTTTCACGGCCTGGCTGCTGAAACCTCCCATCTTGATGTAAAAGGGGCTGCCTGCCTCTGTTTTTAATACCATGATTCGGGCTAGGAAGAAGTCCTCGTCATCCATCTACTAAAGGGTCTGGCATGCTTACATTGACTGGTGTGAGTCTAAGTCGCTTCCCTGTAGAGTGTTTTCTATCTCTAGGATTCTGGAATTCCTGCAACATGGTTTGGATTTGGGTCTTCAACTTAGTACCCTCAAAGGTTATGTTTCTGCTTTGGCCATTTTCTTCCAAAGATCCTTTGCTCACCATTGTCTGGTCAAGACCTTCTTCCAGGGGGTTACTCATGTGCGTCCTCCACATAAGCCTATGTTACCAGTCTGGGATTTGAACTTGGTCTTATCTGCCTTGCAGGGGTCTCCCTTTGAGCCTTTGCGTGAGGCCCCTTTGTCCATTTTGACTCTTAAGGTAGTCTTTTTGGTGGCCATCACTTCTGTTAGGCGTGTTTCTGAGTTGGCGGTGCTTTCCATCAAACCTCCTTACTTTGAGAGACACCAGGACAAGGTGGTGTTTCGTTTTAAGCCAGATTTTCTGCCTAAGGTTGTGTCTGCTTTTCATCTCAATCAGGACATTGTTTTGCCTTCTCTATGCCCTAATCCTAGTAACCCTAAGGAGCGGGTTTTACACTCTCTGGATGTGGTCAGGACTCTGAAGTTCTATTTGGTGGCTACTGAATCCTTCAGAAAGACTGATGCTCTTTTTGTGCTCCCGTCTGGACCTAAGAAGGGTCTGGCTTCAGCTAAGTCCACTATCAGCAAGTGGATCCGCCAGACTGTGATACAGGCCTACTCTGCTAAGGGAAAGGAGCCTCCTTTCCACCTTACTGCTCATTCTACTCGTGCTATTGGTGCCTCTTGGGCTTTTCTGCACCAAGCTTCTTTTGAACAAGTTTGCAAGGTCGCTACTTGGTCTTCTGTTCATACTTTTTCTAAGTTTTACAAGGTTGATGTTCAGGCCTCAGCTGATGCTGCTTTTGGTCGCAAAGTTCTGCAGGCGGCAGTGGTTTAAACTGCCCGCTGTTACTTTTTGGGGATCCCACCCTACCTTACGGAGACTGCTATTGGATGTCCCAGGAGTAAGGAATATTCTGGAACAGGACATGCTGTATACTTAGAATAATACAATTCTGTGATTAACTCACCTGTAGAATTGGTATTATATGTATACAGCACGTTCTGTTCCATACCACCCATGTTATCATTATTATTCTTAGTTACCTCTGTATGGTGATTGTTCATATGTTCATTTTTGAATTCTGGCTATTATTGTTCTCCCGGCTTCTTGTTAACTGCTTGTCAATACTGGGGAATTTGTGAGAGGTCCCTGACTTATATAGGGCCGGGAGGAGCCACAAGCTGTTTTCTGCAGTCCAGTGCCATCTTGTGGATGTATTTCCCAGGAGTAAGGAATATTCTGGAACAGGACGTGCTGTATACATATAATACCAATTCTACAGGTGAGTAATCACAGAACTGTATTTTTCCTACTTTAAACCCTGGATGCATTTTATGGTCAGGTGCATCTTATGGATCATCCCAGTAGTCTCTCCTGATAACTCCAGTGAGTTGTTTTTTATGTTACTGCCCAAATTTGGCTTAGCGCATGTATAACCTTTAACCCTTTAAATGCCAAGCACGTAGTTTCTACGTGGTTGCTTCTCCTACAGTTAAGTGCCAAGCACGTAGAAACTACGTGCCTGGCATTTCCCCTTACTAGTTAAAAAATAGATAAAATAAAACACTTACCTCTGGTATTCATGTAAAGATGGGGCTCCCCTCTTCCTCCGGGGGGCACCCGATCGCTCTCCCGGCGTCTTTGGTCTTCAGGAGGGGGGCAGAAACCGGTCCGCCCCCCCCCCCGTTTCCAGCGCTGACCGTTATCTGTAGCAAAAAAAAAAAAAAAACAATGACAGTCACTCACCTCCTCGTCCGATCCCTCTGCACCGTCTTCTCTTCACCGGGGGGAAGGGGGGTGATCCCCCCCCCCAGGCTCCGCAGGCTTCAGGTGAGGACCCTCCTCCGGGTCCTCACCGCTTCTAATGGCAGCGATGGCCGCCGCCCCTTGGGTGTGGCGGCGGCCCCGCCTTTTGTGGGACATCATCCCGCTCCTCCTATACCCTCACCGAGCACCGGAGCAGGGCAGGTGTCAGGTGAAGAGGCTCCGATCGGGACCCAGGATAGGAGGTGAGTGCTGTAAAGAAAAAAAAATAAATGTCATTTTTTTTATATCTGTGTCAGTGTGTTTATTTTTTACTTTTAACCCCTTGTGAACTGGTAAGGGGTCCATGACCCCTATACCAGTTCACAAGGCTGGGAGGATGGCAAGTCACCTGCGACTAGTGGGTGACTTGCCATTAACCCCTGGCACCCCCATTACCTGCCTCCCCAAAGGCAGGTAAGGGGGGGCAGAAGAGCCCGGGCCCACGGGCTATGCGGGCTTGTAGCCTGCAGGGCCAGGGGCCACAAAAGCTGGCCCCTGCGCCCTGTTTCTACAAGCCCTGCATAGCTGGTCCCGGGCTGGTTACTTCGGGTAAGGGGGACCCCATGTCCTTTTTTTTTTTATTTTTAAGGATTTTTAACCTGGGTGTGTGGTGTGTTTTTTTTTGCATTTAACCATGAGACCCCTATACCAGTTCACAAGGCTGGGGGATGGCAAGTCACCTGCGGCTAGCGGGTGACTTGCCATTAACCCCCGGCACCCCCATTACCTGCCTCCCCAAAGGCCAGGGGGGGGGGCAGAAGAGTCCGTGGCCACGGGCTATGCGGGCTTGTAGCCTGCAGGGCCAGCGACCACAATAGCTGGCCTCTGCGCCCTGTTCCTACAAGCCCTGCATAGCTGGTCCCGGGCTGGTTACTTCGGGTAAGGGGGACCCATGTCATTTTTTTTTATTTTTAAGGGTTTTTAACCCTTAAAAATCCCCCCAAAAATGGGAGGGGGACCCTATGTCATTTTTCTCGCTTTAACCCTTTGTAGTGTGGATGGTAGTTGCATTTTATTTGTAAATGTAAAAAATTACTTGTTTCAGTTTGGGGGGGGGGGGCTCCTGGGCAGGAACGGGGGGCTACCGATAAATATGTGGTACCTTTCTAATCGGTAGAAATGGGGCTTTCACATGCAGTATGGTTTTCTTTAATAAAATACATTTTTTATTTAAAATAAAAGGAGGCAGTTTTCTAAAAAAAAAAAAAAAAAAAATTTTTTTTTTTACTTAATAATAATATTGTAAAAAACAGAATAAAATTTACAAACAAGACATTTCATGTTAATGCCTAAACTCTGCTGCAAAAAAATATATATATAATTTTCCTGAAAATTCCAGCAAAAATGGCGCAAAATGGGGAAAAATGACCTGTCAACAGAGGGTGACAAAATCTCAAGTAGGCTGGCAATTAAAAGGGTTAAAAGTACCTATGCATGTTGGGTATTGTTCTGCTCGGGGGACCTTGCGCTTTCAGACTTAGCTTGTTTTTTCTTGTTTGCATATTTATATTTTAGGAAAAGGTGTTTTTTATTCAGCTTTTTTATACATTTTTTAGGGAAACCCTGCACAGCCAAAGAATTCTTTGAGGAATTAATTCCAGAATGATAAGCCCACTACAACAAGCTGGGTACGCTTAGAAAGCTTGTGTACTTTCAGGGAATATATGGTTTATGGGGGATATTCCAAATGTAAAGGGTTGTTTTGGTTGAAAAATCGCAAGGTGCGCACTTTGTCTGCAGAGCTGAAATTTTCAAGTATAATTACCGTTACGCACATGCTTTACTTTGAGGTGTTTGACAACTCTTCCCTTGACAGTAGCTATGCATGTTGGGTATCGTTCTGTTCGGGGGATGTTTTTTTCTTGTTTGTATATAGTTTTTTTTAGGAAAATGTGGCTTTGATTCTGTTTTGTTATCCTTTTTTTAGGGAAACTCTTTGCAACCAAAGAATACATTGAGGGATTACTTCCAGAAAACTGTGGCCACATCAAAAAGCCTGGTACACCTAGAAAGCTTGAGGTGTGTACTTCCAGAGAATATACAGTTTGTTGGAACCCCCTAAAGCTCTGTTTCAGTTTGGGGGAGTCTCCTGGGCAGGAAAGGGTGTCTACCTATACATATGTGGTACTGCTGTAACCCGGAGAAATTGGGATTTCACACACAATAAGATTTTATTGACAAACTTACCTTTTTTATTACAAAAAAAACACTACAAATTGTAAAAAATAGATTTTTTTTTATTTTTTTGCACATATTTTACCCAAAAATAATGAGAATACACCTAAAAAATGACAAACAAGATATTTCATGACAAAGCTCAGACTATGCTGAAAAAAACAATATATAATTTTCTTGGGAAATCCCTGGAAATCCCTTCAAAAATAATATTTGAACATGGGGAGCGCAAAATAGTGCAAAATGGTCTGGCAACAAAGGGTGACAAAAACTCCAGGTAGGCTGGCACTTAAAGGGTTACAGGGAATGACAACCCAAAACTGTTTCTTACATGGAGGTTGATGTAAAGCAGCAGTTATTTTGTTTTCAGGCTTCGTTCTGTGCCTGTTTTCTGACTGTATTATTTGGTCTCTTTCCTGTCCCTGAGTAGAGTCTGTCCACCAATGTGACAATATTCTGCTCAACATTCTCTGAACCTTTCTCTCAACCCTCCTGTTCATTTGCATATCCCCCTGCTGGTCTCAGAGCTGTGTCAGAACCACTGGATGTGGCTGCTTGTTTTTGTCTCGGCATATAAGCTAAGTGTATACACAATGTTATATCCCTGTCATCCATCTTTCCAACTTTGAACTTTGTTATATGTTATGAATCCCTGCCCATCCTGAATAACATTCATTCAGTTGGACAAAGCTACTACTACTGTATATATTAGGTGAAATCCCCAATTTCCAAACATTGATCAATAATTATCTTCCACCTCTGGTAAATTTAAATGAGTGTCCTGACTTTTTCTGAAAAAAGTAAGCAGTCTAAGGTGTACAATATGGGCCGAAGCCTGTAACTGCCATACCTAGCCTTCCCAGTGATAGATTTACTTAACATAAAGTCTTTCTCATTGAATTGATGCCAAATATTTTTGTACAAAATTATAAATTTCTACTCTTCTAAATTCTAGGAAGTGTAAACAGAAGCACAGTGGTAACAGCTAGTACAGCAATTCAACTTCTTGATGACCGGAAATCTCCTGTGGTGGCAGGTACTCTTATTATCTTTTTTCCTTTGTATTAAGTGTCAAGTTAATTGATGAAAAACAAAATGAAGAATATACTTAATCATAAATTAAACATAGGCAAATGTATATTAATTGAACCTAATTACCTGCTTAAGGCATCTCAATGGTACATAGATCATGTACTTTGCGCCACCAACATTCTGGTGCTTCACCAACATTCTCCTGCACCAGTTATTATTGTTATTATTATTATTAATAAATGCGTAAAACAATTAACTTCATGACAGACTACTAGACAGAAATCACTAATATGGGCAGGCTGATTCATTAATAACACTAGGTATCGGCAGATGAGTGTCTGTACAGCGGCGATTAGAGCGGCCACTAGTATTTACTCAGTCACTCTAGTAACCTGGCCGTCATTGATGAATGAGATGTATGTTGGTCGTTGTAACAACAGAATTATGCTGCAGGGAGCGACTGCTCAGAGCGATCGACTCTCAGCGACTCACACCATATTCATCAAAAAAACACACACAGCGTAGCATAGAGCGCCAGCCGCTGTGTGAATAAAGTATGTTTTAGAACACATATCCACCAGTAACAAAGCGAAAACACACATGGAATTACATTGTTGTAACATTGTAACATTAATACTTTAATGCCAGACTTGTAATGACAATTCTGCATATAAATATAAAAAATCTAAAATATTTTCAAAAATGACTTTTTCTAGGCCAGGAGAGGTCACACAATTATTTGAGAGAAAAAAAATATTAAAGCAAAAATATTAAACCTGTTTAAACAGAAGAAAAGGAATGTCCATTGAATGTTGGGGGGGGGGGGGGCAACAGGTAGCGACAGGTCCTACCTGGCGCTCTGGAAGCTAGAACTCCAGCGCTATACACTGAGCTGCCTGTAATGATGAATCGTACGCTACATGGCGCTGTTCCAGTGGCTCACCAGATTCGCTTTCATACATGTGGTATTGCGTACAGCGCCCGGCGTTCAGCACTACCTGGCACTAGAGCTTCATGAATAAACCCCATAGTCATACTGAAATACACTAGGAGAGGTGGCCCTGCACTTGTGGTCTTACAATCTAAAGCTTAATAGAGTTCCAGCTCCTGTCTATGGGTTTGTTTAGCCTGATACATGGTACGTTATAGTAAAGTATATTAAGCCAGTCTTTTAATGCCTTCTCGAACACCACACACAGGGCTTTTCTTGTGCACTTACGCAAAAATGTAACTGGAAAACAATCCTCATATATATTGGTCTGGCAAAATGAAAACGACATTTGCCCATGGACAAATGATTCATTTGATAATAATGATAATTGCCATACAGTGGTTTAACGTTTTAAATCTAGGAGTGTTTCACTAGCGCAATTACATCGACATCTCAATATTTCATGTAACCAGATTACTAGTTTGGAGGCCCCTCAAATTACACAGTTCATAAACCACTGAACAATATGTTCTAAAATGTATTTGTACATAAGAATACAGCTGAATTGCAGATTGCTTGCTACTGTGTTGCATAATGACTTTCTCCAAATTTCCCACCATGGCCCAGATACAATTGATGATATCAAGTATCAGAAGATCTGTAGTCATATTTTTGGTATCCACTTTTTTAAAGTATGCTATAGGATCCATTTTATTTTGTAGTTTAAGGGTTGGAATGCTGACATTGTGTTTCCTTGCTAGTTTGCCCCTTTTAAGTGAAAAACCTTGGTATAAAGTTATAGAGATTGTCCTTGCAGACTTTGGCACTTTGGGAATATTGATAATAAGTGACCATGTCAGTATGGTCTCAATAAACAAGAGATGTCATTTCTGTCTTCTACTGTCTCACTCTGTTGCAAAACTCAATAGGCCAGTCAATAAACCCTTTTGATGGTTCATAATGAGTTATTTAGTACTTTTCAGGTAATTATGCATTTCTGGAATATTTGAGATAATTAATATTTTGTCTTTGTCACCATGGCATAAGGTAAGCCTTTATTATATAAGTGCATTTAGTATGGGGCTAAAGGGATTGTCCAGACATAAATAAAGCTATAAACACCATTTATGCCCAGCAGCTGATCATTCCTATTTCGGCACTTGCAAACTCACTTACTCACTCGATCCAGTCCAGCACTGTCACCTGCTGCCCCCAGCCTTCAATCAGACTGATGAAGCCACACCTGCTCTATTAACTGCAATGGTGGGAGCTTGCCTAAAGCCTGACATGCCCATCTACTGCAGTGAATTGTTGTGGCCACTCACTGTGACTAAAGACTGGGTTGAGGCCCCTGGACTGGATCAAGCAATCGATTGCATGTGCCATAATGTGAGTGATCGGCTTGAAAGATGAGTATAGGTTTTTTGTCTTTTAATGCCTAGATAATCCCTTTACCAATTCAATAATTAAACATTTAAAAGATGGATCACATGAAATGTTAGATTAAAGCAATTTCACACCCAGGATCGCTAAAACATAGAAAACACAGTGCTGACAGGATAGGATCAACCCCCCCCCCCCCACCCATTGTGCTTGGCCTCCGTACAAGCTCAGTCCCTGGACCCTCAAAACTCACTTTATCCTCACTTTATCCTCACTTCTCTTCTGGGACCTGGGCCCACATGGCAGCAGGATGCCAATCGCATACCCTGGACGAGTTAGATCATGTGGGTCCTGCAACTAGCCACTAATGGAAGCAATTCCTGACAAGGAGAATATTTGGGCTCTGGACATTGGGCTTGTGGGGGCATCACCAAAATGAATTTTAGTTTTTAGTTTTCTAAAATGTAGAAAACGCATGTGAATGCTTGACTGCCTCCCGAGCAACTATGATTTTGGATACGCTGCTGTGTGAGACCCCTAGGATTGCCCAAAAGACTCACCTTTCCTGGAGTTCCCACTGTGCACAACTTTTCTTTAGCCTGAGGCTCGCTCTTGACCCAAGCCTGTATGAATGGCTGAGTGTTGGATGACCTCATGTCTTCTGTGTTCAGACATGGCTGCAGCTTCCTCTATCTAGCTGAGGAACTTTCTGGAAATAATGTATTCACATAAAAGACAGAACATTTTCATGCTTCTGCATTTTGTATATGTGTCTTTCTCACATTCATCTGAATAAGAACAGGTTTCTTTTTTACTGGAATCTTTTAACTGCCAAATCATACTGTGTTGAGTAGTGATGAGCCTGTACACGCAAATGCATGCTAAAAGTGTGAACTGAACCCATTACCAGTTCCTGGCTCAACAAAAAAATCAATAGATACAGTTTTAAAATAAAGAAGTACTCACTGCCACCACATCTTCCTTCAACTGTCCATCCTCCCTTCAAGTCAGCTGGGTTGGGGACTCCCTCCTGGTACTGCTGGCTGTGACCTTCTTGATGCCAGGAGCTGCTTTTACAGATGCCCCGCTGGCACAGGTCCCCCCTCCTCCGCATCCTACCAAGCTAATACCAGGTCACCAGTGCAAGGAGGCTATTATACCATTGAGATGGAGGCTCTGTGGAATTCCCCCATGTGACTAATGATGTCACTGTGGGAAGAAACATGGCATAGGATCTCCCTTCAAATCTCTGAAGCCCATTACTAGTAATGGTGCAAATGGAGTCTTGTCCACCAGTCTTTTTGTTCTCAAAGGGACTACAGGCGTGTGTACATTGTGTGTGCTGCGGGTAACAGGAAGTTAGTATCTTTGTCTTTTGCCCTTTCAATTGAACGGAAGATTCATGATTGTTATTAAAACCAGAAGGAGGTCAATGTTGGTTCTTGTAACACTAATTGCTTTCTGTTGAACTGCCTAAATCTCCACAATACAATGGTTGATAAAAATAAAAATAAAATAAGTCATCCATAACCATCAATAACATAAATATATTGCACTGTTGCAAATTGCAATATTGCAATGCAATAATTAAATCCTATACCTTTGCATAAGAATTGTTAAATAGGCCTGGAATATCTATACTATTTAGAATGTTGTGGCTCTGTAAAAATGTTTGTCATTGTACAACTAACTCCTCTGGACCATCAGCAAACCTAAAAATATAGATTGTAAGCTTGCAAGGGCAGGGTCTTCTCTCCTAATGTATTCCTGCTAATTTATAATACCGTGTGCTTTATATGCATTGCTGTCATTTTTGTATCATAAGTATTTACATGTCTTACCCCACGATGGTGTTTTAAATATATATATATATATATATATATATATATATATATATATATATATATATATTACCAAGACCTTAAAGAATGATTTGCTTGACTCAATCCAACACTGTTGGTCCTGCACAGTAAGGGTACAAAATCCTTCTTCTAAGATTTAATCAGAAATAATCTCAACATGCAGGATCTTTTTTGAATTAGATAAGTTTTTGAATTGCAAATGGCCCAACATAATTAGTTAAAGCATGAAGTAAAATCCTTTACTTGTGATGTGAAGACCAAGTTGTTGACTGAATATAAAACAGAAATGTTTTGCACTAAATGCTGAAATGATTTTTCGACTACTACAACCATACCATCTTCTTGTACATGCTAATGAGCTGGTTTGCATAATGTGATCTGTCACCGGCTGTTTAATAAAGAAGAAAATCAGTTCTATTCAGTAACGCTGTCATGTTCTATTAATCTTCCAGTACTGTAATTGTGTCACATACAGACTATGCCTCTCTCTTCTTCCTATATGTAAATTGCTAAGGATGTCTGCTGCTACTGTACTTGTTGGCAGAATGGTTGAACTGCAAGTAAAACATCTGGAAAACAAGTATCTTCTTATATCTTTCCACTTTGCAAAAACAAACAGGGGTGCAACCATGAATGCAAAACATCATAGGGTGTGCCAGGCTAGTAAGAAACACAAAGCTAGCATATGATACATGACCAAGCTGTGCTACCCCAAGAGTAACCGAGTTACAAGTTTGTAAGACTGAAAAAAGACCTAAGTCCATCCAGTTCAGTCTGTTTATTAAAGCAAAAAATGATCAGCTATTTACTTTCAGTGGTCTAGTAGCCATAGCTAATAATGTTATTACACTAAACAAAGGCATCCAGACCACTTAAAATGCCCTGCAACTATTTCCTTTGACAGATAGTTCCACAGTCTAATTGCTCTTACGGCGAAAAATCTCCTCCTTTTTCTAGACCACCATTATTAGACCACTCCTCAGCACTTTAGTGCTAAATTCAAAAGTAATATATTTATTACACAGCCGCATACTTATAGCATTGAGGAAATTAGCTTTTGGTAGCTTATTGTGGAGTTTAGTGGTAATTTTTATTTTTAGTCAGTGTGTGGTTTTACTCTTATGAAGGCATAAAGGAGTGGGTGCTCTGGCAAACTTAAATCGGAAACAACACCCATGATACAAAAAATTGGTGTTCCACTTCGGGGGCATCACAAGTGCCAGGATGCCCCCATCGATCAAGCCCCTTTAAACTTCCTAAATCTTGCCTGACGCCTCACTTCCTTGGTGAAATGTGGCCATGGGGTTGTCCACGTGTCCCATTCTCAGACTTCCATTTTGCCAGCTACAGGCCAAAAACTGAACATGTGACCTCTGCAAGCCAGTTTCGCAATCGTGTTTCTGATGTATGACATATGGTCTATCTCTTGATTTTTACCTCAATTTAACAACTCAGCTTTGTACCTTTTCATCATTGTTTTGTTTGGGAGCACCTCCAAGTGGGATAAAATAAGGCCTCAAAGTACAATAAAATCTGAGGAAAGATTAATAGACTTTTTGGGTGGATGGCCAATTAGTGACTTATATACCCAAAAAGTCAAGAAGAAAACACAATCGACTGTCAAAGATTACCACCAGAGTCATGCTTGTTTCCACCGCCTACATCCAGGATGATGATACAGAGTTCAAAACACAAAAACTACAAGATTTTAAATTGGCACAAATTAATGCCCTTATTCATCAAGCGATAGCGCCAGGTAGTGTCTGACGAGCGCCAGGTAGCGGCAGCTAACGGCGACTACCGACTCAAGTACGCCCGGCGGCGGTCACAATGACGCATTTATCAAGCAAAATGAAGCTAGCGCCGGCGAGAGCGGCGGCTAGCGCGGCATTCATCATGAAGCCGCCTGGACCGAACAGCGCCGCTGCAAATTCCCGCACAGCGCCAGGTATGAGCTGTCGCTCCCTGGCGATGTCCAATGCATTTCAATGGAGCAATCTATAATTATTCATAATTAATTGGTATTAATTTTTTTTTTTTTTTTTTTTTTTTAATGTCACAAAATCGGAGACCACTTCTGCAATGTTAGGATTTATTTTGAAGTAAAAAAAAAATTAAAAAAAAATTTGTGCAGAATTGATCTAACAGGTCTGAGATTAATGTATTCATATTACAAAATGATTCTAAAAACATGTATAATGTTACATTCAAAAAATATGGTTGTTTAGGGGTTAAAAACTAGTTAATACACATCGCCGCCAGCGCTCTGGGGTTTAAACAAGGAATGGACAGCGACAGCACATTCGGAGCGTGATTTGTTAATGAATATGAAGCTAGCCGTTCGCTCTGGCCATTCGTTGTCAGGCGCTCACATACAACGCTGGACCTGTGAAACAGCGACCCCTAAGCCCGTATTCAACATTACCGCACACCGACTGAGTCGCTGTCATCAAGCTAATGCCGGCCAAGCACAGCGAATACTGGCTGGCGCTGAAAAAATCACGCTACAGTCGCTCATCTGTCGCTACCTGGCGCTATTAATGAATCGGCCTCCCCGTCATTATGCAAGTAAGAAACATTTTAAGGATCTATGTAAATTATGTAAATACTGTTCTTGGTCTTTCTCCTGCTTAGATCGCTCTGTTCCTTTCTATTCCTTACCTGGTTTCCTTAAAATAAATATTACAATGCACAGTTGCCTGTTAAGTAATAACAGAGTGCTACACTCTATGTACTTGGTGACAAATAATCTGCTCACTCAAGGTTGGTCAGCCATTATCTGCATAGACAGCAGGACATGATATCTGGGAGAATACCCTGGAATTCACCAATTAATCCTCTTATATAGGGAATGCATTTTTTCAGGAGGAGGAATCTAAGTTGGGCAAACTATTTAAAGCATATGCACAAACAGCAGGTCAGAAGCCAAAGTGAGAAGTCTTTTGAATCGGGTCAGAATCCAAAGTGATAACAGCACATCCATTCAACGTAGTAATGCTATTCCCCTGACATTGTTAAAACCTTGTCTGTTAGATCAGGTATCCCCAACCCTCCTCAAGGCCCACCAACAGGATATGTTTTGTGGATCTCCACACAGATGCACAGGTAAAGTAATTAGTGTGGCAGCAGAGTAGGGTTGTAGGTTGTAGGGTAGGAGTAGGGGTGGGGAACCCTATGTTAGTTGACCATCCTGCTTGGTTGCCACAGCCACAGTAAGGTTTCATCTCAATAATGGGATCACAGGGAAAAACTCAAGCATAAAAATGAATCTAAGCCTTTCCCAGTCTATCCATAGCTAGAAAATATATAATAACAAATGGATTCTCCATAGAACCGCCAGCTGTAGTGACAAGTAGGGAGGCCAAGACGGCTCTTTTGCCATTTTTTTTTTTTGGGGGGGGGGTTAATTTTGTTTTAATTATGTTTATTAGTTGAATAGTTTTTCCAGTCCTGTGATCCAGTAAGACCGAGAAATGACCTATATCTATTTCAAGACACAGCTTTGGTGAAAGGCAACAAAACATATCTGCATACAAATATCCGACATTGGAAGAGACAATATTCTTTTGTATTTTGTGGCTTTCTCAGTCTGCTTTTTGTCATCGTATTGTTAGCCAGACGCTTTTGATACATTGGCTATTTATTAAAGAAAATGAAATTCTGTTTACAACTGTTTCAAGTTTATCAAAGAAAATACAAGACCAAATAGAAAACCTCATGAATAAATACATAATAAAGAGTGGCTTATGGACACCAGCTACCATGAATACCTTAAGTCCAAAAATTTTATTATCTTTGTATCCCTGAAAATTGTTGCGCAAGGCAAAGTGTCACTGTAGTATAAAAATAGAACAAACATGGAAAGCATTACTGGCAAAGCCTTAGGACACTGCCGGGCTTTTGTCATCCTTTGCCATCACAGTCTTGCCCTATTCTTGTGTTTGTTGTCTAATGAGGCTAAACAGTGATTACAGAGCCTGGAGCAAGTCATGTACTGGAAGAAAAACAAGTCCTTGATCTGAACAATCACAGTTAATCAGAGCAAAGTGACATTTTTTATGCGTTTGGTCTTCTTTCAAAGAGCAAAACTAATTTTGTGAACTCATCACAAGCATCTGACAGTACGTTGCCACGGAACCATTGTTTTACAGTCATGAGAAACATCCTTTAGCAAAGTAAAAAGATTTTGATTATTAAATTAAATTTTTTAAAGTATTAAATCTATTAATATCATTTTGGATAGTCATTTGAGTTATCTTTTAAGTTATCCTGAAGATTAGCGTTATCATTAGCGATAATAAACATGCAAGGTCCATCAAATGAAAACAAAAGAGTTACTCATTAAGATTTGGGGATTTTTTTATATTTTAAAGAGCCTCTTTAATCTTTAACCCTTAAGCGTTAAGCGGTATGTAGCTGCCTCTCCTACCGTTAACTGCCTGCTACGTTAATTTTACGTACCTAGCTTTCCCCCCTGCTAGCAGCCAAAAAACACTCACCTGACTCAATCAATTTGGCCGAGTCCCTTCTTCACCCGCGGGGCCTCTGATTACATTTGCTTGCTTCCGTGGGCAATCCCTCCCGCTGGGTCTCCCCTTCTCCAGGGGTCTCTGATCCCCCCAGGGATCTTTCACGCCTTAGCCTTAGCCATTGTCGCCACTAGTGACATTATCCCGTGACGTTGTCCCACTCCTGACTCAGTCAGGTGCCAAAGGTGATCACTTGAGGGAGGTTGGAGGGACAGGAGGCTGTGATCCCCTGCCTCCCCAGACCCCCTCCAGTGATTACCCCCGGCAGCTGTCATCAGATCACAGGAACAGGATCGCAGGGTGACAGGGGATCTGAGGTGAGTGGTAAAAAAAGTCATTTTTTTCTGTGTGTTTTTTTTTACACTTAATCCTTTGTGAACTGGTAAGCGATATATGAGACCCCTATACCAGTTCACAAGGCTTAGGGGGCTGGCAAGTCATCTGCAGCTTGTAGCCTGCAGGGTGGGGGGCCACCAAGGCTGGCCTCTGCACCCTGTTCTACAACCCCCCAAAGCTGGTCCCCAGGCTGGTTATGCTGGGTAGGGAGGTCCTTGCGGAATTTTTCTTGGATTTTATGGGTTTTTAATCTATATTTAACCCTTTGTGAACTGTTAAGGGATCTATGAGATCCCTACACCAGTTCACAAGACTTAGGGGGCTGGCAAGTCAACAACAACTAGTGGGTAACTTGCCTTTGACCCCCAGCCCCCCATTAACCTGCCTCCCTAAAGCTCGGGGATTGCAGAAGGGGGGCGGAGGGCCATTTAGGCTGTCCGGGCTTGTAGCCTGCAGGGCGAAGAGTCTATCTTGACTGACCCCTGTCCCCTTTTCTACCAGCCCCCATAGCTGATACTTCAAGGGATTACTTCCAGAAAGATGAGCCCACTACAACAAGCTGGGTACGACTAGAAAGCTTAACATGGGTACTTTTAGGGAATATATAGTTTGTGGGGGGTTGTAAAGGGTTGTTTTGGTTGCAGAGCTGAAATTTTCAAGTAAAATTACCGTATTCCCTTGAAAGTACCTATGCATGTTGGGTACTGTTCTGTTCGGGGGACTTTTCTTTTGATATTTAACTTGTATTTTCTGGTTTGCATATTGTTTTTAAGGAAAATGTGGCTTTTATTGTGCTTTTTTATTCTTTATTTAGAGAAACCCTGTGCAACCAAAGAATTAATTAAGGGATTGCTTCCACAAAACTCAGAGAATATATAGTTTGTGGGGAGTATTTTAAATGTTTCATTTTGGGGGAGTCTCCTGGGCAGGAAAGGGTGTCTACCAATACATACGTGGTATCATTGTAACCTGGAGAAATGGGGCTTTTACATGCAATAATATTTTATTGATAATTTTTTTTATTACAAAAAAACACAATACAAATACAAATTGTAAAAACATGATTTTTATTTTTTTTCGGAAATATTTCACCCCAAAATATTGAGAATACACTTATGACAAACAAGACATTTCACTTTAAAGCCCAGACTCTGCTGGAAAAAAAACAATATATAATTTTCCTGGGAAATCCCTTCAAAAGTCACAGAACATGTACAGCTCAAAATAGTAAAAAATGGTCTGGTAACAGAGGATGACAAAAACTCTAGGTAGGCTATCAGTTAAAGGGTTAAATAATAGACCAAAAAAATCTTTACTCAGTTATATCAAACTAAACACACAATAAAGTTGTTTTTTTTTTTTTTTAATTTTAAGAATTTCATATGAAATTCCACTTTCCTGGAATCAGTTTACTCATTTCTCTCCAGCACTCATCAACAAACCTTCTTCCTCATATAAGGGCCAGATGCTAGTCCTAGCAAGTTGATTGATGGACCATCCCAAACCTTTGCAGAGCAAACTTCACACCTTTTCATTAAACACTATTTAGTTAAAAGTGCACCACTTTGCCAACAAAATATACAACAACATACCTAGCTTGGCCTATAGTATATCATATATGCCCCATAATAGGTGTCTCTACCAGCCACTGCATCTGTATTACGCCTGGATAAGCTACTGTTTAACCACCTCATGAGTAAATACTTGGCTAACCCAGTCAAGTCTGTGCAGTTTCTTAAACCGGAGGCTTTAGTGTAATTGTTCTGAATCCTAACCTTTATTTTTGATGCATCTTTCCCACATTCAGGCAAATAATGCCAGAGTTTGACATGTGTACTATGTCCTCTGTTGACCATGAGCTAGGAAACTGAAGATAACCAAGATATTGATGGAACATTGATTGTTTGAAACCCAGTTTTAAAAACCATTCATGAACCGGAGATTGCATTAACACTTTGGTCTGAAGTAATTGTTAACTTGACAGATGCTTTAAATGATAACTATCTAAGCAGCTATTTCCTGGCAGCTGTCCTCTGACAAAGCCATCTTCCATGCTGCCTGTATTGTGCTCACAGGGCGACGAATGATGGCTTCTGTTTTATGATTAAAGGGTGTCTTAATAAACCTATTCTCTGAGTTTACTGAACTTTAATGGGACAACAGCATGTTATACTATTCTCTCATCATACAAGATGAAAAAAGGAATGATCATCTGTTTGTTTTCACTGCAATTATAAAGGAACAGACAGAACTGTCATTAGAACGGGTAATACCTATACATTAAACAATCTGGCATCTCCTACCTTTAAAGGAAAGCTCAATTTTCATTAGGTTTTATTCTTTTCCTCTTCTGGAATGAACAATAAACACGTGTGTTTGGATTGTGCTGCCATATCTGTGATTTTCTATCAGCATGCGGTTTCCAAGTTTCTGGTATTCCTGTAGTTATATGTTTCTCAAGTAGCAGTGGCTTTCCTGGCCTTGAGTAAAACCCTTAGAATAGCTTGTGTCTACATATCTCCGAATTCTTCCACTGACTCCCCCCACATAGCAGAGCTTGGAAAAATCAGGCAGCAATAATGACTAGGATGCCTCCCCTGGTAAGAATGCTGCCAGTAACCCTTTCGCTAATGGAACACAAAATTGTGATCCTCCCACCTGAAGAGGCTGTATAAGAGCAGAAGAGGTTAAACCTGTGAGCTCAGGAATGTGGAGCATCATCTCTGTTCAAGTCTCTGCTTTGTAATTGGTAGTGATGGGCATTCGTATTTGGTCCAAAGTAAGATTCGTCCAGGATGTTGCCAAGGTGGCAAAGAATTATCTGGCTGATGCTGGCAGGTGGCTTGCTGGCCATCAATGCCCTGTGAACTGGTATAGGAGGAATAAAATACATTTTTAAAATAAAGAACCCACCGTTGACACTACTTCCTGCATCTGTCCCCCACCAGGTGCTGTTTTAAACATTTAAAAGACATTAGCCATTTTAATTGGCGATGCTTTCCTTCCACACATTGATACCACTGATCTATACCTATGTTTTTTCTACAGTGGTAAAAGGAATTACATTTTTCTTTATTCATCGTATGGTTCTTTTTACATTTTCTCACCCACTAGGAAGATTTAGCTTCACATCACAGCATAAAACATACTTTTAAGAAGATCCAGTCCAAGTTTTTAGGTCTTGGTGTTACTTCATTCAATGCTAAAAATTTTGGGCATCATATACGCTTGCCCTACACACCCAACAGTCTTCCAGCGTTCAGATAGGCTATGGCAATACCTCCAGACAACTGTACAGGTTATGCTTCTGCCTGTATACAGGTTATGTTTCTGCCTGTATTTTGGGCAATTAGGATAGCAATTTATAGGCATCTCGGATCAGGAAACCTGTAGAAACGCAGCAGCCCTGAGGGCCACTCTGCCTAATTTGGATTTAGTTCTGCTTCAAGGTACAAATATTAAATATTTACTTTAACCGTGAATCATATTCAAGCTTTTGATTTTCATTCATGCAGATCTAAAAGAATATGTATATGTTTTTTAAGTGTCTTGTGCGTAATGTGTTTTGCATATTTAAAGTCCCTGTCCTGGATGCTGCCCTCTGGTTATAGTCATGTCAGCTACAGTGTCTTCAGTCTGCTTCTCAACTGACCTTGGTATGTGTCCTTGTTGCCAGTCATGTGGGAGAAGATTCCTTAACTTGTTGCTAGCAGGGGACACTCACAAGCGCCCCATACTGATATCAACTTTGGGGCAGGGAGCACACTAATTAGTACAGGAGTGTTAAAACCAGAAGGCTGCAGGCTGCAGACTCTATTTTTATTTATCAGCCTGGACTGTCCCTTTATTACTGTAAAAAGTGTTGTATTTTTCAGTGGCACATGTGAAGAACTGTAACAGCAGAGATGCATGACTGATATGATTCAATGAGAACAAAAAAAAAAATAAGGCAGAGAAACAACAATCATGGGGCCCCCTGACCTTATGGGCCCTGGTGTGGTCGCAACCTCTGCACCCCCTATAGGTATGCCCCTGGTATGTTCATACATTTGCAATGAAGCAGAAGTCCAATATGAACCTCTGTGCTGGCTGGTGGTTTTTAGTTGAAGTTTATGACCTTGAGGCATTCTATGATCTCCCATGTCTTTGCTAGTCAAGTTTCTTAATGTCAGAGTGTATGAAAAGGTCATTTGTCATTGTCAGCCGCAGCTGGCTACACTGTACATGCCTTCCATATCACAGGACATCGAGCTTACAGCTAATTCTACCCCCAGCTCGCTATGTACCTTAGTCAGTCATTCCATGTTGAAAGGAATTCCGTTTATAGGGCTCAGTGCATAGTAAGCTGGGTGTGAAATGGATGGACACATTCTAACCTCATCCATTGTACAGCATATATTTTTTTCTAACTTCTAACATATGCTCTTCCAGTTATTGTGTTTTGTAAAACAATAAAATCTGCAGTATTCTGTTTCCAGGGGGGCCCACAATCTCTGGAGATCATTTTTTTAGGCTAGACCCTAAAATCTAAATGGTAGTGCTATGCATGAAGTACGATTTGGTTCAAATAAGATAAATATTGTATTTTTACAATTTGGAAAGCCACCCTAAGATCATTGAAAATAAGCACCTTAAAATGTTCAATCCCCCCTCTAAGCTGCATAATATTTTGTAAAAAAAAATGTAAGGCTTTGACTGGACGAGAATTCAAAGGTATTGACCACCCAAAAGCAAAAACAAAAGGATACTTACCTTTTGTCCTCCTGCAGCTATATATTAGTCTGACTCTGGTGATAGGCACCCTACCCAATTAAACCACCAAGGCCTGATCTCCAGTCACCAGCTCTTCCATGTTAGGCTCACCCCACCCAGATCAGTCACAGTAGCTCTACCACCCTCTCTCGTTTCACTATAACGGAGGAGGTTGAAATAAATGCAGAAGGTGTGACAACGCTACTCTGACCTATAGCGGAGATGTGTGAGCCGAACACTGCAGCAGTGGTGCATAGAGTTTGGTCACAAGATTTGATCGACAATCGGGCTAGAGGCTGATTGCCGGATTTGGACTGATCAACTGCTGGGAACAAGAGGTGGGTACTCATTTCTTTTTAGGTTGTCAATGCATTTAAAAAAATCTGCACCTCATCTGTAAGATGCAGAGGATTTTAAATAGGTCTTTCTTTATTTTTCCACTGTATGGGTGATAATGATCACCCTAGTGGGGCCTTTCCTCCCTAAAAGATAGATTAACCCAATAATGGTTGGTCTCGACCCTTACAGGAAAAGTGGAAGCCTGGCTCTAGGTTCCCAACTCCCACAATTCAAGTACCTCGCTAATAGTACTAATACATTAAAATAACAATGTATTACATAAATATATTAAAAACTTTGTTCAATATAGTAATTCATTAACAACATCTGCAGTATCACGTATACAACAAACCTTAATGTAATTAATTTGCAGTGTACATGTTTCACTACTGCGCAGCTTTTTCATCACCTTAAAGTTATGTCATCATCTTCTATCCCCAGCCCAGTGTCCCAAAACAGCCTGTGGTTCTTTTCTTATTAATGCCTTTGCCCAATATTCATAACAACAAGATCTGGATGCAGTCGGCCATATTGGTCCCTTCAGGTAATGGAAAGTGACAACATAACCTTCCTTTCTGAGTATAGGTGCACCTTAATGCACGATACCACTGTAAAATAAGCATATTTACATGCAAAGATCACTTAGTTACTTCATCACTTTCACCAAACTTGTGTATCAAAAAATAATGTCATATTTCTACCGACAAGCAATTCACTTTCTCCATGCAGGAACAGAGGAAAATTCCACTTTATTTTGTGTTGATTTATTAAGTTTCAAAAAATTCCAGAGACTCTCCAAATCTTTCAAATAACCCCTCCCTTTTATGTTTCTAGCACATGTACCAGTGTTATGCCATCTCCATTAGCATTCAACAAAATGGTCCCCTCCCCTTGCCTGCAGACAGTGCATCAAGTGCATTCCTATGCAGGTTGACAGACTCATCATCCCCACTCTGCTCGGGACCACTGGCCCAGCAACTTGCAAGCAAACTGGAGGCTGCACATACAGCCAAGGAGCTGCCTTCAGCCACCACCAAGAGCACCATGAGAATGTGATCACTGCCGTGGTAAGGTAAATAAAATCTTTATTTCGACCTCCTGCAGTGACTGACCCAAAACGTGCTCCTCTTTATTAATTAGTATGTAAATAATATATTTGCAATAGTTTTGTTTTAATACATATGTTTATTAAGGACAAAACAACAAAACATTCAGAAAATAACAATATTCCAACACAGGATACACAAGTCTTAACCCTTACTTACAGTTCATAACACATTTTGTGGTCAGATTTCAGATGTTGGACATCTGTACACCAATCTATGCTCACAAGCCCATTTCATTTTTTTTTAAAGCACAATACTTATTCAACATTCAACTGTATAGTTCAATCTATATTGTTAACAAAACCATATCCTGATGGTTTATGCCAATGAGCCATCGAGAGGCTCTTTTTCCTCTGAGCTGCCATGTTCTGCTACTGGAGCCAAGCGTTCCACTTCCTTAAGTTCCCTGTGGTATTTTGCCATAATCGCAGCATAAGCACAACCATAAATGGCAGCTGCCAACATCATCAGGCATACGATCCCGCAAACCACCCCAGTGATGACCACAGTGGCTATGGCGTGTCGCAAGCTTACCGGACGGGGTTTAGGTTTTAGCTCACATTCAGGATGACTACCATCGGGGTGATCCAGATGATGTCCATACCGTCCATTATTCCTGTGCTCAGGGCTATGGTGGTGAATATTTGCCATTATGGGTGGAGCAGTCAGTGGAGTGCAACTTTGAAACATCTCAAAGGGTATCTTGAGCAGATCATTTCCCTTTCTGTTTTCAGGACCAGTGCAGATAAGTTCATCAATTGTTCCCCCTAAAAAGAAAAATCAAAAATTAGGTAATTTAAGTAAAGCATAAGAAGAATGATTATATCAGAAACTTGTGCCAGGTTTCACTATAGACTTACAACTTATAACTAGTGATGGGCGTACCAAACTTTGTGAGTTCGAGTTCCCAAAGACAAGCTTTCGGGGGAGAACCCCTTCCCCAGATCATGGGAGCCACCAGCTCCAGTGAGTGAGGACACTCCTAGTGCAGGTGCTAGACGTGTCCTCACTCATGGGAGCCGGTGGACATCTTTCTGTAGCCCAGGTTTCAAATGCTGACAGGAAGAGGATTACAGGCAGAGGCGAGTTACAACAGCGCATTGCTGTTGCACATTCTGCACCTGGGTCCGGTCCTTTTTAATTCAATAAATTGAGTAAAGGTCTATTTTTTTCACAAAACAGTGGCTAGAATTAATTCTGCTACCATGTAAGAAGTTTATTAGACCCCTATATGAAAGTAATAAGCAGGTTACACAATCTTGGTTTGGAAATGATAAGTTTCATTGATTGACTACAGGAGACCAAATTGTTGGTCTGTACTCTGAGAAGCAGTAATTCAAAAACCTAAAATGGATTTGGAAACAGCCAAATGCTAATATTGATTACATGAGTTAATAAGAGATCCATTATTCAAATTTCATTTATTTATTTTTGAATTTTGACAGACTCATAAGAATAGGCAAAATTCAGAGTTGTGCTAAAAGTGCTCTGATATGTCAGTCACTTCTAAAGAACAAACATTGACCTAGAATTATTAAAATGTGCTTTGTACACAGACTGATGAACTATAGAATTGTAATTGTGTTTCACAATCAAGCATTATGACCCCCAACATTTGCATTGCAATTTCTGGCTGTGTCTGTGCCTGCCCAATATATTGAATTACACCAGACTGATTCTCTATGACTAACCAGTTTACAATCTATCTGTATTTTGTGTTGTTGCTTTCTCTTTACCTGCATGTCTCTTCCCTTCTCTCTGGCAAATGGTTGTAGCCTAATTTCCTGATCTGTCTTCAAAGCAGATGGAAATGCAATATTGGGTCCACTGTCCATTTTTGCCCCCCCCCCCCCCCCGCCAGCCCAAGCAACTGGGCTTTTCCACTGCCGAAGCCATGCCCCACAGCACTATTGGCTCTCTCAAAAGTGCTGCTGTGACATGGTGCAATCTGCTGGCCACATGCCCGGCACGCTGTTTGGGCACGTGCGCTCCCACGCCCAGCCATTCATAAAGGCTGGATGCGGGAGAGTGTGGGGCTGTGCAGAAGCCAGGGTTGTGAATGCCGGCGGGGTTACACACAGTGGGGCATCCAGTGTAGGATGCCCCAAGGGTAGGCTAGTGGACGGACATAACCCCACAAACCCCGGGAACTTCATGTAAGACATTATTGGGAAGTTCAATTGGTTTTCACAAATGATTCTCTTTCTAAACAAACAATTTTAGGTGCTTTGTTCAGATTTGCAGTTTTTGAATTTTAACACATCAACGTACAAAAAAATTCCAAGGCATTATCTATACCATGGAACACAGTTAAAACAATAATTAAAGCAGGTCATACAGTCGGGCAGACAGGCTTGGGGGGGCATGCTGAATGCTGAAGTGATCCTGCACATAATCCTCCAAAACACCCGTAAGGCTTACCTTCACCTTGGTCCACCAACGGAGATCCAGCAATTGTTCGCCGGTGCTTACACGTGGGTGGGACATTCCTGCGTCCGGAACTATGGCGGCACTTGCTAACCACTGCTCTGGATTCTTGCCAGTGGACCGAGGTGTGAAGGATCGGCCCAGCATAAGTTAAGAAACCTCAAATACCCCAGGTTGGAGTGCTCCTTTATTCCCCCCTGTTATGAATGCACAAGTCTTTTAGCTCTATTCAGGAAGAGATAATTAGCATGTATATGTTGAACAGCCCAGCTCACAGACCTTTGCTGATGCTGATCCTGTCACACCTTAGGCTGAAAAGAGGCCGCTAGGTCTGCAGATGGTCGACCCCTGGCTGTGAATTTGTCACATGAAACAGGGGAACCACAGACGATCCGGCACCAACAGAAACTGGACCATAACTGCGCGCCCATGTGTCACAGCGCCAAACCAGTTACAGAATCAGAACCGGCTCACAAAACCGCATAAGGGGATAGGTAATGGCGTTCTGAGAAATAAAGGAAAAGCCCGTAAACGGAGATCTAAGGTTTTGAACCACTTAGAAACCTCACTTTTAGACTCATTGGGAGCACGACATCCAGCCCGATAGTTTGGTACCGCTTCCAAGGCCATACGACCCCCCTGCTCCAAGTTATAACCTCTAAAGGGTTTTAGGGCAAAAACACACGCCAGAACCATAGGAGGTGACGGCCCATCCCACAGAGGGGAGGGGGTGAGAGAGCCCTTGCAGCATAAATAGGGTGGTCTGGAACCAGGTAATCGTCACTCATCTGGAGGGGATATGCGGTCAGCATACTGGGTGTGGCCATCATCATCGATAAGCTCTTGACACACCCCTTGTGAAGAGCTCCCCATCATCACTACTACTCTGCAACTGCATATTTAGGTAACTGCTTATTTTTTTTCTGTGTAATGCGCTCAATCCTTTAACCATCTCAGAATAGCATAATTGTATCATCTGTACCATATTATATTACATCATAGTTAAATGCTTGTTATGAGTGCCTAGTGTGCTTATAGCATTAAAACTTACATTTTAACTTGAGTGATCTGTTTGCCTTAAACCAAGAATCTGTGTGTCCGTGGCTTCGGGCCTTGTATCCCTGGTAGGAGGGGTCGGACAAAGGGTTTTGGAAACGCGGTCATTGTGTCGGGAGGTCCCTGGTTTGTAGTGGGACCACTTGAACTCGCGGTTCCCTGACAAATTGGTGGCAGCGCGGTGGGATAAGGCAAATAGTGTAAGTGAGTGTGGGCCCCTTACTCTCATATACTAAAGATTACCAGCACTGGCTTTTCTGTTGCTGGGATCTTAAGATCAGCTCAACACTAGGCATATTCTGAGAGTGGTTACAGTAAATTGTGTGATTACAACAGTGTGCAATAGAGCAGCTGCAGGCATAGCAAGTGGCACCAGGGCCAGAAGCAGGGATGTGGCTGCCGATGTTACACTGGGTGCGGAGGGGCCCAGCCAGGGCTCTCCCAGAAGCCAGTCACCAGCCCTCAGTATCCGGGAGGACCGAGCCCTGCCTGCCGGTCCCCCCAGCCAAGCAGGCTCAGTCGCTCTCCTGCAGCAGCTTTGGCAAGTCTCCGGGCTGGAGACCGGGCCATCTATGAGTTCCTCATGGAGGAACGCCGGGAGCAGGCTGAACATGAGGAACGCCGGGAGCAAGCTGAACGTGAACACCAGCTCCAAGTTTTGCAGGTAAAGCTTCAGCACCCTCAACCCAGCACAGCTGGTAGCGTGCCCCCTGAGAACCAGGCCCCAAAGTTGCGTGCGGAGGATTTCCCCGTCTTGGACAAAGGCACAGATCTGGACACCTTTCTGCTGGCTTTTGAAATGGTTTACCATCAATACCATGTCCCGGAGGATCAGTGGGTCAGGTACGTAACCCCTCGACTTAGGGGTAAAGCCCTGTAAATCTTTGGGTACCTACCCAGCGAGACCGCCCTTTGCTATGAGGGGGTCGAGCAAGCTCTGATCCGTCAATTTAACCTTACCCCGGAATTTTATCGCAAGAAACTGCGGGGTTTGCGACGGGGCCCCAGCGATAGCTGGGCTGATCACATGAGGGCGCTACAGAGAGCAGTCGAGCAGTGGACCACCGGCTTAGAAATCACCACCATCCAGCAACTGAAGGAGCTGATTGCCACGGAACAGTTCCTCTGGAATTGCCCCGAGGATTTGCAGCAGTTTCTGCGTGACCGGAAGCTCAAAGGGGCCTCAGCAACTGCAGCCCTTGCGGACGAATACATGCATAACAGAGCCCAGGAGCCCCAGAAACCTGCCAGCTGGAAAGTGGGTAAGCCGCCGCTGGCGTCTGTTGTACATGCCCCTCAGCCTAAGACCCCTGCCCCTACCCCCTTCTCCTGGCAAGGGGGGCCCCAACTGTGTCACCACTGCAACCAACCAGGACACTTCAAGGCCGCCTGCCCCCAGCGTCAGTGGGGTGCGGCCCAGCGCCCCTCCACTGTGTTGTGTGTTGGTGAGGGGGCAGGAAGGTATCTGGACAATGTACAGCCCGTCACCATAGGCCAGGCTGTGGCCGTGGGACTTAGGGACACAGGCGCAGAGACAACTCTTGTGCGCCCTGAGATGGTGTCCCCACCTTACTTCCTCCCTGGAAAGACTGTCTCAGTCTCCGGAATTGAGGGAGGTGCATGCCAGGGCCGACGGAGGTCCGGAGGGAGGTCTTGGGAAACGGACAGGGGATGGGATGGTCTCTTCTATTCCAACCACCCCACGTCCGGGGTTCCTGGCACCTCAACCCGAGGGGACCAGTCCAGGCCCAAAAGCAGGGGTGGTGGAACCTGCAGGTGGGGTGAGGGGTGCCCATGGAGAAATTAGACCCCTAGGTAAGTCCCCACTGCAGGGGTTTATCACACCCGGGGTGTTAAGGGACCAGGGTGTTCTGCCTGGACCGGCAACTTGGGTGGAAGTGGTGGAGGAGCAGGTCCCAGAGTCCCCTCAGGGGACCGACCGCTACTTCCCTTCCTCCCAGGAGGCTGCTGAGACAGACAGAAACCCAGAGTTGGGTCCCGTGAAACTGACTGAGGACATGGTGGTCCCGACCATGTCCAGGCAGAGATAGGGGGTAGCATCAGACACTGATGACCCCCAGAGAGTCCTCCCCAAACAGGAGATGCAGCCCCACTTGGGCCCAGACCCCAGCCAGGGGGTATGGAGACAAGTGTGGCTCTACCCAATGATGGTCAAGCCAGGGTCACCGGGAGAGTGGCCTGAGGACCAGCAGTTGGTGCTTCCCGATCTGGCCAGGGCTAAGGAGGGCTATGCCTTAGAGCACATAGGGATCACCAAGAAGCCAGTGGGGCCTGAACTGGCTGCCCACTGCCATGGGTACCATACCTGTCAGAGGGTGGGGGTGGCAGGGCCAAGTCCCAGCAGCCCACCGGGAACTCTGCCGCAAAGAAAGAGGTTGGTACCGATGGCGGTGGACTATGCCACCCAGGGCCCACATTCAATGGCCCTGTCACCCACCTGGGTTGACAGGGTGGGTACTGCCCTGTGGGAGACCCTTTCCAAGGAAGGTCCTCCCCAGGGTAGACTATTCATCCAGGGGACCCGGTTCATGGTGCTGGAGGTTAGGCAGGCACCCACTCGGGGCGGCCTCCTTGGCCAGTGTTTGCAACATGCACCGGGGCCCCTTGGCTCGGGTAAAGCAGAAAGGGAGGAGTTGCCATCGGCAGACTGTGGACCCGCGGTCCCAGCTATGGGCCACCCTACACCCCTTCCGGGAGCGGTCCAACCCCAACTCTGGAGGGGTGTGGACCTCGCCCAAAATCCTCAACACAAAACAGCCCTGTGGCCGTGGTGCTGCCACGGAGTGCTACAGACAGGGATAGTGGGCGCATGGGCGCAAGGTCAGCATCAGGAAGCGCTGCCCCTTAGCGCCCTCTTAGAGGGGGAGGTGTGAAGGATCGGCCCAGCATAAGTTAAGAAACCTCAAATACCCCAGGTTGGAGTGCTCCTTTATTCCCCCCTGTTATAAATGCACAAGTCTTTTAGCTCTATTCAGGAAGAGATAATTAGCATGTATATGTTGAACAGCCCAGCTCACAGACCTTTATGCTGATCCTGTCACACCTTAGGCTGAGAAGAAGCCGCTAGGTCTGGAGATGGTCGACCCCTGGCTGTGAATTTGTCACATGAAACAGGGGAACCACAGACGATCCGGCACCAACAGAAACTGGACCATAACTGCGTGCCCATGTGTCGCAGCGCCAAACCAGTTACAGAATCAGAACCGGCTCACAAAACCGCATAAGGGGATAGGTAATGGCGTTCTGAGAAATAAAGGAAAATCCCGTAAACGGAGATCTAAGGTTTTGAACCACTTAGAAACCTCACTTTTGGACTCATTGGGAGCACGACATCCAGCCCGATAGTTTGGTACCGCTTCCAGGGCCATACAACCCCCCTGCTCCAAGTTATAACCTCTAAAGGGTTTTAGGGCAAAAACACACGCCAGAACCATAGGAGGTGACGGCCCATCCCACAGAGGGGAGGGGGTGAAAGAGCCCTTGCAGCATAAATAGGGTGCTCTGGAACCAGGTAATCGTCACTCATCTGGAGGGGATATGCGGTCAGCATACTGGGGGTGGCCATCATCATCGATAAGCTCTTGACACACCCCTTAAGAAGAGCTCCCCATCATCACTACTATTCTGCAACTGTATACTAAGGTAACTGCTTATTGTTTCTCTGTGTAATGCGCTCAATCCTTTAACCATCTCAGAATAGCATAATTGTATAATCTGTACCATATTATATTACATCACAGTTAAATGCTTGTTATGAGTGCCTAGTGTGCTTATAGCATTAAAACTTACATTTTAACTTGAGTGATCTGTTTGCCTTAAACCAAGAATCTGTGTGTCCGTGGCTTCGGGCCTTGTATCCCTGGTAGGAGGGGTCGGACAAAGGGTTTTGGGAACGCGATCATTGTGTCGGGAGGTTCCTGGTTTGTAGTGGGACCACGTGACTCGCGGTTCCCTGACACAAGGTTAGTTAAGAGTTATGGCCATTATGTGCAGAGGTAAGAAATGCCATTACTCTATTTCTAGAGGCACCATTGATAAGGACATGTTTGAATTAAGCATGGGTAATTCAGTGGGTACATTCCTAGATCCTTTACTCTTAAAGGCTTAGTTCAAGAAACAAAATTATTTGTCACATGGCTGAATTCTGGAGATTTGATAGAGTCTATCTTATATGTTTCCCACACCCTGTACATACAGATTGTCCACATTAAAAATCATCCTACCTGCATCTACTGCATGTTATGAGCCTTTAAACATCCAAGATGGTGGCTTATGGAAGCCGCCATCTTATCAGGCAGCCTGCAAACAGGAAGTGCCTCCTGACTGGGCTGCTCGGCATTCTGGGACTGCTGACCTTTACCTGACTCCAGCTCTGCTCTGTCTGAGCAAAGCACAGCAATAACCCACCCCCTGTACCTTATCCCACTCTCCTCTCCTCAGTAAGTGTGATGCTTCTGAGTCAAGATGGCGGCGCCTGTATCCTAAATTCCTGAACAGAGTTGCAGCCCAGTGGGGAAAAGAATAATAAGTTAGTGACTAAAAACGTAAAATATATAAATTGTAGATGCTGGGGAATCGTTTTTTAAGAGTTTGGGCTTTTCATTTAATCATGCTGAAGGTCCGGTTTAAGAGTTTTAAAAGCCTTAAAAAGGCTTTCACACTAAACATTACAATGGGACAGTTATACAGGTCAGGTGGTAAATTGATAAATCATTTGCATAACCCTACACATCTTCTATGCCTTCCAATAAGATCATGTCTTTCTAGGTTTCTATGTTGTGTAATGAGTGCATGCAAAGCAAAATTATAAAAAAAAAAAAAAAAAAAAATGGCTTATATTAACCACAGGCTTTACACATCTGCATTGGAAATATGATCATAAAATGATTGCACAGAAAGCATATAAAATGTGAAACAAATTAATTTTACATTAATGTAAAAATAATAACACAAAATGTCCTCTTAGGAAAACAAATTGAATATCTCTTTAAGTTAGTTTAAGGAATTACTTGGAACACACTTTCAAAATAACAGTCATAAGAATGATTATGATTGTTGATTTGATAAATTAAGAAATATACAGTTGTAGTCATTTAATGCACCAGAGGCTGCTGGGGATTGAAACCTCTGTACATTTCTGCATTTAAGAGGAATAAGATAATGGGCTATTCGACACAGAGATACAGCCTGTAATCTTTTACCTGGCACAGGAAATAAATATTTTAGGCAACTTGCCTACTGGACTCCACACCAATCATTTTTCTCTGTATTTTTGGATCCCAAAATACATTTGGATCATCGTCCTTTTCATGAAGCTCTTTATTTATGGACAGAACCTCCAGAGGAAATAAAGAAAGCTGCTGCCAAAAGCCTCTAAACAATTGGCTAGGTTTTGTAAATTTTATGCTGCAATTTAATGGGACCACAGAAATTTCTGAAAATTACAAATAAGGCAAGTACAAAAATCCAAAATGTAAATAATTCACCTATAAATGTCGAAATTTTGCCAAATGTGTATATTGAAAAACATATACTTAGCCAGATAATTTTTAAAAAAAAAACAAAAAGTGTTTTAAACCCAAACTCGTATTTTTTTTTTTTTTACCATATGTAAAAAAAAAAACAAAATGTTCCCCTTAGCTCTCCCACTACAGATATACAGTATCCAGGTCTGGTACTATACAATCACCTGTGGCCTTGAATAGGCGGGGGTCAGCTTTTGTGCCTTACACACGTGAATGATTGATGGAAGGAATTGGTGGGCATTTTGCATTGACTTGCACCTGAGGAAGCTGGGTGGAATGTCTGACTATGGGAGGAAAGCTGTGTGATGATACAGAGCCTATCTCAGGATTCAAGCTTGAGGGGGGTTATTAGGGTTGAAATCATCAGACCATTTTCTCACCTTTAGTCTGCTTAACCAATCCCAAGCAAGGGAAGAAGAATACATTTCTCGCAAAGTGGGCACCATGAGGGATCTTCAAAGAACCCTACACATCCTACCCAATATGTGGAGTTGTTAAGAAATGTGGATTTGATCTTGAGAAAAAGTCCTTATATAATCCTTGTGTCATCAGTAACGTAGAAGAATTTTGGATTACCAACAGGATATTACTGGTGCGTTTGGCTGACTCTTTTGAAGGAGAAAGCCCACACCCTCCAGTAAGCACAGTTGTTGAAAGGTGGTGGATTAGCGCATATTAAGTAGATGAATTTAAACAAAGGTGACATTAAATCGGACCTTTAGTCAAAAAAAATCAAAGCTTAGTAAACTGCTCCCCTAAAGCCCCTCTCTGGCAATCAGTGACACAAGCTTAATGAGCGGGACTAACACCATGCAGATGTTTGGAATAGCAGATACATTCTTCACTCTTAAATATGCATGGCAGCGACCATCTTGCCATACACATGAAGACGCTGATTCTGAAAAACCGAGTCCCTCAGTCAAAAAATGACCTCAAAGTTCTGTGTAATCATCTCTAATTTCTAGCCAGAAGTAGGAAGTCTTCAGCTGTAATGGCTCATTGTTGCTTTGCTAACATATGAAATCTTCTAAATTGTATCTCCTGACTAAATGCTTTTGCTGCCTGATACATTGTAACAGCTCCCCTCACACAGATTCCTTTTGCTACATTAGCTGTTTATTCAGTGTTTTTGTGTGTGAAAATGGCAGCCAAGCTTTTCCTGATTTCTGAGGCATAGATCTCTCACAATGTGGTGTATATTGCTGCTGTCACAGCACCCCCTAATTCTCATGTGTAAGCAGAACTATCAGGTGTGTTGCAAGATGGCTGCCCCCATGTAATTCTAAAGTCATCTTTATGCCATTCCACTTCTGCATGGGGTTAAGCCCTCTCATACTGCTTATGCCACTGATAATAAGAAGGGAAGCAATTTACTAAACTTTCTTTTTTTGACTGGAGGTCCACTTTAAGAACTGTTTTATTGGAAGATAAATTGGAAGCGCCATCTTTTGCTGATAATACAAATGTGTGACTATATGCTGTGGCAGATGGGCATTGGTGACTACAAAATCAGGCATTTGTGGGGTTCCTGAGGTGTAATTGCATGCTTGTCTTGTGTATATCTTCTGCACTTTTACCTTCATGGCATGATTGTGATTATAGTTTAGTACAGAAGAAGACACTTCTTGGTTTAGGGCAGGGGTGCACACATTTTTTAGTCTAAGAGCCGCATTGTCTTGTTGGCAGGCAAAACACGAACAGTTGGTGCCGGAAAGCTGTAACCTTAAAGAATTAAATAAATATATATATATATATATATATATATATATATATATAGAGAGAGAGAGAGAGAGAGAGAGAGAGAGAGAGAGAGAGAATAAAGAGAGAGAGAGAGAGGTGAGGCAGGAGGAAGTGGGCAAGCATAAGGCAGGAAAAGGTTAAGTGAGCAGGGATGATACAGGAAGAAGCAGACAGAAGTGAGATGAAAAGTGGTGAGTTTGAGGTGGGTAGAGGTGAGGTGGGAAGGTCTGAGCAGAGGTGGGTAGAGGTTAAATGAGAAGGGCTGAGAAGAGGTGGGTGGAGGTGAGATGAGTAGAAGTGACGTGAGCAGAGTTGGGTAGAGGTGAGGCAAAAAGGGAAGTAGAGAGCAGAGTGAGGTAGAGGTGAGTTGGGAAGTGGTGAGCAGAGGTGGCAAAAGTGAGTAGAGCAGAATTGAAGAAAGGACAAGGCATCCCTGGTTTAAGGGCATGCTTTTTGTGCAGATGTAAAGGTTTGTATAAAGGTTTGTGCTTTAGATTGTACCACTGTATGTAACACAAATAAAGAGTGATTTGTTATAAGCTAGAATGTGTTATCATCCATTTGCCAAGCCTACATGGATCCAAGCGAGAAGGTACATTTCTATTTTCTTTCTATTACTTTTCTTTAAAAAGGACCAATCATTGTTTTGCCGACCTTGGAGTCGAATATGCACGACATAACCTGCTGATTGGACGAGAGCTCACGCATGTGCCGTGGGGCCACTGGAGAGTTGTGTTTTGAGGGCGATCTGGGGGGTTTCACACAGCTCAGCATCCCAAAATGGGATGTCCCAGGAAATCAGACCATTCACCAGGATAGTGAAAATTCTGGTGATTGGTCTACTCTATAGGGACAATTCAGGCAATAATAAAAATGCAGCAAGCAGCTCATCTGAAGCCTGACCCATGTGCTCCTTCTACATTTCCTTCAGTGTGTTGGATAGAATAGCAGGTCTCTATATTTTCCCCCCTTGTATTTGCTCAGGTGCCCCGTTCCCTTCATGCTCACAGCACTACTGAACCCAGAAAGCCACAGTGGTCATACTTGCTGTACCTGCTTACACTGGCAGAGCTGAGGGAGAGCACCACCACCATTTAGAGTGTGGTCATGGAAAAATGGATAGAAAAGGAGGGGCAAATTTGGAGATCTGATACAGAATCTATAGCGTGCTGCAGGAAATAGAGAAGAGACCCAGGTGGCAAGATGCTTCTGATGAGCTACTGGCTGTCTTATCAGTGTCATTGCCTAATCTGCCACTTTAAGCTCTTTTGTCTGTTGATAGTCTGTACAGTTTGCAGTAGGTTTGTGTGCTCATATACACCAACACCTAGGACTAGTGATATTATTTGAATTTAGCCCAAATTATGCCAATTTGATTCAGTTCAACAAGACCTAAATAGAGGCAACATTCGAGTTAAAATATCCGTGCCACTTTTTTTTATTTTTGTGTGCCCCCCCCCCCCCCCGGCGATCATTAGCCGATACCCTAGGCATAAGGGCATAAGACAGCTCAGATGTGGGCATGTGGTTGCCACATCCTACCCTGATAAGGTAAGGAGGTCAGCAAGCCACTTCCTCTACATGGGTAGAGCTGCTTGCAAATAATCCCACGCAATGGCCAGGGGCTGTTATGCCCATGCTACTTTATACAAGATGGGGGTGGAAACATCACTTGCTTGTAAATGGTGGACAACGTGGGACTTAAATCAGGTAAGTTTCAGGGAATGGGACACTGTGCTGACTGGTTGGTATGTGTGTTTTTGCCTTCTGCCTGGATAGTCTTTTTAATTACATTTTTATTTTCTTGGCCCTGCATATTGAACAGCTAAGTGAACATGAAGGCTCCTGCTGGTGCAAGCTTGCAGACAGTCAAATAAATTAGCTTATCTTGGTTCAATTGTTTCTGGCTGCTTGAACATGTCTGGCTCGCCAGTAAATCAGCCTCAAGGGTGCAGATAAATACATATAAAGGTTGATTCAGCACTATAAGTATTTTTTACTAACTTTTTTTTGCATTTAGCGAAAAACTCATGAGAAAACATGTTTACTCACAAAGAATTCACTCCATCCGATAGGAAAACCCCTCTTGGTGTTCACTGGAGTGATAGGTTAGATTCATTTAGGACTGAGGCTAGTTAGATTTTCTTGGGGCTGCTTTAAACAAAGCCTTCAGTCTTTCCTAGCCAGCATTCCCCACCCTTTTAGCTCCTCTGGAGCAATTTTGAGAATTGGGAAAAAGATACATAGTTACATAGTTAATACGGTTGAAAAATGTCCATCAAGTTCAACCAAGGGTGTTGGGGTAGGGGAAGTTATTTTTTATTTTATTTTTTATTTAGTAATAACAGCTAATAGTAACTAATAGTTTTGACGCGGTTGATGCTGCAGCAAGCTTCTGGGGGAGGCTATTCTACAGATTTATAGTTCTTACAGGGTACTCTCTGCAGTTCTGCTGGGTCAGGGATCCATCCTGATCAGACAGGCTGTGATCTTCTTGATGCCAGGGAGCTGCTATTGGCATCTGTAGTGAGGAAAGACCTCTGCCTCTTCTTTGGTGTCCTGCCAAGCTAAGAGACTACAGAAGAGGAGCCTCTGTGGAGCCCCCCATGTGACTAATGATGTCAATGCAGGAGAGGGACATGGAGGGAAATTCTCTGGAAACCCAGCTCCATGTCCCTTCCCTCTAGTGACTGTGTGGGCTGCAATAGCGGCTCCCTGCCAGGGGGTGACAGCTTGCCAGAACAGGAGGGTGCCCCTGACCTGGATGACCTGCAGATAGGAAGCTGCTTGGCAGGGGACAAATGAAGGAACTGCAACAACTGTGATTTTTTTTAATGTATTTGTAAACATTATTTTGTTTCTTTGTTAAACTTTGAACTGGTAAAGAATTGAAGGGACGACTATACCAGTTCACAGGGTAGGAATGGACATCATGCCGCTTACCAGCATTGGCAGGTGACATTTTGGATAATTTGCCCCGTATCTTGACAGTATCCGGAATTAGGAGAACCAGACCAAAACATCAAGGTCTGGGTTGGATCTATCTTCAGCACGGATCTAAAGCCCATCACTAGCCCTGTGCTCAGTATTCTTACATATCTTGATTAAGCAGACTGACAAATCAGATTTGAAATCCTAACTTTCAGACTAGCTGTCTCCCTAGTAAACTTTTTTGACTTGAGTGCTAAGAGCACCATTAAACTGTTACTGTTCACTAGAAATTAGCAAATCTTTTGAGAGACCTTTGTGAATCTAGTCATGAGATTTGTTAGGACTTTAAAATATATTAGAATGTTTTCGGGGGGAACAGTGGAACAAAAAAGTGTAAAGTCAAAGTGTAACTGTCCCACCACCATTGGATGTATGGTCAGTTTAGGACTGCTGACAACTCTTACCTGTGTTTTAGCTCCCAGCCTAAATAGGGAGGTTGCTGGCAGTAGTCATGAACTTGTGCCATAGTAGCTCTACATGAGAAGTTGAAAAAGTCATGAGGGAAGGGTGCCATCAGTAACAAGCACTAATAATTTTCTCTGTTTGATCTAACAACCAATGTATATTAATTAACTAAAGCATTTTAAGTATAATTCTTGGGAAAAAATACATCATTGCCTTGTAGTGTTTTGTAATTCATTACAGCTTAAGTTGAGCTGATTTCTTCATACACAAGTTAAGACTTGGCACGCGAATGCTTTTTAGAAAAGCTTCCATTCATACTGGGCAGCTTGCAACAGATGAGTATTTATCTGCTAAATTCACAATATAGCTAAATCCATTGTGCAACGGCTTAGCCAGACTACATGTGGACTCAAGCTGAGCCTTTTATTCAGACAAATGAATGGAAACCTCACAGGCTGGAAAGAGAGGAATCTGAAATACAATATTATTCCTTGTTAATGTTAATATGATCTGCATGGCAACTTTGGGTTTCTAAAATGATTGTTGGGATGTGCTACAACATGGAAGTCATGACTATTCCCCTGGAGCATCCATCTTGATTTTCTCAGGCCTTGTTAATTAATCAGTTACTTTGCATATGAATATATTTTATATTCCTGTCAAGTCACTGATTGTAATCTATAGCAGATGCAACACAGGTTAGACACAGACCAGAGACAGTTCTTTGACAAGAGACATTAGCAGTGTGGTTGCAATGTCAGGACCAGGCATAGTGTTCACTGAAAGGATAACATTATATGGATTTTGGCACTAGAATGTAAAGCACATTAGGTGAAGCATCAGCAGATAAAATTAGAGTTAATGTCACATGGAAATGCTTGCATCCATTATCTGTGTGCTGCCTCAAAGTGTAAACTATATGGAAACATGCAAAAACATGAATAAATCTTGGTAGTCTGGGGCAATACAAACTGAATATGTCCTCATATTCCCTTATCATGTCATAAAGGTCGATTCACAGCCTTTTATATTAGTTTCAATTTTCGTGCGTAAACCCGTCCATTACACATATTTTTTGTTGTTAATATGAGCGTTCACTTGATTAAGAGCCTTCAAAGGGACCTCTTAAATCTGCCTTCTCTGTTGCGCAAGGCAGCGAAAGCGTTGCGTGTACAGCTTTTGCGGCTTATGCAATGGGCGACAGTTTTGTCTACTTGGAGCGAACGTTCCGTCCTCCAGCTTTTTTTTTACATTTTTCCACGTACCTTGCTGCGAAAAGTTTCACTGTCCTGTGAAGTCCTATTAGTTCCCTTCGGAGCTGTTCTTCCTCAATTTAGCGAGTTCATTGCATTTTTTTGTGGGCGCATATGCTGGCTTTTGTACGCATATGCGAGCTTTTTGTTTTTAGTGTTTTCCATTCTTCAGCCCCTGGCATTCGATAACATACTTATTGTTGTGTCTATTGTCTTCTTCTAAGTGCTTACCTCTACCTATCCTTCTCTCCAGCTTTGCTCCTTCTCCTTGCTTGGTCCTAGTTTAGGATGTCCCATGCAGGCTTTTCTTCTCCAAGCTGCTTACCTGTATCACTTTCTGTATTGCCATCCAGTGTCTTTTCTTCTCCTAACTGCTTACCTGTACCACTTTCTCTCCAGTGTAACTCCTTCTCCTTGCTTGCTGTATTTTTGGATGCTCCATATATATAATGTCCACATTACTATTGGAATTTTTATTTTTTTTATTTTTTAGAAATAATTAGTTTTAAGTTATAAAAAAGCTAAACATTTTAAAAAAACAACATAAAGCTATTTACAATGGGGGGGGGGGGGGGTAAAAAAATGTGGCAGGCTTACTGTTTCTTAAGGTGGGTGGCTCCACCCACCAGCTTATGTACAGCAGAAGATAGCTCCTGCAGGAGCTGTTGTGCATCTTTTCTGTATTTTGTAAAAAACAAAAAAGCAAAAATTTGTGTCTAGCCTCTGCTTCCTGCACACCTGTTGAATAAGGCATGTTAGTAAAAAAGATCTGGTAGTAAATGTGGTTGAAGTGTGAATTGGCTTGCATTGTGTGTGGGACAGCACCCACCTTCTTCTGGATTAGCCAGGATCCCAGCACCTCCATGGCCTTGCTGTTCAACCGCGGGACAGCTTGGCCATCTAGAATGAAATAGCCCAAAAATCTACATCACAACACATATGTGTGAGTGTGTCTTCCTGTGTGTTTTTGTGTGTGATGGTCATACCTGAATAATCATGTGCACCATCATCAGACTCCCTGCCTGACATCTGGGTTTCCTCCTCCACAGGTTGGTCCAGGTGAGCTTAGGGCTCACCTGCAGAGGAGGGTGAGGACGTTGGCACCCGTGTGCTTCCACCTACACGTCCCCCAGGTCTTACCAGCATTGGTCGGCCTTGTCGCCTCTGGGTGGGCTGCACTCTCTGCCTGTACTCTGACACTAGAAGAGAATAGCCATCATTTACACACAGCCCTGCCTTATGTGATTCTAGTTGTGCTTGTTTAGTCGAGAAATGTCACTTACTTGGCTTCTTTCTCCTTTTCACGTCCGACAAATGCTGAATGAACTGTGTGAACGTGTAGGTGGTGTCACTCTCCTCTGCCAGTGCCAACGTCCTCTTTGCACAGATATCAGGCAGGAATCATCTAAAATGTTGATAAAAGGAAGAGAAATGTTAAGCTAAGCAGGTTGTTAACAGCAATCCCTCAACACCTTAACTCTGCATGAATGTATCTGTGCAGCCTTGTTTAAAGAACTTTGTGGCCGGTGTTAGTACCACCTGGGCTGTCCCTTGGTATCTGGCTGCCACACCCAACTGTGCTCCAGTTGATCCATCTTGGCCCAAACAGTCCTGGCGTGCTGCCCATGTGCGCACTAGCTTTTGTACATGTTAGGCTGCAAATGGCGGTGTTCTTTCAACTCTGCCTTCCCATCCACTTGCACTCCCGAATTGCAATCCATGATTGGCCTAACTGGCTATACACTTGCGACCCTGAATAGCTATACCTATTCCTATTAGCGTGCAAACGCAGGCATGTGTACTCACAAGCATGATGGTGTCCTGCTGGTTTGCGGTGAACAGCAACAGTGCCATTTTACTGGTGGTCTCTGCATCATCTGATGCACCTCAGCAGATCCCAGAAGTTGGCATACATCTGCACTTAATGTTGGAGCTAAAGCCTGCATTGGAATATACAATTACGGCAGGGAAGCATAAATTCCACAACACACACACTGACACATGTGGAGAATGCAACACTCCACTGCTCTAGTTTCCAGTGTGAGGTCAGGATGGGAGGAAAAAAACGCACATACACAAGCAGGACAGCTGAACCAAGCCATGCCCTGCATGATGTTCACCAATGACCATGTCACCACAGCTCTCCTTCAAGCACACACCAGCACACAGTCAGTCAAAGCCAGCACCGCCTCAGCCAAAGTCAAAGCATTGCCAGGCAAAGTGCTACGTCAACTCACACCAGTTCCAGTCATAGTGCTAGGGCAGTTCACACCAGTTCCAGCCATAGTGCCAGTTGCCAGGCAAAGTGATAGGGCAAGCCAGAGCAGTGCCAGAAACAGTGCAAGGGCAAGCCAGAGCAGTGGCAGGCAAAGTGCAATGCCAAGACAGAGCAGTCCCTTGCACCCCCTCTCTCAATGGAGCTTGCATCCCTACATCTTACCATGTGACATGCAGCAGGGGTCTAGGCCAGCAGCAGGGAAGCTCCAATCTGGATACCCCCCTCTCCCAAGCAGCCTCTACACCACTCTCATCATGGCTGACCCTAAGTCACACACCCAGCCCCCTTTGCAGCCAAGTCCAGTCACAGGGAGATGATGGCCTACCATATGTTCCTATGCGGAAGGGCAACCTGAGTAGCAGGTTTAATGATGTCCAATATATGGCTTTAGTGTCAGACCATTATGATCAGCTCTATGGACGCAGTTCTAGAGCAACACCCAAAGCTGTCAAGTCCGACCTGTGAGACGCCATCACCAGGCAGGTTAATAGTGCCGGACCAGAGAGAAAGAATGTGGATCAAGTGCCAAAGAAGTTTGCTGACTGTGTGCAATTTGTGATGTTGATGTGTTTCCTGACTTTTGCATGGCTGCATCCTTGCTGTATGTTTTCCAGCTTGCAAAACGGAGGTGGAATATCACATAATCTGAATTTGAATGCAGCAGAAAAACTGGTATTGATTGGATTGAATTAGCACTAATGTTTATAGAATTATTTTGCACAGGTAATTTTGAGACTTATATAGAGAGAAAGACAGATAATAATATTTTGAGAGAGCTTTTTGTGTCGGCACAAAATAGGACCTATATTTACACATATTTTGGGGGGCCCCATCCATATATTGACTTATTTATTTATTTATACTTGAAATATTGAAGGGAAGGAACAGTCTGACTTTTAAGGTGTTTTTTGTGTTATGTATTTGTCCTAATAAAGTATAAATATAAATAAAGTATAAATATGTGGTGCTCCTATTTTAGGGGTAGGTGAAGAGTTATCTTTTCACCACTTCTTTCTTGCATGTACCTGGGAAGAGGATGACAGCCTCAGGCACATCGCCATCTTCCGCTGGTGAGGCATGTGCAGTTGATGTAGGCAGAATGGCAAGCAGATAGCAGATCCTTCAGGCAAAACAGTGCTGGTTCCGCCAAACCATGGGGAGAAACATAATGCAACTCTGCCATGACCTCCAAGCATTGGTGGGGGAGCAACATAACAACAAATGACACATGGAGGCACTGATATCACCGTTGTTGCTGCTAAAAGACAACCTGATGATTTAGAAATCTCAGTAGCCTAAGTATATGGGCCCATGGTGTTCTGAATATAGTAGTATGTCAGAGTTTTGTTACAACAATAAACAAAACAAGCATAAGTGATTTTGTAATTCAGTTTAATCTCACTGAATACATGAAAAAAGGGTTTACGCTTACAGAACAGACCTCAAAGGGCAAGGCTTGCCTCAAATCCAAATATACATATAGACATATATACATAGACACACCACAACAATTACACTGGGAAACAAAAAAGGACAAAAATTAACTAAAATGAGACAAGACAAGGTGTTTCCGCACAAACTGCTCAGAAGCACCCTGTGTGCCCCAGTACAGCTCAGGAGATGAATCCATTATAGTTTCAGAGGAGCACACATCTACATAATGAGGAACATGCTCCAAGATGTCATAGTTGTGCAGAACCATACAGGCCACAATAATTTTAATGACCTTCTGAGGCTGTTACCGGAGCAAACCTCCAGTATGGTCCAGGCACCTAAACCGGTTCTTTGCAAACCGAATACCCACTTGACCACTGCCCTGGTCTTGGCATGAGTCTGGTTATAAGATGCATGTGCCTAACACATTAACACATTATCACCTGTAAAAAATGTACTATATCTAATATATAAAAATGAAATGGGGCGGACAGGGGATGCATCCACAAATACACAAGTTCTACACATTCTACCAAGTAGACATCTGCCAGACAGCTCACCCGATGCAAAAAGACCAAAGAGGCTGGAATGCTGAAGAATAAAGGCATCATGCGTGGAGTCTGGAAATCCAGCCAGAATGCTAAGGAACCGAAGATCAGGACCCACAACACATTGTACAGTGATAGAATGTTCCATCTTACGGTTCCTGCAAAAAAGATGCAAAGCACAAAGGTCAATAGCTAAACAGCACTAAAGCACACCTCGACTGACAGAACGGATGCTAACCAAAAAAAGGGACAACTACGGTAAGCCTTCTTTGAGTGAGTAAGAAAAAGGCACTTGGCAGATGTTGGTGGGAGGCCATAACTTCTTAACTTGTGTGAGCAAAAGGAATGAACATTAACATTGGCATACTTTAGAGGAAAGCAGCTACAGGGAACAAGGGGAAACTAGTTGAAAGGGGAGGTGAGGTCCACTTTAAAATGCAAGGGACAACACACACTAAATATGGGAAAGCTAGACTTAAAAAGATGTGACTACGTAGCAGGGAATAAAGGAGGAAAAGGGAAACCAAAGACATACCTGTAGAGATACTCATCAGCAACTGGAGACACCAGGGTAATGTGCGTGCAGTCGATCACACCCATGACATTGGGCATATCGGCTAGCTCAATGAAGCCCAACTTAACCGCATTCCAGACTACCATGGTGTCAGGGAAGCAGATATACTTGTCCACCTAGGTAACCATGCCACCCAGAAATTTATTAAGGGTGCGGCTGAGCGTAGCTGAGGGTGTCAAGCTGTTCACTGAAAATTTAAGGCAGCCAACCAATCTGGTTATACTCGCAACAACTGCATGCCCCTTGCTTGTGGCAGGAGCCAACCATGGCCATAACCCACATTAAAGTTTCTCAAGGGAAAAACGATTAGGTCGGGTCAGCTTGAATAGCTTAATTTCATGCATGCGATCAACATCTGTTCGCACCTGATGCAATCAAAAGTCCAAAAGATACATACAAAGCAAGCCACGATGCTGCAAAAGTTTGTACTTCCTCGGAGGGCTCCATCACGCTTTCCCGCACAACATTCCACTTCACTCCCACCATGAAATAGAGCCCAAATGTTGAGCATGAAATAACCCGTTTTTTAGGCCCGTCCCCAAGGGTGAATCTTGGCTACTCAAGGCTGTGAATCATGCGCAAGCCCATGCTAATCACGTATTATGCGCTTATACGGTTAAACGCAAAAAACACACCACAAGTTTTGAAAATGAATACAAAATATAAACGATACGCATACACGTAATTCCATGCACGTGAATCGACCTTATAGTTGATGCATGACACAGCTTTATATTTTATGCTGCTTTCATATTTTAGAGCATTATTATGATCTAGGGGGTTGTTTACTAAAGGATTGTGTTTCTTTATCTTGTTGAAGAATCCCTATAGTCTTGTTATTTGCAAATTAAATTAGGATAAGCGAACCCCCTATAGTTCAGCCAAACTATAAACAAAAGTTCAGTTCGGGTGGCCGAGCATGGGTCCCCATTGAAATCAAACCAAACGTGTGATGGCGGGTGTAGGGGAGAAGCTGCCATTCCCATGAGTGAGGACACTATCTGTTGGCACTAGGTGTGTCTGCAGTCCTGGGAGTGAGCCCTCCACCCTACCCCCTTGAAAATCAGCAAAGCCATCCCAGCCACAAGTCATGAAGTTAAAAACGCTCTATGATGACACTCCTAGCTGGCATGCCATGGGCCATCCACCTGTCCCTGCTCCAGTTGCAGACCTAGGGTTCCCAGATGGCCAACAGCTAATGTTGGAGGATGGAGATGTGGCCAGCGTACCATCATAGGACTTCCTTGATGATGATGAAACCATAGTGCAGACTGCCAAGTTTGGCCCTGAGAGGGAGACTAGAGGGCAGAATGGGTAAAGGAGGATGGGGGGGGGGGAGTGACGAAGTCCTAGACCCAACGTGGACTGAAGGCCATCAGAGTTTGGAGGAAGAGGTTGTGGTCACACAGTATTGGCAGGGACGTTACATCTCTCTAACTGCCCGCTGAGTCAGGATTCATTGTGATGCATATCCTTCCACCAACCAGAATTGCTGGAAATCAGATGGTGCCTCCCGTTGCTTCCTCCTCTGCTTCCTCCTCAAGCAGTCAGCACAGCTCCTGCACCATCAATTTTAGCACTGCCGTGGGGGAATGGTGCTAAAACTCATCTTTCTGAGTGAAAGACCCCACACCACCCAGGAGCTGTGGACTGACATCCAGGAGTAGACAGATGAGTGGCTGCTGCCGTTGCAAGGCGGTGTGCGACAATAGGCGTAACCTTGTAGCAGACTTCGGACGAGCCGGGTTGACACACATCTCTTGCCTGGTGCATGTGCTCAACTTAGTGGTGCAGAGCTTCCTGGTCCATTATCCCAATATGGCGGAGCAGCTGCATGCATGGCATGCCCCCCCTGCTGCTGCTCGTATGACTGCACTGCAGAGGAACTTCGACTTCCCACCCACCGCCTCATATGTGCCATATATGTGGAATTTCACGTATATGCTGGAAAGGATGCGTGAGCAGCAGCAGGCAATAATGGAGTTTCAGCTCCAAAAGTGCAGACCAACACTTCACCACCAATATGTGAGCCTCCATGAGGGACAGTGCGGTGCTGCTGTGTTTCCAGTACATCACCAATATGTACATCACCAAAATTGTGCAGCAATAATTCCATCATGGCTGCTCCCATGAACAAGAGTTAGTTTGATTGGACTGGCCTTTTAACCCCTTCTGCTGTTATTCAACTTTTTCAGATAGGGAGGATCACAATCTTGTGTTCAGTAGATAAAGGGTTCCTGCCAGTGTTCTCAGCTGGAAGTCTCATTACTGCTTTGTGACTTAACCAAAGCTGCTAAAGAGCTCACCTGTTACAGTGCAAGCATTCTGGGATATGTAGTCACTTTTTACTTAAGGCCAGGCAAACCACTCCCATCTCAGGATCACAGACACACATGAATATAGGAAACTTGGAAGCAGTGTGCTGATAAGTAAATCACAGGTATGGGGGGACAATCCTAACACCAAAGAAGACAGAAACCTGACAAAAAAAAACAGTTAGACTTACCGGTAACGGCTTTTCCATGAATACTTCAGGCTGACCACACAGAGATAGAAGGCTCCACCCCCTTCTCACACACAAATTGGACAGTGAATAAAAAGCCCACCCATTCCTGTCTTCCTCAGTGTTTGTAAAGAAACTCGTATAACCATCTGAACTATGGGCGAGTAATATGTGGTCAGCCTGAAGTATTCATGAAAAAGCCATTACTGGTAAGTCTAACAGGGTTTTTTTTCCATTTCATACTTCAGTCTGACCACACAGAGGGGTTTAAACAAGTATTTATACCTTAGGGATGGGATTCTGCAAGTAGAACCCTTCTACCGAAGGTCTGATGCTTTGCAGATAATATATCTTTGTAGATAATAAATAATGTTTAAGGAAGGTGTGGGGCGATGACCTCATTGCTGCTTTGCAGATCTCTTCTAATGAGGCCCCAGTCCTTTCTGCCCTAGATGCTGACATTGCTTGTGCAGAATGGGCAGACACCTCTGGAGGGGAAGCCCCCTTAGTAATATAAGCCTGAACAATAGTCTGTTTTTTTACACCTAGCTATGGTGGACTTGGAGGGTGCTAAACCTTTCTTCATTCCACTAAAAGCTATTAACTGCTGTTCCGCCAACCTCCAGTCTCTGGATCTTTCCAAATAAATGATTAATGCTCTTCTGATGTCCAATAGCTAAAGATCCTCCTCCTTGCCAGCTCCTACTGGTAGCGTTGGAAGAACTATCTCCTGCATCCTATTAGTTTTAGTCACAATCTTTGGCAAAAATAAAGGATTAGGTCTCAAAATAACGTTATCTGGGAGAATTGAACAATAAGGTGTTTTTGACCACAGTGCCTGCAGTTCACTGACTCTCCTTGCAGACCTAATAACCAACAAAAAACAAAACTTAAGAGTGAGCCACTTGTACCTCATCCAGTGGCTCAAAAGGAGGTTCTATTAAACCCTCTAAAACAATCGATAAGTCCCATGTAGGAAACCCGTTAAAAGTCACAACTGAAAGGGCAGAAGTCTAAGTCTTTAGAGTACTTACCGCCAGTCCCTTTTAAATCCTTCCTGCAGGAATTCGAGAACTGTAGCTATCTTTTCTTTCTTCAACTTGTTAACTCACAATAAGAAGAAAAACGCTTCCATACCTTTCCATAGATTTTTCTAGTAGTTAATTTTCTGCTGCCTAGAAGTGTTTCAGTCACTCTAGTGGAGCACCCCTTACTCTTTAGGATGGCCCTTTCAAAATCCACACTGTCAATTGAAGTCTTGGCGAATTCGGATGAAGAACTTCGCCCTTATGAATTATGTTCATAAGATCTGGCAGCCGTCACGGACCCTTCTTCACCATTCTTCTCAACTCTGCAAACCATGCTCTTTTTGGCCAGAACAGAGCAATCAGGATGACCTGGACTTCTTCCTGTGCTAATTTGCGGATAACTTGTGGCAGAATTCTGAAGGGAGGAAAAGCATAAGCAAGGTGAAACTTCCCCGGCTGAGCTAGCGCATCCACTGCTAACGCACCCTCTCTCCTTGCCAGTGAAAAAAATGTTTCGCATTTTAAAATGCTGGCCTTACCACCTAAAGAAAAATCTCTTGGTTCAGACACAACTTTTGCTGAACCCTTACCCTGCTCAGACAGTCTGCTAAGGTGTTGAGGGTTACCTTCAGATGAATTGCTGCGACGGACAGAACCTCTGTTTGGAGGGGCAGAAGAATTTCATTTGACAGGTTCATCAGCGCAAGGTACCTTGTCCCTCCCTGATGGTTTAGAGGCTACTGTTGAGGCGTTGTCTGACCTTATCAGTACCTCATTGCCTGCTATGACTGGCTAAAATGTTTCAGGGCCAGCTTGACCGCCAGGAGCTCTCTGAAGTTTGAGGACCTGGCTGCCAAGTCCCTTTCCATTTTCCTTGAACCTGAAGATTGTTTACGTGGGCTCCCCAACCCCAACTGCTTGCATCTGTTGTGATTATCACTGGGTTGGTTTGTCTCCAGTCCCTTCCTTTCTCTAGTCCAGTGGACTGGTCCACAATTCTAGGCCCTCTATCAACCCGGGAACTTAGTTGAATAAACCCATCTAGTGACCCCTGATGCCTGAAATAGAAGGAACCTTTGCAACACTCTTGTGTGAAGCTGAGCCCAGGGTACTGTTGGCATTGCTGATGTCCTTAGACCCAACACCTAGCAAAGTCTGTTACTAGCCTCCGAACCTCCTGTCCACCTTTTCCTGCAGAAGAAAAATATGTTGCTGAATGCTGTCTATGATGAAACCCAGAAACTTGCACTGCTGACTGGGTGTTAGAGTGGATTTTTCTAGGTTTACTACCCACCCGAGATTCTCCAGTAGGCCCAGGGTCTGAGATCTACCCGGATAAGCTGCTCTGACCTGTTTATTAATAGCAGGTCATCTAGATAAGTGATCACTGTGATTCCATGGTGCCTCAGATGAGCCATTGGTTCATCCAAGATCTTTGTGAAGATCCTTGGGGATGAAGATAGGCCGAATGTCAGAGCCCTGTACTGGTAGTGCAGAATCTCCTGGCCTAACTGTACTGAAAATCTCAGATACTTGCGGTGAGCAACTTGAATGGGAATATGAAGACAGGCGTCCTGCAAATCTAGGTTCACCACCCAGGCATTCTCTGCTAGAATGTTTCTGACCGAAAAAATCAACTCCGTTCTGAACTTCTTGTATCGAATGAATTTGTTTAATCTTTTCAGATTCAAAATTATTTGAAACTTTCCTGACAACTTCTGGACCAGAAAAACATGAGAGTAAAACCCCACCCCCCCCTATCACCTTTTTCTGCGGAAGTTCTAGGATAACTGACGGAAAAGCTTATCTCTTTTTGGGGTCCCTTGGAAGCCTGGCCACTAGAAATGAGGAGTGGGGGAGGGACTGTAGCACAAACTGATTTTGGGTGACTATTCTCCAGGCGGTTACAAACCTGGAGAGTGTGCCCCCCACTGGTAACTCGTTGTCAGGATTGAGGCTTAGGCCTGCTGCAGGGTTATGCCTGAGAACTTGACCTCTTTTTGCTACATAGGCTGAGTAATACATACCTTACCCCTGCCTCTATTCCTTAGCCTAGGATTAAACCCCCGGAAACCTCTTACATTCATAAACATCTTTCATTTGACCTGGCTAGAACATCATCTAGCTCTTCTTCCGCAGAACTTTGCCTTAGACCCCTAGTCTCCTGGCCAGGTCTTTAACCACAGTGCCCTCCGAATACAGGAAGCTAAAGCCAAAATCTTAGCGGTGGCCCTCATGCTTTCTGCAGAAGCATTGGTCAGAAAATTAACAGCTCTATATATGGAAGAACCTTAAGAAGGCTCTCCCCTAGAGTATTGCTCTCCAGGTAGCCCTTTAAGTTATTAAGCCAGACCACCACGCTTCTTAAGATACTATCAGATGCCAAGGAAGGCCTATATGAAAAAGAGGCTGTATCCCAAACTCTCTTGGCTAGAATGTCAATTCTACGATCCATGGGATCCCTAATTCAAATTCATGGAGGAAAATAAGCTGCACAAAGAACAGCTTATATGCCTTAGCCAGGAGCCTGCACACGACAAGAAGCTGGTTCACCAAACTGACAGGATTTGTTAAAGAGATATCACACAACTAGTGGATAGATCTAATAAAGTTATGGGGGAAATATTTCTGCCCTGGCTGCCCCGAGTCAATGGGTGCTACTCCCTCCCATATGTGACAAAAAAGGGTACAGCGGACAATTTCGGCAATGGCGGGTTGTTAAAATTAAAAACTAAAATAACATGATTGGCCGTTGACTAACTATCTTCAGACCACTGCGTCCAGTGGTTCCTCCAGAGAGGAAACACAAAGAACTGAGGTAGACAGGAAGAGGTGGGCTTTTAATCTCTGTCCAGTTTGTGAAGCCTTCTCTCTCCGTGTGGTCAGACTGAAGTATGAAATGGAAAAAGGATATGGAGCTCCAAGATCATGTTTGCAGTGTTTGGTATTGTAATGTGAGATTCCAGTATCGGTGGAAAACCATGAGACATTCAACAGTGTCTGAGGACTTTTTAAAAGAAAATATTTGTAATCATTTAGGCATCATGTGCTAAGTTGAAATAATATAGGGTGAGAATGTGACACATTATCTGCACATTTCAAAACTTTAAAATAGTCAAAGCCATTGTCTTATTATTATTATAAAATTATCATTAACTCATGTAATGGCAAAAACACCAATCGCTCTACATTTACTCAACTGGCATGTATTAGTGTGTGCATGTTTTTTAATATTGTCATTTTGTAGTTTTATGTGCATTTTAATTAATTTAATTTAATTTAATTACCAATAAAATTGTATATTTTCTAATACCAGCTACTGTGGCTTATCAATACTACATACAATTTTGTGGGTAGAGTGCAGACCTCCTGGGGACCTTTGTGGGGCTTCCAGAAATCCCCCTTTCAATGGTTGTGGTTAAAGTATAGATGGGCACAGTGTGGTCTGGCACCCCCATTTGGTGATAATACTGGGCTGTGCGCGTCTAATCTATTTGCAGCTACATTTACTCAACTGGCTATCGTCTTTCTGCTGTGCTTCATACATTGTGCATCACACGGCTCCCTGGCTGTTGTATGGCATGCCCGAGCTCAGACAACATGCCATAGAGAATAATGGGCAGGCTCGGTCTGGAATGGTACACAGTCCATGTCCACCTCCTTGCTGGAATGCATGGAGTGCGTCATAGGATTGGGATTGTCATAGGATTGGATAAAGGTAAACGGTCCACATTTCTGGAAGCAGCCCCTAACCTTTTAAACTGCCAGCCTACTTAGAGATTGTGTCACCCGCTGTTGCCAGGTTATTTTTCAGTATGGGGATGGGTTTTGGGGATGCAGGTAATAGGTTGGGGGGCTTTGGCAAGTCACCCACTTGCTGGAAGGTGACTTGCCAACCCTCCTGTCCTGTAAACTGGTATAGGGGTCTCAAGGACTCCTTAACAGTTCCTAAAGGGTTAAATGTAAAAAATACAAACACAGAAAAATATTTTTTTTTTGCATAAGTGATAGTCGGAAACCGGTACAGGGGCAGAGGATCAGGTCCCCTGCCCCCCGCACCTGGCTTCCGCCAATCAATATGACTTTTGAGCTCACTCCTGCTGCTGGAAGGGGCTTTTTATACCAGCTGAGGCAGATGTCATCATCTCTTATAAAATTCCCCTCCCTGGAGTTGGCGAGGAAGTGTCAGAAGCTGCCGCACAGGGCAGATTTGAGGGTTCTCTGCCCCACTGATGTTTACGGGTGGAAGGAGAAAGAGGCCCCTCGAAGCAAGAGGAGCCCCCCGGTGGGGGGGGGGGGGGTTATTTTGGGTTTTTTTTTGGCCGCAAACCTGGGAAAACCCTGAGTGCATAGAATTTACCTGCTTAGCAGCCAGTCGGTCGGAGAAGCAAACACATAGATTCTACTTGGTTGGTGTTTAAAGGGTTAAAGAGGAAAAATCACTGGGAATGTTTCCAATCCTGTAGGTTTTTTCTCTCCAGTGGTGCATCCCAATTTGGTATGTCCAGATGTGTAAAACTCCTTGGAACATCAGTTATTCTTACCAGGGTGTGGGATCACGTTAAGCCTAACAGGGATACCTTTCTAAGTGGGCTTGCCTAAGTAGCATAAAACAATTACACCCAGCCCTAGTCTAAAATACTCTAGGGCAGTGGGAACGTGCTCTCCATAGTGCCCCACTGCATAAAAGCCCCAGATTGGGCTATTATATATCTCAAACCTGCAATACTATTGCACCTGTGTGGGCTTGCTCCAGAATCCCCTGCAGTGGTGTTATACAATTTTTTTCTGTTTTTTAAGACAATTTGATGTAGCTAGACAACTAAAAGAGAGATGACTAAGAGATGAATTTAGCGTATTTGATCAGGATGAGGCCCCCCTGACCACCCGGGATCTCTTGTGATCGCACCCAGGGCCGGATTAAGAGCATCCCGGGGCCTGGTGCTGTAGATTTTGACGGGTCTATTTATCGAAGTATATTAAATGAAAACGCAACACAAAGCAATTTTGTATAAGACAAAGTGCATTTGTCACATGTCTAATGTACATTAAATTACCAGGATAGCTGAATACATGTTAGTGTATGAAAAATTTGCAAATCTTCATAGAGTTTGTTCTTTAGCTAAAAAAGAAAGAATCAACTCGCTTTTGGGGGGGCCCAGAGTGTCAAAGAGGTGTTGTAGAGCGTTCGCTATGCCCCCCAGACTGTACACCTATCCGATGTGACGTCACACCCGCAGCTTTTTTGGTTAACATACAGGGTTTGCTACAGGGCTGAAACACAAGAAGTGTTTCAGCCCTGTAGCACAGCACACACAAGCACACCTATTTGACACTCAATGCACCCCTAAAAAATGTATTTTTGTTTAACAAAATAAAGAATCAAACAGCGGTATATCTGCTGATCATAGCTCAGCCATTATAGACAGACTTGACTAAAAGCTATAGGTAAATCTGTCTAGAATAGCTGAGCTATAAGCAGATATGCCATTCAGGAGGCCAGAAAAGCTAGGTAACAATTTCTCACCTAGCTTTTCCATGGTCCTGAATGGCATGTCTGTTTATAATAGCTCTTATAAGCAAACATACCATTCAGGAGCATAGAAAAGCTAGGTGAGAATTGTCACCTAGCTTTCCTGTACAACTGAAAGGCAAATTCGATTGGTGGACGGTGGTACCTTTGTGGGGTGTCTGGTGAGACACAAGCTCCTACTGCCGCGGGACCTGCGTCAAGTGGCAGACTGCTGGGGGGAGGAGCCTCCTACACGCCCCGACATCACATGGGGCACGCCAGAGCCGTATTTACAACTTGTGCTGCCCTAGGCACTTTTTGGTCACGCCCCCCCGAAAACATATAATGATGAATTTACCAGCCCTCCCACACACACACACAATCATTCATACACACACACACACACACCCCACTGATACCCACAGACATAATTTATACACACACACATCATTCATACATACATACACACAATTCATACATAAACACACTCATCATTCATACATACATATACACAATTAATGCACATACACATAATTCATACATATCCACACACAATCATTCATACACACACCATTCATGCACATACACATAATTCATACACACACACAATCATTTATACATGCACACAATCATATACACACACAATCATTCATACACACACACCCACCCCAGTCAGTCATACCCACACACATCATTCATACACACACATACACACACACACACACACACACACACACACAAACACAAACACAAACACAATCAATCATACACACACATTATTCATACACACATACATACAATCAATCATACATACACACACACAACCATTCATACACACACACACACACACACACACACACACACACACACACACACAGAATGCCCCCCCCCCCATCATGCCAGTCACTGCTCCTAAGAAATGATAATGGGGATGGGGGAAAATACTCACCTTGCAGAGCTATCCTCTTCTGATCTCTGCGGTAGCCAGGCACTGTTCCAAGGCAGAACATTTTTAGTCACACCAAGAGTGACTAAAATAAAAGGTAAGCATCTCTGCAATGTCAGGATCATAGGCAGCATGAGATGTACTCATGCAGTGTGTGTGTGGTGCTGCAGTGTGACATTTTTTGGTCCACAATGGTAGATTAATATCCTTGCACCACAGTACCACAAAGTCCCCACCAGGGATGTAAATATAGGAAGTGCGACAGCACCGGGCCCGGAAGGTCAGAGGGACCCCATCATTGTTGCTTCTCCTCCTTATTTATCATATTTGTGCTTATTAGGCATCATTTAGATAAAGGATTTGTCTCTGCTGTTTCACTCTTTAGTTGTTTAGCTACATCCGGTTAAGTTAAAAGACAGAAAAATGTTACTGTATGAGCATTGACAGGGCCCCATTTAATGTCCACACCAGGCCCCCATCACATTTAGTTACCCCCCCCCCAACAACTACTATCCATGTGCCTTCCTGTGCCCTTAGAACAAAAAATAAATAAACACAGTGTGAGCATATTCCCTAAAAGAACCTAAAAGTAATTATCAGAGTTCAAGCAGATTCCGCCCTCCTGAGTTGGGATGCCCTGATTCGCCTGACACTCACTTACAGCAAGCTCTTTATTGCTGCAGCACCAGCCACCATGTCTGCTCCCTCTGGCAACCATTCGAGTCTGCCTGATGTAGATGACCAGGGATAACACTGGGGGCCCGCGCATGTGCAGGATTGCTGGATTAAGGTATCAGGTGAACTGAGGGGTTTCACAAAACTCAGGGGAACAAAATACCAGGTTCTGGCAACATTTTAAAGAGGAAATAAAGTCAAAGATGACTCTACTTCCTCTGACCTCTGCAGCATGGGGGCATCCTGAATTCAGATCCCCCGCTGCACATTCCCGTCTGGCAAGACAGACCTTTCAGCTTCACCAGACAAGCAGACCTAAATGATTGCTGGCAAGCAGTCTGTGGGGAGAGAAGAATGAGGCCAGTATCACCTGCTTGGTATATGGGCCATATATATGAGAACATATCAGGATGTTCTCATGCTGTGGAGAACCAAAAGGCACAAATTATTTTGTGATCCACATAACTTAAATCTTAGGGGGCATCCCAAATCAGGATGCACCCCAAGAGTTAGGTTATGTGGATCAGAAATCATTTGTGCTTTTGGTCTGCCTTGATAACAAACTAACAGCAAACCATACCATTGCCTTGGAAGTGTCCCTTTCCCTCTGCAGCAAATACAATCCCCCCCCTCCCCCCCTCAAACACTGGACAGGAACTCTTCTCAGTCTATAACTTTAAGAGTTACCCCCCTTCCCGGAGTTACCAGCAGCCTGACTGACCTTTGATCTGCTTTCTTCTGCCTGGAACTATCTCTCAGGCTGCTCCTGACCCCAGACCGATAGAAGCAACACCCCCCCCCCCCCCGCAGCTTTGCTAAACTGACAGCCAGGGGAGGGGGCAGAGAGAGCCCATGAGCAAGACAGAGATCATTGTGTGTCCTGCTGAGAATGAGGAAACACTAGGCAGGAGCAGACAGGGAGGCTGCCAGTGTCTCTGCTGCTCTTATGATAGCAGATTTGTCTGCTGCTGACCTCTCCATAGCAGTGCTGTGGTTTTGCGCGGTACCTTGATGAACAGGAAGTCTGAGCCTTGGGGGCGGGGCTTATGCTGCCTGTCACACAGGCTGAGCCAATGCAGCCTCAGTAGCTCTCTGCCTGTCCCACTCGCTGACTGTATGTAATCTACGCCGATCAACGGCTCCTGCTTCTTCTTTCAGGTGGTTTCCCCAGCTCTGATACATATGCCTGGCTCTGACAGCTGGTACTAAGCAATGGGACCGCCCCATCCTGTACCTCCGTGTTGCTGCCCGCGAGCGCCGGGTGGCCCGTGCGGGCCGCGTTTGCAGGCTGCTGGGCCTGTTTTAACGTAGGGGCCTGGAGCGGCAGCTCCGTCCGCCCCTACGTTATTCCGGACATGATCGTACCCCTGCACCCTTTCAATCCCATGCCTGATTTTTAGCTGCCGGGCGTCTTTGAGATTTTGTTGTCTTGATAAACGTTGGTATATTTTGTTTTGTCTACATGTAATTTTTATACACTTTTTACACATATTTTTATTTTTGTAATCTGGATTTGATAACATTTTAAAATAATAAAGGAGGCCTTGTGTACTCAAGTTAAAATATATAGGGAGTGTGTGTTATTTGCTAAAACAATGTTCTATAAATCTTAAAAAATACAAATTACATTGTTCATTGGGATTCATTTTATGTTGTACTGTATTTACCATGAGCTGTCTTACGGACACTGTGTACCAACCTAAACTTCAATAAGCCTAAACTAGATTTTACCCCAGCAAAGGCCATCCGACTTGGTTACCTGCCTGTGCTGGCACACTTAGAAAGGCAGCTTATGCAGTAGTTTTACAATGTTTTCTCTAAACGTAAAGGCTCTTAGTTGCTACAGAAATAATTGATGAAATGTTCTGCACACACGCTCACCTATGCATCTATATTATGTGCCAATTGTATGCCTTTCAATGCATCCTTGTATTTGTAGCTATTACACAAATACTGCAATTTTGCTTCTATAATTTCCGAAAACACCAAACATGAGTCCTCTATGACCTGCATAGTAAAATGGCAAAAAGCATAGCAGGGTAATGTTTTACCATACCCTGAGAAATAATATGAGTAATAAAATCCCAGAGGAGAAAACTCAAAAATGCAATTAGGTATTTGGCTGATGAACTGTGAAATTACGATGTTTGCAGAATCTGAAACTACTGTTCCTTGCCCACTGACATCTGTATATTGTAACAGATCATTTACAGTCAAGTGTAAAATAAAAGAAGGATTTAAGCTAAATCTTTATTTCCTCCTTGTTAACCTGACCTACACCGATGACTATTTGTGCAGTAATAACATTTTGCTATTATTAGGACAGATTACATGTTACAATGTGAACATAGCTTTAAATTTCCATTGCTTCTTATGTCAGCTATGTGGCTTTATTTTCTACTGACCTTTGTATAAAAAATTCTCCAGCCAGAGCTTTACACCCAGAGCAGGACAATTGCATTGCCAAGGGTTGGATTTTACAAGCAAGACCTTCAGATTAGTAAAGGACTCCAGAACCGCCCGGTCAATTTTTTGCAGTTGGTTGTTTCTTACTCCCAAAAAAGTCAGGTTCCGGGTGCTGTTTCCCAGAAATTCTGGTAGTGCACTCATGTTGTTAAGTGACAAATCTAGTTCCCGCAGAGCCAGGAGAGGAGAAAACACTTGACCTTCCAGATAATGAATGAGATTGTTGGTGAGATTTAGAACTTGCAGCAAACGAAGGAAGTGAAAGGCATATGGTGGCACTCTCGAGATGGAGTTGTTGGACAAGTCTAAGACCCTCAGTCCTGCAACATTTGTAAAAGACGTGTAGTTGATAATTCGAATTTGGTTCCCCTGCAAAAAGAGGACCTGCGTTTGTGATGGCAAGTTATTAGGGATTTCCAAAAGTCCTCTGTAGCTGCAATCAACCATTTTGGAAGTTGCCTGGCATGTACAAAGTTCAGGGCAGCCAAATGTCCCATGGAAGATAAGAATAACACAAGAAGCTAACACCAGTTGTTCTGTAAAAATAGAGAAAATGATTGGATCAAACAGAAATTACTAATACATGTATGTGCATCCTATAACAAAGCTATTAAGATTAATCCAAATATCAATATTAGATTACAGCTTGACAATCTGACCCATTTCTGCCAGGTCAAGAGGCCATGTGTGTATAGGTGCTGACTCCACTGAATTAGTAGGGGCATTGCAATACTGGGGAAAAGCTTTATTTCCGGACAGTTTTTACTATTTTTCACTATTCTTTGCTAATACACTATCTTTACTCCCATTCATCATAAGAAAAGCTTGTCTAGATGTCATTGTCTACTCTAAAGTAGAACATGTAGTCTGATGGTGTTAAACTGGTGTTAAAAGAGATCATAAAGTCTGTGAGGAAATGCCAGATAGGGTGCAATACAATGCCTATGGGGCATCCTGATTTTGTATACCTGCAGCTTAAGAATTAATAATGTACCTGCTTCTGGATCCCACAAAGCGGCCGTGCTCTGGCACTGGCCTCAAAACAGGAAAAGCACATGCTTGTTAGACCTCATCTTGACAAGACCACTGGTTGCTTATCGTGTTCACTCAGCGCACCCGAGGCCAGCAGTCATGAGCAGACATGGGTAGTGTGGATGCACATTCCCTATGGCACCCTATATAGCAATCCTTATATCATAACAGACTTTAGTATCCCTTTAACCATGACTCTTGGCATCTTGGCTGTATCTCACACTGTAATATTTTTAACTTTCCCATATCTGATGTACTTACCATCCTGTCACAAGAAATTGCTTGTATGTTTTTTTAAAGTATACATTTGTAGAATGTGTTTCTGATTATGTTGCTTTTAACTAAATGGAGATGCAGAGACAAGCCAATTTTATCAAGTAAAAATGGGTCAGTTATTTACCATAAGGGCTGCAATTGTTAGTATTCCCCCTTACATTATTCAATACAGGCCCAGGGATTCTAGTTAATACAATGAACTGTGTAAAACAGCCTCTAATACGTTTCTTAATGCTTCCCAATCACATAACATCTGTACGATAATCCATGGACATCTCTTATGTAATAGCCTTGTTTGATCACCTGCATATCACAAGCATCATTGTTTTCTGTTTGTTTCAGCCGGGTCTTTTTGTACTGAGTATCATTAGATACACCAGTCTACTCTTTAACCCCTTCCTGACACAGTAAGATTTGGGATTACATTAGTTTGAATGACTCTAAGAGGACTATATGTCCAAAATCCCACAAACAGGGCCTTAATTTAAAAATGTACCCTTCAACATATACAGAACCACTTAAGTTTATTAACAGTATGTCAGGAAGGGGTTAAAACCAGGAAACCTAAGAATATTTTTAACAGCTGTTCACGCCATTCACAAATATGATCATTACATGTCCAGTTCAATTTCCTTTAAATACAGCCTTCCACAGAACAGCAGCTTCCTGATCAAAAATGGAGGACTACATCACATCTCAGTGGGAATTTTCTCCCTAACTTTAATTACTTTGCATGTTTACCATAAAATATCTGATTGACTACATAATTTAAGATAATAGGTTCCCAATCTTTTTTCATCAATTACCACTTAGCCTTATCTCAAGTATCATGTGAGAGAGCAAATCTGTCAGGAAGGTAAGACACTGATTTCAGGGTCTGCTTTACAGTCTTTTTAAGGGTATCTGTCCAATGCAAAAGCCACAGAAATACCCCAAATCGGGTTATTTATGCATCTCTTCCCTGCTGCTGGTTACGTGACCCACTCTCAACCAGTGCCATACACATTTTGCCGACAAGCCTCCATTAAACCAGCAAGATATGTGTGGCACTGTTAACCAGTGGTTCATGCCCCAAAGCAGCAGATGAGTTTACGGGATTTCAAAGTGGCATATGAACCCCCCTTTACAGGTTTTTTTTCCAGCAGGGGGTGGATGATGTCAGCATAGGTGTGATTTGTATTCTCATGTATGCTTTAATGACCATATCTACCAGAAAACCAATTTACACGGCACCCACCATGTCTTCTGTGATTACTAGTGTAGTTGCTGCTAAGCAGCCTATGTGGTGAAAGTCCAAGCCACACACCCTATTTAGCTACTAAATGTGTTCTTTTGATCTTTTAATAGCTCACATGGGGATCCCATAAATAATTGGGGAATATGGATCCCTAATGATATTAAGCAATCATAAATTACTGGAAAATAGTGTTTCTAAAGAAACAGTTCTATGTAGTAGCTAATGAAAGGCTTAAAAATGTATTGTTGGGGGAGGGGGGACAGTGTGAAGCATGTCAGCCCTCCTTAAAGCAGAACAAAACCCATCAGTGGCCAGTCTGGAATCTAAAATATTTCAGGGATGGCCACTTGCTTCTCCCCAGGGCATCACTTATTGGGATGCTCTGCTGTGTGAAATCCCCCAGGGCACCCATAAAGACTCACCTTACCCTGCTCTAACTCACCTTTCCCTGCTTGCATGCACAAGCTCTTGTCTAATTAGAGCCGCCCGCTATAACTACGTAATTCGGCAGGCGGCTCCTATTGTTTACAATGGAGAGCCCGCTGCCACACCCCCTGCATCCGTGATGTTGTGCGTGCGCCCCTGCCCCAGCCATTCAGATAGGCTGGGACAGGAGCGCACGCACGTCCGAGGAATGCACACTGGTTTCACCCCCAGAGACATCAGGGCCCAAAACAAAGAACTATAGTTTCTAGTCCTATACGTGACCTGCTTAAAGGACTCTCTATTTGATGTTGTGTAGCAAGTGTTGTCCACCCACTGACTATTTTGATGTAAGCTTGCAAAAGGATTTCATTTGCAACAATGAAGGGGATGTACCAGTGGAGCTGGTCAATTTTTAAAAATGGAGTTTGATAAAATGCAGTAGATGGAAAGCTGACATTTAAACATGCGTGGTCTGACCGCTTTAAATGCTCTTAGAAAATCGGTCTATAATGTTACTGTATGTACCTCATCATTTTCTACAGTTTAGTTTTAGATTAATTAATAGATCAGTCTACCAATACTGGCAGTTTGACACATGCACGTTGCCTGCCTCAGCCAATAAATAGAGACTTGCACTGAAAACAAATGATCAAAAAAATGATTTTGGAACAGAAGGGTTGAACTAAAAAAACTCATTAGTTTACTTCCAAAGCACTGTCACTCAGAGGGACTCCTCGGGGTGTTTAATAGAAGGAGATTCTTCCAGCATTCCTTCATGATGTGTGACAGCAATGCCTCTTTATCCCCCAGCCAGCTTTGCTTTCTCAGTACTTGAACTTGTCCTTTGCCTACTGTTAAAACATTTGTCAAGCCAAATCGTTAAGATGATAAATGAGGTCACAAGATCACAATGCGAAACCTAATACCATCAATTCTAATCTTCACCCAAGGTCTTTAGATCTGATGGTGACATTTTTAACATTTGTAAAAAATAATGTTCCATAGCTTGACTGTATATAATTTATGTTTATAATAATAATATAATAATAAGACGATGATAATAATAATTAATCTTTTATTTAAATAAAGTTTTATGTTTTAAAGGACAGACTTTTAATTACCGTACATTTTGGTGACACAATATGACCATAATCACTAAATCAAATCCATGCAAGATTGCTAAGCAGTGATAACCATGTTCTATATTGTCCATTGAGGGGATGTGGAAAAAAAGAAGTCTGTCTACATTAAATGAATACCACATTAAATGTCATATTACCCTTTTGGTCTCATCATATCTGTTTTACAGCCTGGTCTACTCGCTACCCTTCTAAAAGACTTCTAAATATAGACAGTCACTAATGGTAAATAAATGTGCCATGTTACAGTATGTTCAAGAAAGGAAATAAAGGTAGAGCAGTTATTTTAAGCAATATGAATTTTTTCATTTTGGTTTTCTATTATGTGCACTGATTTGGCCATCTTCAGACCCATAAAAAACGTTTACCAGTGGCAATTTACGCTATCTTTTTGCTTGCGGGAATGCTGGATTGTATGCATACGCGTTGATAATGGAGCCCCTTGACAAGTTACTAGAAGAGCATCTGCAGTGCTGTTCACCTTATACCTTCCAGGCTTAGGCATACTTACCGTAATCTGGACATTGATCAGATGTCCGATCAACAGGTGTTCAAATTGCCCCAATTGACCGCCTTTCTCTGGCCACACAACGTCTTTGTTCAAAGGTGTGGCCATGGTTGGCCCCCACCACAAGGTAGGGGCATACAGTTGACGGTATAACCAAATTGGTTGGCTGCCTTTTAATTTATGGTGAATGGCTCCTTCCAGAGGCTAGGGGCACTGTCAGTTGGCATGTCTCAGCCTTCACTGAGCCGTGCCCTGACTAAATTTCTTGATGGCATGGTTGTCCTGCAGGAGAAATACATCTCTTTTACTGACAGCATGGCAGTGAAGTTTTTTCAAGCTGGCGAATATCATGGGCAGTATCAACTACACGCATGTGGGGTTGGTGCCTCTTGTGGTGCAGGAGTACATGTTTTGGTAGGTTTTGTTGCTCATTGATCCCCCTTGACAAGGCTAGTTTGTATGTTTTCTTGTTTTTTAGTGTTGCCTATTTGTCTCTCTACCCTCCCTCTGTAATTGTGTGTTCCTACCCCCTTGTTTCAGTCCCCAATCCCTCTGTTCCTAGTTTAACTTTTTTTTTCCTTGTAATGCGCCCTACCTTGATCTACTTGCAACTGTGGCCCCCTATCTTTTCAGTTTTCTTTTTTTAAATGTTTGCTATATTTGGACCATTTGCCCTTGTGGTTTCCCTACCTAGTAGCTCTATCTGTGTTTGTGGTCGCCATTTTAGCTGATTGCAATTTTTGTTGTTTTTGTTTGTTCCTTTTAGGTGATTCGGGCTACCCTCTCATGCCCTGGTTGCTCACCCTGTTTTTTGCGCCCGCAGACATAAGGCTAGACCAGTCGGGCCCATGGCTGTACCAGTGCCATTCTTGAGCGGGCTTTCAGCTTATTGAAGAGCAGGTTCCAGTGCCTCGATTAGACTGGGGCATGCTGCAGTATTAGCCTGAGAAGGAGGTTAAAATCATTGTGGCATGCATTGCTCTGCATAATTTTGGGTTGATGGAGGGGGTGCTGGCATATGTAGATGAGCCAACCCCTGCTCCAGCTCCGGAGGTGCCGGGCCATTTCTATTCGGGCAACCAGTGCCGTGCTGGAAAGTCAGTCCGCCTGCACCTGGTAGACCCTTCCTTTTGTTAATTTGTGTAATTGTGTAATTTTTTGTTTTTTTTTATGCTGTATCCCCCTTTGTTTTTTTGGTTGAGACCAAAAAACATACTAAACAAATTGCTTTGAGGTGTAATTTATTTGTGGAGCTGCCACAGTGGGCACCACAGCAAAATTAAGACAGACCAACAAAAGGGTAAAAAAAAGGCCAAGATGAAGGGGGGGTTGCCTGATCCTCCCTGCTTGGTTGATGTCTGGCCTCCAGGAGTGGCAGGATTCTTTCTTTGTTTGTATTTTGCTCCTCCATTTGTTCCAGCAGCAAAATTTCTATTCAGTACCTCAAAATTCAGATTCAGCCGCCACTGCTCCTCCACCCCTGCAGTCAGGTCCTCATGGATCAAACTGGGAGTCCTCTGCACCACTTTAAAATACCAGGTGGAATTTGGCCCCCCAGTTTGCATTTTCGACAGGCTATAGGCTTCAACATCATAAATGTCTGCACATCGGACAGCACACTTCCAGGATCCGCTGGGGTGCGTTGGCACACAGCTTGAAGAAGACAGAAGAGACTCTGCAACATGTAACCAACCCTCCTCACCCGTGATGAGCAGCAGTACATTATGCTGGTAAGTACACGTGTCATGCTTCGCCATTCTTCCGCTACACATGTTTGGCTTTTTACAAGCAGGCAAATGGGTGGATAGGTGACAGACTAGTTGGTGGAGTGCAAGCTTATGATCCCAAGACACATAGCAGGCCACACATTAATGGTGGAGGCCTGTTTTTTAAGGACAAATGGGGTTTAGGTCGACTTGACAGTGCAAAAATGTGCCAACCACAACCCTGGCTGACTGTTGAAGAGCTAAACGTTAAACACCATTAGTGCGCCACCCCACATGTGCCAGAGTTAACATGCCGTCAGGCATATGCTCCGGCCACTGTCACATGTACCACCCCTGCCTGTTTGTATGGGATGTTGGGGGGCTCAGATGTGTGTAGGCTAAGGGGCAGGGGACACTGTTGCAGGATCACACAGAAGTGAGCCCCTAGACCATATAATACACCAGCTGGGGCCGCAACTTTACCTAGGTGTGTCAGCGAGTCCAATCCACCAGTAATGGTGGCAGGGCGAGCTGGGAGCAATTGGGAGATGCCTAAGCACATGCTGGTTTGGAGTACATGCATTGGTCTGCTGCACATGGGGGAGATGTAAGACACAGGTTATTGTGCATGTGGACCTGAACTAGGACAATACATGGACTACAGTAGAGTGACTTTTTTCTTGTGTTATCACATTGCAGCCTTTTATGACAGATTGGTATGACTTCAAGCCCAACATGGTAGAACATCTTAATGGCCAGGGACCGATGGCTTACACACACCCAAATAATGCAGCACCTGTCGGACCTCAAAACAGAGACAGAGGCTCGGGTGAGGCGTTTTTTTCTGCCAGGACTTCCCAGGTAAGTGGATGCTTCATAGACAAGTTGCCCACTCATGCTGAACTGTGTGACTGAATTGTGCTTCTCTTCTAGCTTTTGAGCTCTGGCAGAGAATCAAACCCACCCAGAAGAATAGGGGTCAAACCAGTGCCTCAGCAAAGACTGGGTGTGCGCGTTAGGTGTCAGCCACAAACATTGCCAATGTCCTCATCCTCCAGGTGTTGGACTTGGAGTCAGACCCAGCACCAGAGAACTCAGGTAGGACAACAGACAAAAAAACACACAGCTCAAGGCAAGAAACTACCAATGACATGTCTGCAACGTGTTGGTGTTCTGTGTTTCTCTGTCCCTACAGACTCCTTGGTCCTGGGAGACTGAAGCTATGGGGCCACCCGAGGTCGGACTGTCAGAGAACTCAGGAGGGTGCAAGAAAAAAACAAGATGACTCCTCCAGGAGCAGAACCCACATCACGCATGTGCCTAGTTCTAACATCTGTTTTCTATGTCCTTATAGACCCAGAGAAAGCCATGGCACTGAGACAGAGGGTGGCTCTATAAAACACACAGCTTCAGAGATTCAGTAAGTATTGAGCATTTGGGGGACATTTGCCAGGGAGAACTGTGACACATCTTCAAGCAGATGTTGACATGCTTTTCTTTTGTCTTTACAGGTGCCATGGAGCAGAGGCAGGGGCCGACACCCCGAGGGGCACCCAAAAAATACAGTTTGGTGTGGTTAGTAATCCCAACATGCTTAAGGCAGGGTGCAGAAGGAACAAGCAGGGAGAAGTTAGTACATTGCAGGGATGCACACTACATGGCTTGCCCCTCAAGGAATCAGGAGAATCAAGAACAAGAAGGTGAGTGACAGTATGGCTATGTACACTACATTGCCTGTGCCTCAAGGAACCAACAGGGAGAAGTTAAGTCACACTACAGGGATGCACCCAAACATGACATGCCCCCAAGATGGTGCAACATGGCCACAGAGCTCCGAGATTCAAGGGCTCAGCGGCAACATTTGACTTAAAGGAGGTACTAACTCAACTTTCAAGGCTAGCTTGCAGGCCAAAACCCCAAAGCATATGTGAAGCACTTACGAACGCATACACTTGGCCGAGAAAATCTCAGGACGCGGCTGAGAATAATACAAAAGTTCGCAACTGACTGGCTTCTGAGTTGACTTCGGCAAAAAAACAAGCATGGGGAGGCTTTACATCAAGCTTTATGAGTTCAGTCTAAAAGACTCACTGACTAATTTTATTTACAAAGGCAACATTTCTTATTGTAATACAAGTTGGGCTGTGTGTTTTAAAACACATATTGCTTGCTGCTGTTACATTCCAAAAATCTGGCTAGCTAAACTAGAAGAGAACCAATGCTAATAGTAGGAGGGAGGGGTTACTGTAGTTAAATATCATTTTGAAGATTGTGTCACTAGCAACTTATTGAAATTACAGCTTTTATCTGCTGGTATTTACCACTGATCCCTGTGCATGTACCTGTATCAATAATTGATCTGGTAAATGGATGAATGGCTTAAGACTCATTTTGGATCCAAATGGTTCTATGACTGGAACCACCCTAGGGTTTGCCATGAATGAATAAATACATACATACCAGAGTATATTTCAGAAGTAATTTGACCAGTAATAGTCAACGTGAACTCTATAATGCTACAGCCTATGGCTCTTTCTAGGGGAGGGCGAGCAGGGCAGTCGCCCTAAAAGCCAAGGCCATTGGGGGGCACCTTTATCCCAGCCATTCTGTTTTCTGCAGATGAGTTATGACCATTATAGTGGTGCAGGTTGTAAGACAAGCCCCTTATATTACGCTCAGTCATGGAGAGGGGGTACTGCCTGCTAATAAGAAAGAGGCACAACATCGCACATTCCTGTGTGGGACACCATAAGATGGGTGACGATGGGAAAGAATGTTTTCAACTGCACTGAGTGCTGTTTTGCCTAGTAACTGCCCTGCCTATGAGTATTAAGTTAGCCCACAACTAGCTTTTACTTTCCCCTTAGAGCTCCTTCTCTCCCTACCTTAGGTCTCCCAATTTCTTATTGTGCTATACGGTTTGTTTCAGCTTCCAGTTCCAGTGGACTAGACGAGTATGCTGAAAGAGGGGGATAGAAGATACAAAGGGGAAGAAGGAGGGGTTCTGCCTCCAGAGGAAAGCCTTTCCCACAAGGAGAATGTAAATTAGAACCCGCTTTTATATGTTTTCGCATAGTTGATAATGGTTAAACCTAAAGAATAGGAACTACCGCTGTAGCTTCACACTGAAATAAACAAGGACAGGAACATTATCTAGGCATAATTCATTTCATTAGATTTTGTGAAATTATTACTGCATTTTTCGCTCTACGGGACGCACTTTTCCTCTATGAGGCATACTGTTAGTGAGTCTTATTTTTTACCTGTTCTCTCATGGGGGGGGGGGGGCGTATATATCCATTTAATTATTTTCCTAAGTGTAGCCAAAAACAGAATAATACAAAAAAATTATGAATACACTATCATCGGCTTTAAGGTAGATCAAAACGCACCCTGGAGTCTATGAGACTATGAGGATGCCAGATTCGGGATGCCCCCCCAGGTCGCTCATTAAACTCACCTTCTCCCCGATCCAAAGGCACATGCGCGAGCAGCTCCGCTCCCTGCTATACCTTTACACGCTCCCTGTTAGAGAGTAGTGGGGATGGGGCCGCCGATGCAGTTGTGTCTGTCCGTCAGGACTCGGCTAGACTCAGCTGAAGCCGAGTCTTAGATGATGGACGGGAGCACATCCAAGTGCACTGCTTGGACAGGAGGCCGCGCATGTGCCATTCACACAGCGGGGCATGCCCGATTGGGGCCAACGAACCAAAACCCAAGATAGTCTTAACATATACAAAATACAAGGTTAAAACCAATCTGGGGATTGCCCTCACCACATTTATCCCCAGCAAAATTTATCAATGTTGCAGAATGTTGCAGAACTAGCCAGTGTGAACATAGTATATGAATATATACATGTAACAAATGTGCAGATAATAAACAAGGAGACTGCCTGAAATGTGTCTCTAAGGTGCTAACATTATACAAAACATACTTTGAGGATCACAAATAAAGTGCACGTGCAAAAGAAAAAAATTCAAACGTGACATTAAAATGCATACTCATCTAGTCAGGGGTAAATGTGTCAAGGGGTCACATGATCATTGAAGTATGTTTGTTTTGTATAATGTTAGCACTTTAGAGACACCTTTCAGGCAGTCTCCCTGTGTATTATCTGTAATGGGGTGATTGGGAGGGGATTTTGCTCACTGTCTATTATGAGGTGATTCGGAGGCGGGTTCGAACACACTATTCAGTTCAGTATTTTTTTTCTTATTTTTATACTCTAAACCCTAGGCAGGTGCATCTTATTGAGTGGAAAATATGGTATTTATCAGTGTCAGATTATCATTTTGCACATCTGTCTCACAGTTAGACCTAACCCCCTAACTGTTTGGGATGTGTTTTGCCCTTTTAATAAAATAAGCTTTAAGGTTTGGTTGACTGCTGATACTGTTCACTCACCCTGTGTGCCAGCACCCCACTTCCCGAACTGTGTGTGGAGCTGACCCTGCTGATGGAGGCTCTTGTTTGCTATTTCACTAGGACAGCTAGGGTATTCATTGATACATATGCAAATAAACACTAAATAACAATGATTTCCTAAATAAAAATGCATTCAATAACCATTTATATAACTATCTGAGCAGGTTTCCTAAATGTTTCAGTTTTTCACATTTGACATTTGCCCGTTGACCACAAATTGCAAAACCTTATAGTCTTCATCTAAAACAAATGCTAACAATATGCTATGTATTCAGATATAAAGTAAATATTCCATAAATTTTATGTAATCCTAACAAACACATGCAATTTATACTATACAGATGTCTATCCATAGGAAACATATGCGATTTCTTCTTGTAAGGAATCCTATACATATTTTATGAGAAGTTCTACTGGGGGGCTCTGGGGAGAATTATCTTCTTAATCTCAGGAAAAGTTTTAGGAAATTGCTGTAGGGTTGAGAAATGTTAGCACTGATTCTTTTTTTTTCTTTTTCTCTCACCTTTCATTGCTGGCTGCTCTGTGTTCTCCGTTAACAGGTTTTCCTAAACTTGAATAACACAAAGAAAAACATTGAAAAAGTTCAGACTTGTCTTGTTATCCATCCATCTTCATTAATGACCTTCCTTTAAACAAGACGCGCTCCTTCCCATCGCCTGAACATGCCTGTGCTCTTGTGGGTTGCCCATCATAAGTACAACTGGCTATTTTTGCCTCTCAAAGCTCCTTACAATATTTTTTGTTTGACCAGGCATCATCAAAGAGACGCTGTCTTCTCTGCTCACTCAACAGGCCGAGGAGTGGCTAACTGTCATGCCACAGTGGACAGCTGTAACGGGCAAAGCTCATCCACAATCCTTGCCCCTTACTTAATCTGCCTGAAATCGAGGTCACACAATTAAGCTGCCTTTAATCCTGTGTCGTTTCTGAATTCTTCTGAATTATTACCCCTACCAGTCCTGGCAAGATCAGGTGACAGAAGACATTGCATTCTGGTCATTGAAGCTGATGATTGGAGACAGCGATGTGTTTGTTTGTATGTGTGTCTCTCTCTAGCTATAGATTTGCATGCCGATGACAGGTTATGACAGTTCAACTTGTTTACATCCTGCAAAAGATCAGCAGATTACGCCTGCTGACCCAACATATTTTTTATTGGTGATATTCTTTTGGACAGAACACTATTAAAAGGGTAACTCTATCATTACAATACATACCTCCTGAACAGAAGTAGTAACAAATGACAAAAATATTTGCCTCCTGTTCAAATAAGTCATCCTCATTTATATTTCAAATTATCTACAAATGATGGTATTGGAGTGGCACCCTGATATAGGTTTATTCTACAGTTACAGAATAGCAACCTTTTGATGGGACCCTTAATAATTAATCACATACCAAAAAATACTTCCAAAGTATTTTTTCATGGCCAGCGCACTGTGGCATACACACAAGATAGGTTAGATAAATCATTGATGGCCAGCAAGAAGTTTTACCCACATAGTGACTAGTAAACAAAAATAATTTGGGATGTTATAATGGATAGTGGAAAAGAGAGATGTAGAAAGGATGTACATGGACCAGAGCAGATACTCTGCACTGTTTAAGCAATAATTATTGCCTAATTGAGCTTCCATCCTGTGTTAGCTGCTGTTAACTTGTACTGTCTGCAAGCAGCAATTACTGAGCAGTGGAGGACTGGGGCAGGCTGGCCAGCCCATGACCAAGCTGAGCCCCAGTGCCCTCCAAGGCTAAGGTTAAATCTTTGAAGGGACTGGTCATGACTGGTAGTAAATATGACCGATGGTACTGAAGATTTAGTATTGTAGGGACATATAACTTTGCAGGAGTGAGGGTTGGTTATGCTTCATCTTTGATTCAGAGGCTCATTTTGTCACACAAGTGGAGTAAAAGTCCCAACGGTCGGGACTCTCACTTCTGTGATTGTGAAGGAGTGAATCGATGCAACCAATGTGCAGTCCCAACTTCCGCGATTGAGAATGAGTGAATCGATGCAACCAATGTGCAGGCACTTACCTCAAGGCTGCATCCAGGAGGATTGTGGGATACATAAAATCCCAAAGTGCAGCAAGATGGTGATGCAGGAGTGCGATCTTTGGGAGCCGACAGCCAGGTAAGGTGAGTAGGTCAACGATAAGCATGCAGTGGTTTGCAATTTTGTGCTATTTACTAGAAAAAATGGTTTGGCAAACAAAAGTCAAGAGATCATGGTGAAAACATGCTTTTTACAGTGTGGGTTGTGTCTCAGAATATATGTGGGGTGTCTTGGGAGTGTCTTGGTCTTTTGGAAAGCCTTAAATAAAAAATGTAATTAAAAATGGAAAAGTAAAAGTGGAGTGAAAACAGTATAATTCACTGTGTTTTCCAATACTAGTTAACTATCTGAGGTTCATGCTTTAAAAATAAGTTAAAGATGCTAAAAAGAACTAAAGAGACAAGCTCGGTGAAAATAACATTGATTCCTATTGGTGTTCTTCAGCATGCGCATCACTACAATTATGTAAATGCATTGCGCTTGGTAAATGCAGCAAATAGCAAAAACACAACGAATACCCGGTAAATGCCTGGTAAATCGTTTGATAAATTGCACCCTTATAGCGGCATTTAGCTCCATTGACTGGATGAGGGCATTTAATATAAGTTTGTGGAATTTTTAGCTATTGAGCCCTTACAGAGACTGGGTGGCGGGCCATGGGTATTTCCCATCTGTAAGTCGTACACAGGACAAGTGTTTGCCGGGAATGAAATCTATTCAGCAGAAAAGCACCAATGCAAAGAGGGCACCCCCTCACACTCTGACAACGCTGAACCAAGAGATTCCTACCACCTTACCACAAGTCATCTTCCCAGGATTGGCTGATTCCAAATTTTACTTGTATGACTTGTAATACTTCATACTTCATACAAAACCTTTTCAATACATAATCAATACACACCACAAAAAACCTTTAAGTACATAATTGAACAAAAAGTTTCCACACTAAGATACACTTGCAATATGTTTCACCTTGGGCTTCCTCATGAAAGATCTCTTCTCAGCTATTATACAGGAACAACTACTGTAAATCACACCCCTGTTAGCGCTGCCCTTTGTGAGTGTGCTTTCTTGTTCTTACGATTACCTTAATTCATCACAATAGATCTTTTTGTATATGGTTCCTTTTATTTTGCTTTACAATTATCCCTGGTGATGTTGCTAACAGCATTCACAGCTTCCATAATATTCCATAAATATTACACCATATTCCTTTTTGCATCATTTCCGTGACAGAGGATTATCTGCCAAAAGTACATCATAATTGGAAGCAATTTCTTGGGCCAGTACTAAATTTTCTCCCTCTGAAAATGTTTTCTTGCACAAATTACGGATTAAGGAAGAACTTGGCTCCAAGCATCCTTAAATGTACTTTCATTTGCCAAAAACGCACAAACGCCTAACTGATAATTCACACACGACATGTTTTCTTGCACATGCGTACTATTTGCATGCCTGAACGCATGTGCATTTCTTTGTTTTTGTTTCTGAATTGGTCGATCATGCACACTTTTTGTGCATGTAACCTGATTAGTGCACTTTTCAGAATTGTTTTTGCAAGCTTCTTGCATGGAGGCTTTAGATTGTAAAACTAATGTATGAATGTATGTAAGTAGTTTCATGGCCACTTATAACCAAAGGACAGGGTGTTGCCGATAAATGGGGTGATGACAAAAAAACAAACACTGCTGTATAGACACCTATTTTTGAAAGATTTAATAAAAAGGGATTATTATCTTATCCCTCCTTCTCCTATAATGTGGTGGGCATTCTTTCCTAGTAGGCAGTGACAGATAAATATAGCCAGCACTTGTATAAACAGCACTCATGGATAGACATGGGTGAGAGCCCCCCCCCCCCCCAAAGTTCGGGTTCAACAAGTTCGACCTGTGAATATCTGTTCGGGCACCCGAACCCAGTCTCCATTGAAATCAATGGGGACCTGAACTTTGGGGGGTGTTGCAGAGTGTGCTGCTGTAACTCACCTGAGCCTTGATCCTCTTCTTCCAGCGGAGTAACGGCGGCATTTCAAATTGGCCGCAGCCGGGGCTAAAAAAAGATGGCCGCTGGCTCCCATAAGTGAGGACAATTTTAGTGCTAGCAGTTTGAAACACCACTGGTGCCGCTGCCGCTGGATGAAGAGGATCGGGCTTAGATAAGTTTTAGCAGAGCTTCTGTTGCTGCAACCTTAGGTGAACTGGTTGTGGTTCAGGCTCGCCTATCTCTACTCATGTATTTAATAGGGCAATGTAAATGTCTAACTATCCACCCCATATATACTGTATATATATATAGGACAAGGCTTGGCTCTGATGAGCTCTTCGTGTGATATGAGAATCTGAGCCTGGCAGTTTAAGGGTTACTCTTTAGTTGAGAGGCACAGCTGCCTGTCTATTCTATCTGCTATTTGTGGTGTATCTAAAATTAAAGTGTCAAATGCCCTCAGTGTTATGGTCTGTGAAATTTACCTTAATAAAGATGTTGATTTTAAGCGAATAGACTGACTTGCTGACTGCTAGAAGGTCATGTATTTCCAGGAGTAAAAATCTAAAATGTAATATTGTTTTGAACTTAAAATTGTAACGTTTGTATTTTTCTCTTTTTTTCTTTATTTTGGTTGTTTTATTTAAAGCTCAGCTCTTCCTTTTAGCCCCTTTTCTGTGTGTAATCTGACTCTTAGCCAAAAAAAATCTGAGCATGCTCTCCCTGTGAGCACTGTTGTGCCTCAGCAGTTTTCATTCTTTGCTGACTTTAAAGGGTAAGTCCACTTTCAAATGACATTTTTTGAAAGTGGATATTTTTTGTGCCAAAATGATGACCTCAGTGTGTTATGTTAGAAAATGTGTGATCTATGAAAGCAGTTTTCACTACTTGCAATCTGTTGCTATTGGCAACTTACACGAAGTCTGTACACCAAGAGAGATGTGAGTCCTGTACACACAGAACACTACTTTTGGCCATGTGTAAGTGTGAGTGAGCTGCCTCACCTTAGCAGCGCCCATGGCGTCAGTGTTCAGTGTGTGCAGGGCTCACTTCTCTCTTCTTAGTGTATTGTTGCTAATAGCTACAGATTGCAGGTAATGAGAACTGCTTCCATAAAACGCACATTTTCTAACATAAGAATAATAAATTTAAATACTATATCAGCTCAGCACCTTGAAGACATCTTTTTGGCACAAAAAATATACACTTTCAAAAATGAAATTCCATTCCAAAGTGGTCTTACCCTTTAAATCATCGTTGTCAGAACAATGAAAAGTATCACATTAACGTGATACTTACAGGTTCACCATATGACTTCTCATCTGAAAAAAGTGAGCGTGGCAGAAATGTGATGAATCTGGAGAAGGTGAGGGAAGGGTAGCAGGAGGGAGGGATCAGCAATCCTGTCTCACTCTGCTGAGCTGATTGGGGGACAGGATGAAAAAGAGAATGTCATTGGCTGAACCTGTAAACCCCGATCTCTCTGACATTTCTGCTTTAATTTAAAAACAGGAAGTAGTTTAGGACAGTGTCAAATGTAGCCAGATGCAATGGTGTAACATTTACCTTTACCTGCAGTATCACTTTAGCATATATATACTTAGGTCACAATATGCATGAAGTGATATTCGTGCAGGGGGTGTATTCCGCCTCTAGAAATAGTGATCCTTGATTCTGTGCTCTCCTGTGTCTTGACCCAGCTTCTTCTATTTAACCTCCGCTTTTAAATTTCCCTTCTGGACTGCTTTTTTGGGATATGACCTTGTATTGTAACCACTAAACCTTGCCCCTGACCTTGTCCTGTTTTCACCATTCAAAAACCTGAGCTGTCTGCCCCATCTCTGGCTGTGATTATTGTGTGGCCTTGCTCAGACCTTGATACTTAGTAGTTCTTCCAGGTGGATGTCCTGAGATCTTCCCACAGCCCAATCTATCCCAGGTCAAATGTGTAGATCCCGGGAAGTGTTTATTCTACTAAATCACCTGTGAAACATAGTTGCCTATGGGCCGTTTCCCACATTGGTGCCATTTTTTTTGGGGGGGGGGGGGAACAAACAATAGAATGGCTATTGCAAGCACTGTTGCCTGCAAATCACCGGTACAAGTGCGATCACATTTGTATAAACAATTTTGCAAATGCAATGTTTCAATGTGCCTATGGGATTACATTTAGAGGACCTGGAATTAGAGCAGCCAATTAGACACAGAGGTGCTGCTCCATTCCTAAACCACCTTTGGCCACTCTCCTCTAGCTGTGTGTACCTACATCTGACATTCAGATTTGCTTGCCATGGGTAAGAATAGCAGAGGACACTTTGACGCTCCATACTTAATGAATTCAGCTACATCAAAGTATGCTGATTGCACAATTATTCTCTAATCGCCTCATGAATAATAATTACATGTCACTTAAAAAAATAAATTATACTTGCTTAAAGGCAATTTGCAGGCAAATAAAAAACTCTGTACTCACCTTTTTTTATCCCACACAGACCATGGCTTCTAGTCCAGGGCTGCAGCTCTTACCTGATCGCACGATCCATGTCCTGTGCTACTCACCCATTTCCACATCTCTTCCACATTCTCCGATAGGGAGATGCCCCCTACCAACAGTCTAGGAGCGATGGTCTGTGTGGGAAAAAAGGTGAGTATAAAGTTTTTTTTTTTGCCTGTATATTGTCTTTAAAATTCATGTCTAGGCACACACTAACTTTCTCAAACCTTATCCCCATTGGGAACATTGTAAAATCAGCCATTTAACAGTATCCCCATATATCTGCCTATATGTACAGTAAGTGTGGCTGAGTCTGGGTTTATGAGTCAAAAACCATTCTCTGCTGTGGTCAGAGAAAGCTATGAGACCACTGTGGCTTGCTATGCTCGCTCACGCTGAAAGTTCCAAAAGACAGAGGGACTGTTAGAACACTGTCTTGTGTGATCCAGAAAGAACAAACCTCCAGCCCACAGGTGATATTCCATGAATTCCTACGAACTAGTTTCAGAACTGTCAGCTCTCGTGCCAACATCCTACTCCAGGCTCATTCACGAGGCATGTCCCTGTTGCCAGTCATGAGCTAACTGGCTTCCTCATTGGTTGATTGCAGAGGGTGCATTACGTGAGCATCCACAGCTGATATGCTGTGTATATCACTGTTCCCAAAAGATTTAAGGTCATACACAAATCAAATAATCAAAGAAGAAACCATCTGAATAACGGGTACATCATGCTAGCATCACACAGGGTGACCAAAAACCCACCAAACCTTCATCAGACTAGTGGTGGCAGAGTGTTATTCTTTGTCCAAAAGTTATATATACAGGTCTGAAGAACTACCAAGTGGTAAAGACAAACAGAATACCAGCAAAAACAAATGCCAGGTGATCTTCGGGCAAACAATTGATGTGTAGTGAAGCAGAGTGACCCCCGAGAGGCATGAGACCACCTGGGAATTCCTGGTGCTTCCAGTACGAACGATGCACATAGTGATATTGAGAACCCGACCTAGAGACCTTCTTATACCTAGGTCTCCCAATCCCCTCTCCCCTCTGGGAGGAGGGCTGTTCCATCCCTCTTAGGTCTTAGCCAGAAACTGTTAAAGCTATTTATGGATATTACCTTTGTGTAGGAAAGTCAAAGACCCTGGTTCTGGTGTTAAATGAATCAAACAGATGCAGCACATCTGGTGGGTTGGTATGGATCTGGATCCAAATCCATCTATCTTGGGCCCTGAGCATCCAATAATCATTTTAAACCTATGTACAGATGCATTATGGCTTGCAGATTGTAAATATGTTATTGAGTTATGAGGCAGGTACACTGAAACCTTACAGTTCCTCAACAATGATTGGTTCTGGTGCATCTGAGCCTATGCTTTTAAGTCTCCCTGCGAGGAATGTCGTACAGGAGGAGGCATCCTGCCACAATTCACTGCTACCAGCAGATCAGGAGGTATGAGATGGCTTGGAAAGGCCTTTGAAATGAGGATTGCCTGTGTTTACGGATATCCTCTGGGCAATTGACAATTTTTCCTTTGCCCAAATATGGGCACCTGATGTGTCTGTTAAGGAGTAGCCTGGGTGCATCAGAAATAGAATAGCATATACTTTCATCATATTCCTTTCAAGGGGATATATGCTTTTTATTAACTGGCCATTCATACTGGTTCCTTCTAACATGAAAATCAACAATAAGTTAACACATAAAAATAATATGAATTTCAGGTTTTAACTAAAGACCAACATAAGGAAAATTTGTGGAAACTTGACAGGTAAAGTCTGCAGAGCAAAGGTCACTACAAAATCAGATAACATGTTTTGAAATTCAACAGTTTGTGTGATTGGTGCTTTACAGCAGTGGTCCCCAACCCCCGGGCCGCGGACCGCTACCGGTCCGTGGCTCAAATGGCACCAGGCCCTGAGTCTATCGCACCCCGCGCTCCAAACCCCCGCCCCTTACATCATCCCTGCACAGGGCCGTATTCGTCAGCTGCAGCTGCTGCTGTCGGCACATCGAGGATTCAGTGACTGTGAGTCTGAGCAAAGGTGCGTGCAAGCAAGTGGAGGAGGGGATGGGTGGGCTGCCGAGCCGCCTGGGAGTTTGTTTACTTCAAATCCAGGAGAACACTGAACTAGAGCAGAGCAGGATGTATCCAAAGGGCTGCTCAGTGTGGTCCTGGGGGGAGAACATCACTTGCTGCTGAGCTGGAACAGGAGGCGGGAAATAACGGCATCCTCACCAGAAGGAAGCTTTCTGTGATCACCCCCCCCCCCTCGTCTTCTAGCTAAGGAGAAGAGGAGAGCGACATGAGAGCAAAGCTGTGCTGTCCCTCTCCCTACTGCCCTCTGTGCTCATTCCCATTGCCCACCCTGCTCTCTCCCTGCTGCCCTATGTGCCCAATGCCATTGTCCACCCTGCTCTCTCCCTACTGCCCTCTGTGCTCATTCCCATTGCCCACCCTGCTCTCTCCCTGCTGCCCTATGTGCCCAATGCCATTGTCCACCCTGCTCTCTCCCTACTGCCCTCTGTGCTCATTCCCATTGCCCACCCTGCTCTCTCCCTGCTGCCCTATGTGCCCAATGCCATTGTCCACCCTGCTCTCTCCTTGCTGCCCTCTGTGCCCATTGCCATTGCCCACCCTGCTCTCTCCCTGCTGCCCTCTGTGCCCATTACCATTGTCCACCCTGCTCTCTCCCTGCTGCCCTCTGTGCCCATTGCCATTGTCCACCCTGCTCTCTCCTTGCTGCCCTCTGTGCCCATTGCCATTGCCCACCCTGCTCTCTCCCTGCTGCCCTCTGTGCCCATTACCATTGTCCACCCTGCTCTCTCCCTGCTGCCCTCTGTGCCCATTGCCATTGCCCACCCTGCTCTCTCCCTGCTGCCCTCTGTGCCCATTGCCATTGCCCACCCTGCTCTCTCCCTGCTGCCCTCTGTGCCCATTGCCATTGTCCACCCTGCTCTCTCCCTGCTGCCCTCTGTGCCCATTGTCATTGCCCACCCTGCTCTCTCCCTGCTGCCCTCTGTGCCCATTGCCATTGCCCACCCTGCTCTCTCCCTGCTGCCCTCTGTGCCCATTGCCATTGTCCACCCTGCTCTCTCCCTGCTGCCCTCTGTGCCCATTGCCATTGTCCACCCTGCTCTCTCCCTGCTGCCCTCTGTGCCCATTGCCATTGTCCACCATGCTCTCTCCCTGCTGACCTCTGTGCCCATTGCCATTGTCCACCCTGCTCTCTCCCTGCTGCCCTCTGTGCCCATTGCCATTGTCCAAAATGCTCTCTCCCTGCTGCCCTCTGTGCCCATTGCCATTGCCCACCCTGCTCTCTCCCTGCTGCCCTCTGTGCCCATTGTCATTGCCCACCCTGCTCTCTCCCTGCTGCCCTCTGTGCCCATTGTCATTGCCCACCCTGCTCTCTCCCTGCTGCCCTCTGTGCTCATTGCCATTGTCCACCCTGCCCTCTCCCTGCTGCCCTCTGTGCCCATTGCCATTGTCCACCATGCTCTCTCCCTGCTGCCCTCTGTGCTCATTGCCATTGTCCACCCTGCTCTCTCCCTGCTGCCCTCTGTGCCCATTGCCATTGCCCACCCTGCTCTCTCCCTGCTGCCCTCTGTGCCCATTGCCATTGCCCACCCTGCTCTCTCCCTGCTGCCCTCTGTGCCCATTGTCATTGCCCACCCTGCTCTCTCCCTGCTGCCCTCTGTGCCCATTGCCATTGCCCACCCTGCTCTCTCCCTGCTGCCCTCTGTGCCCATTGTCATTGCCCACCCTGCTCTCTCCCTGCTGCCCTCTGTGCCCATTGTCATTGCCCACCCTGCTCTCTCCCTGCTGCCCTCTGTGCTCATTGCCATTGTCCACCCTGCCCTCTCCCTGCTGCCCTCTGTGCCCATTGCCATTGCCCACCCTGCTCTCTCCCTGCTGCCCTCTGTGCTCATTGCCATTGTCCACCCTGCTCTCTCCCTGCTGCCCTCTGTGCCCATTGCCATTGCCCACCCTGCTCTCTCCCTGCTGCCCTCTGTGCCCATTGCCATTGCCCACCCTGCTCTCTCCCTGCTGCCCTCTGTGCCCATTGTCATTGCCCACCCTGCTCTCTCCCTGCTGCCCTCTGTGCCCATTGCCATTGCCCACCCTGCTCTCTCCCTGCTGCCCTCTGTGCCCATTGCCATTGTCCACCCTGCTCTCTCCCTGCTGCCCTCTGTGCCCATTGCCATTGTCCACCCTGCTCTCTCCCTGCTGCCCTCTGTGCCCATTGCCATTGTCCACCATGCTCTCTCCCTGCTGACCTCTGTGCCCATTGCCATTGTCCACCCTGCTCTCTCCCTGCTGCCCTCTGTGCCCATTGCCATTGTCCACCCTCCTCTCTCCCTGCTGCCCTCTGTGCCCATTGCCATTGTCCACCATGCTCTCTCCCTGCTGCCCTCTGTGCCCATTGCCATTGTCCACCCTGCTCTCTCCCTGCTGCCCTCTGTGCCCATTGCCATTGTCCACCATGATCTCTCCCTGCTGCCCTCTGTGTCCATTCCTATTGCCCACCCTGCTCTCTCCCTGCTGCCCTCTGTGCCCATTGCCATTGTCCACCCTGCTCTCGCCCTGCTGCCCTCTGTGCCCATTGCCATTGTCCACCCTGCTCTCTCCCTGCTGCCCTCTGTGTCCATTCCTATTGCCCACCCTGCTCTCTCCCTGCTGCCCTCTGTGCCCATTGCCATTGTCCACCCTGCTCTCTCCCTGCTGCCCTCTGTGCCCATTGCCATTGTCCACCCTGCTCTCGCCCTGCTGCCCTCTGTGCCCATTGCCATTGTCCACCATGCTCTCTCCCTGCTGCCCTCTGTGCCCATTGCCATTGTCCACCCTGCTCTCTCCCTGCTGCCCTCTGTGCCCATTGCCATTGTCCACCCTGTTCTCTCCCTGCTGCCCTCTGTGTCCATTACCATTGTCCACCCTGCTCTTTCCCTGCTGCCCTCTGTGCCCATTGCTATTGTCCACCCTGCTCTTTCCCGGCTGCTCTCTGTGCCCATTGCTATTGTCCACCCTGCTCTCTCCCTGCTGCCCTCTGTGCCCATGTCCATTGTCCACCCTGCTCTCGCCCTGCTGCCCTCTGTGCCCATTGCCATTGTCCACCATGATCTCTCCCTGCTGCCCTCTGTGCCCATTGCCATTGCCCACCCTGCTCTCTCCCTGCTGCCCTCTGTGCCCATTGCCATTGTCCACCCTGCTCTCTCCCTGCTGCCCTCTGTGCCCATTGTCATTGCCCACCCTGCTCTCTCCCTGCTGCCCTCTGTGCCCATTGCCATTGCCCACCATGCTCTCTCCCTGCTGCCCTCTGTGCCCATTGCCATTGTCCACCCTGCTCTCTCCCTGCTGCCCTCTGTGCCCATTGTCATTGCCCACCCTGCTCTCTCCCTGCTGCCCTCTGTGCCCATTGCCATTGCTCACCCTGCTCTCTCCCTGCTGCCCTCTGTGCCCATTGCCATTGTCCACCCTGCTCTCTCCCTGCTGCCCTCTGTGCCCATTGTCATTGCCCACCCTGCTCTCTCCCTGCTGCCCTCTGTGCCCATTGCCATTGTCCACCCTGCTCTCTCCCTGCTGCCCTCTGTGCCCATTGCCATTGTCCACCATGATCTCTCCCTGCTGCCCTCTGTGCCCATTGCCATTGTCCACCCTGCTCTCGCCCTGCTGCCCTCTGTGCCCATTGCCATTGTCCACCATGATCTCTCCCTGCTGCCCTCTGTGCCCATTGCCATTGTCCACCCTGCTCTCGCCCTGCTGCCCTCTGTGCCCATTGCCATTGTCCACCATGATCTCTCCCTGCTGCCCTCTGTGTCCATTCCTATTGCCCACCCTGCTCTCTCCCTGCTGCCCTCTGTGCCCATTGCCATTGTCCACCCTGTTCTCTCCCTGCTGCCCTCTGTGCCCATTGCCATTGTCCACCATGCTCTCTCCCTGCTGCCCTCTGTGCCCATTGCCATTGTCCACCCTGCTCTCGCCCTGCTGCCCTCTGTGCCCATTGCCATTGTCCACCATGCTCTCTCCCTGCTGCCCTCTGTGCCCATTGCCATTGTCCACCCTGCTCTCTCCCTGCTGCCCTCTGTGCCCATTGCCATTGTCCACCCTGTTCTCTCCCTGCTGCCCTCTGTGTCCATTACCATTGTCCACCCTGCTTTTTCCCTGCTGCCCTCTGTGCCCATTGCTATTGTCCACCCTGCTCTCTCCCTGCTGCCCTCTGTGCCCATTGCCATTGTCCACCCTGCTCTCGCCCTGCTGCCCTCTGTGCCCATTGCCATTGTCCACCATGATCTCTCCCTGCTGCCCTCTGTGTCCATTCCTATTGCCCACCCTGCTCTCTCCCTGCTGCCCTCTGTGCCCATTGCCATTGTCCACCCTGCTCTCTCCCTGCTGTGCTCTGTGCCCATTGCCATTGTCCACCCTGCTCTCTCCCTGCTGCCCTCTGTGCCCATTCCCATTGTCCACCCTGCTCTCTCCCTGCTGTGCTCTGTGCCCATTCCTATTGCCCACCCTGCTCTCTCCCTGCTGCCCTCTGTGCCCATTACCATTGTCCACCCTGCTCTCTCCCTGCTGCCCTCTGTGCCCATTGCCATTGTCCACCCTGCTCTCTCCCTGCTGCCCTCTGTGCCCATTGCCATTGTCCACCCTGCTCTCTCCCTGCTGCCCTCTGTGCCCATTGCCATTGTCCACCCTGCTCTCTCCCTGCTGCCCTCTGTGCCCATTGCCATTGTCCACCCTGCTCTCTCTCTGCTGTCCTCTGTGCCCATTGCCATTGTCCACCCTGCTCTCTCCCTGCTGTCCTCTGTGCCCATTGTCATTGCCCACCATGCTCTCTCCCTGCTGCCCTCTGTGCCCATTGCCATTGCCCACCCTGCTCTCTCCCTGCTGCCCTCTGTGCCCATTGCCATTGTCCACCCTGCTCTCTCCCTGCTGCCCTCTGTGTCCATTGCCATTGTCCACCCTGCTCTCTCCCTATTGCCCTCTGTGCTCATTGCCATTGTCCACCCTGCTCTCTCCCTGCTGCCCTCTGTGCCCATTACCATTGTCCACCCTGCTCTTTCCCTGCTGCCCTCTGTGCCCATTGCCATTGTCCACCCTGCTCTCTCCCTGCTGCCCTCTGTGCCCATTGCCATTGCCTACCCTGCTCTTTCCCTGCTGCCCTCTGTGCCCATTGCCATTGTCCACCCTGCTCTCTCCCTGCTGCCCTCTGTGCCCATTGCCATTGTCCACCCTGCTCTCTCCCTGCTGCCCTCTGTGCCCATTACCATTGTCCACCCTGCTCTTTCCCTGCTGCCCTCTGTGCCCATTGCCATTGTCCACCCTGCTCTCTCCCTGCTGCCCTCTGTGCCCATTGCCATTGCCTACCCTGCCCTCTCCCTGCTGCCCTCTGTGCCCATTGTCATTGCCCACCCTGCTCTCTCCCTGCTGCCCTCTGTGCCCATTGCCATTGCCCACCCTGCTCTCTCCCTGCTGCCCTCTGTGCCCATTGCCATTGCCCACCCTGCTTTCTCCCTGCTGCCCTCTGTGCCCATTGCCATTGTCCACCCTGCTCTCTCCCTATTGCCCTCTGTGCCCATTGCCATTGTCCACCCTGCCCTCTCCCTGCTGCCCTCTGTGCCCATTGCCATTGTCCACCCTGCTCTTTCCCTGCTGCCCTCTGTGTCCATTGCCATTGTCCACCATGCTCTCTCCCTATTGCCCTCTGTGCCCATTGCCATTGTCCACCCTGCCCTCTCCCTGCTGCCCTCTGTGCCCATTGCCATTGTCCACCCTGCTCTTTCCCTGCTGCCCTCTGTGCCCATTGCCATTGTCCACCCTGCTCTTTCCCTGCTGCCCTCTGTGCCCATTCAGTGCTCCCAGTCAGCCCCCCCATCGTTCACAAATTTGTCTAAATCTGTGCCAGCAAGCCCTTTTCCTTTTCCTCTATGTATTCCTTTTGAAGTAGATATAAATAAAAACTGGAAATATTGAGGTGTTTTAATATTTCCCACAGTACTATTTCTAAAATAAACATTGCTATGTTTAGATGTTCATAGTTACATAGTAATTATAGTACATAGTAGTAAAAAAGACATGTCCATCAACATCAACCCTTGTATATGAGAACGTTTCTCCTATCAACAGATAGTGACAGGCAGGTAAGTTTGTTGTTCATAACATATCTGGAACATAAACCAGCATACTCATCAGATTTGCTATGAGATTTAAAAGTAAGAAGGAGATGATATCCTGCCACCTTAAACACTACTGGGTGATATCTGAATCTGCAAAAGACTCCTGGCTTCTGGTTTACAGATTCTCTTCCTCATCTATGTTCATGAGTCTCTCCATTTTATTGCTGTTGACAGAAATGACATAAGAAGGACTTTTATGACACTACCAAGAAAAATGCATAGCTCTACCCAGAAAAGCAACCCTTGGCAATGCAATAGCACTTTATGGTTTAGCCAGCACAACCCTTGCAATGAAAATACCCTAAAATACAAAACAGTCCTCCTCAGCAATTGTAATAATTCTTGCAATCAGTTTTAAAGACATTCACAGAATAAGGTCAGGCAAAGTTAAACCACATGTATACTCCACATCCAGCAATAACAAAACCTTTGCTTCCAAGATTCTAAAAAGCACTATAAAAATATGAATCCCCACTTACATTTTGAGATGGGAAGTGGTGATTTAAGGAGTGATGGTTTATCTGTTAAAGCTTTTATTATTGTTTGTCTTTTACTATTAAAAGAGGTCGGAGTTCCTTTTTTTATTACAGCTTTCTATTACTGATTGATCTTTTCTGGCTTTAGGATATGTCTTTTCTTATGAGATCATTGTCAAATATTTGCAAGCTTTCAGTCATAATAAAGTAGCCCAGCTTACTATTTGACAGCTTCAAGATTTAGGTAACTCATATGTTTACCAAAAATCTATTAATCCAAGATCGGAAGCATAAAATGGATTGTCTATATTGCCATTGTCTTCTCTGTTCACAACAATGTTTGAGTTGATTAACTTTAGTTAATTTTTGGGACCTTTTTACATGACTTGATGGAAAGTCATTAGGAAGAGTTTGAACATGGTTAAAATAAGTCAATAGTAAAAGCAAGGTTAAAAGTATTAAGCTTGTAACTAGAAATGGGCGAACCCAAACCACAAAAGTTTTGTACCGAACTTTGTGAGTTTGGGTACCCAAACCGAAACATGGGGGGAGAGGGATGCCACACAGCCTATACTAATGGGGGGAGAGGGGGATGCCACACAGCCTATACTAATGGGGGGAGGGGGGTGCCACACAGCCTATACTAATGAGGGGAGAGGGGGATGCCACACAGCCTATGGAAATGGGGGGAGAGGGGGATGTCACACAGCATATGGAAATGGGGGGGAGAGGGGGATGCCACACAGCCTATGGAAATGGGGGGGAGAGGGGGATGCCACACAGCCTATGGAAATGGGGGGAGGGGATGCCACACTGCCAATGGGAATGGGGGGCACATTGCCTATATGGGGAATAGGAGGGGGGAATGCCACACTGCCTATATGGGAATGGGGATGCCACACTGGGTATACGGGGAATGGGAGGGGGGAGAATGCCACACTGCCTATATGGGAATGGGAGGGGGGATGCCACACTGGGTATACGGGGAATGGGAGGGGGGAGAATGCCACACTGCCTATATGGGAATGGGAGGGGGGATGCCACACTGGGTATACAGGGAATGGGAGAGGGGAGAATGCCACACTGCCTATATGGGAATGGGAGGGGGGATGCCACACTGGGTATACGGGGAATGGGAGGGGGGAGAATGCCACACTGCCTATATGGGAATGGGAGGGGGGATGCCACACTGGGTATACGGGGAATGGGAGGGGGGAGAATGCCACACTGCCTATATGGGAATGGGAGGGGGGATGCCACACTGGGTATACGGGGAATGGGAGGGGGGAGAATGCCACACTGCTTATATGGGGAATGGGAGGGGGGAGAATGCCACACTGCCTATATGGGAATGGGAGGGGGGATGCCACACTGGGTATATGGGGAATGGGAGGGGGGAGAATGCCACACTGCCTATATTGGGAATGGGAGGGGGAGAATGCCACACTGGGTATGGGAGGGGAATGGGAGGGGGGAGAATGCCACACTGCCTATATTGGGAATGGAAGGGGGGAGAATGCCACACTGGGTATACCGGGAATGGGATGGGGGCATGCTACACTGTCTATGCAATAGGGGCATCCCACATGGCCTATGGGAATGGGGATGCCACACTGGGTATACGGGAAATGGGAGGGGGGAGAATGCCACACTGCCTATATGGGAATGGGAGGGGGGATGCCACACTGGGTATACGGGGAATGGGAGGGGGGAGAATGCCACACTGCCTATATTGGTAATGGGAGGGGGAGAATGCCACACTGGGTATGGGAGGGGAATGGGAGGGGGGAAGAATGCCACACTGCCTATATTGGGAATGGGAGGGGGGAGAATGCCACACTGGGTATGGGAGGGGAATGGGAGGGGGGAGAATGCCACACTGGGTATAACGGGAATGGGATGGGGGCATGCTACACTGTCTATGCAATAGGGGCATCCCACACGGCCTATGGGAATGGGATAGGGAATACCACACTGTCTGTAATGGTGTGTTTTTGGTTTAAAATATTTTTGTTTCATATTTTCCTCCCCCAAATTCTAGGTGCGTCTTATGGGCAGGTGCGTCTTATAGGGCGAAAAATACTGTATCTATATTTTAATCATCAAATAGATTAACGCACAATTATCAGTGCTAAATAAAGTGCAAAGTGTAATTGCAATAAAATATAAATTATTACAGACCAGAAACGTAATTATCCCATAATGATATAAATTTTTGCATTTAAATAACTAGTGTTAATGCTACCAATAATCATCCAAAATGAATACACAATTGTATATATAATTTTAAAAATTACTGCTGCATAAATACATACAATTAAATATAAAACAATAACAAACCAATTATAAACCAACCTGGAAGTGTTGAGTAGAAATGGGTCCAGTGTGGGAATGCTTCCCATGCGTTCTTTCAGCCACATGCCTCTGGGGCCAGACATCAGCCTATGATGCCCCTGCTTAGCCCTGTCTCCAATGTGCTTAATTGATGGACAATAAGTGGGCTTCATAGCTGAGGCTATAACTTTGCAGGGACAAAGGTTAGGGACAATCTTAAAGTCATGGTATTCAAAGCGGATGGAAACCCATATTTGGGGCCATCGCTCAATGTGTGGGCCCACCCCTCGAGCAGTCGTACGCCGCTGTTGCCTCAGCGGTGGTGCCACCACCACAACCATGCCCCTCCCTCCCCCTGGCAATTTTGGGAGAGCTCATTGGCTCTCTCAAAATTGCTGCTGGGACAAGATGCAGCCGGCTGGCAACATCCCCAGCGCGCTGTTTGGGCATGCGCATTCTGACACCCAGCCATTCAGAAAGGTTGTGTGTAGGTGTGCGTGTGGTCGTAAAGAAGCCAGGGATGTGGAGCTAACAGAGACAGAGACCCGCCAGGATTAGGTAAGATCACCAGCGTTTCGGGGGAATTCACACAGGGTAGGACAGTGCCCAAACCTGGAAGTGCTGGCACTAGAAGTGTCCTCACTTATGGGAGCCAGTGGCCATCTTTTTGTAGCCCCGATTGGGGCTAGTTTTAAATGCCCCTCCGCCACTGCCGCTGCTTCACCACTGCTGACAGAAGAGGATCAGGGCTCAGGTGAGTTACAGCAGCACTTCTCCTGCACACTCTGCACCCCCAACACAGTCACCCCCTAAAGTTCGGGTACCAGAACCTGAACATTTATTCATCACACGGCCAAGCTTGCTAGTAATGAACCAGGCAGCATGAAAACCTGGGTCATACTGGATACCAGAAGAATACTACCCTTCTGTATGCATAGTGCCAAGTTTTATATGTTGTAAAGAATGATTGAAGGTCTAGGGCTTATTTTCATAGTTTACCAAGTTAAGCAATTTGGGGCAACAATTTCTTAGGAGCCACTGACCTGCACATTGCCCAAGTTAGATCCCTATTACACACCTATGGGAAGATTTTGAACACTGACTGTGAACTTGGCTCTATTACCCAACATTTGCTTAAAAATATATTACATTTATTAAATGCACATACCTATACATAACCACAAATACATGAACAAGAAGGCAATTAAAAGGGTCACCCTCCTCTGACCACATGGCTGATTAATAATATATTATATACAGTGCCTATTAAATCCACAAAATTGCACAAAGCCCTAAATTATATACAGACAATGCATAGATTAAAGTGCATAAATCAGACAATCAATAATTTATACTGAATAAACCATTAATACTAACGTAATATCATGTGAAAGTGCCAAGAGTATCCCAAACAAACTCCCACATCCCTGAATCAATAAATAAAAAAATAGATGTTACCAGTGTGGAGAGGTAGGATTGAGCAAGCCCTCAAAATGACCCCACAGGACTTTTGGAGGGTACAAAAAGGCTCTTTAGTCTCTACACCAGGCATGTTCAATCTGTGGCTCTCGTAGCACTACCTGATATGGCCGACGTCCTAAGACACTGAAGCACAGGGTCGGGCTTAAAGAAGTGCTATTGCGAAAAAATGGTCCAATAATAAAAAGCCAAAGAAATGCTCTAAATAGCAAGAGAAAGGCTTACTTATACATCCTGCAAGAAAATATCAAAGGGCAGGCTGATTCATCATTAGCGGCAGGTAGCGACAGATGAGCGTCTGTAGCAGGCATTTTCAGAGCGCCCGCTAGTAGTCGCTGTGCTCGGCCGTGAGTCGCTACTTTATAGCGACTCAGTCGCTGTTCAGTAATGGTGAATACATTGTGAGGAGTCGCTATTTGACCAGTACAGCGCTGTATGGGAGCGCATGTTAGCGACTGCTCATAGCGACTGACTCACACCATATTCAGGAAAAAAACAGCTGCAAAAATCTCTGGCGCTGAAAAATAGTTGTTTGAAGCCCAGAGCGCAGGAGGCGGTGTGTTTAAAGTCTGTTTTCAAGCATCTATCAACTAGTAACAAAGCGAAAACATATGGAATTACATTGTAGCAACATTGTAACATGAACACTTTAATGGCAGACCTGTAATGTCATTTTTGAGGAAATATTTAAAAAATGAAAAAATTATGAAAAAATTGCTTTTTCAATGCCAGAAGAGGTCACAGAATTATTTGTGATTTTTTGGGAAAAAAAAAAACAAAACCCGTTTAAAGAGAAGAAAAGGATCGTCCATTGAAATGTATGGGAGAGCATCAGGTAGCGAGAGGTCATACCTGGCGCTGTGCAAGGCTGAGCGCTGGTGCTGTTCGCTGAGGCTGTGAAAATGATGAATCAGACGCTACATGGCCCTATCCCAGTCGCTAAACAGATTCTGCATGATAAATGTGTAATTGCGTGCCATGTCCGGCGTTGACCAATCGCTATCTGTAGCTACCTCTCATTAACCAGATGCTACCTGACGCTATCCTTTCTTAAATAAGGGCCTAAGTCTATTTCTATTTTTTAAAGGATTTTAAAAGAATCTGGGGTGACATGTTTGAACAAATCATTCTGCTTTTATAGGAAAAACAAACAACACGTATGGTCTTCTTTCTATGGGGTTCTTTGAGGATGGTGCTGAATGGAACTAATGTCATTTCAATGTAGCGCGTGACTATTTACCAAATCGCTTAGATAGGGAGCACCCCTGTTATGCTCCTCACTCCTCAGATTTAGGTTTAAATTTTGATTTAGATTCATAGGTGAACTATAAAATAAACAGTAACTATAATCAGTTTGAAACATAGCCAGCAATGAGTGCAGCTATGTACTACATTGGCCAATGATCCCACTATCTTAAAATTCCATATCTGTTTGGCACCACGCTGCTATATATACGTGTGTGTTCATGCAGATGTGTTTTACAAAATCCTCAAAACAACCAGGCTGTGGTTCCATCACTAAAGCCATCTCAAAGCTGAGCAGACCTAACCTTGCCTTATTTTGTCAGATAATGGTGACACTGAGCCCTGTATATATGCATCCTGACACAATGAGGACAGAGCACATGTAAGCAACAAGCCAACTTCCCCGGGGAGCTCCCAAATTAACCCCTTCCACTTAGTGCAAACCTACAAACAGTACAAACAGCACTGTCTGTGCAAAAGCCTGTATTCATTACACGTTCTCCGCAAGGCTTTTGGAGTCTGTACTCAGCAGTGATTTATAAAGTGACAGCTGATTACTTGTAACCTGGCAGAGCACAGTGTAAAGGGATTTTGAGGGAAAATGCGGATGATTATTCCAAAAGCTTTAAAACCGAGGACATTCTATCAAGTGAGGATATTCTCAGCTAGATCATCCGCAAAGCTGCTCTCCAGACGCAGCTCATAAGAAAAATGTTATCAGTTGTGGAAGAAAAAACATTGTCCTGAAACTGAACAATGCTGGAGCAAAATAATCCGGATGACCTGATCACAGATTTTAGTTGATCATTGTTGTAAGGTCATGTCATAGTTTTTCTCCTGTTCATTGCTATTTTGATCAATTTATATATTGTAAAGTATACTATGGAAATCCAAAGGTCAGTATCAAAGGTCAATTTTTTGTGAATCTTTCGTCAGTAAGGCTTACAATAAAAGCTTCTGTGCATGCGACAACAATCAGGCTTCTGTTGGAATAGCCTGGTCTGTTTTTTCAGTAGCAGGATGAAACCTTGTTTGAAAATAAATAAAAGCAGAAATAGTGACTATAGATTAGGAGGCTATATATAGTATGCCTTGTTTATCAGTGGGTCCTATTTGGTTAATAGGTGCTCCAATTGCTCATGTTCTGTCTTTCTCTGCCTAAGTCTGGTGTCTTTTTCTTCTTGTACTGCTTGCTCATATGTCTCTGTTGCTCTTTGGCTCCTCCCTTGTGTTTTCAGTTTCTATTTTTCATCTACTCTCAGGTGTTTCTCATTTGTTCCTTCGATAATTTCATATCTAATTCTGTTTATGTTGCCGATTCCTTGCGCTCAATGTGATTGTGTTTACAATACTCCTTTAAACACCATATGCAGCTCTTTCCCTCAACATTCCTTGGCTCTTTCCTGAGCTTTGGCCTTCTTGTTTTGTGTTGGGCCACAAGCTTCTTCACTGGGTTATGAGTAAGATCTCTGTTTGATTCTGTCTTTCCCAGTGCTGTTTGAATTTTGGCTCTGTTGGTCACCTATTTCCTAGGTCCTCCATTGTCTGTGATGGGGCCCAGCCCTACTGTTGTCTATGGGCTGGGCTTAAAACATGCACTAGCCCCTGGCTAATTTTTGTTCTCTGATACCTGCTGTAGTGCAAGTCTGCTATGATGTGTGCTGTCTGCCCTCTGTCTTCCCTTTCCTAAGTCTGTTGCCACTACAGGACTTCCCCACCATTGGGTGCTTAGCTTAAGACATTAGTTGGTTACAGGCTCTCAGTCGAGTACTAGCCCTCCTGCAGCCCAGGTGGCCAGTGGCTTGCCTCCCTGGTGGTGTAGATGGGTTGTTTTGTGTACCTGTTTCTAACCTGTGGTTCTGCTCACCTTTTTCTAGCATGTTACTCTGCTCACATGTTCCCAGTCTGTAACTCTGCTCACCGGTTCTGAGCCCAAGACTCTGCTCACCTGTTCCCTGCCCATAATATCAACTGCTCAGTTCATGGGTCTGTGACCCAGTTCCCAGTCTACATGCCACTTGCCAAACCAGGAAATTCACAACCTCTTCAAATGACTGGGGATTTTATTCATCTCAACCTGACAAAAAGTAAGTTCTGTGTTTGCTCCTGTCTTTTCCAGTGCTGCTTCATTATTGCCTCTCATGTTGGTCACCTAGTGGTCAATGATCAACCAAGGACCGCTCAGAATTTGTGCATTCCCAACCCCTGCAGCAAGGCAGACAAAGTGGTGTCAGGCACACTGTAGAGTACCAAGTATCAGCATTAGGTCTTTTAACTGTAGAATTTGCTGTGTGCAAACTGAATACAGTGTGTATACACTTTAGACCCTGAACCCCAGGTTGCATTATGGGCAGTGCTGACTAGCAGATCATCTGGGTGCATTTCTGTGTATTCCTGCTCTCTTCTTCACTAGGCTTGCTGGGAATTGCAATGCAACTATTAGACACACATGCCAATGCACTTCATCACCACAATGAACATAAAGCTATTCATTTTGGTTTTAATATAGCCTAAATACTGTCAAGGATAACCTGATCTGCTGTGATGAGATTTGTCAGCCATTACTTCAAAGATTTCTGCCTATTTGTATTCCAAGAAGACTTTAGTTACAGTGAATGAAAAATAAAGTAGGCTCTAAGTTCCCAAAAATTCTGTCACAATACGATCTTTAACATCTGCTCAAAGATCAAAGACAGACCTTAAGTGTTGTGTTTAGTAAATTGCTAAAATACTGCTGAATAGTGGGATATCTGGATTGTGTGTGCCACCAGCAAAGCAAATCTGCAATGTCATTACTTTATATCGCTATTTGGTAGAAGCAGCAGGCTTCTGAGAAGTGATGGAACTGAAGCCCTGATCAAAGCAAAAAGCGAAAGCCCACTAACCAAATTGTCTCAACATGCTCTTTGAAAGCTCCATAGGTAGTACTCTACCTTTTTAATAGTTTTGCTTAGTACATCCAAATGATGGCTGCTGTCCCCAAAAATGGATTTAAATTTGTATACTAAGTCACCTTTTGCTCTTTTGCACCCTACTGATGTTGCAGAGTATTTATCAAAATCAGAAATGTTTGGGTTGCCAAGTACCATAGATGCACATGGAACTCTTTTAGGCAGGTTACAATTAGGATACAGATAAATACAAACAATTAATAATGTAGGTGGTACTGTCAGTAAGTGTTTGAGTAGTTATGAGTCTGAAAAGACTCAAATAGGTCCCCTATTGAGTAAGTAGATGGTCAATAGGAGGAAACCATTCCTTGACCTTTAAAAGACTTAGGCCCTTATTTAACAAGGGATAGCGCCAGGTAGCGAATGGTGAGCGAACGGTAATGAAGCTCACCGCCACGAGAACGCCGGCTCCCCTCCGCAATCACACATTTATCAAGCCGATCCTGCTTAGCGACTGACAGAGCGCCAGATAGCGAATCATTCATCATTATTCCAGCCTCACCCCACAGCGCCAGCGAGCGACCTTGAACAGCGACAGGTATGACCTCTCGCTACCTGGCGCTCTCCAATGCATTTCAATGGATCTTTAAATATTCATCATTAATTGCTATTAATTTTTTTTTTTTTTTAAATGTCAAAAAAAAATTTGTGCAGAATTGATATTACAGGTCTGATATTAATGTATTCATATTACAAAATGTTTTGAAAAACATGTTTTTTTTTTTCTAAAAATATGGTTGTTTGAGGGTTAAAAAACTACTTTTAACACATCGCCGCCAGCGCTCTGGGGTTTAAACATGCATTTCACAGCGCGAGAATTTTTGGAGCGTGATTTGTTAATGAATATGCTGGGAGCCGTTCGCTATGGCCATTCGCTGTCATGCGCTCCCATACAGCGCGGAACCTGTCAAACAGCGACTCCTAACCCCGTATTCAACATTACCGCACACCAACTGAGTCGCTGTCAACAGCCGAACAACGGCCAAGCACAGCGAATACTAGCGGGCGCTGTGAAAATAACGCTACTGTCGCTCATCTGTCGCTACCTGGCGCTATTAATGAATCGGCCTCCCATTTAAGAAGTGTCAGCGCCACACAGCACTGCTTTTTGGGCCTCAGCAACACTGAGTATGGGATTTAAGAAAGAAAAAAAATGGCAGCGGCTTATTTAATGAAGATGATGCAGTGCTGGATGCTACGGTTGAAGCAGCGCCAGCTGAAACCTGGCGCTGTAGCTCAAGATCCCATTGGACCAAACTGGATTGTTGTGTTTAGTGGTTATAATTAATATTAAACATATTTTTGTACAGAACTTGCATTGGGACTTGTCAATAATTGAAACATAGGATCTAGATGGGCCACATTTTTGGGAGTGTTTTTAAAAAGGATTTTAATGACTTCTTTTGCTTAACAATGTGAAATTTGGACACCAAGAACTAAAATGCAACCTAAACACACAGTAAAGTTTGTCTCCTTTGTCCCCAGCCGTGATTTCTTGTAACTGTAATTAAAAAACGATGACCATTGGCCGAAAAATACAGCACCGAAAATTTAGAGAAGGGAAAAAATCATAAATATGCTGGGAGTGCCGCAAAAACGACACCACAAAGTGGCTCTAACTGGTGCTGGGATAATCAGCCAGTGGGTCCAACAGGCGCTGGCATAGAGCGCCAATACCTTACTGCAACAATCGAGGCTAGTTAGTAGCATCCGGTGCAGCAACTGCTAACACCAATGTAGTACACAGCACCAGATACGACGGGAATTACGCTACTCCGAAGCTGACGCTATATTTACAAAAATGATTCTAAAAGGCACACATCATAAATAAGGCCCTAAGTCTTGTATATTGGCGCCTTGAAGCACCGTCCGTTTGTTTTACTTTTGATATCAATTAGTGCTGTTTCCTACGAAGTTTTTTTTTAAGTAACTTGTTGTTAGTAGTCTAATTAGAACAGCACCACAGCATATTTGCTATTTCCCCCATATGGGATACTTACTTGTTTAGATTTTGAGGAATTTGAGAAAATGTTTACATGTTGGAAACTTGACCTATACCTCACAGTAGCATTCCACCCCCTAGGCATCCTTAAAGCGGACCTTCACTCTGAATAAGAGTCTATCTTATATGTTTCCCACTCCCTGTACATACAGATTGCTCACATTAAAAATCATCCTACCTGCATCTACTGTATGTTATGAGCCTTTAAACATCCAAGATGGCGGCTTATGGGACATCAGGCAGCCTGCAAGTGCCTTCTGACTGTGCTGCTCGGCATTCTGGGACTGCTGACCTTTTCCTGACCCCAGTTCTGCTCTGTCTGAGCAAAGCACAGCTATAACCCGCCCCCCTGTAGTTCATCCCGCTCTCCTCTCCTCAGTAAATGTGATGCTTCTGAGTCAAGATGGTGGCGCCCGTATCCTAAAGTCCTGAACAGAGTTGCAGCTCAGTGGGGGAAAGAAGAAGAATAATAAGTAAGTGACTAAAAACGTAAAATATATCATTTTTATATGCTGGGGAATCATTTTTCAAGGGTTTGGGCTTTTCAATAAATCATGGTGAAGGTTTGGTGTAAATGGCATGCCTGCTGCTTAAAATGCATTCAATGCCCATAACCTGACCTATGTACTTGCAGTTTTGCACTCCTGTGGCTTGATGTCAGAGTGATGGCCACACATTGACTGTTGAAACCAATGGGTTTGCCAGCATTATGTGAATGGTGCCATGCCCTATTGCAGGCGATTCCTATTAGTCAGCTGTCATAATGTGGGCTGCAGGAACATAGCTGGAGTATGGGAGGCAAGTATTCTGTCCCATTTTTGGACATTTTATCCTAAAAGCAGATGGACATTCCGATTCAGGTTACCCAGGAGATGATGGTTACAACCAGTCTCATGGTTACTGCAGGTTGTTGGAGGTGTAGGTAACCTTAAAATAGGAGTATTATATAAATAACCATTGCCTAACAGGCAACTGACAACAACATGACATCTAGTGATTTTGCAGCGTGTCTTTTACCCTGAACAGCAGGCTTCTGAATATGCTTCTTCTCACTTATGGTATGCTAAAGCTTGTTCAAGTTGTTAACCTACCACCTACACTATTTCATTATTCAAGACCCAACATGATGTGGAATGGGGCTGAAACCCCACTTGGGAGGAACACTTTAGAGGTAATGTAGCTTTTGAGAGTGCCAAGGATAAGTGGACTACTACAGTACATCATGCAGAAGAACAGGAGCTATTGAGCTACCTCCTCTATTACACACCTGAAGGTTTGGGGACACACTTCAGCAGGAACAGCAGTAGCCACATTGCTACATGTTGGTTGATCTTTGCTGTCTACAACTGTCCACGGACACGCTGAAGTATGGCTGCAAAAGGATTATTCTGAAGCTATACAGGTGATTTTAAACCGGACCTTCAGCGTGATTTAATGAAAAGCCCAAACCCTTATAAAATGATTTCCCAGCATCTAAAATTAATATATTTTACGTTTTTAGTCACTAACTTATTATTCTTTCCCCCTTCTGGGCTGCAACTCTGTTCAGGAATTTAGGATACGGGCGCCGCCATCTTGACTCAGAAGCATCACACTTACTGAGGAGAGGGGGGTAAAGTACAGGGGGGCAGGTTATAGCTGTGCTTTGCTCAGACAGAGCAGAGCTGGGGTCAGGTAAAGGTCAGCAGTCCCAGAATGCAGAGCAGCACAGTCAGAAGGCACTTCCTGTTTGCAGGCTGCCTGATAAGATGGCGGCTTCCATAAGCCGCCATCTTGGATGTTTAAAGGCTCATAACATGCAATAGATGCAGGTAGGATGATTTTTAATGTGGACAATCTGTATGTGCAGGGTGTGGGAAACATATAAGATAGGCTCTTATTCAGAGTGAAGGTCCGCTTTAAGCCCATTTCTGGCATCAGTAAAAGGAAGCTTGAGTGAGAACAAGGTTTATTAAAGTGAGAACGGTTATACAATGTTGGGGAGAACAGGAGTCAGAAGATGTGTTTCCACAGATCATTTAAGGTTAAAGTTATCCTAAATGAAGATGACTGTCTTCACTGCCCATTATGTGCCCCTTCTGTGTTGGGCCATACAATGGTTTAACAGTTTCTCTCTTATTCCATTACTGCCAATCAATTCAGATACATGTGGGAAAGGAAACAGGAGCAGAGGTCTTCACCCCTCTTAAACCCCCCTCTCACTTACCTGCTGCTTACCACCAGGCAGTGGCGCAGCATGTCTCCTTGTGGTTTGGTCTCAGCAAGTCTCAGCTTGAGGTCTGGTGGGCGGTAGGAGTCAGCAGGTACGGGTCTGAAAACCTTAGTGAATACTGGCTAACTGAGGAAGTGAGGTTGCCATATGAAGTGTGGCAGGGCTTGTCACATAAAAAAACACCAAATACAATAACCTGCAGGTGGGTTTTATGAAGCGTATCGAAGGATACCCTGGACACTTCACAATTAAACTTGGCAAGCCAAATCTACCCCTTATTGGTTTACCTTTATTTAAATGAAACGGGCCAACTTCAGCTCATATGAGAACCATTTCTCCCCTAGGAGGAAGCCCAGCGTATGAGATCACACCAAGGTTAATGAAAGCAGGCCTTCCTAAGTGGGATATTATAACTGATGTTGGGGTGGTCTGCAGTAAAAAACACATCCTCCTTTATTACACATTGCACTGTATTTTCCAAACTCATAAATATTACATGTGTGATTTAGCACTATAACATATACAACATATATTCTCTATTCAGGTAAGGAATTACATACAAGAAGGCTGCCTATGTATCGGTACAATAGACTTAGGATTTGTAACATGTGGGGAATATTTGGCAATGTAAAATAATCATGCCCAAGAATGTGAACATACTGAATACAGTTATAAACCAATAACTTAAAATAGACCTAAACATTAGGCACCTCAATGGCCCCATCCCCAGCACGCTGCTGCCTCCAGCCTATCTGAATGGCTGGGCACCAGAGCGATGCTGCTGCTATGTGAAGTTCCACATTTAATAGTCGGTCACTCCTGTTAGGGGGTGAGAATGAACATGTGGTTGTGGTAGCTAGGGATTAGCCCTTTAATGTGTTAGACCAGGGGTACCCAAACCTACATTTATTAAATACCACTTTCCATTGTCTAATGATCTCAAGTACCATTTTTCATTTATCAGCATTTTACATTTCTTGATAAGTCGTATTGAGCTTGCTCCCATTTGCTGACAGTCCCAGTCCCTTCATTGAATTACACTTCACAGGGACCCTCACATTCTAAGAGAAGCACAAGCACAAGCACAGGTGAGCATAACGTGGAGAGTTCACTATGGTTTAAAAGGAAATGTCAAGCATGGCTGAATGAAATACATGGCCACTGACCCCCTGACCTGTTTTTTTTATGGAGTAAATTAGGCTTGGGTAAAGTGTAGATGGCAAGAGATCATATTGGGATACAGACCAGTCTGTCTTTCTGTGTGTACCCTGACACAAGCTCATATACAGGGGTGCACCTGTAATGAGGCTAGGCAAGGCAGCTGCCTCAGGCAGCGCCATCCAGATGACAGCGGGGGTAGCAGTCACTCTGCCTGTTTTATTTTCTTTACTAGATAATTTATGGTCCATTGGGGACAGGGTGCTTCTGTGCCACCAATAGTTAAATGCATTAAAAAACACAACATGGTGGCATGCTCTTATTTTTATTTGATATACAGGTAGTCTACTATTTGATGTATATAAAGGGAGGCACCTTTCTATCACTCACCTTTGTGCTAGCTTCACCCCTGTTAGCATATCACTGGTTGGAAAACACTGCTATAGGCCCCATTAATGCTGTGATAACATGTTCCTGTGTGCACTCCATGTGTTTTTGTAAATTGGTATTTGTAAAGCATTCAGTAAAATAAATATGGTGAGAGCTGACAATCTCAGGAATACAAATCACTTATAGCACTGCTTCGCTTCTTTGGCATCCATAGTGTATCACCCACCATCTGTGCTGCTCCACCTATACATCATGCATGGCACGGCAGCCATCAGGGCATGAGTGCCCAGACCCCAGTATGGGGACCAAGGGGCCTAGCTATAGGGGGCCCTGGCCAGGTGGCCCTAATGGCCGCCCTATACTGGGACCGCCACGCGATAGCTGCTGGAGATTATGATAAGAGGATATCTGCCACACACCTCACCTCTCTGATTTGCCTTTGGGCCCAACGCATCACACATAGGTTAGAGAGGGGGACAGTCTTCAATTATGTCTAGGTCCTCCATGACCACCGTGATGGCTAGACCCACAGTCTGATTTTCAGTTTCAGGTAAGTCTGGCTGCATTAAGTATAGCGCCACATATAGGTTAAAGAGAGGCCCAGTCTCTGTACAGACTATATTGCATTAACATATAATGTGATGGCTGGGCCCAAGTTTGGATTTTGAGGTAAGCTTGGTTGCTTTGGGACCAGAGGCTCAGTTTAAACTAGGGGGCAAGCCATCACACATTGGTTATGTGGGGGGCAGACATAGCTGCTGTATGGGTCCTGAGAATTCCAGATGGCACCCCTGATCCATGTCACATCACTGTATGATATTTTCTGTACCTCTTGCATATCATTAATTCTGCATCACATGGATCGTGTATGCTGCGTGCTGCATCACCATAAAATAATGGAGTGTAAAAAGGCATTAGTAAGATCCTCTACACATGACTGGGTTTACTACTAGGATATGGTTTGTGCCATGCTGTGCCTCTACCATAGCAGCAGGCAGTGCCCCCTCTCCCCATGATTGAGCCCAATATGGAGGGATGAGAGTCCTGTCTTATGGCCTGCAACACTAACAGTGGCCCTGACCCATCTGCAGAAAACAGGATAATTAGGATAAAGGCGCCCCCAATGGCCTTGGCATTCAGGATGGTCACCCTGCTCAACCTCCCCTAGAAATAGCCCTGTGTATCACCTAGGTGGCAATTACAAAATGTAAAGTTGTACTTGAAGAAAAAAGGTTGGGAGCCCCTGCTATAGCCAAAAAAAAATGCTGTGTTCTGGATACTCTGAACTGTTAATAAAAGGTGAGTATGTTTCGTATCTTGCCGGACTTTAAAAATTATATTTGTGAAAAGTACATTTAGTAAAACTTCCCATTTCACATTCTGTTTAAACATTTTCATTAAAATGTCACTTTAGCGCATACAATCTATTTTTCATAGATTTTATTGGAAAATCCTATATTGCAAACACTCTATAATAACTAATATGTAATGTGCTTTCCCAGGGGTGTCGTTTATTGTTCAACCTACTGAAAATTCAACTCAGGTCACTTAAATTATGACCTCTGTGCCGAGTGTTATAAAAGTAAATTATTTCATACTGGGTTTTCATTAAAATCCACTTGAATTTCAAGCTTACAAATTGCTTCAGACTTGCAGACGTTCTTTCGGTGAAGATTGCTATGGTTTTCATTTTCAGTATGTCTAAATAATTTTTTCCTGACCCTGGCAAGAAACAGAAAGGAAAAGGAAGTGGAACCATTGTCTGCAGCTTTTAATGGGACCTTGCTGTTTTTGCTCTGGTTAGTTATATGCGGCTTATTTAAGAAACGCTAGCGCCAGGTAGTGCCACGTAATGGCACGTAGCGTTGAGTGAATTCTGGGCACAGTATGAAAAAACCACATATAAGAAAGTCAGTCTGGTCAGTGCCTCTAACAGCGCCATGTAGCGTCACATGTATCACTAGAGGTGGCTCAGTGTAAAGCACCGGTGCTCTAAGTTTAGCAGCGCAATGTAGTACCTGTCACTCTGTAGCGCTCCCCCATACATTTCAATGGTGTTTTATATGGTTGTGTATAAATAGCGTTTTGCTAATTTTTTTTTCTAATTTTCACATTTTTGGTTCAAATCATTGTGTGTCCTCTCCTGCCCAGCAGCCAAACACTTTTATTGTTTTTTTTCTATGCATTATTGTATGTGCAGGTCTGCCATTGCAGTGCCTTTGTCACAGTGTTAAAACAATGTCATTCCGTGTGTTTTTGCTCTGGTGCTGGTATATATGTGTTCAGAAACAGACTTTTATCACATAGCTTCTGGGACTCGACTCTAGAGTGCCCAGTTTTAGAGCGCCGACGCTGTGTGTGTGTTTTTTCTTAAATATGGGCTTCAGCACCAAGATGCACTGGACTGGCACTACCTATCGTTTGCTGCAGCGTTGTCCTGTTGTTAGATGTAGCGTAGTCTTGGGCTTTGACCTCGGGACAAAGGTTCTGCAGTGAATCAGGGAGAGCGATTCTACAGCGCCCTCCAGACATCACATTCATCAATGCTGGACAGGATAGTACAGCGTCACTTGTCCACCCACTAAGCTAGGTCACAGCGTCAGAAACCCACTTGCAGCGTCTACTAGCGGTCCATCTATGCCCAGTTACACAGGCACTCACATGGCGATATGCGGCGCTAGTCTTAAATTAGCCTCCCCTTATTTATGGTGTGCAATTTGCGCCAGTTTTGGAGCACCGGCATTTTTGTCTTTTCTGGCGCTGCACTGTGGACTACAATGGCGCTAGAAGTTGCAGCAGCAAATGCTAATGCTAACTAATTAGCTTTGATTATTGCATTAGGTATTGACACGGCCTTTTTCAGTGCCCCAACTGCCGATTATCCCAGTTCAAATGATTGCCACTGTGTGCCGCCGTTTTCCTGCTTCTGCTGCTGCACAGTGTATTTAGAAATTTTTCCTCCTTGAAAAGATTGTATTTTTCAGGCGTTGGGTGGCGTTTCATCATTACAGTGACTTGAAATCACTGCTGGGGACTGCAAACTTTACAGTGCATTTAGGCTGATTTTTAGTTATACCAAAACAAAGCCATGAGAAATCTAAGAGCTTAGAGGGCAATCTGGGGGCAAGGACCAAAATCAAGTATAGTCAAAATCCTGGGATTTGATCCATTTTAAAGGTGGCAACCCAGCAGTGTAGCCCACTGGGCATTATCCTGGTTCAGGTGTCAGACTCAGAGGCTAATTTGGGGGTAACATCAGAGCAATTGCCCTGAACAAAATGGGGTAGAGAAAGTACTCAAAATAATAACAGAAAACAAAAAAATAAGAACTACATGCATAACAGGTGTCAGAGGTCCAGGTGGGAGGATGTGAATGTGGCATTGTAGGTGGAAAAGGCGGAGGAAGAAGTAACCAACACTAAAACCATTTAATCAGGTGCTGGCACACCCGAGTAGCATGGGATCTTCACCTGGTTCATTTTAAGGAATGTAGGGATGTCTATGTTGGCTGTGGACAGGTGGATCCTCCTGTAGGTGATGAAACCACTGGCTTTGCTGAATATGCATTCTGACAGGACATTTGCTGCCGAGCAGGCCAGCACCAGCATAGAGGGCAAGCTCTGGCCACGTGTCCAATTTAGAGGACCCATCACTCAGTAGTTGACAGATAGACATCCACCATGCCAGTCAAAGTCTGCCTCCTGGTACTACGGACCATATCTGATGGTGTTGGATGTAGCGGACAATTAAATAAGGTGTTCCACATTGTGGCCTTGCTCACTCTCCCTTGTGCGATGGTGTTTTCAGCGCTCACCACATTGGTGGCATACTGAAAGCACAAATGTCCCTCATGGAGTCCCTCATTGATGTGAAATGCTGTTGGTATGCACTTTGACTCACCCTATTGCTCCTCCACTATTGACTGCTGCTGCTGCTTTTTAACGTATTCAAAGTGGAATTCAACCTGGTTGGCACGTCACATATGAGTTGGTTGGTGGGAAGTCCAGAGTACCTTTGCAAGCAGCAGCAGGGTGGGAACACCGTAAATGCATGCATATGCCACATACTTTATGCAGCAGCTCCAGCATGTCTGGATAATGGGCAAGAAGCTCTGCACCACCAAGTTTAGCACATGTGCCAGACAAGGTATGTGTGTCAACCCGGCCTGGCCCAAGGCTGCTACAAGGTCATGCCCATAGTCGCACATCACCGTGCCAGGCTTCAGATGCAGCAGCAGCAATCACTCATATGTGTGCTCTGGCATGCCAGTCCACAGCTCCTGGGCAGGGTGGTTCCTTTCACCCAGACAGATGAGTTTAAGCACCAAATGCTGCTGTTTGCCCATGGGTGTGCTGAAATTTGTGGTGCAGGGGCTGCAATGACTGCATGAGGTGAAAGCAGAGTAGGAGGAGGCAACATGAGGCACCAACTGATGTCCAGCAATCTTGGGTGATGGAAGGATAGGCACCAAAGTGATCCCTGCCTCAGTACCAGCCGCCACTACAGTGACCTATGGGCATTTAGAGAGGTGTAATGTCCCTGCCCATGCTTACTTGTCCCCGTGTCAGTGGTGATGTGGACAACTATATACATTGCCCAGTGCACACCTAATTTTGTCAACAGACTGTTGCAGGCTAGGCATGGCATATTGTGGAACAGCCATCGCCATCAGATCTTTAAAACTGTCCGTCTCCACCAGTGGAATGAGAGCATTTCTAAGGCCAGCAATTTTTAAATGCTCGCATTGGGTTCCATGGGCCGAATTTCAGCTTTCTCTGCAAAGTTTGAGGGATGGACAGCTGAAGGCTTCCTTGGGATGGTATGGACAAGCTTGGTAATGATGGTGCCGCTGCTGCTGTGAGTGGTGGGGGTGCTCTCTCGTCCTCCCCTTGGGGGAGAGACAGGTGGCCTTGTCATTGGGGTGGCAGTGGTAGAGACAACGGAAGTATGTTTTTAGGTGTTTCTGCCACTGCATCTCATGTTTGGATTGCAGGTGCCTGGTCATCGGCATAGTGCAGAGATTATTAGGCTTCTCCCTTGCTTCAGGGACCAGTGGCACGGTGTACAAATGACTCGTGTCTTGTAGTGCTCTGCTTGAAAACATGCCATACTGGGGACATATTTTGAGCCAGCTTTGGCTCTCATTTCATGGGCATGGTGGACAGTAGTAGCTATGGGCTGACCGCTGAAGGTTTGCACCCTTCTCACTCTTTTGGTGGCTGCCTGGGGCTGCATGACCATCATATCTTCCTCTGAACTCGATGATCAACAGTCTATGTTGGGTCTAGGACCTCGTCATGACCCCTGGCATTGTCTTCTAACTCATCTCAGCCTCCACATTGCAGAAAGCCGTTGGCACTAGGATTTCATCATCATCAGTGGTGTCTTGTGATGGTCTGCTGACCACATCCGCATCCTCCAGCAGAAATTGTCAGGCATCTGGGAACCCTAGGCCTGCAACTGGGGCAGGTACAGCTGCATGGCCCACACTATGATAGCTAGGAGTGTCATAGAGCACTAGTGAATCCATGACATGTGGCCATCCCCTTGCTAATTTTAAGGGAGGTAAGGTACAGGGCCCTGCACTTTTGGCTGAAGTGGAGTGAGTGGGAGACAATCCCATGGAACTGGTAGCACTGTCTTCCATATAATCTATGACTGCCTCAACTTGTTCTGGCCTCACCACCCTGGCAGAGGTACTGGGGCCTGCAAAAATACGCTACAAACCCTGGCACCTGCCTGCACCAGAAGAAGATGTAGCAGGCACAGATGAAACATGTCCTCTACCTGCAGCACAAGCTCCATCACCGCCAGCAGTGGCAGCAGCACCATGGCCATGTCCCTGTCCCTTATTTACTGTTTTCTGCATTGTTGAACATAGTGTGATGGCAGCCTGTACCAGGAATTTAAATGGAAGAAAGAACAAATGTGCTATACAATTCCCACTAAACTGTAGGATGTAGATCAAATGTGGTATACAATTCCCAATAAACTGTAGGATGTAGATCAAATGCAATATACAATTCCCACTAACTGAAGAATGTAGATCAAATGTGGTATACAATTCCCCCTGATTGTACAATATAGATCAAATATGGTATACAATTCCCACTAAGCTGTAGGTTGTAGATCAAATCTGGTATATAATTTACACTAACTGAAGAATTTAGATCAAATGCGTTATACTATTCCCCCTGATTGTACAATATAGATTAATTGTGATATACAGTTTCCTAAAGAATGTAGTTCAAGTGTGGTACACAACTCCCACTGTAGACCAAATGCTGTAAAAACTTTCCCACTGAGCCCAAGCAGCCTCCTCTGCCCACCCAGATGTCCAGCAGTCCGATTTTCCCATCTGTGTACAGCTGCCTGATTTCCCTACCTGTGTGTTCTAAAAAGGACAACTGGTTTTTAAACTTTACTTTAAACCGCCTATCTGTCCCAGAAACAGCAACAGTAACCTGTCCAAATGTATTGCAGAGAGTTCTGAGATCATCGTGGCATTCAACCCCTCCTTTGATACATCACGTAGTCACATATCCTGCCTGGCCAATCACAGCCATGCCCAGCATGGCCATGGCTGTCATTTATAGATGTAAAAAGCTGATTGTTTGGCTGAAGCTTGCTGTTTGGCTGAACATTTCAGCTGAGACTCGCTCATCACTATTCATTACTCTAGACCCCAAAAACAAGAACTGAAGAAAGACAATGCTTACCAAATTAATTTTTTATAATAAAACCTTTTGAGTTTGCCACAAAATGGCTTTTAATGGAGTGAATCTTTTTGATCCACAAGAGTTAAAAAAAACCTGAATGAAATACTTGTACTACATGGCAGAAGCCACAATGATATAATTTTACGTCGTTTTTTTTTGGGCTCCATGATTTTCCTGTGCGCTGTAGCTTAATTTAGAAAGAGCACCCAATAAAAACAAAATGAAAATAAGATCAAAGAACCTCGCTAAACACAATTTGGCTTCATACTGAAAGGAGTGCAACTCTCTTGCTATATAAGGGTTTAATTAATAGCGTCTTGTTTGAGCAAGGCTTAGGCAGATGCGGCAGAGAATAATATTTAGAAAGGAGTGAGTGGTTCCAGTTGACGGAGTTTAAGTTGTATTCTGGGCAAATGTAGAGTTTGACTCTTCATGGACAGAGATTAAATATTTGCTTGTTTTCTTAAGACCTGCGAAGCCTCGGTATAATGTGTGCAGCCTCTTAAATGTGGGTTTAGGCATAATAAATAGGCTTACATTTGTGGCTTCTGGGGCCTATTCATCTACTTTACTGGACATAGGAAACAAATATCTTAAAACAAGAAAAAATATTAATCAAAATATTATTTTGCTGGGCACATTTCTAAGCAAATTATAAAATAAATAATAATAATTTTCATTATAGAAAAACTTTGAATTCTGTAATGCAATGTAGAGGAAAGTACTTTACCTAAAGTAAAAACATTTTCTTGTCTATTGGAAGACATGGCAAAAATCTTGATACAAACACATAGCAATTAGTCGTACAAATTATGTACTGAAGCAGAAACTACACAACTAGAAATATATTACTCCTAACAGGTAGATTAAAGAATATACAGTATAAAAATTTAGTTCAGAGCAAATCTTGAAACCCCAAACTAAAAGTCATAGAAACCAAAATAAGGAAAAACAGCAAATATGGTATGACTGCAAAGAAATAATCAATTAAAAAGCCACTACAGTCATAAACAAAATAACTAGTTAGGAAAGCGTTCCTTGCTAACAAGGGTAAAAAGGGGGAGAGAGGGGTGTAAGTGGATAGAGGAAAGAAAGAGAGCAAATAGCAGAAACAGGAGAGAAGAAAGAGACAAGGCCAACAAATATATTTCTTATGTAAGAGTAAAGTAAGATAGTAAAAGCCCCATTTAATATAAAAACATCACCTCAGGTTTGCCGGTGAAAATAGGTCTTCTTTAAGACTGAAAATCCACCTCTCTGTTAATCTCCTGAGCTCCAGACTTCATGTTTAGTCTTCACATTTTATAAATCAGGCTTAACTTGGGGGAGGGACCAGGGGATTGGGGTGGAAAATAGGCAAGAGGTCATTGTTAATTCTGAAATCCACATCCCTATTGCTATTGTCCTATTGTCCTGAGCTCCATACATCATGTATGTTGTTCATATTGAGGGAGTGCTGCACTTAATGTTTTCTAGCTGCCTTCCTTTGATCAGTGTGGCCTATTCTGTTTTGACCTGTGTTATTGCCCTAATAAGCCACATAAACCATAGACCTGCCGAGACTTCCTTGTCTGTGATAATGTTTTGCTAGGTGTAAATGGCTGCAGTGTAAAGACACTGCAAAAAAATGTGTAGCACCCCTAGCAATGTTCCTTGTGAGCATATTAGGAAATATGTGCAGCAACAACCTGTACATATATTTTCCAAAATTAAATAATTGAAGCCATATAGTTTCCAGGCTAAAATAAAAACAGCATTCAATACTCTCATTTTGTCTCCTGCAGCAACATAGTACCTCTTTTACTTTATAAAACATATTAAGTCCTGTGGTGTACATGTGCACAGGGATTCCTTGGTGGGGGTGGTCATCTGCTATTTGCCAGCAAATTGGTAGATGAGGCTCGCCCCTGTCTCTGTCACAGTGCTTGAAGTGCATGGCTCTATTTATTTGGGCATTTCTCCTATACTCTCTGTAGGAGATGGAGGGAAGTGTGGGGCATGCAGACTTCACGGAGACTCCATGGGGCCCAGTATTTTTTTTTTAATTTACCTTGAATAGGGAGTTATAAAAACAGTACAGACTCCAGTCACAGTAGCCATCCTACCTTCTAAAGTCACAATTACTATCCTACCTTAATAGTACAGGCCATAAGACAAGCCCCCTAACCTCCCATATTGGGCTCATGGGAAGGGGGCACTGTCTGCTGCCAAGGTAGAGACACAGCATGCCAAATACTGGTATGAAATAGCAGCTGCACCATAGGACGGATGAGTAGGGGCATAATTTTTTCCTTCCTGCATTGAGCAAGTGGCAAGTGTGCAGAGCAGAGATGCAGCTAGGTTCCGGTGCATTCACAGTGTGGTTAGGGTGAGTTAATGGGTAAACCAGGGTGTTTCCCCCTGCTGAGAGTCCCACGTCTAGTCTGCATTTTGTTCCCCTAACAAAATATTGACATTCACCAGTTTTCATTGGTATTGCAGGGGTATTGTTTATTTTAGTGATTTGGTTTTGCTTGTCTAACAGTTTGAGCATCAATACTTGTGCCCCATCATCTCATAGTTTCCTTTAAATGGCCATAAAAAGTCTTGGAGTCCATTATGTAGAACCTTGTAGAAATATAGAACTTAGAGATTTAGGGGGTTATTCAAGAAAGGATAGCGCCGGGTAGTGCCTCGTAGCGGCAGGCAACGTCTGGTGAACGCTGGGAGCTGTAGGCAAAACCACATTTATGAAAGCGAATTTAGTGAGTGACTCTAACAGCGCCATGTAGCGTCCGATGTATTATTACAGGCAGCTCAGCGTATAGCGCCGGCACTCTAGCTTCCAGAGCACCAGGTATTACCTTTCGATCAGTGTCGCTCTCCCATACATTTCAATGGCTGTTCATTTGCTTGTGTTTAAACAGCGTGTTTGACATTTTTTTTTTTTTGCTCAAATCATTGTGTGACTTCTCCTGGCTGAAAACAGACACTTTTAGAAACTTTTTTGACTTTTTATATTTTTATGCAGAATTGTCATTACAGGTCTGGCACTAAAGTGTTAATGTCACAGTGTTAAAACAATGTCATTCCATGTGTTTTTGCTTTGTTACTGGTGTATATGTGTTCAAAAACAGACTTTAATCACACAGCGTCTGGCGCTCTGTGATATAGCGAGCAGATTTAGAGCGCCCACGCTGTGGCTGTGTTCTTTTTTGAGAAGTATTGTGTGGAGCTCTGAGATTCAGTCGCACTGAGCTGGCGCCACCCTTCGCTCCCTGCAGCGCTGTACTGATGTTAGAGCGCCCAACAAACATCACATTCATCAATGCTGGCCAGATTACTAGAGCGACTGAGGTGCTCTGTTACAACGCCCGATACCCGCTTATAGCGTCTACTAGCGGTCGTTCTAAGCGCCGATATAGAGATGCTCATCTGCTGATACCTGGCGTTACTAATGAATCAGCTTCTTAGACTTTTTTAGTTATACTAAAGGTTATTGAATCTGACTGCTTTTTCTACAATGCACTTTCATGACTCTATCATTTGTCTGCGACCAATTTTAGATGGTATTTGATTAGTGTTACCCTAAAAATACAGAAGTCTATTGGAAAGCACCAATCGTTTATTGGGTTAATAGCTTTGAGCTTTGTCCATATGTACTTTATTTGGAGACATGATCATCTTGGTTTCCCATGATAATTCACCATCTGTGAGTAAGACAGAACTGACAACATTTTATTTCATCCTGAGGTGTGTCTGGACAGCTAGGCTAGCAGTCAGAATGTGTAGCAATAGCAGACTGCCTTTAATCATAGTCCATGACAACACAGAAATTTATGTACGTCAACAAACACCATTGTGTAACACACCGGAACCTGTGTGTATAACATCCAACAGATGGGATGAGTTTGTATCTTGCATATTGAAAGCTCTGTCTGATGTGGTAAGTAATGTAACTTTGGAATTTCATTGCGGGTTGAGGACTATTAAAATGGCTACAAATAAGGTCACTGCTAACTTACTTCACACTTGAGATATGTGATGATCTGTCTTGAAGATGCCTCATAACTGCAATAAATGAAGACTGATGGGTTTAAAGGGTTTTAATTAGATTCTGTTCTCTGAGACTTTGTTTGTGGTTGAATCCAGCAATAGTTTGAGGATTAAGCACTTTGTGTAAGTGGGTTTAAATGTCCACATAAGACAAAAGCAATACTTCCTGATAGCTAAAATGATGACCTTGTAAGGTAAAGTCAATAGAAGAGCCTTAAGTTATGCAGATCTAATGCCAGACATGATTTCCTTTTGTTGCTGATTTAATTAAATACTGTACCTTAACCCATGAGTTTTTTTGCATTACATGGCAAGTTGCAACACTTCCCTGAGGAGGGGAACCTGGCTGGGAATCAGTTTCAAGGAGCTCCAGTAGGCTGTAGAATGAAATGCAATCAAATCGACCATTGATTGTCATAGGTATGCAATCACAGAGATAGTTTAAAAGCCACTGCCCTAATGCCCTAGCTGAGCGAATGCCTTGGTTCAGGTTTCAGCTCTCAATCTAACGCTTGTTAACCTATAGACAAGCCTCTATTTGCCAGAAAACATGACTCCTCTATCCTAAGCTTGCAAGGGATGGCACACTAAGGTCACTTTGGGCAATGGACAACCAGAACAGAAATATTTAGGGATAACAGGGGTCAACAATGCGTGGTTAGTCCTCCAAGCATGAAAACCAAGGGAGTTAGAAGTGGTCTAAGTGAAACCAAACGTTCACAGTATCCAAAGGGTCAAACTGAGACGTTATCATAAACAGACTAAAATGGGCCAGGCGGCAGTCGGACAGGCAAAAGTAACAAGGATAAAGAAGACGTAGATTAGCTAGCACAAATTTCACCCTATTGCAGTGGTGTAACATTACATGTGAGAGCCTTGGTGTGAACATTAAATAGGCCCCTTTCACAGCTCATACAGTACATTTTCTTCTGTTTTTTTAACTCAACTGGTTGCAGCTATGAGTGACGGGTGGAAACCATGGGCAACACTAAAAGTAGAAATCATTAGAGCCCTGTCAGTGGAATAGGCCCTGATAGTGAATAGGAACCTTTAATAGAGTAGTTAAACCTGTTGGATGCATTTCTTAGGCCCATTGCATCATAAAATCACATGATGGCAGTGTTGCCTAAGGAATGGACTGAACAGTACATTAATGGTCTGCCGTTCCTCTTTAGGTTGGTAAATAGAGACTCAGCCAGGTGGCATTGCCAACATTAACCGCCCTACCATTGGTTGGGGCTCACAACATTAGTTGAGATAGCAACAATACCAAGGTTATATAAGGGAGAGACCATGCCTTCTAGAATGTTCTTCTAGGTTTGGAACTTGTCATGAGGGGATGCATTACAATGTAGTGGAGAAGCTGAGAGACAGCCATGGAGGGGACTATTGGAATAGACTGTTGCTGCAACCTGTGGATCATGCTGTACTGAAATGTATGCTGTGTTACCATGTAAGTGTCATCTCTGGATCCCAGCAACGTCTGAAGCCTGTAAGTGCACCTCCACCCACCAACACACACCACACCAACATGGGATGCCCTACCCTAGGTCCAAGAACCCCCCTCGCTCCCCAGAGAGCGTGCCCCCGGCACGCGCCCGCTACATATGCAACTAATTGTGTTTCTTTTCTATAAATAATGCCAAGTGAGCACAAATATGCTAAATAAGATGGAGGAGCAATGATAGGGCCTACTGCACCTCCTCAAGTTACGCACCTGGTAAGCAGTTTCAAGCTTTTTCAGAGTCCTTGAATCCTACAGCTGAATAGGCAATATATCAAATACACTCAAATATGAGAGCAGGGTAGACTCGCAGGTCATGTGACTAGCTAGAAAATTGAGATTGTAGGACCAGTGAAATCAGGAGAGGCTACAAGTCTTATGCTTTAAATATGTGACATCTGTGGCCACTTTTAAACATTGTAGTCGGGGGTGGGGGCTATGCCATGCAGTTGGGAAGAACAGCCTGTGCCAGATTGTCTTCAATATCCCTGAAATTCACAACTTTCCACAAGGAAATGTCCTTCCTCCCTGAATTATGTTCCCAGCTCATTGATGAAAAGACAGGATGCGCATCTTCAAATGATTTAAATGTTGGTGTCTAATGTCGAGGAGAAATGCCTTGACTATTTCATTCCAAGTTTTGGGCTTTTAATCTTCGACAAGGAATTTCCGTTTCTACATTTAAAAAGATAAAAGAACATACTTAAAGTCAGCAAAAAAAGAAATATACAAAATTTAAATCTGGAATTAAGATTCCAGCTGCAACAGTAAGTGACTACTTTATAGCCTGTATTTTGTGTACTTTAAGAACTTTTTGTTCTACATTAATCATGCATAGAATTAGCACTGACTGACAGTTAACACTGAGATAGCTTCTCAAAGCTACTTTTAGTTGAAGAATTATTGTGGGAGTATATTGGAAGATAAGACATTTTAAGTGGACCTGTTACCAAATCAAACCCAGAAACCTAGGAAATGCTGCAACCCCCACCCACATATATCCCAATTTCGCAGGTTCTGCTTAATTCCCTGTTACTCCCATCCTTGCTTCTGCTATGGCCTTGGCTCCTCTTTAACAGTTACAACTGGCACAACACAGCCTGAATCACACAAACTGGTACCTGGGCTTTCAAATCCCTCCACAGGTTTGTGATGGAAGCTGTCTGTTCAAAATCTTGTATTAGGGTTCTCACTTTTCCCCACTGCTTTCGTTTGCACAAACTTGACTGTTACTTTACTGATCCCACCCAAATGCATTGTTTCAGCATTACCTTAGCAGGTGCACATCTAGGCTCTGTGAAAAGTCCTCCATAGCTTCTAAGAAGTCTAGGCACATTTCTAACTTATTTTACTAGAGTGAGACATCCCCTATTGCTGCTGCCTTTGACATCTAGTTCTAATGGAGTTGTATTTCCCTACAGGATAGTTCCCCCCCCCCCCATAGCACTGACAAACTTAGCCCCCCTCCCCACATACACACACACATTAGTCCTACCTGCTAAATATGCTTTTTATGCTACAACTGCGTTCTATGCTTTTACAAAGGTAGCACACACATCAACAGGTGCTTTCAAGAAGCCAAAATGCCTACTTCTGGAACCAATGTTCCTCACCTATCTATGATCATTTTTCACTTTATATGCCATTTTCTCGAAAAGTTGGCTACAGTGAACCTTACTGCCTCCTGATATGGCTCATGTGCTCGGAAACACAAGTATTTGGTAAATATAACATCTAAGCATTTGCTTCCCAGTTAGATTCCAACCTGCATCCTGCAATGTTTGATTAGCCATTATACACGGACATGTCATTTTAACGTAATGAGCTAAAGAGGTGAAGAAAGAAGCAGATTTGTAAAGGAATCCAGTAAAATATTTTTATAACTGGGGTATTAGCACACACACAATGCCCCATATGTTTGACATAAAGGATAAAATGACAGTTTACATTTTACCTTTGATCCTTTGAACAAATTTGAAATGCCATTGACCTCAGTGATCGGGTTAAAGTAACTTTGAAGATGAGGAAGCAGCTTAAGAAAACCATGTTCAGTTGACAGTTTTTCTTTAGAGAAAATGAGTTGATTGTTATGCCTGTAAAAGTCAAATATGTGGCTTTATTTATCGCTGGGGAAGCTTTGAAATCAGGTGGTGTCCATGTATATGTTGCGTGATGGATATTCAAGTTGTCTGTATACTATAATGGTTTACAGTGTTGAATCCCACCATAAATCTATAACTTCAGCTGTGCAGCTGTGTCGGCTTGTTTGTCCCTTTATGAAGCATCTCTGCCTTGTCAGCTGCACTCCAGGGCCACCATCAGGAATCTGTAGGTCTCATGCAACTAAATTAATATGGGTCTCTAAGCATCTATTACACTCAGATTTCTTGATATTACAGAGATATTAGTACAGCATTGTCTGTCCTTTAATCCAATAGCTTCTTTAAAGCGTTGGGATGCCCTGGCGAAATGTGGCCACCAATGTTTACGCAGTCTGCCGTCGCTTCCGCCGGTGGAAACACAGAACATGTGATGGGGGATGTATTTCACTTGGGTCTGTGGAGATGTATACTGGGGGTGGGGGGGGGCGGACTCCAGCAATCTGGAAGCCCCCAAGGCACTCACGGTCACAGTCAAGCATCTATTTTTTTAGAAAATGGGTTCTACAAGCCGCCGTGTAACCCACCCATATAATAATGTGGTTCCCCTGGAGCCCAACAATACTGTCCAAGAGTCTATATGTATTTTTCTTATTCTTTTTTCAATGAGATATGTATATATTTTAGGAATTTTAAAATGACAGAGCCCTATGGGGTATGCAGAAAAAATGGCAAATGATTCTGCATAGCCCGTAGGGGGCTGTTATTTGCAAATGTTACCTCAATGGAAAATGATGGACCTCATTTGGAAAAATGCCTCATCTCAGTTACGGGGCATATTTTGGGAAAACATGGAACACATAAATTTGCTATTTCTTGTGCACTAAAATGAAAAAGCTTACTGAGATTTAGGTTGCATTTCAAACAGCAAGGCGCACTAATGGCGAACCAAATATTTAGCATGACTCTCATAGAATCAAGTACAGAAGTTGCAATCAAAGTGTATATTCATTCATCAATTCTTTTTGTAGCAAAGTCAGGAATTGATGGCTGTAGCCTTGTGTTTTTACACAAACATCCTACTTTGCTTTGCTTAAACTCTTTGCTTTGCCTAGCACACATATTTACGCACTCTTAAACCTACTTCACATAAAACAACAGTTTTTTATTAATGTGACCCTGTTGTGGAGACTACATTACCCTTAAAATCTGACCAAGGAATTCATGTAATGTGGACAGGAGCAGAATCTCTGACACAGGAACTTGGTATTATGTGCTGGTCTTTAAAGGGATAGTCCAGGCAAAGGGTTAGATTAGCCAGCCGCTTTTTCTGCTCATCTAATGCTGGTTGTCGGGGGCTATTATGGTTATATACTATCATGAAATCACTGATGTACTATCATGAAATCAACATTCTGATAACGTACCTTCATTTCCCATCCACTCTCTAAGCACCACTAGTAACAAGGATTCGGAATACGTAAATCTGACCAACATCCCAAACTTTAAGGGTGCATCCCAATTAGCAATGCCCCCCCCCATGCATTCATCACTGCCAACCTGAGATAATCTTAACTGATCCTTATTCCACCAGTGAAATGCAGCCTTGTGATTGGCATTGCACCATCATGGGGTTGCATTTAGCCAGTGGAACGAGGAGTATGATCTGATGCCCCCTCCCCATACCCAGCTAGATGGCAATCTACACCCATTTTGTAAAAGTAAATTGTATTAAACTCTTTTTATGGGATTTTATTGGGCCAGACTGTGTCTGCTTACACTGCATCATCACATGCTAGCACACAATGGCAAAAGGTTAAGTATCATTCAAATCGGACCTCCAGCCAAAAAATCAATGCTTAGTAAATTGCTCCCCTAAGGCCCCAATGTGGCAATCAGTGACATGCGCTTATTGAAAGGTATTAACACCATGCAGATGTTTGGAGTAGCAGACTGCACTCTTAAACATGCATGGTAGTGGCCATATTGCCACACACATGAAGGAGCTGATTCTGAAAAACAGAGTCCCTCAGTCAAAATTGCCTCATAACTCTGTGCAGCCATGGAGATACATTGTAAAAGTTCCCTTTACACAGTTTTCTTTTGCTACATTAGCTGTTTATTCAGTGTTTGTGTTTGTGACAAATGACAGGCAAGCTTATCCCTGTTTCTGAGGCATATATCTCTATCAATGTGGTGTGAATTGCTGCTGGCACAGCACCCCCTTCCCCCTAATTCTCATGTGTAAGCAGGACTATCAGGTGTGTGGCAAGATGGCCGCCCCATGTACTTCAAGAGTGAATAATCTTTATGCCATTCCACAACATCTGCATGGGGTTAAGCCCTCTCAAACTGCCTATGCCACTGTTCATGAGAAATAAGCAATTTACTAAACTTTCTTTTTTTACTGGTGGTCCGCTTTAAGTAATATTTGTAATCACCGCATCCACCAGCACTAACAGCACTGTATAGTGATGCAGTGCATTAATCAGGCCAGGATTTACTGAATTTAAAGCTTTTTGCCCCACCACTGCTTTCAGCATGAGGCTGAGGCCCCTGAGTTGTTTGGGGGGGGGGGGGGGGGCTGGGTGCAGAGTGTGCAGCAGGAAGTGCGCTGCTGTAACTTACCTGAGCTCTGTGATCCTGCTTGTCAGTGGCAGCATCATGATGGAATGGTCCTGGGGCCACAGAAAGAAGGCCGCTGCTCTCCCATGAGTGAGAACACTCCTAGTGCCTCCTCCTACTCCTAGTGATAGGGGTTCAGTTACAGCAGCGCTTCTTGCTGCTAACCCTAAGGTGAAACGTGTTGAGGGGTTGCAGCCCATCAACCAGCTTTGCTGTTCAGGCCAGACTCCCGAACATGAACACAGAGTTCTGGCTGAAGTCTGTGTCCAAGTTTGGGAACCTGAACTGGCAAAGTTTGTTATGAACCCGTCACTACTCAAGATCTTACATGCCAGCAACTAATTGTCTCCTGGGTAGAGGAAGACTAAACAATACACTGTTGAGTGGGGTCTGTTTTTTCATTGCATTTTGATCCTCTTCTTAAAGTCCCTTAAGGAAGGAAGGTGTGTGCCAATTACCAAATCTGCAGATCTGAAGAAAAAAACTGTAGCTTCTTAGATAGTCCCACTCTTAAGAGGAAGAATCACAGTGGGCCTTCTGGGCGGCAGCTGCAGTATGTTCTTTTCCCACCTAAAAAGCATTGTGCCCTTTCCCCTTTATCCCTTTGTATACTGTAGGGCGGGGTGCTGGTCAGAGCATGTCTAAAGTTGACTATAATCTCGACTGTCTCATCAAAGATGATCACAAGGTTGTTGGTACAATACCACCTTCCAAGATTACCCTAAAATGTTGTAATCTACAAAAATCTACAAACACTCAATTTTATTTAATTCCAGTCTGACTTTATTAAACTAATTTTGCCTGGAGTTGGGTTCTAAATAACTGTGAATAATAATCTTTAAATGATGAGATGAAGCAGTTGTAGTAGTGGCACCTGATACCTTACTACTGCTACACTTTACCTTTGCTTTAAAGGGCATCTCCAGGCTTAGTTTAAAAGTTGAAATTAAATGTATGTGGTTGCCACATAGCAGATTTTTGGTCCAGTGCTGTGGAAGCATCTTTTAGCATATGGAAATGAACCTTAATACATTGCAAACGCGTATGCTTAACCATGCCTGAGCAAATCAAACAAACTGGATGTCAAGGAAGGGCAAACTGACCATGTATCCCACCTTCATTGGGACAGTCCCACTTTGATGCATTAGAATATATGGGGACTGATCTATGCAGCAGACTCTAAATGTACTGCCCTTTTGTGAGTGCTGCAAGGACTGTAAGTATACTTTTGTTTTTCAACGGGTAAGCCTACAGATGCCCTTTTAACTGTCTGTACCTGAACTGCTAAACTAATATACTATCCCTCAAAATGTTCTAGTTTACCTAATGAAAATAACAAAATGTATTTTATACTTGAGTGTCCTTTTTTGGAAGGTCACTAAATATTCTTATCGGTACCAGAGAGGAAAAATACACATAATAATGTTATGAACATAACTACCTCTAATTACTTGGCAGCATCTGTTGGGTTGAGGACTAGATTGTCTTTCATTTTCGTGTCTCCCTCATCCGTCTAAAGTGAATCTTTAAATCTATTCCAGCTGTCGGAATTCAAATGAAGCTCGAATTTTTCCAAAGAAAATTTTCAATTGCCAGCAGACAGGTAAGTTAGAATCAGATGTTGTCTTTGCATTATTATTGTACTCTCGCATTTCCTGATTTCGTTTTAGGCTTTTGGTTATAAACAAACAATTAATTTGAGATTCTGAGGGAGTCTGGCCAACAGGAATGGGGGGGGGGGGGGGGGGGTTAATATATTGAATGAAGCAGAAAAATATGATTTAGTCAAATGATGTATACAAGGAATATGTTAGACTGCAGTAAAGCATGTTTCCAACATCTAATTATATTCACAATAAATTAAACATTTAAGGTTTTCTCCCAATGGTATATGATCACTACTTTAGCAAATGAGCTCCTGTAAATTCTATGTACTTCTGCTTTTGCCAATAAAAAGCCATAGTTGCCAAACAGTCTAGTAAGGCATAGGCAGTGAATAACCCTTATATTTACAGTAGTGACTTTCCTTCTTCAATTTTGGAAAATGGGTATTGTACGCTGTGTATTGGTATATACAGTATTTTCTTATATTGGTTGCTTTTCTGATAAGGCCTGTATAGAACCCTCCCTTTTTTTACATGGCCCTTGCAACTACACATTGAGGTAGAGAAGGTCTCCAAGTGAGAGGCAGATGTTATTGTACTGTAAATATCTATACACTGTTTAGCAACAGTATATATATAGCTACTTGTTGCCCATGAGATAAAATAATTTTCCTTATTGCCTTAAACAGAAAAAACTACACCCTAGCTGATCTCAAATTATTATTGTTTTTTTACATAGTGCTCTGCATGTATCTGTGCAGATAGATCCATGCTTTCTCTTCTAAGCAGATCTATTAGCATATGTAAGCATACATAGGCATCTCTGCATGTATATGTGCAGAGAGATCCATGCTTTCTCTTCTAAGCAGACCTATTAGCATATGTAAGCAGACATAGGCATCTCTGCGTGTATCTGTGCAGATAGATCCATGCTTTCTCTTCTAAGCAGATCTATTAGCATATGTAAGCATACATAGGCATCTCTGCATGTATCTGTGCAGATAGATCCATGCTTTCTCTTCTAAGCAGATCTATTAGCATATGTAAGCATACATAGGCATCTCTGCATGTATCTGTGCAGATAGATCCATGTTTTCTCTTCTAAGCAGATCTATTAGCATATGTAAGCATACATAGGCATCTCTACATGTATCTGTGCAGATAGATCCATGCTTTCTCTTCTAAGCAGATATATTAGCATATGTAAGCATACATAGGCATCTCTGCATGTATCTGTGCAGATAGATCCATGCTTTCTCTTCTAAGCAGATCTATTAGCATATGTAACATACATAGGCATCTCTGCATGTATCTGTGCAGATAGATCCATGCTTTCTCTTCTAAGCAGATCTATTAGCATATGTAAGCATCCATAGGCATCTCTGCATGTATCTGTGCAGATAGATCCATGCTTTCTCTTCTAAGCAGATCTATTAGCATGTGTAAGCATACATAGGCATCTCTGCATGTATCTGTGCAGATAGATCCATGCTTTCTCTTCTAAGCAGATCTATTAGCATATGTAAGCATACATAGGCATCTCTGCGTGTATCTGTGCAGATAGATCCATGCTTTCTCTTCTAAGCAGATCTATTAGCATATGTAAGCATACATAGGCATCTCTGCGTGTATCTGTGCAGATAGATCCATGCTTTCTGTTCTAAGCAGATCTATTAGCATATGTAAGCATACATAGGCATCTCTGCATGTATCTGTGCAGATAGATCCATGCTTTCTCTTCTAAGCAGATCTATTAGCATATGTAAGCATACATAGGCATCTCTGCGTGTATCTGTGCAGATAGATCCATGCTTTCTCTTCTAAGCAGATCTATTAGCATATGTAAGCATACATAGACATCTCTGCGTGTATCTGTGCAGATAGATCCATGCTTTCTCTTCTAAGCAGATCTATTAGCATATGTAAGCATACATAGGCATCTCTGTGTGTATCTGTGCAGATAGATCCATGCTTTCTGTTCTAAGCAGATCTATTAGCATATGTAAGCATACATAGGCATCTCTGCATGTATCTGTGCAGATAGATCCATGCTTTCTCTTCTAAGCAGATCTATTAGCATATGTAAGCATACATAGGCATCTCTGCGTGTATCTGTGCAGATAGATCCATGCTTTCTCTTCTAAGCAGATCTATTAGCATATGTAAGCATACATAGGCATCTCTGCAATTATCTGTGCAGATAGATCCATGCTTTCTCCTCTAAGCAGATCTATTAGCATATGTAAGCATACATAGGCATCTCTGCATGTATCTGTGCAGATAGATCCATGCTTTCTCTTCTAAGCAGATCTATTAGCATATGTAAGCATACATAGGCATCTCTGCGTGTATCTGTGTAGATAGATCCATGTTTTCTCTTCTAAGCAGATCTATTAGCATATGTAAGCATACATAGGCATCTCTGCATGTATCTGTGCAGAGAGATCCATGCTTTCTCTTCTAAGCAGATCTATTAGCATATGTAAGCATACATAGGCATCTCTGCATGTATCTGTGCAGATAGATCCATGCTTTCTCTTCTAAGCAGATATATTAGCATATGTAAGTATTGTCAGCCGTATTGCGCGTCCAGGCAGGGGAGGGACTCCTCCCTCTCCTCCTGTTTGGGCCAATGAGCCCTGGTATCACACTGTGGGCCAATGAGCCCAGGTAGGGACAGTTTTGGCTATTAGATGGGCACTCCTCTTGCTGGCCAATCACTACTGTGATCCTGTGTGCACCAATCACTATACCTTCTCTCTCTGGTCTGTCCCTATAAATCTCTTTCCCCCTCAGTTGCCTGTTGCCTGTGATAGCGCTCAGTACCTTGTCTTGTGAAGTTATTGATCCTGTTTGCCGAACACCGCCTGAACCGACCATTCTCGATCTGAACCCCTGTTGCCGACCACCGCCTGTACCGACTATTCTTGATCTGAAACCCTGTTGCCGACCTCCGCTTTGAACCTTGACCACGAGTTGCCTAATCCTTTGTACCACCACGATCTCTGTCTTCCCGCTGTCGACCTCTGGCCTGTCTCTGGACTTCCGTCACCCACGCTCTTGCTATTGGTTCTCCAGACCTCCCACATATAAGCTTACATCCTTTGAGTCATTAAGTCCTGGGGGCAACTGATCCCGGGTAGGCGTTTCTTGCGTCCTGGCAAGCGGGGGCTCCTACAGGTGAAGCTGGCTGTGGAGATTGGGGGTTGTGAGCTTATCAAGAGGGCTGGAGTTACCCCGAGCGTGACAATATCACAGGCCCAAGATGGATGACCTGGTACAGCAGGTGCAAGCTATGGCCATGGCGATAAACCAGCTCGCTCAAAGAGTGGCCACTCAGGAGTCTCGTCAGTTACTGGCATCCTCTGTACCACCTCATATCTCTGAACCGAAGATTCCTCTGCCTGAAAAATTTTTTGGAGAAGGAGCAAAATTTTCCAATTTTAAGAATGCCTGCGAACTGTATTTCAAGCTGAGACCCACCTCCTCAGGCACTGAGTCCCAACGAGTAGGCCTAGTCATTTCTCTGCTTCAAGGAGACCCGCAGTCCTAGGCCTTTAGTTTACCGTCTCATGATACTGCCCTACAATCCGTTACAGCATTCTTTAGTGCTATGGGCGTTTTATATGCTGATCCTGATCAACAATCTATGGCAGAGAATAGGCTTCAGGCCTTAAGACAAGGACAGAATTCGGCTGAAGATTATAGTGCTGAATTCCGCCGCTGGGCTATCGAATCTAGGTGGAATGATCCTGCTCTGTGTAGTCAGTTCAGGGTGGGGCTGTCGGAAAGCGTCAAGGATGCTTTGGTCAATTTTCCTCCACCCGCAGACCTGGACCAATTAATGCAGGTCTCCATTAAAGTAGACCGACGTCTTAGAGAGAGGACTAGGGAGAGAGCCAGGGCTCCCACGTCCCTCAGGTCCTTCCAGAGTCTTAGTTTCCCGGCTACCCGTGGGGAAAATACCTCATCTTCTTCCCAGGAAGAACCCATGCAATTAGGGAGAACCCGGTTATCCCAAGAGGAAAAGCAGCGTAGGCGATCCAAGGGATTATGCCTATATTGCGGGAATTCGGGTCATTTTGCTGGGTCCTGTCCAAACAAGGGGAAACCGGCGGAAAACTTCCGCACCTAGATCAGGAAGAGAGTGCTGATCTAGGTGAGTCAGTTTGCAACTCTCGCCAGAACAAGATGCTCGTGCCTATTGACTTGTTTTGGGGGTCCTCTAAGCAGACAGTTTCCGCTTTTATTGACAGTGGTGCGGCGGGAAACTTTTTGGACAGGAGTATGATCTCCATTTTAGGTATCCCTTTAGTTCCTCTTGAAAGATCCCTACAAGTTTTGGCTATCAATGGGAAGGCTATCCAGGGGGGACCAATAAATACCAAGACCCCACCTCTTCGGTTAATTGTTGGCTCTTCCCACTCCACTTAGAATTCTTTATCTTCGACTGCCCAGAAACTCCGGTGGTTTTGGGATACCCCTGGTTACAACTCCACAACCCGGTGTTAGATTGGCAGGCTGGGGAGTTGATCAAGTGTAGTGATCATTGCAAAAATCACTGCTTTACTACGGGCCTCAGAAGTGTGCAAGTTTTACCTCAGGGATTACCTCAGCCATATGCAGACTGGGTTGATGTCTTCTCTGAACGTTCTGCTGATACTCTTCCTCCACATCGGTCTTATGACTGCCCTATTGACTTGCTACCTGGCACGATTCCCCCGAGGGGAAAAATCTATAATCTTACTCTGCCCGAGGAGCAAGCAATGAGGGAGTACATTACCGAAAATTTAAGGAAGGGATTTATTCGTCCCTCTACTTCACCTGCTGGGGCCGGATTCTTTTTTGTAGAGAAAAAAGATGGCGGCCTGAGACCATGCATTGATTATCGAGCCTTGAATAAGATTACTGTTAAGAACCGATACCCCTTGCCCTTGATTGGGGATCTGTTCAATCAAGTCACAGGGTCCCGAATTTTTTCCAAGTTGGATTTAAGAGGGGCATACAATCTGATTTGCATCCGGCAGGGGGGTGAGTGGAAAACTGCATTTAATGTGAAAGACGGCCATTACGAGTATACCTGGTCATGCCTTTTGGTCTTTGTAATGCGCCAGCCGTCTTTCAAGATTTTGTTAATGATATATTCAGAGAGTATCTCGGTAGATTTGCGGTCATCTACTTGGACGATATCCTCATCTTTTCTAATTCTTTGTTGGAGCACAGACACCATGTTAAGTTGGTACTACAAAAATTAAGAGAGAACAACTTATATGCTAAACTTTCTAAATGTGTGTTTGAAGTCACCACTGTTCCCTTCCTAGGGTATGTTATTTCCAGCCAGGGTTTGGAGATGGACGCGGATAAAGTTTCGGCGGTTCAGGATTGGGTTCAACCCAAGACTTTAAAAGAATTACAACGTTTTCTAGGATTTGCACATTTTTATCGGCGTTTCATCAAGGGCTTCTCCCATATTGTAGCTCCACTTACCAACCTGACCCGTAAGGGTGCTTTTACTGCTAACTGGTCTCCCTCTGTCTGTGAGGCCTTCCTGACCTTGAAACGAGCCTTCACTTCGGCACCTGTGTTAGTTCATCCAGATATCCAAAAATCCTTTGTTATTGAAGTGGATGCTTCTGAGCTGGGAGTGGGTGCAGTATTGTCACAATATTCTGGTAACCCTGAGCGCCTACATCCATGCGCCTATTTTTCACATAAATTCAGTACCGCAGAACAAAATTATGATGTTGGTAATAGGGAATTATTAGCTGTTAAACTGGCCTTTGACGAATGGCGACACTGGTTGGAGGGTTCATTGCATCCGATAACTGTGTATACCGATCACAAAAATCTCGAATACATCGGTTCTGCCAAGAGGCTGAACTCTCGTCAGGCACGTTGGGCATTGTTCTTCTCGCGCTTTAATTTTATAATTACTTTCAAGTCAGGTGTAAAAAATACTAAAGCTGATGCTCTATCTCGCATGTTTGGTGAATGTAAGGATCGGGGTGATACTGGTGAACCTATTCTACCCACGGGTTGTGTGGTCGGGGCGTTACTTCCTGATCTCTCCAATACCTTGTCGCCGTTTCAAGATGAATCTCCTAGTGAAGTTCCCTTGGGGTGCCAGTTTGTTCCGCCGCACCTGCGTTCGGATGTAATTCGCGAATTTCATGATGCCAAAACTGCTGGTCATTTGGGTAACCGTAAGACGTTTATGCTTGCCCGTCACCACGTGTGGTGGCCTACCATGAGACGCGATGTTACTGCCTTTATCGACGCTTGTTCCATTTGTGCGTGAAGTAAAGGGGATCACAAGGCTCCTAGTGGCGGTTTGGTGCCTCTTGAAGTTCCTGCAGAACCTTGGACTCATATTTCAATGGATTTTATAGTAGATTTGCCTCTTTCACGTGGTAATACTGTAATTTGGGTGGTCGTGGATCGTTTCAGTAAGATGGCACATTTTGTACCTTTGCCCAAGCTTCCATCGGCTCCTGAGCTTTCGCGGCTATTTACTTCGCATATTTTTCGTATTCATGGTATTCCGTCTAATATAGTCTCCGATCGGGGTGTCCAATTTACTTCCCATTTTTGGAAACATTTCTGTTCACGACTAGGAATACAGATCTCCCTTTCCTCTGCTTACCATCCCCAGTCTAATGGGCAGACGGAAAGAACTAATCAAACTTTGGAACAATACTTAAGATGTTATGTCTCTGATGCCCAAGAGCAATGGGCAGAATTTATCGATTTTGCTGAGTTCGCTTACAATAACGCACCTAGTGAGTGTACTAAGGTGTCTCCTTTCTTTTGTAATTTGGGGAAAAATCCTAGAGCTTCTTCCCTTTCAGGGTCACCTTCCAATTTGCTGGCATTGGAAGAGTGGCTTCAAGAACGGAAGAATATCTGGACCCGCGTTCAGGAAATTCTCAAAACCACGGGCTTGAGATATAAGCGATTTGCCGATCGTCGTAGGTCACAGGAACCAGTTCTACAGGTGGGTGATCTAGTTTGGGTCTCCACCAAAAATATTGCACTCCGTCAACCGTCTAGTAAATTAGGGCCTAAGTTCATTGGTCCCTTTCCTATTATTAAGAAGTTGAATAATGTGTCTTTTAAAATTCAACTCCCGCCGGCCATGAAAATACCCAATTCCTTCCATGTTTCCCTGTTAAAACCGGCTAAGAATTCTCCTATTGCCGGTCCTTCGCCAATTCTCGTTGATAATGAGCCAGAATATGAAGTGAATAAGATCTTGGATTCACGTAAAATGCGTAATTCTTTGCAGTATTTAGTGGACTGGGTGGGCTATGGTCCGGAGGAAAGATGCTGGGTAGCAGCAAGGGACGTTCATGCCAAGGCTCTTGTAAAGAAGTTTCATCGTGACAATCCGGAAAAACCAGGTGAGGGTCCGGAGGCCCCTCGTGAAGGGGGGGGGGGGGGGGTAGTGTCACGAATCCTCGCTTACCTGGGCCCCGTTCCAGCGCTGGTCCTGGGCACCCGGCTGCAGCTACAGCGTCTGTTCGGCGGCCGCGGCGAGCGGCGGCGGCGGCTGGCGCGCACTCCGGCTCCGCTCTCGGCCATCCCCGCTCCCGTCTCCTTCCGTCACTTGCTCGTGCGCGCGGACACGTTCTTCTTATGCCCTCCGGCGGCGCTGCTCTCAGCGCGGCCGCCGGAGGTAACTGTCAGCCGTATTGCACGTCCAGGCAGGGGAGGGACTCCTCCCTCTCCTTCTGTTTGGGCCAATGAGCCCTGGTATCACACTGTGGGCCAATGAGCCCAGGTAGGGACAGTTTTGGCTATTAGATGGGCACTCCTCTTGCTGGCCAATCACTACTGTGATCCTGTGTGCACCAATCACTATACCTTCTCTCTCTGGTCTGTCCCTATAAAGCTCTTTCCCCCTCAGTTGCCTGTTGCCTGTGATAGCGCTCAGTACCTTGTCTTGTGAAATTATTGATCCCGTTTGCCGACCACCACCTGAACCGACCATTCTCGATCTGAACCCCTGTTGCCGACCACCGCCTGTACCGACTATTCTTGATCTGAAACCCTGTTGCCGACCTCCGCTTTGAACCTTGACCACGAGTTGCCTAATCCTTTGTACCGCCACGATCTCTGTCTTCCCGCTGTTGACCTCTGGCCTGTCTCTGGACTTCCGTCACCCACGCTCTTGCTATTGGTTCTCCAGACCTCCCACATATAAGCTTACATCCTTTGAGCCATTAAGTCCTGGGGGCAACCGATCCCGGGTAGGCGTTTCTTGCGTCCCGGCAAGCGGGGGCTCCTACAGGTGAAGCTGGCTGTGGAGATTGGGGGTTGTGAGCTTATCAAGAGGGCTGGAGTTACCCCGAGCATGACAGTAAGCATCCACAGGCATCTCTGCATGTATCTGTGCAGAGAGATCCATGCTTTCTTTTCTAAGCAGATCTATTAGCATATGTAAGCATCCATAGGCATCTCTGCATGTATCTTTGCAGAGAGATCCATGCTTTCTCTTCTAAGCAGATCTATTAGCATATGTAAGCATACATAGGCATCTCTGCGTGTATCTGTGCAGATAGATCCATGCTTTCTCTTCTAAGCAGATATATTAGCATATGTAAGCATACATAGGCATCTCTGCATGTATCTGTGCAGATAGATCCATGCTTTCTCTTCTAAGCAGATCTATTAGCATATGTAACATACATAGGCATCTCTGCATGTATCTGTGCAGATAGATCCATGCTTTCTCTTCTAAGCAGATCTATTAGCATATGTAAGCATCCATAGGCATCTCTGCATGTATCTGTGCAGATAGATCCATGCTTTCTCTTCTAAGCAGATCTATTAGCATATGTAAGCATACATAGGCATCTCTGCGTGTATCTGTGCAGATAGATCCATGCTTTCTCTTCTAAGCAGATCTATTAGCATATGTAAGCATACATAGGCCTCTCTGCGTGTATCTGTGCAGATAGATCCATGCTTTCTCTTCTAAGCAGATCTATTAGCATATGTAAGCATACATAGGCATCTCTGCGTGTATCTGTGCAGATAGATCCATGCTTTCTCTTCTAAGCAGATCTATTAGCATATGTAAGCATACATAGGCATCTCTGCGTGTATCTGTGCAGATAGATCCATGCTTTCTCTTCTAAGCAGATCTATTAGCATATGTAAGCATACATAGGCATCTCTGCATGTATCTGTGCAGATAGATCCATGCTTTCTCTTCTAAGCAGATCTATTAGCATATGTAAGCATACATAGGCATCTCTGCGTGTATCTGTGCAGATAGATCCATGCTTTCTCTTCTAAGCAGATCTATTAGCATATGTAAGCATACATAGACATCTCTGCGTGTATCTGTGCAGATAGATCCATGCTTTCTCTTCTAAGCAGATCTATTAGCATATGTAAGCATACATAGGCATCTCTGCATGTATCTGTGCAGATAGATCCATGCTTTCTCTTCTAAGCAGATCAATTAGCATATGTAAGCATACATAGGCATCTCTGCATGTATCTGTGCAGATAGATCCATGCTTTCTCTTCTAAACAGATCAATTAGCATATGTAAGCATACATAGGCATCTCTGCATGTATCTGTGCAGATAGATCCATGCTTTCTCTTCTAAGCAGATCTATTAGCATATGTAAGCATACATAGGCATCTCTGCGTGTATCTGTGCAGATAGATCCATGCTTTCTCTTCTAAGCAGATCTATTAGCATATGTAAGCATACATAGGCATCTCTGCATGTATCTGTGCAGAGAGATCCATGCTTTCTCTTCTAAGCAGATATATTAGCATATGTAAGCATACATAGGCATCTCTGCATGTATCTGTGCAGATAGATCCATGCTTTCTCTTCTAAGCAGATCTATTAGCATATGTAAGCATACATAGGCATCTCTGCGTGTATCTGTGCAGATAGATCCATGCTTTCTCTTCTAAGCAGATCTATTAGCATATGTAAGCATCCATAGGCATCTCTGCATGTATATGTGCAGATAGATCCATGTTTTCTCTTCTAAGCAGATCTATTAGCATATGTAAGCATATATAGGCATCTCTGCGTGTATCTGTGCAGATAGATCCATGCTTTCTCTTCTAAGCAGATCTATTAGCATATGTAAGCATATATAGGCATCTCTGCGTGTATCTGTGCAGATAGATCCATGCTTTCTCCTCTAAGCAGATATATTAGCATATGTAAGCATACATAGGCATCTCTGCATGTATCTGTGCAGATAGATCCATGTTTTCTCTTCTAAGCAGATCTATTAGCATATGTAAGCATCCATAGGCATCTCTGCATGTATATGTGCAGATAGATCCATGCTTTCTCTTCTAAGCAGATCTATTAGCATATGTAAGCATCCATAGGCATCTCTGCATGTATATGTGCAGATAGATCCATGCTTTCTCTTCTAAGCAGATCTATTAGCATATGTAAGCATCCATAGGCATCTCTGCATGTATATGTGCAGATAGATCCATGCTTTCTCTTCTAAGCAGATCTATTAGCATATGTAAGCATACATAGGCATCTCTGCATGTATCTGTGCAGATAGATCCATGCTTTCTCTTCTAAGCAGATCTATTAGCATATGTAAGCATCCATAGGCATCTCTGCATGTATCTGTGCAGATAGATCCATGCTTTCTCTTCTAAGCAGATCTATTAGCATATGTAAGCATATATAGGCATCTCTGCGTGTATCTGTGCAGATAGATCCATGCTTTCTCCTCTAAGCAGATATATTAGCATATGTAAGCATACATAGGCATCTCTGCATGTATCTGTGCAGATAGATCCATGTTTTCTCTTCTAAGCAGATCTATTAGCATATGTAAGCATCCATAGGCATCTCTGCATGTATATGTGCAGATAGATCCATGCTTTCTCTTCTAAGCAGATCTATTAGCATATGTAAGCATCCATAGGCATCTCTGCATGTATATGTGCAGATAGATCCATGCTTTCTCTTCTAAGCAGATCTATTAGCATATGTAAGCATCCATAGGCATCTCTGCATGTATATGTGCAGATAGATCCATGCTTTCTCTTCTAAGCAGATCTATTAGCATATGTAAGCATCCATAGGCATCTCTGCATGTATATGTGCAGATAGATCCATGCTTTCTCTTCTAAGCAGATCTATTAGCATATGTAAGCATCCATAGGCATCTCTGCGTGTATCTGTGCAGATAGATCCATGTTTTCTCTTCTAAGCAGATCTATTAGCATATGTAAGCATCCATAGGCATCTCTGCATGTATCTGTGCAGATAGATCCATGCTTTCTCTTCTAAGCAGATCTATTAGCATATGTAAGCATATATAGGCATCTCTGCGTGTATCTGTGCAGATAGATCCATGCTTTCTCCTCTAAGCAGATATATTAGCATATGTAAGCATACATAGGCATCTCTGCATGTATCTGTGCAGATAGATCCATGTTTTCTCTTCTAAGCAGATCTATTAGCATATGTAAGCATCCATAGGCATCTCTGCATGTATATGTGCAGATAGATCCATGCTTTCTCTTCTAAGCAGATCTATTAGCATATGTAAGCATACATAGGCATCTCTGAGTGTATATGTGCAGATAGATCCATCCTTTCTTTTCTAAGCAGATATATTAGCATATGTAAGCATACATAGGCATCACTGCATGTATCTGTGCAGATAGATCCATGCTTTCTCTTCTAAGCAGATCTATTAGCATATGTAAGCATACATAGGCATCTCTGCGTGTATCTGTGCAGATAGATCCATGCTTTCTCTTCTAAGCAGATCTATTAGCATATGTAAGCATACATAGGCATCTCTGCGTGTATCTGTGCAGATAGATCCATGCTTTCTCTTCTAAGCAGATCTATTAGCATATGTAAGCATCCATAGGCATCTCTGCGTGTATCTGTGCAGATAGATCCATGCTTTCTCTTCTAAGCAGATCTATTAGCATATGTAAGCATACATAGGCATCTCTGCGTGTATCTGTGCAGATAGATCCATGCTTTCTCTTCTAAGCAGATCTATTAGCATATGTAAGCATACATAGGCCTCTCTGCATGTATCTGTGCAGATAGATCCATGCTTTCTCTTCTAAGCAGATCTATTAGCATATGTAAGCATACATAGGCATCTCTGCATGTATCTGTGCAGATAGATCAATGCTTTCTCTTCTAAGCAGATATATTAGCATATGTAAGCATCCATAGGCATCTCTGCGTGTATCTGTGCAGATAGATCCATGCTTTCTCTTCTAAGCAGATCTATTAGCATATGTAAGCATACATAGGCATCTCTGCATGTATCTGTGCAGATAGATCCATCCTTTCTTTTCTAAGCAGATCTATTAGCATATGTAAGCATACATAGGCATCTCTGTGTGTATCTGTGCAGATAGATCCATGCTTTCTCTTCTAAGCAGATCTATTAGCATATGTAAGCATACATAGGCATCTCTGCATGTATCTGTGCAGATAGATCCATGCTTTCTCTTCTAAGCAGATCTATTAGCATATGTAAGCATACATAGGCATCTCTGCGTGTATCTGTGCAGATAGATCCATCCTTTCTTTTCTAAGCAGATCTATTAGCATATGTAAGCATACATAGGCATCTCTGTGTGTATCTGTGCAGATAGATCCATGCTTTCTCTTCTAAGCAGATCTATTAGCATATGTAAGCATACATAGGCATCTCTGCATGTATCTGTGCAGATAGATCCATGCTTTCTCTTCTAAGCAGATCTATTAGCATATGTAAGCATACATAGGCATCTCTGCGTGTATCTGTGCAGATAGATCCATGCTTTCTCTTCTAAGCAGATCTATTAGCATATGTAAGCATACATAGGCATCTCTGCGTGTATCTGTGCAGATAGATCCATGCTTTCTCTTCTAAGCAGATCTATTAGCATATGTAAGCATACATAGGCATCTCTGCATGTATCTGTGCAGATCGATCCATGCTTTCTCTTCTAAGCAGATCTATTAGCATATGTAAGCATACATAGGCATCTCTGCATGTATATGTGCAGATAGATCCATGCTTTCTCTTCTAAGCAGATCTATTAGCATATGTAAGCATACATAGGCATCTCTGCGTGTATCTGTGCAGATAGATCCATGCTTTCTCTTCTAAGCAGATCTATTAGCATATGTAAGCATACATAGGCATCTCTGCATGTATCTGTGCAGATAGATCCATGCTTTCTCTTCTAAGCAGATCTATTAGCCTATGTAAGCATACATAGGCATCTCTGCATGTATCTGTGCAGACAGATCCATGCTTTCTCTTCTAAGCAGATCTATTAGCATATGTAAGCATACATAGGCATCTCTGCATGTATCTGTGCAGAGAGATCCATGCTTTCTCTTCTAAGCAGATCTATTAGCATATGTAAGCATACATAGGCATCTCTGCATGTATCTGTGCAGAGAGATCCATGCATTCTCTTCTAAGAAGATCTATTAGCATATGTAAGCATACATAGGCATCCCTGCATGTATCTGTGCAGAGAGATCCATACTTTCTATTCTAAGCAGATCTATTAGCATATGTAAGCATCCATAGGCATCTCTGCATGTATCTGTGCAGATAGATACATGCTTCTTATGTAAGCAGGTATGTATCCATAGGCAACCCTGCATTTATATATTCACACAGATCTGCCATTTTTATAAGAACATATATTTGTATGCTGTTAAATGGGCTCTATACCATCTATAGGCATCACAGCTTGGACATGCTCGCACAGCTTGAAAGACTTCCCATGCATTTTCAAATGTGATATATGCAGATATTCACATGCAAACATGCGTTTGCATACATGCGAAACTGTTTTTGTACACATGGGATTGACACCAAAAGAATATATATTCACACAATGTTGAATCAGTCCTATAATCACAGGACACACTAAGAAGCAAGAGTAGAAGGTCAGTGATACAACCACTCGGAAATGATCAGGGCTTGGGAGGGACAGAGCAATAGGGAGTCGGGGCGCACTCATGGAACCCACTGAAAAGCAGGACTTCTGCTCGTAGACAGGACTTGCTGAGAAACAAAACAAATAGAAAATACTGACTAGGTAGTCCCTATAAGAAACAAGATTGGAGTCTGTAAGTGTAGCAGCAACCTATTGTGAATACACAATGAAAATACAATAAGAACAAAACTACATGGAATGTATCATGTGAAATATCTGTCTAGTTACATGACCAATGACTTTCAGATCTTCAAACATGCTAAAGAGGTGAAGTGGCTTGTAATCTCATTGAGTCAAGAAACAGGGATGGCTAAATTAGGGTACACTGTTATGAAGGGAGAAGGAGCACCTACTGATACTGTATACAGGTGACAACATCTCACTCATCACAAGGAATCCCAAATGTTTCACTAGTGACAAAACAGATATGAAACTGTCCAGTGGCACCCTATAGGAAGATTCTAAATTCTCAGATATCAGAATTATGCCTGATCTACACCATATAATACACATGACCTGCCTATAAACAGAAATTATATATATAAATATGAATGAATTATTTTTCAAGTACTTGCAAAACATAGAGCAAAACATAAGGCAAAACATAAAGCAAAACAGCTCATATCATAGTTAGTAATGAGCCAGAGCAGAATCTATCCAGTTCAGATAATTTTGGAAGATTTTAAAAAAATACTCACCATTGGCGCTTCTTCTTTCAATTGTTTCCCGACGTACAACGTCATCTCTGCAGGCCCGTTGGTTTAGGGGCTTCCTCCTGGTCTGGCAGGCTGTGATCTTCTGATGCCACAAAGGGGCTACTGTATACCTGGAAGAATGCCAGGCCCATTCTGAGGGGCACTGGGCTCTTCTGAACCCTCCTGGGTTGAGAGTAAGGGTAATGAGGTTGGAGGGTTCAGCAAGTAAAACAAAACACCACCACAAATATTTTATTAATCTAAATTTCACTTTAATCACCCCACATACGTCTTATGACCCATGCCTGGTACCTTTTTTGACGCCAGCAAAAGAAGCCTATAAAAGATGCCCTGTCGTCATCTGGAGTTAAAGTGAGACCAAAACCCACATTTTTAACTTGCATCCCCTGAATTGCACCCCCCCCCCCCCATGAATAGTAACTTTTTCCTATTTTTACTGCTCTCACTTCACTCTAATCCCAGATAATGGCACTTGTTTTAGCTATAAAGCTCCACCTCCTCCATTCACTGCTACTGCTGTGTGTGGCTATGATGTCATTGCCTCACTTATGCAATGACTAATCACCTGCAATCCTACAGAGAAGGGGAACAAAACATCAGTGTATCAGGGCAATTTGATAAGCAAAAATATCCATTTCTAGTTCTACACCCTAAGAATAGAGTATCGGCAGGGGCTTTGGTCAAATGTATTTCACAAGTTTAGTGGGTTTTGGTCCACTTTAAGGGGAACACAGGTTCTCCCAGCCTCCGTCTTTGGCATCCAGCCAAGGGTAATGTCCATAGCCAGGGAGGGAAGCTTTTATACTACTAGAATCTCCCCATGTAACTCTTACATCACTGGAGGGGAGGGGAATGGATGGGGATTACCCAGAATGCTCTGCCTCTGTGGTATAAAAGCTAAGGCCATTACCTTTAACTGGGTGCCAAAGCCGCAGTCTGACATCAGAAGATCACAACCCGCTGGACCAGGAGGGATCCCTCCACCAGGCCTGCCTTCAGAGAGGATGCCACCAGTCGGGAGAAGAAACAGGGATGGCTAAATTAGGGTACACTGTTATGAAGGGAGAAGGAGCACCTACTGATACTGTATACAGGTGACAACATCTCACTCATCACAAGGAATCCCAAATGTTTCACTAGTGACAAAACAGATATGAAACTGTCCAGTGGCACCCTATAGGAAGATTCTAAATTCTCAGATATCAGAATTATGCCTGATCTACACCATATAATACACATGACCTGCCTATAAACAGAAATTATATATATAAATATGAATGAATTATTTTTCAAGTACTTGCAAAACATAGAGCAAAACATAAGGCAAAACATAAAGCAAAACAGCTCATATCATAGTTAGTAATGAGCCAGAGCAGAATCTATCCAGTTCAGATAATTTTGGAAGATTTTAAAAAAATACTCACCATTGGCGCTTCTTCTTTCAATTGTTTCCCGACGTACAACGTCATCTCTGCAGGCCCGTTGGTTTAGGGGCTTCCTCCTGGTCTGGCAGGCTGTGATCTTCTGATGCCACAAAGGGGCTACTGTATACCTGGAAGAATGCCAGGCCCATTCTGAGGGGCACTGGGCTCTTCTGAACCCTCCTGGGTTGAGAGTAAGGGTAATGAGGTTGGAGGGTTCAGCAAGTAAAACAAAACACCACCACAAATATTTTATTAATCTAAATTTCACTTTAATCACCCCACATACGTCTTATGACCCATGCCTGGTACCTTTTTTGACGCCAGCAAAAGAAGCCTATAAAAGATGCCCTGTCGTCATCTGGAGTTAAAGTGAGACCAAAACCCACATTTTTAACTTGCATCCCCTGAATTGCACCCCCCCCCCCCCCATGAATAGTAACTTTTTCCTATTTTTACTGCTCTCACTTCACTCTAATCCCAGATAATGGCACTTGTTTTAGCTATAAAGCTCCACCTCCTCCATTCACTGCTACTGCTGTGTGTGGCTATGATGTCATTGCCTCACTTATGAAATGACTAATCACCTGCAATCCTACAGAGAAGGGGAACAAAACATCAGTGTATCAGGGCAATTTGATAAGCAAAAATATCCATTTCTAGTTCTACACCCTAAGAATAGAGTATCGGCAGGGGCTTTGGTCAAATGTATTTCACAAGTTTAGTGGGTTTTGGTCCACTTTAAGGGGAACACAGGTTCTCCCAGCCTCCGTCTTTGGCATCCAGCCAAGGGTAATGTCCATAGCCAGGGAGGGAAGCTTTTATACTACTAGAATCTCCCCATGTAACTCTTACATCACTGGAGGGGAGGGGAATGGATGGGGATTACCCAGAATGCTCTGCCTCTGTGGTATAAAAGCTAAGGCCATTACCTTTAACTGGGTGCCAAAGCCGCAGTCTGACATCAGAAGATCACAACCCGCTGGACCAGGAGGGATCCCTCCACCAGGCCTGCCTTCAGAGAGGATGCCACCAGTCGGGAGAAGAAAGAAAGAAGAAAAGGTGATGGGGATTTTTTTTTCACTTGTTGTGAACTGGTAAGTGATCCCATGCCATTTAGGAAATCCTTATGACCCCAGGGGAGACAGCACTACATGTTACAATTACCCTTTGCCTGGAATGTCACTTTAACCCTAACCCAAAAGCAAATTTGTCCTGACCCAGTTGAAGTACAAAAATGTACAGGTCCCACTGCAAGCAAAGAGTTGGGAGTAAATCTTCACAGATGGCAAACAAAAAATGACAATCCTAAGCTTTGCCTACTTTAACATAAACAAACACTTTTTTCTTCTGCAGTTGGGATTTATTTACAACATTATGGCCATGATTCAAAAAACTTTCCTTACAGTATCCCCTGGAAATAAGGCCTGTATTCATGCTTTATTTCTGAATGCCATAAGTTGTGATTCAGCAAAGAGGAGATGTGAAAAGCTTGATTCAAACCTAAAACCTTCACTGACATGTACAAGTAAATCCCAAGTGCTACAGTCTTTGCCTGCCTGTCCGGAAAGCACTTCGAAGTGTATTTATAAGCTCCTAGAATATTCCCTTATCTATAAGCCCCACCTTTTTTTGTCTCATGCTTTATTCTGAAACAAAGTATGAATATGGTCCTTATTTTCAAGGGATATTTTCGGAAAATCTGAATCAAGACCTATTTCTCATTTTTTCAGTGTAGAAACCCTTTGAAAATGTGACATTAGGCCACCTGGATATCCTCAATTCACATTAAGTAAAATGATTTTACAGAGTGACAGGATGTTAATATTCATTTAGCATTGATATATATTAACCTTTGTTCTTTTCATTTCAGTGTGCATCTCTAGATGGCAAATGTTCCAGAACTTGCGATGATGATGTAAGTCTATATAAGCAATACAGTCATATATATGTATATGTTACAGATGGTGAAGCTAGCCTCTTTAGTAAAATACCTGTATATGAAATACATTTCATCTACACAATCACACTGTTTATTTAATACATTCAATCATTGGTGGCTCAGTGGCCCTGTGGAGATGGGAGTGCAAATTACCAATCAACTAGCAAAAGAAAACAGTTCAGTGATAGCCGTCCCCTCTAGATGATGTTACCTGAGGCGCCCATCTCACTTGGCCTCATTACAGGTGCCCCCCAGATCCTCCCTTATCTTTTCTCATTGTGAAAGGACTAGATTCAAAACAATGGGATTGATTCAGTGCCATCTGAAAAAACTCACTTCTTTTTTAGGAGAGACAACTGCCATTCACTTTCATTGTCTACCTTGGGGCTGATTCATCACCAGGTGAGAATTTACATACGGTTGTTGAATCAGCCCCAAGGTAGACAATGAAAGTGAGTGGCAGTTTTCTATCCTAAAAATGGAGTGAGTTTTCTCACCTGAATCGCCCCATATGCACAACTAAATAGGGTGCTGAATTGAGGTAAAAAATCTTGAGAGACAACCTTTCTTTTTGAAAGAAAGTAAAAAACTGTACAATTGTTTTGTGTCTGTTTTTTGCTATTTATAGTACCCAAAGGCTTTTGCACCGGTCATTACATAAAAAGCAGAGCGCTGTGCTAAAGCACTTCGGGAACCCAAACTAGAGGGTTTATTTAAGAAATGGCCACGTAGTGCCAGATGAGTGTCATATGAGTGTCAGGTGAATGTCAGGTTCCAGTGAAAACGGTGTATTTATCAAGTCAAAAATCCAGAGCGCCTGTGAGCCAGAGTGCCAGGTAGTGTCCCATCTATCATCAGCGCTGGTGATGCGATAAGTGCTGGCGCTGAGTTTCCTACAGGACCAGGCTCTCACCCAGCACTGTGTGGCCTGATCCCATATATTTCAATTGGCTGGGATGGTTATAATTATTTCAGCATTTTTGGGGGGCTGTGCATGTGACACGGGATCCTTGGGCTGGTTGGGACTATTTTTGAATGAATTTTTAGGACTTTTGTGTTATGCTGCAACCTTTTGGTTTTGGCTGTGAGAAAGCTATGTCATGATTTTCCAGTGTCCCTAATGTAATTCCTTTTAAATTTTTATTTATTTATTTAATTCCAGGACCCTAAAAAATTAAAATTGGGATTTCAACAGGCGTTGTGTGCCCTAACTCCCATTTTTTCAGTGTCTCTGGGAGAGCTATGTATTTTTTTTAATATATTGTGTTACTAGCGCATAGGCATATAGCAGCTGGGCTTTGCAAACACTGCCCGGCCGGGAGCACCTCAGCTGACAGCGTCGCGAGCCTGAAGCTGACGCTGTGGTGCGGGCGCTGCTGAGCATCTTGGACGAGGCGCTCAAGTGCCGCCTGCACCTATAATAATAAATTAGCCTCCCTGTGAGTATGTAGTCCAGCCATAGGCTTTAGTTAGTGGTAAATCAGAATGCCCCTAGAGACCTTTTAGACCTATTCAGACTTTAAAGGAAGTAAAGAAGGCAAAAAGGGATTCTTATTTCACTAAAAACAATATTATATTTAAAGCGTCATGTAGCTTTTCATACTGATCCTTTACATGCATAAAAAGTGGATTCTTCGTTTAGACAGTAAAAGGGCAGCTCTCTCTTTCCTATTATCTCCTTTTCTCACAATGTTTGGTCTAGCATATAGTTTGTAACGTTCCCTGTAGAGTATTTTTTTTAATTTGTCTGTAATTATACCTTGTACAACGCTAAGGAAAAAGATGGCAATATATAAAAAAACGATAATAATAATAATAATAATAAAAGTAAGAATCTACTCTAGAAAATCATTACTTGGCTAAAAGAGACCTTAGAAATGTTCAGGGGTCTTACCTTTATCCAATATCTTGGGGCTTTCCAATGACTCAAAAATAAATTTCAAATGACTACTTAGGGTCAATATAGCCCCAGGTTTAAATAGATTACTTCTTATGTTTTATTTTTCGCCTAAAGTGCACTTTTTTACAAATTGTGTTGAAGTGACCCCTCTGACCTGCCTGGGACTACTCTGTGCCATTCTAAAACATTTTATCCTAACAGTCCCAAACATTGTGATTTCTGAGGCTCTGATATGGTTGCACAACACATTGGTCCCAAGAAGCTTGAATAATGCAGCACGTGAAGCATCTGTCATTAATTATTGCATTTGGAATTACAAAGAAAATACTTAACCACTAGGAGAAAAAAGTGCAGATTGTTTTGGTCTTTGATGTTAACTAATGAGCAGATTGCAAAGATTGTCTTTACGTCAGACACATTAATGCTTTTAACTCCACTCTTTAAATATCTTAAAGGGTAGTTCCACTTTCCAGTTACCATTATTGTGTGTCAATATGGTATAATCAAGGTGCTAAGCTTAGCTTTTATTTTGTTTTTTTTTTCTATTTGTTTGCAACTTTGTGTTATAAAAGAAAACAGTTTTTCCCTAGCAACAATGTGTTTACTTTAACAATGTACATCAAAGTGGTGTATTAAAAGTACAGATCAGAGACTTCCTGACTCTAGCTTGCTAGTCATTTGATTGGCTTGCTAGTCATTTGATTGGCAGACCGTCAAACAGTCAAAAATGGCTTAAACCAGAGGAACACAACAAATCATGAAGATATGCATTCCTTCCCAGGACAATTTAGCTTGCAGCACATAAAATGTACCCTTTTCTAACTCCTGCTGGGGTCAATTTTAAAAACAAGATGGGTGGGGATGCATTTGCAAGGCCACCTAACAACAGGAAGTGCTGCTGGGCTTCCTGTTACTGAGCATTGTCAGTTATGTCAGTTGGAAGTGGAAGCTCCAAAATGGCGCTACCTTTCTTTTCCAACTGTGCCAGGCTGCTGTTCCGGTTTAACTACTTTTTGCTATAATTTAACCACTTCAGATGGGAGGAAAACAATCTTGTGTTACAGTAGCTAAAGGGTTAGGGTCAGTTGGGGAAGTAAAATACTGCAGCTTTGCCAATGCTGCGAATGAGCTCTCCTGTTACAGTGGAAGAATTCTGGGAGTTGTAGTAAGAAAGGATACTAACAGCAGCATGCTGATGTTAAATCACAGGTATGGGAGCACAAGCCTAACACAACTTTTTTTTCACATTCCATAATAGAAAAAATCCCTTTTTGTCTTTTTTGTCCATTCAGACCATTTATCTGGCAATCCATTAACCCCCTTCCCAAAATGGTTTAAAGGGAATCTATCACCAGGAAAGCTCAGGATGGAAGTTGGAGGCTTAGTGCATGCATCAACATATAGGCCTCTATTGAAACTAATAGACTGCTGTCCTGTTTTTTGTATAAAGTCAGGACATTTATGCATTTTTTAACCCAATTTTTTATTGATTTTCAAATAGAAATATTGAAGAACAGTAAGTTAGCATAATCAAAAAGAGTCAAAAAGTCTTAAAGCAGAACAAAATGCACCCTGCAGTCTATGAGACTCCAGGGTCAGCTGATTCCCTCTCCCTGGGGCATCCCAAACTTAGATGCCCCACTCTGTGAAACCTGCCTAAGCCAAAACCAAATCAGGGTGCAACACGGGACCAAAACCTGGGTTAGTGAAATTCCCGGGTGTGGGTCCACTTTAATGACATTCCAATCACCGTTTTATATATATAGAGCATCGGACCAATGCCGACAGGCACTGGTCCCTTTTGCAGCCCCTGTGTTGTTGAGAGTGCTGGTAATAGGGCAAGGGTACCTGCAAGCCACACTCTGGTATGTTCTGACAGGTAGCTTTCAAGTCCCCTACCATTCGAACTAGTGCTCTTCCTGGGCTCTGATGAAGGTCATAGGGGCTGGTAATGCATCAGGACCAGGGGTCCCTATTCTTGCTGTTACAGGCTGGTTAGTGCATGGAGAGCATTTTTGTAAAATATATGTAAATGCAATATGTCTGAATATATTTTTAGGATCCCAAAATCTATTAATGTCAGCCGCTGCACGCGTGTGAGCATGGAGGAGTGCATTTTAGTTGGGTTTTTGGCGCCCTTGGTAGTTGGCGCCCTGGGCAATAGCTTACCCCGCACGTAGCAAGAAATGGCCCTGCTTGTTGTGAGCTGTCACAACAAGCTGTTGTGGATCTAAAAGCTTTGGTACTTCACTAGCTTTGGATGAATCTTCAACCCTGTCATTGATGCTATTGCTCAAAAACATATTTTATTTCTTTTTGGGAACAATAAGGGACATCATGTTGTAGAGTGTGAGTGCTGGATGCAGTGGAGTCAAATCCCGATAGACATTAGTGTTGTAACAGGAACTGGCTTTACTGGAACATAAATGCAGTAATAGAATGTCAGCTTAACATGATGCCTAACACAGACAGGAAAAAGGGGTGATAGAGTGCAACTGTATATACAGGAAAAACAACACAGCTGAAAAATGCATAGAAAGACTACACATAATAATTGGTAACAGTGCCATCTACTGTCATCGTTTGTCAAAACTGTAAACTGCAGTCAATCTGGCATAAGTCCCAGAATCACATTCAGAGACAAGTAGAAGCAGCAGTTAGGGGCTTGGTAAGGATATCTTCTGTCATGTCCTCAGTAGGGCAGTTAAGTAACTCAAGAAGTCCCTTGTTCCGGTCTTGGTCTCAACGTGCTGACTTAGTATTTCCATTTCATCCCCTTCTTACTCATAACAAGCTAAGATTTCAACCATATAAATTAAAATATAGATTCATCTGTTGAACATTTTCTTTGTGTATAAGCAGGGGTCTGCTTTACTCCTCTGAATTTCCTCATGTGTAAGCATCTCATTTATTTTCATATTCCATGCTTTGGTGGCTTGCTTTAGACCATATATACAACTCTGAAGTTTGCATACTAGGTCTTGCCTTTGTTCATCTTTGAATCCTGGTGGTTGTTCCATGTAGATGTCTTCTGTTAACTTGCCATGTAGAAATGCGACTGTCAGCAAAGTCCTTATTGTAGCATGTCGACTACTGGAGCAAAAGTCTCATCATAGTCCTCTTCATATTTTTGAGAATATCCCTTGGCTATGAGTATTGCTTTGTATAGCTTCACTGTGCCATCTGCATTGTACTGCATTGTACTTGTACTGCATTGTACTTCCCTTTAAAAGTCCTTTGAAAAGCCTAGAGTTTTCCTTCCAGGTGGTAGTTCTGTAAGTGTCCATGTTTTAGTGTCATGCATGGGTTGTATCTCTTCCTTTGCTGCCTTTATCTGCCTCATTGGGTCACTGTTCATATTGAGTTTTCTCCACTGTTCTGCAAATAGGTGGCTGTCATTGCAGCCTCACCCCAATATTTTTGTGGCAGTCCAGAGTCTTTCAGCATACATCTGATCATTTCAGTCAGAGTTCTGTTCTTTCTTTCAGTCACTCCATTTTTCTCTGGTGTGTATGTCCTTTGATGCTCTATTCCACTCTGCTTTAAGTACTCCTGTAATTTGTGTCCAGTAAATTCACCTCCATTATTACTCCAAAGTCTGAGATGTTTTCTCTAAAACTTGTTACTTGTCTTTACTACTTAGGTAAGTCACTGTGTATCTTGAATAGTCATCTGTAAAAGTCACTATGTGTCCGTTGCCTCCAAGTGTAGGTGGGTTTAGGGGACCACATATACACTGTGAACTAGGTCAAGTGGTCTTGAAGCTCTATTCTAACTGACTTTAGGAAGAGTTGCTTTTGTAGCCTTGGATTTGATGGAACATTCACATTTAACAGTAACTGGACAAGGGAGATACTGTAAGATCCTTCGTCATATTCCTTTTTTGTAGTTCCTGTATGCATTCTGGGTTATGTATTCTGGGTGTCTATGATCTAATTGCCTGTGCCATCTGTGTATACATTCCTTCTGTTTATGGGTGCATAGTCTCACCTTTTCCATCACTGTGTTAAGGTGATACAGATGGTCATCCAGCTTGGCTCTAACTATGGTCTGCTTGCTGTCTAGGATAGAATAATTGTCACCTTGGAATTTAACAGTGAGTCCCTTGGCTATTAGACACTTCACAGATAAAAGTCCTCCTTCCAGATGAGGAACATTAGGCTCATTCTTTACTGGTATGGCTAAATTGTATGCCGCATTGGGTTCCATGCCCATATCACTCTGCATGTATTTTTACGCCCATCTACAAGGCAAATACTTTTCAGATCAAGTTCTGTGAAAAAGCTTCTGTTACTTGACGGCTTGATACCAAGTCAATGCATCAACCTTAAAAAGTATGTTTGCCTGTCACTTTAAATGTGGTATTCCAGTTCCCTTCACATGGATCAGAGATTGAAGCTTTGACTTTCTGTTTAGTAAAAGAGGGACGCTGCCTCATTTGCTCTGCTTTCCATATAGTACAGTGTCTCTTTATGTGTGCCTGTTTGTTGCATCTAAAGCACACCCTGGTTTCCCTACTGTGTATCTTTGTGTCTGTAACTTTAAGGGCAGTTCTGGTGTCAGTCTCTGTGGAGTCATGCGCAAGCTTCTTTCTTCGCTCATCTATGAGCCTGGTCTTTACAAATGCTAGTGTAACATCTGCCTCAGGCCTTGTTTCCAGCACATTAATCACTGCAGTATATGTATCAGCTAACTGCACAACAAAATGGTGGTGACATGACTGTTATATTCTCAAAAACTGATCTGAGTTGTGAGATCACTTCCACTTGGTATCTATATGCTTTTGCATGTCCTTCTCTCTAAGCCTCATTTTGTAAAGTTTCGTTAGCAGAAACAACTTAAACAGCTGTTCAAGCTGGATCTCTCATGCAGTCTTTTCAGTACATCCCACATGCCTTTCGATGTATTCTCTTTGTGTATGTGAATAAGCTGATCATCTTCAACTAGGTTTTATTAAATTTTTTTTTGAATTTATTCAATCTTCTGGAGCATGAAAAGAGTAATCAGTATTACTTATCGCTCAGTTCCAGCTGTATATTACCACTAGCAGCTTATCACTATTTAGCCTGGCTGTAATTTATTGCAATAGGCACACAAGTACCTGGGCCATCAGCAGTGATTCCTTTGGCTTGATCTACCAGTTTCTCCATCCGTCTCACAACACATATCACAATACAACTCGGCATAACAAGGGATAAGAATGGACACATCTGTATAGTCATGGGCTTATATACCATAGAGGCAGGGTAGGCAACTGCTACTGGGCCCAAGACAGAAGGGTCCAAATGCAAGCTGTCTTTGCCCTGCCTTGCAGCACCATTGGACTGGGGCCACAGCTGTATGCAGTGTTGGTGCACTGTCTACAAAGAGCTGCATAAGTACTACGATACAACACACGTTTTCCCCTGGAACCCTTTGTATAGGGCACTTGGAGAAACAAGTACCCGGAAAAGAAATTTACCTCACTGGGCCCCACCAACCCGGGGCCCATAGCGCACCAACCATACCTTTGACAGTGTGGGACTGGGATGCCTAATGATGCTGCTGCTGTTCCATACAGGTATGTACCATGCTGTGCCTCTACCATACCAGCAGGCAGTGCCCCCTCCCATGACCTTCAACACTAACAGTGGCCCTTATTCATCAGCAAAAAGATGGATTCCTGGGATAAAGGTGTCCCCAATGGAGTTGGTGCCCAAGGCGATCTCCCTGCTTGCCCTCTCCTAGAAACTGCCCTGCTGGGGCCCACCAGAAGAACGGACTTTGGGGACCCAACTTACAGAGGCATCCAGCATTAATTACTGCTATGCTATAAAAATGGACATCATTGTATGTGCCTCCACCAACCTTTGGGTTATGGCCTGGCCCAGGAGGCTTTTCAGTCTTTGGTCTGGTCTTTGGCAGGGTCGGCAACTAAGCTAGCGGGCACAGTGGGGCCCCCCCGCCTGCGCCTGGGCAAGACTTTGTTTTTGCAAACCTGCAGCCAAAGCCACCACAGTGCAGGATGGAGAGTCTATTGCAGCAAAGCTGCCGTCAGCAACTCTACAGGGATGGGTGGGTGCAGAGATGTCAATCGGCAGCTGCTCACTGCACAAATGCCACCAAGCACAGCAGCTGGCAGCTCAATGCAGGGACCCCCCCCCCTGCCCAGAATGGCAAAGCAAGAGTTCCAAGCAGCACGCACCCAGTAAGTGCGTGGGTGCCAGTTACTTGGCTGGACCAGGGGCCTCCACCACACTTAATCTGGCCCTGCAGATTAGGGCCCCCAATGGACCCATTAGTTCACGGGCCCACTGAGGGGATTCCTTGATAACTTGGTGGACCAGTCTGAGCCTGGTCTCTTACTGATCTCTTACCCATGAACTAAGGCTGCAGTCCCTGCGTTTCACTGCAGTTAATATACTGTTCTGGGTTAAGTCTTTTTTGAAGGGCCCACTCTGACCTTTGCTATGGGGCCCTGGGAAATCTATGTACACCCTTGTGTATAATACTGAACCACTCTGGTTTCCATGTCTTCCACTTGCCCAGCTTAAGCTTCTGGTTCCTTGTAGATGCTCACAAGCTGCAACACTAGCTTTTCTGTCTGCAGGTCCACTGTAACTAACTTTATCTTATGTATTACTATGGGCCTACCTAAATAAACTATATTTTTCCTACCCTTGCCATTAGCATAAGCCTCAAATGGCCCGCACAATCTCACATGACTAGTTCATATGATTTTATAGAACATTCTGTTTAATTGCCGCCTATTTCATGTGCTTTTCTCACACCTGGTGCACCCCAGAATTCCTTGGGCACACGTTCAACCTTTGCTGTTTGTCATGGCTCACAATATCTGTGCACAACCCCTCATATGCACTACAATAGCCACCTACCTGCTGTGTTACATTATGAATCTGGTGTGTTGCTTAGGTGGGGTTATTTAAGAAGGGCTAGCGCCAGGTAGTGCCTCATAGCGGCAGGCAGCGTCTGGTGAATGCTGGGCGCTGTAAGCAAAACCACATTTATGAAAATGAATCTTGTGAGTGACTGTAACAGCGCCATGTAGCGGCCAATGTATTATTACATCCTGGTATTACCTTTCGCTCAGTGTCACTCTCCCATACATTTCAATGAGAGTTCATTTGCTTGTGTTCAAACAGCATGTTTGATCTTTTTTTTTTTTTTTGCTCAAATCATTGTGTGACCTCTCCTGGCTGCAAACAAACTGTTTTAGAAACTTTTTTGACTTTTTATTTTTTTTATCAAGAATGGTCATTACAGGTCTGGCACTAAAGTGTTAATGTCACAGTGTTCAAACAATGTCATTATTATGTCAGTATAGTGTGGAGCACCGAGAGTCGGTCGCACTGAGCTGGTGCTATCTTTCGCTCGCTGCAGCGCTGTACTGGTGTGAGAGTGCCCAACATACATCACATTCATCAATGACGGCCAGGTTACTACAGAAACTGAGGCCCACTTGCAGCATCTACTAGCGGTCGCTCTAAGCGCTACTATACAGAGGCTCATCTGCCGATACCTGGCGTTAGTAGTGAATCAGCCTCATACTGTACATTGTAACAAGAGTATCACTCTCTTTGGTACATTGTATAGTAGCCACAAGACTACTATTAAAATTCAAATAGTTTACAACTATTGCAACTTACTGTAATGTGTGAGCCATCTCTCCATCTTGCTGGTGTGATGGAGAAATCCTGGCTGTATCTGTTCCTACTCTGAACATTATCATTAGCCTAGATACTCCCCCCTCTTGATGTCTCGCAAAGCTTTAGAGTAGTGACCCTAATTTGTAATTTGTAAGAAGGGTCCCGCTACCACATATGGGTTCCCGACACCCTGATTCCCTCTATCCCTGGCTGACTCTACAGCTCGGGTAAGCCTTGGAATCCTACCTGGTGCCTTGACCCAGCTAAGGCTTTGAAATGCCTATATCATCTTTATATTATACTTTTCAGCCTGACAGCTTACAAAAGCAGGGTCAGAGGCATTACCTTTTATTCAGTGCCAATAACCATGCTTAATGCAGGTGCACGACCCGTCCTCGTATCATACATGAGAGTGACAGGACCATTTATGTTAAGCAATACAATGTTTAGCCGTCTGTGCAGCCAGAGATTAGAGTATAGTCTCATTGAACATGTGCAGAAAGGTCATTTCATGAGTCCATTCTAATGTAGGTGACATTACAGGTGTGTACTATATGTCCTCTGTTCTGTTATCAGCCTTGCCGTAACAGACGTATCTGGTTACATAGAAAATCTAGCCCCTCCAGTGATATTTTCTGTCTTTCACTTGTCATCTAGTTTCGATTAGAACAAATAATGTGTAATTATATCCTTTACTTTAATCCTTATTTTCAGCATTAATCTAGTGATAATGCAACTTTTACTGATCAGGATCTAGATTTGGTGACATAAAATGGGTTGATATTTATCAGCTATCAATACTTTTTTTTCAAGTGGTGTATAGCACAGAGCACTATACTCTGAGATATTCCAGTCTGGGCATCTCTGAAATATTAGCACACAAACCCGAACTTGAAACTTGAGCTCAAATCCTTCCTTATTATTGTGGAAACCCAATAAAAAATAGTGGCCTAGGGTATACCTATAAGAATCACAAAACCTAACCTAATATTTACCAAAGAAATTCAAGCAAAGATATATATATAAATATGACATAGTTAAATAGTTAATATTTAAGTCAAGTATAAGGACAGGGTTGAGGAATTTTATATATGAACACAATTTTACACAACCAGCTGGGACGCTCCATAAGACACACCCATATTTTCCTCCCACACGTGCCTCTTATGGTGTTAGAATATGGTATATATTAGGGCAGGGGTTCCCAACCAGTGGTACGAGTACCACTGCTGGTACTTGAGATCCTATCAGGTGGTATTAAGCAAGCTGACATGAACCCAAATTTGTTCTGCTGCCATCTATCCTTTGCCCACACCTGATTTGTTTCTTTAGTACAAAACTGCTTCAATAGGTGAATAAAACTATTTATATGAATTATATGATCCATGCATTTCGAGGGGGGGGGGGGGGGGTTATAAACAGGGACCCTAGTGAATCTCCCAGTCTCATGCCAGTGACTGATCACTGTCGTTTTTGGATATCTCTGACAGGCCATTCTAAGTGGTCCAAAATTAAAACTTTTTTTAGTCTTTTGATCCACTTTAAGCTGAATCTGAACAGCTAAAACATTAGATCCAGTAAACCAATGCCACCCAATAGCTTTTACTGCCTTTGCTTGAGATTCACTATTAAATTGAACCAACACCATATGGAACCCCACATTGTTAAAATATCCTTCTAGCAAGCACGTACAAAACTCAAAACCTAATGACAATGCACAGTTCAGGTTTCTCCAAAAGAATTATATACAAAACATGCTGTACAACTAACAAAAGGTTATTTCAAGTGTAAGTCAGTGATTAGCTGGGTTAATGAGCAAGAATCAATAGCACTAAGAGTGTAGTAGAATGTAACCCTTTATTGGCAGTTTGTGTGTTAGAAGCTGCCCTCTAATTTTTCATTTGCCTTTAACTGAGCAGACACTCCAGCACTTCAGTCTCAGAAGAAGCAATGGAAAGTGCTGCTGGGCTCACCTACGTTACCAGACTTTATAGAGCTATCTAAAGCTAACAGCCAAAGCCCTGCATTCAGTATTCAATTAAATACACAGTATGAAAGGCTTTAAGAGGCCTAGGGGACTCTTTCCTTTCATAAACCTCTGCCACCCCTCTTATTCATTCAGCAAATTAAAAATATTACCAGTTCCTCCTGTAGCTGCACTGTTTTCATTAATACACCATCGTAGTCCCCGCAGAACGAGGGGGGGAGAGATCAGCATTAAACTCAGAAAATGCTCTGAAAAGTTTAGCGAGATTTGGCGAGCTCTGCAAGATTAAGAATACGTTTTTGCTTCCAGCTTAATGTCCACCTGCGTGCTATGCAGTGCTAAAAAATGAAAAAATGTTTCAAAGCAATGCATGTGCTTGAGAAAACGTGGCCCATAAAGCATTTATCTCTTTAAAATATTTTACCATTTAAAGCAAAACTAAACCGTCACTTGACAGTTTGTCAGGAAGGGTCTGGGTCCAGCAAGACACTAAACTAACCTAACCTACTCCCACACACCATCAGTGAGCCATGCACTAAAGTCCTTGTCTAGGCAACAAAATAAAAAAGTCTATTATCACCTGTGCCAGTCTCATTATCAACTATTCCAGTCTCAGGCAGACAACAGGCAGACATGATGATGTCCATCAAGATGGATTGAGATGAGTCTCAGGCAGACAACAGGCAGACATGATGATGTCCATCAAGATGGATTTACGCCCCCCCTCCCCCAACATGCCCTACCACTACAGAGGCGACAAATCTCACAGTGCCAAATATTGAGATTTTTAACATATTAGGATGTATTATCTCCCCCTCCCCCCTGCTAAACTATAACAAACAAGATGAGTCATTCTGAAAAGCCTGGACGACCAGAATGTGATCTGTAGGCTGAAGCCATAAGGTGGAAATGCCCTAGTCTGACTGAGCAAAAATACACAATATGCTAAAACCCAGTTTACACCCCGCCGAGGGTTTGATTCTACAAATGATCGCTGCTGTCGGTCTTAGCCCCAGTGTGAGTTTGGCCTTATAGTCATGCTGCTCAAAACAACTTTGCTGTGGGCTATCATATTCATATAAGACGCACTGTTGAATATATATTTTGGATGTTTTAAAAGCATTCCAGTGCAATAAATTGCTTGATAATTTTTTATAGCAGTGCTACTCTTTGTAGTTTTTATATTTTTTCACTTGGGTGTAGTATCTGAGGCACAAGTTTGTGGAGTAACACACTCTGAATGATTATAAGAATATAAGGAAAGAATTACAAGTTTGAGATGAGAAATAGCAAAGTTTTCCAGTAATAAAAGTCTGGTTGTAGCATTTAACTCCTTGTTTGCCGGTAAGCAGTACATTCAGGTGGCGACCACAATCTCTGCATAAATAAAGCGCGGTGAAGAAAAAGAGAAAAAATGTTTAGATGCACGGTGTCAGTTTGATTTTGTCAGCTGTGATTTTTTTCATTGCCTAATTAGTTAACACTGTTGATCTCATTTCAAAGAACATTTTAGCTTGGATATATATACTTTTGTGTATACCTAGTGTGTATAAAAGATATATTTTGTATTTTTTATGCTGAAAAGCCTGCTAGCTCCCTGCTGAGTTATATTTTTTTACATTGTTATAGCCAAGGAGAGCAGTTGATGCATCTTAATTGTTTCTACTATAACCAACTGTGGTAAATCAGTCATGAGCCTGCTATTGGAATGTAAATAGCTTTCAGATAGCTTACAGCTCAATGTGATATGTGCAATGTGCTGTGTTTTGGTAAGAACACTGTGAAGATTGTCTCCTCTTTACATTCATTGCAATTAAAGAGGCATGCCGGGGAAGGGTATGCTGAATGCAACTTGGCACACCCCCTCCATTACGAATTGAGCTGGCATGTTAGGGGTGTAAAAAAAATGTCTGTGGAGGCAGCCAGCACTGGAGGATGGAATCATTGGCTAAGAGGGCGATTCATTAATAGCGGCAGGTAGCGACAGTTGAGCGACTGTAGCGGCATTTTCACAGCGCCCGCTAGTAGTCGCTGTGCTTGGCCGTTGTTCTGTAGTTGATAGCGACTCAGTCGGTTTGCCGTAATGTTGAATATTGGGTGAGGAGTCGCTATTTGACAGGTTCCGCGCTGTATGGGAGCGCATGATAACGACTGGCCCTAGCGACCGGCTCCCACCATATTCATTAACAAATCACGCTCAAAAAATTATCGTGCTGTGAAATGCTTGTTTAAACCCCAGAGCGCTGGCGGCGATGGGTTAAACGTAGTTTTTTAACCCCCAAACAATCATATTTTTGGAAACCAAAAAAACAAGTTTTTTTAAATAATTTTGTAATATGAATACATTAATATCAGACCTGTAATATCAATTCTGTACAATTTTTTTTTCTTTTTTTTTACGTTAATCTAAACGTTTATCGTTTACGTTTATCTAAAATGGCAGGAGTGGTCATAGAACAATTAATAACAATTAATTATGAATATTTAAAGATTGTTCCATTGAAATGCATTGGAGAGCGCCAGGTAGCAAGAGGTCATACCTGTCGCTGTTCAAGGTCGGACGCTGGCGCTGTGGGCTGAGGCTGGAATAATGATGAATGAGTGGCTATCTGGCGCTATCTCAGTCGCTAAGCAGGATTGCCTTGATAAATGTGTGATTGTGGTGGGGAGCCGGCGTTCTCGTGGCGGTGCCCGTCATTACCGGTCGCTCACCAGTCGCTACCTGTCGCTATTCCTTCATAAATAAGGGCCTATGTATAAAGATGCCGAGTTGCACAGTGGAGCTGTAGGGGAACACTGGAGCTGTATGGAGGATCTGTGGTGGACTATAAATAAGTATATACTTTTTCTATTGTTGCCTGGACAGTCCCTTTTCATAGATACTCATCACTATTTTTTGGCAGAACTCCATTTAATTAGGGAAGAAACCAACTACACATATGTGCAGCAGCTGTACCTCCTCCAGAAGGAGGAGTGTGGCACTGCAGTGTGCAGTTGTTTTCTAGTCCCCCCATGAACCAATAACTCCTAAATCCAGGGCTTGTGGTTAGCTTGAGTGGGTAGCTCTGTGTGAAACTGGATTCCACCTGGCACAAAGTTGTCATTAAGGGTTCAGATTCACAGACTTGAGAGTCCAGGGATGGTGATAAGTGTTAGAAGGGGAATTAGTAAAATTTGGTATAGGCAATGATGAGGTGGGCTGCATGAGGCTATGCCCTTTCCACAGGGAATTCTCTCTGCTCCATTGTCAGTGCACCCCAGAAGCTACTGTATGATCTCCCCTCTTTGTCAGTAACAGTGACTCAAACATGCCCACCCCATTGACTCCAGTGGAGTGGATGTGCCAAGATCTAGGCCGTTGCTTCCATTGCAATGAATAGAGTGGGCATGGCCAGTCACTGTGACTAATGCAGGGGAACAGCCCTATGTTTAAATTATATCCTGAATCCTGATGACAAATAGAAATATTTTTTTTTCATAATGTACTGTATAATATCATTTTGTTGTTCAGAATGCTGAGATGCATCATTGGCTTTGTAAGTAGAAACAAAGACTGCAACACTAAATAAAGTGAATTTGTGAGACATGGTCCCATCCCATAATTCCTTGTTATCTCTCATTTCCTCCCTAAGTGCGCAGCCACAAACGTCTTAATACCTCCCACCCATAGAAAGACACTCTTGCCGTCTCAGAATCAGGTCGCTGCCTGCACAATCCTCATAACAATTAAATAACATTGCTGCTTGCATTACTAGAGTGCAATGGAATTTCTTTAATCAGCAGCCCAAACCTTAAAGTATCTATTCTGACAATACTAACAATATGTTGGCAAGAAGTTTTCCTGAAGCCTGTCCCTATGGGCTTTCTCCACAGCCATACTCCAAATGTACTCATACAGCCACCCCTATCCCTCCAAATTCCAGATCAAGAGCAAGTCTAGCAAAAACCACAGTGGTAGTAGTTGTTGGCTCTCTCCCCCTGAGTGCATTGAGAGGTGAGGCAGGTGTGCGGCCACATTTGAAGTGTGGTCATGAAAAACTGGAGAGGAAAGGAAGGGCAAACTTTGGAGACCTGCTGCAGCATCTATAGCACGCTGCAGGAAATGGAGGAGAAACATATGGGACAGGCTTCAGGTGAGCGTCATGCTGAGGGTTGCCATTGCCTGTACTGGACAGATTTTTCAATAACCTGGGTTTTGATACGTTTACTGTGGAGTCACAATTTGGGATGCCCCTGTGTGTGGAACCCCTGGAAAACCAAGTATTCTCACCTCTCCAGCAATTCCAGGGTGCAAGCACAGCAGGCTCCCCTCCAATCAAAATAGATTGCACAGTGAGGTCACCGGGTAATCTTCTCTGAATGAATGGGGTGTCCAATGCCTCCCACAGGCTGCTCACTCCAACTGATGCATGCGTTATATATGCATTATATGCATTGTTTGTCAGCAACAGAGAAGGATGTGGCTGCAATAGCCCAGGAAAGATGTGGCTGCAGCAGCCCAGGAAAGTGGAAGGGTGAGTGGTTATCAATTGTTACATCTGCTCTTGACATACAGCAGAGGGCAGTGCAGCACCATCTCTGCTTTGTAAGCTCTGCGTTCATTACAGTGTGCTGATAGCATGAAAACCAGATCGGCTCAGCCTACAGGACTGTGGGGGTCAAGCCTGCAGGTGGGAAGGTACGCTTATTATTTCCTAGCCTTACAGCACCTTTCACCCTTGGAAATAGCCAATAACTGGCCATTATACTAACCATTTTATGCTCTTGCCAGTGTGGCAGCCATATCGAGTGTCCCATATGACCACCAACAGCCAAGAAGGTTGCCAGGTGGGCGTACATCTGAGCCATGCAATAAATTGTGTTCTTCTCATTTATAACTTTGGTACTAAAGCTTGGCAGAATATCGTATCCACATCAGGGTATACATAACTCCTATTCTTGTTGTCTAGCATGTTAATACAAATGTTCCTTTAAGTACAATGTACAGTAGCTGAATGTATACAAAATAATTGTACCATGTTTCCACAGGAACTGAATTGTTATCTGATTGATAATAATGGCTTCATCTTGGTCTCTGAAGATTACAGACAGGTAAAATGTTTTAAACTCCTATATCACAATCACACCTCCAGTATTAGGGGTTTGTGAATCATTACCATTTTGGCACAGTGGCACTATGGCTTGGAGTAGAAATACTCAGTTACACAAGTATTAAGAGAATCCTTGCCCATTGGAGCAAATGGGCCCTTTCACATCTGACTCCAGATAAAGAGCTGATATACTCAAGGTTGCCTCCCATTCCTCCATCCACTGCTGCCCTCAGTCACCGCTGTGTCGTTTGTCCTTGACGGGGCTCTCCAGCCTTATTTCTGACATCTGCTGCAGCCACCTAATTCTGCCCCTGGGTCATGCTGCCATTTTCACCTAATTCTCCTGCCTGGGTGCTTCTGCCACTGTATTAGTCCACCGAGTCTTCCTGCAACAACCATAATAATAGGTCCTGTCGCCACCGCCTTGGATGCCTGATTCTCTTTTAACTGCTGCCTCTGTCCACCTAGTCCTCAGGTGCTGTTGCCACTGATGTCACTGGGGTACAGGAAACAATGGGCCACCACAGCACCATAACAGAGGCTAAGCACAGTATACAGAAACCTTCCACTCACTTGAATGTGAATGACAGTTTTCTCTCTCAAATGGTAGCGCACTTTTCACCTGGTGCAGAGTCAACCCTATTGCCAGGGAAGTGGGGGGGGGGGGGGTGGGGGGGGTTAGCCGGGCACATTGCAGGAGAATGTTCGATAAGTTAAGGGGGACTCCTGGGTGAATACAAGAGGAACGCAGAGTTGAGAATTATTAAATGTAACTGACAATAGCATTTTAAAAGGCTAGAAAAACGAAAAAACAATTTGAAGATAGATGCATTAGGGAAACATAAACATATCTAAATATTACTTATATGTTGTGAAATACTATAAATAGTAATATAAATATAAATAATATAAATAATATAAAAGCAGTAAATAACTTTGCTTTTTGCTTAGATGAGAAAGCATTTATCCATGCACACAAATAAGATGCATGCTTTTTCTTCTAAGCATATCTATTAGCATATGTAAGCATCCATAGGTATCTCTGCATGTATACGTGTCAATAGTTGCATGCTTTTTCACATAAGCAGATATGTGTCTATAGGCATCACTGCATGTATATATTATGCAAAGGTCACTCACGACACCAGAATGGTGCCCGTTACTGGTTGAAGATGGCAGAGGTGGGTATATTTATAATAGATTGTCCATGCTACAAAAAAAGGGCATTTTTACTTTTTTCCCCCACAGATGATTGCTCCTACTCTGGTGCCCAACAACATTTGCTAGTTTGAGTTCCACACTGCTCAGACCTAATCTTCTGTCACCTAGAATCTCTGTGATAAACACATGCCCCCGTTCTCAGTCACTGCCATGCCCTCTCCATTCACTGCAATACAGGGGGCATGTCAGGCCACAGGCTTGTCAGGCTACACCTCAGTTCTCCCCTTTCCACTTCAGAGAATAAAAAATGCTTGGTAGTGTCATCAAGACTGATGGGGGTGGGAGGGGGCGTGTGTTTGTTCCTAAGGTGTTGGTCACTGAAGATTGAGCCTGAAAGGTGCAGAGCTCAATCTAGCAGTGGGGTGAGTTGCTGAGTGCCTAAATAGGAAAAGCTGGGGGGGATAAAAGGTATGGCCTTCTTTATTGTTTATCCTGTGACTCTGTATGTGGGTGTTTTTTTTTATAATAATATTAATGTATTTACTTTGAATACTTGTGATCCGGTAAGGTGTCTAAAGGACCCGCTGGCAAGGCTGGTAGCCTCAGAAGGGAGGAATGATATATCATTTTTCTTAAATATAAAATCGCACATCTGTGTTTTACATACATTTGCGTTGCAGACAATTGATGTCATTGGGGCTGTGTCTTGGTTCTTTATGTGTACAGGGCTTTTTGTATGACCGTATGTGGATCCTGTCTCCGCCTGTCTGTGTATTTTAATTCCTAGCACACTATACTATACGTCTAGATATTTTGTTTCTGCTTGAAGCTCTCTAATTTAATCTGGTGGTCCTCCCCCCCCCCAGAAAAAAATAGGTCACACATCTGTGCTAAGATGAAATCTTATTTTAAACATGCATTTATTTATAAGCTTGATGTGTCTATTTGTTTATATAACCTAGTAGAGCTCTCCTATTCTGCAGTTATGACACCCAGTATTATTTGTAGTATCTGTGAACAACAGGCTGGGATTGTTACATTCAGGGTTTGATTTCACACCATTTTTAAAGCTCACGTAAAATAGAAATGTTTTTTATGTCTGGTGCTGAATCAACTCATGAATAGACAATGGAATTGAATGGCCCTTTTTAATAAATAAAAAAGTGCACTCTTTGCAAGGTGAAAAGGGAGTAAAAAATATTCATTTTCATTGTCTACCTAGGGGTCAATTCAGCACCAAGGGTAAAATAAACCCTTTTCATTTTCAGGTAAAAGTGCACTTTTTTAAAATAGTATGAACCCCTGAGTCTGTGAAGGAGGAGGCATTTTCTCTGTCTACTTTTCACTACTTTTCAGCAATATTCAACATAATTCATTGTTTTTTCTATCATTACAATGAACCGGCAGGCTGATTCCTCACTAACGCCAGGTAGCGACAGATGAGCGTCTGTAGCAGGCATTTTCAGAGCGCCCGCTAGTAGTCACTGTGCTCAGCCGTGGGGCGGTAGTTCATAGCAACTCAGTCGCTGTTCAGTTATGTTGAATACATTGTGAGGAGTCGTCGCTTTTTGACCAGTACAGCGCTGTATGGGAGCGCATGTTAGCGACTGGTCATAGCGACACCATATTCAGCAAAAAAACAGCCTCACAAAACTCAGGCGCTGAAATATGCTTGTTTGAAGCCCAGAGCGCAGGAGGCTGTGTGTTTAAAGTGTGTTTTTCTGCATCTATCCACTAGTAACAAAGCGAAAACATGGAATTACATTGTAACATGAACACTTTAATGGCAGACCTGCAATGTCATTTCTGAAGAAATATATAAAAAATGAAAAAATTGTGGAAAAACTGCTTTTTCAATGCCAGAAGTGGTCACAGAATTATTTGTGATTTTTTGAAAAAAAAACAAAAAAACAAAAACCCCGTTTAAAGAGAAGAAAAAGTCCATTGAAATGTATGGGAGAGCGACAGGTAGCAAGAGGTCATACCTGGCGCTGTGCAAGGCTGAACGCCGGCGCTGTTCGCTGAGGCTGTGAAAATGATGAATCAGCCGTTACATGGCGCTATCCCAGTCGCTAAACAGATTCTGCTTGATAAATGTGTAATTGCGTGCCGTGTCTGGCGTTCACCAGTCGCTACCTGTCGCTACCTCTCATTAACCGCCACTACCTGACGCTAACCCTTCTTAAATAAGGGCCTAAGAAGCAGCTGAGAAGAAACAGCCAAGCTGTGGAGAAATGGTGTTTAGTCCATCACTCAGTCTAGCAAAAGAAAACAATGGATTTGGCGGAGATAGAAATGAGCAACAGCAAGCTTATGCAGCAGCACATCAGGACTGATTAACTATAAGGGTGGTAAATGAACATTTGATTTTACATTTAGCCTAGACAAACCCTTTAATTTTTTTAGTTAAGGGAACATTTCAGGATTACCCTGAAGAGTTGAGGTTCTGAAAGTAGATGATTTTGGTTCCATGCCATTCCACCTAAATGTACCTGTGCCAAACTCCAGGAGCCTAAATGTAATTTGCTTCTCTAATACTATCGGTGAATCGGAAACACAGGAGCGATCCTGAGCACAGGAGAGGAGGAAAAGTAGCCCAGACAGTGAAGAGAACAAGGGATCACAATGTCGATTTGAATGCCTTTAAGACCCCAAATGTTTGCTTAGCATATAAAAGGAAGTGTCAGACATGGAGGAAAATGACTTGAAATAGCATTCCTCTGCTAATGTCAACAAATCTTTAATTATTACATACATGAAGGATCCTCCTCTTAGGATTATATGAATCATTTAGAGCTTCAATTATGCTGTCCAATCACGGTCGCATCAGGAGCTGGAAGTACCCGTCGTGACAAAGGGGGAGATTCATTTAGTGACATTACAGTGCAGCAGAAACCCAATCTCTCCATTTATGTTTTCTATCCAATTATTAGCGGTTGCAGGGAAGTTTCCTTTTGCCAAAGGGCAGTAACTCAGACAGTCACTAATAAACAATTCAAAACTTGGTGGTCTTCTCGATTTCCGAGCTCCTCCTGTAAAAATTAGGCGAAACGCGATCTGTTCGATGAAAACAATAGTTCTTTCAGCAAACATTAACAATATTGAGTTTTTCTTTCCTTGAAATGACTGATTTTTTGTGCGATTCCTTTGGCAAGCGCAATATTATTTTGCTTCTCATACCTTTCACTGTCATACTCATGGCGGCATTTTGATTTTGGCACGGCACACAGAGCAATACATTTATCCACAAACAGGCTGCAGCAGACAGATGTATAAATACCTTGATTAAAACAAACATTTAGGCTCTAAGATGATGGATGCCAAATTAGAAAAGACTTGTTCTACATAACAGAGGTGGAATTCGTAGAAGACAGACTTCGGAGAGCTTTATGTCAGTTGAATGTGAGAAATGGAGGCACCTCAGGTGGTCTTTTAGAAAATAACCCATTGACCAGTTTCCTAGAAAAGGCATAGGCTTTAAAAGTTTGTTTCTGACCTTTAAATGTTGACATAAATGTTATGATTTGTATTTATTTATTTATTTTTTTTTAGTATAAGTTCTTTTTGTAAAAGTGTAATGTCTAACGGCTGAAAAATATGTCCCTTCTCCTACTTCAGTTTGGGATAATTTTTACACCCTTGCCTCTGTCCCCTGATGTTGAAATGACTAATGTGGTATTAAAATCTCATTTACCCTTTTCGTGTTGTGCCATACAAATGTAGGGCAGCTCCTATTTATGTAAAGGGGGACCAGAAAATTGACCTCTGCCAAGGTTATACTAAAATGAATTCACTAGAGGCAGGTCAGAAGGCTAGCAGAAATCACAAGGTAAATGAAAAGTCAGTCCTGACAACAAAGAGGTGAGTATTCAGGTTCAGGCAAAGGTTGGCCCATTAGGCAGGCTATGTTTGGCAACCAATTAACGCACCAGTACACCCTAAGGAAACTGAACTTTATAACAGACTAAAGTAATACAACAACTTTTCCCCATGTATAGATGATTGAGACCACATGGAGTGTTCATAACTCTAGCTATACGCCAAACAAGAGATTATCTAGTGCAGGGCTTCCCAACTAGTAGTATGCATACCAGTGGTGGTACACAGGATAATGTTAGGTGGTACGCTGGGAGGTTGCAGGCTGAGCTGTATCTCAGATTTATCTACTTCTAAGTAAAACTAATTTAGATGCACTTAAATTGCTTCTTTATACAATTTTAACATAAATGTAAAGTGTTACTTGATAAAAGGTTGTAAACATCATCTAGAACAATTTTGTATGAGGAAGTCTTAGTCCCTGGCTGTATTTTTATTACATTAATTAGGTGTTTTAATAAAATGTTTACCATAGCAGTTTATTCATGTAGACTTGCAATCAATAGAAACAAAGGGGTATCACAACCATAGGATAGCTGTAGGAATAGGTCAAGGCAACTCAGCTTGCTTTACAGTAATTCCACTTGTCTTGAATTATTACAACACATTTAAGTTCAGAACTTAAAGGGATGCAGCAAGCAAAGGCAATGTTAGATCATTGTGTCAGACTCCGCTTGGCACTGTCCTAAACTGTTTTCAGTTTTTTAAATTGAAAAAGAAATGGCCAAGATATCAAGGATTACATTTTCACCTTATGATTTTTCCATTGAAGCAAGTGGACCTGGCCCTTGGTTCTGTAATGCCACATAATAATCAGCATAATGGACAGGGTCTGTAAGAGCCCAAGATATTGTGCTCCAGACTAAGGCATTCTCATCATCATGCATTTATAGATTATTACCAGCGTCCTTATACATTGGTTTGAGTCAATTGTTACAAACCAGCAAAGTCATTTCTAATTGACACTCTGATGATCAGTTGTGCAGGGACAGGGTGCAGGCTCTATTGTCTTGTTCCAAAGCTGTGCTTGTGACACCTAGTCAAAACCAAACGCACAAAGGCCTGGTTGGAGAAGAAATGGTGACTGGGGACACTCCACTTGGGCTGTCCCAGGCAGCCTTGTGATGCTGCTTCAAGAGCTCATGTAGAGCTGTAGTTACTAGATTTATGCCCTGGCTATGGCTAACTTTCTGCTTGCAGATCCTGCACTGTTCCAGGTTTTGTTCCTCTGGGAAGGTACAAAGAATTGCCACACAGCAGAGTACTGTACAGAGCTAGCCTTTCACCTTCACCACCAGCAGCAGCAGCAGACTTTGTTCCTCCTCTGGTAGTTTTTTTTCTGGAGTTTGCTAAAGCAGCATCACAGTCACAGTCACCTGTTCCTGAGTGGACCATACCAGCAAATGATCTGGCCCTACTTTGGCTCGGCTCTTTGCCACTGCCAGTGCCTGCTCTGAATATATACTTGTTGCCTGGTTCCCAGATCCTGTCCAAAACTACATCATGATACTCCTCCATCTGATCCCCGCCACTTCCCTGTTCTGATGTTTCATCATGGCCTACTTGCCTCCCCACACCACAACCACCTTCATACCTGCCAGTATGTCCATGTCTACCCCCACCCCCACTGCCACAGCTATGCATCTTGGACACTGCTTCCTCCTCCACCACCTCCCCAAAACACTCTAAAGGCTGACTGTCCTACAAACAAATTCTCCTCATCACTATCCATAGCAACGGGGCTGCTGAGAAAATCTTGCGCCCCACTGGGAGGTGGCTGTAAAGAGATAGATGATGGAAGAGAAAGTCTTCTATTCCTAGTATGTCACACACCCCACTTCCAAATATTCATGACACTTGGGAACCCAGCCTGTAGAGGGCGATCTTGCAGAGATGACATGGAAAAAGGAGCCCCTCCTGGTCCATAAGTACTGGGTTCCTCCCACTATTCCTCAGTCTTTTCGTCTCTGCAGTCGGCGAAGCATTCAGAAGATGACTCTCCTTCAAGCTGCAGGTAGCCGGGTTTGCTCCCGGACCCTTTTTTTCTCTATTTCTGTCTGATACTCTTTAAACCTGTTCGGTTATATTGTATGCCTCCCAGCCCTGGCTGTATGGTTCAGGCAAAGGTAGATACATACAAATATGGGTAGGCGGTTTCCGGGTTGGTGTTCTCGGCATGGGGTCCCTTTATAATCCCCTTGTGCCTTATGGGTGCATTTATATCCTCTCCCCTCTTAGTTCTCCTTTACCCTGCTGGGGTAAAAAAGAGGGGGGGGGGCGTTATCTGGGTTTATTTGTCACCATGCACACAAATAATGATAAAAAAAAAAAAAAAAAGATATATAAAACAAATCTTTATTACATATATATTATTATGTATGTTTACTATACTATTTAATAGGATATGTTTTATTTAGATTTTCCTATTTCTGTCTAGGCAGCATTCTTTTGCTTACCTTTCAAAGCTCTTTGTTTCTGCTATGTTCAGATTTGAATTTCCCTCCATTCTTGGTCATGTGATTCTGGGGGTGGGCGGGGCTTAGGCACACAGCATCATTTCATTATCAGAGCACCTGGTGTGCTCTCCTTGTCTGCCTGGCTCCAGCTGTTTCCCTATGGTCTTCCCTCATTGTGCTTGCTTAGGCAGCACATATACTAAAATTGGAACAATACAGAGAAGATTAGCATGGCCCCTGCGCAAGGATGACATGCATATTCGTGAAGTGTTCCATATTTAAAGGAGCTGTGAGTACCCCTCGGCTTGCTGAAGGGAGTTTCTGCCATTTTTTTCATGCTTTGTCATTTATTGTATTGTGTGCATTGGTGACTGTTTGTTTTCGTTGTAGGGGGAAACTCTTTATTTAGCCCTTAAATCCTTATTTGGGGGTCCATTTGTGTTAATATCCTCCCACTTGGGACTATTTAAAGGGGCATCCCGGGTAGCAATTGCGTAAATCCCATATATACTTGGCGACTATAATCAATTATAGTATAATACTAAACACCATATGGAGGCATCTCAGGACAATGGGCATGCAGTTCCCTCTGCACAGACTCGGCAATGTTTTGGATGTGGGGCATCCCTTGTTGGGGATAACGCAATTCTTTGCGTCCCTTGTGCTCAATTAACTATTATGCAGCAAACTGGGGCCCAGGCTTCGGCGTCTGCGGCTTCTGCCTTATCTCCTACTCCGCCATGTCTTGTCCGTAACCCCAGTGATATTGTCATGGGTGGTGAGTCGCATTCTGATTTATGTGCCAGATTGGCTCATCTTGAAAAATTAATGTCTAGCTCTGTGGCCAAGAAGGCCTCAGCTAAAAGGGAACATTTGACTCAGGCCGTTCCGGTAAGTGAGTTGGATAATTGTGAAATGCTTTATTGGTCTGATCCTTCTCAGTTAGAAGAAGGAGAATTCTATGAGGATTCAGATGTTTCTGATGAACAGCAATTTGTTGGTACTGTGATTGAGCAGGGTGAAGCTAGTGTTGTGGATACCCCAAAGGCTCTTGCTCAGTTATTTGAGGTTTTGGTTATCACTCCTCCTGAAGTAGTCCCTCCTCAAAAAGGGGAATTCTTTGGAGTCTCTAAACCTTGTTTAGAATTTCCAAATCAAAATCATTTTGATGAAATTATTCTTAAAGAATGGGAGAAGCCTGCACGGCTTCCTGGCATTCCCTTGGGCTGGGACAAGAAATATCCCTTCCCAGCTGATACTGTTAAGCGTTGGTCATCACCACCTGTGGTGGATGCCCCTGTGCTTAATTTATCCAATTCTTCTGTGTTGCATTCTCCTGACTCCACTACACTTAACCTCCCTGACGTTGTGAAATAGACAAATGCAATGGCAACGAAAGCGTTACCATTGCATTTGTCTCTGACACACGGCTCCGCCCCCATGAGCCTCTGCGGCTCACAGAGACGGAACCCGGAAGCGGAGACTGACGCCGCAGCCGCGGCTCTCACCTGCGATCGCGGCGGAGACATCGCTGGATCGCAGGGAGAAGGTAAGGAGGCTGCGCCGCCCGCTCTTGCACCCAGATCGATCCCGAGCGTGACTCGGGGTTACCGCCACTTACAGCGCAAATTAACCCCGAGTCACGCTCGGGATCGCCGCCAAGGGGGTTAAAGATGGAGAGGATAAGCGTATTGATCAAATGGCGTGCCACGCTTTTTCCAGTGTTGGCTCGGCCTTGCTGCCTGTTGGTGCTTCTGCACTCATGACAGTGGCTATTAGGTCTGTTGTGAAAGACCTAATGAATTACTCAGGCCTTGATCCGGCCTCTGATGAGTACGCCGCTCTTAAGCGATGTGAGATGTTTGCATCTTTTGTACTTTCTGCCTTAGATGATACTCTGCTCATGTGCAGTAGAACCTCTGCCTTGTTAATTGCCATTCGGTGGTCAGTATGGTTGCGGCAGTGGGCAGCTGATATTGTAGCCAAGAAATCGCTTACAGCGCTCCCTTTTGTGGGATTGCGCCTCTTTGGAGAAAAATTGGATTCTGTCACTAAAGAAAGCAAAATACCACAGCGTAAGAAACAACGTCGTTCCTTTTGTGGAGTGGCCTCTTTTAACTCTTCCTTTCGGGGGTCTAGATCCGGTAGAGGATCGGTCTTTTCAGGCCCTAGAGGGAATGCATGGAATAGAGGAAAGGGACGTGGCCGTCCAAGTCAGAATTGGGGGTCCAAAACCAAATCTGCCACTAAGCCTGCTCAACAATGAGGGGACGCCCTCACCCTTACGGTTTGGGGGACGGCTGCTGTTCTTCTTCCAGGTCTGGGGTCAGGAGGTATCAGACAATTGGGTTCTGGAAGTAGTCTCTTCCGGTTACAAACTGGAATTCGAGTTCCGGCCTCCTCCCAGATTTTTCATGTCCCGGATGCCGTCAGATCCGGCAATTGCGCAGGGACTGCGGGCAGCAGTAGCGAATCTGTTAAATATGGCTGTCATCTGCCTAGTGCCTCCAGCGGAAAGGGGTTTGGGGTTTTACTCCAACCTATTCACGGTACCCAAAAATGACGGCTCTGTTCAGCCTATCCTAGACCTAAGGAGACTCAATCAATTTATCCATTTCAGAAAATTCCGCATGGAGTCTCTGCGATCAACGATCGATGCTCCCCGTCAGGGGGACTTCATGACATCCATAGACATCAAGGATGCTTATTTGCACATTCCAATTTTCCGGGTCACCAGAAATTTCTCAGGTTCTCGATAGAAGACCAGCATTATCAATTTGTGGCCCTCCCATTCGGCCTTACCTCGACCCCAAGAGTCTTTACCAAGATGCTGGCAGGAGTGATGACTATATTCAGGGTCCAGGGCATCCGCATTGTGCCTTTTCTGGACAATCTTCTTATTGCGGCCTCCTCCCTTGAACAATCAGAGTTGGACACCAGGACGGTGGTCTCTACGCTAGAGAGGTTCGGATGGGTAATAGGTTACCCCAAATCCTCTCTCTGTCCATCCAGGGAAATTCCCTTCCGGGGCCTGATTCTGGATACATTTCAGGCCAAGGTTTTTCTTCCTCAGTCCAAAATGGTTCTGATTCAGGACTTGATTCGTCTATTCTTGTCCAACCCTCGTCAGTCTATCCGTCTAGGGATGAGACTAGTGGGATTGATGGTAGCTGCATTTGAGGCAGTCCTGTTTGCCCAGTTTCACATAAGGACGCTTCAGCTCTTACTCTTGGCAAAGTGGGACAGGTGCCCACTATCATTGAATCAGACTTGTCTATTGTCTCACCCCATTTTGCAGTCCATTGCAGTCAGCCTCCAGAAGGGCAAGTCATTTCCGACTCCGTGTTGGGAACTAGTTACCACAGATGCCAGCCTGGTGGGCTGGGGGGGCTTCTGGAAGAAGCATCAGTTCCAAGGATTGTGGGGGCCTCAGGAGGCTCATTCTCCAATCAATCTATTAGAGCTTCGGGCCATATGTCTTGTTCTACTTCGACTGACCCTTTTCTTACAGGGTCTGCCAGTTCAGATTCGGTCAGACAACTGAACAGCTGTTGCATACATCAATCACCAGGGAGGGACTCGCAGTTGGGGTGCCCTCCGGGAAGTGTCTCTGATCCTTCAGTGGGCAGAGATCAATGTTCCCTGCAAATCAGCAGTTTACATTCCGGGGATAGAGAATGTGGAGGCAGACTCCCTGATCAGGGGATGTTCTCGCCAGGGAGAATGGTCTCTCAATCCAAGGGTATTTCAGTTCCTCTGTCACAAGTGGGGGACTCCACAGTTGGACCTGTTTGCTTCTCGCCACAATCACAAGCTGACAGCTTTTGTGTCTCTATCCCAGGATCCTCTGGCAGTGGCAGCGGATGCCATGTCTCTGGCCTGGAAGGATCTGGGGTTCCTATATCTGTTTCCCCCATTCTCCATGATCAGCAAGGTGGTGCGCAAGTTAGCACTGGAGGAGGCACCAGCAATTCTGGTGGCGCCAAGGTGGCCAAGACGTCTGTGGTACGCAGACGTCGTAAGGCTGGCAGGGGATCGTTTCCATCTGCCTCTTCTTCCAGATCTCATCACTCAGGGTCAACTTTGTTACCCCAATTTACAAACGCTGGCTTTGATGCTGAAGTCTACATCTTGAAAGAGGAAGGTTTTTCTGATGTGGTCATTCAGACTCTTATTAGAGCTAGGAAGAAGTCTTCCTCTGTCATTTATTACAGGACTTGGAGGACCTATATTGATTGGTGTGAATCCAGGGCTTTGCCCTGTAGAGTATTATCTATTCCTAGAATTCTGGAATATCTGCAACGAGGTCTGGATATGGGATTCCAGATTAGTACTTTGAAAGGGCAAGTCTCTGCCTTGGCAATTTTCTTTCAAAGGTCGTTTGCTCTTCATCCTTTGGTTAAGACTTTTTTCCAAGGAGTCGCGCATGTGCGGCCTCCCAGAAAGCCTATACTTCCTGTTTGGGACCTTAACCTAGTGCTTTCAGCTATGCAGGCCACTCCCTTTGAGCCTTTGCAGGATATTCAGGATATTCAGGCTGCAACTTGGTCTTCTGTGCATACTTTTTCTAAGTTTTACAAGGTTGATGTGCGGGCCTCAGCGGATGCTGCTTTTGGCCGCAAAATTCTGCAAGCTGCAGTAATTTAAGTTATGCATTATTCCTTGGGGATCCCCACCCATTATAGACACTGCTATTGGATGTCCCAAGTGTCATGAATATTTGGAAGTGGGGTGTGTGACATACTAGGAATAATACCATTTTGTGTGAGTACTCACCTGTAAAATGGTTATTACGAGTATGTCACACACCCCACTTCCCCCACCCTTTTTTGTTCTAAGGGATCCTTTATATGGTGATTATTATTTTCAAACTATTTTTCAATTATCGAATATAATTTGCTCTTCCTGGTTCTTCACTGCTTTTTAAAAAGACTGAGGAATAGTGGGAGGAACCCAGTACTTATGGACCAGGAGGGGCTCCTTTTTCCATGTCATCTCTGCAAGATCGCTCTCTACAGGCCAGGTTCCCAAGTGTCATGAATATTTGGAAGTGGGGTGTGTGACATACTCGTAATAACCATTTTACAGGTGAGTACTCACAAAATGGTATTTTTACTGCTGTAGCTGTAGCGGAGGGAGAATCCACTGAAACCTGGCTCCTGAGATCAGTGAGAGTGAGTCAATCAGTCCACAATGGATATATTATCCGAAATAATATACCCTCTGGAGAAAATGGACAACTCTTGCTTGCTGATGCTGCTACTTCATTACTGCTGCTATTACTAGTACCGCATGCATTGCTGCTGCTACTACTAGCAGTGGTGGGCCTGGGCAAATGGCTCATGCTACTTTTACTGGGACTGGGCACATGGCTGCTGACCACAGTGTTGGTACCAACACCAACATCCTTATCCTTAGTGGCAGAAGAAATTGCAGGGATGTCTTTTTCTCTACCCTGTTCTTTCCCACCCTTCCTTTCTGAGACATTTTACTTAGTATTTCCTAAAACAGATAGATGTTTCCTAAAATATTCCCTGGCAGATGGCAAAGAATTTTTTTTAAACTGTATTTAACAAAGAGGCACTGTGGACTCCAAATTAGAGAGAGACGGGCCTGCACACTCAAAATGGAGCTCCTCCCTTGTTTTTTCTTTAACTGTATTTAACAAAGAGGCACTGTGGACCCCAACTTAGAACATGCTGGTGCATGCACACTTAAAACGGAGCTCCCCCTTGTTCTTTTTTAAACTGTATTTAACAAAGAGGCACTGTGGACCCCAATTTAGAGAGAGACGGTCTGTGCAGGTGAAAAAGATTGATTTTTTTAAAACTGTATTAAACACTGAGGCACTGTGTACATAAGTTCCCCAACGTAGTGACAGGGGCCAGCTAAACCAGATACAGATGTGTCCAAAAAATAAAAAAAACTCACTGAAGTTTTCAGACCTTCCAAGGTGAACTACAATGACCAGCAGATCCCAGCGCAGGCAGATGCTGTTTTTCTGTGCAGCATACCCCCCCCCCCCAGTGTCCCACTGTGCCCACTTCCTTTCCTGACCCTACTTTTTTCCTATGCTGTGGTTCAAAATGCCCTAAACTGTCCTTGCTCTAGGAGCAATGCTCTTTCTGCAACAGCCAGCTCGATAATAGTGGATAGATGGCGCATCACGTCACTATCTCCTGCAATAGCACCTCCTGATTGGCCCAGCTACCCTGACCTCTTAAGTTACGACCATGTTACCCAGTGTCTCTGCTTCTCCTTGGCTGGCCGCGATTCGCACCAGGTTCCGCAGTGAGCAGTTACATTTGGCTTTGTGGGGAACCGAACTTTTTCTGAAATTCTGGTTGAAATTGTGTTTTACCGGTTCGGTTTACTTATCTCTATTGGTGGACTATGGCAAAGGAAACCAGGGGGTGTACCACTACTCTTTGCCTTGTTTTTACTACAAACTAACCGCTTGTGTCAGTAAAAACTGGTAATAGATAGTTCCCAATAACCCTGATTAGTTTAGCTGAGTCCTCAGAGGGTCTTAACATAAACTGATCATTTTTTCGGTCGGACAGTAGGCCTGATTCAGAGCCTTCCAGTGAACGCTCGTTTTTTTCGGGAACAGTACTTAGAAACCCGGGATTTTGTGAACGCTCGTATGAATCAGATGTTAATGTGTAAACGACTATATTTGCTTTGCATACGCATATGGTTTAGTTGAGCATTGACGGTATTTGCTGTTGAACTGGTCTCGGAAGCCGAAATTTTACCATAGCTCGGCAGTAACTTGCTGTGGAGTCCATTGGTCTCAATGTGCTGTGTCCTTCGGTTGATTTTTTCCTGCTATTTTAAGTTGCTTCCTGCTGTCCCTTGCAAGAGTACCCATGTTTTCTGCATGTCCTTCTACATACTTACCGTCTCCCTCCTGCTGGCATCTCATGTAGTCTGCCTGTCTTTTTACATACTTACCTTTTCTCTGTGCTGTCATCTAGGGCATCCCATGTAGTCTGCATATCCTTCTACATACTTACCTTCTGCCCACTGCTAGCATCTAGGGCATCCCATGTAGTCTGCATATCCTTCTACATACTTACCTTTGTCCCTTGGTTCCCATTTTGTCGGCTTCTACCCACTGTTACTCGCCTTCTGTTTTGTCTCACCATTATACTGCGCTGTTTCTTTGGTTTGCATCTGCTTTATGTTGTTGCTTTTAATAAATGCCACCATGCAGCATATTTTTTAGTTTTTATTTTTTCTCAATATCATTGAATTTTCTTTTTCAACCCTATAGAAATATTAAATTAAAAAAAAAATGTTTTAAAATATTTGGTGGGACCAACATGGCACCTGCAAAGAGAAATAAATAAAAAATGTACACGTGTGCCTGTACATGCCTGCACATTTTTACAAAACTTACCCCAACTGTTGTCAGCATAGTTTTAGGGGCCACCATCACCCTCGCGGCGCCATCCCTTCTTCAAGGTCTGAGTTAGAATTTCTGTGCATGTGTAGTTTGTGTAATGTTTGTGTAATGTTTGTGTAGTGTTTGGTTTCACTGTGTTGAAACCCACTTGAGCCTTGTGCCCCTTACATTTGTGGTGGCCCCTTCGCTGCATACTCCTCCTCGGATGATTCTGTAGGGACAGAGAAGCACAACACAACAGCACTTAGCAAACATGTCATTTAACGTTCAGTGCAACTCAACCTGTGTTTTTTTGTTGTTTTGTCAAACCAGAATGTGCTGGAGCTGTGGGGGAATCCAAGCCCAACACACCCTCCTCTTCAGTGGACTCCATGGCTGGTGGTGGGGAGGCTTGAGAGGAGGATGAGGATATTGGCAGGGTTCAGTGCCGCCACCTTACACCCACACCCTGTCTTCTTGGCCCACTGGTCGGACCCCTCGCCTCTGGGTCGGCTTGATGCACAGCCAGAACTCCCCAGCTACAAAAGAGAGTACATTTTTTTAACAGGTCACTCATAAGCCTGATAGCTCACCTCCTCTGTTGTACATCCAGTTACCTGGGAAGTTCTGGCTGTAAAATCCAGGCCTCTTTAACTATTTGAGGTCCGACCAGTATTGCATTATTTGGGTGAAGGTATAAGGCTACATCCCCTCGCCACTCACATGCGCTGCTTCCTCTGCCAATGTCCTCTTTTTATGTGTGTTGGGCTTGAAGTCGTACATTTGCTCCATGAAGGTCTGTCAAGAAGATTTGCATTAGTAACGTGTGTCCTTCTCTGTTTGGGTCTTCTTTTAGGTACACATGCACGCCCCTGCCCCTTTAGGTACTTTTTATGGGACACTGTAACAACCTAAGCCACGTATACACTAGTGTATGCCTATGCTAACTAATCCAGCTCTCCCATCCTACAGTAGTGTCGGATTGCAAGCACAGACGCACTTAGGCCAAGTGGTGCACCTAACTCACCACTCCTACTACTGTCAGTCAGAGCTCATTGACATCGCTCAACAACATGGCGCAGCCAGATCTCTCATGCCACAGTTGTGGCGGATTGCAAGCACAGGTGCACTTGGGCCAAGTGGCGTGCCTAACTTACCATTTCGCTACTACTGTCGGATAGTGCTCTCTGACATTGCTCACCAACATGGCACAGCCAGCTCTCCTGTCAGGCACCATGTACACCGATACCAGTGGTAAGATATGGTTACCAAAATGCTGAGAAAACGAAGATCTGATCCCATTATGCATTCAGCAAAAAAAAAAAGGTAACTAGACTGCCAACACAAAATACACAGGCAAAATTAAACAAAACAAGGCCCAATTGGGACAGAGGCAAGCTGTTTTGGGGTAGCTGAAGCAAGGCTAGCATAAATAGAGGAGAGTGGGCAATAAGGAGGAATAATGTGAACCAAAACATACTGGGAACACAGGGAAGCTGGTTTAGGGTAGCTGAAGATATGGGTTGATTCAAAGAAACATGTAACAGCTTGGATTTGGCTCACGATCATCCTATTTTTCACGTCCGCTCGTGCGTTCGTATGAACTTGCGAGTGATTCAATAAGCAAATACGTTTCTATCCTAAAATATACGTCCGTTCGTATGGCAGTTCGGGAATCAGACCTATGTCAGTTTCCATCCTGAATTTTCCGTTTCATTTCTCAGGTTGCAACATTGGTTTTGCCCTTTTTCCTTTTTTGTCTGGACGTAAATCCTTCTGATCTTGCGGCTCCGCACTACAAACTTACCTCATTAAAGTGCATTCTAAATATTTGGTCTTTTATTTTTCTTTATTTCATTCATTTTGTAGTAACCAACCATTAATGAATGCATTTGCATAAGTAAATCTTACTTTGTTTAATTTTTAGTTAACTATTTTTTACTTGTGGATTTAATTTTAATATTTATGCTTCAAATGGTACAACTTAAAATTTTTTGTGTGGTTACCCACACCCTCTACATACAGATTGCTCACAAATATTAAAAAACACCCAGCAACTTCTGCATGTTATGAGCCTAGAAACAGCCAAGATGGCGGCTCAGGTATTATCGGGCAGCCTGCAAACAGAAAGGGCCTTGTGACTGTGTTGCTCTGGATTCTTTGATTTCTGACCTTTCCATGCCCCCAGCTCTGCTGTGTCTGTGCAAAATACAGCAGTAACCCACATCCTGCACTTTATCCCGCTCTCCTCTCCTCAGTAAGTGTGATGCATCTGACCAAAGATGTGCTTAAATAATTAAACAAAGCAAAGGTAAACAACTACACCAATAAATGCAATCTAAAAATATTATTCTAGTACCTCAATTTTAAAATAAATAACAAAGGACATAAGTTTCTTTAATTAACGCAAATATATTGCAAAATAAAGGTTTACATGCAAAGGACTAATTAAGGTCCACATTAAAATGCTTTTAAAACGCATACATGAATCAGGTATGCATTGCCATACAATTTATGGCCTCGGCCATGCTGATACATGCAGTTCATTGGAGCTCAAGACGCGCAGACTCCTCCACATAGCCAAAAAACCTGTTCACGAACAGCAATCCGGCTGCTAAAAGGTGTCGGCTGTGGCTTTCTTTTAAAACGCGTTTAGAGGTTTCTCTGAATCACACCTAAACACATCCAATTAACCTAAGTTTTACGTTTTGATCCTAAGTTTTAGGATTTGATCCTAAGTTTTACGTTTTGATCCTAAGTTTTACGTTTTGATCCTAAAATTTAGGAACGAACTTCCGCTGATCGTAAGAGCATATACGCATTCGTACGTAGGCTCGTGCGAGTCGGAAATGGCCAAAAAAACAGGAAAAAATGACTAACACCCACCCAAACTTACGATTCTCGATACGAAATCAATTAACTTTTGCTCTTTGAATCGAGGGGATAGACTAGCATAAACAGAGGAGAGTGGCCAAGAAAGAGCAGCAATGTGGACCTAAACATACCAAAATATATACTGCTGATCAGCTGGGGGAACCAGGGCCACATTCATGCAATTGATGACGCCCTTGACACATTGCATATTCGCTATTCGAACCCTCATCTTGTTCCAGGCTGCCTTGCTGTCAGGAAAAGAGATTTCTCCTGCAGGAGAGCCATGCCATTGAAAAATGTAGTCAGGGTGTGGCTCAGCTAAGGCTTGGACATGCCGACAGACACTGCCCCTAGTCTCTGGAAGGAGCCATTTGCTGAAAATTGGAGTCAACCAACCAATTTGGTCATACCTCCAATTGCATGCCCCTTTCTTATGGTGGGGGGCCAACCATGACTGCAGCTCTGAGTAAAGCTTCTCAAGAAAAAGGCGATTCAGTTGAGTAAATTTGAACACCTGCTGAGCGGTCATGTGATCGATATCCAGGATATCTGCCTAAGCTCTGGAAGGGACATGGTTAACAGCCCCGGCTGCTGAACACGCTCTTACTCTATACAGTGCTCATTAAGGGGCTGCATTGTAGGTGCATTGGCCAGTTCCCTCTAGCAAAAAGAGGGTGTAATTTTGAACCGGAAATCTACAGATATAGGACTGAAAACCTCCAAATTAATGCTCAGAATCACACGTAAGCGCAGGCTACACCTGTAAATTTATGGATGAATGTACACCTTGTGGTGTATATGGCTAATACACCGTATTTTCCCACTAAAAGGGAAAAAAAAACACGGACCTGAATCACCCGACACAGAAAATAGCCCAAATACGGCCCATTGATGTAATTCCCTTTAAGGCGAATGTGTGCGAGGGAGGCTCTGAATCAGGCCTAGTAAATTAAACTGACTATTTTACAGGGTCTGGCAGGGGTGTGGTTTGGAGTATTGCTCTTGAGAAACAAATATCCACGCTAGTCGGTGCTACACCTCTGTGTGTGTTGGTGTAGCCTCATCCCAGAGAAACACTTTAAGCATAACTTGGATATCTCTGGTCGATAAAGGATGATGGTGATTGACCTATTTGGTGGGATAGTTCTAGTTCTAAAATTAGCAAAGAGGGAAATTTAAATATCCCCAAAGCTTTGGGAGGGGCAGTGGAGCAAAATGTGTTAATTTGGGACTGTCCCACTGAAAGTGACATATCTGGTCAGTTTACTTTAACATTTATGACATGAATAAGAACCTTTACAGACAACTATAGAATTGTGATGGACAGCTTTGGTGTTGTGGTAACATAAAGCCCAATCTGTTTTTTAAAATTCCGTGCACAGATTTTGCAAGAGCAATGCTGAGATAAGAGCACCCAGCATAGCTGTTCCGGGTACGTTCCCCTGCACCAGTCAGGTAACTTGGGAAGTGCAAGAGAGTGCAATGGAGCTGGAAATGTAGTCAATGCTTTGAATGATTGGCTGGTAACAGAAGAATGAACTGTCTTCTTTTCTCAGCTCAGCATGGAATCAGCTGGCTCAGGTGATCAGGAGAACATATGTAATGTTATCACAAATAGGCTTTTAAAAGGCACTAAAATTCCCTGGCTCCCCCCACCAACGCTCAGTAATTATCCTACAGTACGTGGTCTGGGCATCCAGTGCATTCTCATGGTGTTCCAGGGTGCACAGATCAGCATCCCACTGGTCCTGCCACTTGAATGAATAATGGTACACGTGCACACAGCAGGGATGCCAATCTGTGCAACCTCAATGCACAATGTTTATTTGAACACCCTACTTGGACTGAGCACTGGAGCAGGACAGGGAAAGGACAATTCTTAATGCTAAGCTCAAGCACACAGGGGCAAAAAAAACAAACAAGCATTAGTATATTTCAAAAGCAGTACTGGACACTTGAAAACAATCTCCAGAAAAGGTAAATAGGTTGATCAATGATAAGTGCATACAAACATCCTATAGGATATATAACATAAAGAAGTATAAAGTAAGTGGAAGTGTAGCTGACAGAGAGGCGTATACAATTTAACAGAGGGAAGCAAAACTAATTATAAGGACTGCTAAAGGGCAAAAGGAGGAAGAAATGGCCAAATCTATGAAGAGGGGAGATAAAACCTTTTTCCGATATATTGGTGACAGAAAGAAGAAAAACAATGCAGTCTCAAAAATTAGAATTAGGGAAAATAAATATATTGACGGAGATAAGGCTGTGGCTGACCATCTGAATAGCTACTTTTGTTCGGTATTTTCAGATAGTAGCAGGCATGGCCATAGCACAGCATCCAGCTGGGAGGGCACAGCTCCGGAGTTTCTGGAGGCTTATGTCCTATCCGAGCTGGCACATCTAAAGGTAAGTAAGGCAATGGGTCCAGATGGAATCCACCCCAGAGTTCTAAGGGAAATTAGGTTTGTGATTGCAGCCCCTCTGACTGATTTACTTAACCATTCCCTTTCAACTGGTGAGGTTCCAGATGATTGGAGAATGGCCAATGTCGTACCAATCCAGAAAAAGGGGAGTAGAGAAGAAGCCAGTAATTACAGGCCAGTTAGTTTGACATCTATAGTGGTCAAATTAATGGAAACACTCTTAAAAAAGCAGATAATTTCCCATCTAAAAATTAATGACCTATTGGACCCAAAACAGCACGGCTTTACTGAGGGCAGATCATGTCAGATCAATCTTATTGATTTCTTTGACAATGTCACTAAAGTGTTAGATGAAGGTGGTGCTGTTGATATCGCCTATCTGGATTTTAGCAAAGCCTTTGACACTGTACCACATAAGGAGCTCAGAGATAAGTTATTGAAGGTAGGACTCAATCCCTGGATAGTTCAGTGGATTTCCAGTTGGCTGAGGGATCGGTATCAGAGCGTTGTTGTAAATGGCGTGCAATCTGAACAAAGGCGAGTCACAAGTGGTGTGCCGCAAGGCTCTGTCCTGGGCCCCATTCTTTTTAATATATTTGTAAGTGACATAGGAGAAGGCTTGGTAGGAAAAGTTTGTCTGTTTGCTGATGATACAAAGGTTAGTAATAGGGTGGATATTCCTGGAGGTGTCTGCAACATGGAAAATGATTTAGCTTTACTGGATAGATGGTCAAAACTGTGGAAACTAGAGTTTAATGTCTCTAAATGTAAAATCATGCACTTGGGTAGAAGGAATCCCTGCTCTGAGTACCGTATGGGCAGCACTGTGTTAGCCAGGACCTCGGAGGAGAGAGATTTAGGGGTACTGATTACTGATAGCTGCAAGATGAGTGGACAGTGTAGCCAGGCAGTGGGAAAAGCAAGCAGGATGCTCGGCTGCATAGCTCGAGGCATCACCAGTAGGAAGAGGGAGGTTGTAATGCCGCTGTATAGAGCCCTGGTAAGGCCACAGCTAGAATACTGTGTGCAGTTCTGGAGACCTTACCTGCAAAAATACATTATTCAAATAGAACGTGTCCAAAGGCGGGCAACGAAAATGGTGGAAGGACTTAAACTTAAAACTTATCAGAACTTAATTTGTACAGTCTGGAGGAAAGGAGGGAGAGGGGGGACATGATTGAGACCTTTAAATATGTGAAAGGATTGAATAAGGTTCAGGAGGGAAGTGTTTTTAAGAAGAAACTTAATGATAGAACAAGGGGGCACAACCTGAAGCTAGTCGGGGGGAAGATCAGGAGCAATGTTAGAAAATATTATTTTACAGAAAAGAAGAGTAGTAGATGCTTGGAACAAACTTCCAGCAGAGGTAGTTGAAAAATCAACAGTCACTGAATTTAAACATGTCCGGGATAAGCACACATCTATCCTAAGATAAAGAGTACATACAGTATACACATAAGGGCAGACTAGATGGACCGAATGGTCTCCTTCTGCCGTCAACCTTCTATGTTTCTATGTTTCTATAAATAATAATAAAAAATCTAAATGGATGACTCAATGGGCTGCTTGGTCTTTTCCTGCCACTAGAATATATTTTCTACTCTCAAGAAAGCTGCTATGTAAATAACTCCCCTCTTCACATTAAGCCTCAGTAAATTAAAAAATACTTTATCTCTGATAATTTCCTTTTAATGTTCATGTAAAATGATATTATATGTCTCCATAAATAGTATTTAATAATGGCTATTACTTTCTTAATGTGTGCCTATTTGATTTATGTTCTCTGGCGCCTTTTGCTCAATTAGAGGAAAATGCAGTGTTCAGACATGGGCAAGTTCTGAGAAACCCGTGGCCATAAAATCGAACAACTCCTTTTGCTCTCAGCAACCTGTACACACCCAAAAGATTTGGAAACGGTTCTGAGATCTTGCATGGTTAAAAGATAATTCTTGCTCTTTGAAATCTGAAATGTCTTTCACTCACCTCACCCTTTAGGCATTTTATTCTGTAACCTTGCCGGGGTATAAATAAGATCAAATGCGCTGGAAAGGCTCATATTTTGCAACCATTTTCGTTTTTTTTTTTTTATTTCTGGTCCTGCATTAAAATAAATAGCAGCATCACTGTATTGTAGTACAGTATAAACAATACAGATCTATGTGGAATTTCATTATTAGATAATAAGTGGTAAATATATATAAATGTGGAAAAGTATAAAAGAAAGTAATACATTTAATTTTGAGGAAAAAAACATTCAAAACAAATTCCTAAAGTTTTGTGCTGAATTGCTCATCCCTACTTCTGATTAAAAAAAGTGAACTTGAAAAAATCAAAATACATTTTAGCAGGTAGCCCAATAGCTAACCAGGGCAGTACCTTGTTTTGGTTAAGCAAAATGTATTTCAAGTAATAGACAAAAAAAGAAGCCTACCCTCCTTAAATAACAACAGGACGTGCCACCAACATCAGCCAACAACAGCACACAGCCTAGCCGGTCAAATCAAAATTGATGTGTAAATCGGTCACCGCCACATACAATTTGTCAGTCTAATCCTAATAATGATAAATCAACAAACTGGTTACAGCACCCTATGAGGATCATTTTTGACCCAAACAGTGCCTAATTAATGCTGAGGTTGCACAGTGCAGGTCATACATTTTAAAGCAGGCAAAAGAAAGGTCCAAACACGCCACAAGAGCTTCTTTTTGAGATAATAGTTAGTGTTCCAGGATAAGCTGGACTGAGATTGTGGTCTTTTAAAAGAAAGCACCGTCAACACATTTTTGCTCTTCAAATGTATCATTTTAGGACAGTGTGGAGAATGTTCTATTATGCTGAGAACATGAGCCATCACATAAGATGATGGCAATTTAACATGACAGCGCAATGACAGCATTATATTGTTCTCCATCTTCTGCTCATCAGACTGAACATTCCTTCATCAGTTAAATGTCGAACATTTGCACATGAAAGAACAAAAATTAAAGACATTTGGGTTTCTCCTTCCGTAATCTAAAATTCTTGGAAGTGCTGTTTGTACTATTTAGGTGTAAAATAGGATGAGTATGGCTTGATTGAAAAAGAGTGATTCTGCTGTAACACGTTGCTATTAGGCAGCAAGTCAGTTGGGGGGAATTGTTCAACTAGAACAAGGTAAGCTAAAGTCAATCTTGAGTAGTTCAACAAAAACTGATCAACTCACCAATGCAGCTTTGCAGGCCAGGGCACTCCTAACCCACATTAACATCCAGAATCGAGTAGGGGCAGAGAGGCCAAATGTAAAACATCACGTTTATTGGTATGCAATAAAATCTGAGTGCACACTTCATCCTGAAGTAAAATCAAAACATTGACACATTTCAAGCCTCCTAGGCACTTAATCAAGACAATATCATAATACAAATCAGTAACATAAATACCTTCGAATTCCTACCAATCCCGAAATGCCATCCCTTTGGATGAAAAGAAAATATGGAACAGAAGAATCCAATCCAGTCCTGGCAAGGCACACAGACAGCTGCAAGTCTGCCGGCAACACAGCAGATCTTGCCGCTACCTGTAGTCCACGAAGGGAACACCCAGCAGTGGCCTCCCCCCAACATTGCTGGGTAGAGGGTGCCGAGGCAGATGTTAACAGGAATGCGGGCTAACCTGCACCATCAGCAAGGCTGTCAAGGAAAGGGGGAGGGGGATGAGATACCCTCCCCTAGTCATGAAAAGCATACCAATAAAGGTGATGTTTTACATTTGGTCTGGCTGGCCTTACTCTATTTTAAATCTTGAGTAGTTGTTTATACCAACCAATCATATTTTGGTTGAAACAAGCAATCTAATCTTCTAATATGTACAACTCCACCGTCTTTGCTTTATCTTGTAAGTTCACTTGTTTGTATGAGATTTACCCTTACTCTCTGTGTCTCAGCTAGATGTTCACCTTCCTCTGGTGCCATAGACTGTACAATAGGACAAAATACAGAGACTTTGTCTGAATTTTGGTTTGTTTGAATTCAAGGTTTTTTAAGCTTAGGCTCCTTTCACTCTGGAGTAAGGTGCAGTGGCAGGAAAGAGAGATAGAAAGGACAGATAGGTAGATAAATAGATAGATGAGAAATAGATAAATAGAAAATAAAGGATGGGTGTAAAAAGGTTAGATAAAAGGATAAATAGATGGAAATACAGATAGAGGTTGGATAGATGTGATAGATAGACTGGTAAATAGATGAAAGGAGATATAGAAATACAGGAATAGATAGATAGATAGAACTCCAGGAGGGACCTCATCCTGCCAATCACCCTACCACACTCTACTCTGTTGGTCAGCAACTGACGCCACCCACCTGTTGCTTTTAGACCTCGCCCACCCACACCCCAGGAACAGATTTCTCTGCTCCTTTAGCTTCCCAGGGCTGCGCGGGTGGAATGTAGAGGTAAGCGGCAGGGCAGAAGTAGTTGCACGAGGGAGGGAATGCTGACTGTGACCCACATTCACCAGATAATGGGGGTGATGTGTTTTGGATAGTGAGCTCATTTGCAACAGAGAAACTTTACTAGGTGCAAACCCATGCAGGGTCTAAGCCTCACATCCTCTTTGGTATGAGAGAAAGGATGTTCAGTTTTTGAGTCATCAGTACTGAAAGGTGATGAACAAGACAAATAAAAATGTTTCTGTACCAGTAACACCCATGGCTTTGTTTACAGATGAACGCCATGCTTGGTAAGCTCACACATAAAGCTCCCACCGCCTTGTGCTGAAGACTTCTCTTCACTGAGACACATACCTGCAGATGTGTGGAAACCTAATATGTAATGCAGCAACATTACACTGCTGCTAGATGGGAAGTAGGGTTGTTGTTAGTGTTCTCATTGACCAAGATTTTGCTAACACTTCCCTAGGCTTCCTTGTTTGTGATAGCATTCTGCTTCCAGGTGTGCTGTTTCATGTGTGTGTTTACCTGTTTTAGACAGGATGTTTTTGGAACGTCTGTTTGATCACTGCAGGGGCAACCCTGTCTCTTTCAAAATTATGCATTAGCCTAGCCCTTTGGATACCTGACCTAGGACTTTTAACATATAGCTATACCCTGGTCTTCACCTTTGAATACCTGACCCAGGACTTTCGACATCCGGCCATACCCTTCACTTCAACTTCTGTTTATGCCTTCTATGGACATGTTTGTAAATCTTATTCCCTGTTGCTAACCCTGAAATTCTTTTGCATCCACTATTCCTGTTTTGCCCTGGTTGTACATCTGCTTTTGTTGCCTCAGATGTATATAGAGACACTATAGTCAAGTCATCACATGGCAGCCAATAATGTGGTTTGATGAGCAAGCCCACTCTGCAAGCCAATAGGTCACCCAAAATGGAGAGCCATGTGACTCTCAGTCATACAATAAATAAGGAAGTTGGCTGCCTTGACTATAGTGCCCCTTTAAGTCTGGAGGAAACCATGTTTGGGTAGGCAAGTAGTGTCTCCAAATGGGGACTTGGTTAAAGGACAACGCAGCTGTGTTAGATTGGGGGTTCGAACCTCATCAGAAACGAACCAGTCCCTGGAAATTCCTTTTCCTCCAGTCACAAATCAGCAGGACTCTTCATGGACTGGGAGGAGCATGCCAAGATCGCTGTACTGCATTACCAGAATGACGCACACCAAAGCCAGCAGGAAAGTTCTTAATCAAGAAAAGAACAGTACCATTGTTTGAGGCGAGGGACGCTCTCTAATTACAGTATTTATCATAAACTCTTCTCAGTTTAGACAAAAGCCTTCCTCTTAGTATATCCTTGATAGTTCTGCCTCAACATCTAAACATTATTTGAACCCAGTTCTCAGTTAATATTATGATTTAAACAGTTCCAAGTTCATCTTATCAAACGTGAACCTAACTGCGAGGACAGAAATTGCACCTGTTTAAAAAAGAACTAAGTAGGGGGTGCAGACAAGCTTTAAAGAATGCTGTTAGGCTGTTCTTTATAATGAGGTGGAGATCAGAGGTCATCACGTGTCAAGGTTAATATTGAGCTGAACATTGAAGTACTTCACACTCGTCACAAAGTGTTCCTTCTAATTTATTTTTCTCCATGATTTTTCTCCAGACAGGACAGTTTTTGGGGGAAGTGGAAGGTGCTGTGATGAATAAATTGCTAACAATGGGCTCATTTAAAAGGTAAGCACTGGAAGATTTCCTGCAGCAGCGGTAAAGATGAATGTGATGGGTTGTTCCAAGTTGTTATACTTTTAGAGACGTTTAGAGATTCTCACTAGACCATCTGGTAGATGTTCAATAGCTCCTGTATACACACAGAATTTATTCAGGACAGTGAAAAATGCCAGTCAAATTTATGCTCAAGCTAGTTCATGTTATGACCTTCTACAAATCTAGAATTTCCTTAATTGATCTGGCAGCTGAAGAAATGTCCAAGCCTGGGGAGTCAGGCCAGATGGGTGGATTTCTTTTTTGCAGGAATCCAAGACTAGAGCTTCATCATAAGGATAATGTTAAATACTTCAAACCTGGGTTGAAAACCAAGAATTTAACAATGATTTGTAATTGTTTTGAGATTCATTAATGAATTCCAAATGGTATTTGTATACCACATGCTAAAAAATAATAATTTATCTAAAGTGATGAGATTCCCACGCCAATGTCAGACACCAAAGAATTTAATAAATGCAATAGGTAAAATGCTGTAGTCACAAAACATCAAAGTCTTTTGACTCCCTAACTGTTTTGCCATTTGAGTTTTACCATTTTGCTAAAAGGAACTTTTTAGGTTTGATTAAGCACACTACTCACCCTTACTGCACCCTAACCCTTTGTGCCCCTTCTGTTTCATGTTGAAGTAGAATTTAGTCAAAGTTATTTTGGACAATTTAATGCGATTTTTATTACCATTGGGAGGAAAGTGGAGCAAAACTGGAGGCCAACCAACCAAATTCAGATCGTCTGCATTCTCACCTGTCTGTAGATTTTTTTTCAATAAGGAAGCAACATGATTTACAACAAAATATTAGATGTAGCTGTATAACTGGAATCACAGGCAATGCTCCACTCTGTGTAATTTCCTTAAATTGGACTCACACCCAAATGACCCAAAAGAAAACCTGCATGCCAGTGGTTTTCAACTCTTTTACGCCAAGTATCCCCTAGCATCAATTGAGTAGAACCAATTATAAATGGTACCAGAATAAGTAGCTTCGTAGCACTGTTAAAGGTGGACCAAAGTCCCAGGATTCTCACTGTACTGGGTTTTGTGGTGCCATTGGTGCTGAGTGCTGTTGCTGTTGCTGTTCAGGGCCACTGATAGAGGTGTGGAGTTGCCATTGATGCAGCTCATCAATAAGGGGTCACAAGGGTTGAACATAGCCTCTTGCTGCACCCCCATCCTTGCCCTACTCTTTGCTGCATCCTCACCTTTGCCCTGCTCTCTGCACCCTTCATCTCTTCCTAGTTCCTAGTTTGCCTGTACCCCATCTCTGACCCACTCTTTGGTGTACCCCTCATCCATTCCCTGCCCTTTGCTGTACCCCTCCTTTCCGCTTTTTGCTGCATCCCTCATCTCTCTCTCACTCTTTGCTGCACTCACCTAATCTATGCCCAGCACTTAACTACACCCCTTCTCTGCCCCACTCTTTGATGCCCCCCATTTCTGCCCGGCACTTTGATGCACTACTCATCAATGCCCTGCACTTTGATGCACCCCTCATATATGCCCTGATTTTGCTGCACCGTGTCAGAAAGCGTCGCTTACCTGGGCCCCGTTCCAGCGCTGGTCGTGGGTGGCCGGGTGCGGCGGCTGTGTCGGCTCGGCGCCAGGCAGCGGCTGCTCCTGCCGGCGCGCGCGCGCCCCCTGCTGTTCCGGCCGGCGGCCCCGGCTCCCGTACACGTGCTCGCGCACGCGCACAAGCACGTTCTGCTTATCTCCTCCGGCGGCGCTGCTCTCAGCGCGCCCGCCGGGGGAGAGTCATTAGTTCAGGTGGGGTGGGGGGAATACAGTACAGGGACAGGGCCAATGAGCCCTAGTGTTGTTCCTTGGGCCAATGAGCCCAGCTGGATATAGTCAGGCCAATCCTGGCCTGGATCATAGTGCACCAATCACTCTCACCCTCCTCTCTGTCTCTCCCTATAAAAGCAATTCCCCCTCAGTTGGGAATTGCCTGTGATAGTGCCTTGTACCCAGTTTAGTTGCTTGTCTCTAAAGAATACTTTGATCTCCCGTTGCCGACCTTCGCCTGTTTTGACCACCCCCGATCTGATCTCCTGTTGCCGACCTTCGCCTGTTTTGACCACCCCCGATCTGATCTCCTGTTGCCGACCTTCGCCTGTTTTGACCACCCCCGATCTGATCTCCTGTTGCCGACCTCTGCTTGATCCTCGACCACGTCTTGTCCAATCCTTTGTACCGCTGCCATCTCGGAATTTCTGTTGCTGACCCCTAGCCTGTTGGACTTCCGTTATACGCTCAGCGATCGGGCTGCTCGGCACCACTTCCAGCCGCGGGTTCTCCAGGCCTCTGAACAGTAAGACTCCAATCTTTGAGCCATTGAAGTCCTGGGGGCAACCGATCCCGGGCAGGCGTGCTCTGCGTCCCGGCAAGCGGGGGCTCCTAAAGGTGAAGCTGGCTGCGGAGATTGGGGGTTGAGGTCTTACTGAGAGGACTGGAGTTATCTAAGTGGATAGCTGTAGTACCCGGAGCGTGACATTATCACAGGCCCTAAGATGGATGACCTGGTACAGCAGGTACAAGCTATGGCTACGGCGATAAACCAGCTCGCTCAAAGAGTGGCCACTCAAGAATCTCGACAGTTACCGGCATCCTCTGTACCACCTCATATTTCAGAACCAAAGATTCCATTGCCGGAAAAGTTTTTTGGAGAACGAGCTAAATTCTCCAATTTTAAGAATGCCTGCGAACTGTATTTCAAGCTGAGACCCATCTCCTCAGGCACTGAGTCCCAACGAGTAGGCCTAGTCATTTCTTTGCTTCAAGGAGACCCGCAGTCCTGGGCCTTCAGTTTGCCATCTCATGATTCTGCCCTACAATCCGTTACAGCATTCTTTACTGCTATGGGCGTCTTATATGCTGACCCTGATCAACAATCTACGGCAGAAAATAGGCTTCGGGCCTTAAGACAAGGACGGAATTCGGCTGAAGATTATAGTGTTGAATTCCGCCGCTGGGCCGTCGAATCGAGGTGGAATGATCCCGCTTTGTGTAGTCAGTTCAGGGTGGGGCTGTCGGAAAGCATCAAGGATGCTTTGGTAAATTTTCCTCCACCCGCAGACCTAGACCAATTAATGCAGGTCTCCATTAAAATAGACAGGTGTCTTAGAGAGAGGGCTAGGGAGAGAGCCAGGGCTCCCACGTCCTTCAGGTCTTCCCAGAGTCTTAGTTCCCCGGCTACCCGTGGGGAAAATACCTCATCTCCTTCCCAGGAAGAACCCATGCAATTAGGGAGAACCCGGTTAACCGAGTACTGATCTGGGTGAGTCAGTTTGCAACTCTCGCCAAAATAAAATGTTAGTACCCATTGACCTATCTTGGGGTTCTTCCAAGCAAACAGTTTCCGCCTTTATCGACAGCGGTGCGGCGGGAAACTTTCTGGATAGGAGCATGATCTCTCTTTTAGGTATTCCGTTAGTTCCTCTTGAAAGATCCCTACAAGTTTTGGCCATCAATGGGAAGGCCATTCAGGGGGGACCTATAAACACCAAGACCCCACCTCTTCGGTTAATTGTTGGCTCTTCCCACTCTGAGTTCTTAGAATTTTTCATCTTCGACTGTCCAGAGACTCCGGTGGTTTTGGGATACCCCTGGTTACAACTCCACAACCCGGTGATAGATTGGCGGGTTGGAGAATTGATCAAGTGGAGTGACCATTGTAAAAATCACTGCTTTACTACAGGCCTTAGAAGTATGCAAGTTTTACCTCAGGGATTACCTCAACCATACGCAGACTGGGTTGATGTCTTCTCTGAACGTTCTGCGGATACCCTCCCTCCACATCGGTCTTATGACTGCCCTATTGACTTGCTGCCTGGCACGATTCCCCCGAGGGGAAAAATGTATAATCTTACCCTGCCTGAAGAGCAAGCAATGAGGGAGTACATCACCGAAAATTTAAGGAAGGGATTTATTCGCCCCTCTACCTCACCTGCCGGGGCTGGATTCTTTTTTGTAGAGAAAAAAGATGGCGGCTTGAGACCATGCATAGATTATCGAGCCTTGAATAAAATCACTGTAAAGAACCGATACCCCTTGCCCTTGATAGGGGATCTGTTCAATCAAGTCACTGGGTCCCAAATTTTTTCCAAGTTGGATTTAAGAGGGGCTTACAATCTTATTCGCATCCGACAGGGGGACGAGTGGAAAACCGCATTTAATGTGAAAGACGGCCATTACGAGTACCTGGTCATGCCTTTTGGTCTTTGTAACGCGCCAGCCGTTTTTCAAGATTTTGTTAACGATATTTTCAGAGAGTATCTCGGTAGATTTGTGGTCATATACTTAGACGATATTCTCATTTTTTCTAATTCCTTGTTGGAGCACAGACGTCATGTTAAGTTGGTACTACAAAAATTAAGAGAGAACAATTTATTTGCTAAACTTTCTAAATGCGTGTTTGAAGTCACCACAGTTCCTTTCTTAGGGTATATCATTACCAACCAGGGTTTAGAGATGGACGCGGGGAAAGTTTCGGCGGTTCAGGATTGGGTTCAACCCAAGACCTTAAAAGAATTGCAGCGTTTCCTAGGTTTTGCCAATTTTTATCGGCGATTCATCAAAGGTTTCTCTCATGTTGTTGCACCTCTTACCAATCTTACCCGCAAGGGGGCCTTTACGGCTAACTGGTCTCCCTCTGTCTGTGAGGCCTTCCTGACCTTGAAGCGGGCCTTCACTTCGGCACCAGTGTTAATTCACCCAGATATTCGTAAGGCCTTCATTGTTGAAGTAGATGCTTCAGAGCTGGGAGTGTGCAGTTTTGTCGCAATATTCCGGTGATCCTGAGCGTCTACATCCATGTGCTTATTTTTCACGTAAATTCAGTACCGCGGAGCAAAATTATGATGTTGGTAATAGGGAACTATTAGCTATTAAACTGGCTTTTGATGAATGGCGACACTGGCTGGAGGGTTCTTTACATCCTATAACCGTGTATACCGATCACAAAAATCTTGAATACATTGGGTCTGCCAAGAGATTGAACTCCCGCCAAGCACGTTGGGCATTATTCTTCTCGCGTTTTAATTTTATTATTACTTTCAAGCCGGGTGTAAAAAATACTAAAGCGGATGCTTTATCTCGCATGTTCGGGGAATGTAAGGATCGGGGTGATACTGGTGACCCGATTCTACCTATGGGTTGTGTGGTCGGGGCATTACTTCCTGATCTCTCTAACACCCTGGCGCCGTTTCAAGACCAGTCTCCTAGTGAGGTTCCCTTGGGATGCCAGTTTGTACCGCCACATTTGCGTTCGGATGTAATTCGCGAATTTCACGATGCTAAAACTGCGGGTCATGTGGGTAACCGAAAAACCTTTATGCTTGCCCGTCGCCATGTATGGTGGCCAACCATGAGACGCGATATAACTGCCTTTATCGACGCTTGTGCTGTTTGTGCTCGAAGTAAAGGGGTTCACAAGGCTCTCAGTGGCGGTCTAGTTCCTCTTGAAATCCCTGCTGAACCTTGGACTCATATTTCTATGGATTTTATTGTAGATTTGCCTTTATCACACGGGAATACTGTCATTTGGGTGGTCGTAGATCGTTTCAGTAAGATGGCACACTTCATTCCTTTGACTAAACTTCCTTCTGCACCAGAGCTTTCTCGATTATTTACTTCACACATTTTTCGTATTCATGGTATTCCGTCCAATATAGTCTCTGATCGGGGCGTCCAATTCACTTCCCGTTTTTGGAAACATTTCTGTTCGCGGCTGGGTATACAGATCTCTCTTTCGTCTGCCTACCATCCCCAGTCCAATGGGCAGACGGAAAGAACTAAGCAAACTTTGGAACAGTACTTAAGGTGTTATGTCTCTGATGCCCAAGAACAATGGGCAGAATTTATTGATTTCGCCGAATTTGCTTACAATAATGCTCCTAGTGAGAGTACCAAGATATCGCCTTTTTATTGTAACTTAGGGAAAAATCCTAGAGCTTCTTCCCTTTCAGGGTCACCTTCCAACTTGCCGGCGTTGGAGGAGTGGCTTCAAGAACGGAAGAATATCTGGACACATGTGCAGGAAATTCTTAAAACCACTAGTTTGAGATATAAGAAATTTGCTGATCGTCGCAGGTCGCAGGAACCAGCTCTGCAGGTGGGTGATCTAGTTTGGGTTTCCACCAAAAATATTGCGCTCCGTCAACCCTCTAGTAAATTAGGTCCCAAGTTCATTGGACCTTATCCTGTTATCAGGAAGTTGAATAACGTGTCTTTTAAAGTTCAACTCCCTCCGACTATGAAAATACCCAATTCTTTCCACGTTTCGCTGTTAAAACCAGCTAAGAACACGCCTCCAGCTGGTCCTTCGCCGATTCTTGTTGATAATGAGCCAGAATATGAAGTGAACAGGATCTTAGATTCACGTAAAGTGCGCAATTCGTTACAATGTCTGGTCGACTGGGTTGGCTATGGTCCGGAGGAAAGATGTTGGGTGGCAGCTAGAGACGTGCATGCCAGTGCCCTTGTGAAAAAGTTTCATTGTGACAATCCGGAAAAGCCTGGTAAGGGTCCGGAGGCCCCTCGTGAAGGGGGGGGTAATGTCAGAAAGCGTCGCTTACCTGGGCCCCGTTCCAGCGCTGGTCGTGGGTGGCCGGGTGCGGCGGCTGTGTCGGCTCGGCGGCCGCACCAGGCAGCGGCTGCTCCTGCCGGCGCGCGCGCGCCCCCTGATGTTCCGGCCGGCGGCCCCGGCTCCCGTACATGTGCTCGCGCACGCGCGCGAGCACGTTCTGCTTATCTCCTCCGGCGGCGCTGCTCTCAGCGCGCCCGCCGGGGGAGAGTCATTAGTTCAGGTGGGGTGGGGGGAATACAGTACAGGGACAGGGCCAATGAGCCCTAGTGTTGTTCCTTGGGCCAATGAGCCCAGCTGGATATAGTCAGGCCAATCCTGGCCTGGATCATAGTGCACCAATCACTCTCACCCTCCTCTCTGTCTCTCCCTATAAAAGCAATTCCCCCTCAGTTGGGAATTGCCTGTGATAGTGCCTGGTACCCAGTTTAGTTGCTTGTCTCTAAAGAATACTTTGATCTCCCGTTGCCGACCTTCGCCTGTTTTGACCACCCCCGATCTGATCTCCTGTTGCCGACGTTCGCCTGTTTTGACCACCCCCGATCTGATCTCCTGTTGCCGACCTTCGCCTGTTTTGACCACCCCCGATCTGATCTCCTGTTGCCGACCTCTGCTTGATCCTCGACCACGTCTTGTCCAATCCTTTGTACCGCTGCCATCTCGGAATTTCTGTTGCTGACCCCTAGCCTGTTGGACTTCCGTTATACGCTCAGCGATCGGGCTGCTCGGCACCACTTCCAGCCGCGGGTTCTCCAGGCCTCTGAACAGTAAGACTCCAATCTTTGAGCCATTGAAGTCCTGGGGGCAACCGATCCCGGGCAGGCGTGCTCTGCGTCCCGGCAAGCGGGGGCTCCTAAAGGTGAAGCTGGCTGCGGAGATTGGGGGTTGAGGTCTTACTGAGAGGACTGGAGTTATCTAAGTGGATAGCTGTAGTACCCGGAGCGTGACACACCGCTTCTCTGTTCCGCTCTTCTGCACCTCATCTTCGCCCCACTCTTTGCTGAATCTCCATCTCTGCCTCACTCTTTTCTCCACCCTCATATATGTCTCGCTCTTTTCTGCACCCCTCATCTATGACTGTGCTGATTCCTCAGCTCTGCCCCATTCTTAGTTGCCTTCCTCAATTCTGCCCAGCTTTTGCTGCACCCCCATTTCTGCCATGCCCTTTGCTGCACACGTCATCTTTGCCCTGCTCTTTGCTGTACACCTCATCTTTGCCCTGCTCTTTGCTGTACACCTCATCTATGCCCAGCTATTTGTTGTACCCCATCTCCCCCCCATTGCTGTACCCCTCTTGCCCCCATTGCTGTACCCCTCATCCCTGCCCTGCTTTTTGCTATACCCCTCCTCTCTGCTCTTTTCTGCACCCCTCATCTGTGCCACACTCTTTGCTGCACTCCTCTACTCTGTCATGCTCATTGCTGCACCCTTCATCTCTTCTTCACTCTTTGCTGCACCTCTCATCTCTGCCCCACTCCTTGATGTACCCCATCTCTTCCCCACTCTTTGCTGTACCCCTCATCTCTGCCCTGCTCATTGTTGTACCCCTCTTCTCCACTCTTTGCTGCAAACACTTTGCGGAGCCCCCATCTCTGCCACACTCTTTGCTGCACCCCTCAACTCTGTCCAGCTCTTTGCTGAACCCTTAATCTCTGCTTCCTCTGCTGCACCCCTCATTTCTGCCCCACTTTTTGCTGGACCACTCATCTCTGCCTTGATTTTTGTTGTACCCCTCCTCTCCAGTCTTTGCTGCACCCCTCATCTCTGCCCCCTCTTTGCTGCACCCCTCATCTCAGCCCCCTATATGCTGTACCCCTCAACTCTGCCCAGCTCTTTGCTGCCCCCATATCTCCAACCTACTCCCTGCTGCACCCCCATTCTACCCTGCTAAACCCCCATCTCCACTTTAACGGATGTTGGCCCGGGTCCTGGGTAAATAAATAAATTCCAAGAAAAATAAATCACAACAGGTAGGTGCCCTAATTAATGGTAATGAGGAAATGGTCACTGGGGATGAAGAGAAAGCGGAGCTGTTGAATGTATTCTTTAGCTCTGTGTACACAAGAGGAGGAGCAAAGAGGCAACACAGGAGATGCCACTGATAGCAATAGCCCAAGTATAATAGTTAACACGTTATGGACATGGATATCATAAAAAAAAAAATGAAATAGCTTAAATGTAAATAAGACTTCAGGGTCAGATGGACTTCACCCAAGAGTTCTTAAAGAACTCAGCTCAGTTATCAGTTCTTGATCTTTAAAGACTCAATAACAACAAGAGATTGGAGCAAAATGTGGTGCCCATTTTCAAAAAGGGCTAGGTCTTCTTCGGGCAGTTACAGACCTGTAAGTTTAACATCCATTATGGGAAAATTGCTTGATGGGCGATTAATGGACTACATACAGGAATATGTAACTATGCATAATATTGTAAGTGACAACCAGCACAGTTTTACTAAGGGCAGAAGCTGTCAGACTAACCTGATTGGCTCCTATGAGGAGGTGAGTAGAAGCCTGGACAGAAGGGCGGCTGTGGATATAGTTTTTCTGGATTTTGCAAAAGCATTTGACACTGTCCCCATAGACACTTATTGGGGAAATCGAGATCTTCAGGATTAGAAAATGCATAAAGTTTGTAACTGGATTGAAAACTGGCTGAAGGATCGTGTGCAGAGAATTGTGGTTAAAGATACCTACTCTGAATGGTTACCGGTTGTAAGTGGTGTACCCAGGGTTCAGTGCTGGGCCCATTATTATTTAACTTGTTTATAAACGACATACAAAATTGAATTAGATGCACTGTCTCTATTTTTATAGATGACACAAAGATGTAAGACAGTGCAGTCTATTGAAAATGTTCACAAGCTTCAAGCTTGAGTTGGACACTTTGAGTGTCTGGGCATCCACTTAGCAAATTAAGTTAATTGTGGAGAAATGTAAAATGATGTACTTGGGGATTAAATACCTGAAGGTCACATATATCCTCGGGGGAGTAAAACTGGGAGAGTTACTTGTTGAGAAGAATCTGGGGGTACTGGTAGATCACAGGCTAAATAACAGCACGCAATTATCATGCATCAAAAGAGGCATAGAATAATGGGATAGGGATGTAATTTTACCTCATTACTAGGCACTGGTGCGTCTTTATCTGAAATTTGCCATCCAATTCTGGGCATCCATTCATAGAAAGGATGCTCTCACTATGGGAAAGGTGCAGAGGAGTGCCACCAAACTAATAAGATGAATGAAGGATCTTAGGTATATGGGAAGATTATGGTAATTAAATATGTTTAGTCTTGAGAGGAGACAACTGAGGCCCATGCATGTGCCATAGTACCAGGGAAAGGTGTATACTGAGCGACCTAGGGGGTTACACACAGCGGGGCATCCCAAATCGGGTTGCCCCAAGGGCAAGGAACAAAACCCGGAATAGTCAAAATCCCTGGTTTGGGCCTACTTTACGAACACCAAAAAAAAGCCAGCTTACGTTAGGAAAGATTTTTTTGCCAGACAGCAAGACATTTTCGTCTGGTTTAAATACGCACTCATAGGGAGTGATGCAATAGTATTTAGATTTTCTGCATTTTTGAGTGCCATTCTAATCTTAATTAAGTACCTGTGTACTAAGTTTGAAAGAAAAAAATGAAGCGAAAAAAAATAACATTTTGAAAATAAATCTCTGCATCTGATTGGATGTTGTGATGAAGCAATTCTACAGATTCCAATTCGTTTTTTTAATGAGTATTCATTAAAATCCAGAGAGATTTTAAAGATAGAGAAGCTTGGAGTGCCTCTTTAAGCATAAATGATTACCCCGCAGGGTGCCAAACTCGGTGCACGGATTTTCTGTTCTGGAGTTATGGTTAGAGACGCTGTACAAATCCTGTTAAATTGCCTTAACAGGCTCTATAACCAAAGGCTAAAAACAGCAATGCTTTCTTGTGCCACTTTATACTTGTCAAACTTGTCTGTTTGTAGATGTTCATTGTAGCCTTGTAAAGGCAAAGCATTCTATCCCAGCCTTTATATAATTGTACATAAGTTTTAATACGAATATAGTCATAAGCTTAAAATTCACCCAAGCCCGGTCTTCGTCATATCTAAGCACAGTAAGTTTAGATGTAACAGCACATCAAAAGCAGCAAAAGACTTTGTAGTTGGGTAATTACTCAAATTTCCTCTGTCAAAAGGCATTAAGCCTTTTGTACAGTGTTCAGAGTAAACATGACTTTATACAGTAACTGCCAAGCTAAAAAGGTGCTGTCCCCTGGCTGGTGATCTAAGTATTTCAATATTTCCTCAGGGATATGCTTTCTATTCTGCTGTGTGTCAGTTCAGACTTAGAAGGAAATTTAAAAGCATTCTATTGGGCCAAGTGTTGTTTCAAAGAAATGTTATGGGATGAAGTGTACAAAGGGGTTAAGTGGAGCTGCCATCAAACCCTCTGAAGGCCACCATTCTATAGGCTGAAGAGTTTTTCAGTTCATTCTCAAATAGTTACGACAGCCAGACAATATTCATCCCTGCAAAGTGTTTCTAGTGGGTAAAGGTCCAGGTTCAGCTTAGACTAAAGATGTCTTCTTTAATAGACATTTCAGGTTAAAACTAAAAATCCTAAACTTACCTCTAGGAACAAGCCAAAAAGGGGTCTATTCGTTTGGCACCAGCCCCTGTCTGTGAGGAAATAATCTGCCAAACGATTGGACCTTTTGCTCTTTTTTTGCTATTTCAGAAAGTGGCCTGTCTATAGAGTACAGATACAGAATGACCTATTCCTATGCCCTGTGGCACATGTCCAGTGCTGTACCGTGCCTATGCCTATAGGCAGCATGCTTTTTGACACCTGTACAGCAGAATGTGCGAAAAGACAGGGTCTGCTGCATGTGAGACAAGTGGCTTGGTTCCATCAGCAACATGCCCCGCCTGAGGAATGCCATGCCCACTGCAGGTAAAGGCCTTTTATACCTTGGGTGTGGCTACTTGGATTTTCCTTAGTATCACATCAACACTCTGAAGACGAGAGTTGGAAATAGATAAGTATTAGTGTTGGAATAGCTTTAGTGCAACAACTACATCCTGTATGTGACTGTCTGCTTGTTATGCTTTTGCTAAAGTTAGCTTAAAAAACAGGAAGTCTTAGGTTGGCCATGTGACTGTATGCATAGTGTGTTTAACCTTATAACAGAATGGTGCTGTTTCCTTTGCTCCATGTTGAGATATCTTGCTCATGTATCCTGCTCATGTTTATGTTCCTGATTGTTGCTAAATAAACAGCCGTTGTTCCTGCATGCTGGAAGAGTGTCATGTACTAACTGCTGACAACAAGTTAAGGACCCAGAGCTGGAATAGCCCAGAGCAGCAAATCCAAGAGGAGAATTTTCCCAGAGCAGCAGTGAATCTGAGAGGCGTGAGAAGCAGAGAAGAAGTCTACTAACATGAAAGTGAATCACAGAAAGTACATGAAAGATCAAACCTCAGCAATAAGCTTTATCCCATGAGCAAATTGTCTAAGCTAAGTGACAGAAAGAATATGCAGGACTATAAAAGAGACACAGTAGAGATTGTGGAATGCCGCAGAGGCATTGGGGAAGAAATTAAAGATTTTGCATGTTGCTGCCCTTCTACTAAGTGATCTTCCAAAAAGTTATAACACATTTGTCACTGCACTAGATGCATGCCCAGATAATGAGCTCACACTAGAGTATGTTAAAGGCAAATTGGTGGATGAGTACAAGAGAAAAGCAGAGTCTAAAATCAAAAGTAATGAATCCAGAGCAGAGGCAGCAGTACAGACACAGGATTTTGTCTAAAAATAAGAGCTATCTAAAGGAATCGCATGAATGTTTTGTGTGTGAAATGTCTGGCTATCTGAAGGCAGGTTGTAGAGTCTGGAAAGCTAGAATGAGTCATCTTCAGAAGCAGAAAGCTCAGCAAAGGTTTAAGCATGCTGCGGAGGATGCTGATGCTCCTGAATGTATCGAGATTAATTTTTCAAAGCTGCATGTAGTGTAAACGCAGGCACAACTGCAAGAAATGCATGGTGTATAGACTTATCTCAGCTAATGGTCATTATAAGAATTCATAAGATGTGGAGAATGGAACTGCAGATGGAATTGCAACAGACCAATGCAGTCACTTGATTAAATGCACCAGTTGTCTTGACGAAAAATGTCCAGAAAATCTTCTCCTAAAAATAGCAGCACTAGATCTCCTACTGGATTTAACATGGATTTAATATGGTCCTATGAGTGTTCAAACCGCTGGCAAGAAGAAATATTTTCTCACATTCATTGATAATTTTTCCAGAGACACAATTGTCTACCTGCTGCACAGCAAAGATGAGGTACCACAGAAACTTTAAGAATATCTTGCTGTAGTGTTTAACAAATTTGGAAGAATGTCCAAAACCCTGCATGTAGGTAATTGAACTGAATATATAAAGTATACCACAAAGGGCAAACCATTTTGAAGAAGAAAGGAATCATGTTCCAGACTACCATTCCATATAACCCACAACAAAACTGTGTTGCAGAGAAGAAGAACAACTCTCTCTTTGAAAGTCCTAGAAGGATGCTGTCTGATGCAAACCCCCCTACAACAATTTGGGGGAGAAGCCACCATGACAGCGTGCTATCTTCAAAACAGCCTGGCAGTTAGAGCTAAACCAAAGGAAGGTACAGAAGAACCAAGTCAGAGTCCAGTCAGGAGATCAGAAAAGCCAAACTAAGCACCTTTCCTATAGGGTCATAACACTTTGTGAATCAGAGCCACAGTCTTGACAGCAGATGCAACAACTGCCTGTCCATGAGAAGCAGAAGTTTGATACAATCTGCAGATGAAGATGGAGTCTATTCACCAACTCCAGACATGGAAGCTTACTGAGCTACCACAAGGCAAGAAAAAAATGGGTCTTCAAGAACTAGCATGACTCTGAAGTTAAAATGTACCGGTTAAGGACAAGATTAGATGCCAAAGGATACTTACAAAATTATGATACTGCATTTTCTCTAATTGTTAAGCCACATTCAGAACGTTAATGACTGTAGCTGCTGTTCAACAGATGACAGACATTTTTACATCAAAACTGCCTTTCTAAATGGAGACATTCCAGAAAAGCTGTACATGACTCAACCTGAAGGTTATATAAAAAATGGTGAAGAACATCTTGTTAGTAAAATGCACATATGTCTCTATTTTGTATCTTAAACAGTCAGCAAGAGGATGGAACTCCAAAATGAACAATGTCTTGATTAATGAAGGATTTCAAATATCTCCTGCTGATCTATTTTTATACACAAATTGTGTAGTAGAAAAATGGGCTTCTATATGCAGATGATGTAATCATTATCCATCAAGAAGGAAGAGAAATTGCAAAACTAGGTGAAGATCTCAACCAGCACTTTGAAACTAAAGACCTTGGAAATGTGACATAAAGTATAATTTGGTAATCCAAAGAGAGAGGAAGATGGGAGTTTTCTTCTCAACCAAAGTTCTAAAATCACCTCATAAACCAGTTGGGAATGTTAGGAGCCAAAAGGTGCGTCAACACCAATGGATCCATCCTTGAAGTTATAATGAGAAGAAAATTTGCAACCAACAATGATAGTTATCAACAAGCAGTGGGGACACTTTTCTAAGCAAGCCACGTCAAAGAGACTGGAATGAAATTAGGAGACTGCTACAATACCTTAAAGAATCCCAAAGGCTAAATCTTTGCATTAGGAGATCTGACTCTCATGGGTTTTGTAGACACAGATTGGGCTGGAGATTCAAGTGATCAGAAATAAACAAGTGGTTACTTAGTCAAGTTAGGAGAAAATGTCTTGATCCAGCAGAAAACAGGTGTCAGTTGCGTTGTCTTCAATAGAAGCAGAGTTCATGTCTGCTGCTCATGCAAGTCAAGAAGTAATATGATTGATATACAACTTATGGGAGATTTCGATAAACTACTAACTCAGCCAACTGTTATCTATGAGGACAGCCAAGGATGTATTAAACTTGCCAGCAGTGAGAAGATCCGTTCTAGGACAAAACACATTGATATGAAACATCACCACCTGTGTGATTTAGTGCCACATGGTATACTTGAGTTTGTTTATTGTGAGTCTGACAAGATGATAGCTGATGGCATGACAAAGCCACTATCAAAATCCAAGTGTAAGGAAATCAGAACCACAATGGGACTAACAAAAAAAGTAGTTGTTGAGTGGGGCTGTTGGAATAGCTTTACTGCAACAACTACATTCTATATGTGACTGCTTGTTATGCCTGTTATGCTGTGACAGTATGTATAGTGTGTTTAACCTACTAACAGAAAGGAGCTGTTTCCTTTGCTGATGTATCCTGCTCACCTTTATGTTCCTGATTGTTGCTGAATAAACAGCTAATGTTCCTGCACGCTGGAAGAGTGTCATGTACAACCCGCTGCCAACAATTAGTGTCTGAATTTTGGACATTTTGGTTTAAAGAGGACCATAACTCTAAAATAATGCTTCCCTGGTTTTCACTAGTTCCCCCCCAGGCACCCACCAGTTTGGTTTGGCAGACACTCATCTATATTCAGAAACCCATGGCACATTTCTTATCTTAGCTGTGTTAGCCCACATTCATCTGTACCAGGTGTCCAGCTCACCAAAACCATAAAACGTAACATTTAATATTTCCATTAAAAACATACATGTCCTGTGTGAGGTGTAGTCTCATCTCGCCCCCCTCAAAAGGGTATCTTTCCCCAAAACGCGTCAGCGTTTGAGGGGGGTGAGATGAGACTACACCTCACACAGGACATGTTTGTTTTTAATGGAAATATTAAATGTTACGTTTTATGGTTTTGGTGAGCTGGACACCTGATACAGATTACTTGTTAAGGATTTGCAGAGATCCATCCGTGCTTCCAAGCCAGCCCAAGGGCTGGGGGTTTCTGAGCTGTCTGGACTTTGTGACTGTTTTAGCCCACATGCATGGCAGAGGGAGCAGGAAAGCTCTGGGTGCATGGCTAAGCTTAGCTGTGCACCAATAAACATCTCCCCCTCCCTCCTCCATGCATGCTTATGTCAGCAGAAAGTCTTTTAGACTTCAGTTTGTCTTTAATTAGTAAATCAGCATCCCAAATGTAAACGCCTAAGAATCTAGCCATGTTTCTGCAACTGTGGCAGCTTGCACACCCACCTCCTTAGACCATTGCCCATCAGCTGTCGTATGGTATATATGGGAGAAAAATTATATATTGTTTTTTATTCAGCAGAATTTGGGATTTAAAGTGAAATGTCTTGTTTGGATTTATTCTGTGTTCTCTCAATATTTTGTGGAAAACAAAAATAAAAAAGCCTGATTCCTCCGGATTACAATAGTGACGATTCTGCCCAGGAGACAGACCGAACTGAAAAGAGCACTTTATGAGATTTTCAAGTAAAATACAACTACAATGGACACTAAAAATTAAAGAAAGATGCCATGGAGTCGCCCTCATCAGCAAAACCAGCCTGGTAGCTGAGTAGCCCTGTCTCCTGATGATTTCCAGCAATAATACATTCAGTTGCAGTACAAACATCACAGCATTGGGGTTAGCCATATCAAACACAAACTGTTTTGGGGGTCTTGGCTGGGGATAGAAGGTGACTACATAAACTTCCTTTCTGGGTATAGGTGCACTTTAACGGTAGTAGAAGTGATAACGTAGATTCCATGGGCTTGGCGTTTAAGGTTAAAGAACATCTATTACACAAATAGCAAGAGAAGGCGTTACCTATACACCTTGTGTGAAAAAATCTTAAACCAGCATTTAATGCACAAAAGAAAACTAAGGGTTTCCAAATGTGCCATCCTACTTTTACTGGTTTTAACTGTCCCCTGATATAGCCCATGGGAAAGCACTGCTATTCTAGCATAGGCTGGCTCAGGGGACAGGCTGTTAACTCTGAGCAGCTCTGCCATGTAAAAGCAGAATGGTCCTATCACAACCCTCCTGATTCTTCTTTCTTCCAGTAAAAGAAAAATAATAGTTTGGCTGAATTTTTTTTAGTGGGGGATATAATGCCTCCCGCTATCTAGCAGATTTACTTAATTTGTATTGTACAGCGGGGTATTTTTCACCTTATAGCTTCTTTCAGTTGGGCTGCCAATGCAGCACATGAGGCTGGAGGTCCACTTCAGAAAGTTGAGAGTAAACATTAAAGTCATGTTCGGTAATTGTTCTGGGATGAGTGTCCTTATAAGTCTGTGGCACATTCGTTGATGAAACCTTTCCACTAACAAGTCAAATAAACTGTTTTAGTTCTATGAACCTTTGAAACTAGCTACTTACAGTACTTGTGATAGACATGACATATTATGAAGCCGTGAATAGGATGTTGTCTATATCATTGTGCCTGGGGATGGATAACTGTAACAGGAAGAAGTCTGCCATCTTCAAGAGCCAGGAGATGTAACATCAAATGTGGGCTTCTGCTTGAAAGCTTTTGAATTAAGGAAAACAGTCAATTATAATGTTCCTCTTCCAAAATCAGCAGCACGGGATGCAGGTAGCTACAAAGCCGTCTTTAGAAAGAACAAAATGACAACAAGGTAGTTTAAGGAAATAACATGTTGATGAAAGGAACTGATGTCACTACTGCTTAAAATAAATGATGTTAACCACTTCAATGGTGAAAAATGTGGCATCGTCTATTGTTTCCTTTTAGCATTTACTTAGGACGCTCTTTGTCCTCCTAATAAATCTTATTTAAGGTACTTAGAAAGTGATTTCAAACTTTAAAGCCCTTATTTAGGTCCTAAGAAGAACTGAAAAGAATGTGTGTTAACTTAAAGCAGCCCTTCATAGGGTCACAAAGATTCTGTTTTTATTATTCCCTGCTCACATGCTGGTGCAGAAGGGCAAGTTATTTTTTATTACCATGCACATGATTGGACAGATTCCTTTCAGTTCTCTGGAGGTCATTTAACCTTAGATAATTTGAGGTCATGATTGGCTGGTTTAAGGTAACAAAGTTTCTCTTTAGTTCTTTGTGGTAATTAGTGTTTAGTGCAAACGTTCTCTTTCACAGTGCATTTGCAGAGGTTGAAACTCTATCCCAATAAATCAAGCCAGTCCTGCCCTCAGTTCAAGTCCTGTAAAAGACACTCTTAAAAAACCCTATGACCAGCTGACCAAAATATTTGTGCCACCTAGACTGTCCGTAAGTTCCAAACTATCCGCAGAGCCCAACTGCCCAAAGACTCATTTGCAGTGGTGTATCTATAGTCCTATGGCCTCTCTGCTGCCTGAGGTGAAATGTAAAAAACACCACAGTATAAAATGATGCCCCCAATTTTTGCTGAACCACTAATGAGATAATAAATCATCAGAAAAACAAAACAAGCCCAGCCCCCCCTGCAGTGCTGCCACAGACAGCACCCACCCCTGACTGGAACCATACTCACATTACACAAATGTACATATGGTTCTCATACATCTGCATTGCTCAGTCATAACATCACATGATACAGGGAAGGTGGGGTGAGTAAAGGCTGGGTAAAAGGCTTTTTGTAGGTACAATGTGGCTGGGTACAGGGGACTGAGAGGGAGACTAAGGGGGCAGAAAATGAATGTGCGTGTCGAGCAGCAGCCCAACTTGCCGCAAAGCAGTGTGGCTCCCTATGGCCAGTCCGCTCCTGCACAAGTCTAACCTGGATCCTGGAGAGAAAATGTCCTCGGCCACACATTGTTCTAGGAGTAGATCATGGATGGCCATAATTTTGCTAAAGTTTGCTATGTAGGCACGGAGGGGCTGAAGCCTGACTTAAGACTCCTGATATACTGCTGGCCATCATCTGAAGTTAACCTGATACTAGAGCAACACAGCAGCATGCAGTCACTGGCATGACTCTCTTCCAGGCCTATTGTGGTCAAGACAGATGCAACAGCTGTTGTTATGCCCCTGGCTCTTTGAGTGCAATATTTGAAGGACACCTAAATGTGCCAAACTAACAGCTGAGATTTAAAAATGGTTGTATCCAGAGTTGGTCATAGTCATACAGAAATCTGTTGGTTAAAAAGATTGATAACAGCTGAGCTCTGGATTTGCCACTTGGGTCAGTGAGAACAAGGAAAGGTCAATAACAGCTTGCCACTGAATGTGGTGCTGGACAAGTAAATCAGCTTGGCTCAGGGCATGACATGATCAGGCAAAACGCATTTTTGGTAACAGCTTGGCACTGGACATGTTCATACAAAGAAAATGCCAAAGACAGCTGGGCACTGCACGAGGTAAGCACTGGACATGGTCAAACATTTTTTGGCAGAAATGCAGAAGCAACAAGAGAACCCTGATAGGGCAGGATTGGACTAGTACAGACTGATGGTCTAGAGATGGCTTTTAAAGCAGCCATCTTGAATCAGCTGGCACCCTGAGCCCAGCAGTTTCAGTCGAGAGGATCAGCCAGGCTTGTTGCATAACTTGAAGGTTAATCTCAACTTCTAAAAGTCGCCCTATATTCTAATGTGCTTCATCGCTTGCCTCCCCAGACTTCCCATTTTGGTTTGTCTGTCTACAAAGAAGCTGGAAGTTACTTGGAGGACAGCCATCCAGGTGACTTCATGTGACCAATGGTTGCCAGGCAACATGACTGCATAGGAGTGACAGCTAGGTAAATACTGCCCTGTGCTTTTGGCTTCTGCCTTTGATAGGAGGCCAGTCCAGTGCCAGGGTCAGGACTAAAGCAGAGAGACGAGGGAGCAGTCAATGCAGGTGAAGAAAACTGTTGACACCTTTGGCTGTCTAACATTTAAATTAGCCTTTTAGGTTACTAGGTTTAGGTCAGTACACCAAATCACATCACCCCCTGCCTATAGACTGGAATGATATTTGAATTTACATAATTAATTTCTCATTATATATGTGGCATCACAGAAAATGTGGACAAACCATATCCTGTGATGTGAATATATTGTCTGTAATAATATTCATTTTCAACTCTTTGTTTAGAATAACGCTCTATGACTATCAAGCCATGTGCAGGACAAATAAGGAAAGCAGTGACAGTGCCCACAGCTTACTGGATGTAAGTGTTATCCAAGTAAATATTTACTTATTGACCTTGTTTTATCATTAGGTTGTAGTGTCATCATTAGATTTGTTTTCTTATTTTCACAGCCTTATCATGCCTTCTTTGCTGCGGCAAAATGGATAATGACAGAGCTAATCCTGTAAGTTAATATTATTTACAAGCTTTCTATTTGCAGTTGGTTGCTTATATATGCTGTATACATGATTGGCCTTTGTGGTTTGCGAGGTGTGCAGTCGCACAGGGCGCCATCTCTGTGAGGGGGCGCCAGGAGCATCCAGCTGGAACAGCAGGTCTCTTTCTCTCTCGTTTTTGTATGGATAAAGACATTCCCTACTGAATTTCCCTTTCTCTTTAATTCCATTTTACTCTCTTTCTGTACACAGAACACATTCCCTCCATCTTTCTTTTGTCACCAATCTTCCCTCTGCCTCTCTTTTCAGATTTTAAACATCTTCCTATATCTTTCCAGTTTCTCTCTCTCTCTCTCTCTTGTTTTCTCTTTCTTTCTTTCTTTCTTTCTATCTTTCTATCTTTCTTTCTTTCTTCTTTCTCCATATTTAATTTTTTTCATCTTTCTTTTTTCCTTTCTCTCTATCCTACTCTTTCTCCCGACCTTTCTTTTTTCTTTCTTTTTTTCTCTCTCTCTTTTATTCTTATCCCCCCTCTTTTTTGTCCCTATTCAACTACTTTTTCCTTCTTTTGATCTTATTTCCTCCTTACTCTCTTTCCACCTTCAGTATTTCTTTTTCTGCATTCCCTATTTTTCTTGCCCCATCTCTCATCAATCTTTTCTGTGTTTCCTTTGTTGTCTGAAGTATGGGGGGGGTGGCTTCATCCTGAAATCTTGCACAAGGCGACAATGATCCTAAAGCCAGTCCTGGCTGTATAATATTATAGCATATATATATATATATATATATATATGTCATAGGTATCATGCCCATATCATACCTAATGTGCCATGATTTAGAACAAAGGAATCATTTAATATAAAATATGAATAATCCACTTCCCTCCCTAAGGGAACGTCTTCACCCCAATAGCCATTTGGGTTTGAGAAATTCTTACTTGGCTGTTGATGTGAAAAAAAATTCTCCAAGCAAGTTAAAAGTAAATAACACAATGGTTATGTATTGGAGAATGCTTTCATGAGCCATTGCTGGACGTGGAAACTCAAACTGAACACATACACGAAAACACAACTAATGTACTTTTGTTTACTGTGTGGGTGGTCCCCACATCAATGGATGAAGGCATCTTTATGAGTCATTGTGTTACTTTCTGATTTCATGTCCGTGAGTTATACCACAGATGCCGACATTGGGTCTGGGACATCATTATAAGTGTTAATGGGATGCTTCCTTTTGGCTGTCATGCCACATGTTCTATCTGTTTCCAGTCAGTGTGGTTTATACAGAGGGCCATAATTCCAAAAATTAGATCTTTAGATAAAGAGCTCAGTAAAAGCGGTCAGGGGGGGTTGCTCCAAATCTAAAGGGTTCCCTAGCAATGCTTTTTTTGTACCAGCAGTGTCCTACCTTTTAAAATCGAATAAAACTATTTGCTTTACTTTGAGTGAGCCAATGATCTAGATTGGCAGGATTAGCTTATTATTCAAGCTGTTTTATTCACAGTTTTGCTTTATGTAGTAAATCTACAGTGGAAGTTGCTGGATGCCACCATGACTTGTAAAATGACCTGCAGGCTTGCTGCTAGAGAGGAACAGGACACCGGTAAAATAGGCAGCTGTGCCCAGCATGCACTACTTCAGTTGGTTTCTGATTATGGTTTTGTTACCCTCACCCATGAGCAAAGAGGTGGAGGCCAGATAACTCTCAAATGTAGTAACTTGACACTGGGTCATTTAATCTTTTATTCGAGCAGTAGGTATAAAATGGAAAATAAGTATTAATCCTTATTATCTGAAGTACAGTAAAAACTGTAAAATAACATTGCTATGAACTAAATATGACTAAATAGCTACACAACCTAAGGCTACACGTGGGCGATGGAGAAACGAAGGGATGGCCTAATACTTGGACAGGGAAATAATGTGGGGGGCCATATGGGAACTACCCGCAGCACAGAAGAATAAATAGAACTTTCCAACTCTGCTATGTGAAGGCTGGATAGGAAGGATGCATCTGGATTCCCCAGACAGCATTTATAAAAGATGCTTGTATGTAAGCAAAATGGCTTCTGTGCAAAATTAGGGCTGGATTAAGAACCAGGGGGAATCTAGGAAACTACACCAGGGATAGAAATCTAGCCAGAAGGGACATGTTTAGTAGAGTTAAGGTAGTAGTAATCAAACTGATAACAGATTAAATACATCCAATTATAATATAAAAGCCGTCATCTACAAAAGCGTCAGTAGATGGTGCTGTTAACAATGTAAGTCTATAGCCAATAGATATTAATGGCAATCTGTAGAAGCATTAGAAATTATACACAGCGGGGCATGGTACCACAAATATAGTATAAAGTGGTACATTCATAAAGATGAGAATTGATTTAGAAAAGGTAAGTTGAGTGGCCAAGAAGATCAAGTGAGTACCCTGTGTTTTTAGTTTTAGTTTAGAGATGACCTTTAAAACAGACTCTAGGGAGGCAAACATTGCAATCAATTTGTATTTCCAATCACAACATCTTAAAATGGGCCTATTTTCAAAAGATAATTTTAGAGAGGTTCAAACATCTACACGTCTTGATTTCAAAAACATACTATGTAACAGTAACGGTAATTTTGGCATTTTCCAGGTTCCTTGTAGAATTTAATCTATGCAGTTGGTGGAACTCAGGCCATTCTGTCAAAGGTAAGTTTTTGTCTTGGGTTTGTGCTTCAATCCTACTTTATTATCTATTTTTTGTGAAACTTTGTTATATGCACCAAGTATTTTGGTAGTATTTCCGGTATAGCACATTATTTATTTTACCTACACTTTTCTAAGCTTTACACAGAAATATATTTTAGTGAGGCTTTATGATTAGCTGTAATATCTCTTCCTGTGTTGAAGGTTTAGCTACTGAGATTGCAACAGTAGAGCGGGGCCCACCAGTTCCAAGGGGAGCAACTAAAGACGCACCTAACAAAACATTAGGAAACTGATTTAGGGACATTGTGCTAGGCTGTGCCAGCATGCACCACATTGTACATATTGCGGCACACGCACCCACCAGGAGATCTAATGATCCATTTACTATGTTAATGCTGGTTGTGAGCACAGAAGGAGTGCAGTGTGGCTTGAAAGACTGAAGGCACTGGAGTTGCTTTTTCTGTAGGATTCAATGCATATGTTACTCAGCATGTTATTTCATCCATTATTTGTAATTAACCAAGAGGGCCAGTTCCAGGTTTAGTTAGGGTTGGACATAAGGGTGGGTCCCTTTGTGGTGCGTCATGTCACATACCACAAAACATTATGTAATCTTTTGTGTTGGGTGAAGCTAAAATCCAAAGTTCCCAAACCCGAACATGGAGTGCAGCCAGAATTTGGTTGATGAGCTTGTGCCCCTCCGCCAACCAATAAGGAAGGGGAGTAGACAGGGCTGTGCCATGACGGGGGATGGCCACAAACTGGGGCAACAGCACCCGGACTGCAAGCAGTCGAGTGCACACAGCGCTCTGCCTGCTATAAGGGAAGATTGGGGACTCTTCTTCCACACAGTCTGCTATGGGGATGATGGGGGTGTTTTGTCACACATTCTGCTATAAGGATGATAGGGGTTGTTCGGCCACACAGTCTTTTATAGGAAGATGGGGGGCTCTGTCACACAGACTGCTATGGGGGTGATGGGGCTTCTTATTATGTTTTAATAAATAATTCATAATATTAGTACAGTCCCTACCCCATTTTGTATTGTGCAGTCACTCTGGTGCCCCCCCCCCCCTCAATTTGGCCTATGGAACTCATAAAAAATGTAATATTTTATTTATGTGTTTGTGTTTTTATAATTTTTTTCTGTTTTATTTTATTTCCTGTTATTATTTTTAGCACTTTCCCTATTGCATTTTATGCAGGGCAATTTCCCTGGTGTTCCCTTGATTTGCAGCCATCTAGCCCTTGTTACCCCCATTTTACATCCAGTTTTAGGCCCCCAAGTTCGGTACCCCACTGATTTCAATGAGCCAGGTTCGAGTACCTGAACTGAACTTTGGCAGCAAGTTCAGCCCAAATCACTAGTCACCTTTTATGCCACCAATAGGTCCTCCTCTTTCACTGATCTTTCTCCAGGTCTCAATGCCTTCTATTGTTCTCTAATACTTTCCTCCTTCTCTTCTGCAACCTAATCCTTGCTGTCCTTGTTGCCTAATCAAAGCCAACAATCACTTTCCAATCTTTAATGCTTTCTCCATTGCTGCTGATCCTGATCATCTTTCAGTGCCATCTGAAGAGTCCATCATTGCAGCCAAAACGTCCTCTGATTCTTGCTGCCTTTTCTATTGTGGCAAAAGGGGTCAGCACTGCTGCTACCTGCTGCCAATCATAACCACTTTCTCCAATGATGCTGATCGTTGCATGGCTCTGAGGCCAGCCATGAGCTGGTCTGGGGCACCAGGTTCACTGGTTCAGTGTGTGGGGCCTGTTAGAGATATACCACTGGTAGCATTAAACAGTGGCTTTGTAAGTCAGTTCAGATGATTGGGGATAGAAACATCAACTGCCATTGACTTGTGGCCTCAAGCCATGACGTTACCAGCTCAAAATCTTGGTTTTGGAACTAAAGTTTTTGGATCAAGGCTATGTGATTTTTTGTTTTCATTTTTCTTAGATGTAAAAAACATTGTGGACACATGCAAAAAAACTGTATGTACAAACTTTTTTGTGAAATCTGACCAAGAGAGCCTTTCTCTTCAAATATTCTATATGACTAGAATGTGAGGTTGCTGCGGCTGGAGTGTAAAGGGCCTTAAAAGCAGGGGGACTGGAGTGGGGAAACCTGGAAGTGACAAAGTGAATTACCTTGAGAGCTATACAGTCTGTATTGTCTACTGGAGCACCACATCTTGACCACGGTAGGAAGCTGCTGGGTTTCCCCAGAAAAGAGATAGCTGGGACTGTAGTGGAAAATACCAGAGCTGTTGAAGGGAATTTCTTTGCACACCTTTTATGGTTCACAGTTAATCTAAGCTGTTCATTTAACAGACAATAAAGTAGCCTGGGTACTACTTAAAGTGCACTCCCCCAGCTGCAAATTACCAGAAGAACTGTTACATCCCAAACTCCCCAAGCATTACAAATTGGGATGCCCATATGTTATGTGCCCATTGCAAATGCCCAAAATCTAGCAAAGATATCTATCCCCTCAGTGCTCCCGTGCCATGCACCATGTGGCCACTATGACCAGGTGGGTGTATGCAGCACAATTTACCTGGTGAATCCTATTGGTTGCTGGTGGTGTTGTGTATGCATGATTATGGCTGTAAACAAGTTGTTTGTTTTCGTTTGTTTCCTAGGGGACTAGGTGCAGATGGTTATCTGGGATTAAGAAAGAGATAGGGGCCGCCAGACTAAGCCCCCATTGGTCCAGGGAAAACAATGCTGCACCACCTCAATATATAAAATGTATATCACCTTTATTAAATTATTTGCAGACATACACCGCAAAAAGACTAACACACTACATAAAGTTAAAAAACATTACTAAAAACATTGAATATCGGGATATCAAGGCTGGCTAACTATGCAATCGGGTACAATATTAATTGATACAGTATGAGGGGTTCCCCAATGCTGACCCAAAGTGCTAATCCAAAACTAAGAAATTAATCTACTCAACAGTGCTAATAAACACAACAGTGTAGGGAATATATATATATGATATCAAAAACAATTACAAAATATTATAAAAAATATATATATACAATCCAATGTGCAATGATGCAACAAACTAAAGTGCTAAGTGCTAAGTATCAGGATCTGAGCACATAAAATTTGTGCCAGACCCGTTAAATAAAGTGCAAAGTGCTAAGTATTTAAATGGGAATTAACCTATAACAAGTACAAAATAATGACATCACCGTATTTGTATGGCCAGCATCCAGCGATATCAGAACCGAAAGCAACGACGCGTTGCATGGTTAGGACATTACCACTTCGCCAGGCTGCTGTTTCCTTATATATTGAGGTGCTGCGGCATTGTTTTCCCTGGACCAATGGGGGCTTAGTCTTGCGGCCCCTATCTCTTTCTTGTTCCTTAGGTACCACTGATCTTTAGTGGATAGGTCAAGTTTGGAGGCTTGCACACATATATTATACCGTGTTGGTGCGGAGTATATTGGTTGTTCTGTGGTTATCTGGGATTGGGATGTGCAGGGGCATGTAATTTTGGACCACTTTGGTTTTAAGGCCACTTTAACCATTTTAAAGAGGTGTGACCTGGTCTTGATATGCTTCTATTCATCTATCATGATGCTGTTTCAGCCTATCGGTCTACTGCGTCACTACTTTTGGTTTTTGCTTTTTGCTCAAGCTTTGTTAAAGGATAACTCTAAACAATTTAGGGGATCGAGCATGTGCAATTAATATGTTTGTATAAAAAAAATCTAGAAGAGAATTAGTAGACCACCCTTTTCGACAACAGGAATTTGTGTGGCTCGATGTTGAACCAGGCTGTCTAGCTGGCGTCCCTGAGGCCAATTGTTCTGCAATAAAGTTTATTTTGTCATACCTCCTCCATCAGAGTAGCCATGATTTCCATAATAAATGGAAAAATACTTTGGATCTGTTGATAGAGAAAAATGCTTGTTTGTCTTTTGTAGGCAAAAATCAACCTTTACTAATTCCCTTTCCTTCATCTCTAAGTTGTTACATAGGTATTAAGCCAAGGGTTCTAAAAAATGTAATGCTTAAACAATAAATATAGAACAGATGCGATGGTAAAACAGTAAAACAGAACACAAAAATGAGTTATGCAGTTTTAATAGCAAAAATTAGATTACTTCATGAGCTGCGCCTGCATTCCTCCACATAAGCCATTACATCCTATGTGGATTTTTTTTTTTTTTGGGGGGGAGGGGGGCGTTTGAATCCATGGCAGACCATCTGAAAAGAGGTGCTCTGCACTATTAACAAGTTATTAGCATACAGCATATTAGGGCAGATACAGACTGGCCATTAGGAGGCATTTCTTGATGCTAGTCTGCATCTGTTCATGCTTGACAAGCATTAATGGCAGGTCACTAGAAATAATTAAAAAGCAATCCCAGACAGCAAGTAAAAATCAAATCCGTGAATTGCTAATGCTTTGCCATTTGCCATTATCACAAAGCCGCAATCTACAGTCAATTTACCTAATGAGTTTTGTATAAATACAGACACATTTACTTTGAGACAGACCTGCACCATGTCAGGCCCAGACGTGCAAGATCGCTGGGAATCTCCTGGTCTAGGAACTGGCTCAGGGAGAGCAAAGGCAGAGTTTAACTGAGTGAGGGGTTAGCACTTAAACTTAGGGCCTGATTTATCAAGCATTTCTGCCAGACAGTGCCCCATCGGTGCAAATTAGAGTAGTAAAAAATATAGCAAAATATATTTTTTTTTCACACTTGCGCTGCACTACAAGAAGGACATTTGCTAAAACATTAGAATTGCAGCAACATGCTGAAAAAATGCATAAATCATGTTTTGCTCTACTCTAACTCTACTCTAAAGAAATGGCATGTCTGGCAGCAGTGCTTGATAAATCAGGCCACGAGTTTTAAACCACAGCAAGGGATCAGAGAGCCAGAGGAGATCAGTGGCAGTCTGCAATATAATATCAATCCAAGACAGAAGGAATGGCTTGCTAAAGTACAGATTGGAAATAGGCCACAATGACTGGGACCAGACAAGAGAGGTACTAATTGAGAACTCGTGAGAATGGCTTGGATCAGGCAAGAGAGACACAGACTGTGAACAAGCAAGAAAGGCATGGCCTGAAAACAAGCAAGAGATGCCAGGGTTAGAACAGGTGAGAAAGGCACAGGCGGGGAACATGTAAAGGTACATTGTGGAAACTGGTATAAGATAACCAGACGATAGGATACGAAAGGTTTTGTAGCTTACAGAAGGCCTGTTATCGCCCCTCTTCTTTAGCCTAGCCACGAATGGTGGGGGTTGAACTCGCCCCAGGCAAATCCCCTGGTGGTTGAAGACATAGTAGAGTAATATTGAACATAAGACTGACAAAGAACAGGCCACTTACCACAGAAAAACAATCTAGAAGCACATCACAAACTGCAAACTGTTAACACAGGAACCTGACACAGAAATCAGAAGGTTTTAGGCTCAACACAGAGGGTGGATGTGCTGCTGCTAAGAGCACATGGAAGATTAACTCACTCACACAATGAGCCCAGGAGGCAGGATAACAAACAATCATACTTTCGAACTAGTAGGGGGTCCCATGGATGCCTATTGCAGATCGACTCCTATTATCCGCACCACCAATGGGCATGTTGGTACAGATGGGCATGACAGCGCATAGCATGGGCTGGTGGCTGAGCACTGGACCCATGCTATAGGGCATAATGCTTTGTTTGCTGGGTTGGTAAGCTTGGGGGGGGGGGGCATGAGTTTTGCTTAATTTTTGGTGGGAATATTTTAAAAATATTAGCTCCACCCACCCCATTTTTACAAAAATAGGAGTATAAAATGCACACCCCCCCTAAAGCTTACCAACCCAGAAAACCAAGCACAGGGCTGTTAAACCCAAGGGCGGAACTGCCAACCCCAGGCCATGGTCATTACCAGCCCTAAGCACCAGGCCCATGTTATGGGCTGCTGTAAAGGTAGTTATCCAGCAGTAATCATGGTCAGTTTTAACCCTTTAAGTGCCAGCCTACCTGCAGCTTTTGTCACCCTTTGTTGCCAGACCACGTTTCACTATTTTGTGCTACTTATGTTCAACCTTGATTTTTGAAGGGATTTCCAGGGATTTTCCAGGAAAATTATATATTGTTTTTTTGTCTGGGCTTCAACATGCAATGTTTTGTTTGGCCCTTTTTTTAGTGTATTCTCAATACTTTTGGGTGAAATATGTGCAAAAAAATAAAAAAATCAATAATCAATTTTTTGCAATTTGTAGTGTTTTTTGTAACAAAAAATGTAAGTTTGTCAATAAAATCTTATTGCGTGTGAAACCCGAATTTCTCCCGGTCACAGCGGCACCACATATGTATAGGTAGACACCCTTTCCTGCCCAGGAGACTCCCCCAAACTGAGACAGCGCTTTAGGAGATTTTCAGATAAAATACAACTATGCTACGCGCTAAGCGCACCTTGCTGTTTTTCCAGAAAAACAACCCTTTAAATTTGAAATACCCTCCACAAACTATATATTCTCTGGAAGTACACACCTCAAGCTTTCTAGGAGTACCAGGCTTGTTGACATGGGCACAGTTTTCTGGAAGTAATCCCTCAATCAATTCTTTGGTTGCACAGAGTTTCCCTAAAAAAGAATAAAAAAGACGAATCAAAGCCACATTTCCCTAAAAAAAAACTATATGCAAACAAGAAAAAACAATTCAAATCTGAAAAAGCAACATCCCCCGAACAGAACGATACCCAACATGCATAGCTACTGTCAAGGGAAGAGTTGCCAAAACAACCCTTTGCATTTAGAATATCCCCCATAAACCATATATTTCCTGAAAGTACCCATGTTAAGCTTTCTAAGCGTACTGAGCTTGTTGTAGTGGGCTCATCTTTCTGGAAGTAATCCATTGAAGAATTCTTAGGTTGCACAGGGTTTTCCTAAAAAAAATTATAAAAAAGCAGAATAAAAACCATGTTTTCCTAAAATATCAATATGCAAACAAGAAAAAACAAGCTAAATCCAAAAGCGCAAGGTCCCCCGAGGAGAACAATACCCCGCATGCATAGGTACTATTAACCCTTTTAATTGCCAGCCTACTTGAAGTTTTGTCACCCTCTGTTGGCAGGTCATTTTTCCCCATTTTGCGACATGTTAAACTGTGATTTTTGCTGGAATTTCCATAAAACTTATATACATATTTTTTGCAGCAGAGTTTAGGCTTTAACATGAAATGTCTTGTTTGTAATTTTTCTTCTGCTTTTTGAATATTTTTGCGTAAAAAAAATAAATAAATAAATAAAATAATATTTTTTAGACAATTGTCTCCTTTATTTTAAATAAAACCTTTTTTTTTTTTTTTTTTTTTTTTATGAAAACCATATTGCATGTGATAGCCCCATTTCTCCCGATTGCAATGGTACCACATATGTATAGGTAGTCCCCCCATTCTTGCCCTGGAGACCCCCCCAAACTGAAAAGAGCACTTTATAACATTTACAAATAAAATAAAACTACTATGCACACTATAAACATAAGGGGTTAATAATAATAAAAAAAAAAAACATAGGGTCAGGGGGGCTTTTTTTGGGGAATTTTAAGGGTTAGGGTTAGGCTAACCCTAACCCTAACCCTTAAAAATAAAAAATAAATGATGTAGGGTCCCCCTCCCAGGCAGGGGAACCCATTTTTATTTTTGAATTTTAAGGGTTAGAGTTAGGCTAACCCTTAAAAATAAAAATAAATTACGTAGGGCCCCCCCTACGGGGGGGGGGGGGGACCCATTTTTTGGGGAATTTTAAGGGTTAGGGTTATTAAACAAAAAAAATGGGTTCCACCCCCCCTGGGAGGGGGGCTCCTTCGTCATTTTTTTTTTAATTTTAAGGGTTAGGGTTAGGCTAACCCTAACCCTTAAAAATAAAAATAAATTACGTAGGGCCCCCCCTACGGGGGGGGGAACCCATTTTTGAATTTTAAGGGTTAGGCTAAAAATGAGGTAGGGTCCCCCCTCCCGGGGGGGGGGGGGGGAGCCCATTTTTTTTTTACATTTTAAGGGTTAGGGTTAGGCTAACCCTAACCCTTAAAAATAAAAAAATAAAATGATGTAGGGTCCCCCCTCCCCATTTTTATTTTGAATTTTAAGGGTTAGGGTTAGGCGAACCCTAACCCTTAAAATTAAAAAAAAAAGATGACGTAGGGTCCCCCTTACCCGTCATAACCAGCCTGGGACCAGCTATGGGGGCTTGTAGGAACAGAGTGGAGGGGCTTTTGTGGCCCCCCACCCTGCAGCCTACAGGCCCACATAGCCTGTGTGGGCCCGGGCTCTTCTGCCCCCCCCCCGGGCTTTGGGGAGGCAGGTAATTGGGGGTGCGGGGGTTAATGGCAAGTCACCCGCTAGTTACAGGTGACTTGCCAGCCCCCAGCCTGGTGAACTGGTACAGGGGTCTCATGGACCCCTTACCAGTTCACAAAGGGTTAACAGTAAAGAAAAACACAGACAAAAAAATGTCATTTATTAAAAAAAAAAAAAAAACTTTACTCACCTCACCCGATTGTCAGCTCGTGTGTTGATCAGCTGTCAGATGCCTTGGTGATCGCTGGCCAGAGGAGGGGGGGGCAGGGGATCAGAGCATCCCCTGCCCCTCCACTGCTCTGCCCAGCGATCACCAGGGCATCTGACAGCTGAGCCGAGGAGAGCCGGGATGACACCCGGGAGTGAAGAGGAGACCCATCGGGAGGCAGCGCGACCACAGGTAAGTAAATGTGATTTTTATTTATTTTTTTTTTTTACAGTTAGCATCTGCTGCTGCCGAAGCGGGGGGGCCCTATTCCGGGGGCTCTCCTGAAGCCATCTGAGCCCCCACGGGGGATCGGATGGCACCAAATTAAAGAGGAGACCCGTCCGGATCCAACGAGTGGTCAGGTGAGTATTTTTTATTTTTATTTTTTTAACTAGCAGAACTAGCAGGGGGAAATGCCAGGCACGTAGTTTCTACGTGCTTGGCACTTAACGGTAGGAGAAGCAACCACGTAGAAACTACGCGCTTGGCATTTAAAGGGTTAATAGCAATCTCAAGTACATATGTCACTGTGTCAACCTACCTCAAGCAATGTTACAGCACACAGTACACAAGGGTAAAAGTAAATGGGACCACAGCATGGGGAGCTGATAAGATGGTATTACAGCAGACAGACACTCCACGGCAAGCAGGATACATGAAAGAATTATCTTTTTTATTGTTGCAAAGTCATGAAAAGAAGGTTACGCAGTGTTCACAATTCAAAGGCCAATAAGCTTTCATAGCTTGTAGAAAACAAACACAGGCACAATTCCTTCATAAGGAAATTTCAGTGTAAGGGTTAAATAGTCTTTTGTCTTTCAGGCCACTGGTACACTTGCTCATTAGAACATTTGAGTGAAAGGGTTAATTAGGCTTGTGTCCATCAAGAACATAGGGGCTAGGCAGTACTGTATTTCCCAATTAAATATAGACATTTTTCCAGAGGGGGATTTGGGCCACCACCACACCTGAGCACCCCTTTCCCAACATCAACATAGGGGCCGTCGGGCTGCCAATACAAGGGAAAACTCTCCTCATCGGGCGACCAAGCCCTACCATCCCCCAATATGAGGGCTTCTCCCTTACACCACCACAGGGCAAAGTTCTCAGACTGTGGCAGTGACACTTTACTAGAGTCTCAGGCACAGTGGCTCCTTTATCGCTGCCTGTCAGTACCTTTGGATCCTCTCTACTCCTAAGGGGCGCCTCCTCTGTCACATCCATGCCAGGACCCCCCTGGGTTTCTTTAACTCTCTCTGCGTAGACCTCCACTCTCTCTCTCTCTCTCTGCAACTCAGCGTGGCTCTGCTTGCACTACACGTCTTCTTACTTGCTTCTAACTGCACCCAGGCCTTGTCTCTGTAATAGCACCACCAGACATCTTACACAGGAGGCTACATCAGTCTTCCCCTGTTTATCCTTCTGGATCATATAAAATCACTGCTCTATACAATGTTCCCTTCAGTTTTCCCTCCAAAAAGGAATCCCTCTCTATCCCCCTCCCACCTTCTGATGTATGTAGTCACATGAGGAAGATCCCAGAGAGGCCCTCCCTGTATGAAAGACTGCTTCCCCCACCCCACGTGCAGTCTGCGACACAGGCAGCTGGGTTGGAAGACTGGGAGACCAGCGTCCCCCCACTCAACAGCTAGAGGCCCTAGGCATCAGCACTGATGCTCGCCACGGCCTAAAGAAGACGACAGAAGGGCACTGAAGAGCCTCGAAGATGGTGTGAAGACCCAGCGAGGGACACATATCAACCCATTGGACAAGATGTGGACTGCTCCCCAAGGGATAAAAAATCAGTAAAATTAAGAAAAAGGGGCCAGATGGCATAACTTCTGAGTCCTGGGTTGCCAGCCCTTTTGCCTCATGTTCGGCTACTTACCTATTTGGGGGGGGGGGGGCACACTTTTTTTAGTTTCATTCTATAATAGAACAAAATACAAATACTGGCTATAGCGGTATGGCTTTTATCAATAAAAAAAAGCATGTCAGTTAGTGAAGAGCATACAAAAACCCAATCTTGCCCGAAAGTTCCCATAAGACACACTCCCTGAATCACACAAGTTTACACTTTGGGGGGAATTTTCATGTGAGTTCTCGCACAAAGAAAAAAAGAGTTCTCTCCAGAAAAAAAAATTGCTCCAAAAAAGGTCTGCTGAATTGAGCCTATAAAGTGCACACTGAGGAAGGGATTGCCCTAAGAATAAAGGCAAAGCTGTTGGATTATGATAATGGATCAAAACCCTGCTACTGTCAGAATATAGATCTAAACTTATTGAAGTATTTGCGTCTAGACTTGTAAGGCTCTGTGTTCACTGACTTCCATTCTCATGCAACCTTACAAAGCTTAAGCAGATGCATTGAGACATTGTAAAATTGCAGACATAGGTGCAAAAAGCTAATTAAAACTCAAGACTATAACGCACTTTGGTGGACAATTATACAATAAACAACTTCCTCTTGACTTGTGAATGTGAAAATATGCAAAGGGTAACATTCCATCTACTATTCAATACCTGGAACAATGTCCAAGGGAGTAAATGCTTTCAGACGACTGTATCATGCAACAATAAATGCTGCACATGGCTCTAGATGCAGTACCCGGAAATGGGCTCACAGTGGCAGAAGAATGAAGAAAATAATAATTTAGACACCCATTTGATTTATTCTGTGATCTGTAATCCATTTTTTTTTGTTTTTTTTTTGTTTTGCTTTTGATGTTTGACAATAATCTTTTTTTACAGGTCAAAGACTAAAGCAGACCCTGGAGCCCTGTGATACAGAGTACCCAGCTTTCGTGTCTGAACGTACCATAAAGGAGACTACAGGCACCATAGCCTGTGATGACTGTTTCAAGTAAGCATTTTACTGAGAATATTCCTAAACCCATACAATACTCTACACTGAAGTCTATTTTAATCAACAACACACCATCCTCTGTCTTTACTCAAGCCGTCCCAAGGTCTGATTTAAATATTGTCCTATTGTCGGTGGTGATGTCACTCATTTCACTTCTGATAGTTCTGTTTATGTGAAGTTAGACTGAATGGCGAATATCATGTTTTAAAAAATGTGGGGGAAATTATGGCCACTTAATAACAAGAGTCTTTTCATCAAACATATCACCTGGAGAGAAAATTACTGAAAGTTCAAATAGTTATTTACTGTAACTTCAGTGATTGCAATGAAACAGATATGGATCAATCAACCTTCATGTTAATCCAATGCACTTAAAGACCTTAACTTACCTCTGTGTATGTCTACTAATTGGCTCCTTTCCATCTTACTTTAAACACATGCTCATTACACACTTAGACACATCCTCTCTTGACCCCATGGCTTGCACAGGCTACTTCTCTCTCTTTCTCGGTAACTTTAAGCCACCTAAGTGGATTGTATACAACCACTTGATTCATTTCCTCTGTACTGTACATTTCAATAAGCCTCCTTTGTTAACTTGATAGCTCACCATTTCATGACCCTCCTGAACATTCTGCCAGGGCAACGCCATAAGTAATATGGTCTTTCAAGGAGATGTTCAATGGAAGGATCAAAAACAAACTCGGTCGGTAAGCTGGTCCACTTGCCCATCATCCATCACTGGTAAAATGTTTCCTTTGTCCTGTAGGAGAAGGGTGAGGAACTACCTGAGAATATATGAATGCCCTTATGTATTGATGAGCCAGACAGACCTCAATTTAGTTTGGAAGCCGTTCGGCCCAATCTTCTAAGCTATTTAGCATTTTACTCAATGCCATTAAAATCCAATTTTTGTTATAAAATAAAAAAGTGCCTCTCCCCTACAAGCCTGGTAGGGCTTGTGCCCCCAGGGCTCAGAGGACACTGGCCAACCTCCAGCAGGCACCCCTGGAGGAACATGAGGCCCATAATGATGCGCCTCAGGTCTTCCACGCCTCCTATGCCCAGGAGGGGATACGGGTAACTGGAAGGGATTTTACTCTTTCAAAGAATAATGCAGCAGCAAGCACAGTATGTCATAAGTCAATTGCCACCCCCGCATTTTGAACTGTCCTTGGGGACCCTTGCTAGTTTACTTGTAGTAAATAAAAAACTCCTTCACTTGCTGTCCTTCTCCCTGTCCTGCCTGTTGCTTTAAGACTCCAATGGTGTTGCTAGAAAGTCCACAGTGGTTCTCGATGGCTTCTTTGTTGATTGCGATAAGCTGACCTCCATTGATCACCTATGTTCAGTTCTTAGGGGGTTGTCAGACAGTTTGTTTTCTAGTCTCTGTGAACTGTAAACTGGGATTGTTACATTTAAGTCCAGACAAATATTATTGGACCTCCTCATACACTTACAGAAAAATCTAGAGATGACACTATCTTAAGAGTGGACCTGATAGTCTGCCTACTGGCCTGACCCCAATGGCCAGAGAGAATTGTGAGTTCAGTCCACCTCTTGTCCTAGTGAAAGGTGGACATGCTAGAATCAAGCTAAAGATATGGGCGAGAAATCATAGCATCAACAACAGAAGTAAGAAAGAATGCTTATCTTGTAGAATCCTTAAGGTTGACCTACGGTCACTATCCCTGTCCTTCATCACCGCATCTCCCCCCTCATTGTTTTTCAATAATGCCTTGATAATTCTTCCTAATTCACGTTTTCCACGCTCTATCAAAGCAAGTGGTAGCTAATTTCACAACAAATTACTTGTACAGAAGACATACAGTATAGACTTTTCGAATGTGCCGATTGCTTTATGACTTTGACTGTTTGTCCTGAAATGTTATCTATGCAAAGCTTCAGTTAGTCATAGATAAGAGTAATAAAACAGTCTTACATATCATTACATATGTTTCTTTTCATTGTGTGTAGGATTTGACACATTTACTTCCAGTAAATTTCCTGACATTTCTGTGGTCCTTTTAAAAGAGAAGTTTAGCTTCTCGAAAGTTGTTGAATTCAACCAGAATGTTGCTGATTTGTTTCGGTTTGCTCAGAACAGAATTTGTCAGAACAGAAGCTTTGTCATTAAAACACAATTTAATGCTGGTAATACATCTGATATAATTACCAGGGTTCCCGTTTAATCAATTAATGTATTTTTAAATTGAAAGAGACACAAGTAATTTATTTGCATATAATGATAGAGTCAGCTAACTACTAACTACTACTTGTGACCCATCCCCTGCATTTCTACCTTTTTCTTTACACTGTAAGCTCAAATAGACAGTGCTCTTCCTCTTGTTGTGTTCTACTCTCATAGTGTCTACTTTGAAATTTGTTGCATTTGGTCTGTAATTGTTTTTTACTATATGTTTTACCCTGTCTGTAATTACTAAATTGTAAAGCATACTACATTTCTGGCTTATAAGAAGTTGTGGCAGATTTTGTTGTTAGGATTCAGGTTTAAGTGAAGCAAAACCCTGTATTTTCACTATTAGGGGTTTTGGTTCTTCTCCTGAAGACTACCCGATTTGGGATGTCTCGCTGTGTGAACTTCCCACGCCGAATGCATGGGCTCTCCTCCAATGAAGCAATTCAGTGACATGAAGCACTGTTTAGACACAGAGCTTCGGCATAAGAAAGCAGGGGCAAGCGCACCCCCAGTTTCCTTGCGGTGTCTGGCGTGATCCCGTCTCCAGCTGATTAGATGCCCGTTGGCCTCAGCTATGGAGTGTCGGGTATGCTGCCGCAACTAGCAAGTGTGATGCAGGAACCCCAGAAAAGGTGAGTGAATGTGGGATGCTCACACAGGGGGGCATCCTCTAGGTTGCTTGATCAGCCAGCCCTGCACAGGGTTGGTTGAGCGGGTGGTCGTTCCACTTTAACCTGGACCAGAACTTTGCAAATATGGTTCAGTTTGATTAGAGCAAAATTTTTGCAAGTCTGTTCATAAAAAAACTTTTAATGTTAGTAATTGGCAGGGTTCCCATTTAGCTAACTAATGTATTTTTAGAGTGAAAAAAAAGAGAAAGAAGCACCAAAAAAGTAAAGTATGCATGCTGCATTTCAGAACAGAGCATGAGATAAAAAGATGTGGGAAGATGTTGTTCTAAACCTCAATATACTGCTTATTGTATGTTCCGTATCCGTTATTGGTAATAAGTATTTGGATACTGTATATCAGGACCAACAGCCTGGTAGTCTGAACAAGAATGAGCATGAGACCACATAGGAACACTTTTTGAATTACAAGTACTGTATTTTTCCCCATATAAGATGCACCTGCTCATAAGAGGCACCTGGGATTTGTGGGAGGAAAATAAAAAAAAAATATTCCGAACCAAATGTGCTAAAACAATGTCCCCCAAAAACTAGATAGGCAAGGCAGAAAAAAAAACCATTACAGGCGATGTGGCATTCCCCCTCTCATTCCCCATAGCCAGTGTGGCATCCCCCCTCCCATTCCCCATTACAGAACATTACAGGACAGATGATGGAGGAGCGGTGGGCGGACAGGCAGGGAAAAGGCAAGGTAAATGAACCATTCCCCGCTACCACCTCTGACGCAGCTGCTTCCGGATGCTGAAAAAAAAAAAGTCAACTCCCATAAGCCTTGCTCCCATGTCTATGGAGAGGCGGCAGGCAGGCAGGGTAAATCACCCTTCCCGCTGTCCCCCCTCTGATTGCCAGCACTGTGACTTTCCAGGCTGGCGAGCACACACTCAGGTCTCAGGCAAGCGAGTGGGCATGGCCTGCTTCCACGTCTATTGCGTTAGCAATGTGAGTTGACTCAACATCCAATCACAGCCAGAGCAGGGGGCAGTGGGCAGGGTTCAATTACCCTACAACCTCCTTGCCCATTCGACCACCACTCCTCCTCGTCTGGCCTCCTGAAGGCAGCGAGGCTTCATGTAAGTTGACTTTTTCTTTTATGTTTTTTTGAAACATACGCCCGATAAGATGCACTGACAACCCTCCCACTTTTGCAGGAAAAAAGTGCATTTTATAGGACGAAAAATATGGTAACATTTTTGTATACACATATACATTTATTATAATTGAAAATTAATTTAAAAAATCCAACTTTGAAGTAATAAGGATTGATAGTACATGCATTTTCTTATAGTCTAAGAAGGTATACTCTAACCTTTCTTACCTATTGCAATAATTGTAATAATTGTTTAGGCTGTGATTCAACTTAAAACTATTTTAATAAAATAGCAAAATAAAGTATCCTGGGATTTTATAACATCAGAAGTATGGGTGGTAGGAGATCAGAAGAGCCATGCATTTGAGAGAGCTACACCACATGTAAAGGCGTTGTTCAGACTTTCAGAGACCTCAAAAGGCACAACTATGTGACACCTATGTGAACAAGACTTAAATATTATATGCTATTACATACAGCTGAAACTCTTTGCTTGAACATCATTTCTGGGTGCAGAACATCTTAATTCAAAATGACAAGAGCAGATTTAAGACCTCGGGTTTTGAGGGTAAGTTTAGGTCACAGGACCTCTATTCGAAATAACCACATAATGCAGCTTTTGGTCTACAACCCAATGGAAACTGACTCAAGTACAAATTATAGCATTTTAAGGGGACTAAGATCTTTTTTTATTTGTAAAGAAAACATTTGTGTCTTTCAGAGTGCAATCCAAACTGATCTCAAGGCTTACATTATTTTGCAAATACTCCCAACACAGGAAGCCATAAACTTCACCCGTGATAAACCTCTAATGAGCACAAAATAATGGCTCTTACACGATCTTGGAGGGTATTAACAATCGCTATATTGTCTTTCAAAAAAACACATGCTTCTTGGGTCCTAGAAAAAGCATAGAATAAATGGAGATGTTTGTGGACAGTGATACCGATTTGTGTTACCTTTGACCATGTGCCATCAAGATGTTCTTTTTTTCATATTTGAGATTATAGCTTTAATCTGTTATGTCTCTATTTTTAATCCACTGGGACAGAAACCACAAAACCTCACACTTTTAAGTAGACAAGCCAGGTTTATTTCTATTGGGTCAAGCCATCTTGAACAACTTCTTGATTTTCCATTAATGGATCACAAGAGATAGGTCCTCATTTTGTACTGAAACTAAACTTTAAGGTATAATATATATATATATATATATTTATATATATATACATATTCAGTTACACTGAACATTTCTGGATGTGGATAGTGATTATTGTGAAAAGCAGAATAGTTCACTAAAACATTATCTTCATTTTAAATCTCATGTGTGGAAGCACTGCGTTCCTGCACTTTATTTTTAACTCCACTTCAATCAAATGCAGCAATCTTTATGACATTTGGACCAGTTTCCATTATTATTATAGTTGCGTTTCTAGAGTGTTGGAAGCTTACTTCACTTTCCAGCTACTGCCAGTATCAGTTAGGGCAGTTTCTAAGAGGCAAAATAGAGCTCAGTGTGGGAAGGAAAAATATCTGACCCCCTCCTCTTCATCCTATGATTCTGTTGCTGTCCCATACAGGTATGTGCCATGCTGTGCCTTTACCATTGCAGCAGACAGTGCCCCCTTCCCATGACTGAGATCAATATGGGGGATGAATGGCTTGTCTTATGGCCTGAACCACTAACAGCAGCCTTTACTCATCGGTAGTAAACAGGATGGCTGTGATAAGGGCACCCCTAACAAGGGTGATTGCCCTGCTCGCCCTCCCCAAGAAACAGCTCTGGTCTCAGTCTTCATACAGCAATGCGGACGGCATGAGCATGAACATGGCAACATGAGCAAGAATTAATCTCTTCAATAGCTGTAAAAAGTATGACCCAGATGTTTGCAGATCATTTAGTTTTTTTTAATTCTCAGATATGTATTACAGGGGACCAGGATGAACCTTGGCTCAAACCCCTTTCCTGGCAGTGCCTGAAATTAGGCCATCAATCACTTTAAACATGCCTTAAATATATAGGCCTGGGAAGGAAGGGCAGATGAAAAAAGATTTATATGCTACCACATTGTCTTGGCTCATCATGTGACCACTTGTTGGCCGATGGGCTTGGCCAGCCACATGTGCAGAATTTTGGTAGGTCAAGTATCCAAGGCTGGAGAAGTAGATGGGTGGAGTGGTATGTATATGGAGCCCTCCGTGGTTGTATTAGCAGTAATGGGCATCCCTTATCAAAGGGATGGGAAAGCAGGGTCTATAAAAAAATTATCATACCTTTAGTGTGCATTGCTTAAAAACCAAACACAGGAGGAATGACTAAAAAAGAACACTGCCAGAGAAGCTCAATGTATTTTACAGTAACTTCTCTCAAGTTGCCTGGGGCCCGGATTGACATAATAGTACACTTTTTGTACTTTTATTTGATTTTATGTGATGTGTTTGGACAGAGTTTTATTTTTTTGAAAGATTCACAATGTTTTCATGAGACGGCTGATTTCTAATTGGCTGAAATAAAACACGCATTATATGTAATGCAGGGACCCAATTTTCTGAATTTTTACATTCATCCCTGAATACAGTCCAGTAATCCAGCAGGCTTATTGGCCAACACGTTTGGTATAATCATACATACAGTACCAGTCTTTTTAAGTTGACCAAATCCAAAATGAGCACAATTAACATAAAATGTCAGTCTGTTTTAAGGCTTGGCTGCCCTAGTTAATATATGTGACAGTCTATATACTTCTCTTTATTAAATTAGTATATAATTCCATTAATCTTCAGAAGACCAGTGGAATTAAAATATTGAATCTGGCCAGATTACAAAAATGTTGGCTACAAAAAATGTAAAATGATTCCTTTGGACAGTCACAGAATTTTTTGATGCTGAATGTGGAGGTACAGGAACAACCTGCTATTGTGAAAGCCTTTAAAGTAGTTGGAAAGAAATGTTTGATGATTTGTATTCACAGTGGTGCCTTAAATATATAGGCCTGGGAAGGAAGGGCAGAGGAAGAAAGATCTATATGTTTGACTGAGGTCCCAGTATTTCAGCACTGAACACAGTTCATCAACCCCACATTCCTTAGGAAGTGCAGAAGTGTTATATCACATCTTGTACACTTGGTCAGCCCTCTCATTTGTCTGAGTTTGCTGACAAGGAACTGATGGCGGAGAGTTTAGAGCAGCTGATTTTCTTCAAAAGCTGTAAAAAGGGCAGCAACGCTAGAAAAAGGCCTTAAATAGAGGTTTCTGTATTTCAGAATATATAGCAGTTGATTATATATGTACATATGGCCATTAGCAGGAAAGCAAGCCACCATGTTAGGCTTACCAGCCCCCTATTCAGAACTGAAAGAGTGCTTTCCTAAAATGAAAGAAAGTATTTACATGGTGCATACAAACCAAGAGTAACTGGGTGAGTAGACGGAGCCATGCAAATCAGTTTTATGGCTCTCATCACTATCCCAAGCTGCTAAGCATGTAATGTTTGGGTACAGCTTTTACGGTAGTTATTACACAGTCCTCATATCAACACGTTTTTATACTTTACCCCGATCTGAACAAAGCTAGAAGTTGAGTCCCAAAAGCCCCCTGGTCCAATTAAATATGAAATTAAAAAGAAAAAGATTGCTTTTCTAAAACTGAAAGTATTGACAGGGTGCAAACAGACCAATAACAATAGGAGTTGCCCATAAATCTTAGCAAACAGGGGGGCGTGGCTGACGGCCGAAGGAGATGGCCGCTCTTTAGCGCTGCTCTGCCTCACGGGGACACATAGGCTGTTGGCAGCTGAGTGCAGACGACCAGCACATGCTCTATTCAACTCCCCAGTGACCCAGGCACCTTCCGTCCCAGCATGGGCAAATCTGGAGTGAAAGCGAGGGGGCACGGCCAGGGGAAAGGCGGCGGAACCCCAGCGCGCCCGCACCAGCAGAGAAGCAGCATGGAGGCTGTGGAAGAGGAGGGGGAGGGGGGAGGGGGAGGGGGGGGGGCCCACCCTCCACACACAGCATGGCCTGTGGCGCCCGGCGCATCGGGACTCAGATCGCGGAGGAGAGGTAGGAGAAGCAGCTCCCCACAGCCCACAGGGAGGGCGACTGCGGGTCACTGCAGGAGGTCCTTGATCCGAGCGGGACGCTAATTTACTGGCCAAATTCAAGATCTTATTGCAGCAGGATCTGGCGGCAGCTGTGACCCAGCTTTCAACCAGTTACATTAAGGAAATCAATGATCTGGGTAATAGGACCAACACGCTGGAGAATAAAATGGATGACATGGTCGTGGTCCTGGAGAGCAGGGGGTCAGAGTCTGTGGCCCTCAAGAAGGACATGGCCTCCTTGCAACATAAATTGGAGAACCGGTCCAGGAGGGTCAATATTCGTATTCGGGTTCTCCCTGAATCAATAGAGGATGTGCCGGCTACCGTTACAGCCCTTTTGCAGGAACTGATCCCCTCTATGCCTATAGAACGCCTGGAGCTGGATCGCGCCCACAGAGCACTGGGCCCTAAAAGATCTGATGGCCTCCTCAGGGACATCGTTGTCAAGCCAACCTACTACCGCACTAAGGAAACGATCCTAATGGCCGCCAGAGAGAAAGGGGAACTCTCCTTTCAGGGTCACCCCTACCAGATCTTCCCGGGTGTCGCCCCCCAAACACTAGAGCGGAGAAGTGCCATGAAGCCCGGCTTGGAGATACTCAGGAGCCACAACATAAAGTATCACTGGGGATTCCCCTTCAAGCTGGCGTTCAAACACGCAGGCCGCCAGTATGCAGTCAGCTCCCCAGAGGACCTCCTGGAAATGCTGAGGGACCTGGGCTTGACCTCCACCGACTCCCTGACCCGCACGTCTGGTGTGGGCACACGGCAAACTTCCGGGCGTCCGACGCTCCAGCCCCTGTGGGAGAAGGTGTGCACCCGCAGGAAGAGGGACCGGGCCGCTGGGCGCCTTCTGGAGACCGAATCCGGGATGAGGACTCGGCTCATCAGAGCAGTAACACGAATAGTATTTGGTGTCCCCCTCTCCTTGGGTGAAACCTTGAAATTTAAAATGGTTATTGACTCCCTGCTTAAATTTGTTTAAATTTGTTTACTTTCCCCGATGGGTGGACCCCTGGGTGGGTTGGGTCGTTCCCCCGCCAGGTTCTGCTCGCCCTCCCCCTCCCTGGTCGGCCCCACTCCACCTTTGTGTGGGTCCTTCAGGGGCTTGGCCTGGGGGGGGACAGGGGGGGCATTGCCCCGGGAGTCCAGAGGTCACGGTCTGAGGGTTTCCATGCTTCGGGTGCCCTGTAATGGTGACGCAGGCCGGGCCTCGGTGGCGATGACCTGCCGCGGGATGGCCGGGTTGACCCATTTTTAGGAGTCGCCCCCAAATCTGAATTGTTTTGTATAATGTTGCCCTGGGTCCCGTGCTGGCCAGCCAGACTGGACAATGATGCCTGTCGGCGGCTGCGCGGACCCACCGGCGGCGGGGTTGCTTATCAATCTCGAATATGTGTTTGTGATTTTTCTCTATGCGTGCCAGAGTTTGAAATGTGCTATTTTATTTTAATGTTGTTCTACATTAAGTTACATAGAACCGTTAAATGCTGGGATGTTTTGCGCTTATGCTTAAATATAGTAATGTTCACTTTACAATTTTGTCCTGTGTCCCTGGGGCATGCCCCCCAACTGACAAGTTGTCAAATGGTCCAGGCAAGGCCACATCTGTCCCTGACTACTGGACCCTCTTCTGCTGCTGCAGAATCTGGAGGGACCTCTGGTGGTACTATACCATGCACTGGTCCAAGGCGTTCTGGTTTTGTTCTCTTCATGTTGTTTAACTCTTACTTCTGCTCTTCCTACAATCTCCACCCGCTCACTTCCCACATAGACCTCCCATGTTCCACTAGTCCGGACATTAAAACTCTACACCGCCGAAACCACTATGGTCGGGTTAAATATTATGGTTCTATCGCACAATGTCCAGGGCTTCAATGTCCCCGCTAAACGTAATAAGGTCTTCCATTACTATAAGTCCTGCAGAGACGATGTAATCTTTCTGCAGGAAACCAGGTTCTCCACTTACTTCAAGCCGAACTATCTGAGTGGTCATTTCCCCTTGGCCTATCTCGCCTGTGCCAGGGAGAAGAAAAGGGGTGTCCTGATTTCCTTTCGTAAGAACCTCCCATTCATATGCTCTAAGGAGATACCTTATATTACAGGGTATCCTCTATGATGTGGCGATCACTCTGGTCACGTACTATGCTCCCAAAATTTTTCAGACCCGATTCTTCAAACATCTATTGACGGTCGTCCAGAATAACACTAGGGGGTTCCTGATAATGGGAGGGGATTTGAACCTGACAATAAACCCTGGATTAGATAGGCAGCGCACGGGACACCCTGGGGTAGCGCTCCAGGCCCCGGATGCTCAGTCTGCAGATTTCCGTGACCTCCTCAATCGCCATAGCCTGTGTGATGTCTGGAGAGAAAAGAATACCAAAGCTCAGGACTTTGCATTTTACTCTAACCCTCATGGTACATTTTGTAGGATAGACCACATACTAGTCCCCCAATTGGTGTTACCTGCCACTATCGACTCCAGAATATACACTACAGCAGTAATGGTGATCTTGGACCTCTTGGTCACAACCAAGCACTCTTATGGTTGGCGATTAAATGACTCCCTTCTATCAACCAAGCCCACCTGCTCTAAGATTCAGGAGGCTCTTCAGGAATATTTCGCGCTCAATACTAACTCGGTCTCTTCCCCGATCATCTTGTGGGAAGCCCATAAGGCTATCATGAGAGGGAACATTATCTCCATAGCCTCTGCTGAGAAGCGAGAAAGGCAAAAGAAAATAAGGGACTTAACCCTGAGGTTTGAGCGAGCTGAAATACAATGGAAGGGGCCCCACGAACGCCAGGAATAAGAGTGTCATGGACAAACTATGAATTGAGCTTAATGCACTCCTGGACGACCAAGCTGAGAAGAGACTCAGATGGTCGAAACAAAAATTCTATGCAAGAGGCAACAAGCCGGACACAATGTTAGCTTGAAAGCTGAGGGTCGCTGACCTCGATAGGCGGCAGCCCATAAAATTGAAGCTCAGCTCGGGAGCAGTCACGGCTGACCCTAATAAAGTTGTTTCGGCCTTCAGAGACTTTTTAGCGGGCCTTTATTCGGCCCCAGTAAACATAAACGCGGCCAAGCTGGATGAATTCTTTGAGCACGTTGAGCTACCTAACATCAAACAGAGATATGTGGACAGGATGGAGGCTCCCATTACGCATAGCGAGGTGCTTCTCGCTATCAAATCTCTGAAGACCTCCAAGACCCCGGGTCCGGATGGGTTCAGTGGTCTGTACTGCAAAAAGTTTGCTCACATCTTAGCTCTGCACCTATTGAACCTTTTCAACTTTTTGTGTGCAGAAACCTCGCTCAGCCCTAGCTCGCTGCTGGTGGATATCTGTATGATTCCCAAGCCAGATAAAGATAGCCTGCTTATTCCGAATTATAGGCCGATATCTTTGATAAACATTGATGTGAAGCTACTGGCCAAGGTATTGGCGGCTAGGCTGAACACGTTTGTGGCCGATCTCATACATGGGGACCAAGTGGGGTCCGTTCCAACCCGACAGACCGGTATCCCGGCCTTTCTACTCTCACTAGACATCCAGAAAGCATTCGACTCCCTATCCTGGGACTACCTGCTGTGGGTGCTCCGGAAATGGGGTTTTGGCCAACGGTTCCTGGAATGGGTGGGTGCTCTCTGCACAGCCCCTGCGGCGTGAGTACGTTACCTAGACTTCACTTCAGGGTCATTCGACATCTCAAGGGGTACCCGACAGGGATGCCCCTTATCCCCAATTCTCTTTATCCTGGCCATGGAGCCGCTGGGTATAGCAATAAGAAACTCCCCTAGCGTTAAGGAACTGGAAGTGGCGGGCGTCCATCACAAAGCCATGTTTTTTGCTGCCGACGCTCTGATTGCTATTACCCAGCCAGTCACCTCGCTCCTGAATTTATACAAAATCCTGGACCAGTTTGCCCAAATCTCGGGATTAACCATCAATAGTGAGAAGTCAAGGGCGTTAAATGTGTCTCTGCAGGTGGATGTGGGGGACCAGATTTAGTCTAGCTTTCCCTTCCGTTGGACAACGGAACTGCTCCCATACCTATATGAGGCCAATTATCCACCTTTGTTTAAAGCGTTGACTCGCCTACTAGAGGTCTGGAAGTCATACCCGATCTCTTGGATAGGCCGCATTAACGCGGTCAAGATGACGATACTCCCAAAATTGCTCTACAACTTCAGAGTATTTTCAACAAAAATCCCAATATATATGCTTCGGGTGATGCAGAGGAGGATTTTGGCATTCATATGGTCCACGGGGTGCCCAAGGGTATCCAAGCGCACTATGCTAGCCCATAGAACACAAGGGGGACTGGGGGTGCCTGACATATTTAAATATTATAAAGCCTCGCAGCACCAACTAGTCCCCATGCATTCTGCCCTCAAACCTCCAATGTGGATATTTCTTGAACTTCCCAACTGTGCATCAGTTCCCTTTGATAGCCTGCTCTGGACGGACCCGGGACTTAGGCCTAAAACGCTTAGTCCCTTAATGAAACATTCACTTGCGGTGTGGGATTCGGTCAAATACTCTGCCTCCTAAATGTCCCCTCATACTCCCCTAGCGCATCTATGGGACAATCCGAGTTTTCCTCCAGGCGAACAGAATAAACTGGCCTTTAAGTGGTGGCGGGATTGGGGCATAAACAAAATATCGGACTTGCTCATGGCGAGGGGCCTTGGGTCCTTCCAGGATCTGCAGGAGAAATATGGTATTCCTCATAAAGAGTTCTTCCGTTACATCCAATTAATGCACTGGGTTCTACCCCTGACGAAACTGCATCCTACCTTTTGGACGAGGACCTCCTTTGAAGAGATATGCGCTAATAACCCCTTTCAAAGGGGAACAATCTCCCTAATCTACTTGGCGCTAAACGAAACTAGGCCAGAGTCACATGGATATGTGAGTAGCTAGGAGAGAGACCTGGGCCCCTGTAGGGGAGAAAGGGGTGGATAGAGATACTGTAACAACTATATATGATGGCTAGTGGAGCGCGGGAGTGACAACCCCCCCACCTCCCCCTTCTTCGATCTCCCACCTAATTTCCGCCCATTTTCTGTCTTGACCCCTTAAACTGGGTCTTCTTCTTTTTCTATTTTGTAACATCATGATTCGAAATGTTTTCTGCACTCTCAATGGCTCCACTCTACATGTACACATGACTGTTCTCGACAGCTCGAAGGCGCACCCTAACATGCCTAACATAACGATCATCAGCTAATAGGTGTGCAGACAACAGTGCCGGTTGCGGTACCATGGAGCCCCGCAGCCCGCACGGCTCCAAAAGAGAGCAGGGTGTGGGGTGGATTGTGCTAGCTGCATTGAATATGTTGTATGGCCATTGCTCTATCATTCTTGCATTTATACTGTGAATTGTCTAAACAAGGGTACGGTTAACCTACTACTTTGTGTAACGCAAACTGCTAGCTCTTATATTTTTTATACCTCCCCTGCTCGGGATGGCAGTATTATGCTACATGTCATACAAATAAAAATATTGAAAAAAAAAAAATCTTAGCAAACAGGCGGAGTCATGCAAATGATATCTTTATCATTGCTATCCCAAGCACCTAAAACCACATTGCTTAGGTATAGCTTTTCATTTCCTACTTGCCTGTTTTGGGCTCTGGCCCACATTAGCACAATCAATACATGGTCTATTCAGATTCAGATTAAAATATTTATTTTGCTAAATATATACATTACACTTATACTAGGAATTTCTGGTGGCAGAAAGGCTACAGGGAGTACTAGTTGGGGACTTAAAAGCAATTAACAATTCCAGCTTAGGCCAAACAGGAAATAGAGGAACACTTAAGGTCTACATGCTCAGAGCACTATTCCAAGGCACAACTTGTTGGGTCCCCAGCAAAAGGAACTAACAACTCCTACCCTGACAGCCAGTCTAATTCTGTTTCTCATTTAAGAAAGTGAAAGATAGCTAGTAGATAAGATGAGATAGGTATATGGCGGGGGTAGTAGAGGCATGGTGTGGGATAGGTCCTTGTACATAATTGGTGGTGAGGAATGGAGGTAAACAATATCTGAGAATGACAATAGGAAACACAATCCAAACACTGGATTAGATAGGCAGCGCACGGGACACCCTGGGGTAGCGCTCCAGGCCCCGGATGCTCAGTCTGCAGATTTCCGTGACCTCCTCAATCGCCATAGCCTGTGTGATGTCTGGAGAGAAAAGAATACCAAAGCTCAGGACTTTGCATTTTACTCTAACCCTCATGGTACATTTTGTAGGATAGACCACATACTAGTCCCCCAATCGGTGTTACCTGCCACTATCGACTCCAGAATATACACTACAGCAGTAATGGTGATCTTGGACCTCTTGGTCACAACCAAGCACTCTTATGGTTGGCGATTAAATGACTCCCTTCTATCAACCAAGCCCACCTGCTCTAAGATTCAGGAGGCTCTTCAGGAATATTTCGCGCTCAATACTAACTCGGTCTCTTCCCCGATCATCTTGTGGGAAGCCCATAAGGCTATCATGAGAGGGAACATTATCTCCATAGCCTCTGCTGAGAAGCGAGAAAGGCAAAAGAAAATAAGGGACTTAACCCTGAGGTTTGAGCGAGCTGAAATACAATGGAAGGGGCCCCACGAACGCCAGGAATAAGAGTGTCATGGACAAACTATGAATTGAGCTTAATGCACTCCTGGACGACCAAGCTGAGAAGAGACTCAGATGGTCGAAACAAAAATTCTATGCAAGAGGCAACAAGCCGGACACAATGTTAGCTTGAAAGCTGAGGGTCGCTGACCTCGATAGGCGGCAGCCCATAAAATTGAAGCTCAGCTCGGGAGCAGTCACGGCTGACCCTAATAAAGTTGTTTCGGCCTTCAGAGACTTTTTAGCGGGCCTTTATTCGGCCCCAGTAAACATAAACGCGGCCAAGCTGGATGAATTCTTTGAGCACGTTGAGCTACCTAACATCAAACAGAGATATGTGGACAGGATGGAGGCTCCCATTACGCATAGCGAGGTGCTTCTCGCTATCAAATCTCTGAAGACCTCCAAGACCCCGGGTCCGGATGGGTTCAGTGGTCTGTACTGCAAAAAGTTTGCTCACATCTTAGCTCTGCACCTATTGAACCTTTTCAACTTTTTGTGTGCAGAAACCTCGCTCAGCCCTAGCTCGCTGCTGGTGGATATCTGTATGATTCCCAAGCCAGATAAAGATAGCCTGCTTATTCCGAATTATAGGCCGATATCTTTGATAAACATTGATGTGAAGCTACTGGCCAAGGTATTGGCGGCTAGGCTGAACACGTTTGTGGCCGATCTCATACATGGGGACCAAGTGGGGTCCGTTCCAACCCGACAGACCGGGGACAACATCAGGAGGTTCGCCCATCTGGTCCACCACGCCCACTCCAGGGGTATCCCGGCCTTTCTACTCTCACTAGACATCCAGAAAGCATTCGACTCCCTATCCTGGGACTACCTGCTGTGGGTGCTCCGGAAATGGGGTTTTGGCCAACGGTTCCTGGAATGGGTGGGTGCTCTCTGCACAGCCCCTGCGGCGTGAGTACGTTACCTAGACTTCACTTCAGGGTCATTCGACATCTCAAGGGGTACCCGACAGGGATGCCCCTTATCCCCAATTCTCTTTATCCTGGCCATGGAGCCGCTGGGTATAGCAATAAGAAACTCCCCTAGCGTTAAGGAACTGGAAGTGGCGGGCGTCCATCACAAAGCCATGTTTTTTGCTGCCGACGCTCTGATTGCTATTACCCAGCCAGTCACCTCGCTCCTGAATTTATACAAAATCCTGGACCAGTTTGCCCAAATCTCGGGATTAACCATCAATAGTGAGAAGTCAAGGGCGTTAAATGTGTCTCTGCAGGTGGATGTGGGGGACCAGATTTAGTCTAGCTTTCCCTTCCGTTGGACAACGGAACTGCTCCCATACCTATATGAGGCCAATTATCCACCTTTGTTTAAAGCGTTGACTCGCCTACTAGAGGTCTGGAAGTCATACCCGATCTCTTGGATAGGCCGCATTAACGCGGTCAAGATGACGATACTCCCAAAATTGCTCTACAACTTCAGAGTATTTTCAACAAAAATCCCAATATATATGCTTCGGGTGATGCAGAGGAGGATTTTGGCATTCATATGGTCCACGGGGTGCCCAAGGGTATCCAAGCGCACTATGCTAGCCCATAGAACACAAGGGGGACTGGGGGTGCCTGACATATTTAAATATTATAAAGCCTCGCAGCACCAACTAGTCCCCATGCATTCTGCCCTCAAACCTCCAATGTGGATATTTCTTGAACTTCCCAACTGTGCATCAGTTCCCTTTGATAGCCTGCTCTGGACGGACCCGGGACTTAGGCCTAAAACGCTTAGTCCCTTAATGAAACATTCACTTGCGGTGTGGGATTCGGTCAAATACTCTGCCTCCTAAATGTCCCCTCATACTCCCCTAGCGCATCTATGGGACAATCCGAGTTTTCCTCCAGGCGAACAGAATAAACTGGCCTTTAAGTGGTGGCGGGATTGGGGCATAAACAAAATATCGGACTTGCTCATGGCGAGGGGCCTTGGGTCCTTCCAGGATCTGCAGGAGAAATATGGTATTCCTCATAAAGAGTTCTTCCGTTACATCCAATTAATGCACTGGGTTCTACCCCTGACGAAACTGCATCCTACCTTTTGGACGAGGACCTCCTTTGAAGAGATATGCGCTAATAACCCCTTTCAAAGGGGAACAATCTCCCTAATCTACTTGGCGCTAAACGAAACTAGGCCAGAGTCACATGGATATGTGAGTAGCTAGGAGAGAGACCTGGGCCCCTGTAGGGGAGAAAGGGGTGGATAGAGATACTGTAACAACTATATATGATGGCTAGTGGAGCGCGGGAGTGACAACCCCCCCACCTCCCCCTTCTTCGATCTCCCACCTAATTTCCGCCCATTTTCTGTCTTGACCCCTTAAACTGGGTCTTCTTCTTTTTCTATTTTGTAACATCATGATTCGAAATGTTTTCTGCACTCTCAATGGCTCCACTCTACATGTACACATGACTGTTCTCGACAGCTCGAAGGCGCACCCTAACATGCCTAACATAACGATCATCAGCTAATAGGTGTGCAGACAACAGTGCCGGTTGCGGTACCATGGAGCCCCGCAGCCCGCACGGCTCCAAAAGAGAGCAGGGTGTGGGGTGGATTGTGCTAGCTGCATTGAATATGTTGTATGGCCATTGCTCTATCATTCTTGCATTTATACTGTGAATTGTCTAAACAAGGGTACGGTTAACCTACTACTTTGTGTAACGCAAACTGCTAGCTCTTATATTTTTTATACCTCCCCTGCTCGGGATGGCAGTATTATGCTACATGTCATACAAATAAAAATATTGAAAAAAAAAAAATCTTAGCAAACAGGCGGAGTCATGCAAATGATATCTTTATCATTGCTATCCCAAGCACCTAAAACCACATTGCTTAGGTATAGCTTTTCATTTCCTACTTGCCTGTTTTGGGCTCTGGCCCACATTAGCACAATCAATACATGGTCTATTCAGATTCAGATTAAAATATTTATTTTGCTAAATATATACATTACACTTATACTAGGAATTTCTTTTAAACAAACTTTATTTATTAAAGTTATCATATTGAACAAAGCGCCCGATCAGGCGAGAGACAGAAAGAGCAAGGAGAAGCATACATCGTAAAGTATACAGCCTGGTACTTATAACCCATGTCGTGCGGCCAATGCCCTCCTGTGTAGGACACAGCAGCCACCCATCTCCAGTATACAATGTCATATACAAAAATACAGCATTGACAGATTTACAGGTAATCTTGTTCTAAGGCGAGTAAACTGCAAGTATGCATTACATTACGTGTCCCCTGTTAGGTGGAGGGGGAGAATCCCCCTACTATTCACATTATCGGTCCGGGGCTCGCTGTTGCCATAACTCCACATCTGCAAATAATGCTCAATTCCTAGGTGTTCTGTAATGCCAATCGACATCCATTGGCTACTGTGTCCTGTCCCCCCCACCCAGTCCATGGACCGGGCCAGTGCCCGAGGAGGAGGGGAGAGAGGAGCCCATAACTTAGCAGTGGGTAGGGGAAATGGAAGGGAGAGAGAAAGAACACCGGGGCCCCCAACCCAACAACCCAGATGTGTCCGATGATCTTTTAGGTGGCAGGGGGACCTTGGGCAAGGGAAAGGAGGAGGGGGTGGGGGAACGCCGGGAGTCAGCAATAACGGGTGAATGAGGGAAAGATAGACCTAGATAGATTGGAAATGGGTAAGGATAGAGAGAGAGAGAGGAAGAAGAGTGGGGGGGGGAGGGAGAACTAGCATCCACCTCCTAAATTTCCGCGTCAACACTACCCTCTTCATAAGCCGCAGGTCAATTCATCCAACCAGGCTGGTCCCTTGTGATCTGCAGAGCCTCTGCGATCTCCCCCATGCTTCTCCCCAAGCTCAGGAGTCTCAGGTCTCCCAGGAGCTCAGAGTGCCATCCCGCCCACGGCACAGATCACCATGTCAAGGCCCAACAGCCTCCCTATAAGCCTCAGAGTTCTTGAATATATCCCAGATGGTCCATGTCTTTCTAAATTGTTCCAATCTATCCTGTTTTGTCAAGAGAATCTCCTCCATCTCCTCTATGTGGTCCACCTGGCTGAACCAGTCCCTAAGCGAAGGGGTTCTCTCAGTTTTCCAATTCCTGGGGATCAGGACTCTAGCAGCATTCATAAGGTGGATTCCTAGTGGGCTCACTCCTCCTATCCCCCTCCCATCAGCCGACCAATTCAGTAAATACCCAGCTGGACCCCACTCCAAGGAGTCACCCAAAATCTTCCCTGTGACCTCATGCACATTCTCCCAGAAGATAGCAATTTTAGGGCATGACCACCATACATGAATAAACGTGGCCCCCCGAGAGCCACATCTCCAGCACTGATCTGAGACCTCTGGGAATATCCTATGGAGACCTGCAGGAGTTCTGTACCATCGAGTGGCGATTTTATAGTTAGTTTCCTGTAGGGAGCTATTAGCCACCCCTTTATGCAGCCCCTTGTAGATCGCTTCCCATTCATCCGGTGTGAGCTCCATTTCCAGGTCTTTATGCCACCTATCCTCCCATGGTCTCCTGGCTGCCGGCCTTGCCTCCCCTATCACAGAATAGGCCCATGACAATAGGTGATCAGTTGGACCATCCCCTAGGCATGCTCTCTCCACTGCTGATAGGGTTCTCTCTCCTGTTCTCTTGAGTTCTCCACTTCCAGCAAAGTGGCGCATTTGGAAGTACGAGAAGGTGGGGATCGCCCCCCCCCAGTTTTCCTGTAGATCCCCTCTATCCAGAAATCTACCCCTATCATAAAGATTGTAGACCCTGGGATCCCGCATCTTGCTACACTGTGCCAAGTAACCACCCTCCATTCCTGGGGGGAAAGCTGGGTTGCGCTTGATCGGGGTTAATGGGCCCGGTATTGAAAGCAGGTCTGGATGCTGTTTCCCCAATAGTCTAACCCTCCGCAACGTCTCCCCTATCAATGGATGAGTCTCAACAATGTCCTGGACATCTCTTTTTGCTAAGAAACAGAGGTCCTTCATTTTCTGTTTGCCCACTTCGTCCTCTACTCTGACCCAGTCTTTCTGAGAGTGATTAATATGCCAGTCCAGGAACCTGCCTAGGTGGACCGCTCTGACATAACTTTCAATACAGGGGAGGCCTGCACCACCTCTCTCCCTGCTCCCAATCAAAATCTCTCTCTTAATTCTGGCAGGTGTCTTGTGCCACACAAACTCCCTAAAAGCCTTATTCAGGGTTTTAATGAACTGTGGGGGTATTTTTACCGGGAGACATTGGAGGAGGTACAGAATCCAGGGCAGAACATTCATTTTCAGGACTGCTATTCTACCAAACCAAGACAATTTTAACCTATTCCAGATTTCTAGGTCTTTCTTCAGCTGGGACCCCAGGGGGGTGTAGTTTAGTTGAAAGAGCCTATTCAGTTCTCTGGGGAGCTGTATCCCTAAGTATGTTATGCTGTGCTCCTGCCAGGCGAATGGGAAGGCCCCTCTCAGAGCATCAGCTTCTAATTTGGGCAAAGAAATATTCATGGCCGAAGATTTATTGTAGTTGATTTTCAAGTTGGAGATGGTGCCGAATATAGTCAGTTCCTGTAAAAGTGAAGGAATCGAGATCCTAGGGGACTCAATAAAAAAAAGCATATCGTCAGCATATGCTGCTACTTTCCTTTCCTGTTCCCCAATCTTAATTCCCCTAATCCCTGAGTTCGAGTTTACTTTTCTAAGAAAGGGTTCTAATGATAATGCAAAAATCAGGGGGGACAGTGGGCACCCTTGACGCGTCCCATTCCTTATATCAAAACTTTGAGAGGAAATGCCATTAACCCTGACCTTTGCAACTGGACCAGAGTAAAGGGCCAAGACCCTATTAAGGGTTGCCTCCCCTAGGCCTATATGTTCCAGCACTACTCTTATCCAGTCCCATCTTACCCGATCAAACGCCTTTTCGGCATCCGTTGAGAGTAGTATAGCCTGGCATCCATGATTTGAGGCCCACCAGTGCACATCTATGGCCTTAATTACATTGTCCCTGGCTTCCCTTGAAGGGATAAAACCCACTTGATCCTGTGATACCAAATTAGGCATGAGTTTGGAGAGTCTAGTGGCCAAGGCCTTGGCAAAGATTTTCAAATCAACGTTCAGTAAGGCTATTGGTCTATAGCTTCTGCAATCTGTAACTTCCTTCCCAGCCTTAGGAATGACAGCAATCTGGGCCTCAAGGGCTGAGGAAGGTAGAACCCCCGTCTCTGCTGTCGTTTCAAAGGCTTTGGCCAAATGTGCCAGGAGTTGCGGAGAGAATGTCTTGTAATATTGACTTGTAAAGCCGTCTGGCCCGGGTGCTTTTCCAGGTTTCAGGCCCTTCACTACTTCTTGAAGCTCCAACATTGTGATTGGGGCTTCCAGAGAAGCAATCGCTTCCTCTGTCAGGCTTGGCATTCCAGAATCCTTTACGTAAGACAGCATCTTAGCCTGAAGGGACCCCCCCGACCCCTGGTCTGGTAGGTTATACAGTGTCATGTAGTAAGCTCGAAATTGCTCTGCAATATCCTTGTCCCTCTGGTGGAGTGTGCCCTTGCTATCTCTTATCCCCTCTATCCTATTCCTCTCACCTCTGGGGTTCAAAGCCCTAGCCAGAAGGTATCCCGGTCTGTTTCCCTGCTCATAGTATAGACCACTCCTGTAAGTAAATGATCTTCTGGCTGCTCTTTCCATTAAGTCCTTAAGTTCCTTCCTTTTCCCCTCAAGTTCTTGGAGGTGAGCCTCCAGCAGAGATTTTTTATGTTTAGTTTCTAGCAGTGTCACCTGTTTAATCAAGTCGTCTAGTTTGGCCCCTCTCTCCTTTTTGAGTCTCGTCCCTTCCTGAATTAAAATGCCCCTGACTGTGCACTTATGGGCCTCCCAGACTGTCAGTGGACTCACATCATCCGATATATTTTCCCTAAAAAAATGTAACAAGTTCTCCCTGACCTTATCCACTACCCTATTGTCTTTTAGGATCCCCCCGTTTAACCGCCAATTCCACTCCTTCTGCACCCCCCCGGGAAATTCCAAACACATAGTTACTGGAGCGTGGTCTGAAATGGAGGAGATTCCAATTTCGACCGATTTTAATTTGTCTAAATCTCTTTGAGACAGGAACAGGTAATCTATCCTTGAATATTTGCCGTGGGTGGGGGAATAGTACGTGTAATCTTTCCCTGTGGGGTGCAGTAATCTCCATGTGTCTACAGCTTGCGTATTTGAAAGGGAGCTTTTAATCTGTTTTAGGGCTCTATAAGTGATAGTTGATTTGGCATCTGACGTGTCCACCAAAGGATTTAGTGCACAATTCAGGTCCCCCCCCAGAATCAGAGCGCCCTCTTGAAACCTTCTCAATTTTTTTAGCGTTGCTAACATGAATCCCTTTTGGCCCTTATTTGGTGCATAAATATTGGCGATAGTTACCAGCTTCCCCGATGGTAGTCTGCCCTTCAAAAATATATATCGTCCTTCTGCGTCCATGCTTTCGTCAGACACCGATAGCTGAAGTGATTTAGCCAGCAAAATTGAGACCCCTTTTGTTTTAGATATTGGTGAGGGGGCACAGTAATGGCTATTATAATACTTATCCCCCAGCTTCGGCACCTTGTCTTTCTGGAAATGGGTCTCTTGGATCAGGGCAATCTGGATCCTCTGTCTCTTAAGGTCCCTTAGCAAAGAGTGTCTTTTCTGTGGTATATTTAGGCCTCTAGCGTTAATGGACATTACCTTGATTTTAAGCTGACTGCTCATCTTCCTCCCCCTGATGTTCCTAGGACTAAAGTCTAATTTCCAACCTCCGGTCTCCCTCCCCCACCTGTAGGAAAAAGTTAGGGCAGAAGGGGATAGGCTGAACAGCAAGGGGTTGCCGCCCAAGAGAATAGGTGTACAGTTATGGAGGGATCCGAGGGCAACAAGCACTGAAGAAAACTAGCACCTGAGAGGTTTCCCCCACCGGCCCCCAGAAGCAAAGGGAGGGAAGAAGATAAGAAGAGAGTGATAGAGGAACAACAACAAAGAAGGAACGGAAAATCAACTATATTACAAAATTAAAACCCACTCACCTGACCCTCAGGTAAGCTCTTTTAATTGGAAAGGAACTAACTAGGAGTGGAGCACCAATGTCTCCGAAGGGCCACTCCCCTCACCCTCTCCTGGAGGTGGTGTTGTATTCACCGTCCTGTGAGAGGTAAAACCCCAGCTCTTGGGATTTTGTAGGTTCCTTTAATGAGATAAGAGAGATGTTAGTGGGAGCGGGCAGGATCGGAACAGGCAACAGCGGGCCCCCGAGCAAAGCCAAAGAAAGAGCTTTGTGAAGTGTGTTCTGAACCAAGAAAGGTAGTAAATATTGTAAACTGTAAAACTGTAATACTATTAAGCACCATTTCGTGACGGGTCACCCCGATCCCGGGTCTCTCTACCCCCCCAGCCGGCCCGCACTAGGAAACAACCCCAGTGTCCTCCTTCTCGTTAATCTCACATTGTAGAGGCAGGTCCTGCCCACCATGTTGTTCTGCAATGTGCTTGCATGGATTTCCCTTGTCGGGCCTCTTTAGTATAAATGCCTCGATTCATCTTAACATTATTGTATTTTATTCTAATTTAGCTTATTCCGGTCTTTGACCCCATGCCTCCCATGCCATATAGGCCTAACATTCCAGGGATGACATGGCATCCAAGAAAAGAAAAACAAAATTCTCAAAATGGGACACCGCTAATTAGTATGTCAAGGCCGCCTCCTCTATTGGCTTTTCTCCGGTCACCGCCACATGAGCGGTCTATTTTCAGCTGCAGGCGGCCCCCTTCCCCGTGACAGCTCTTTCACTTATGCCTGATTTCTTACATGTAATCCTAGGGGCGCCCGCTCCCGCCGCCCCGCCGACCGCCCACCGCTCCCCCTCGCTACAGCGAGGCTAAGTGCGTTGGTTGGACGTCAGCCAGGCAGAGCGAGAAGACACCCCAGTTCTAATCCAACAAAAAAGACCCCGTGTAATGCCCGATGGAGATCCCCCCATCTCGGTAGCGTGCAGCCTGGGTGGTCCGCTCCCTTCAGCCCGTGCTTAAGCCAGCCTCGCAGGGATTGGAGCGCCCCCCCCCTGGCCCGGAGGAGACATCCATCGCACATCACCCCCCGCCCAGGAGCCCCTCCCACGGCCCGTGACCCAGATGCTACAGGTGTAAAGAAAGAGTGATAGGACGGCCTAGGACCCATCTTAGCTTCCGTCAGTAATCCCACATTTTCAAATATCTTATCAGCATAATAAACATTTTTAGGTTAAGGGTCGCTCTGCTCAAATAACATCTTTATAACAATAAAAGAAGGCTGCCCCCCCCGGGGACCCCCCCCCCCCCGCCAACCAAGCGTGAGAGGCAGGCCCCGGGAGGAGGGCACCCAAACTCAATCCGTTAGGATAGAGAACTTTCAAGTGCTCTTAACGATAAAAACCATAACAATAATAATTGCAGTAACCCCTCCGGCCCGTCCCTCCCTCCCCTGATACGCTGAGGTCAAGCCTCTACCATAAATTTCAGGAAATCAGAGATCGGGGCTCCCGACCCTCAGCGACGCTAACCCAAATAAAGCTTACCTAGATATCATATGCAACATCACCCAAACTCAACATGAAATCGCCTAGCGCGTCGCTGATATCCAACTGCGCCCTCGCCGCGATTGCGGAATGGGATGCGCTAATCAAATGTCAGCAAGGCATGTTAAGAAAGCAAACATCACCGTATTGCATGTGGTGTAGGCCACCTAAGTGACCCTAAATCGGGGCTTTGGATTGTCACCCCTCTCCGAGTCTGCGTCGAGGCGCTTTCAGCCTCTGTCTTCCTGCCGTAGCCCACGATTGATTCGATCTGCGATGCCACTAGGGGAATGTGCTGGGGAGGTGCTCTTTGGGGACTCCCCCCGTGTTCCCGATCCAGCAGAGACTGTCAATAAGTCCGGTATCTTGAAGTCAGCAAACCAGTCAGGGACTGAAACCAGAGGGAGATGAAGAGAGCTACAAAAATCTGCCAAGTCTCCAGGGACGCGCAGTGTGCCAGTTTTCCCGTTCACTGTGGCGGAGAGGGCAAAAGGGAATCTCCAGCGATAGGGAATGCCTCTCTCTCTCAGCAGCGATGTGAGTGGTCTCAGGGCCCTTCGATGTTGTAGGGTTATGCCAGAAAGATCTTGAAAAATCTGTATCTCATCATTGTTAAACTGGATCGTGTCCCGTGCTCTGGCCTTGGCTATGATCTCCTCTTTCAGGACAAAGCTTTGCAAGCAACAGACAATGTCCCTGGGGTTCGTGTCACCCAAATTCCTCGGGCGTAGTGCTCTGTGAGCCCGGACCAGCTCAATAGGGGTATCGGGAGGGCGTTCAAGGAGGGCGTTGAAGATGGATAGTAGTGCGCTCCCAATCTGATCCTGCCCTACCGTTTCTGGGACCCCTCTCACTCGAATGTTGCACCTCCTATTTCTATTATCCAGGTCCTCTAGGTGTCTGTGCACATTGAGCATATAGTGATTGTGCGCTGTGACAACTTCACTCACCAACCGCAAACTGCGTTTAGTGCGTTCCTCCTCTCTCTCCATGCCATCCATCCTCCGCGCCAGGGCCCTCATGTCGGTTTTCAAGTCTGCGATGGCCGCCGCTATGGTGGATTTGATGTCCCCTGCGAGGTCCGCTAACTCCGACCGAGTGGGGAGCTGGCTCAGCTGGGCCACCACATCTAGTTCTTCTCTCTCAGAGGGGGCCACACTCGCTCTATCTGGTGAGCTGTCCGGCGAGAGTGAGAGTGAGGGCGCCATTTTGGACATGCGCCGACCAGCGTCGTCCGGCCTCTGCGATTTGAACATGTCCTGTACACTCCTGGAGCTCCCGCTCAGGGCCTGGGGTACCCTCGGGGTCCTTCCTGTCGACCCCGATCTGTTGCTCTTCCCCATGGTCGGCTGGGAATGCGAAATGCAATGCTATCGGGGATCTCCGTCACGAGCTCCGCTCTCAGGCCGCCATCTTGCCCGCCGGTCAAGCCACGCCCCCTATACTAGGAATTTCTGGTGGCAGAAAGGCTACAGGGAGTACTAGTTGGGGACTTAAAAGCAATTAACAATTCCAGCTTAGGCCAAACAGGAAATAGAGGAACACTTAAGGTCTACATGCTCAGAGCACTATTCCAAGGCACAACTTGTTGGGTCCCCAGCAAAAGGAACTAACAACTCCTACCCTGACAGCCAGTCTAATTCTGTTTCTCATTTAAGAAAGTGAAAGATAGCTAGTAGATAAGATGAGATAGGTATATGGCGGGGGTAGTAGAGGCATGGTGTGGGATAGGTCCTTGTACATAATTGGTGGTGAGGAATGGAGGTAAACAATATCTGAGAATGACAATAGGAAACACAATCCAAACACAGATTAATGATGTAGAAAAGCCTAAAGAAGGACTTAAACCGGACCTTCACTCTAAATTAGAGCCTATCTTTCATGTTCCCCCCCCCCATCCTGTACATACAGATTGCCCACATTAAAAAAAATCATCCTACATGTACCTAGTGTGTTTGTTTTCTGAGCCTGTAAGCATCCAAGGCGATGGCCCATGAAGTCTCAGGCTGCCCGCAGAAAGGAAATGTCTTCTGACTATTCCGCTCTGCATTCTGGGATTGCTGTCCGTTTCCTCACCCCAGCTCTGCTATGTCTGTGCAGAGCACAGCTATAACCCACCTCTCTGCACTTGCTGTCCTCTCTTCACCTTAGCATGTAATGCTTCTGAAGTAAGATGGAGGCGAACATATCCTGGAGTCCTTAAAAAATGTGCAGCCCAGCGGGGGAAAAAAAGTAAGTGACTAAAAACATAAAATATATTACTTTTAGGTAATTCTGGGTAATAGAATTTTAAAGGTTTGGGCTTGTTATTACATGGTGCTGAAGGTCCATTTTAATAGTATATCCCTTTTAAATACTTCTCCAATACATATTAATATAACCCAGAAAGAACAACTTCAATCCAAATACTCCCAGTGCATTGTATTCTGTTTCACAGAATATATGACTAGGGCGGTATTGTTTTCTAAGTGATTGCAGGTCAGTCGGATTTGCTTATCTTGTGTGTGTTCTAAAACAAAACTAGAAAAAGGCCCGCAGGTAGGAAGCAGACTAAACAGTATTAAATGCGGGGTGCAGGTTGATTTTTAGTTTGCTTTCAACACAAATGTCAGCAGTTAGGCAAGAACGCATTCTGCTCTAATTAGTTTTTCATGAAAGATCGTTGTTGAGTTTATAAACATCAAGAGCAAAAGAGAATTACATGATCCAGCCTATTTATATAGACTGTCAACTATATTATAGGGTTTCCACAAAGGGCTGGTCAGTGAATGGGTAGCCTTTATTCTTCACATTTGTATGTACTTTATATGCTGAGTACTAATGTTGCAAAAATATTCTTCTCTGTAGTTCAGATGTAGTTCAACTGAATGTTTCCAAACATTCTGGATTTAGGAGAATTCACTTCCGAACACCTATCTTTAGGGTGGGTGGAACTTGGACGGTCATTGGGTTGTTCAGATGGAGCAGCTACACTCAAAGCCATCATCCGAGGGGGCCAGACTGTTCTTCCTATTCGGTAACATTTTTTTGCCTGGCACTGTTTTGGTCAGGTGGAGGAAAGTGGGAAGGGAGCAACATTTGCTCAGCTCAGGCTCTGATAAATTGCTTTTTGTGGGTTAAGTAGAGTTTATTGGGAAGCAGATAGTGTGTTTTGTCTTGGGAGGGGAGCAGTGCCATTTTTTTGGGGGGGGGGGTCATTTGGGGGGCAGACAGTTGCATTTTCCTGGGGGGGGGGGGGGGGGCGCCATCCATTAGTCTTCAATAGTTAGGTCAGCCCTGGAGAAATGTAGGTTGTGTATTCTGGTAAACAACTAAAGCAGTCCCAACATGTCATACAAAGACTATCAAACTTCTAAGGATCCTCATACTCATTTAAAAGAAACTTGGCAAACATTTTGCTCCCGTTGGTGCACGCGTTCTTCTTCCAGTCATGTGGAGTGAAGATCCATCATTGCTTAGCGGGGGGGGGGGGGGGTATGCATCGTGTGAGCCTCCCCTGCTAATATGCTATAAGTTTGAAAACAACTTTATAATCTGCTCCCCTTGGTGCACATGCTCTGCTTCCAGTCATGAGGAGGGAGCATCCCTCATTGCTTAGCAAGAAGGAGCCGCATTATGTGAGCCTCCCCTGCTAATATGCTATAAGTGGCAAAAAACATTCTGGCCTGCTCCCCTTGGTGCACATGCTCTGCTTCCAGTCATGAGGAGGGAGCATCCCTCATTGCTTAGCAAGAAGGAGCCGCATTATGTGAGCCTCCCCTGCTAATATGCTATAAGTGGCAAAAAACATTCTGGCCTGCTCCCCTTGGTGCACATGCTCTGCTTCCAGTCATGAGGAGGGAGCATCCCTCATTGCTTAGCAAGAAGGAGCCGCATTATGTGAGCCTCCCCTGCTAATATGCTATAAGTGGCAAAAAACATTCTGGCCTGCTCCCCTTGGTGCACATGCTCTGCTTCCAGTCATGAGGAGGTAGGATCCCTCATTAATTAGCAAGAAGGAGCCGCATTATGTGAGCCTCCCCTGCTAATATGCTATAAGTGGCAAAAAACATTCTGGCCTGCTCCCCTTGGTGCACATGTTCTGCTTCCAGTCATGAGGAGGTAGGATCCCTCATTAATTAGCAAGAGGGGGCACATCACATGAGGTGCTTATTCAGCTTTGCGAATGATAGCTCCAAAACACGACTGCTGCAACCCAAAGAATTATGAGGAATCAAGCTTGTGGGTGGAGGCATTTCATTTTTTTTAACATTTTCTGAACTATCTCTTTCAATAGATTTTAACATATTGAAAATTCTCAGGCAGCTATTGCTTTCTCAACTAACCTCTGAGCTTGGTGAGCCATTTCCTTACAAATGTATTGGTTATTTTTTTTAGCGTAGGCAAAATGTATAACAATCAGGGGCAAACCTAAGGGGTGTTGTGCACCCCCCTGTTACATTAGTTGGATATACTGTAGATATATATATATATATATATATATATATATATATATATATATATTTATTATCATATTTATCGCCCATAAGACACACTTATTTTTCCCCAAAAGTGTGGGGAAAATTTCGGGCAAATGTGTAATAAAAGGAACAATGGAAACTCACCTTTCCATCTCTCTCACGCTGCTGGCCAGGCCGCCACAGCCACAAGAGGCCAGAAGAAGCGGCAGGCGAGCAGGCAGGGCAACCAATCCCTGCCTGCTGTCTACGCCGCTCACACTGTCCCCGCTCTATTCGCTGTGTCTGCTGCCACCACTTCTTCTCCACAGTGCCTGCACACACAGAGCGAACACATGACTCTGTACAGCAGGTGGGTGTCACCAATGCTCGAGCATCAGCTACACCCACCTGCTGTACAGAGCAGGGTGTTCACTCCGTATGTGCAAGTGCCACGGAGAAGAAGCTGCGGTGGCAACAGATACAGCAAGGATGACAGGGACAGTGTGATCAGTGCAGTCCTAGAACCTTTTGGACTCTAGGACTGGGTTTTATGGGTTTTGGTATGCTTTAGGTGTTTCAATGCCTATTCAAAAGCTAAAGTATCTCTGAGGACAGAGAGTGAGGGAAAGTGTTTTCCTTTGTTCTTGGGAACATAGCAATCTCAGCTAGAGGTCCGCTATACAAATGATCCCTAGTTCAGCATTGGGATGGACTCCCCTGGATGTCGCCCAGTAAGAAGAGGATCTCCCAACATCTGATCTGGGATATCAACAATCCTTACATTGCACTAACTTGTTTTGGACAGCCAAATAATATAGAGCCTTGTGTTGTATATTTGGAGATAACCCCACAATTGTTAGTATGTGCTAACAAGGTTTAATGTCTTAAAAATAATTTTCAGTTTAAGAAAATTTTATTGAAAGAAAATAAAATGTAACCTACATTAATGGCACTTTCCTTGAGTGTCATGTTTTGAATAGGGTTAAATAAATGATTTTAACGCCTTTCTCTGTTGTTCCCTTTTATAAAACATGATTATCAGGGAATTCAAAGTTCATTTATATGTTCTAACACAGGCTTTTCTATCTAATTCCTAAATGGTTTGCACTACATTTTCACATTTACACTTTACATGAGTCTATAGCACTGCAGAGCAAGTAGAGTGCAGTTTGGCCACGTTTTTTTTTACCTGCACAGTATCCTTAGCACTGCACAGTTCAGCACTAAGTGTGAATGCGAATAGCCCCAAATTTTCATTCTACAGTGGTTGTCAGTTTACATTGTTTGCCAACTATATATATATATATATATATATATATATATATATATACCGTATGAGCATGACCTAGATGACCTTTATATTTAATAGACTTGTTTTCATTTCTCTCCTATTTCTCCTGCAGCAGCCAAGAAGCCCTGCTGGTGGAATGTTTGACATTTTTCAGTTACATTATACATGGACAATGACTGGTAGCAATTACAAAGGCATAGCCTGCCAACAATGGTGTATATCCAGCAAAACCTTCTTCAAATTAAGCAATCCATAATTGTGTGCTTATTTAGAGAATTTTGCAGACAGTAATTTGCACAGATTTACCTTTGGATTTAGAAAAGGGTGTAATATTTAAAATATGCAAATAAACAGCCAGATCACTGCAGCAAAGACAAACGTAAATGTCCGTGAGTTGCTAATTTGCTTTACGGATGAGACTCATGAAAGCTCAAGACTCACCTACTACTACATATAAACCTTTGCTTTAGTTCTTGATAGAAGGACTAGGGACACCTTAAAGAAATTTGTCCTATTTACTGGTGAAGGACTTGAAGGACTATCTACCCAAAAAAATAAGGGGGTGGGATTGATACAGAAATTTGGTGAAGCAAGGATCATTGTTGGTGTGCTTTGAGGGGGCACTCTAAAATTGATCCTTGCTCCACCAAATGAGCATTATCCCAATAGTATCAGCAGCTGTTTTAAAAATGAAAGTTGACCTACACATATCAGTAGCCCATAAAACTGCCTATTTCCCAAACCCCAAGAATCTTTTGCAACCAACAACTACTAATTTTATTATCGATTAATACCGCAGTCCATATGATTTTGAGAGTCTGGAAGTTTTGAAGAGGCTGAGTTTTGAGACTAACAAATCCAATGAGGTTCATGCTTTTGCTTTTGATATCCCTAAAAATTCAGCCTATCCAAAAATACCTGAGGATTTCAAATTAATTTGGATAACTTCCAAAATAATATTAGTGCAGAAAGGTAACATATTCAAATAAGTCCTAAATTAAATATTTACTTAAAAACAATTATCACCACACTAGCAGCAGACAGTGAATCATTAAAGCTAATAGGTCAATAATCAAAGTAGTAGGTGGTGGCCAATAATCAGTCAGGACTGTACTACGTGGCTTTTCTCTTTGTATTACTACGTGGCTTTTCTTGTGCGGTTTTCTCTTTGTATTAGCGTTTTCGTGGTTGTGTGTAAGCCTTTTCGCTAGCATCAGTAATGTGTAATTGCTTGTTATTGTTTTCACGTTCATGTGTAAAAGTCGGGATGAGTGAGGGCTTCACTCGCTTCAGAGCCCAGATTTAGCATGTGAGAGAGGGCTAAAAAATGGCTTTCCCATCAGGAGGGCCTGGGGCTCTGCCCTGCAACCGATGATGTAATGGCCATGGGGAGCCAATGAGCACTCCCAGCCTCAGAAACCCCTGTGTCTGCGGCAGCCATTCCACACAGCACAGGCTGCAAGCCTGGGCAGTGGCTGAATCCTGTAACGTACAGGCCTGGCCGTCCCCGGTGGTTTAACTCCATTCGGTTACTGCCTGGGTGGCAGTGAGAGTCTAGCCAGGACCCATATGTTATGGGATCCAGCCGCTACCCAGGCTCGCAGCCTGCGATGTGTGGTATGGCCGCTGCAGACACAGAGGTGTCTGCGGCTAGGAGCGCTCATTGACCCCCTATGGCCATTACGTCATCAGTTGCAGGGCAGAGCCCCACGCCCTCCTGACAGGGGTGCCTTCCCCAGATGCAGGCGGAGGGATGACGGACGCCCGCCGGGGATATCGTCAGTGACAGAAGCTCGGCAGTTACCCGCTAGAGCTGCGCGGAGGGGGACGGGAGCCTACGGTTCTGTTTTGGTGCAATCCTATATTCATTACTGTATTTGTATATGTTGTATATGGTGCACACAGTGTGCTTGAGACAAGTCGTTAATGACATCAGACGGGATTTTGATGACCTTTGAATATTTAAACTCCAATGGATGGACATTCTGCTTGCTTGTTTCTGTCTTGTTTTGCTCTGTTGGTCCCTGATGAAGGGGTGTGGAGGCCCCGAAATGTCGGACTGCAATTCTGCCCATGGAATTTGTTTATTGAACTGATTTTTGCACAATACAAGCATTTGGATAAAGGAGTGCTGGCTTCCTTGTTATTCTCTGGATAAGCAGTGCCACTGCAAACCATTGCACCCAGGTATACTACTAGGTAAGAGTGCCTCTACCATTACATATTGGTCTCTAGGCACCTGCAGTGAGAATCCCTTTACAACATACATTTTAATGGTTCCATTAACAATCCATATAAATGTCCCATACTAAGGCGGGTTTCTACCGGGGTAATCATCGAGAACAGTCATTTCGACATGTCATTTATTCAGGTATGACTAGAAGGCCTTGATCCCACGAAATGCATCGCCTGGTTGGGATCACTTCATTGTTGCAACTTACCATGGGACATTTATACGTTCTCACTGCAATTAGTACCTTTGCATTTTATAAGCATATTGTTCTCGCTTTTCTTTTGTAATATCATATATGCATATTGACCATTGTCCCGGTGATGCTCAGTACAGTTGTGGAGACTTGTCTAGACTTTTTGTGGTACATTTTCTGCATAGAAGTAGAAGACGTAGCAGGGCCCTCCTTTCAATTTCATTCCTCCAGGTCCACTGCAAGAAAGGGTTTACCAGCCGCTCTGTCACTTGGAGCTCTCAGTGCAAGTGAACATGGCAAGCCACAGTGATTCTACAACTTGCCCTGACCAGAGCAGAGCATGCACATGACTCCTAAAGCTGTTCCAAGATATGCCCTTCCCAGCTCGGCTATGCCCCTGAATGCAGTGGTGCAAAACTTGTGTCAACAAGTGGAGTGGCTTAGCTGTCTAAGATCCTGGGTTGCTTTGCCAGGAGCTTTGGGCATAGCCCAGGGATGAAAAGAGATTTATTTGCATGGCTCCATCTACTACAGAAGTTCTTGGAAGAAAGTATATCATCATTTGTGTTATGTACTATATGAATTATTTCTGTTTTAAGTACCAGCCTTAAAGACATTTTGGTTTCTTTAATCCCCCATACCAACACTTATGAGTCTCTCCCTAGCTAGATTTATGATTAAGTACTTAAATTGGAAAATGTATACACATAGCATGGTTAGTATTAGAAGGTAACGTACTTAATGTGGCAAAATCTGCTTTCTTAAAGCAGACCAACGCAACAAATAGCGCTCATATGCATCCCTCCCCATGGCAATTTATATTGCTGCACATAAAATTCAATTACCTTTTTCTAACTCCTGCTCTAGTGAATTTTAGAAACAAAATGGCAGCTTGTGCATTTGCAGGCCGTCTGCAAACATGAAGTGCTGCTGGGCTTCCTGTTACTGTGCATTATCATTTATGTCAGTTGAATCCAGGCAGCAGCATGGCTGAGATGCTGGGAGAGGAAGCTCCAAAATGACCGCTACCTTTCTTTTCCAACTGTGCCAGGTCGTTGGTCCAGTTTAAGTTTTACTTGCATCTATTTTTTTAAGTGATTCTCTTTCCAGTAAGAAGTGATTTCAGATCCATATAAATATAAGGCTTCTCTAATGTAACATAGGAAGCATGGTGTTGTGAATTATTAAAACTAAGATTTACTTACTGTCTGCTCTAACAAATGTAAACTCAGCAGTGCTGGATGTGAAATGATTATGTCACTCGAACAAACTCATAAAACTGACAGACTTTGTCATGCTTAATGTTATTTGGGCGAAACTCCAGTGATCCCACAACTAAAATTATAGACATAGGTGACAAAGCTTCCTGTCTAAGAGGAGACTTCTTCTGACAGTCATTCGGATTATGAAGTTATCAAGGAAATAAGGTCTTCATTTTTTCTGAAGTCAAATAAGGCTATTCAAGATGTTCATCCACAGAGCCCTCAGATATAAGAATGGCTGGGCTGGCAGCCATCCTTGTTTGGGAAATAGCAAGATGATAATACTTGGAAATAGTTTCATAGTTCACTACTAACTACTATGGTTGTAAACTGATAGTAGTCTAATTAGAAAACAAGAAAAGACACTGGAGATAAAACTTTACTCATTACTGCATATGTTTCTCAACTTTCCAGTCCGAGGTATCTTATTAGAGGGCATCTCGCCTTACTTTCCCTGGAGCTCGGCCCAAGTCCTCTGCTTCGAAACTTGCCCATGCAGAAGATTCAGCTTAGTTTTCAGGCACATCTCTTCTTTCATAGCAGAGGGAGCATGCTAAAACGCATGCCCTCTCGTACTTCCATTTTGTGATGACAGTAAGGAGGCATTGTTTCCTCACATGCCTGCTCTTAGCAGAGACAGGGAAAGTGTAAATGAGGACTAGAGCCAGGTGTCTTGAATAGTTAAGTCTTAAAGGGAGTCAGTCCAGCCAGACTGCCTGATTTAAAAGCCCCCCCAAACCTCCTGTCACCCATCCCTAGCACTGAAGCAGGTTGGTTACATAAAAAATAAATACTTATATGGCCCAAACTATCTGATCGGAGCACAGGGCACCGCCATCCTGCTTCAGACACTCGGGGCTCTGTTCAGGCAATCATTGGCGCTGGATTGAGGGCAAGGTAAGTTTTGTTTCTATGTAACTCCCCCGCCCTGCGTCAGCGCTAGACGGGGGGGGGGGGGGGGTTAAAACGGACAGTCTGGGTGGACCGGTTTGTTAATCAGCTTTGAGGTATGTTAAGTGATGTCTTAAGTATGTGTTTTGATTGTATATGCTTTGATCCCTTAGTGCTAATATAGGCAAGATAAACATTAACTTTTCAGCCCTCGGTTACGATTCTCATAGGATGCAGCTTCTGACATCCCGCATGGGGGGGGGGGGGGGTTTGCAGGATAATTTAACCCTTTGCCTCAAATATCCCTTAGTAGAATAAAAAACTAAGATACTCAGGTTCAAGTAAAATGCATAACTTCTTGGATTTGCGAAGGGACTGTCATAGATCTCATAGTTAGGTCTCTGCAAGTTACATATGTGATGGACTTTCCATATCTTGACCTGCTGAATATGTAGCCCTTGGACGCCTACATATATTTCATATATATTGCTCTTCTATATCATACAAGGTAGTCACCTATGCTGGCACAGTGTACTGAAGGTAAAAAGAGATGGTACTGATCTAGACTCTAGGCCTAGCTATACATGAGGTCACAAACATGCAGTTTGTATTGGGTAATCAGAGGGGCCCACAGTACTAAAAGCAAGGACCAAATGAAGGAGTGTAATGTATGGACTTTTTACTGATGTTTGGGACTTTACTTGACCCTGCATAACATTAAAGTATCCAAATGCATAGTTTTCCTCTATTGCTTAAGAACTGCTTAAAAATAACAAAACAAGATATAAAAAGATCATTGTTCTAATTACTAACTTTAACTCTCCATTTCATCAGCTCATGCATTTAGATTTGGAAGGGCACACAAATTCCTATAACAGACATAATAGGAGGACGTAAGTACGGAATGTTAGAGCATACAGGTAGTTAGTCCTCCTTATGTTAGGGAACACAAAGAAATATTTCGAAATGGTAATACTAAGTTCACAATTAAAATGCTGAAACTCTATCAAAATGAGAGTGAAAGTAGAGTGATGTGTTCTATTATTAAACTAATTTAGTGTAGCTTGAACAGAATCTAGTTAAAAAGACTGTAAACCCAAATTCAAAAATAACAAGCACTTACCTCTTTTCCGGTCCACTGTTCAGAAACCTCATGGTTTCCTAGATTGAGAGGCACGATGAGCATGTACCCCAGAATTCTTTGGTCCAGAACCAACGACAGTTGTGGCCCCGCCACTCCCCCCCCCCCCCCATTGAGACACAGCCCTCTCCATTGCAACAAGTGGACAGAGCTGTGCACAGGCACAGTCACAGAAGTCAGGAGCTGGACAGCGCATGAGGACACCATGACATAAGAAAGTGTGATTTTTCTCAATCATTATCCACAATTAAAGTTATTTTGTATCAGTTCTGCTTCATTGTGTGATATAGGAACATGGATTGGTGGCTATCTCACCTATCAATTTCCTTAGTGATTTTTAAACATCAGTAAATACTGGTAACCAGTACATGGATTTCAAATATTTAGTGTTATAGTCATTCTTCTTAGCCTTTACTGACTTTGGATGAAGTTCACATTTAGGTTTCCAGAGCAGATCTCAGATTAGTTTATATTCGAAAGTAAAAAGACTTGGAATGCGGTAAAACTTGTTAGCGCTGATGGAAAAAGAATAAAAGTTAGGTGGTGGTTAGCGTGCCCTGGCTACACACAGAAAAGTTACAAAAATCATAAAAATAAAGTACAACTAAGTTGAACGCAGACATTAAAACAATATAGTATAATTACAAACGTCCAATGTTACAAGATGATCATAGCTTAGATGTAGGGTTCTATTTCATCCTTCGGGAATTAAGCTCAAGCAAATCCAAGCTTAGCTTAATGCAATATGAATTTGTTGGTCACATTAAGACACAGCGGACATGCGCCTACATTGGAAAAACACTGCATTGTTTGGCCTCTTTTCGAATGTTTATGCAAGACCAAAATTTAAATGTCAAGGGTATTGAAGGTCATGGAGATGTTGTACTTGGAACCCATACCAATACTTAGGCGTAAGTCTTACTAGAGGAAAAGCCAAGAGAGTTTTTAGACATAATACACTATATTAGTAAGTCTTGCTTAAAGTGGACCTACACCCAAGACTACCAACAGGACAATACGGGCATAATCCCTATATGAGGCCCATCCATTTTCATGCAGGAAATGATAAGTTGTACAGAAACTATGTTACATGTAAAAGAATTAAGATAAAAAATATATATATATTTTAAAAAATGGCTAATTTCCCTCAGAATAGATTTTTATGGTTTGAATATATGCTTTGAAATGTTCAAATTCAATATGGATGTGAAATGTTATCCTAGGTAGAAATGTAACCAAGATGTAGCCGTAATTCTATTTTTGTTGGTGTTCAGGCATTATGGTTGGTATACAGGGGTCATTGGATGAGGTTCTTTAAATGCAGCCTGTCCAGAAATTGAATCCCCTTTATTTTAAAGCTACTGCCACATACCTTCCTCTGCATAAACATACTGTACATAAGAATAATAATTTACTAAAATAGTCTTTATTGATACATGGTCCATAAACCATGTTTAAGATTAGTTCTACATCAAAATTGATGGGTTTTTTTATTGTTGGAGGCTATGACTGCATGTGGGAATGACATCCCTGATTTGAAGGATAGCATCAAGTTTTTCCAAGGCCTTCTTTCAGATTGACCGACCACATAGAGAGATTATGCTCCACCCCCAGGGAGGAAACACAAAACAGGAACAGAGTTTAAAAGCTTTCCTCCCCACCTCAGCTCCTTGTGTTTCCTCCCTGGGAAACCCTTGGACAGAGTGTGCCTGGATGTGATAGGCCAGGCCAGGATCTACGTAAAGGTATGAAAACATTTTTCTTCTTTTTGTGAAGTAAACAAGTTGAAGAAAAAAGAGACAGCCATAGTACTAGAATTCCCACAGGAATGATTTGATAAGAGATTGGCTGTAAGTACTTTAAAGACTCAGACTTCTGCATTATAAGTTTTCTCGAATAGGAATTGAGACAAAATAAACTAAGTAATTGCATTTTATAGTCAGTCAAGTGCAAAAGACCTGAACCATTTAAAGGATTCCCCACTTGGGATTTATATATTGTATTAAAAGGAGTTATGGAGCCTCCCTTTGAACCTCTGGATGAGTTTAAGAGAAATGGTTATTATTGAAATGTTGTTATTTTGCTAGCTGTTACCAGGAGGGTAAGCGAGCTGTAAGCCTTATCCGTTAAAGAGCCATGTTGTGCTGTACTTCCAGACAAAACATACTTAGACCCAATCCATTATTTTTGCCAAAAATTGTGACTTCGGATGACAGGTCGCAAGAGATTCTTCCAACATTGACAACTGTAGCAGGCAAGGAAGAAGATCTCTCGCTGCTTGATATTAGAAGAGCCTTGATCATTTCTTGGAAAGGGCCAGAGACTTGCGCATAGCAGAGCAGCTCCTTGTAGCCTTTAGTGGAAAAGAGGAAAGGCTCGGCAGCTTTCAAATCCACTAAAGCCTTATGGATAAAACAGACTATTGCTCAAACTTATTCTACTAGGGGGATATCTCCCCCAGAAGTCTCTGCCCACTCTACAAGAGTCATGGCCACGTTATGGGAAGAGGGGACAGGTGCTTCGATAGAGATCTGCATGGTAACAATGTGGTCATCACCCCACACCTTCCTCAAACATTATAGACTTGATATTATCTGCAAAACACCAGACCTTGGTTCGAAGGGTACTACTTGCAGTGTCCCACCCCTAAAGTAAATTACTTACATAATCCTCTCCATGTGGTCGGTCAAGCTGAAGGATGACTTGGAAAAACCACAGCTAGGTTGTTTAGGAATTCTTTAGCTTGACCGCTTATTACCCACCCAGCGTCCAAGGATGTTCATATGAGTTACTTTTCTATTACTGAGGAGGGGAGGAAGAGGTGGGGTTTTTAAACTCTGTTCCTGTTTGTGTTTCCTCCCAGGGGGTGGAGCATAATCTCTCCATTTGGTCAGTCAAGCTGAAGGATTCCTAAAAATCTGTTACCAGTCCATCGGTGGTTTTCTAGGCATGGAATGAGCAAATTGGATGCATATTGCACCATCTATCTTTTCCATTATTTAAAGACATTCTGTGGGCATAAAACAAAAATGCTATATTCACCTTTAATCACATGCGTCCATTCAACATCTAATGGAACAATGGGACTCCCCCTGTTTTTGTTGTGCATGGATGGGGGTCATGTAGTAGTTCCTGGGATGATGGCAGGGGGCAGTCCATCAGTTGCTGAATGGATGTGAGCTGTCTACAGAATGGCTAGAGCAGTTACGTGGGCAGAATTGGACTGCATCAGGCGTTCTGGTAAGTGTATCAGCACCGAGCTAGTAGCGATTGCCCTCGGGAGATTAAGGGTGAGTATAGCACTATTTTCCCCTGCCTGCAGATAAGAATGACTTATTTTAAAGCCTGGATGTTGGATGAAGAGTGGTGCTTAACTTGTCTCTTCAGAATTCCCCACAGATATTCAAATGATTACAGATCAGGAGACATACTTGGCCACTGAATCACTTTCACTCTGTTCTACTTCAATGGCCTTAGATGTGTGTTTAATATCATTGACATTTTGGAAAAGTGCATGACAACCAAGGTCATGGCATTATGGTAGCATACACTCGATAGGTGCGACACCAGTAGCACTCATACAACCCCACATAAGGACACTACCACCATGATTCACTGTATTCAGCAGGCATTTTTCTTTGGACGCCTCACTAGGTATGATATACAGTTTTAAAGTCATCAGTTCCAAAAACATTAATGGTATAGAATAAGTCCCACTAGTCTCCATGTAGACTCAAAATCTGTATTCCTCCACATCATTTTTGATTGGAGAGCCACTTAAAGATCTCTTGACAGAGAGATGAAACATAGAAGAAGATGGAAGCAAACTGATTTATTATATTCTTGTTTGATAAGGAAATGATTTGCGGAATTGTTCCTCTCATTGGCATTCATTAAATATGTTTGTGAAGAGTCAGTAGGATGTTTGAAGCATCTTATCTCCAAACATGTTATTATAATAATTTTATAGATGCAGTCAAAATGAGAACTGGTTAATATCAAGTTCAGGCTTAGTATGCCAACTCTTTTTCAGAGTAGTTCGGATTTATTTATAACGCTGTGAGGTATTTTGAAGGCAATGAAAATTGCCTGGAAAAAAAAAGAAATTATTTTTCTTTCCCTTGAATGGCCTCTTCTCACCCACACAGAAATCCACAAAACCATATATACTACAGTACAGTGATGTCAGCTTGGCTCAGGCATTGCTGGGTATACTTTATATTGTACACGTCTTGGTGTCATTAAATAGACCCCTATTTTCGCCTTCATACATGGGCTGTAGAGTAATCATTAATAAATAAATAAATTGTATCTACATCTCACTTATGCTATTTTAAAATAAATAACTGCATACATTATGAAATCTAGGTGATTTGTTTTTTTCCTAAGGAGGAAAAGGCAATAAAGTCAAATGTTTAAGTCAGTCATGGTGGGAGGTATACATTTATGTATGCATAATGGCTTAAAAGGAATTGTTCATCCAACACTGACTATGTCACACAAAGCAGCCTACCCTAAATTGTAGTCCCTCATCCCTGTCTCTTTTTCTGCAGCCTGTGCAGGAAGAAGAAGGCTCTCCATTAGCGCTTGTCCACCAAAGAAAGCACCCCTCTGTCCGACAAGTGGCTGTCCCTCAGTTCTCTATGTAAATGAGAGATTGCCAGCCCACATTCATCCTCCCCAAACTCCCTGCACATCCTCTGCCTGCAATTGCACCCAGCTCCTAAATCTCTCTTGCTTCTGCACGTTTGTCTACTGCCAGGGGCATTTGAGAAAAGAGCATAAAAAAGTATGTTTTTTATTAAAACATTTGATTTTTAAAATATCCAGCAGTTGTTGTTCCCAGTAACCACCAGTGAGTGTCCTGTGGAGTGCCCGCTGGCCACATAATTGGCTACCCTGTAGACTTGGAAGTACTCCCGCTCCCAGCTGATCTGAATGGCTTGGTGCTAGAGTGTGGGAATCTGAGAATATGACCACGGGCGAAGACAGTGGTGTGAACGCCGACCCATGGGTTTCGTGCAGTAGTGCATCTCAATTTGCAATGCCCCATGGGAAGACTTTTAGACTCCAGGGCCACCGTGGGATGGTTTTGGTCAACTTTAAAGCATATAGAATATAGCAGAGATATCTATCATGCAACCCTAGCTCCACACTAGTATCGCCCAAGTCATTTTGAAAGCATCTTTACATTCCCAGTACCAGGAAGCTCAGAGCTGTGTGAAAGTATTCTTTAGTCTTATACCATAGCTAAGGGCTCTTCCACTATACCAAGCATGTTATTACTGAAGGGAGTGTTGAGGTTTTAAAATAAACAGGGAGGAGACAGGAAGGAGACCATGTAACTGGGGAGTTCGAATTATTGTGCTGTTATAGAAAAAGGCAGGGGTGTAACTAGAGGGGGTGCATGGGGTGCTACCGCATCAGTTCCCAGGAGGTCATGAGGGCCCCCATCATTGTTGATCCTCTACCTTATTTATCAAAATTGTGCTCACTTCAAAACATTTAGATAAAGGATGCGCCATTTGTCTATGCAGTATCAGTCTTAAATTGTCTAGCTGCATTCAATTCAGTTAAAAGCCAGAAAAAAGTTTAATTACGAGCAATGAAAGGGCCCCATTTAATGTTTGCACCAGGGCCCTTTAGTTATGAGACTTGGGAAAGGTAAACAAATATATAAATGTACATTCTGTGCAATAGTCTAAATGGCACAGAGGTCCTAGGCTTAGATGCTTAGATGGGAATCTATCATTTCAAATGAGATTGCTAAATAAAACCTGGAACATTACAAACACAGCATAAACAGAAGAGTTAGAACCAAATATTATTTAACAGTTCTGCTAAAGCCTAAGTACTGCTGTAGAAGTACTATGCCCACCGCTGCCACCTTATCAGCAATTGTAATGCAATAGCCTCAGCACCATAGCACGCCATATCAACCCTACTACAAGGCAGCGGGCTACTCACTGACCCATTTGCCTCTCCTCCATTTCCTGCAGCACATTACCCCCAAATGTACTCGTACAACAGCCCCGGTCCCTCAGCACCCTGAAGGTGAGCGCACCTGACAAGCCACAGCCACAGTCTCCCCAGGATTGCTGAGAGACAAGAGCAGCCGTTTAACCACATGGTAATAGAAAAATAAAAGACAAAGGAGGGGTACATTTTGGAGCCCTGCTACATCATCTAGATCACACTGCAGTGTGAAGTGCAGTGCATGAGCTGTGTGTGAAACCCCCAGATGACCTCAAACCATGCTCTTGTCAAATCAGAACTCACCATCATGCATAATAAATAATGCCGGCAATGAGTTAGAACACCATTTTGGAGAGAGTGGAAGAAATGTACAATCTGAAATGAAGCACTTTGCACTTTATGGAATGAACCAGTGACCAACCAAATTAATAGCCTATAAAGTGTTTGGTACAAATTAGAACAGACTGTGACTAGAAAGTGTTTTTCTGTGTGGATCTGCTTTACCTTTTTTAACAACAGCACAGGAAAAGTTCACAACACAGTGAACACAACAGTCAATTTCATTCCAGGAAATTGCTATGGCCCAAGTCTGGGAAGGGAGGGTTAAGAAAGCGCCGTCCCTTTAAGGAGGGCAGCCCACATGACTGGCCTGCGTTCCGTCCGGAGGCAGACCAGCCATGGGGGAAGTGGTCACTGGGGGGAAGTGACCTCAAAGGGGGGGGGGAGTATAAAGGGACGTTTGTCCCCCTCCCCTTCCTCTTTGACCCCCGGCGTGGATGACGAGCGGTCCCACCCTCCCGCCCTGTTTTTGGTTATGTTTGGTTTTATTCGGCTACAGTTCTGGGGGGGGGGGGGGGGTTAATATGTGTTGAAGTTGTATGGTTGTTATTTATTGTACATAAATGTTGTATATATATAAAAAAAAAAATAAAAAAAAATAAAGATTGTAATATGCTTGTGGGCACCTGTTGTGGGTGCTGCAGTATTCTGTTATTTATTCTTGGAGTTGTTGTACCTATATCTATAAAAAAAAAAAAAAAAAAAAACAATGTGTCATACTTTGTACATATGTTAATGTATTGTTATTTATCTTTGTTAAAGTTGTTTTTTCTTTTCTGTGGAATTCTGGATTGTATTTGTCACAGCCATTGGGCGGGTCTCCTCTCGGGTTTCGGGTCTGAGGTAGCAGTTCCTTGGGTAGGGTATGCGGCTGTTTCCCTGGAAACCGGCCAGGACGATTTGGTTAATGAGTTTCGGATGGTTGGCGTTCTGGGAGGGAAGGGGATGTTTTGGTCACAGGCGGTTAGCCCGATTAAGCTCCCTGGCCTAGGAGGTTTTGCGGCCGAGTTTATGTTGGCTTCCGCTTGGTGGGGGTCGGAATGTTTATTTTTGTTCCCTCCCCTTCCCGTCATTCTTGGGTTTTTAGGCTTCTCAGACCCGGAACTATAGGGGGGACTCTTTACTGCTTGTACAGTGTTATTATATTTGTTGGGCTGTGGCCGATTAGATTTAATCATTCCAACGACATGGTGGTCTGGACTCGTTATTTGGCAGGTGAGAGGTATGACGCAGGACATATGGAGCGCTAGCCCAGTCATGTAGGCCACTCCATTTTTTCCTTCCTCAGTGAGTTAACAAAAGAGTGTTGGTAGGGCAGTGTCATCTTTCCCATTAGGTCCAAGGAGCGATAATAATTGGAAGCACTCTATTAGACATGTTTTGGTGTTACATCTCAACATACTGGACATCAATAATGATAAATACGCATTGTGTTCATTAATCACTTTTCTTTTAAAGTTTTTGCTTTTTATTCAGAAAACAAATCACTTAGATTTCATTTCCAGGCTTTGCAGACAATAATAAATGGCTGTAGCAATGTTCTGTGTCTCAGCATCAGCAGGTACATTTGTTTGTGATTTAAATCTGCTTACAAAGTGCCACTTGAGCCTGCCAAATCAATCTAATAAAACGACTGTGAAAGCTCAAAATTTGCAAATCACAACACGCAGTGCCAGAAAAATGAGCATAGGAGAATTGCTATCACTTATTCAAATTGAAAGCCCTCCGGCTGGGATTTTCTTCTTATTTATTTCTATAGCCGACTTCATCTAAGTTGTTTTTTTGGCTTCAAGTGAAGAATTTGCAGGTGAGGAAGGCAGACTTTACTGTAAAATTTTAAACTGAATCAGCCACTATTGCTTTGTTTTCTGTTTATTTATCCAGAGATATTTGTCTGAATTACAGGGTAAGGGTAAAAAGCTATTTTTAAAAGTAACTTTTAATTAAAGAAGCTCAAGAGGGCTTAAACACGCTGAATAGCAAGAGAAGGGAATATATATATATATATATATATATATATATATATATGAATTCTTTCCAATCTTGTTTTTTCTCCTAGTGGAGAAATTAGTGGGAGACATTACAGAAATGTACCGCTCTGCTTTTACACGAAGGAGCTCCTAAACCACTCTATGATGGATTAGTAGCTCATTAATATTAATGTGTGCAAATAAATATACATAATGCAGTACAGAGTTTTTTTTACTATTTTCTACATACTTTCTCAAAGGACAAGCAGGTAGGGGTGACCAGTTTATAATAATTCTAACTCCTTTTTTTAGGAGAGAAAACTGTCATTGACTTTCATTGTCTACATTGGGGCTGATTCAGATCCAGCTGAAAATGTACACCTGGTAGACAATAAAAGTCAATGGCAGTTTTTTCTCCTAAAAAGGAGTGAGAATTCTCACATGGCTCCGAACTGAACCCCGTGTCTTGTGCAGGGAGTAGAAGTAGCCCATCCTTCCAGTCATGCATTTTAATGTAATTTTATATGTCTATTAAAGATTAGACAATTTTGTCAACATCAAATGGAACCTTTACACTCATACACTAAACATTTTCCTGCCTTTTAACTCAATTGGATGCAGCTAGACAACTAATGACAGAAACAGAAGAGACAACTGGGTCTTCCTTTATCTTAATTGATGCCAAGTGAGCACCAATATGGGAAATTGGAGTTGGAGGAGCAACAATGGTGGGGCCCCCCTGACATGCAAAAAACACTCACCTGACTCCTCGATCGATCCGGACTGGTTTTCTCTTCACCCAACCCCGCCCACCCCCACCCAGAATGGATCTTTTGGCTTCAGGAGAGGACACGAAAAAGGCCCCCCTATCGCTTTTGCCAGCACTACTGACATCTGTTCAAGAAAAAATTATATTTACTCCCCTGCGTCCTTGATCCCTCCGGCCAATTCTCCTGTTCACACCGCGTTCTTTCCCACACATCCTGTGACATCATCCTGCTCCTGGCGCGCAGCTGTCAGATGCCGGGGTGATCGGCAGGGGAGTGGTTTGGGGGGGCAAGGGACTCTAATCCCTTGCCTCCCCAGCCTTCCTCTTCCTCTACGGGACAGGGAGCTGAGGATCATAGGTGAGTAAAGAAAAAAAAAATAGATAATTTTTTCTCTACTGTGTCCATGTGTGCATTTTTTTTACAGTTAACTCTTTGTGAACTGGTAAGGGATCCATGAGATCCCTATACCAGTTCACAAGGCTCAGGGTCTGTCAAGTCACATGCGGCTAGTGGGTTACTTGCAATTAACCCCCCCCAATTACCTGCCTCCTCAAAGCATGGGGGGCAGAAAAACCCGGGGGCCATTTAGGCTGTGCGGGCTTGCAGGCTGTAGGACGTCGGAGGTAATTATTAAAAAAAATACAAAAAAATATTTTTATTGAGTGTGGGTGTGTTTTACAGTTAATGCTTTGTGAACTAGTAAGGGGTCAATGAAACCCCTATATCAGTTCACAAAGCTTAGGGGGCTGGCAAGTCACCTTTGGCAAGGTTACTCACCTGGTATTCCTACAAAGCTTGAGGAAATATATAGTTTGGGGGGGTCTTTCAAATGTAAAGGATTGTTTTTCTTGAAAAACGGCAAGGTGCTCATAGCAGTTGTATTTTATCTGAAAATCTCCTAAACTGCTGTTTCCTGGACAGGAAAGGTCTATATGTCTACCAATACATATGTGATACCCAAGATCAATGGGGTTCTTAAACGTTATATAAAAAATATAATTAAAAAATATAATTTTATTGAAAAACATAAATTTTTTATTACAAAAAAACAATGCAAATTGTAAAAAAAAGTTTTTTTTATTTATTTTTATTTCACCCACAAATATTGAGAATACACTAATAAAATGAAAAATAAGGCATTTCATGTTAAAGCCCAAACTCTGCTGAAAAAAACAATATATAATTTTCCTTGGAAACATGTGTAGTGCAAAATAGTTAAAAATGCTCCTGACAACAGAGGGTGACAAAAACTCCAGGTAGGCTGGCAGCAAATGGGTTAAAGGTATCACATTTGGTGTCTATGCTTTTGTCTTTGATTACATTTTTCTAGTCCATGAGGTTTAAGGCATCTCTTAGTGGGTCAAATTTTGCCTTTCTGAAGTTTTGTGTTTTTATGGCTCCTTGACTAGCAGGCTGATTCATCACTAACGCCAGGTAGCGACAGATGAGCGTCTGTAGCAGGCATTTCAGAGCGCCCGCTAGTAGTCGCTGTGCTCGGCCGTGGGTCGCTAGTTCATAGCGACTCAATTGCTGTGCAGCAATGATGAATACATTGTGAGGAGTCGGTATATGACCAGTACAGCGCTGTATGGGAGCGCATGTTAGCGACTGGTCAGTGCGACTCACATCATATTCAGCAAAAAAACAGTCTCACGCAACTCAAGCGATCAAAAATGCTTCTCTGAAGCCCAGACCGCCGGAGGCTGTGTGATTAAAGTCTGTTTTTTAACATGCATCCACCAGTAACAAAGCGAAAACATATGGAATTACATTGTTCTAACATTGTAACATGAAGACATTAATGCCAGATATGTATTATCAATTCTGCAGAAATATATATATATATATATATATATATATTTTTTTTTTTTTTTTTTTAAATAAAAAATGGCCAGGAAAGATCCCAACATTATTTGAAAATAAAAAAAAAAATATTCCAAAACCATGTTTAAAGAGATATAAAAGAATGTCCATTGAAATGTATGGGAGAGCAACAGGTAGCGAGAGGTCATACCCGGCGCTCTGCAAGGCTGACCGTCGGCGCTGTTCGCTGAGGCTGGGATAATGATGAATCGGACGCTACATGGCGTTATCCCAGTCGCTCAACAGATTCTGCTTGATAAATGTGTGTAATTGCGTGCCGTGTCCGGCGCTCATCTGTCGCTACCTGTCATTTACAAGGCACTACCTGACGCTATCCCTTCATGAATAAGGGACTAGGCATCCTAGTGACAGTTAAATAGAAATTATTAATATTATGATCATTTTTTCCAAGGTGTCTCCTGACCTGTACCTGTGTTATTTTGTCTGGTACATTGGTTACTATTAAGTCCAAGATGGCCCTCTGCCTAGTTGGAGCTTGTACTTGTTGGGAATGGTAGCTATGTTTAATTATTGATATTGAAATATTTTAGATATCTGGAATCCACTACTTTCAGCATCACAATCTATATCTGGTTAGTTAAACTGGACCTTCAGCATAATTTAATAAAAAGCCCAAAAATTAAATAACTATTCCCCACCAGCTAAAATGAATATACTTTACTTTTTAGTCACTTTTTATTCTTTCCCCCACTGGGCTCCAACTTTGTTCAGTACTCCAGGATACAGGCACCACCATCTTGCCTCAGCAGCATCACATACTGAGGAGAGGAGAGGGGGGGAAACTGCAGGGGGACGAGGTTATAGCTGTGCTTTGCACAGACAGGGCAGAGCTGGGGTCAGGAAAAATAAAGCAATCCCACAATGCAGGGCAGCATAGTCAGAACCTGTTTGCAGGCAGCCTGAGACTCCATGAGCCGCCATCTTGAATGTTTAAAGGCTCATAAAATGCAGTAGATGCAGGTATTATGATTTTTAATGTGGGCAATCTGTATGTACAGGGTGTGGGAAACATATAAAATTTTAGGGTGAAGGTCCGGTTTAAAGTCCTCCATAATAACTACCACATTTAAATGAGCAGTTTTATCTATTTTTCTTAGCAGCAGGTTTTCTGGGGATTCTGATATATTTGGAGGCTTGTAATTAACCCCCATCAGTATTTTACTTTTTCCCCCCATACAGACTCCAATTGTGAATTTCCCTCACATATATCCTCCCGCAGAGTGGGCTGTAGAGAGGATTTTACAAATTAGCAGACTCCAGTTACAGTTACTCCAACAGTTAAGTGCTAGCCCCATACATTTTTCATAGATGATATTTCCCCCACTTAGAGCCCCAAAAAGTTACCTCTATCCAGGTTCCATCACCGGGGGTCCCTTCATCCCGTGATGGGTTTCCGATCACCAGGCCGGGGTCTTCAACAAGGCAGAGAACACCTATTCTCTGTCTCACACTTAGCTTCACACATTGCGGGGTAAGATGACATCAGCTCACCACTCTGTCTGGATAAAAGGCAGCAGGAGTGAGCTGTCAGAAGCCGAGGATAAAGCAGAGAATCGGTGCTCTCCGTCCCACTGAAGGACCTGGCCCGCAGGTCGTGAAATCTGCTTCTATAAAACACACATTTTCTGAAATACAATTTAAAAGTACTATATTAGCTCAGCACATTGAGGACATCATTTTGGCACACAAAAATATACACTTTCAAAAATGTCATCGAAAGCGAACTTCAGGAAAATTATATATTGATTTTTTTCTTCAGAGTTTGGGCTTTAAAATGAAGGTCTTGGTTTACTACACGAGGGGATGTGAGTTATATTTCGGCAGTGAAATTGTTTAATATCTGCCGGCATTTTGCTGCACTGCAGTTCGCCAGTCAATATGTGTGGTATTTACTAGCGAAAAGGATGTGCATAACAAGGGGGTGGACTGCAGCGGTGCGTATTGCTTTCACAAAACAAGAAACTGTGTTGAAAAGCCACTTAAGAGATTATGGCAGCATTTGTCTCAGAATGTATGTGTGGTGTCCCTGGAGTGTCTGGGGTGTCCAGTTCACAAAGGATTATGTTTAAAAAAGGTTTACGCTTGAAAGTTCTCTATTAAATTTTTTTTCACTGTGCAGTGTCCCAAAATGAGCTTCAGAAGCTGGGAGAAGAGAATCTGTATTTGGCTCTTTATGGGGGAAAGTGGCAGCAATGTAGGATCTTTGTGTCTTCCACCTAATGGTTGGAGAAGCAGCCATGTAGATTAGCATAGCTTTAACGGCTTTTACCCATCATGCAGTGCTTTGGACAGATATTAGAGTGGGTAATGCTTCTGTTACCCAGAGGCTCTCAAGAGACAGGCACTGGAATGGTGCAGATCAGCCCTGTAAAACTGGAATGGTATTCTCATAAACCTGCCACCCTGGGATATTATTCCTGCCAGTAAAAGAAAACCACAAGCTCCTTTAACCCAAGTGCCAGCCACATGAAATTGACATGGCCGCATCTCCAACCTTTAAATGCCAGCAGTGTAAGTTTCACATGAATGTCATTTCCTAGTCCAGGTTCAGGCGTGGGGGGGTCTCCCCATCCAATGGGGGGCCTCAGATCCCCTGCCGGTGTCTTCAGAGGGACTGAGAACACCGACTCTCTGTCCTACACTGGGTATATGACAACTCGCTCTCTGCCCCAGGGAGGGACCTTTTATACCAAAGAGAATGAGATGACGTCAGCTCCTTCTGCCATAGAATTGAGCGTCAGAAGGCAAGAGTGAGCGATGGAATCTGGGAACAGGGCAAAGGACACAGATCCTTTGACATGCTCCTGGATTTCGCTGCTCACTTCTGGCTGAGATTGGACGGCAATGGCACAGAACCCAGCGATAGTTAAAAACATATTATTAAAGAACCTTTGTGAGTGTTTTTTTCACTTAACCCTTTGTGAATAGGTAAGACCCCTATAACAGTTCAAATAGTAGGAAGAGCTATCAAGTCACCTGCCAGCAAGTTGGTGACTTGCCGAACACCCCCGCCCCAATACCTGCATCCCCAATGGTCAGGGGGTACAGAAAAGTCCAGTGCCCATGGGGACTATGTGGGCTGGTAGCCTTTAGGGCCAGAGGTGACCGCTCAGCCTCCAAGCCCTGATCTACCAGCCCACATAGCTGGTGCCCGGGCTGGTTTTGCTGGAGATGGGGAACCCCATGCCATTTTTTTATTCTTAAGGGTCAAACCCTTGATAATAATTGCAAGTTGACTACAAGGTGTGCATATTAGTTGTATTTCACTTGAAAATCTCATAAGGTGCTCTTTTGAGTTTGGGGTGTCTCCTTGCCAGGAACGGGTGTCTGATACTGATACACATGAGTTATGGTTGTAATCGGGAGGAATGGGGCTTTTACCGGCAATATGAGTTTTCTTGAAAACTTGTTTTCCACATATTGCACCCAACAATATTGACAAAGCACTAAAAAATTCAAAACAGGACATTTGGTGTTACAGCCCGAGCTCTGAAAAAAAAACAATTTATAATTTTCCTGGAAATTCCTGCAAAAATCACTAATATAATGCAGTATACTTAAAACTTGCTTGGCAGCAAGAGTTGACAACATCTTTAGGGAGGCTGGCATTGAAAGGCTTAAAGCCGCACAAAACCCTTTGCTGCTTTCTTTCTGTACATGAATGTAATGTGAATGCAAACTGCATAAGATAATAAGGTTAAGGGGTAACTATGGTGGGGCTCAGCTCCCAACAACAGATCATGTCCGTGCCTGGTGCTAATAAACTTACCTGCTTTGTAGCACTGTTCTTTCTTTACACAACCCTTACCTGAGTCTGGTTATGGTCTCCTAAGAGAAGTATCCCGGGCAGCTGCATTCATGCATCTAAGAAGTGGACCTGTCAGATATATACATATCACATGTAAGGGAAAGGAGCACTTTCTTGAAGCAGAAAGTATTTCCGTGACACATACAGCCCGAAACCATTGTGCTGATGAGGGTGGATGGCTTTGTGCATATTAGAAGACATACTCAAGTATTATACACCTAGCCTGCACTTTCTGGGCAACTGAGATATCACAAAAGTGAAAAGGCAAACCTCTGCATACTGCTAAGAATCAGGGGAAGATCCTGCTATTCTTGCTCCATATGTGCCAATTGTTTCAAACTTCTGCCATTTATTATGTGTGTCAGTAATAAATCTTGTGTTTGTCTTTTTAGTTTTGTGTACACATGTGGGTCTGTCACATTCAGAACTGTATGATGCCTGAAGATGAAACCTAAAAATGTTTTCTAAGTTCACCTTTTCAATCTCTTATATATATTGTCAGTAACTGACATGATTTTGCCTGCATCTACTGTATGGCTAACAACACTGCATAATTTTACCTTTCAGTTACAGGCATATATGTATTAACTCTTTACCATTTTGTTTTTTTAGGTCCTTTGTGATCCAACAGATTCCTAGCAGTAATCTATTTATGGTCGTGGTGGACAATGTCTGCAGTTGCAGTTCTTATGCGCCAATCACCATGCAGCCTATTGAAATTAGATATATCCTTTATTATAATTTGATTTAGATAGACATTTGTACTTCAGGTGACCAGTGGGCTTGCTAATACATTGAAAGTATAGTGTCTTTCACACTGATAATGAAAACATGTGGGTTTGTCCAATAGATACTGTAGGTTCCCTACCTAGTTCCACATCTAAAAATTAGATTTAACTATGATTAGAACATTGATGCCCAACATTTGATCCTGAGTTACATGCACTCATCATGGAACCTACCATATTTGCCTGGCAGCACAAAGGTAAGACCATACATGCCGTGTAACCATTACATAGCTACTATAGCTAATGCGAAAGGGCAAAATGTTCCCTACTGGTCTAAAGTTTCAAAGGCTGTAAGTAAAAGCATTCAGCAGGCCCGATAAAATTTTGGACCTGTCTTGAGAAAATCACTTTCATGTAATAATAAATATAATATACAATATGGAGCTTATTTATTAACATATTTATATAGCATTGGTATTTTCCATAGCGCTTTCACATTGGATATGGTTACTTTTATTATGCAAGAATCTTTCCTTAACCTCATTGAACATAATGAATCGCTTAAATGTGAACGCTTAAAATCCCAGAAGATACGAAGGCGGCCGGAATCTTGCCATGGATTTCATCCAGAAGTAAGTTACATTTTAGCTCTCTTTATTCCTAATGCTAATAAAGCAGACCTCCATCCAAAATTCCTGCACCCCCATGAGTTTTCTGATTTAGATACTGATAAAACTCTTGAAAAGCCCAAAATTGGGCATTGCTGCTCCATGATCTCTTACCAAATCCCTCATATTACCTCCAGCAGCCACATAGTGTGGCTGCTGCAGATGCTGGAGTGCTTTAGGGTACATTTAACGTCCTGTTTAAGACATAGCCGTTAATCAGCCAACAGAGAAGTTCCCAGCAAAGAGGTGGACAGAAAGGCCCTGGTGCCTTTTTGGGTTTAGGTTGATTTAAACTCTTTGAGTTACCCAAAGATGGTCAAATGTTTGTCCCCTGGAAATGTAATTGTTGGCACCAGGAAAGGAATAGGGAAAAAAATAATCTTGAAACAAAACATTTTATGTGTTCTTCCTGCCCAGTAAAAGCTATTTTAATCATTAAATCGTTTCTGCCCTTCAGGATGTACTAATCATCTAAATCTGTTAGAAATAGCAATGATTAGACACAGCTGATACAACAACTAGGGATGAGCGAACTTTCGATTCGATTCGGCTGATTCGCCGAATTTTCCGACAAAATTTGCTTCGAATTCAAATTTATTCGCGACGAATCACTATTAAAAACGGCTATTTCTGAGCTTCCTAGAGCCTCAATAGGGTTGTAAACCATTCTGCCTTGCTGTACCACGCATAGGATGCTTGCTGGGTTAGTGAAATAATACTGAAAATAATTATGACATGCAGATCAGAGGCATCGCTATTAGAATCGCAGAGCGGCACAATTGCAGAGAGTTGAGGTGGCATCACTATGAGGGGCCCCTGAAAAACACACCCTGGAGCTGGCAGCAGCAGGAGCCCAAATATTGGCTGAAAGACATCCTGGAGTTGGCAGCAGGAGCAGCAGGAGCCCAAAAATTGGCTGAATGACACCCTGGAGTTGCAAGCAGCAGCAGCAGCATCAGGAGCCCAAACATAGCTTGAAAGGGACACTGGAGTTGGCAGCAGGAGCCCAAAAATTGGCTGAATGACACCCTGGAGTTGCAAGCAGCAGTAGCAGCAGCCCAAACATAGCTTGAAAGAGACACTAGAGTTGGCAGCAGGAGCCCAAAAATTGACTTAATGACACCCTGGAGTTGCAAGCAGCAGCAGCAGAAGCCCAAACATAGCTTGAAAGAGACACTGGAGTTGGCAGCAGGAGCCCAAAAATTGGCTGAATGACACCCTGGAGTTGCAAGCAGCAGCAGCAGCAGCCCAAGCATAGCTTGAAAGAGACACTGGAGTTGGCAGCAGGAGCCCAAAACTTGGCTGAATGACATCCCGGAGTTGCAAGCAACAGCAGCAGCCCAAACATAGCTTGAAAGAGACACTGGAGTTGGCAGCAGGAGCCCAAAAATTGGCTGAATGACACCCTGGAGTCGCAAGCAGCAGCAGCCCAAACATAGTTTGAAAGAGACACTGGAGTTGGCAGCAGGAGCCCAAAAATTGGCTGAATGACACCCTGGAGTTGCAAGCAGCAGCAGCAGCCCATACCTAGCTGGAAAGACACACTGGAGTTGGCAGCAGGAGCCCAAAAATCGGCTGAATGACACCCTGGAGTTGCAAGCAGCAGCAGCAGCCCAAACATAACTTGAAAGAGACACTGGAGTTTGCAGCAGGAGCCCAAAAGTTGGATGAATCACACCCTGGAGTTGCAAGCAGCAGCAGCCCAACCTAGCTTGACAGACACACTGGAGTTGGCAGCAGGAGCCCAAAAATTGGCTGAATGACACCCTGGAGTTGCAAGCAGCTGCAGCAGCAGCAGCCCAAATATAGCTTGAAAGAGACACTGGAGTTGGCAGCAGGAGCCCAAAAATTGTCTGAATGACACCCTGGAATAGCAAGCAGCAGCAGCAGCAGCCCAAACATAGCGTGAAAGAGACACTGGAGTTGGCAGCAGGAGCCCAATAATTGGCTGAATGACACCCTGGAGTTGCAAGCAGCAGCAGCAGCCCAAACATAACTTGAAAGAGACACTGGAGTTGGCAGCAGGAGCCCAAAAATTGGCTGAATGACACCCTGGAGTTGAAAGCAGCAGCAGGAGCCCAAACATAGCTTGAAAGAGACACTGGAGTTTGCAGCAGGAGCCCAAAAATTGGCTGAATGACACCCTGGAGTTGCAAGCAGCAGCGGCCCAAACATAGCTTGAAAGACACACTGGAGTTGGCAGCAGGAGCCCAAAAATTGGCTGAATGACACCCTGGAGTTGCAAGCAGCAGCAGGAGCCCAAACATAGCTTGAAAGAGACACTGGAGTTGGCCTAAAGACACACTGCAGTTGGCAGCAGCAGCAGCAGGAGGCCAAAATTTGGCTGAAAGGCACACCCTGAAGTTGGCATCAGCAGGAGCCCAAAAATTGGCCTAAACATATGTTTTGCACCATTTGGAAAGTGTAAAACGTGGCACCATGCTGAATCTAGTCGCATGCATCAGCCATTGGTGGGTGGAAATCCTGGCTGATCCATCCCTGATTCATTTTCACAAAGGTGAGTCTCTCCACATTTTTAGTTGACAGACGAGTTCTCCTCGCCGTAACTATGGCCCCCACCGCACTAAACACCCGCTCAGATGGCACGCTACTTGCCGGGCAGGACAACTTTTCCAGGGCAAACTCAGCTAGCTGCGGCCACAAGTCAAGTTTGGCTGCCCAGAAGTCCAGCAGATCCTCAAGGTGTGTTGGCATGGTCATGTCAAGGTATGACATGACCTGCTGGTTCAGGTCCTGCTCCAGGTCTTCCTGCTGCTCATGAGTAGACTCACTATGCGGGTGTAGAAAGCTACTCATTAGTGACTGAAGACTGAGGCTGCTGCTGATGGAGCTGCTGCTGCTGCTCCTGCCAACCCCCCCCCCACCAGCCATGGCAGTGGAAGGTGAGCGCAAAGGTCCCCCCGAGTCAGACCTGCAAGAGTATGGACCATGGCGCAGATGGGCATCGGCCAGCTGACTACGTAGAATGTCTTTGTAGTAGGTCAGTTTGTCCTCCCTCTTGGCGGGTTTAAAAAATGCCCCCATTTTGTGCCGGAAGCGAGGGTCCAATAAGGTGGAGAGCCAGAAGTCATCCCGCTGACAAATGGAAACAATTCTGGGGTCACTACGCAAGCACGTGAGCATGCTTCCTGCCATTTGCGCAAGTGACTCGGAGGGGACTACCTGTCTCCATCTCCACTGTATACTGCCACGGTGTGTCTGGGTCCTCTGTCTCGCCTTCCTCACAACCCTCTAGCTCCTCTGGCTGCTCCTGCTCCTCCTCTCCTGTTCACTGACTAGATAAACCAGCCATTTCGCCAAGCCTAAACTGTGCACTGTGCCACTCCTCCTCCTCTTCCTCAGCATGCTTCCTGCCATTTGCGCAAGTGACTCGGAGGGGACTACCTGTCTCCATCTCCACTGCATACTGCCACGGTGTGTCTGGGTCCTCTGTCTCGCCTTCCTCACAACCCTCTAGCTCCTCTGGCTGCTCCTGCTCCTCCTCTCCTGTTCGCTGACTAGATAAACCAGCCATTTCGCCAAGCCTAAACTGTGCACTGTGCCACTCCTCCTCCTCTTCCTCCTCCTCCTCTAGTTCAGCTCCAGCGGGGTTCATGTGGCCGTAAGATGTAGACGCCATGTCTCCAGTGCCCTGACCAGCCATGGTTTCCAACATGTGCTGTAGTACATGAAGCAGTGGAATCACGTCGTTCATCCCGTAATCCTGGCGACTCACAAATAAAGTGGCTTCCTCAAAGGGCCTGAGCAAACGGCAGGTGTCACATATGAGCTGCCACTGGTTGACATTGAAGTTACACAGGGGAGTCCCCCTATCCGCTTGGATCATCAAGAAATCCGTGATGGCTTTTCTCTGTTCGTATAGTCTGTCCAACATATGCAGGGTGGAATTCCAACGGGTGGAAACATCGCAAATCAGACTATGTTGGGGGCTACCGTTCTGACGCTGTAGTTCAAGAAGGGTGTGCTTGGCGGTGTATGAGTGGCTGAAGTGCATGCAAAGTTTCCTTGAAGTTGTTAGGATGTCTTGTAGATGGGGGGAAGACTTCAGAAACCGCTTCACAACCAGATTGAAGACGTGAGCCATGCAGGGCGCATGGGTCAGCCTTCCTTGTTGCAGCGCAGACAAAATGTTCTTCCCATTGTCGGTAACCATGGTTCCCATTTTCAGTTTTCTTGGAGTAAGCCATGTTTGGATTTCTTGATGAATACATTTAAGCAGTTCCTCCCCTGTGTGACTCGCCAAGACAAACCATGTGAAGCACAGCGTGACACCTCCGTGCCCTGCACACATGGTAGGCTGGAGGGGCACTGAGACTTGAGCCTACAGTGGAGGGTGAGGAGATGGCGGAGGATGAGGAGGCCGAGTCGCACGGTGTCACAGGCACAGCGGCCAGGGAGTGTGGAGGCCGAAGCGGCGTGACCTGTCCAAGTTGCTGCTGCTGCAAAGGGACCGCATTCACCCAGTGGGCCGTAAACGACATGTACTGTCCCTGACCATAGTTACAGCTCCAGACGTCGGCGCTGCCATGCACTTTGCTACACACCGACAGGCTCAACAAAAGTGTGCAGCGCTGGTACTGCCTTCTTGGCAAAGAAATGACAGCTTGGGACTCTCCACCTCGGCTCGGCACAAGCCATCAGTTCTCTGAAAGGTGCAGAGTTCACCACCTTAAAAGGGAGCGACTGCAGCACCAGCAACTTGTACAGGAGCACATTCAGCTTCTGCCCTGTAGGATGAGTGGGCGCATACTGCTGTCTCTTGGACATGGCTTCGCTGATGGATTGCTGGCGGGATGCATGACTTGGAGGAGGAGGAGGAGCAGGAGCATCTGGAGTGACAGAGGATGGGTATGACACACAGCTGCCTTCGGCTGAGGTGCTGGAGCCTTGGCTGACAGAAATTGGGAGTGGCATGCCACTTGGTGAGGAAGCAGCCTGGACCACCTCTTCGGAGCCTCGGTTCTCCCAGGCCGCTTTATGGTGACGCATCATATGTTGACGCAGGGCCGTGGTTCCAACATTTGGGCCCTGGCCACGCTTCACCTTCTGCCTACATATATTGCATGTGGCCATGTTACCCTCCTGCGGATGCTTCAGGAAAAACTGCCACACTGCTGAGTAGCTACTTTTCCCACCAACAGCCCGCACTGATTCACTGCTACTTTCGCCAACTCCAGGAACCCCTGCTCCACTACCTCTCGATAAGGTAGCCTGCCGCGCAGCAGGTGCTCTACCCCAGCCCCGGCCCTGTTTGGCTCCAGGCTTTACAATTCTGCCCCCATGCTGACTGCCAACCATGCTGCTAACACCTTGCTGCCTCAGCTGCTGACTCCGGGGCATCCTGGGCCCCTCATCTCCTGATGATGAGGATGAAGCCCCTTCTGCACCCGGCCCCCAAGTGCGATCGGCTTCATCATCATCACTGAGTTGTGGCTGCACGTCACTGATGTTCTCGGTTTCCTCAACAGTGTCTGGGGCAGGAGCTGGAATGCTCGCAACAAAACCACTCTCCACATCACTATTTGTCTGCCTAGCGAAGGAAGCCACCTCCATTTCTTGGCTGGGCAGTAGCTTCTGACTGTCATCTATCTGATCGTCCTCCTCACTAAAGAGTGGAGCTGAACCCAAAGCATAGGATACATCACTGGGGGAGGGAATGGCGTAGGACAGAGGCAATGGGAGGACAGGGACTGCTCTCGGGCCATGCCAACTCAGGGTTGTGTCAGAGGAACCTACCGACCCTATACTGGGGGTGTCAGATGTAACTTGTGATGATGTGGATGACCGCGTTAACCAATCTACCACGGCAGATGCATTACTGGTGGAGACACGACCGCTAGCAGATACTGGCAGATCAGGTCTCTCACTGCGACTCATGCGTCCACTCGCCCCTAGTCTGCTGCGACCTCTGCCTGCTGAATCTTGGCCTCTGCCACTCCTCTTTGAACATCCTGGCACTTGTCTGCCTGACATTTTTATGTATTTGAAATGCGCAATAGGCACTTTAAAAAATGTGTTTAAAAAGCAGAAGCTAAATAAAGTGAGATACTGCTTCTCTGCACCAAATACTATGAAAATTGGCAATATGGGATACCCTGCGGGCTGGTGTTTTTACAAGATGCAAAAAAACAATTCAAAATGCAATATATTAATAAAACAGAGTCCTTAGGAGCTGATTTAGTATAACAGACAGGGTGAAATGTGCTGGTTTGGGATGCCCATGTGGCCTGGTGTTTTTACAGGACGCACAAAACCAATTCAAAATGCAGTATATTAATAAAACAGAGCCTTTAGAAGCTGATTTAGTATAACAGATAGGGTGAAATGTGCTGGTTTGGGATGCCCATGCGGGCTGGTGTTTTTACAAGACGCAAAAAAACAATTTAAAATGCAATATATTAATAAAACAGAGCCTTTAGAAGCTGATTTAGTATAACAGATAGGGTGAAATGTGCTGGTTTGGGATGCCCATGTGGCCTGGTGTTTTTACAGGACGCACAAAACCAATTCCAAATGCAATATATTAATAAAACAGAGCCTGTAGAAGCTGCTTTAGTATAACAGATAGGGTGAAATGTGCTGGTTTGGGATGCCCATGTGGCCTGGTGTTTTTACAGAAAGTAGAAAACCAATTCAAAATACAATATATTAATAAAACAGAGCCTTTAGAAGCTGATTTAGTTAAGCAGATAGGGTGAAATGTGCTGGTTTGGGATGCCCATGCGGCCTGGTGTTTTTACAGGACGCACAAAACCAATTCAAAATGCAATATATTAATAAATCAGAGCCTGTAGAAGCTGCTTTAGTATAAAAGGGTGAAATGTGCCGGTTTGGGATACCCTGCAGCCTGATGTTTTTAAAGGACGCACAAAACCAATTCAAAATGCAATATATTAATAAAACAGAGCCTTTAGACGCTGATTTAGTATAACAGATAGGGTGAAATGTGCTGGTTTGGGATGCCCATGCGGCCTGGCGTTTTTACGGGACGCACAAAACCAATTCAAAATTCAATATATTAATAAAACAGAGCCTTTAAAAGCTGATTTAGTATAACAGGGTGAAATGTGCTGGTTTGGGATGCCCATGTGGCCTGGTGTTTTTACAGAAAGAAGAAAACCAATTAAAAATGCAATATATTAATAAAACAGAGCCTTTAGAAGCTGATTTAGTTAAACAGATGGGGTGAAATGTGCTGGTTTGGGATGCCCATGTAGCCTGGTGTTTTTACAGGATGCACAAAACCAATTCAAAATGCAATATATTAATAAAACAGAGCCTTTAGAAGCTGATTTAGTTAAACAGGGTGAAATGTGCTGGTTTGGGATGCCCATGCGGCCTGGTGTTTTTACAGGACGCACAAAACCAATTCAAAATGCAATATATTAATAAATCAGAGCCTGTAGAAGCTGCTTTAGTATAAAAGGGTGAAATGTGCCGGTTTGGGATACCCTGCAGCCTGGTGTTTTTAAAGGACGCACAAAACCAATTCAAAATGCAATATATTAATAAAACAAAGCCTTTAGACGCTAATTTAGTATAACAGATAGGGTGAAATGTGCTGGTTCGGGATGCCCATGCGGCCTGGCGTTTTTACGGGACGCACAAAACCAATTAAAAATGCAATATATTAATAAAACAGAGCCTTTAAAAGCTAATTTAGTATAACAGGGTGAAATGTGCTGGTTTGGGATGCCCATGTGGCCTGGTGTTTTTACAGAAAGTAGAAAACCAATTCAAAATGCAATATATTAATAAAACAGAGCCTTTAGAAGTTGATTTAGTTAAACAGATGGGGTAAAATGTGCTGGTTTGGGATGCCCATGTAGCCTGGTGTTTTTACAGGACGCACAAAACCAATTTAAAATGCAATATATTAATAAAACAGAGCCTTTAGAAGCTGATTTAGTGTAACATATAGAATGAAATCTGCTGGTTTGGGATGCCCATCCGACCTGGTGTTTTTACAGGACGCACAAAACCAATTCCAAATGCAATATATTATTAAAACAGAGCCTGTAGAAGCTGCTTTAGTATAACAGATAGGGTGAAATGTGCTGGTTTGGGATGCCCATGCGGTCTGGTGTTTTTACAGGACGCACAAAAACAATTCAAAATACAATATATTAATAAAACAGAGCCTTTAGAAGCTAATTTAGTATAACAGATAGGGTGAAATGTGCTGGTTTGGGATGCCCATGTGGCCTGGTGTTTTTAAAGGGTGCACAAAACCAATTCAAAATGCAATATATTAATAAAACAGAGCCTTTAGAAGCTGATTTAGTATAACAGATAGGGTGAAATGTGCTGGTTTGGGATGCCCATGTGGCCTGGTGTTTTTACAGGATGCACAAAACCAATTCAAAATGCAATATATTAATAAAACAGAGCATTTAGAAGCTGATTTAGTATAACAGATAGGGTGAAATGTGCTGGTTTGGGATGCCCATGTGGCCTATTGTTTTTACAGGACGCACAAAACCAATTCAAAATGCAATATATTAATAAAACAGAGCTTTTAGAAGCTGATTTAGTATAACAGGGTGAAATGTGCTGGTTTGGGATGCTCATGCGGCCTGGTGTTTTTACAGGACGCACAAAACCAATTCAAAATGCAATATATTAATAATACAGAGGCTTTAGAAGCTGATTTAGTATAACAGGGTGAAATGTGCTGTTTGGGATGCCCATGCGGCCTGGTGTTTTTACAGGACGCACAAAACCAATTCAAAATACAATATATTAATAAAACAGAGCCTTTAGAAGCCGATTTAGTATAACAGGGTGAAATGTGCTGGTTTGGGATGCCCATGTGGCCTGGTGTTTTTAAAGGGTGCACAAAACCAATTCAAAATGCAATATATTAATAAAACAGAGCCTTTAGAAGCTGATTTAGTATAACAGATAGGGTGAAATGTGCTGGTTTGGGATGCCCATGTGGCCTGGTGTTTTTACAGGATGCACAAAACCAATTCAAAATGCAATATATTAATAAAACAGAGCATTTAGAAGCTGATTTAGTATAACAGATAGGGTGAAATGTGCTGGTTTGGGATGCCCATGTGGCCTGGTGTTTTTACAGGACGCACAAAACCAATTCAAAATGCAATATATTAATAAAACAGAGCTTTTAGAAGCTGATTTAGTATAACAGGGTGAAATGTGCTGGTTTGGGATGCTCATGCGGCCTGGTGTTTTTACAGGACGCACAAAACCAATTCAAAATGCAATATATTAATAATACAGAGCCATTAGAAGCTGATTTAGTATAACAGGGTGAAATGTGCTGGTTTGGGATGCCCATGCGGCCTGGTGTTTTTACAGGACGCACAAAACCAATTCAAAATACAATATATTAATAAAACAGAGCCTTTAGAAGCCGATTTAGTATAACAGGGTGAAATGTGCTGGTTTGGGATGCTCATGCGGCCTGGTGTTTTTACAGGACGCACAAAACCAATTCAAAATGCAATATATTAATAAAACAGAGCCTTTAGAAGCTGATTTAGTATTACAGATAGGGTCAAATGTCCTGGTTTGGGATGCCCATGCGGCCTGGTGTTTTTACAGGACGCACAAAACCAATTCAAAATGCAATATATTAATAAAACAGAGCCTTTAGAAGCTGATAGGGTCAAATGTGCTGAAATAGTATGCCCATGTGGGCTGGGATTTTTACATCCGGTTCGTCCGGATCGATTCGCTCATCCCTAACAACAACCATTTAACAGTAAACTGGTGTTATTGAACACATCATGACAGGGCCCCCTGCTCATGCTACCCCTCTTCCTCCTCATATTCCTCATTTCATTACTGATCCTCACTTCGGTAAATGCAGGCCTCACAAAAGGACCACCTGTGGTCCAGATTCCTTTTCTGGCTTTCCGGACTTGTGACTGGTTTCACAGTGAGTGTCCGTGCATCAAGTAAGAGAATATGGGTTTGCAACGGTACATGGGCAATAGGGATGCTTCCCTGTGCTGCAACAAACATCCATTTTTTATAAAATGGGTGTTGAATCAGTTTGGAACTACAACCCTCCTGGGAATTCTGGTAAGTGCCATTAAGTTTAACCACCTCTTTACTGCCCTAAACCATGTGATTGGTTATTCTTGGCTTGTTCAGGGGACAAGAGGCTACAGTCTTTTCTTTAGCACCTTACAGTGTGGCATTGTAGTTCCATACTTTAAAGCAGAAACCTGTGATTTTTGACTTTCCGGGGTTTTGTTCCCGGGATGCCCCGGCTGTGTGAAAACCTCCAGATCGCCCAGAAAACTCACCTTTCCCTGGCCCTAGGGTGCATATGTGGGAACTTGTACAATTAGAGCCAAATGGCATGCATATTTAATGCTCTGCAAATGGCAGTGTTTATGGCAATTGGGCGTGCCCCCGAGTGCCCCTATTGGAATGGTCGGGACAGGAGCGCATGCACAGCCCAAAGAGAAACAAAAAGTATATAACATCACAACTTTCATGAAACATTGGGAATGAAATACTTCATTAGCCATATTCTGTATCTCATTACCACCCTTAGCCCCCCTTTTGCAATCTTAGGACTACGAAGAATCATTTTATTTGCAGGTACATCTTAGGAATAATTTTTGGCTAAATGCCCAGTGACCAAGGGGGATAAATAAAAGTAAATTCTTAAGTAGCAAAATATACAACCTGAAACAAATTAAATGATATGTATATATAGGTATGTTAAGTGAGGGAGTTGTCATTAATGTACTTCTCAGGAGTTGGACATTTTGAAAGAGGACTGTTACATTGGCCAATGCTTCATTCGCTGTCAAGGAAAGTGGTTATGTCCTATAAGTCTGTTTAAAGATCAGGGGTCTTTTCCCCAAATGTCAAGTCCCTGGCTGTAAGCTCTGGGTGCCAGTTTATAGAAGGGTGTTGGTTTTCTCTAAGAAAGGACTTGCTTTATTTTTGAGAATAAGGTACGTATAGTGCCGTGTGCCTTAGACTTCTTTACAATCTAAGGTGTTCTAGGAAACATATTTTGAAGTTCTGAATGTTTACTCTTCTTATGTAATATTGTTCCAACATTTTCTTTATTTTTTTAGGAAAATGCCAGAGAATGTGGTGGAGTGTTCGGCCTGTCTTCTCAGCCCATGACAATTCTGTTATCTCTTCTAATGGTCTATATCTCTAGGTGACCCTAACTGCACTGACTCCATGGCATGCCACACACTTGGATAAACTGTGAACTGAAATGAAAGGTGCAATATAGAAAAGACAATGTAGTCTAAACATCAGCATTTCATGACTTTAAAACTGTTGGCGAGTCTCAAAATTCTCAAAGACGTGCAAGTGAGATTATTCTTCTGAGTCCGCAAATCATGCCTCTGTGAAAGCTTCATTCAGTTGTCACACTTCATTACTGCGGGACAGCAGACCCTGGTGATCATCATTTTCAGCTTTGCCTCATCCTGAATTATTTAAAACGGTGTACTTTTTAAATAAAGTATATTAAAATCATAATACTTTTACTTGTCACTTTTAATGGCTTTCATAAATATGAGAAGCTGATGACATGGCAAAAACCTTTTACTGCAAGGGCTCAGGTCATAAGCTTGAAATTAACATAAAGTCTTTACAATCTAGAGTTTAGGATTGGATTATGATTATTCTGTGGAGTTTAAAAACAAATAAACCAATAATAATGCAGATTGGATGGTGGCTTCACATTCCAACCACACTGTTAGGGCGAGCGCTGCACGCCCATCTCGCAGCACTTCAGTTACCTCCATGGCTGCATCCAGCCGTCGTCCATCTCACAGCATTTCCCTCACCTCCATGGCTGCTCCCAGCTGTATCCCTTCCCCCCATGCTTCCTCCTCGCATGGTCAGGTGCGCGCACGTCCCCGTCTACTAGAGGACAAGCGCACTGGATTCCTGAGATTTAAAGGGCCTGTACATCACTGATTGGTGCCTGCTCATCCAATCCTGCATCCACTTCCCCTATTTAAAGGGGCATTTCCTTTCCTTCAGTGCCGGATCTTGGTCTTTCCATGCCAGTTGTAAATCCGTTGCTTTTTGATTGCTCACCCGTGTACCGACCTCTTCCTGTCCCCGACGCTGAATCTTTGCCGCCTGCCCCGACCTTGGCTACTCAACTTTACTACGAACCTCTGCTGCCTGCCCTGACCTCTGCCTGTGTGTACTACGCCTTTTGCCTGCCTCTTGTGTACCCCGCTGAGCCTCAGCTAGCCGTGGGACTGGGCCGCTGTTTGGGGGTAGCGACCTAGGGGTCACACGCCGCACAAGACAGACCTGCCTTGCGGTGGGCTCTGGTGAATACTGGTGGCCTCTTAGACTCTGCTCCCCTGACGCGATACCTGCCATCTGTTCCACAGTTAAAGCGGATCCACACCCGAGTCCGTTCCACCCGGTTCGTGACACACAATTTATTTGCTTTTGAAGTCCTAACTTTACATTAGCAGTTGGCATGCCCCCCTCTATGGTCCCCATATATTGCAAGTAATGTTCAGATGAGGAGAACCCTGAGTTTGACTTCCAGAATATACAGCAATGCCCATGCATGGAAAGACTAACCATTTGCATAAAAAAGCAATGTAAAATATAAGATTCAACCTAAACATTGACATTATCAGCATCACAATGACCAAAATAGCTAATCAGCCTAGTTATGGTGTGGTGCTAATGCGGGCGTCAGGGGTTTGATCAATGCACAGGCTGGCCTCTTAAGGTTAGAAATAAAACATCAACATATCTTCCTGTTATTTTAAATAATGATCAGTTTGGGTTTAAGACTTAAAATGGTTGAAGCTGACCTAAGCCTCCTTATTTCTCTTACACAATTCTCTAAAAGGGACAAACATTGGTATACTGTATGTTCAAGCAATGCTTACAGCTAAAAGACATAGTTGGTTATATAAAAAGGTTTCATTTCCTATGATGTAAGATGTAAGTCATACAATCATGTGACCTTCCACTTAAACAGATTTTACTTTCAATATTTGTATTGCTTTTAAAGTGGACCATAACCCACCCTGGAGACTATGAGATTCCAGGGCAGGCTTACTTCCTCCCTCCAGGGCATCTCGAACTGAGATGTCCCACTGTGTTAAACCCCCCGGGGCTCTCAATATTCTTACCTTTTTCCCGAGCCCATGGCGCATGCGTGGCTGGTGCCCATATTACCGTATTTTTCGCCCTATAAGATGCACCTGCCCATAAGACGCACCTAGGATTTTGGGAAGGAAAACTAGTAAAAAAATATTCTAAGCCAAATGTTGTGCTAAAACACCCAATTGCAGACAGTGTGGCGTTCCCCCCATCCCATTCCCATAGGCAGTGCGGCATCGGCCACGCTTGAGCATCGGCCACGGCCACCGCTGTATAGTCTAGGTGCCTCTGTTTGCCGGGGCCATGGAGAAGTGACAGGGACAGTGCGAGCGGCGATACCTCTGCCACTCGCACTGTCCCTGTCACTTCTCCACAGCCCCAGCAGACAGAGACACCCGGACTATACAGCGGTGGGCGTAGCCGATGCTCGAGCGTCGGCCACGCCCACCGCTGTATAGGGCCGTGTGTTAACTCTGTATGCCGGCGCCGCAGAGAGGAAGTGATGGAGGCAGCTGTATCTGCCGCCTCCTCTGCAGCGCCTGCACGTGTACACCAGCGCACAGAGTGAACACCCGGCATTGGTATAGTGGTGGGCGTGGCCGATGCTCGAGCGTCAGCCATGCACACCACTATAACAGGCCAGTGCCTGTGTGTGCTGGCGCCGCTGCCTCCGCCGTTTCCGGGACAGCGCGAGTGATGGAGAGGTGAGTTAACCTTTTCCTTTTAATTTATTTTTTTTCCACATTCGCCCGATAAGACGCACTGACATTTTCCCCCCACTTTTGGGGGAAAATAAGTGCGTCTTATAGGGCGAAAAATACGGTACTTGCCTCACTTTTTGGCTGTGCTCATGCAAGGGTAAAGACCAAAGGGTAAAGACCAAAACCCTGGATAGTGAAAATCCCAGGTATTGGTCCATTTTAAGGATATCATACATACAATAAAGTTGCTGAAATTGCAAGACTTCAAGATGAGAAATTACACATTAGGGAACAATAAAAGAGAAAATCAAGTATAGATAGAAAGCAGAGAATAGAAAGCATAGCGAGGTCTGTTGGATAAGAAGGATGGAAAGATGGATAATGAAAATCTAGACCTTTTAGTAGTGTGATAAACTAGTAGATCAAGGTGATCATATTGCCCAAACAGATATGTGTGATTATACAGTTTATACAGTGACTATTGGGATAATACATTACAATGACCATCTTGATGTTGCACCATTTTCTAGTCTTCAGTGGTTTACAGTATATAAAAATACTGAATGTGTTGTAAGAAGTACCCATCTAAAACACTTAACCAATGACATTTTCCTTGGATATGTTGTATGCTGCCCTAACAACATGTGTAATCCACCCCCCATGGGACAAGAAATATGCGGCTGCTGCACACTCTCCTGGTATTCTGCAGTTCCTCTGATGCAACAGGACTGAATCGAAGGCACTACCACACAATGGAGTATTCCATAAACAAGTAAGGGCTTTATTTGCAATTCCTTACAGAAGTAGTCCATAAAACATGTCCAGGGTAACTATGCAAAAGGAAAGTCCAAACAAGTATAACTTCGGGGTGCCGGTAAGCCACGGGCCACCCCAGGATATTCTCTATCCTTTTCATTCTGTGCCCCCCCCACAGTGGTGGGCCAACAACAGCTATCTGGCTACAGCTGGATAAGGTCTCTTTGGGGTGCCAGTCAGATGCAGGCCACCCCACTGCATAGTCACTTTCTCTGGAGGCCTGCAGAATCTCTTTCCAGCGCAACAAAGCCTCTCTCCAGGCAGTGCAGCAACCAGCCCCTTTCCCATGAAACACAGCCAGCTCACCTTAGCTTATCTGGATCAAGGGGGGGGGGGATCTCCTCAGCCTCTGTTAGTGTATAGGGCATGCTGGGGCCTATTTTATGCAAACCTGTTGTCGTCGCCTAGCCTCCTCTCTGCCATTCAGCTACTCTCAGGGGAAAGGAAACCATCCTCCTCGCCCTTCCTGCACATCACCAGAGGTTGAGGGGCCCTCCTGGGCTTCAGCACAGCCCTAGGACGTTCTGACGCCTTCTTCAGCAGGCCCTGCTTCAGCAGGCATCCTCACCCTGTTTCACTCTTGGCTCGATAAAAAGAAATAAATAAATACTTACCTGTCATACACAGAAATCAGTGTCTGTGGTGGCAATAGTCAACATACACAAATCTTCATTTAACCATAAGGCTGATGTTTCTGATGTGACCAGTAATCTATGAAACTTATTTGTTTTCTTGTCGCTTAGAAAACCGTGGCTGCGCTGGTGATATAAGCAAAGCCCAAAATGCTTCAAACTAAAATCCATTCACCTCACTAACCAAAAAGTTTGTTTATGATGGCAAGATGTAGGCGGTCAAAAGACCAGTTAGTAATTCATCTGAACTACAGCCATTTGTGTGGGATTTCATAAGAAATGCACTGGATTGTTTGGCAAAACGGAGCCGTTTCCAGTCTAAACAGAGGTGGGACCGACTGTCCAATGGAGCAAAAGAAAACCATTTATTCCTTTGAATGTCACAAGCTTCGAGTTCACCTCACTTGTGGCGCTTTATGATTCATAGGAACTATTTTGAGATGACCACATAGCATTTATTCCTAACATTCCAGCAGGACATTGGATAAAGAAGATATTCATTTCTGATATTATAGTTTTTGATATTAAAAGTCCAAAGGTTTCTCCTCTACATTCTGAAAAGAAAACAAATATATAAAAAGAATGCTGATGGTGTGAACTTTATTACAATCTAGCCAACCTCAAAATTATGTATTGCCTGAACATTTCATAGTTAGTGTTCGGTAATACCAAACCGCAAAGTTCGGGTTCGTACTGAACTTTGCAAGCTTGGGTTCCCAAACCCGAACATGAACTTCACCCAGAAGTTTGTGTTCAGTTTCTGCGTTCAGCTGAATACGGAAAAGCTGGTTGATGGGCTGTTAAAGTGGACCAACACCCAGGATTTTGACTATCCTGGGTCTTGGTCCACTTCGGTGGGGCACCCCCGATCGGGGTGCCCCGCTGTGTGAAACCCCCCCGAACCCCCCGAACTCACCTCTGTACGTGGTGATGGACAAGCCGCGGACAAGCGGCTCCTCCGCCGCCGCCTCCCGCGCGTCCCTGTTGACGCGCGCGTGCCCGCGCCGGCCATTCACAGACGGCCGGCGCGGGCGCGCGCACGTCTAGAGGGGCGCGAAACTAAGGTAAGGAGTTTGGGGTGTTTGGGGGGGTTTCACCCCCGCGGGACATCCCGATCTCGGATGTCCCGCGGGGAGGGAGGTGATCGGCCCGGGAATCTTATAGATTCCCGGGCCGATCACCGGTGGGTGTTGGTCCACTTTAAGCTGGCACTAGGAGTGTCCTCACTCATGGGAGCGGCGGTTACCTTTCTGTGACCCTGCTCGTAGACAATTTGCAAGCCAGCGCGAAGTAGGGACTGGATCGCGGGGCTCAGGAAAGCTACAGCCCGCTTCCAGATGCTAACTCTGTGCTCCCTCCGCCACTCTCCATCAGATTTTTATTTTCCTTTAGTTTGGGTCCCCAATTATTTTAATGGGGGCCACATTCCGGGTTCAGAAAGTTCGGCCACTCGAACCGAACTTTTGTTCAAAGTTTGCCCGAACTTGCAGAACTTTATGGGGTTTGCTCATCACTATTCATAATATCTTTGTCATATTAAGTGGTCAGGAATGACATCTGAGTACCAAGGCAGCTGTACAACTAAACGAAAGAGAGCTAAACTTGTTCTGTTATCTATTTCACCTGATCTTGCGATAGCAAGAGTAGAGCAGAAACCAGTATGCTACCAAACCCATCATCTTCTTTTTCTCTCCTTTTTTATCATCTTCTCCTTCTTTGCTTTCTCTTTCTTCACCCTTTTCCTTTTCTTCTCCTTTTCTTCTACTACTTTTTCTTCTTTTGCCTTTTCTTATTTTTCTCCTTTTTAGTTCCTGTCAACTATGAGGCCGATTTATTAATAGCGCCAGGTAGCGACAGATGAGCGACAGTAGCGTGATTTTCACAGCGCCCGCTAGTATTCGCTGTGCTTGGGCGTTGTTCGGCTGTTGACAGCGACTCAGTCGGTGTGCGGTAATGTTGAATACGGGGTTAGGAGTCGCTGTTTGACTGGGTCCGCGCTGTATGGGAGCGCCTGACAGCGAATGGTCATAGCGAACGACCCCCTGCATATTCATTAACAAATCACGCTCCAAAAATTCTCGCGCTGTGAAAAGCTTGTTTAAACCCCAGAGCGCTGGCGGCGATGGCTTAAAAGTAGTTTTTAACCCCCAAACATCCATATTTTTTCATTTAAAAATTAAACACGTTTTTCTAAACATTTTGTAATATGAATACATTAATATCAGACCTGTAATATCAATTCTGCACAATTTTTTTTTTTTTAATTTTTTTACCTTAAAAAAAAAATCTAAGATTGCCGAAGTGGTCACAGAATTATTGACATTTAAAAAAAAAAAAAAAAAACATTAACCCTTTCGCTGCCAGCCTACCTGCGGCATTTGTGACTCTGTGTTGCCAGACCCTTTTCTGCCATTTTGCACTGAACATGTTCAACTGTAATTTTTGAAAGGATTTCCAGGAATTTCCTAGGAAAATTATATATTGTTTTTTTCAGCACAGTCTGGGCTTTAGTATTACATGTTTTGTTTTTAAGTTTGTTGGTGTTTTTTTGTTATTTTTGTGGAAAAGTCGTTAAAAAAAAATAATTTTTTTTTTTTACATTTTGTAGTGTTTTTTCCTCAGTAAAACATGCAAGTTTACCAGAAAATTATAATGTGTGTAAAAGCCCTATTCCTCCCAATTACAACGTTACCACATATGTATTGATAGACACCCTTTCCTGTCCAGGAGACCCCCCAAACTGAAAAGAGTGCTTGAAGGGATTTTCAATGAAAAAACAACAATTCCGCACTCCTTGCAGTTTTTCCACAAAAACACCCCTTTAGATCTGAAATACCCCCCCAATACCTTATATATACTGAGAGTACACACCTTAAGCTTTCTAGGCGTACCAGGTTTGATGTTGTGGCCACAGATGTCCAGGTGGAATCCATTGACAAATGCAGGCTTTTCACAGGGTTTATTGACAACAATAGTAAAAAAACAGAATCAAACCCACATTGTTTTTTAAAAAAAACTTTAATCTTAAAAAAACACACCAAATTGGAAACAGCAAGGTCTCCCGAACAGAATAATACCCAACATGCATAGCTACCTGCAAGGGTAGGGTTACCAATCACCCCAAAGTTAAGCATACGCATGAAGGGCATTTCACTTGAAAATTCCTACTCTGCGGACAACATGCACACCCTACGCTTTTTCAACCAAAACAACACTTTTTAATTAGAATACCCCCCACTAACCATATATTCTCTGAAAGTACACCCCTTAGGCATTCTAGGCATACCAGGCTTGTTGCCGTGGGTGCAGCTTTCGGGGCGCAAACCTTCAAGGAATTACCTGGTTGCACTGGATTTTGCTAAAAAAAAAAGTTAAAATGCTATATCAAACCCACATTTTCCTAAAAAAAGTAGGCCAATCATAAAAATACACACCTAATTGAAAACGACAAGGTCCCCCGAACAGAACAATACCCAACATGCATAGCTACCTGCAAGGGTAGGGTTACCAATCACCCCAAAGTTAAGCATACGCATGAAGGGCATTTCACTTGAAAATTCCTACTCTGCGGACAACATGCACACCCTACGCTTTTTCAACCAAAACAACACTTTTCAATTAAAATACCCCCCACAAACCATATATTCTCTGAAAGTACACCCCCTAGGCATTCTAGGCGTACCAGGCTTGTTGCCATGGGTGCAGCTTTCGGGGCGCAAACCTTCAAGGAATTACCTGGTTGCACTGGATTTTGCTAAAAAAAAAGTAAAAATGCTATATCAAACCCACATTTTCCTAAAAAAAAGTAGGCCAATCATAAAAATACACACCTAATTGAAAACGACAAGGTCCCCCGAACAGAACAATACCCAACATGCATAGCTACCTGCAAGGGTAGGGTTACCAATCACCCCAAAGTTAAGCATACGCATGAAGGGCATTTCACTTGAAAATTCCTACTCTGCGGACAACATGCACACCCTACGCTTTTTCAACCAAAACAACACTTTTCAATTAAAATACCCCCCACAAACCATATATTCTCTGAAAGTAGACCCCTTAGGCATTCTAGGCGTACCAGGCTTGTTGCCGTGGGTGCAGCTTTCGGGGCGCAAACCTTCAAGGAATTACCTGGTTGCACTGGATTTTGCTAAAAAAAAAGTTAAAATGCTATATCAAACCCACATTTTCCTAAAAAAAAGTAGGCCAATCATAAAAATACACACCTAACTGAAAATGACAAGGTCCCCCGAACAGAACAATACCCAACATGCATAGCTACCTGCAAGGGTACAGTTACCAATCACCCAAAACTAACACATGCGCTATGGAAAAACAACAAAACAATTTCTTACCTGTACTAAGAAGTGCAATTAGGATACTGTAGATGTGGCATCAGATTATAAGATCAGTGCGGTGATCAATGACCAATATCAGGAATCAAGAACCTGAAATGGGTCACATTTTTTAATCATCACTTGCCACAAGTAACCAGCTGCTCCTGCTCCGGCACTTCCCATCGGATTAGCAACAGCTCCAAAGAAACTAAAATAAAATAAAATATAATGGCAACAAAAAAATACCTGTGCCAGAACACAGGAAACATAATTTAACTAAAAGGGGCCCACCTACAGACTAAAAAAAAAATGCAGGAGAAAAAAAATGCATTGCTCAATAATCTAATTGAGTATGGTATACCTCAAAACAATTTTCGAGGCATAAACCGGGTTGGCTGGGACAGGTCGGGCAATAGTACCGCACATCTCTTCTAATGCCACGCTTCCTGCAAACCCTACAAGCTCTCTGGGGATACCGCTTTCTACCAATATCGGGAAGCAACTTTATAAAGTGCTTCCCCACTAATCTGGCCTGGTTGTCATTGCTAGGCATATCTGGTTCTTCCGCAGTATCCCCAAACAACAAAGCAGGGAGTAACTGCTGCTGGTATTTTATGTACGATAAATTGGAGCCTGGCACTGCTGCCTTGAAGGCAACAAAGCTGTTGTAAGTTGCCATTTGGACCAAATGTATAGTAACTTTAGTGTACCAGGCTCTAGTTTTTCGGGTGGCGTTGTAATAAGTTAATATTTGGTCCGTTTTATCCACGCCACCCATGAATTTATTATAATCTTTTATGCAACGTGGCTTTTGGGAAGGGGCTCGGGGACCACGTTGCCTTACATTCACAACTGACTCATCGTGGAGTGTTGTCAGGAGGAATACATTTTTTTTGCCCATGTATTTCATGGGCAGGACCTCATCGCTTCTTAGAGCGTAAGACTCCCCCCTTTTTAATTTTTTTCAAGTAGTGGCCTGGGCAATCCTTTTCGATTAGGGTTGATGGTGCCGCAGGCCGGGGTATCCAACGAATAAAGGGCGCGAAATAAGGGGATGCTGGTATAGAAGTTGTCCACATATAAGTGGTAACCTCTACCCAACAATGGAGTCATAAGGTCCCAAACGATCTTTCCACTTATTGACAAATCAAGGGGACAACCAGGGGGGTCCAGATAGGTGTCCTTTCCTTCATAGATTCGAAAATATTTGATGTACCCGGTCACACTATCGCACAATTGGTAAAATTTAATCCCGTAGCGGGCACGCTTGCTAGGGATATATTGCCGAAAAACAATGCGCCCTTTGAAAAGCAGTAGTGACTCGTCAATTGATAATTTTTGGCCGGGGGTGTACACTACTGCGAAGCGATCTGACAGGCTGTTGAGCAGGGGCCGTAATTTATGCAGCCTGTCGTGACCGGGCTCACCACGGGGAATAGCAGTGGTATTGTCGTTAAAATGCAGAAACCGCAGTAAAATTTGGTAGCGGTTTCTGGACATTACGGCCGGAAATAATGGAGTTGCCAATATGGTTTGGGTATCCCAGTAGGAGGAAATACTAAATTTTTTTAGGATACCCATTGCTAGAGTGAGCCCCCAAAATTTCTTTATCTCACTCAAATTTGTGGGATGCCATGCCTGAGCTCGGGCGTGCCTCTGCAGGGGGTTTTGCGCTAAGACCTGCTCGGCATAGAGATTGGTAAAGAAGACCATATCCATTAGGATGGCTTCTGTGATAAACAATTTGAAAAAGTCAATGACACCAAAATTTGTGGTGTCTACATTGACCCCGGGGACCGAATCAAAAGGGGGAATTTCGGGGGAAATATTATTAGGAGGCCTCCACGCAGACGCTCCTTCACCAGCTGCAGCACTCGATGCCTCATCCTGCACTACACTCGCCTGTAGCGTGGCCTCACTTTGTGCGGCACTATCCCTTCTACGGTGGCTACTACTGGTAGCACTGCGCGGCTGTGTTTCCTCAGTAGAGGATTCACTGTCTGACTCGCTATCTGATGGGAAGTACTCAGACCCTGACTCACTAAAATCTTCTGAGTCAGACGCCATCAGGTAAGCCGCAGCTTCCTGTGCAGTGTACCGCTTACCAGCCATACCCCAATGCAAAAAAAAAAAATCTAAAAAAAATGTAAACTAAAGGGTCTTCCCGAACTAAAGGCTAAAACTAAAGGCTACAACTAAAAAACTAAAGGCTAAAACTAAAGGCTAAAACTAAAGGCAAATTACAAAAAATACAATTTCACAATAAAACAAAGCAAATAATCAGTCAAAAATAGAAATAAAAGTGTATAGCTACAACCCGATGAGAAGTGGTGGAGTCAGGAGCAGCAGGTCACGGGATCCCAGCGCACTTAGACCATCCCTGGAGCAGCAGATCCGGCAGATGAAGAAGGTCTTCCTGGAGGAGCTGAAATAGAGTCCTAAAAGAGTAGGGGGGGGGGAGGCTAGGCTCCCAAAAGGAGGGGGGGAAGCTAGGCTCCCAAAAGGAGGGGGGGAAGCTAGGCTCCCAAAAGGAGAGGGAGGGCTAGGGTCCCAAAAGGAGAGGGAGGGCTAGGGTCCCAAAAGGAGAGGGAGGGCTAGGGTCCCAAAAGGAGAGGGAGGGCTAGGGTCCCAAAAGGAGAGGGAGGGCTAGGGTCCCAAAAGGAGAGAGAGGGCTAGGGTCCCAAAAGGAGAGGGAGGGCTAAGGAGAGGGAGGGCTAGGGTCCCAAAAGGAGAGGGAGGGCTAGGGTCCCAAAAGGAGAGGGAGGGCTAGGGTCCCAAAAGGAGAAAGAGGCTAGGGCTCCAAAAGAGCAAGTGAAAAGGTACAAACAAAGGCAGTAGCGATCCAAATCTCAGCAAACCACCTAAGGGAAAAGGTTAAGATTAGGAAGTGTGGGTGAACACCCCCCCCGAATGCCTGATAATAACTACCTGATCCCCCCAATCTAACGACGCATGCATGGGCAACAGCCGCACTATGCTATACCTAGAGCGGTGGTAAGGTAAGTTTTACTGGCAACGGGATTCACTCCCTGGAGATGAGCGAACTTCTTAAAAATTCGATTCGGGCAATTCGCCGAATTTCTCCAAGAAATTCGGGTTCGTCCGAAACCGGCTTGTAAGTGTTTGCTACATGCCGGCATGGTGGGAGCGGGGGAGGCCGGCTGAGCAGGTGGCATGGCTCACTCACCCGGTCCTCGTGGTGCTGCTGTCCTCCCTTCTCCTGCCTTCATGTGTCACGGCGTCGGGAGTGGGAGGAGACATGGCTGCAGTACAGTATACTGCCACCTGCTCAGCCGGCCTCCCCCCCGCTCCCACCATGCCGGTATGTAGGTAAGTGTGTGCTACATGCCGGCATGGTGGGAGTGGGGGGAGGCTGTCAGCGGGCGGCAGAGGCCGGTTTGCACAGCTGACAGTGCAGCCGGCCTTCCCCCGCTCCCACTATGCCGGCTTTTTTTTTTTTTTTTAATTTCAGGGAATTTTTTTTGTGCTGATCCTTGGTGGCAGCGGCCACCAAGTGAACTATAGGTCCCAGCATCCTACGCCCACCCACCCAGCCAAAAAAAGACCCGACCAGTTATGACATCCACCACCCCACACACACCTTTGATCAGCAAACACAAAAATTAAAAAGAAAATAAGGATCAGCACAAAAAAAAAAAGTCACTCCCCCACACAAGTGTGAACCTCCCTGGCACCCCAACCTTCAACCGATCACAATAAAAAAAACCTAGAAAAGGGTTACAATGGTGGCGGCGGCGGCAGTCGGCACCTGGTGCACTAATGATCCCAGCGATCCTACGGCCACCCACCCACACATCAGAAATCATCCCCATACACCTCAGATCAGCAAAAAAAAAAAAAAAAAGTTGCTGCTGGCACGGGAACTACATGACCCAGCGATCCTACGGCCACCCACCCGGGCACTCACCCACCCACACATCAGAAATCATCCCCACACACCCCCAGCAACCCCCACATACCTCAGATCAGCCAAAAAATAAATAAAAGAAAATAAGGATCAGCACAAAAAAAAAAAAAAGTTGCTGCTGGCACAGGAACTACATAACCCAGCATGCCTACGGCCACCCACCCAGGCATAGTCATACCCCCCAACAAAGTGAACCCCCCTGGCACCCCAACCTTCAGCCATTCAAACAAAATACAAAGGATGGTGGTGGTGGTGATGGTGGTGATGGTGATGGTGGTGGTGATGATGGTGATGGTGGTGATGGTGGTGGTGATGGTGATGATGGTGGTGGTGATGATGGGGATGGTGGTGGCGGCAGTGCACCTGGTGCACTACTGATATCAGCAATCCTACGGCCACCCACCTGGCACTCAGAAACCCACCCACCAACAAATATCCCATGATGATGATGATGATGATGATGATGATGGCGGCGGCAGTGCACCTGGTGCACTACTGATATCAGCAATCCTACGGCCACCCACCTGGCACTCAGCCACTCACCCACAAATATACCATGATGATGATGATGATGAGGATGGCGGCGGCGGCGGCGGCAGTGCACCTGGTGCACTACTGATAACAGCAATCCTACGGCCACCCACCTGGCACTCAGCCACCCACCCACAAATATCCCATGATGATGATGATGGCGGCGGCGGCGGCAGTGCACCTGGTGCACTACTGATAACAGCAATCCTACGGCTACCCACCTGGCACTCAGCCACCCACCCACCAGCCAATATGCATATACAAATCATATACAAATGATGATGATGATGGCGATGGCGGCGGCGATGGCGGCGGCGGCAGTGCACCTGGTGCACTACTGATAACAGTAATCCTACGGCCACCCACCTGGCACTCGGCCACCCACCCACAAATATCCCACACACCCTCCAGCAACCCCCACCTACCTCAGATCCAACGATCAAGAGGAGGAGCTGGAGATCGCAGGCTGCATTTATAGTGGAGGCGCCGGCTGATGACAGCAGCTGTGCGCCTCTCTTCCTATTGGTCCAGGGGTGATCAGATGACAGGGGTGAGGCCAGACTCACCCCCAGATGACCCCCCGAGGACCCTTCTGGAACCAGGAACAAGAATCCACGCTGTAGGCGGCCCCCGATTGGCAGGAGGTAAGTGAATGTCAAGCCCGTAACACCTACGTGCTTGGCACTTAACGCCCAGCCAAGCCAGCACGTAGGTGTTACGGGCTTGGCAACCAAAGGGTTAATATCAATTAAATATGAATATTTAAAGATTGCTCCATTGAAATGCATTGGAGAGCGCCAGGTAGCGAGAGGTCATACCTGATACCTACCCGTGATGGGATTAGCAGCGGCGCTGTTCGTTGCAGTCCGCTACATGATGAATCCCGCGCTAGCTGACGCTCTCGCCGGAGCTAGCCTCGTGATAAATGCATGATTGTGTCCGCCGCCTGGCGTTCTGGAGTCGATAGCCGCCAATAGCTGCCGCTACCTGGCGCTAGTGAGACACTACCTGGCGCTATCCCATGATAAATAAGGCCGCATGTTTTTTCTTATTATTATTAGTACTACTGCAGATGTATATAACTCTTTCAACATGTTACATAGTCATCCTAAACTGAACATCCCAAATATCTACCACCAATCTATGTGGATAATCCAAAATGAGAAGGGGCTTAGCTCACTTTGGAATTTCCTCCCCAATGTTTTTTTTCCATATTCGTGAGTTTGAAGACTGCCAAAAAAAATGGTGCTCTTCAAGTTTCTCTGTTCTTACATGAATAACATCATTGACATTTGTAAGCATCTCCTCCCCATCTTAACAAGACCTCTCTGTTTAACCCTTTAAGTGCCAGCCTACCTGGAGTTTTGTCACGCTTTGTTGCCAGACCATTTTGCATTATTTTGCGCTCCCCATGTTCAAATGTGTGATTTTTGAAGGGATTTCCAGGGATTTCCCAGGAAAATTATATATTGTTTTTTTCAGCATAGTCTGGGATTTAACATGAAATGTCTTGTTTGGCATTTTTTAGGTGTATTCTCAATATTTTTGGGTGAAATATGTGCAAAAAAATAAAAAAAAAATCTATTTTTTACAATTTGTAGTGTTTTTTTGTAATAAAAAATGTAAGTTTGTCAATAAAATCTTATTGCGTGTGAAATCCCAATTTCTTCCGGTTACAGCAGTAGCACATATGTATTGGTAGACACCCTTTCCTGCCCAGGAGACTCCCCCAAACTGAAACAGAGCTTTAGAGGATTTTCAGATAAAATATAAGTGTGATATGCGCTATGCGCACCTTGCAGTTTTTCCAGAAAAACAACCCTTTACATTTGAAATACCCTCCACAAACTATATATTCTCTGGAAGTACACACCTCAAGCTTTCTAGGTGTACCAGACTTGTTGATGTGGCCACATCCCTCAATGTATTCTTTGGTTGCAAAAAGTTTCCCTAAAAAAAGGAAAAAAGGCAGAATCAAAGCCACATTTTCCTAAAAAAACGATATACAAACAAGAAAAAACAAGCTTAATCTGAAAAAGCAACATCCCCAGAACAGAACGATACCCAACATGCATAGCTACTGTCAAGGGAAGAGTTGCCAAACACCCCAAAGTAAAGCATGTGCGTAATGGTAATTTCAGCTCTTTCAAATTTCAAATTTCAGCTCTGCAGACAAAGTGCGCACCTTGCGATTTTTCAACCAAAACAACCCTTTACATTTGGAATATCCCCCAAAAACCATATATTCCCTGAAAGCACACATGTTAAGCTTTCTAAGCGTACCCAGCTTGTTGTAGTGGGCTCATATTTCTGGAATTAATCCCTCAAAGAATTATTTGGTTGCGTTGGGTTTCCCTAAAAAATGTATAAAAAAGCTGAATAAAAAACATCTTTTACTAAAAAATAAATATACAAACAAGAAAAAACAAGCTAAGTCTGAAAGCGCAAGGTCCCCCAAACAGAACAATACCCAACATGCATAGCTACTTTTAACCCTTTTAATTGCCAGCCTACTTTAGATTTTGTCCCCCTCTGTGGACAGGTCATTTTTCCCCATTTTGCGCCATGTTTTGCGCCATTTTTGCTGGAATTTTCAGGAAAATTATATATATTATTTTGCAGCAGAGTTTAGGCTTTAACATGAAATGTCTTGTTTGTAAATTTTATTCTGTTTTTTACAATATTATTAAGTAAAAAAAAAAAAAAAAAATTTTTTTTTAGAAAATTGCCTCCATTATTTTAAATAAAAAATGTATTTTATTAAAGAAAACCATATTGCATGTGAAAGCCCCATTTCTACTGGTTAGAATGGTACCACATATTTATTGGTAGCCCCCCGTTCCTGCCCAGGAGACCCCCCAAACTGAAACAAGTACTTTATAACATTTACAAATAAAATACAACTACCATCCACACTACAAAGGGTTAAATCGAGAAAAAAAATTACATAGGGTCCCCCCCCCATTTTTTGGGGATTTTTAAGGGTTAAAAACCCTTCACAAGGGTTCACAAGGGGTTAAATGCAAAAAAACACCACACAAAAGGGAAAAAATATTTGTATTTTTTTTTTTGTACTACTTACCTCCCATCCTGGAACACTGTGTCCTTCGGCAATCACTGGCTTCTGCTCACCTGCTGGAAGCCTTTTATAGCTGCTGGGTGACAGATCATAAGGGGTTAATTAAAAAAAAACGACATAGGGTCACCGCTCCCGGTGAAAACCCTTAAAAATCAAAAAAAAAATTGAAATGGGGTCCCCCTTACCTGAAGTAACCAGCCCACGACTGGCTATGCAGGGCTTGTAGGAACAGGGCGCAGGGGCCAGCTTTTGTGGCCCCTGGCCCTGCAGGCTACATGCTCCCCCCTTGGGCTTTGGGGAGGCAGGTAATGGGGATGCCGGGGGTTAATGGCAAGTCACCCGCTAGCCGCAGGTCTCATGGATCCCTTACCAGTTCACAAGGGGTTAAATGTAAAAAAAAAACACACCACACACAAAGAGAAATAATAATTTATTAATTTTTTTTTTTTTGTGATACTTACCTCCCATCCATCCTGGAGCACTGTGTCTCTTGGCAATCACTGGCTTCTGCTCACCTGCTGGAAGCTTTATATAGCTGCTGGGTGACAGAACATAAGGGGTTAATTTAAAAAAAACAACAACATAGGGCCCCCCCTTAAAAAATCCAAAAAAAATTGACATGGGGTCCCCCTTACCCGAAGTAACCAGCCCGGGACCAGCTATGCAGGGCTTGTAGGAACAGGGAGGAGGGGCCAGCTTTCCCCTGGGCTTTGGGGAGGCAGGTAATGGGGGTGCCGGGGGTTAACGGCAAGTCACCCGCTAGCCGCAGGTGACTTGCCATCCCCCAGCCCTGTGAACTGGTATAGGGGTCTCATGGATCCCTTACCAGTTCACAAGGGGTTAAAAGTAAAAAATAAAGACACAGACACAAAGAGAATAAAAAATGACATTTATTTATTTTTTTACTTTACTCACCTCCGATCCTGCATCCCTTGCTGTCCCACGCCGCTCACCTAGCTCACCCAGCTGTCAGATGCCGCTAGTGATCGGAGCAGAGCGGGTGAGAGGCGAGGGGGCTCCGATTGGAGCCTTCTCGCCTCACACCCGCCCTGCTTCAATCACCACCAGCATCTGACAGATGCCGGAGCTCGGTGAGGGTATAGGAGGAGCGGGATGATGTCATCCCGCTCCTCCCACAAAAGGCGGGGCTAGGGGTGGCGGCCATCGCCGCCATTAGAGGAGGTGAGGGCCCGGAAGAGGGTCCTCACCTGAAGCCTACGGAGCTCAGTGGGGGGATCGGATCCCCCCTGGTGAAGAGAAGACGCCGCGGAGGGATCGGGCGAGGAGGTGAGTGACTGTCATTGTTTTTTTATTTTTTACAGATTACTGTCGGCGGCTGAAACAGGGGGGGGCCGCCAGTTTCGGGCCTCCTTCTGAAGATGGAGGACGATGGGAGAGGGATCGGATGCCCCCCGATAGGGGTGCCCCGCGGAAGTGGACCAACACCCAGGATAGTGAAAATCCTGGGTGTTGGTCCACTTTAAACCGGACCTTCACCATGATTTATTGAAAAGCCCAAACCCTTAAAAAACAATTTCCCAGCATCTAAAGTTAATATATTTTAAGTTTTTGGTCACTTACTTATTATTCTTTTCCCCACTGGGCTGCAATTCTATTCAGGACTTAGGATACGGGCGCCACCATCTTGACTCAGAAGCATCACACTTACTGAGGAGAGGAGAGTGGGATAAAGTACAGGGGGGAGGGTTATAACTGTGCTTTGTTCAGACAGAGCAGAGCTGGGGTCAGGAAAAGGTCAGCAATCCCAGAATGCAGAGCAGCACAGTCAGAAGGCACTTCCTGTTTGCAGGCTGCCTGACGTTCCATGAGCCACCGTCTTGGATGTTTAAAGGCTCATAACATGCAGTAGATGCAGGTAGGATGATTTTTAATATGAGCAATCTGTATGTACAGGTTGTGGGAAACATATAAGATAGGCTCTTATTCAGAGTAAAGGACCGCTTTAATGAGTCTTCCTGGTTAAAATGTAATGTCCCCCCTTTGTTTTTCCAGGGGACACATTTTCTCTAAAATATGCCCAGCAATATAATTATATAATATAAACATTTTGCTGGATTGCATCGAATGAGAACAGAGACAGATTCCAGCAACACTTCACCCAAACCTACAGCCAGCTGCAAATGAAAAATGACCACTGACATAGTCCTCGGCCTTGCTGTTAATGACATAGACAAATATTGTATAGTAGATATAGAGCAAGTCTTGCCAGAGGCGAGGGCCTATATGACTTCATACGACCAGCATAAGTGTTTGTTGGCAACTTCTCTTCCATCCTGCATTTATTTTGCTGGAAAAATGGGACACTGTTTCCAAAAATGAAACTTGGCTGAATAGCCACATATAGAGTTGACCAAAGATCCATCTCTCTTCGTGCACTGTCACATCTGTTTTGATAAGGAAACAACTCTTGTATGGTTATACACTAACAAACAAGGTCTAATTCAAAGGTTGGTGAAAATTAGAATTAATCACGTAGTTGCTTTTTAAGAGAACATTCAATCTATCAAAGGTGCGTTCTTCTTGATGTGGTTAGGGGAAATTGTATCCAAATGACTCCATATTTCGTTCTGACCCTGAGTCACCGCACAAAATTCCAATTCCAAGCCCTGCAGAAATCACCAGTAGTTTATCAGTTATGAATGCTAATTACATAGATTAAAGAGAAACACATTCTGTGGATAGCAGGTTACCCGACAAAAACAAAACAACAAAAGCAATAAGCGTTTCAGTTTATGCTGTAGAAGGAGTACACATGGTCTACATTTGCTGGGCAATCATTTTTCAGTTTCACAGATAGCTCATTTAGGTTCGCACACTGGGCTGAGAAAGTGGAGTAGCTGCCTACGAGTTTATTATATTCGTCATATGACCTGGATTGACTTGGTTGGGTGGCCTCATCCTCAACCTAACCCGAGTAGTAATGAGCCCACTTCAGCTACCAGCTAAAGTACATGATATGAACAAAAGTATTTAGACACCCACACATTACTATTTACTTCCACAGTAGTTTCTAATAACTCCATTAATAATTTATAGACATTAAAAGAGCTATTTCTCTAATAATACAATTCTGAATAAAAATCCTGCTGTCACAGTTTGGTATTTTCCTCCAAGTTACTCTTGTGCAGCTCCCCAACTGGTGTGGCAGCAAGCAGCGCTGTTACCAGGCAACCGCCTTCAGCTTCTGACTTCTTCCCACGTCTGTTGCCATTGCCTAGCAAAAAAAATAAGGCAACAGCGGTCCCTCAGCTAAGAGGACATTTTTAAAAGCTGCTTCTAGTAACAGAGCTTCCTGCATCAGTGTGCCACCGCCTGTCTGACTACGTCACTATGCTAATCCCTGTTGCGACCATCATTCGACTGACTATGTCTTTTTGCCAAGCCCTGTTGCAACCACCACCATCCTGACCGCGTCTGTGTGCCAAGCCTTTTTGGAACCGTCTGTCTGACCTCCTCTCTATGCCAAGCCCTGTTGCAACCACTGCCTGTCTGACCACAAACCAAGACTTGTTGCCAACTGCTTCTATGCCTGACCATGCCCCAGCCTGTCAACCTGCCCAGCCTGTATTGGTAAGTTCCAAAATTGGTCAACCCAATTTATTATTTTTTTCCAGTAGGTAAAAACTACAAGCTTGGTGGGAATCTTTATGATGCTGTGTATATAAGTACCCCCTCTCATTCTCGAGGGTATTTATGAGGTTGTTTAATACTGAGCAATTTTTTTGTGCACTCATTTAATAGTGTTGATCCCCCACTTTTAAAGGTAAGACAAAGGCCACTCCTCTCGGAATACTTTCTACAGGCTTTTGGGGTGTGACTGTGGCAATTTTTGGCCATGCATCCAGAAGAGCATTTGTGAGGTCATACACTGATGTTGGACAAGTTAACTTGGCTTGCAATCTATGTTCAAGTACATTCCCAAAGCTCTTCCACACCAATGTCACCCAACCATGCCTTTGTGCAATGAGGCCAAGTAATGTTGGAATAAAGGCCCTTCCACAGACTCTTCCCACAAGCTTGGATGCCTGCCGATGTCCAAAATGTTTTGCTGTGCTGGAGCAATATAATTCAATTTACTGAAGCCAAGGGGCCTCGGCCGAGGGTATAGCACGCTCCGTACATATCTTATTTTTCTTTAAAGATGTGGGTTTTTTTATGATTTTAGTATGAAGGATTAAAAGTTATGTTTTATTGATACACATTTTGGGTGGAATTGTGCAGATTCAATAGAGTTGATTTAGAGCCTTCTATATTAGTTTTAGTTTTTGTGCGTAAGTGCGTTCATTACACATATTTCTCGATGATAATACATGCGTTCTCATGATTCAGAGCCTCCACCGTACTGTCCCTGATGTTGCGTAAGCCATTGAGAGCGTCATGCATACAGCTCTAACGGCTTAGGCGACGGACGACAGTTTCATATACGTTGAAGCAAATGACTCGTCCTCCAGAGTTTTTGGGGTGTTTTTCAACGTACCTTGCAATGTAATATTACAGTGTCCAGCGAGTTCCTACAAGTTCCCTTCAAAAAAGCCCTGTTTTTACCTTTAATTTGTACTTTTTTACAGGTTTTTGGAAGGTTAATATAGAATGAATACGCTTGTCCGCTGGCTTCTACCCATGTGAATCTCTCTTCTTACTAATGCTTACCTTAACCACTTACATGTTAGGCATGCATTCTTCTTTTCTACTTCCTAATGTTTATCTTAACCACTTTCATTTTAGCCATGCATTCTTCTTCTTTTCTTCCTAATGCTTAACTTAACCACTTTCTTCTCTCCATTGGAACTCATTCTCCTTAATAGTTGTATATGTGGGATGTCCACATAGATATAATGTCAACATTACTATGATTGTAAATTATATTAAATGAAAAACACCACAACATTATTTTACTCTTAATTTTGTCTTTTTTTATATTTAATGATTCCTTTTTATGTGTGTGTTTAAAATATTACATTTTTTAAATGTTTTTTTATTAAACTATAACTCACCTCCATGGGCCAGCTCTGTTGCAGAGGATTTGGCTTCACCCACATGAAGCAACACCCATGTGGAAAGGCTAAGGAGGACGACAAACTCAGGCATGTTGCCATCTTCCCCTGGTGAGGTGGGTGCAGATGATGGAGGCAGATTGGAGAGCTGATAGTCGAGCCTTTAGAGGGAGGCAATGCCAGGACAGTGGCAGATGTTGAATGATAACCTGTCACAGCTGGTGGCACTCCAACAAGCAAGACAACCACCATACTTTGTAGGCCACCCAGCCTACCAATGACGAAACAGACTTTGTGTTCGAAGTTTAAACATTTTCATTTAAGTTAAATTCTCAGTTGCCTAAGATTAGTGTGCCACAGTGTTCACAATATACTATTATGTAATAGTTTAGTGACAACAATAAAGCCAAAAAAAATAATTATCTTTTTCTTCCAGTTTAGTCTCACGGAATAAATGAAAAGAGGGCTTGAAGCTTACAGAAAAACCTTAAAGGCCGAGCCTTGCATCAAATCAATCCCTTCTGCAGGAGGGCAAAATTGTGAAGTACCATGCATGCCACAATTATTTTTCACTTTCTCAGGCTGGTACTGGAGCCCCGCCCCGTGTGATCCAAGCAACAGAACCAGGTCTTGAGTAAGCCACCCTCCAGATAACTTGCCAGACTCAAAACGACTATACAGACTTGAAATCCTCAGAATATAGGCATCATGGGTGGAGCCCAGAAATCCAGCCATCACACTCATAAACCAAAGGTCAAAACCCGCAACACATTGGACATTGATGGAATGTTGCCTCTTGCACAAAAGACACAAAGCACATTGGTCAAGAGCAAAGCTACATTCAAGAACACCTACGCTGATAGAACACATGCTAGGCAGAAAAGGACAACCACTGGTAAGGCTGCTTTCTGAGTATTAAAAAGACTGATAGCGTAAGGTGGGGGCCATAACTTTACAGAAGCCAATACAATGAAAGGTGAAAATACAGACTAAATATGGGGAAGCTAAACTCCAAAAGTAATTAACTACATTGCATGTAATGAAGGAGGCAAAGGGACAAAAAATGACATACCTGTAGACATATTCATCAGCAACTGGAGGCACCAGCACCACATGCGTGCAAGCAATCGCACCCATGACATTAGTCATATCTCATAAAATCCAAACTGACCACATTCCAGGCTACCATGGTGTCTAGGAAACAAATGTATTTGTCCACCAAGGTAGCCATGCCATCAAGAAATGTATTGAGGGTGTGGCTGAGCGTAGGCTGGGACATACCCACAGAAAGGGCGCCCAGCCTCTGGAAAGCGCCATTCACAAGAAATTGAAGGCAGCCAGCCAATTTGATCATACCTGCAATTGCATGCCCCTTGCTTGTGGTGGGCGTCAAACCATGGCTGCAACTCACAATAAAGTTTCTCGATGGAAACGCTGTTAAGTCGGGTCAGCTTGAATAGCTCAATGTCATGCATGCGATCCACATGCGGCCGACGCAATCCGAAGTCCAACCGACACATGCAGACGCTCATATTCGGCCAAATAATCTTCGGAGGACTCCATTATGCTTTGCCACACACCACGGCAAGACACTCTTGCCAGGAAATAGAGCCTGTAAGTGGAGCCTGAATGATCCTGTTTTATTGGCGAATGCGAAAACAATATGAAGCAAATACAAAATTAGATTAGATTACACACACGTATGCAAATGCCAATAGGAACAAAAAAACACACCAAAAGTTCTAAAATGGACCAAAAAAATACACAAAAATTACACATACACACACATTTTCATGTGTAAGTGCACTTAAAAGAGGCTGTGAATCAACCCTCTTGTCTTTTCTACTCGATATGTATGTAATGTAAACAATCCAACTTGTGCACACCTCACAGTAGTTCAGCATGGAAGGAAGCGGAACTCTCTTCTTTCTCCCTTCCAAATGCTGGCAGAGCCATAATACTGACCACTACTGCCAGCAGAAGAGGAGCCGAGGAGGGACCCCAAAGGAGCAGAAGAAGTGGGAGGACATCGCCAGGCACTGCTTGAATATGGTGGTGTAAATTTAGAATAATAAAATGCTTAGTGGTCTGTTTATTTTTTACATTCACTAATTTAAACTAGTAAGGATCCAGGGGACCCCTACACTAGATCAAAGTGTAATGGGTTACCTGCCACCATAGCGGGATACTTGAAGTTAGCCCCCCATTACAGTATCTGTGGGGTACAGAAGGGCCCTTTCATGTCTCATACAGTAAAATGTCTGTCTTTTAACACAGTTGAATGAGGCTAGGCAACTAATGACTTAAACAGCAGAGACAAATGGTGCTTCCTTTATCTAAATAATGCAAAGCATGAATATAATAAATAAGGTGGAGGAACTACAATGATGGGATCCCCAGACCTTCTGAGCCCAAAAGCGGTCGCACCCTCTGCACCTCCTCAAGTTATGCCCCTGATTACACTAAACACATAGCGAAAACATGGAGAAATTCTATAGGTGTAAGAGATGGTAAACACAAAGCCGGCAATTAGTATTCTGACTTCATCAAAAGGCTGTGGGGTTCTGAAGACACCTTACAAAGGTGGTCTATGGCCTGTTCGTATAGGATAGCCTTGAGTCATCCCAGTACCCAGAGAAGTCTGTGAATGTTTGTTGCTGAATCAGGAGCTGCATCTAAGTTGAACTTGCCACTGAACTCTTGCCTGGATGAAAGTCATCTTCATCCAGCTCCTCTGCGTTTGGTATTTCTGGTGCATAACTTGGTGTTGTGCTCTAATCATGGTCCCTTTGACCTGTGTGACCTGAAAAGGTTCTGGAAAGTACACAAGTGGCCCTTGGAGTCATCTGATGTGGACCCTGACCTGATGTGGAGAAAGTGGGAGGGGTAAGTAGAACTGATGTGTAAAGGCAGTTTAAGTGGAATTCCACAATATAACCACCCGCCCTGCCACCCTACCCTGGTGCTGAGACAAGACAGGGGTTGCAAATAAAAAACCTATACTAGGGGCCCTCCTGTGCTCTGGATCCTGGGCGCCGCCATCATGAAAATAACACAGAGCCACATCTCCCTGCTCTGCATGGGGTTGGGTTAATGACTTGACTTGAGGCCAGCGACGCAAGTTTGCCTGGACCTGGAGGATGCAGATTTGTCTTTTTCCCTGCGGCTGCTGCTGGGGTTTGGGACGGCGCAGGTGCCTGGGCTTTTTTTGGATGGTCGCAAGCTAGGAGGACAGCCTGTCTTATACAGGATGATGGTGGTTGTTCTTAAACACAGTTTGCTACGGAAGATGATTTGGGCTCTGTCACAGTCTCTGGGGTACCGCTATCTTGGCTGAAAGAGACAGAGCTGCATCCCCCGGCTCCGCCCGCACTTCAAATTCAAATGAGTGAGCGTCGGGAGCGTGCGCGGACCTGGGGGATTCGGCTTTGTCTCTTTCCCTGCTGGAGCAGCTGAGGCTCGGGAGGACAGTGCGGGTGCCTGGCTAAGGTATGGGCCTTGTTTATCTGTAACCACACCGTCCTGCCTCATCGCCAGGGTAGGGTGGCAGGGTGGGGGGGTCATTAGATGACTGAAATTCCTCTTTGAGTAGCCCACGCTCACAGTCTAAGGAATTTATACAGTTCTTATTGCAAATCGTTGTGCTCCATAGTGGCAATCCAGAGAGTTTTGTTGATGGATTGCATGAAGCGTTCTACTTCGCTGTTGAATTGAGGCCAGTAAGGATTTATATTCCTGTGAGTTAAGCCAATATAAATTCAACAACAGGATACCTGGAAAATCATCCATGACATCTAGCAGATAGAAATGATCCAAGAGAGAGCAGGTATGCTTGACGCGATAAGAGACTCTACAGTCAACTCCTGGAGACCACACTTTCTCTTTAAGCAGTTGCTTTGTCTTTACTACTCCTAAATGAGCATCATGAGCCTCGAGTACTCTGTTCTGAAATTTCTCAGGTATTACAAGGTGATCATCAGGTTATAGTAAGTTTGAGTCTGACACAGTGAGTGTCTAGCATTAGGGATGAGCGGACCCACAGAAGTTCAGGTTCGCCAAGTTCAGCAGAACTTGCCGGCAAATTTGGCATCATGTCCCTGGACTTGACCTGAGCCCGAATCCCGTTGACATCAATCAAATCAATGGGGACCCGAACTTGGGGGCCCAATAATAGCTGTAAAATAAGGGTAGTGGGAGAGGAAAATAATCCCACAAAATAAAAATAAAAATACATACACAAATAAATACATTCAAAATACATTAAAAGAAATAACATTTAAAGGGTGTCAGAGTGAAAATTGAGGGGTAACACCAGGTAGATTGGCTTGCACAAAATGAGGTAGGGAAAGTGCCCCAAATAATAAAATCAAATAAATACATAAATAAATTAATGAAAAAATTACAGACTGTGTTGCAGAACAGCCCCATCATCCCATAGCAGAGAGTTTCAGAACAACCCCCATCATCCCATAGCAGACTATGTTTCTGAAAAGCCCCAATCGACCCATAGTAGACAGAGCCCCCGATCATCTTTCCTAGCAGACTGTGCTGCAGAACAACCCCCATCATCCCATAGCAGACTGTGTTGCAGAGCAACCACCATCATCCCATAGCCGACTGTGACAGAGCCCAAATCATCTTCCATAGCAGACTGTGATCCCCATCATCCCGTAGAAGACAGGCTGTCCTCCCAGTTTGCGATCACCCCCCAGCATGAGCCATCACCGCCTACTACCCTTTCTGATTGTTTGGGGGCATGGTGTGGTAGGGGTAGGGGCAGTGAGATGGTCAGCCTGCTAGCTGATCTGATTGGTGGTGGGGAGGGCTAAAAGCTGATTGATGGGCTGGAGTTGTGAGTGTTTGGGGTGAGGAAATCAAGCTCACAAAATTCAGCAAGGATCCGAAGTTGCAGTTTAGGTTCGTCCATCTCTATCTAGCATTATAGAAAGCCTGCAAGTATGCCATTTGCTCAACTTCAGCATTGAAGAACTCCAGTCCTGAGATCAAACAGTTTGAGTTGAAGCTGGGAATCAGAATCCACCACTTGTTTTATTTACTCAATGGTCACCGCTAAGATGGTTGCTGACCTATCTTCCTTGGCAGAGTCTGGAGATGGGTGTCTGAAAAAAAGTCTGCTGGGTTGCCAACTCCTGCCTCATATCTCAAGCAAAAATGGTAGTTCTGTAGTCAGAGAAGCCAGTGTTCAGTGTGTAGAGGAGGCCTTGAAGTTGTTGAAGATTGGAATTAGTGGTTTGTGATCGCTTATCACTGTGAATTGATGACCACACAGCTAAAGAAGAAAATTAAGGCATCCCCACACCACGGCAAGAGCTTCTATCTTAGTCTGTGAATAACGTTGTTCTGTTTTCATTAAGGCCTTGGCATAGGAGACTGAAGAAATGTTGCCACTTTTGGAAACCTGAGTTTGCAGCCAGACCTATTGGACTTGAATCTAGAATGAGCTCTGTAGATTTTAGTGTATCAAAATAGGCCATGACCATGTTGCTTGCCAGGACTTTAGTGTGCCAAATGATTTTTGATGTCTACGAGTCAATGACCAAGGAGTATCTTTCTTAGTTAGGTGTTGCAGGGGTTCAAATTGGTGACCAAATCAGGTATAACCAATCCAAGTAAACTGCAAACTCAAATTCTGAGGCTGGCTGGCAGATTTTATAGCATCTGTTTTCTGCGTGTCATTTTATGCCCTCTCTGAAAAAATGTGGCCAAAAAACTTAATGAGTTTTGGTTAAACTCGCCTTTTGAAGGCTTAAGAGTTAAATTGGGAGCTTGCAGTCTATAAAACACTTGCTATAAGTGACTGTCATGTACTTCTTCAGAGGCGCCATATTAGCAAATCATCACTGACGTTCAGGACACCTGGTATTCCTAAAAGAACTTGTCTGATGATATTCTGAAATATTTCTGCAGCTAATGAAATGCCAAAGCTTCGCTTTTTGTACCTCCTTAGACCTACATGAGTGTGTGATGTCCTGTACCTGCAATCAGGGTGCAATTCAAGCTGGTGATAACTTGACATACTATTTGGCACCATTTAGATCTGTGAGAATGTAATGAATAGTAGATGTGATGTGCCTTGCACTTTGGATGGCCTGGCTAGCGTGAAGCATATCCACACATAATCTTATTTTCCCAGGCTGTTTTGGTTTAAGTGTGACCACTATTGGTGAGACCCAGGAAGTGGGGCCTTTGACATCCAGTGTCTCTAATTCTTGAAACTCTTGCTCCACGAGTTTGGGGACACAGAATTGGAAGCGTCTGTGAGGTTGTATTGATGGTTGAACTGTTTTACTTGAAAGTCTTTCAATTTACTAGGACCCTTGAAGAGGTGATTATATTTTGGGTAAGGGCATGAACAGGGGAATTGTCTATGCTGTGTATCATTTTCACAAGACACAGGGACACGGCTCTAGTGCAGCTGATAACTGTATCTGCAGGGCTCTCCACTACATAGAAGGTGTCAGTTATGGACTTCCTATTAGTTGCTAGCTCTGACTGAAATTTTCAACACAGGGGTGAGGCAGAGTTAGAGCCATTCTAAACAACTTGACTAATGACCTTGGCTGATGCCCCTGTATCAACACGTGCTTCTACAGGAAATATTTGCAAAGTAATTGGCTTTGCCACAGTTATGGCAGGTTATTCCCTTAGCTGGGCAGCTTTGCTAGTGGGAATAAGAACCTCCACAGTTAAAGTAGCTTGCGGGCTTGTGAGACATGTGCTCCTATCTCCTTAGCTGAGATGAAGTGCAGCCCTGTGTGATCTGCTTCTTGATTTCCTTATCTTTGTAAGCAAAGTCACAGCGTGTAGCAAGAAGTCTTCACCAATGATTACATTTACATTGTCTAAACTTGAAAACTTCAATTGCAGCATTTGTTTGTGGGGCAAAGTAATTGTTTAAGTTTATTTTGCAGAGTTCATAGTCCCCTGTCTCTCATGTGTTAGTCAAAGTTGAGTAAACATTATAAAGCTGCTTTCCAGCATAATGCAGCAACATTGCTTTCTTTCTGACATTATCAATAATATTCAAATCTAGCAGAAAGTTCTCAAAGCATTTTAGCCATTTCTTCCAGCTTGCCTTTATTTGCTCCTCCTCCCCACATCACTGTTGCAAGCAGAACATGTAAGCAAACATCACAATACGGAAATACTAGTAACATCATCACACACAGCAACATAATAATAATAATAATAATAATAATAGGCTGGATATCGGTATAAAAGTACATATGGAACACAAGTCAGAGGGCATGATAAATAGACATTTTTGGTGGCTTGTGAAACATGACTGGTTTAGGGTTGGAAGCTGTACCTGTGATTTGCACAAAGCACACTGAGTTTGGATTTTAAGGAGCACATGTTTTTTTTAAGAATGTTATTAGGGATGAGCGAACTGGTTCGGACGAACCGGAATTCGCTCCGAATTTCAGGGAAAATTCTATTCGGCGCGAACCCGAATTTTTTTTGGTTCGTGCCGATCGAATTTTCCCTGAAATAAAAAAAAAAAATGCCGGCATGGTGGGAGCGGGCAGGCCGGCTACGCTGTCAGCTGTCATCAGAGGACGCGTCATCAGAGGGTGCGTCATCAGAGGGCGCCTGAGAGCGGCGCCGGCCTCCACACTCCGACCATGCAGGTAAGTGTTTGCTTTTTAAACAAATGCCGGCATGGTGGGAGTGGGCAGGCCGGCTGTGCTGTCAGCGGGCCGGCTTCCGCCGCCCGCTGACAGCGTAGCCGGCCTGCCCGCTCCCACCATGCCGGCATTTTTTTTTTTCAGATGAGCGATTCGTGAAAGTTCGATTCGGGCGAACCCAAATTTCTTGGGGAAATTCGGCGAATCGCCCGAATCGAACTTTCAAGAAGTTCGCTCATCTCTAAATGTTATGTCTTAAACTGAGCAGTAAGAGAACAGGCATCCAATCAATAAAAGACAGGTCCACAGGGAAGATGAGTGCTAGATAAGGTACATGAATGAAGGGCTTTTGGCTGATAGACTACTAGAAACAGGAAACAATACAATCTCAATAGGGCTTAAGGTACCACTAACAATTAATGAGGAAAAGTAGAGGTACAAGTTGAGATAAAAAATGATCACCAAGACAATTACATTTTCAGTTTTACTGTTGTTGATGTCAAAATAATAAATTATCAAATAGGAAAGATAAAGCAGGAAACATATAGAATAACAGCAAGTAAATGTAGTAAGTAGCCATAATAAAGTTAACACTTCTCATTTTTCATTCTGTGGATTCTGTGCTAGAACATTGATCTCGGCAATCGCATCCATTTAATCATTTCAACTGCCAAGCTCTTTATTAGACTTTCCTCTCATTTTTTTAACATTTTTAAATTGAAAAGAATCTTAATGTATAAAACATGTTTTGTCAACGATTTTATAAAGAATTGTTACAGTTACAAAAATACTTAAGACTAAAATACTAAAGACTTAACAGTTATGACAGCTCATCATTAGAAGAAGTAAATCATGCAAATCTGTTAAAACAAATATACTAAAGTGGACCTTTCATCAGAATTGAAACTTTTTTTGCAATTTATATGACTATTTTTTATTGATTCTTTAGTATTCTTAGTATACAGTACGTCCTGCTCCAGATTAGATTACTTACACTTGGGCATTACTCCGCCAGATGGCTCTGGACTGCAGAGACACCGAAATTGGCTCCTCCCGGCCCCTCAAATACCCAGAGACCTCCCACAATCCCCAGATCTTCTCTGCAGTCTGGACTGCGAAGGACAAGAAGATGGCTCTCTTCTCGCAGGTGAGCGGGGTTATTAGCCTGCGGCCCTGTAGGACTATTCCCACCTGTTCCATTATTAATGTGCCTCCCAGCCTTGGCTGCGCTGGTCCGGGTGATGGTAGGCAGCACCCGCTGTCAGGTGCTTAGGAGCACTGCTCCACCGCAATCCCCCACCAAAGGGTAGGCAGTATAGGCATATGGTGAGCCTCTATGGGATGCCCCTCCTGTCCTATTGCCCCTTGCCCTTGTCTATTGGTGGGTCCTATGTTTAGTGGCCGCTGTCCTCACTCGCACTCCCTTGTAGCTCTCGGGGGGGGGGGGGTGTATGTGAATTTGCTTTGGTGCTTCACTGTATTTTGTGCTTATGGTTGGTGTCAGTCGCCGCGCTGACTTGGTTGCACTGGTTGCTTTTTTAAATTTGCCGCCGCCGCGCGCTTCCACTGTGTTCCGCGCTTGGCGGCAGTGTTACCTCAGGCGCTGGTGCGCCGTTATTGGCTGCTTGTCACGTGGGCGGCCCGCGGTTGGCGCGTTCCGCGTCACTGTCCCCGCGGCCCTCCCCTCGAGGTATACCCGGCGCCATTTTCTCTTGGATCCGGCTGCTGCATGACTGGCATCTACCTACCGCGGTCCGTGAGTGCCCTCGCGGGCGGCTTTATTTACCATTTGTCATTCACGTGTCACTTACAGTTCCCCTTTGTTTATGTCTTTCAGATGGGCCGACCCCTATTGGTTTCTCCCGACCCTACTCCCTCTATTTAGTTATTTAACTTGTGAGGCCTAGTGTGTAATTTACTCCCACTTCCCTAGCAGGCTATTGGGGCATCCCGGGTTGCTTTTATAGCGTGAATCCCTATCGGCCTATTCTGCTGCTATAATCACCATATGGAGGCGTCTCAGGATAATGGGCCTGATGCAGAGCCTCCTCTGAACTGCCCTTAAAACCCTCCGATTGTCCGGGGCTCCCGTTTGAATCGTGGCTCAAATGTGATGCAGAGCCTCCGTCGGAATGGCTCCCTAACTGATCCGTCAATTTCACTCGCTTTTTTGGCTCTCTCGGGTGCTCCCGGTCACGTTCACACGGGCGGCCCGTTTTTCCCTGATTTTTCCTGGCTTTTTGAACGTACCTGCTTGGTTTCCGTCGTATTTGATCTTCCATTTTGGTGGTTTGAGCAAGTATACTTACATCTCCATGGCTCTTCAGTTGCCAATCTGGCTACACGCAAGCGCACATCCTTCAAACTCCATTGGAATATACATATGGCAACCACTGCCAATTTGACACATATTTTTTGGGGAACCATAAATTTGGGTTCTTCCTTTTTCCTTGCCATTAATGCATACCTTAATCTCCTTTGTGTTCCTTTTTCCTTGCCATTAATGCATACCTTAATTCTTTCTGATTCTTTTGGATTTATTGTACCATATCTAAACTTTTTGTGTCATGGAAATGTGTGATGATGTTGTGTGATTGTACATTTGCAGGAAACACAACTTTCTTGTTTTTTTTTTTTTTTTATTTTATTCCAGCGTGTGAAATTGAATTTTTTTACACAAAGTTTTTTACAAATAATTGAATCTAAATGTTTTAACAAATAAACTATTTGCTTTTTAAGCCAAATTAAAATTCTTTAGGCCTCGGTGTCTTGTGCCTGTGATTTTCTTGTATCTGTGAATGAAAAACAACATTAGTTTAGCATTGTTTATTTGGTTTGGTTGTGCGTGGTTTTTTTGGGGCCCTTTTTAAACCGGACCTTCTGCGTTTTTTACTGAAAAGGCCAAACTCTTAACCAAAGATTCCGCAGCATCTCCAAATAATAGATAGTAATTTTTTAGTCAATGAATAATTATTCTGTCCACCACTGGGCTGCAACTCAGTTCAGGAATTTAGTATGCGGCCGCCGCCATCTTGACTCAGAAGCATCACACTTACTGAGGAGAGGAGAGTGGGATTAGGTACAGGGGGTGGGTTATAGCTGTGCTTTGCTCACACAGAGCAGACACCTCTTGAAAAGGTCAGCAATCCCAGAATGCAGAGCAGCACAGTTAGAAGGCACTTCCTGTTTGCAGGCTGCCTGATAAGATGGCGGCTTCCATAATCCGCCATCTTGGATGTTGAAAGCCTCATAACATGCACTAGGTGCAGGTAGGATGATTTTTAAGGTGGGCAAACTTTATGTACAGGGTGTGGGAAACATATAAGATAGACTTATTCTGAGTGAAGGTCCGCTTTAAGGGCTTTTTAGACAAAGTCTTTGGTTATTTTTTTTGGTTTGTACATTTTGTGGCCAATGGAATTGTTGGTTCATTTACTTTGGTCCCCAAAAACACCACTTACCATGTTTTAGGCGCATATTGCGTCAGGGGCGGAGGCTCCATTCTTGCTCCTTTGGTTGCTGCTGTGAATCTGTTTGCATGACAAAGACACTGATATTAGAGACTGTTGTTGTCTCATGTACACAAAAAGCATTAACAAGTTTGCTGGCCTAACTAAAGTCACTTTTTGAACCTCTTGCTGCCTCACATTGCCCTAGTTCTTTTATCTGCATGTAGCATAGTTTTGAGCTGCGTACATGTGTTAAACTAAGGTGGGCTTGTATGGAACGTGAAAAACGAAGTTGTTTCAGACTATTCTGGTGTTTTTTTTTTTTTTATTACAAGGAATGTGTGCGCGCACATAAACGCACGCGCGCATACTCACATCCATGATGATGTCGTCCTGCTCCAAGGTAAAGATTGCGGGCGCGCACCCGCTGTTGACCACGCCCACACGGAAAACATATTTAAAGCACAAGGCACTCAGCTCTGTGTTGGATACCATATCAATATGGCCAGACCTAAAGGGAGCAAAAAGAGCCAACCAAGGGCCGAGGCACATAGCAGCCGCACACATGCCTCATCCTCCACAAGACAGAAGAGCAGGCACCAGACACATGCCGAACATGCCCCCACTAAAACGGTGGATACTCCACACAAACAGGCACATTCCAAAAAACGCAGGACCAAGGGTACATTAACCCATTCACCACCACCTGCAAAAAAACCACGCACACACAAGGGTACCCCATCTAGTCAGACCATGCAGCATCCTCCACCTCCACACACCAAGCATACCCACAAATCCAAACACATAAGCAAGGGTAAGCGCATTGCAAAAACCACCACCCCACCCAGGTCACCCACCCCTCCACCTCCACCCTCTGGTTCCCCCAATTCCAGTACCTCTGATTCCACATGCAGCTCCACATCTGATAGCTCAACAGGAACCCAGACATTAAGCCAGAGAAGCACACACACAACATCCCCCTCCCCCATAAGCCAAAGAAGCACACACGACTCCCCAGATACCCAACCATCAGTTTCCTCAGAGGCAGGGGAGACCACACACCCATGTGGCAGACAACTACGACGTGGCTCACTAACTCCCCGATTTTGCGATGCTCAAAGCATGGCGGTGGCAAATGCAGTTTGCGAACATTATGATGCCCTATTTGGCCGCACCTCCAAAACAACCACAAAGCAGGCTAAGATGGAAATCTGGACTAATATTTGCAGGCAGGTCAATAGTGTGGGATCAGTCCGGAGAGATATTCAGCAAATAAAAAGGAAATTTGGGGACCTGAAATACTACAGCAAAAAAAAAATGGACATGCGCCGTCAGCAGAGGTAATGGACAATTTTTAGTCACATTGTTAAAAGGATGTAACACTTATTAGGTGTAATTTAATCTTCCCCAGCCAACAGACAGGGGGTGGAGCAGAAGTAAAGGAAAAAGTAAAATGCATTTTTTGTTACATTGTTAAAAGGATGTAACACTTATTAGGTGTGATTTAATCTTCCCCAGCCAACAGACAGGGGGTGGAGCAGAAGTAAAGGAAAAAGTAAAACGCATTTTTTTGTTACATTGTTAAAAGGATGTAACACTTATTAGGTGTGATTTAATCTTCCCCAGCCAACAGACAGGGGGTGGCTTACCCACTAAAATTATCCTTACGCCCGCCGAGGAACATGTATATACATTCATACACCCGGCCAGCATCCAGGGACTGGCAGAGGCACAAGACACAGACCGGAATGTAAGGTCCCAAGGTGAGTCTGATTTTGCCATGACCTAGTACCAAAAGTTCAAGAAGGCAGTGTTATGCTACACAACACACTGTACTTGGCCATTTACCTAATCTAAACCTATCTAAATACTAAGGACCAAGTCAACAGGACACACCAGGCCCCCAAACCCCTGCGTTAGCACCGAGGCCAAGGGCACACCAGGCTTCTACACCACAAACCCAAATTGTGGATTGCGATGAGGTAAGTCAATGGGCCTTGATGTGTTCTTTTAACATTGATATTTGCGAGCTTGTGTGGACAGAAATAAACTAAAAGGATGCTATATTTCTTAACAGACCACAGGAAGCCCACCCATCATCGACCATATACGAGATTTGGAGGAGGACACCCAACATATGTCACTAACCACTACTGCACCAGTGGCAGCAACGCAGGCAACCCCGGCACAGCCACCACATCCACAACCACCTTCGGAACCAGAACCAACCACCCGTCCCACTGCTCCTACCCATTCTAGACGCCATATTTCCCAAAGAAGGCAACTTCAAATTTTGGAGGAAACATGGAGGCAGGAAAATATTGCCTTTGCTGTGACAACACAGCAATTCAATGAAACTGTGTGCACCCAACTCACAAACCTCAACGCCCAAGTAGAGGTATTAAACAGCAATATCTCTGCCCTAACCAGCCATATGGCTGAGATTAATCAAAGCCTGGCCCACATTGCAGCCCATTTGCAGGCACAACATCATTCCTCGTCACCATGCAACCCAACATACCACTAATTTGTGGGGAATACATTTTCTCTGCCCACGTGTAATTTTTCTTTTGGGCCCAAAAAAACAAATGACAAAACAAAATTTGTTTGAAAAAAAAAAAAAAAAAAAAATACAACAAAATTGTGGTCTCTGAAAAAACACTAAACACTAGTTGTGCACGTATGGTTTGCGCGGTGCCACTTTGGGTGCAAGAAAAAGGAGGGGTGGGGAGGGCTGAAACTAAAGGTGGTGGAGTAGCCCACAAGCCAGGATTAGGTTTAGGACCGTTGCAGGCGTCTATTGTAGTGCCCCCCCCAGTCACATCAAGACAACGGAACCTCATCTTCAAGAGAACAAAGCCTGGCTCCAACACAGAGCGAGTCCTCCTGGGGGCAGTATTGTAGCGCTCCTCTGCCTGTGAAGATCGGTGCAGGATGGGGGTCTTCATCCAGGGGACCAAAGGATAGGCAGAGTCTCCTGCCCTAAAACCAAAAAACAAAAAAAAATAAAAAAAGGTGTGCATTGCAACAATAGAAAAGAGGGACAAATAGGTGAGCGGGGTAGGGTGGGAGGAAAGGACATTTGTAATGAGACTACATGCACATCCAACCTGTACTCTGATTACAAAATTCTGGGGAATACTACTTACATAAGAGGGCAAGAACATGACGCAATAGGGTACAATCACTTAACCCATTTAATTTGTAGATCAATAATTGGGCTCCAAATATACTACGCCAAAAGTTACCAAATAGTGTGTTACAGGAACAAACACAGTCAGAGAGGGTGGGCAACCAATACAAGTTTCAGACACATACCCAGTAGCCAGCCACCAAATAGATCGGCAGATTTGAATCGCTCAGGTAGGCAGGAATTCCTAGGCAGGGAAAGCCAGAAAAACGACTCCCAAAAACCAAATCAGGGCCAGCCAGTGCCTGCACATTTATCCTATGTCCCATCTTCAAATGCCTGCACACAAACAATAAAATAAAAATGAGGGAGACCCTGTAAAAAGGATACCCCAAAAAAAACAATAAAAAATATCAAATACTCATGCCATCGATGTCCAAAGGCGTGCGGTGCAGCCTGGTTTCTGCCATACTCAGCAGGACAAGACCGCGGAGCTGGCGCCGCTGATGTGCTCCAACAGAGGACTGCATATTATTGCCCGAGTGCAAATACGGCTGCTCTGACTTGCCGTAAGTGAAGGCTCGGCGGCCCCGTTTTATTAGGGTGATTTCAATAGGAAATCAAGGCTCTGCATCACTGAAAAAAACGGACCAATGAACGAGGCGTACGTTTTCCCGGGAAACAGCCTCGTGCGAGCCGACAATCGGAAAGCCGGCTGAGCGCACACCTGAGCGCATAAACGCACACTAAAATCAACGTAGCACCCTTTCCTGACCCGATCAAAGGCCAAAACCAACGGGAAAACGCACGGGGGAGCTGAACGGGGAGGCTCTGCATCAAGCCATATGTGCTCGGGTTCCTTCGGGACAAGCCCGGCTGTGTGTAGCTTGTGGGGTGTCCCCTACTAGTGCTGACAATGTGCTGGTCTGTGTACCTTGTGCCCAGCATGTGCTTGCGCTGCAGCCTGGTTTACCAGTAGCTGGGCCTGCGCCTCGTATGGCCTCACCTACTCCCCCAAGCTTAAATCTCACTCCTACTGAGTTGCATACAAGTGGGCATTCTCAGCCTGATGTGTCTACTAGACTGGCTAGTGTTGAGAAGTTGCTTGCTAATACCTTGGCACGTAAGGCCTCTGCAAAAAAGCAGCAAAAAACGCCTGATGTTACTCTTTTCTCTATGGAAGCTGATGAGTTTTTGGAACTGTCTGGCTATACCCCTTTGGAAGAAGGGGAGTTATTCTCTGACTCAGAGTCATCTGGTGAGAGGCCCAGGGGTCATGACGGTTCTGGCTCTGACCCCTGGGCCCCAGATGATACTGATAGGCTGTTGGCTCAGATTTTTGAGGTTCTGTCTATCTCTCCCCAAGTTGCGGCTCCCAGGCAACAGGGAGAATTGTTTCATACTGCTAAGCCATGTTTGGAATTTCCTGAGCAAGCCCATTTTAATAATCTTGTGCTCAGGGAATAGGAGCGCCCCAGCAGGCTTCCCGGTGTACCTAAGGGTTGGGATAAGAGGTATCCCTTTCGTGCTGATGTGGTGAAGCGTTGGTCATCCCCTCCTGAAGTGGATGCCCCGGTCCTAGGGTTATCTAACACCTCTGTCATGCACTCCCCTGACTGACTACGCTGCGGGATGCTGAGGACCGGCGCATTGATCAGCTGGCGTCCCATGCCTTTGCATGTGTGGGGACAACGCTGCGCCTGGTCTGTGCCTCTGCCATTACGGCTGTGGCTATTAGGACCCTGCTCAGAAGTATCCTTGATGGTGCCCCTGATGATGTGTCTAGGGAGGAGTTTTTGTGACTTATGTCCTCTCTGCCTTGGATGATACCATTAGAATGTGTGGCAGAACCTCTGCCCTTGTGGTGGCTATACGCCGCTCGGTTTGGCTGTGCCAGTGGGCTGCTGACAACGCTGCCAAGAAAGCCCTCACTGGTTTTCCCTTCAAAGGACTATGCCTGTTTGGGGACCGCCTGGACCAGTTTGCTAAGGGAGGCAGGTTACCCCAGCACAGGCAGCAGTCTCGGCCCTTTCGGGGTCAGGGTTCCTTTTCCTCCCCTCACCATGGTGCCAGACAGGGGAGGGGGGTTTCCCTTACTGAGGAGACTTCTGGGGTAGGGGCAGAGGACGTGGACGCCCTGGCTCCTCCTGGGGCTCCAAGCTTAAGTCTTCTCCCAAGCCCCCTCAGGCATGAAGGGGTGCCCTCACCCCTCCAGGTGGGGGGACGGCTTCCGCACTTTGCTCACGTCTGGAAGCTTCATGTCTGGATTCAGGAGGTAGTGTCCTCCGGTTACAAGATAGAGTTTTCTGCCTGGCCCCCCCAAGATTCATCAGATCCCGGATTTCTCAGGACCCCATGTCAGCTCAGGCTCTAGTGCTGGCGGTGCAAAGCCTTCTGGAGCTGGGGGTCATCTGCCAGGTCCCTTTACGAGAAAGGGGCAAGGGCTTCTAATCCAACCTCTTCACCATGCCCAAAAGAGATGGGTTAGTCAGGCCCATCCTGGACCTGACAACGAATTTGTCAGGTGCAGGCGCTTTAACATGGAAACTCTGCGCTCTGCCATCAGTTCGCTGCGTCCAGGGGACTTCATGACGTCTGTAGACATCAAAGATACTTATCTTCAAATTCCTGTGTTTCCAGGTCATCAAAGGTTCCTCAAGTTCGCTCTGGAGGGTCAGCACTACCAATTTGTGGCATTGCCCTTTGGTTTCACTTCAGCTCCCAGAGTGTTCACCAAGGTGATGGCAGGAGTGATGTCTCTGCTCAGGTCTCAGGTCATCTGCGTGCTGCCCTACCTGGACGACATTCTCATCACTTCCCAGTCCCTACATCAGGCAGAATTGGATACTCAGCTGGCAGTGTCCACTCTGGAGTAATTTGGCTGGGTGATCAACCATCCCAAGTCTTCTCTGTCTCCCTCCTTGGTGACTCCCTTCCTGGGAAGTAATCTGGATACAGTTCAGGCAAGGATTTTTCTTCTTCAGCAGAAGGTGGACAGTCTGATTGCGCAGGTTCAGTTCCTGCTATCTTGTCCTCATCCCTCCCTCAGGCAGGGAATGCAGCTGGTGGGCCTGATGGTGGCGTGCTTCGAGGCGGTCCCTTATGCTCAGTTCCACTTGAGGCCTCTGCAACTCCACCTCTTGTCAGTATGGGACAAGGATCCTGCATCCCTGGACCAGGTCCTTGTGCTTTCCCCCCTAGTCAGGTGGTCCCTCTCGTGGAGGCTAGACTCCAGGAACCTGTTGGGGGGCAGATCTTTTCCGGCCCCCTCCTGGGAGACGGTCACCACGGATGCCAGTCTGACAGGTTGGGGGGGTTTCTGGAAGTCCCTGCAGTTCCAGGGGCAGTGGGGCCTTCAGGAGGCCCACACACCTATCAACATTCTGGAACTGCGGGCGATCAGGTTGGTTCTTACTCAGTTGACTCATCACCTTCAGGGCCTGCCAGTTCAGGTACGCTCGGACAACCAGATGGCAGTTGCCTACATCAATCATCAGGGAGGGACCCGGAGCAAGAGGGCCCTCCAGGAAGTGTCTCTGATCCTGGCCTGGGCAGAGGCCAATGTTCCCTGCATATCAGCTGTGTACATCCCGGGGGTGGAGAATCTGCAGGCAGACTCTCTGAGCAGGGGGACCTCTCGCCTGGGAGAATGGTCTCTCTGCAACAGGGTGTTTCAATCTCTGTGTCACCATTGGGGCCAACCAGATGTGGATTTGTTTGCATCCCGTCACAATCACAAGCTCCTGGCCTTTGTCTCCCTGTCCCAGGATCCTCTGGCCTTGGCCACGGATGCTCTAGCAATGTCATGGCAGGACTTTCAGCTCCTCTATGTCTTTCCTCCATTCCCCCTGTTGGACAGGGTTCTTCGCAAGTAATACTGGTGGCCCCCAGGTGGCCAAGAAGAGTGTGGTTCGCAGATGTGGTGCAGCTGGCAGTAGATCAGTACACTCTGCCCAGGGTGCCAGACCTGCTCGCTCAGGGTCGCTTACGCCATCCCAATTTACAAACTCTGGCTTTGATGGCTGCTGAAACCTCCATCTTGATGGAGAAGGGGCTGTCTGCCTCTGTTTTTGATACCATGATAAAGGCTAGGAAGAAGTCTTCTTCTTCCATTTATTATAGGGTTTGGCATGCCTACATTGACTGGTGTGAGTCTAAGTCTCTTCCCTGTTGTGTGTTCTCTATTCCCAGGATCCTGGAGTTCCTGCAGCATGGGTTGGAGATGGAGCTCCAACTCAGTACTCTGAAGGGTCATGTTTCTGCCCTGGCTGTTTTCGTCCAGAAGTCCTTTGCCCAGCATTCTCTGATCAGGACTTTTTTCCAGGGGGTTACTCATGTGCGTCCCCCATGTAAGCCCATGTTGCCTGTTTGGGATTTGAACTTGGTCTTGTCTGCCTTGCAGGGTGCTCCCTTTGAACCTGTGCAGGAGGCTGCCCTGGCCATTCTTACTCTCAAGGTTGTCTTTTTGGTGGCTATCACCTCTGTTAGGCGTGTTTCTGAGCTGGCGGCGCTGTCCATCCAGCCCCCCTACTTTGAGAGACACCAGGACAAGGTGGTGTTTTGCTTCAAGACAGATTTTCTGGTAGTGTCTGCCTTTCATTTGAATCAGGATATTGTTCGTCCTTCCTTGTGCTCTAATCCTAGTAATGCTAAGGAGAGGGTCTTGCATTCTTTGGATGTGGTTAGGTGTCTGAAGTACTATCTGGTGGCTACTGCACCTTTCAGAAGAACTGATGCTCTTTTTGTGGTCCCTTCTGGTCCTAGGAAGGGTTTGGCACCTACCAAGTCTACTATCAGCAAGTGGATCCGTCAGGCTGTGATTCAGGCCTATTCTGCTAAGGGGAAGAATCCTCCCTTCCGTATTACTGCTCATTCTACTCGTGCTATTGGTGCCTCTTGGGCTTTTCAGCACCAGGCTACTGTTGAACAAGTTTGCAAGGCCGCCACTTGGTCTTCTGTTCATACCTTTTCCAAGTTTTACAAGGTTGATGTTAGGGCCTCAGCTGATGCTGCTTTTGGCCGTAAGGTTCTGCAGGTGGCAGTGGTATGACCTGTCTGCTGTTACCTTTGGGGATCCCACCCTACTTTGTGGACACTGCTATTGGATGTCCCAAGTGTAAGTAATCTAATCTGGAGCAGGACGTACTGTATAGTAAGAATAATACAATTCTGTGATTACTCACCTGTAGAATTGGTATTATGAGTATACAGTACGTCCTGCTCCATCCCACCCTTGGTTTTGCATTATCCTGGATCCCCTGTATGGTGATTGTTATCATTGTTATAGTTACCAGTTTGGCTCTGTTTAACTCTCCCGGCTTCTCGTTAACTGATTTTCAATGCTGGGGATTTTGTGGGAGGTCCCTGGTATTTGAGGGGCCGGGAGGAGCCAATTTCGATGTCCCTGCAGTCCAGCGCCATCTGGCGGAGTAATACCCAAGTGTAAGTAATCTAATCTGGAGCAGGACGTACTGTATACTCATAATACCAATTCTACAGGTGAGTAATCACAGAATTGTATTTTCTTGCCTTTAGTTTGTATGTAGGAAATAGGCTGTTTTTCACCAACACCGTATCTAAGTGAATACACACATAAAGGAACTGTTTCAGCACTGCCGATAACATCTACTTTTTTCACCTGCTGCGGAATCCACCTCTTCTATTCAGCACCAGTTGTAGAACATGCACAAATTATTTTTGGGGAATAAAACTGCCATTCTCTTTTTAATGTCTACCTAGGGGGTTGGTTCAGCACCAGGTGTAAATAGGAACACTTTCACAAATGGTGCTGGAGCAATGTCAAATGTAAAAATTACAAGCCTTTGTCATTTTGAAACCATCACTGGTGGTACTCAAGATCCCATCAGGTGGTACATAGTGATGCTGCAAACTGATCTGTACCCCAACCCTAAACTGTTATTTTTCTTCCTCTTCTATTCTGTTGGTGGGAACTGCAAGAAAAAAACTAAGCTGCTCCCGGGCCTATATAGGGCAGGCTGTGGCAGGATCTCCTTAGTTCTTTTCTTGCAGTCAATAGGTTCTGCTTGAGAGATCCTGTGGACAAAAGCTTATACTAGCTTGTTCATTATGCATTACCCATGGTGGGGTCAGCCATGCGGCCAGCTTGCTGCACATCCATAGCGGCCATGGTGGGCAAGGCCCTGGATAAAGCATCAGAGGAGGCATCTGCGGAATAGTGCTTCGTTATCTTCTGTGCTCCAACTGAACTCTTTGGCAGGTACGTGGTGCTGGCAATAGATGACATGGTGCTTCTGGTTGCTAGGGATCTGGCCCTTTTGGTCACCTGGCTGGAGCAGTGGTTGGTTGATGCTGCCTCCGTGAAGATTCTTACTGCCCTTCCCTTGGGGGTCACCTTTTTGGCAAAGCTCTGGTTGACCTTGTCAGGAGGGCCATAGGGGGATGTTGTCTGCATATCTCAATTTTCTCTGGTCACCAGCAGTATCTGCGATTTGCAGTGGGCACCCATCCAATCTTCAATTTGTGGCACTACCGTTCGGTATTTTCACAGCCCTGTGAAGGACTTTGCGGTGCTAATGGTGCTCCAGCGGCATCAGGGGGTGCGCATCATCCCTTACCTCGACGACTTGTTCCTCAAAGTGCCATCACTGCCAGAGGCACTGCAGGACGTCAAGATGGTACTGCCCACACTAGAGCTCTTCTTGGGGATTATCAACTACCCCAAATCCAGGGTGGTCCTCTCCAGGGTGGCAACTTACCTGGGAATGAAATTGGATACTAGCCTGGCTTGGGTCCTCCTTTCGGTTCAGAAGTGCATGGCCCTGCAGGAGGGGGCGTGACCTCTGTTGATGGACGACTATTACACAATCCAACGAGGCATGCGTCTCCTGGGCCTACTGGTAGCCACCATCAAGGCAGTTCCATATGCCCAGTTTCACGCCAGGCCGCTACAACTGCTGCTCCTGTCGCTAGGACCAGCGGGAGGGTCACCTGAACCTGCAAAGCTGGTTGTATTATTGTTATGCTTCCAACCTTTGCCTCCTACTCTGCTTCATTCTGTCCTGCCTCCTTATCCAGTCATGGGAGCCAGAAGTAGACAGATGAGTGGTTGCTGATGCTGAACCTGAAGCTCAGCAAGGTGGTGTGTGACAACGGTGCTAAACCTAGAAGTTTAGAAGAGAAGAGTTTCAGCTCCAAAATGCCCGGTGAGTAAAATGCAGACCAACAGCACTTGACCACCAATGAGTGGGCCTCCATAAGAGACATTTGTGCCTTGCTGCTGTGCTTATAATACACCACCAACATGGTCAGTACAGATAATGCAATTGTCAGCGCTAATATCCCCATCCTTTGCCTGCTAGAAAAAAACACTTCAGGACATGACCAATAATGTAATATTCAAAAACAAAATATATAGAAACTATATAAGCATACCACGCTAACAAACAAATTAGTGAAGATAGAACACAGAATAAAAATTAATACAAAAATATAGTGATCTTAAATCCAGCTCCACGTGTTAAACTTAAATCTCACCCTTAAGTCAAACAACAAAATTACAACAAAAACACAGAGCTATTAATAACTTATTTAGAGTCCTCTTTAAAGTCCTCCAACTTATAATTCAAAATCCACCGCAAGTGTCAGCAATCCAATTGTGCAGATCCACCACCGATTTGGTACCCTTACCAGAGATGATTAAGTCAGCAGCAATATCATCAATTGCGCAGACACTTCCTCGCTCAGCGCGACTTTCACTAGGTGACCTAGTGAAAGTAAAAGTCGCGCTGAGCGACGAAACGCGTTGGGAGCCGGCGGTTTACAACATTGGAATTCAGCAGCGTGGGTTGGCTTGGTACATTACTGTGACATGCGTATTTTAACCCTTTGTTTGTGAGTATTTTATTGGCCTTATTAAAAGGAATTTTTAGCTTTGCAATATTGCACTATGGCTCTTCTATTTCCTTATGCATGAGTTTACTTTGGAAATCGGGCTGGTCGCATAAATCTACATTGAGGAGACGTAGCCTAGCGTGTGGATTTGATTGGAGGAAGTGTCTGCGCAATTGATGATATTGCTGGTGACTTAATCATCTCTGGTAAGGGTACCAAATCGGTGGTGGATCTGCACAATTGGATTGCTGACACTTGCGGTGGATTTTGAATTATAAGTTGGAGGACTTTAAAGAGGACTCTAAATAAGTTATTTATAGCTCTGTGTTTTTGTTGTAATAATGTAATATTGCCACAGGAGGAAACAGAGGAGGAAGAGGAAGGCACATTTCCACAGGTGTCAGGCCAGTCCACATGTGGCTTACAAGGTGGATTGCTGGACCAACAGTGGCCAGCCAAGGGACAGTTTGGCAGGCTTCAGAGGAGGAATTTTCCTCACAGCAGGGTGGCACCCAGTGCAGATCATGAGCTTTACTGGAGCATGGCTGAGGATATGCGGAGGAGGTGACACATCCTACTGAGGACAGCTTCTCTTTGACATACTGTATGTTGGAAAGGGCGTGTGAGCAGCAGCTGCAGGCAATAGTGGCAAAAGCTTGCCCTCTAAGATAAATCCCACAGGACTGGGCTGTGCCAGCACCTGAGCGACCGGTTGAAATAGTGCCTACCTCCATCCCTTCCACCTACCTGGCAGAAAACATACAAACTGGTGGAAGGTATAGAATATTTTTCATGCATAATGAAACATCAACAGGATAAGGGTGATCACATGCAGGTAGCACATGCAGGTGTTTCAGCAAATATGATGAAGAAAAGGACCTCTCATAAGAAACATCGCAATACAATGGGACCAAGCAAACTATTTTCTCAGCCTAGGAGAAACATTGTTGGCTGCAGGATACAACATAGTTATAAAGAAAGTAGTGGCCCAGGAACAGAATGGAAAGGAACTGTTTTATATATAAAACCTAATCATCACTCCCTCTGAACCACCCATGAACTCCACAAGGATGAAAGGGTGTCTGCTCTTAGAGTACTTTCAAAAAGAGATGCTTCATCCAGGATAAGCGATGCCCATTTGGCTGACACAATGATTGGTGAATCTGTGGAAAATATGTTTGAAACGGAAGATGGTTCCAAAGATGACTGACGAGGGATGGTTTTAGCAAGAGCACCAAACATGAACACGTGGTTTTATATAACATTTGAAAAAGACCCTGTTCTATACATATATCAGCTTTTTGACTAAAAAAGAAGCAGATGATCGCATCATGTGCGACTCTAATGATTCTCCTCCAGCGGAAAGAGAGCCAGGAGAGGTTGTGGACAGCCTAGTTGGGAGGCAATTGGAATATGCCAGAAGAAGAAGAAAACTCAAAAAGGACTGGCATGGTAATTCACCAAATGGAAGCCAAGCTTTTAGTGGACTTCATCAAGTTTTGGGATGATTTCTAGATTTATGTCTATGATTTGGTGAAGCCCTCATAAGTGATGTTCTTCAACTTTGCCAAGGTGAAGCTACCATGAGCTACCAAGTGTAATATTTAACAACATTTAACCAACATTCAGATTAAATTCTTGTATTCCTGAGAATTCTTGCATTTAATTAAGTAAAGAGAATATGGGAAGGAATTTTTGGATTACATCACATTCATTCTTCCTTACAGAGGAATAAACAACTTCTGGCTTAGGGCAATAAGGAAAGAATCTGAAAATAAAATGAAAATGGGTGTTGTAAAAGAGCATACAAATGGAAGACTTCATGCACGCCTCTGTATCATGCCAGGTGTGCTCACAAGTAATGGTTGATCAAAGCCCAAGAGGGTGTAATGCAAAATGTGCCAACAATTGCATAGTGTATCAAAGCCAAAAAGGGTCTAATGCCAGGTGTGCCAAAATGAAATAGTTTATCAAAGGCCAAGAGGGTGTAATGCCAGATGTGCCCACAATTAAATAGTTCATCAAAGCTCAAAATAGTATAATGCAATGTGTGCCCAAAATTGTATTGTTTATCAAAGCACAAAAGAGCATAATGCAATGTGTGCCCACAATGCAATTATTTATCAAAGGCCAAGAGGAAGTAATGCCAGATGTGGCAAAATTAGATTAAACAGTACTGACACACAAGTGGCCTGACCAAGTGGATACTCCACTACCAATTGGTATTACAGAGTAGGGACCCCCAAGTTGCCTGAACAATTGGTATTACAGAGCACTGTAGTATACTGCTATGGTGTGCGGTGTCTCCAATCAGGTCTTTTTCTCAGCGTCTCTCTCAAGTAATCCTCCTCCACAGTGGTTCACTCCTCTATTCAGAGTTACAATGAGGATGTTAAAGATAGCCATTCAGATCAACTTCACTGAACCTCTTTATTTTGAATCAAAGAAACTGCACATAAAAAATGTGCAGGGCTAGCAGAGTACTGACACTGCTGTGCAATCAGAGTACTGACACTGCTGCAGTAGTGTCAATCAAAGTACTGACATTGAGATGCTATCACAGACTACTGACACTGCTTAAGGACTATCAGAGTACTGACACTGACATGCTATTACAGAGCACTGTCACTGCTGCAGTGCCATCAGAGTTCAGACACTGACATGCTATTACAGAGTACTGACACTGCTGCAGTGCTATCAGAGTTCAGACACTGACATGCTATTACAGAGTACTGACACTGCTGCAGTGCTATCAGAGTTCGGACACTGACATGCTATTACAGAGTACTGACACTGCTGCAGTACTATCAGAGTATTGACACTGAGACGCTGACACCCTATCTATCTTGCCCTCACTCCAGCAGCTTTTCCTGATTAAATGTCCTGAAAAGGACTATAGTGTGCTTTAAAGTGGACCAAAACCCAGGATTTTGACTATCCTGGGTTTTGGTCCTTTCCCCGGGGGCACCCTAATCGAAGCAACGGCTCTGACGGCTGCGTCCTCCACTTCCCTCTAGTCTATTTGTCAATGGCTGGCGCAGGCACGCTCCCTGTTAAAGGAAGGCGTAGGATGCGGCCATCAGAGCCGCTGCTGTGGGACCGGGATAAGGTGAGTTGCTGCGGCAATTTGGTGGGGTTTCATACATCGGGGCACCCCCGATCGGGGTCCCCCCCGGGGAAAGGATAAAAACTTAGGATAGTCAAAAAACTTCACTGAAGTTTTCAGACATTACAGGGTGAACTACAATGACCAGCAGGTTCCATCACACGCTGTAGTTCAGAATGCCCTAAACCGTCCCTACTCTAGGAGCAATGCTCTCTCTGCAACAGCCAGATCAATAATGGTGGATAGACAGTGCATCACGTGACTATCTCCTGTAATAGCGCCTCCTGATTGACCCAGCTATCCTGACCTCTTTAGCTGCGACCATGTGACCCTGTCTCTCTGATTCTCCTTGGCTGGCTGTGACCTGTGGGGTGGCGCCAGTGAAATACCGGCAGGTTTGTCTTTTCTGTTCTGCTGCGAACCACATGAAGTTCGGGTTCACGGAGAACCAAACTTTACCTGAAATTCGGGTCAAAACTGGATTTTATTAGTTCAGTTCGCTCATCTCTAGATATACATGTCTTTTTTTCTCAACCAGAGCAACTATATAGCCTACCACCCTCTTCACATTAATGAAGGAAATGCGAAGGGTGAACCGAGAACTTGGGAAATAACAAGAGATTATTTTTGTAAGATGTTGCACTGGAACAATGGGAAGACATGAACATTTCTCTATTAATAGCACAAAACAACACTTAAAAAAACAGAAATAAATCTCAAAGGAGCTCTAAATTATAGTACATTGATATAAACCGAAGACTCAACATTACCTTCCAGCTCCCCCTCTACTGTTATTTAAATGAATGTAAAAAAATCTTTGACTTATAGCAAAACAGGCAGTGGGTTCTAGTCATGACACACAACTACATACAATCCAAAAGATTTTTATCTTAATTAAATCATGAACTCATCTCCAAAGTATTTTATTCTTGACTGTAAAAGGAGTGAGAAAATTGGACAGATCCTTCTAAATAAAATCCTGTGTCCCACCATGATCTTCATTGTCTTTTGTACATTTACATAAACAACTTAAACAGTCGACTTTCAAGAAAAACTGATGAGCGAAAGATAAAGCTCTAATCTAATTGTCTGCATTACGTACAGATGGAAGTGTATCTATTTTAATATTTCAACTATTTAAGATTTTAATACATTATAGACTTACATTTAGAATATGTAGAGAAGGTATAATGAAATAAAGGGGTTTATTTAAGAAACGCCACATAGCTGCACATAGCGACGCATAGCGGCAGATGAGGGTCACCAGCAAGTCTTATATATTATGCAAAAAAATGTTTAGCGCCTCTCCTAGTGCCATGTAGCGCTCCATGCATCAAGAGCGCCAGGTGCTTTGCTAGCAACGGCGCTGTGTTCCCTACAGTGCCACATCAGACACTCAGTGTTATTCTCCCATAGACTTCAATTAGCCATTCCAGTCCCGTATTTTTTTGGTGACTTCTGGTTAGCGTATTTACATTTTTTTTTTTGCTCAGTCAAGTGACATTGCTTCCCTGGCCTGTTCAGAATGTTTTTTGCGTTCATTATTATACTTAAGTTACCACTACTAACTTGCGTTTTCATTCCTGCCAATCATGTGTCATGTCATTTGTATGTTCCCAATGGTCACTGTGCAGCCATCACCAGTTAAAGCCCTTTGTATTGCACATGGGGCAGTATGCCTGAGTATTGTGGTTTCACAGTGCCCGAGCTGGAGCTGTTCTTTTACATATTAAATACAAATAATTTTTGACCCTTCCCACCGGTGCTATTTGTCGCTAGCTCAGTTGGAAAAACAAACTAGACACAGGGCCACGGGTAGCCTACATTGCAAAACACTAACAGGGTTTTCTGCCTGTGGCCGGCATTGCAGCTGAGGCGCTAATAGCGTCTCTCCGCAGATGCTCAAGTGGCACTACCAGGCTCTAGTGATAAATTGGCCTCCTCATCTTTCGATAATACAACACAACCCAGAAAACTAAACATTACCAAAGAACACCAATAACAATTCCTGGTACTCATTCACAATGCAAATTACTCATACACTTGTAACATCTAAACACTTTATTGTGATTTTTGCTCACATAAAAAGTTGCTGTTCAGTGTCAAGTTAAAGTTAAGTTTCACTGGAGCTTTGCTAATTTGATTCAGAAGGCTATTTTAAAATAAAACACTTTAATGCCAGTGCATAATTTTTCGATCATGGCTGATGCCTTCCTTAGCCAACTAATATACTGTAGTATAAAGAGTAGAATCCCTACTTTAGCTATATTATTTACTTCTATATTTTCCTCTGTAACAAAACTTATTTTAGAGTAAAAATGTAATACTTTTAAGACATCTGTGTAGAATCCAGGAGGTCCCCTTTTAAAAAAATGGGTGTAATTTAAAAAACGTGGCAAGGGAGGCTTGGAAATGGGAGAGGAATGTCTCTCTTATATTGTTATATACCTGTGCACTAGCTTGTATGTTCACAAAAAATAAATAAATAAAAGTCTCCTGTATGAGATTAGATGTTATGATAGGGTGGAGCTTTAGGTAAGGGTCAGTATTTTTCAGATGGGGTGAGGGTTTTTGTTTACAAATTTGGGAATACCAACACCCTATGGGATATCCATGAAAATGTAAAATTCAGGTCAATTTTTACTTGAATCATTAATAAGATAATGCAATTGTAGATACACAATTGTAGGTACAACACAATTTGAAAATATTAATAAAATATTATCTAGACAATGCAACAGATGTTTTATTAGGTCTTAAAAGATGCCTCCAAAACATGTCCATACTGTTCTAAAATAAAATAAACAACCAGATGCATCAGTAAACCTGTTTTTATGTCTTATTTTCCGGAAAGGCTAATCAGCAAGTTCTCTAGGCACCCACCTGTATTAACAGGTCTACAGGCAACTAGAGCAGAAGTTGTCTGTAAATTACCACCCGCGTTGTATCTTTGGGATTTACAGCCTCAGTAATCCTCTTAATGGCGTGATTCCTGGATACATATAGATTTAAAGGCTTCTTTTACTGCAAAGAGGACGTCCGTGTCTATAAATGGTGAACATGTATTTGCCTTGTGGTCTATCTTACTGGAAAGGATGCTTTCATGTCAGTACACAGCATCAGCAAGACAGCAACCTCTGAAAATAACACCAAGTGCCTCTCTACATTGATGACAAAAAGACTCTTACGGGATCATTAAAAAAGTGTATTGTTGACCAGTCTTAACAGTAAATACAGTACAATAAAAACATAAAAGTAGCAGTTGACATGCCTTAACAGCACACTAGAACCTAGTCTGAACAAACACAAGTAATATCTATAATAGATGTAATATTTAAAGTGTTATATGTGAATATCATATTACATATATTATTTTATCTTTATTAAAAGTATGGATTATAAAACAAGAATACAATTTTTTGGAAACAGAGTTAATCGGTTAGTCGGATATATACCTGTAAGGTGTTTCACAGGCAATAATAAAATTGTAATTCACAGATAATTTGACTGTACCTTCTGTGTCTTCTAATAATTTTAACATTATTCTTTATTTGGGATTGCTTCCAGAAATGATATCCAATTTTATATCCAGTATCTTGCTAGCAAAAATTGCTAATAACAAAAGCTTAGAAGATATTCTCTAGGGAAGTTTTGATACATTTCCTCCTCATCTTAGAGATTCATTTAAAAACTTTGTTCCAGAGGTTAGCTTAGCAATGTGACAGTCCCAGCAGATGTGCAAAAAAGTGCTGATGGTTTGACAGTCTCTAATCCAGAAAGGGAAGTATTTGGGGAGGGAAAAGTTATTCTGTTTTGTTAATAAGTACCGATGCATAAGGATTTTGACGTTCTTTTCTAGTGCCTCAGAGTCTGTAAAGCCAAAGAGGGTATTTTGCCAGACTTTAATCCAATATTTACAATGTTAGTGAGAGTTTGGATGTCCATTTATACACATACCCTGGACGTTTTTCATATGTCTTGGATAGTAAGCTCATATAAATGATTAAAAGTTCTTACCTTGTACAGCGAGTATCTGCAGTCATCCATAACATGTTATGCAGGCCAGTCATCCTGGTCAAACACCTTTTTTATTTCCATCCACGGTGGTGCTCAGGATTTTGCATGGTGTGCTGCTTGGTACCATATCAGAAGTGAGGTAGCCGCTAAGCCCCTATTATTATATATTGTAATACCGGGTAATTAAAAAAGACTGAAAAAATAAAACTGGACAACAATTACGATATTGAATTTACCTTACATACACGGATATAACGTGAAAGTGTACACCTCCAATGTTTTTTCAACACAGTGAAACGTTTTCCATTTACATAATGCCCACTAGAGGTACTGTTGTTCAAAACGATGACATTTGCAGAGGAAAAAACATATTGTGTGCTAAAATATGTCATCCAGTGTTCAGAGACATTTCCAGGAAACCTTCGCAACATCACAAGGTGGGTGAAACAGTTAAAGAAGATGGGTTTCTACCATTTCCACAAGACTTGATTGTTCAGGCTGGTGAGGCTAGAGTATTATGCAGATGTCACAAAGTCTACCCACATAGAACATCTGTGAATGTCTGTAGAAACTTGAAGAGTCATCCTTTCAGGTTAAATCTGTATTTGTGAAATACATTCATTACAGCAAAAATACAGTGCTTAGTAATTAATGTTCGAAAATTTTCAATAAACAAGACTATATTTGCTCAACGTGCAATGAACATGCCTAGGGTGGGACAGTGATCTATGTATTAAACTAAGGACCACTGGAGTTGTAACACCTGCTTTTATAATGGTAGTTAAAGTGTGGCTTTGAGTTGGGATCTAATTTGGTCACCTATTATCATCTATGAGTTGGTAAGAGGGATGTTAGTCAGTCAAGGGTACACCTCATATCTGCATGAACCACGGTGGATACAGCTGTTTTAAAGAAGATTCAGCTATATGAACTGATTAATGCTGGGCAAATCCCTAGAGGTTTGGGTTCAGCACGTTTGGCTAAACTTTGAATAAGAATTCGGTTGGGGTACACGAACCAGGTCCCCACTTTGGGTGGATATTCTGCCTCTGAGGGTCGCCTGTCAAGGGGCCCCCAGAGACAGAATCACAACTGTGTAAAAAAAAAAATGGGGTGGCGGGTGTGGGGAGGGGCTCTTTAACCTGCAGAAAGTGCAGCAGAAAGTGGCTGTAACTTACCTGAGCCCCTCGATCCCATCGGAAGTTGGTGTTCCGCTGCACTGTCAAATAGGCTATGGGCGGGGCTACAGAAAGATGATCACGACTCCCATGAGTGAGGACACTTCTAGTGCCAGCACTTCTATTGCCAGCTGCCTGTTTCCTCACTCATTGAAGTGGTGGCCATCTTTATGTTGTGCTGTCCATAGCCTATTTAACAGTGCAGCAGAACACCATCTGCTGTTGGGATCATGGGGCTAAGGTACGTTGTATACTTTAAGTTAAGCTGGTTGATGGGCTGAAGTCTGTGCAAAGTTCAGGTACTTCTGTTTTGGGTTCGGCCAACACTAGTACTGATTGAATAATATTGCTTTGTGCAGTTTTTTGGATATATTTATTACAGTGATTGTTTGTACGCCCACTTTTTGTACCATTCTTTTGGAATTGCCCTGTATATTGTATCTGAATTATCCTCTGTAGATTTTTTTCTGTGTTTTTGACAATAATGACTTAATTAAGAGTTTAATTTATGAAGTCAATTTTCTGGCATACGGACCCGCTTTAGAGCACTGCAAATCACAACCCCCAATGTTAAATATTTGGCTTGGATTGCTGCACTAGGTACTGGGCTTCCTGTGTCAGCGCCTGTTGGACCCCTATGCCGATTAAAGATTGTGCCAGTGAACACCACTCTTCTCTTTTACCCCTAGGCGCTCCATATTTTAAAAAACTGTATTTAGTCATTTTTGGCCGACTGATAAGTAAGACTCTTTATGTAAAATGTGCTTGCCAGTGTTTCTTCATTACAGTTACAGGATATCATTGCTGTGAACAAAGGGGACACTTTTTACAGTGAATTTAAGCTGCACCGCTCCAAAAATAAGCCCTCAAAAATGATTTTACAAGAAAGTAATAAAATTATATTTGGCAAAAATTAAACCAGACCAACAGTCTGGCACAGTTGGAAAAGAAAGGCAGCGGCCATTTTGGAGCTTCCTCTCCCTGCAGATGCATGAGCCACCATTTTGTTTTTAAAATTTACTACAGCAGGAGTTAGAAAAAGGTGAATTAATTTGTATGTGCAGCAATCTAAATAGTCATTTTTGATTGTTGGTCCACTTTAAGTCCTGCATTTTGATTATTGACAAGTTGTCAATGCACGTTCTTTACAAATAATTGTGTTTAATATGAATTATAAGCAAGAAAAAGTGAGTGGGGTTGAGGCTAAATATTGGCACTGGGCGGCATTCGCAGGCTCCAAGTATCTGAGTAGTGATAGTAGTGATAAAATTGGATAGCTTTTTCACAAAGGGGCCACAAAAAACCCATACATAGCTGCAGGGTCACTGTGTCCCTCACATGGCACAAAAGTATTTTATTCCCCCCATGCTTACCTCTGATCCATCACGATCCCTGTGTCCCTTGGTTGTAAATCCTGGTTAGAGATGTATGTATGTTTTAAGGGGTGCCCCTCCCAGTGCTCTCTGAACAGGATCATCGTCTCCCTCAGCTGGGCCTGCTCTAGCACAACCTGTAGCGAGTGCTTATGCACCAAAAGAGCCTCCAGCTGCCCAACCCATCTGCTTCTCCGTTCCCTAGGCTGGAAGTGGAAGATTACTTCCCTGCCTCTATGGTTTTAACACCAAGTGAGTGGTAGCAGAGAGGGTGAGGCACCACTGTACTCAGCAGACTTTTGGCCACCCTGTCAGCTTGCACTGAACCACCTTCTGTCAAAGTTCCAGAGGCAGCTGTTTTCCATGACTTTTTGGTGGTCTTCCCAAACCTCTCAAAGAAAGTCGCCAACATGCCAGGTTTTGTAGATCTCCACAGAGATGCACAGAGGAAGTAATTAATGCAGCAATACTAAATAGCCAGCTCTGTGGAGATCCACAAAACATGACCTGGTGGTGGCTCTCAAAGTAAGGGTTGGGGAACACTACTCTATGGTATGTATTCCATTAGCCTGGTTCTGGGACAGATAATGGGGGGGGGGGCAGAAAAGCCCAGTGGACTGGTTCGGGTTTGGGTGTAGAGAGCATGTCACATAAGATGACAATTTTGCCACATAAGGCATAAAACTCTCCCAAATGAGGTGGAGAGCCAACTTCATTCAAATATACAATGCTCCTTACACTTGCTTCAAGGCAAATCCTACACACGATGAATTGAATTTGTTATTGCTAATTTTGAATTTATTAGCCACACTGTAGTGTGCAGGAAGTGGTTAGAATTAATTAATGACATACAGGACGCTCATTTTATTGAGATGGGAAAAATACCACAAGTGCCCCATGGCAGCTTCATATTAAAGTACATGAAATATATAACAGATTGTCCAACACAAGACGTATACTGTTCACTGCAAAACATCCTAATTGGCCCCCAGACTTCCCAATCCCCCAGTGTCTTGTTCCTCTGCGTACTGGGGACATGGCTGAACATTACCACATATTGCGCGTCTCTTGCGGTATTGGAAGAGGAATTGACAAGACACACACATCGCAAGACAATGAAAAACATTTTTCTCTCCTAAAATCTTAATGTGTGGGAATCTCTGAGCTTAGCAGAAAATCCTTCACCCCTGCAGTGAAAAAGTCCACTTTACACATTTCTGACATTAATCACTTTAAAAGGAAAACAAACCCCGTCGGTCTTGCCTGCCTTGTTCCACACACTTCCTGTTTTTCTTCTTGTCTAAAATGTGCTTTCCCCGTGGAAACATCATTAAACTGGTGTTGACAGTCCTTCTTGCTGTTGTAATTTATTGATGAACCCAATAAAATCTGTTACCAATTTATGGGCCTTTAACTTTTATGGCCATTTTGCACAGCATTAATTTTTGTGGCACAGCACTTGTAATACAAATTTCAGCTTTAGCTCTGGGTGTGCCTCTAATGGCTAAACACGGAATTGCAGCATTTCAATTATGGAAATTTATTTTTATGATTGTATCAAAGCAAATAGTCACAGAAAGTTTGTAAAAATTGTTGATGGAAACAAGCATGTCATCACATTGGGCATTAAAGCCAACTTTATTCCATAGGAATTAATATGCAAAGCATAAGCAAAAGGACACCTGCAGTAGTCACAGTGGTCATCTATAGGGCTGCATATGGCATTGGTGATGGGATTGGACCTAGATCTTGCTGATTCATTCTGGTTTGCCCATCCCAGACACCTCCCATATCTGGGTCAAATCATCTGGTGTGCCACCCTCCAATGCTAAAGGAGTCTCTTGACCCTATGCTAGTTCGCAAACAGAAAAGAAAAAATAAATTTAAAAATAAAAAAAAACTCACTGTCGCTATGTCTTTCGTCACATGTCCCTACTCGCCTGCATCTGTAGTGAGGGGATGCCACAAGTCCCCCCCTGCTCCTTCCCTTGTGTCCTGCTGGGCAGGGAGGCTTTTATACCACAGAGGAGGAGCCTCATGTGAATAATGACAGCACTGAAGGGAGGGGTCATGGAGGGAGATTCCCTGCCAGTAGCAGACAAGCCCCCACCGGACCAGACGGGAACCCCCGACACAGGAAAGATGGTTTGATGAGACCCCCATACCATGTTACACCTTGTGATGACGGGAACTATTATATTTAGTATTCAGGAGTACCGAAAATATTGGATACTGGGGACTTTCTGGCCAGAGAGCTTCTGAACTGGATTGTCCTAGCTCTGGCGTATAACTATAGGGTTAATTCATGACTGTGAGTATATTTTTTACTCACTTTTTTAGGGGAGTAAACACTTTTTCTTTTGAGATTTTTTTACTTAAGTGCAGTTCAGCACCATATTTAGCTGTGCAACTTTTTAAACAAATTGCACAGCTAAATGTGTCATGGTCATGATTCAACCCTTATATGCCACTAGGCATGCAAAGGTACAGTACCCAATGTTTAGAGTTACTACTCTTTTTTTCTAATTAGTAATCATGTGCCATTGCTGGAGGTAAAGATTACTTTTTTCACCCCCCCAATAAAATAAAGATTATATGCAGAAATGTTACTATAGCTAAGTTAAATTTCTTCTTTTACCATAAAATTCTTATATCCGGGTAGTAGCTTTTTAAACAAATGCTTTACTATAGCTAAATAGGGGATTCTTCCTGCACAAAAAAGGAACTACCATATGTTTTGCCCTTTAAGACACAACTGCCCATAAGCCGCACATAGGATTAGGAGGAGAAAATAAAGAAAAAAAAAACATTCTGAACCAAATTGTGTCCTATAATACCTCCCTCACAATCATCCTATTACAGACAGTGTACAGAATCCCCTCATCACCACATAACAGACCCCATATTAGAGGCAGCAAGGAGCATCCCAATTACAGGCAGTGTGTGGCATCCCAAATGCAGGCAGTGTGTGTGGCATCCCAAATACAGGCAGTTTGTGTGGCATCCCAAATACAGGCAGTGTGTGGCATCCCAATTACAGGCAGTGTGCAGGCATCCCAAACACAGGCAGTGTGTGGCATCCCAAATACAGGCAGTGTGTGTGGCATCCCAAATACAGGCAGTTTGTGTGGCATCCCAAATACAGGCAGTGTGTGCCATCCCAATTACAGGCAGTGTGCAGGCATCCCAAACACAGGCAGTGTGTGGCATCCCAAATACAGGCAGTGTGTGGCATCCCAAATACAGGCAGTGTATGGCATCCCAAATACAGGCAGTGTGTGTGGCATCCCAAATACAGGCAGTGTGTGTGGCATCCCAAATACAGGCAGTGTGTGTGGCATCCCAAATACAGGCAGTGTGTGGCATCCCAATTACAGGCAGTGTGCAGGCATCCCAAACACAGGCAGTGTATGGCATCCCAATTACAGGCAGTGTGTGTGGCATCCCAAATAGAGGCAGTGTGTGGCATCCCAAATTCAGGCAGTGTGTGGCATCCCAAATACAGGCAGTGTGTGGCATCCCAAATATAGGCTGTGTGTGGCATCCCAAAATACAGGCAGTGTGTGGCATCCCAAACACAGGCAGTGTGTGGCACCCCAATACAGGCAGTGTGTGTGGCATCCCAAAATACAGGCAGTGTGTGGCACCCCAAATACATGCAGTGTGTGTGGCATCCCAAATACAGGCAGTGTGTGTGGCATCCCAAATACAGGCAGTGTGTGGCATCCCAAATACAGGCAGTGTGTGGCATCCCAAACACAGGCAGTGTGTGTAGCATCCCAAATACAGGCAGTGTGTGGCATCCCAAATACAGGCAGTGTGTGGCATCCCAAATACAGGCAGTGTATGTGGCATCCCAAACACAGGCAGTGTGTGTTGCATCCCAAATACAGGCAGTGTGTGTAGCATCCCAAATACAGGCTGTGTGTGTTGCATCCCAAATAAAGGCAGTGTGTGTGGCATCCCAAATACAGGCAGTGTGTGTAGCATCCCAAATGCAGGCAGTGTGTGTGGCATCCCAAACACAGGCAGTGTGTGTAGCATCCCAAATACAGGCAGTGTGTGTTGCATCTCAAATACAGGCAGTGTGTGTGGCATCCCAAACACAGGCAGTGTGTGTTGCATCCCAAATACAGTCAGTGTGTGTGGCATTCCAAACAAAGGCAGTGTGTGTTGCATCCCAAATACAGGCAGTGTGTGTGGCATCCCAAATACAGGCAGTGTGTATGGCATCCCAAATACAGGCAGTGTGTGGCATCCCAAATACAGGCAGTGTGTGGCACCCCAAACACAGGCAGTGTGTGGCATCCCAAATACAGGCAGTTTGTGTGGCATCCCAAATACAGGCAGTGTGTGGCATCCCAAATACAGGCAGGGTGTGTGGCATCCCAAATATAGGCAGTGTGTGGCATCCCAAACACAGGCAGTGTGTGGCATCCCAAATATAGGCTGTGTGTGGCATCCCAAAATACAGGCAGTGTGTGGCATCCCAAACACAGGCAGTGTGTGGCACCCCAATACAGGCAGTGTGTGTGGCATCCCGAAATACAGGCAGTGTGTGGCATCCCAAACACAGGCAGTGTGTGGCACCCCAAATACATGCAGTGTGTGTGGCATCCCAAATACAGGCAGTGTGTGTGGCATCCCAAATACAGGCATTGTGTGGCATCCCAAATACAGGCATTGTGTGGCACTACAAACACAGGCAGTGTGTGTAGCATCCCAAATACAGGCAGTGTGTGGCATCCCAAATACAGGCAGTGTGTGTGGCATCCCAAACACAGGCAGTGTGTGTAGCATCCCAAATACCGGCAGTGTGTGGCATCCCAAATACAGGCAGTGTGTGTAGCATCCTAAGTACAGGCAATGTGTGTTGCATCCCAAATACAGGCAGTGTGTGTGGCATCCCAAATACAGGCAGTGTGTGTAGCATCCCAAATACAGGCAGTGTGCGTGGCATCCCAAATACAGGCAGTGTGTGTAGCATCCCAAATACAGGCAGTGTGTGGCATCCCAATTACAGGCAGTGTGCAGGCATCCCAAACACAGGCAGTGTGTGGCATCCCAAATACAGGCAGTGTGTGTGGCATCCCAAATACAGGCAGTGTGTGCCATCCCAATTACAGGCAGTGTGCAGGCATCCCAAACACAGGCAGTGTGTGGCATCCCAAATACAGGCAGTGTGTGGCATCCCAAATACAGGCAGTGTATGGCATCCCAAATACAGGCAGTGTGTGTGGCATCCCAAATACAGGCAGTGTGTGTGGCATCCCAAATACAGGCAGTGTGTGTGGCATCCCAAATACAGGCAGTGTGTGGCATCCCAATTACAGGCAGTGTGCAGGCATCCCAAACACAGGCAGTGTATGGCATCCCAATTACAGGCAGTGTGTGTGGCATCCCAATTACAGGCAGTGTGTGTGGCATCCCAAATACAGGCAGTGTGTGGCATCCCAAATACAGGCAGTGTGTGGCATCCCAAATATAGGCTGTGTGTGGCATCCCAAAATACAGGCAGTGTGTGGCATCCCAAACACAGGCAGTGTGTGGCACCCCAATACAGGCAGTGTGTGTGGCATCCCAAAATACAGGCAGTGTGTGGCATCCCAAACACAGGCAGTGTGTGGCACCCCAAATACATGCAGTGTGTGTGGCATCCCAAATACAGGCAGTGTGTGTGGCATCCCAAATACAGGCAGTGTGTGGCATCCCAAATACAGGCAGTGTGTGGCATCCCAAACACAGGCAGTGTGTGTAGCATCCCAAATACAGGCAGTGTGTGGCATCCCAAATACAGGCAGTGTATGTGGCATCCCAAACACAGGCAGTGTGTGTAGCATCCCAAATACAGGCAGTGTGTGGCATCCCAATTACAGGCAGTGTGCAGGCATCCCAAACACAGGCAGTGTGTGGCATCCCAAATACAGGCAGTGTGTGTGGCATCCCAAATACAGGCAGTTTGTGTGGCATCCCAAATACAGGCAGTGTGTGCCATCCCAATTACAGGCAGTGTGCAGGCATCCCAAACACAGGCAGTGTGTGGCATCCCAAATACAGGCAGTGTGTGGCATCCCAAATACAGGCAGTGTATGGCATCCCAAATACAGGCAGTGTGTGTGGCATCCCAAATACAGGCAGTGTGTGTGGCATCCCAAATACAGGCAGTGTGTGTGGCATCCCAAATACAGGCAGTGTGTGGCATCCCAATTACAGGCAGTGTGCAGGCATCCCAAACACAGGCAGTGTATGGCATCCCAATTACAGGCAGTGTGTGTGGCATCCCAATTACAGGCAGTGTGTGTGGCATCCCAAATACAGGCAGTGTGTGGCATCCCAAATACAGGCAGTGTGTGGCATCCCAAATATAGGCTGTGTGTGGCATCCCAAAATACAGGCAGTGTGTGGCATCCCAAACACAGGCAGTGTGTGGCACCCCAATACAGGCAGTGTGTGTGGCATCCCAAAATACAGGCAGTGTGTGGCATCCCAAACACAGGCAGTGTGTGTAGCATCCCAAATACAGGCAGTGTGTGTTGCATCTCAAATACAGGCAGTGTGTGTGGCATCCCAAACACAGGCAGTGTGTGTTGCATCCCAAATACAGTCAGTGTGTGTGGCATTCCAAACAAAGGCAGTGTGTGTTGCATCCCAAATACAGGCAGTGTGTGTGGCATCCCAAATACAGGCAGTGTGTGTGGCATCCCAAATACAGGCAGTGTGTGGCATCCCAAATACAGGCAGTGTGTGGCACCCCAAACACAGGCAGTGTGTGGCATCCCAAATACAGGCAGTTTGTGTGGCATCCCAAATACAGGCAGTGTGTGGCATCCCAAATACAGGCAGGGTGTGTGGCATCCCAAATATAGGCAGTGTGTGGCATCCCAAACACAGGCAGTGTGTGGCATCCCAAATATAGGCTGTGTGTGGCATCCCAAAATACAGGCAGTGTGTGGCATCCCAAACACAGGCAGTGTGTGGCACCCCAATACAGGCAGTGTGTGTGGCATCCCGAAATACAGGCAGTGTGTGGCATCCCAAACACAGGCAGTGTGTGGCACCCCAAATACATGCAGTGTGTGTGGCATCCCAAATACAGGCAGTGTGTGTGGCATCCCAAATACAGGCATTGTGTGGCATCCCAAATACAGGCATTGTGTGGCACTACAAACACAGGCAGTGTGTGTAGCATCCCAAATACAGGCAGTGTGTGGCATCCCAAATACAGGCAGTGTGTGTGTGGCATCCCAAACACAGGCAGTGTGTGTAGCATCCCAAATACCGGCAGTGTGTGGCATCCCAAATACAGGCAGTGTGTGTAGCATCCTAAGTACAGGCAATGTGTGTTGCATCCCAAATACAGGCAGTGTGTGTGGCATCCCAAATACAGGCAGTGTGTGTAGCATCCCAAATACAGGCAGTGTGCGTGGCATCCCAAATACAGGCAGTGTGTGTAGCATCCCAAATACAGGCAGTGTGTGTAGCATCCCAAATACAGGCAGTGTGTGGCATCCCAATTACAGGCAGTGTGCAGGCATCCCAAACACAGGCAGTGTGTGGCATCCCAAATACAGGCAGTGTGTGTGGCATCCCAAATACAGGCAGTTTGTGTGGCATCCCAAATACAGGCAGTGTGTGCCATCCCAATTACAGGCAGTGTGCAGGCATCCCAAACACAGGCAGTGTGTGGCATCCCAAATACAGGCAGTGTGTGGCATCCCAAATACAGGCAGTGTATGGCATCCCAAATACAGGCAGTGTGTGTGGCATCCCAAATACAGGCAGTGTGTGTGGCATCCCAAATACAGGCAGTGTGTGTGGCATCCCAAATACAGGCAGTGTGTGGCATCCCAATTACAGGCAGTGTGCAGGCATCCCAAACACAGGCAGTGTATGGCATCCCAATTACAGGCAGTGTGTGTGGCATCCCAATTACAGGCAGTGTGTGTGGCATCCCAAATACAGGCAGTGTGTGGCATCCCAAATACAGGCAGTGTGTGGCATCCCAAATATAGGCTGTGTGTGGCATCCCAAAATACAGGCAGTGTGTGGCATCCCAAACACAGGCAGTGTGTGGCACCCCAATACAGGCAGTGTGTGTGGCATCCCAAAATACAGGCAGTGTGTGGCATCCCAAACACAGGCAGTGTGTGGCACCCCAAATACATGCAGTGTGTGTGGCATCCCAAATACAGGCAGTGTGTGTGGCATCCCAAATACAGGCAGTGTGTGGCATCCCAAATACAGGCAGTGTGTGGCATCCCAAACACAGGCAGTGTGTGTAGCATCCCAAATACAGGCAGTGTGTGGCATCCCAAATACAGGCAGTGTATGTGGCATCCCAAACACAGGCAGTGTGTGTAGCATCCCAAATACAGGCAGTGTGTGGCATCCCAATTACAGGCAGTGTGCAGGCATCCCAAACACAGGCAGTGTGTGGCATCCCAAATACAGGCAGTGTGTGTGGCATCCCAAATACAGGCAGTTTGTGTGGCATCCCAAATACAGGCAGTGTGTGCCATCCCAATTACAGGCAGTGTGCAGGCATCCCAAACACAGGCAGTGTGTGGCATCCCAAATACAGGCAGTGTGTGGCATCCCAAATACAGGCAGTGTATGGCATCCCAAATACAGGCAGTGTGTGTGGCATCCCAAATACAGGCAGTGTGTGTGGCATCCCAAATACAGGCAGTGTGTGTGGCATCCCAAATACAGGCAGTGTGTGGCATCCCAATTACAGGCAGTGTGCAGGCATCCCAAACACAGGCAGTGTATGGCATCCCAATTACAGGCAGTGTGTGTGGCATCCCAATTACAGGCAGTGTGTGTGGCATCCCAAATACAGGCAGTGTGTGGCATCCCAAATACAGGCAGTGTGTGGCATCCCAAATATAGGCTGTGTGTGGCATCCCAAAATACAGGCAGTGTGTGGCATCCCAAACACAGGCAGTGTGTGGCACCCCAATACAGGCAGTGTGTGTGGCATCCCAAAATACAGGAAGTGTGTGGCATCCCAAACACAGGCAGTGTGTGGCACACCAAATACATGCAGTGTGTGTGGCATCCCAAATACAGGCAGTGTGTGTGGCATCCCAAATACAGGCAGTGTGTGGCATCCCAAATACAGGCAGTGTGTGGCATCCCAAACACAGGCAGTGTGTGTAGCATCCGAAATACAGGCAGTGTGTGGCATCCCAAATACAGGCAGTGTATGTGGCATCCCAAACACAGGCAGTGTGTGTTGCATCCCAAATACAGGCAGTGTGTGTAGCATCCCAAATACAGGCTGTGTGTGTTGCATCCCAAATAAAGGCAGTGTGTGTAGCATCCCAAATACAGGCAGTGTGTGTAGCATCCCAAATGCAGGCAGTGTGTGTGGCATCCCAAACACAGGCAGTGTGTGTAGCATCCCAAATACAGGCAGTGTGTGTTGCATCTCAAATACAGGCAGTGTGTGTGGCATCCCAAACACAGGCAGTGTGTGTTGCATCCCAAATACAGTCAGTGTGTGTGGCATTCCAAACAAAGGCAGTGTGTGTTGCATCCCAAATACAGGCAGTGTGTGTGGCATCCCAAATACAGGCAGTGTGTATGGCATCCCAAATACAGGCAGTGTGTGGCATCCCAAATACAGGCAGTGTGTGGCACCCCAAACACAGGCAGTGTGTGTAGCATCCCAAATACCGGCAGTGTGTGGCATCCCAAATACAGGCAGTGTGTGTAGCATCCTAAATACAGGCAATGTGTGTTGCATCCCAAATACAGGCAGTGTGTGTGGCATCCCAAATACAGGCAGTGTGTGTAGCATCCCAAATACAGGCAGTGTGCGTGGCATCCCAAATACAGGCAGTGTGTGTAGCATCCCAAATACAGGCAGTGTGTGTAGCATCCCAAATACAGGCAGTGTGTGGCATCCCAATTACAGGCAGTGTGCAGGCATCCCAAACACAGGCAGTGTGTGGCATCCCAAATACAGGCAGTGTGTGGCATCCCAAATACAGGCAGTTTGTGTGGCATCCCAAATACAGGCAGTTTGTGTGGCATCCCAAATACAGGCAGTGTGTGCCATCCCAATTACAGGCAGTGTGCAGGCATCCCAAACACAGGCAGTGTGTGGCATCCCAAATACAGGCAGTGTATGGCATCCCAAATACAGGCAGTGTGTGTGGCATCCCAAATACAGGCAGTGTGTGTGGCATCCCAAATACAGGCAGTGTGTGGCATCCCAAATACAGGCAGTGTGTGTAGCATCCTAAATACAGGCAATGTGTGTTGCATCCCAAATACAGGCAGTGTGTGTGGCATCCCAAATACAGGCAGTGTGTGTAGCATCCCAAATACAGGCAGTGTGCGTGGCATCCCAAATACAGGCAGTGTGTGTAGCATCCCAAATACAGGCAGTGTGTGTAGCATCCCAAATACAGGCAGTGTGTGGCATCCCAATTACAGGCAGTGTGCAGGCATCCCAAACACAGGCAGTGTGTGGCATCCCAAATACAGGCAGTGTGTGTGGCATCCCAAATACAGGCAGTTTGTGTGGCATACCAAATACAGGCAGTTTGTGTGGCATCCCAAATACAGGCAGTGTGTGCCATCCCAATTACAGGCAGTGTGCAGGCATCCCAAACACAGGCAGTGTGTGGCATCCCAAATACAGGCAGTGTATGGCATCCCAAATACAGGCAGTGTGTGTGGCATCCCAAATACAGGCAGTGTGTGTGGCATCCCAAATACAGGCAGTGTGTGTGGCATCCCAAATACAGGCAGTGTGTGGCATCCCAATTACAGGCAGTGTGCAGGCATCCCAAACACAGGCAGTGTGTGGCATCCCAATTACAGGCAGTGTGTGTGGCATCCCAAATACAGGCAGTGTGTGGCATCCCAAATTCAGGCAGTGTGTGGCATCCCAAATACAGGCAGTGTGTGGCATCCCAAATATAGGCTGTGTGTGGCATCCCAAAATACAGGTAGTGTGTGGCATCCCAATACAGGCAGTGTGTGTGGCATCCCAAAATACAGGCAGTGTGTGGCACCCCAAATACATGCAGTGTGTGTGGCATCCCAAATACAGGCAGTGTGTGTGGCATCCCAAATACAGGCAGTGTGTGGCATCCCAAATACAGGCAGTGTGTGGCATCCCAAACACAGGCAGTGTGTGTAGCATCCCAAATACAGGCAGTGTGTGGCATCCCAAATACAGGCAGTGTATGTGGCATCCCAAACACAGGCAGTGTGTGTTGCATCCCAAATACAGGCAGTGTGTGTAGCATCCCAAATACAGGCTGTGTGTGTTGCATCCCAAATAAAGGCAGTGTGTGTGGCATCCCAAATACAGGCAGTGTGTGTAGCATCCCAAATGCAGGCAGTGTGTGTGGCATCCCAAACACAGGCAGTGTGTGTAGCATCCCAAATACAGGTAGTTTGTGTGGCATCCCAAACACAGGCAGTGTGTGGCATCCCAAATACAGGTAGTTTGTGTGGCATCCCAAACACAGGCAGTGTGTGGCATCCCAAATACAGGCAGTGTGTTTGGCACCCCAAATACAGGCAGTGTGTGGCATCCCAAACACAGGCAGTGTGTGGCATCCCAAATACAGGCGGTGTGTGGCATCCCAAATACAGGCAGGGTGTGTGGCATCCCAAATACAGGCAGTGTGGGTGGCATCCCAAATACAGGCAGCGTGTGGCATCCCAAACACAGGCAGTGTGTGTGGCATCCCAAATGCAGGCACTGTGTGTAGCATCCCAAATACAGGCAGTGTGTGTGGCATCCCAAACACAGGCAGTGTGTGTAGCATCCCAAATACAGGCAGTGTGTGTTGCATCCCAAATACAGGCAGTGTGTGTGGCATCCCAAACACAGGCAGTGTGTGTTGCATCCCAAATACAGTCAGTGTGTGTGGCATTCCAAACACAGGCAGTGTGTGTTGCATCCCAAAAACAGGCAGTGTGTGTGGCATCCCAAATACAGGCAGTGTGTATTGCATCCCAAATACAGGCAGTGTGTGGCATCCCAAATACAGGCAGTGTGTGGCACCCCAAACACAGGCAGTGTGTGGCATCCCAAATACAGGCAGTTTGTGTGGCATCCCAAATATAGGCAGTGTGTGGCATCCCAAATACAGGCAGGGTGTGTGGCATCCCAAATATAGGCAGTGTGTGGCATCCCAAACACAGGCAGTTTGTGGCATCCCAAATATAGGCTGTGTGTGGCATCCCAAAATACAGGCAGTGTGTGGCATCCCAAACACAGGCAGTGTGTGGCACCCCAATACAGGCAGTGTGTGGCATCCCAAAATACAGGCAGTGTGTGGCATCCCAAACACAGGCAGTGTGTGGCACCCCAAATACATGCAGTGTGTGTGGCATCCCAAATACAGGCAGTGTGTGTGGCATCCCAAATACAGGCATTGTGTGGCATCCCAAATGCAGGCATTGTTTGGCACTACAAACACAGGCAGTGTGTGTAGCATCCCAAATACAGGCAGTGTGTGGCATCCCAAATACAGGCAGTGTGTGTGGCATCCCAAATACAGGCAATGTGTGTTGCATCCCAAATACAGGCAGTGTGTGTTGCATCCCAAATACAGGCAGTGTGTGTGGCATCCCAAATACAGGCAGTGTGTGTAGCATCCCAAATACAGGCAGGGTGCGTGGCATCCCAAACACAGGCAGTGTGTGTAGCATCCCAAATACAGGCAGTGTGTGTTGCATCCCAAGCACAGGCAGTGTGTGTGGCATCCCAAATACAGGCAGTGTGTGTTGCATCCCAAATACAGGCAGTGTGTGTGGCATCCCAAATACAAGTAGTGCGTGTAGCATCCCAAATACAGGCAGTGTGTGTGGCATCCCAAACACAGGCAGTGTGGGACATCCCAAATACAGGCAGTGTGTTTAGCATCCCAAATACAGGCAGTGTGTTTAGCATCCCAAATACAGGCAGTGTGTATGGCATCCCAAATACAGGCAGTGTGTGGCATCCCAAACACAGGCAGTGTGTGGCATCCCAAATACAGGCGGTGTGTGGCATCCCAAATACAGGCAGTGTGTATGGCATCCCAAATACAGGCAGTGTGTGGCATCCCAAACACAGGCAGTGTGTGGCATCCCAAATACAGGTAGTTTGTGTGGCATCCCAAACACAGGCAGTGTGTGGCATCCCAAATACAGGCAGTGTGTTTGGCACCCCAAATACAGGCAGTGTAAGGCATCCCAAACACAGGCAGTGTGTGACATCCCAAATACAGGCGGTGTGTGGCATCCCAAATACAGGCAGGGTGTGTGGCATCCCAAATACAGGCAGTGTGTGGCATCCCAAATACAGGCAGCGTGTGGCATCCCAAACACAGGCAGTGTGTGTGGCATCCCAAATGCAGGCAGTGTACAAGCATCCCAAACACAGGCAGTGAGCAGGCATCCCAATCACAGGCAGTGTGAGGTATCCCAAACACAGGCAGTGTGTGGCATCCCATACACAGGCAGTGTGCGGCATCCCAAACACAGGCAGTGTGCGGCATCCCAAACACAGGCAGTGTGCGGCATCCCAAATACAGGCAGTGTGTGGCATCCCAAATACAGGCAGCGTGTGGCATCCCAAATACAGGCAGTGTGTGTGGCATCCCAAATACAGGCAGTGTGTGTAGCATCCCAAACACAGGCAGTGTGTGTAGCATCCCAAATACAGGCAGCGTGTGGCATCCCAAATACAGGCAGTGTGTGTGGCATCCCAAACACAGGCAGTGTGTGTAGCATCCCAAACACAGGCAGTGTGTGGCATCCCAAACACAGGCAGTGTGTGGCATCCCAAATACAGGCAGTGTGTGGCATCCCAAATACAGGCAGCGTGTGGCATCCCAAATACAGGCAGTGTGTGTGGCATCCCAAACACAGGCAGCGTGTGGCATCCCAAACACAGGCAGTGTACGAGCATCCCAAACACAGGCAGTGTGCTGGCATTCCAATTACATGCTGTTTGCATGGCATTCTATTTAAAGGCAGAGTGAGGCATCCCAAATACCGGCAGTGTGTGGACATCCCACATACAGTTAGTGTGCAGCATGCCCCAAAAATGAACAGAAAAAATTTACATTTCCCGCCTACTTAGAGAGAGAGACAGACAGACAGGCAGACACATATGTATATATACATTACCGACGCTCACCCAGAAGCCGGAACCAGCTAGCTCTGAGCTTGCGGCAGTTACAGCGGGACCGGCGGTTACCGAGGTGGCAGGCGGTGGGCAGAAGCAATGACTGAGAAGGAGGATGCCAATAATGTTTTTGTGTGTGTTGTCTGTCTGTCTCTCTCTGACATTTGCCCGATAAGACACACACACACACACACACACACACACACACACACACACACACACACACACACACACACACTTTTGGGGAAAAATAAGTGCGTCTTATATGGCGAAAAATACGGTATATTATGGTTACATGTTTTTTTTTCCCTCATGACCTGATGGCCTAAAGTATCTCTGCTATAGATAACTTTCTGGCTTTTTTCATCAACAAATAGAGCCTTCACCCAACTCTTGACAAAACTCTGATCATACTAAACAAACGTCTAACTAACAAATAGCAGTATTTTTGTTTGTTTGTCCATGTCTATGTCGGCAAGAGACTGGCTGCTGCAGGAGCGCAGGCCAGCATTGTGGAAGCCCCAGGAATGTAAGTATAATAGGGGATGGGGGTGTAAGTCGTGCACCGGTAGGTCTTTCAAGGTACAGCAAAGCCACAGACAAGAAAGCGACACTGACACCAGCTTATGCAAAACACGTTTACTCAAATAGGCTTCTGAACACACTTCAAATAAATGCAGCAAACAGTAAAACATTTACCCTGCCCCAAAGCTGACCCAAACTGCTGTAGCAGGCGCTGTTCCAAAGGGATGCACTGAGTAGAAATGCAGAAAGCTCAGTGCACAACAGTCAGTGTCTTCTGTAGAAAAATTCCTCTGCAATCCAGAATCCAGAATCCAAACAGCAAAGCAAAAGAAGAAAAGTCTTGGCCTGTATAAAGTCTTTCTATCTGACTAACTAACTAACAGGCAGTCTATAGCACGTGCATGTATTATTGAAATTACTGACCCGCGCCTTCGGTGAACTCCAGCTGGACTAAGCAGGTCTCCTTCACAAACGACCAGATGCACCACACAGCTCTCAGGCGTCCTTCAGGCAAAAGTCCACAGCCCCTGATTCAGATCCAACAATCGGGAAAGTTGTCGGTCCCTCACGCTGCACGCCAGGCCACACACCAAACTAGCTCACATGGCCTTTCTCTGTCTTTTCCAAGATGGTTATCTCTCCACTTCCTGTCTCTCTACAGAGAAGTCTCTCCAGTGCATTAGCTGCATGAACAGGGGAACTAGCGGCCCCAGCGGCCAAACAGCAGAACGGCAGTTTTTATGAAATACTTCTTCGACCCTCTTACAGGGGCATGCTGCACACTGCCTGTATTGGGGATGCAACACACGCTGCCTGTATTGGGGGATGCTACACACCCTGTCTGTATTTGGGATACCTCACACTGCCTGCATTGGGGATGCCACACACCCTGTCGGTATTTGGGATACCTCACACTGCCTGCATTGGGGATGCCACGCACCCTGTCTGTATTTGGGATACCTCACACTGCCTGCATTGGGGATGCCACACACCCTGTCGGTATTTGGGATACCTCACACTGCCTGTATTTGGGATGCCACACACCCTGTCTGTATTTAGGATACCTCACACTGCCTGTATTGGGGATGCCACACACCCTGTCTGTATTTGGGATACCTCACACTGCCTGTATTGGGGATGCCACACACCCTGTCTGTATTTGGGATACCTCACACTGCCTGCATTGGGGATGCCACACACCCTGTCTGTATTTGGGATACCTCACACTGCCTGTATTGGGGATGCCACACACACTGTCAGTATTTGGGATGCCTCACACACTGCCTGTATTGGGGATGCCACACACACTGTCTGTATTGGGGATGCCTCACACACTGCCTGTATTGGGGATGCCACACACACTGTCTGTATTTGGGATGCCTCACACACTGTCTATATTGGGGATGCCACACATCCTGTCTGTATTTGGGATGCCTCACACACTGCCTGCATTGGGGATGCCCGCACACTGCCTGTATTGGGGATGCCACACACACTGCCTGCATTGGGGATGCCCGCACACTGCCTGTATTGGGGATGCCGCACACACTGCCTGCATTGGGGATGCCCGCACACTGCCTGTATTTGGGATGCCACACACACTGCCTGCATTGGGGATGCCCGCACACTGCCTGTATTGGGGATGCCACACACCCTGTCTGTATTTGGGATACCTCACACTACCTGCATTGGGGATGCCACACACCCTGTCTGTATTTGGGGTACCTCACACTGCCTGTATTGGGGGATGCCACACACCCTGTCTGTATTCGGGATACCTCACACTGCCTGCATTGGGGATGCCACACACCCTGTCTGTATTTGGGATACCTCACACTGCCTGTATTGGGGATGCCACAGACACTGTCTGTATTTGGGATGCCTCACACACTGTCTGTATTGGGGATGCCACACATCCTGTCTGTATTTGGGATGCCTCACACACTACCTGTATTGGGGATGCCACACAAACTGCCTGCATTGGGGATGCCCGCACACTGCCTGTATTTGGGATGCCACACACACTGCCTGCATTGGGGATGCCCGCACACTGCCTGTATTGGGGATGCCACACACACTGCCTGCATTGGGGATGCCACACATCCTGTCTGTATTTGGGATGCCTCACACACTACCTGTATTGGGGATGCCACACACACTGCCTGCAATGGGGATGCCCGTACACTGCCTGTATTTGGGATGCCACACACACTGCCTGCATTGGGGATGCCCGCACACTGTCTGTATTGGGGATGCCACACACACTGCCTGCATTGGGGATGCCACACTCCCTGTCTGAATTTGGGATGCCTCACACACTGCCTGTATTGGGGATGCCACACACCCTGTCTGTATTTGGGATGCCTCACACACTGCCTGTATTGGGGATGCCACACACCCTGTCTGTATTTGGGATGCCTCACACACTGCCTGTATTGGGGATGCCACACACCCTGTCTGTATTTGGGATGCCTCACACACTGCCTGTATTGGGGATGCCACACACCCTGTCTGTATTTGGGATGCCTCACACACTGCTTGTATTGGGGATGCCACACACACTGCCTGCATTGGGGATGCCACACACACTGCCTGTATTTAGGATGCCACATACACTGCCTGCATTGGGGATGCCACACATGCTTCCTGTATTGGGGATGCTACACACACTGCCTGTATTGAGGGTGCCACACACACTGCCTGTTTTGGGGGTGCCACAAACACTGCCTGTATTACTGCCTCTTTTGGGGATGCCACACCTGTATTTGGGAGGCTTCACATTGCCTGTATTTGGGATGCCTCACCCTACCTGTATTTGGTATTGCACCTCACTGCCTTTAATTTGGGGTACCGCCCACTACCTGTAATGCGGGATACTACTCAATGGCTGTAATGTGGGATGCCGCTCACTGCCTGTAAGTTGGGGTCTGTAATGAGGTAATTGGAGGGATTTAGCACACTGTCGGTAATGGGGTGATTGGGCGGGGGGTATTTAAGCACACCATTTGGATTGGAGTATTTTTTTTTCCTATTTTCCTTCCCCAAATCCTGGGTGTGTCTTATTGTGCGAATTATACAGTAACCATATTTCTGATCGAATTCAAAGAGGAAAAAAAAAGATTTCCACTTTCTTGGGTTTTGTCCTTCCTGGTGGGGGCATCCCGGTTTTGGATGCCCCGCTCACAATCCTCACAATCGACTGTAATCTCATTCAGTGGAGTTATAGCCGCCAGCTGCATCCCTGCTCACATCTAGCTGTGGGCATGCCCTCACCAGCCATTTAGAAAGGCCTGGTATGGGCAGGTCCCTAGCTAGAGTTATAGCGGGAGTACGGCCCAATTCCTGGGGGTTATCCCAGTTTGGGATGCCCCATAAAGAGGTAGACCACCTCCCAAGAGTCTTGTAGACATAAGACTGTTCCTTTTTAAAGCAAAACAAGACCCCTCTCCCGGATTTTGGTCCTGATTTGGTTTACCCCATTGTATGAAACATTCACGATTTATCCATTTTTCACCTTGATGTGGGAATCTAACAGCACAGGCATGGCCGGGCATCCCTGATGTGCCTGGCAGACTTGAAAATCTGCAGGCATGAGTGCATGAGGGAGGTAGCTTAGCCACATTTCTCACTTAATCATGCACAGTGAGCACACACATCAGAGATGCTGGGACTAAGCCACACATGTGCCCTATGATTAAGGTGTGTTTATGAGTATGTGGGGCATCCCAAATTCAGGGTGCCCCAGGGAAAGGGAATCCCCCGATCCTGAAGTATTTTGGACTCCAGGGCTGAGAGCATGAGTTTTGGCCCCCTCTAAAGGCAGTCTAAAAAAATACACTTACCTCCCAGCCCAAAGACACAATCACACAGTCCTGGGACTACATCCCTTCAGTTTCAGTGCTGCTGTCTCTAGTGCCACAATTCCAAATTCTTTGACTGGGACCAGAATATCATAATAATAAAGCATTGATACAGCACTTTACAGTTCATATACAAACAGTAATAATTACATAGCTTAACAATAGAGGTAAGTTCACAAGCTTACATTCTAACAGGCTGATTCATCATTAGCGGCAGGTAGCGACAGATGAGCGTCTGTAGCAGGCATTTACAGAGCGCCCGCTAGTAGTCGCAGTGCTCAGCCGTGAGTCGCTACTTTATAGCGACTCAGGCGCTGTTCAGTAATGTTAAATACATTGTGAGGAGTCGCTATTTGATCAGTACAGCGCTGTATGGGAGCGCATGTTAGCGACTGCTCATAGCGACCGACTCACACCATATTCAGCCAAAAAACAGCCTCACAAATCTCTGGCGCTGAAAAATATTTGTTTGAAGCCCAGAGCGCAGGAGGCTGTGTGTTTAAAGTCTGTTTTCAAGCATCTATCAACTAGTAACAAAGCGAAAACATATGGAATTACATTGTAGCAACATTGTAACATGAACACTTTAATACCAGACCTGTAATGTCATTTCTGAGGAAATATATAAAAAATGAAAAAAAATATGAAAAAACTGCTATTTCAATGCCAGAAGAGGTCACAGAATTATTTGTGATTTAAAAAAAAAAAAAAAAAAAAAACAGTTTAAAGAGAAGAAAAGGATCGTCCATTGAAATGTATGGGAGAGCGTCAGGTAGCGAGAGGTACCTGGCGCTGTGCAAGGCTGAACGCTGGGGCTGTTCGCTGAGGCTGTGAAAATTATGAATCAGACGCTACATGGCGCTATCCCAGTCTCTAAACAGATTCTGCTTGATAAATGTGTAATTGCGTGCCGTGTCCAGCGTTCATCAGTCGCTACCTGTCGCTACCTGTCATTAACCAGCCACTACCTGACGCTATCCTTTCTTAAATAAGGGCCTAAGAGTCTATGTTAAGACGCCATGCAAACACCAGATAACATTGCAGAAGCCCTACGATTTTATTAAGGATGTTGCTAAGGAGAACGGTGGAGAGCCCAAATAAACAAAGGGAAAAGATTGAAACATAATGCAAAAACAAGAGGCTATCAGGACCATATTTCTCCTGCAAAGTGCTACCCATTTGCTGCTGATTGTAAAGCGCTGCGGAATATGTTGGCACTATATAAAGATTGTGTTTGTTATATTATTGTTATTATGCCACCACTTCCCAGTTTAGGGCTGTGTTTCACGTAGACTGAGGAGATAGTTTACTAGGCTACATGTCAAGCTGTAGGGGAGCACCCCTAGCACTACTATCACTTTTCAACAAGTGATAACTTGTGGAAAATACAAGTCCAGTTCACCAAATGTTAGTAAACTAGATTAAAGCTCAAAAGGGCAGGGTCATCTCTGCCAATGTGTTTCTACACCTATGGGGTCAGGTCTGTGAGAAAAAGCACTTTTTTTTAGGAGAGAAAATTGCCATTCACTTTCATTGTCTGCCTTGGGGCTGATCCAGAACCAGGTGAAAATTTGCATCCAGTTGACACCTGGTTTCTCACCAGGCTCTGAATCGACCTCATGTGTTAAGTTACTCTTCTGTTACATCTGACTCATAATACCATGTTTATTATATGTAGAGATGAGCTAACTTCCTTAAAATTATATTCAGACGATTTGCAGAATTTTTCCAAGAAATTTGGATTTGTACGAATCAAGTTTTTGAGTCAGTTTCACTGGCTGCAGGTTGGGGTGTGAGTTTCCTTGCTCGGCTTTGGGTGCAGGTGGGGGTGCTGGCTATCTTGGGGAACTTTATCAAGGTTTATCAAAGAGGAACTAAACGCATTGGTGGAGGCTGGGGTGCCTTTGTTTTGATGAGACACTTATAGACTAGAGTCCCAGCTTGATGGCCGCAAGCAAGGTGACATAAGGATTGATTCAGAGGCACATTCGTCTGCACTTCTGTAGCTGTCTGTGAAAGTTTTAATGGGTGTTTCTCATTTTTTTGCTTTTTTTTGTTCATTTTGCATTCGTACGAACGTTCGGGAGAATGTGTATATGCGCTTTCGATGAACGAAAGCAAATCGGAACATTTCCGTTAGTTCGGATCATTTCCCAAACAAAATCTGATATTTTTCATTCGTTCAGATAACTTACGTTGTTGGGATGGGCTTGCGTCTGATTCGGAGAGCTGATTTCTGACGGACAACCAACCTATAAATCCGTTTCATTTCCGATCCACTTACGGGACCTTTGAGGGCTCGGATTGCTATTGTTGAACATGTTTTGCGGCTATGGGGAGGAGCACGTATCAGCATGGCCGAGGCCATAAATTGTATAGCAATGCATACCTGAATCAATACATTTCATGTATGCCTTATAGAAGCATTTTAATGCTGACCTTAATTAGTCCTTAGCATGTAAACCTTTATTTTCCCACACATCCATATAATTGCTATATTTTTTAGACTTATGTCCTTTGTGAATTATATTTGGATTGTTGAACTTGAATCTTAATTTGTTGTAGGAGTTCTTGTTTTAGTCGGTTACCTTTGATTTTTGTAATTATTTTATATTTGGATGCAGGAACCGCAAGATGTGCCACTCGCACAACATACAAGAAGTGTTTGGTCCAGCTATGCAATTCCTCAGTGTTCAGGCAGGGCATCCAGGGTCGTCCCATGATGCTTATATATTGCAGAGCTCCGGCTTATTTCGTCAGTTTGAGTCAGGACAATTATCTGGTGGATGGCTCCTGGGTAAGTTTGCTCACATTCCATCAATCCATTTTCACTGTATGGCAATGAATATAGTTGATGACTCATGTCTTAACCTATGGCTGTTTTTAGCCCTTGATTACATGTTAAACAATATTGCAGCTTAGAATGTGTATTTTATGTTATTATTTTTAAATTCTTTCAGGGGATTCTGGATATCCACTCCTGCCCTTGCTCCTGATGCCCGTTCGTTGCCTGCAGAATGCGGGCCAGGGGTTCTCTAATCGAGCACTATGCAAAACCCGGGCCATGGTGGCGAGGGCCCTCTGGCTTCTGAAGTCCAGATTTAGGTGTTTGGACCATACGGGGGGGGGGGGGGCACTGCAGTATGACCCCAACAAGGTTATACCAATATTTTAATTTACGTTTTTTTTTAACAGGGACCGAGTGTCAGGGTCCTTCAGTTGGTGGGCGAGATGCAGGAGCTGCGTAACTCGTTGGGGACCACAGATGAAGAATGATGTTATGTGGCCTGCCATTGCTATGTATTTTGTTTTTTATAGTTGTAAAAATTTGAAATTTTATGATGGAATAAAAAAAATGTTACAGTGTCATTTCATTTACAAAATACATTAACACAAAACTAATGGGCCCAGAAATATTTAAAGATGAATATTCACATGACCAAGAAGTGATTTGGGTGAGCTTTAAGGGTCCAAAAGGGAAGATGGAGGATAGTGCTAAGTGATTTAGCTAAACATTGTAGTAGAAGTGAGGGTGGCAAATATGTAAGCGAGCACTTTAATGATTTAAGTTTGTAGTGCGCAGGTGCAAGATCGTAAGGATTTCAGTCTGGACGAATATTTATTGAAAAAGGGAAACAGAATCTAACGGGAAACGTAAAGGATTCCTGGGAGGATACGATGGGAAAAGGGCAAAAACTAAAGCCTACGATGTAACATGTGAAAATGAAACGGAAAAGTCACGCTGGAAAATGACATCCTCGTATTCATAATCTGCCGTACGAACGGACAGAAACTTTACAGGATTGCAATGCATAGAATCGCTCGCACACTCATACGAGAGCGGAAACATTTAAAAAAAAAAACAGATCGGCACTAAAACTGAAGTTTTTTTTTGTCTCTCTGAATTGAGCCTATAGTGTGGAACCAAATTGGATATTGGATGTTTTCTTAATTCGCTTTTCAGTGGATTTAAGGTGAGTAAAAGTTTAACTTCTTAGTAAATAAATGTCTTTAAGAAATATCACTGCTACCGTAAAAGGTCGCATTACATTTAGCAACAGTGTAAAAGTGCACTGATACCTGGTGGTGGAAAATGTATATGCCATGCTTTTCATGTACCATCTTGTGGTAAAAATGAGAGATTGCATGTCTTTTCTAAAAATGGCAGAAGCACACTAAGCGTGCCAGCATGTTGTTATAAGTGGTTTATGGATCTGTACAACATGGAATTCCACCTGGTCACATATGAGACGGTGGGTGGGAAGTCCAAAGTTCCTCTGCAGTGCAGCCAGATGACACGTGCATGCAGACGCTACTCACTTTATGCAGCAGCTCCGGCATGCATGCTAAAATGAAAAACCCCACACCACCCAGGAACTGTGGTCTGTCATCGAGGAACAGACAGATGAGTGGGTGCTGCGTTTGCACCTGAACCCCGGCTTCTGTGGTCTGTGTGACCACCACCCCTTCCTTCAGTCGATGTTGGGTTGACTGAAGGCTCGTCATCACCCCTGGCATCTTCTTCCACCCACTTCTCCCTCCTAGCCTCCTTCTCAGCCTCAAAATTGCAGAAAGCTGCAGCAGACAGCACAAGGGTTACATCATCATCGAGGGCATCCTGTGTTGGTCTGCTGGCCATTCCCACATCCTCCAAAATAAGTCCTCGGTCTGCAGTTGGGGTAGGTGGATGACCCACAGTAGGTCAGCTAGGGTGTCATCATAGAGCATTATTAACTCCATGACTTGTTTCTGGGATAGCCTTGCTGATTTTAAGGGGGGTGAGGTGAAGGTCTCAGCACTCCCGGCAGAGGTCATGCGAGTGGAAGACGACCCCATGAAACTGGTATCACTGCATATAATCTATGACTGTCTCAGTGTACTGGCACACAGGTGCCCTGAACAATTGGTACTGAAGTGTACTGACACACAAGTGCCCTGAACTATTGGTATTAAAGAGCAGTGCCCCCCAAGTGGCCTGAACTATTGTTATCAAAGAGTACTCACACCCAAGTGGTTTGAGCAAGTGGCAAAGAGTACTGACATAGAAGGGATTTGAGCCAGTGGTATTAAAGAGTACTGACAAACCAGTTGTTTGAGCTAGTGGTATTAAATAGTACAGATTCACCAGTGGTTGGAGCAAGTGCTATTAAAGAGTATTGACACTGGAGTGGTTTGACACTGGAGTACAGTGGAGTGACATCAGTGGTTTGAGCTAGTCGTATTAAAGAATACAGACACACCCAAGTGGTTTGAGCCAGTGGTAATAAAGAGTACAGACATGCCAGCAGTTTTAGCCAGTGGTATTAAAGAGTACTGAAACACACGAGTGGTTGGAGCAAGTGGTTTTAAAGAGTACTAACAGACAAGTGGTTTGAGCCAGCGGTATTAAAGAGTACTGGCACACCAGTGGTTTGAGCTAGTGGTATTAAAGAACACTGACACATCAGTGCTTTGCGCTAGTGGTAATAAAGAGTACTCACACACCAGTGGTTGGAGCAAGTTTTTTTTCAAGTCTGGGCTTCAACATGAAATGTTTTGTTTGGCCTTTTTTTTAGTGTATTCTCAATACTTTTTTGTGAAATATGTGCAAAAATTTTTGCAATTTGTAGTTTTTTGTAATATAAAATGTAAGTTTGTCAATAAAATTTTATTGTGTGCGAAACCCCAATTTCTCCCAGTCACAGCGGTACCACATATGTATTGGTAGACACCCTTTCCTGCCCAGGAGACTCCCCCAAAATGAAACAGAGCTTTAAGAGATTTTCAGATAAAATACAATGCGCTATGCACACCTTGCAGTTTTTCCAGAAAAACAACCCTTTACATTTGAAATACCCCCCATAAACTATATATTCCCTGGAAGTACACGCCTCAAGCTTTCTAGGCGTACCAAGCTTGTTTATGTGGGCTTCGTTTTCTGGAAGTAATTCCTCAATGTATTCTTTGGTTGCACAAAGTTTCCCTAAAAAAGAATAAAAAGGAAGAATTAAGCCACATTTTCCTAAAACAACTATATGAAAACAAGTAAAATCTCAAAAAGCAGCATGCCTCGAACAGAACGATACCCAACATGCATAGGTACTGTCAAGGGAAGAGTTGGCAAACATCACAAAGTAAAGCATGCGCATAACAGTAATTTTACTTGAAAATGTCAGCTCTGCAGACAAAGTGCGCACCTTGCAATTTTTCAACCAAAACAACCCTTTACATTTGGAATATCCCCAATAAACCATAAATTCCCTGAAAGTACACATGTTAAGCTTTCTAAGAGTACCCAGCTTGCTGTAGTAGGCTCACCTTTCTGGAAGTAATCCCTCGAAGAATTCTTAGGTTGCACAGGGTTTCCCTAAAAAAGTGAATAAAAAAAGTGAATAAATAACATGTTTTCCTAAAATATAAATATGCAAACAAGAAAAAACAAGCTAAATCTGAAAGCACAAAGTCCGCCGGGCAAAACAATACCCAACATGCATAGATACTATTAACCCTTTTAATTGCCAGCCTACTTGAAGTTTTGTCACCCTCTGTTGACAGGTCATTTTTCCCCATTTTGCGCCATGTTTAACCATGATTTTTGCTGGAATTTTCAGGAAGATATATATATATATATATATATATTGCAGCAGAGTTTAGGCTTTAACATGAAATGTCTTGTTTGTAATTTTTCCACTGTTTTTTAAATATTTTTGCATAAAAAAACAAAAAAATAAATAAATAATATTTGTCAGACAATTGTCCCCTTTATTTTAAATAAAACATTTACTTTATTAGAGAAAACCATATTGCATGTGAAAGCCCCATTTCTCCTGATTACAACGGTACCACATATGTATCGGTAGCCCCCCATTCTTGCCTAGGAGACCCCTCAAACTTAAAAGAGCACTTTATAACATTTACAAATAAAATACTACTATCCACATTATAAACATAAGAGGTTAATTAAAAAAAAAATGACATAGGGTCCCCCCTTACCTATCATAACCAGCCCGGGACCAGCTATGGGGCCTTGTAGAAACAGGGCGAAGGGGCCAGTTTTGGTGGCCCCCCGCCCTGCCGGCTACAAGCTCCATGGGCTGGGCTCTTCTGCCCCCCCCCCTGGGCTTTGGGGAGGCAGGTAATTGGGGGTGCCCGGGGTTAATGGCAAGTCACCCGCTAGCCGCAGGTGACTTGCCAGCCCCCAGCCTTGTAAACTGGTATAGGGGTCTCATGGACCCCTTACCAGTTCACAAGGGGTTAAAAGTAAAAAAAAACACAGAGACACATGGAGAATTTTTTTTTTTTTTTTATACTTACCTCCCATCCATCCTGGAGCACTGCGTCCCACGCTGATCACTCTGGCTTCTGCTCTCCTGCTGCTGCTGGAAGCCTTTATAGCTGCTGGGCGACAGAGCATAAGGGGTTAATTAAAAAAAAATGACATAAGGGCCCCATTTTTTTTGAGAATTTTAAGGCTTAGGCTAACCCTAACCCTTAAAAATCCAAAAAAAAAATGACAAAAGGTCCCCCCTCCCGGACATTTTTTTTTGGAATTCCAAATCCCAAAAAAAATGGGGTCCCCCCTCCCTGGGGGGGGAATTTTAAGGGTTAGGCTAACCCTAACCCTTAAAAATCCCCCCAAAAAATGACATAGGGGTCTCATGGACCCCTTGCCAGTTCACAAAGGGTTAACAGTAAAAAAATGGAATTTACTAAAAAAAAAAAAAATGTTTTTCTTTACTCTCCTCACCTGATTGTCAGCTCCAGTGTCGATCAGCTGTCAGATGCCCTGGTGATCGCTGACCAGAGCATCCCCTACCCCTCTGCTCTGCCCAGCGATCACCAGGGCATCTGACAGCTGAGTCGAGGAGAACCGGGACGACACCCGGGAGTGACGTTATGAGCCCCGCCCCCGAGGCGTCAAGATGGCGGCGCTCATTGGAAGGCAGGGGGAGGGGGCATTTTGAGCCCTCTCCTGAAGACTAAGCAGCATGGGGGGTGATCGGAGGCCCCCCCAGTGAAGAGAAGACCCGGCGGGAGGCAGCGCAGCTTCAGGTGAGTAAATGTCATTTTTTTTATATTTTTATTTTTTTACAGTTAGCAGCAGCCGCTGCCGAAGTGGGGGGGGGGGGGTCACTAGTCCGGGGGCTCTCCTGGAGCCATCCGAGCCCCCATGGGGGATTGGATGGCACCAAATTAAAGAGCAGACCCGGACGGATCGATAGAGGGGTCACGTGAGTATTTTTTTAAAATTTTTATTTAGCTAGTAGGGGGGAAAGTCAAGCACGTAACACCTACGTGCTTGGCACTTAACGCTTGGACATGCCAGCACGTAGGTGTTACGTGCTTGGCAACAAAAGGGTTAAAGTGTACTGACACATATCAATAAAATAATTAAAATACCGCGCTAAAAAGCAAATTCAAATCGTTAATATCAAACATATAATGTAAAATATAACACAAGTCTCTTAAGGAAAGCTCAACGTGTGTGTCTCTTGTCCATAGAGTTCAAACAATCATGCAAAGTTAAACACAGAGCTTTCTTAGTTACCACTCAGATGTCCCAAAGTCCATATGCAGGTACTTCCTTCACAAGACAGCTCAGAGGTATTCTTCTTAACCTCCGTGGTTATTTTCTCCAGGAGCAACTGGCAAGCAAAAATACTCCAACTTTATATGGAAACCGCTCAGCATAGGTCCCAAGAGGAGGATTCCACATTCATGGGTGCAGCATAAAAATAAAAAACACTCATATAGTGTAAATCAGTAAAGCACACAATATTTATTAAAAGAAGGTAATGCACTCACAAGGAAAAACACTTTAAAAGCATATAAAACCGAGGATGGCTCTCACCAACTCCCCATACACAACAAGATCTGGCCAGATCGATCGAATAATCCAAAACGCTATGCCGCCTGCCACCGCCGCCGACGCGTTTCGTTGCCCACGGCAACTTTAACAAGGCTAGTGGCAATGCGGCAAACTAATCCTATAAATACCTTCAATGTGATCCCCCATGAGGGCGAGGTGCGCTGGGAACCGAAGACACACTTCCGGGATGCGCTCCGTGAGGTGCGCACAACTGTAGAGCTGGGTCAGGCAATGGCCTGCCCTGCGTCACCAGCGTCAACTCCTCCCACCCTTAATCTTCTATCCCTGTCAGTACGCAAACTGCGCAGCTGCAGCTACGCCAGCAACACAGGACCTGATCATGAGCGCACCATAGCACCACACAGTGGCCAGAGTGGGGAACTGCAGCCTGTCACAATGCCCCAGCCTTGTGAAGACACACTGGTTAAAGTCCGCAGCTTGGACACTGCAGGCCACCCACCTTGCCACTTTGGGAGCCCAGTTACGTTATCCAGGGAGGTATAAATGAATGCCCATTCCAAAATAAGAAGAAACACAGGAATGAGCACTCAAAATAAAAAACGGGGCAAATTGATACAGTCACATGCTGCGCTACTGACAGCAGCCCACTGCACAGCCTGCGCACAAGATACTTTAAATAAATCATGACGCTATAGAAGCTAATAATTTTAACCAATAAATACATCATCCAAAGCATATATACTGTGACATACCCACAAACCACAACTGTTCCAGAAGAAGCAGAAAGTTCTTAAGCCATAATCAGTAACGCCCCCTAGTGGAATTTGAAAAAATTCTATCAACCTGAAGCTCTTCAGGGAGATAGATAAAAACATCATAGACACAAAAAACCAATTGATACAGAAAACCAATTAAGTTAAAATTAAGAATCATCAATAAAACAATTTAAATCAAAGTCAACATTAAGACCACTCGGGGCTAAAGTATTAAGAGTGAAAATCCACTTTCCCTCCTTCTGGCATATGTCCCTCTTTAAATTAGAACCCCGCCAATGGGATTCCGTATGGTCTATTCCAATAAATGTCAATTGTGTAGGGTCACTGGAGTGGGCGGCCTTAAAATGAGCAGACAGACTATGTAATTCGTATCCGCGGCGGATATTATAGATATGTTCACGTATCCGCACACGGAGCTCTCTGGTAGTCCTCCCCACATACAGCAGCCCACACGGGCACCAAATCAAATAGACCACATGTTTGGTGTGGCAGGTGATGAATTTTGAGATCTTATAGTTTTGTCCTGTTTTAAAATCTACAAAACTTTTTTGGGGTTTTGACAAAGATCTCCCAGTTTTGCAACCCATACATCTACCACATTTGTAAAAACCAGATAGAGTAGTGTCAGTTAATGCCACCCGTACAGGTGGGTCAACAAAACTTTTGGTCAGACGGTCTCTAAGATTAGGTGCTCGCCTGAAGACTATTTTGGGCCTCTCAGGTAGAGTCGGTCCTAAAACCGAATCAAGATGCAGAATATGCCAATGTTTGGCTACTAGCCGTTGAATCTCTCTATATTGGGTATTAAAACCCGTTATAAAAGGCACCCCCATGTTGCTATTCGATTTCCTTCTAGTATTACCCAGTAGTGTATCTCTCGGGGTGTCTCTTACTGCTACCCTCTGGGCTTCCACCTTCTCTGGGTCATAACCTTTATCCACAAAGCGTTTTTTAAGAACGGCTGATTGGTTATCAAATTCTGTTAATGAAAAGCAATTCCGCCTAATCCTAAGAAATTGTCCCTTTGGTATTGCTGACAACCAATTCGGATGATGACAGCTAGTACACGGAACGTACCCATTCCTGTCCGTAGGCTTAAAGTAAGTGGAGGTGGTCAATCTGGAACCCTCCACTTTAATATTTAGGTCGAGAAAATTAACTGCCACAGGACTGGCTTCCACCGTAAACTCTAAATTATAGCGGTTGTTATTAACTTCTGTAAAGAAGGCATCTAGCTCCCCCTGGGTGCCCTTCCAGATGACAATCACGTCATCTATATATCTTTTCCAGCATATAAGATTAACCCATTCTCGACCAAAAATAAATTCCTCCTCCCACTTACCAACGTAGAGGTTCGCCATGCTGGGAGCAAATTTAGCTCCCATGGCGACACCTCTACGTTGCAAATAAAACCCTCCCCCAAACCAAAAATAATTGTGCTGGAGTGCAAATTCCAAGCACTGCATGAGGTATTCCACCTGTCCTGCCGGTAGATTCTGGCTTGAATTAAGGAAGTGCTGAACAGCTTCCAAACCAAGATCATGAGGGATAGCTGTGTATAAAGATGATACATCGGCCGTAGCTAAAATATAATGCTCCTCAATTTTTATACCTTCAACCAACTGGATAACCTGTGTGGAATCCCTTAAATACGCAGGCAATTCTACCACCAGTGGTTGTAAAAAGTGGTCTATTAGTTCTCCCAAGCGGCAAGTGATGGAACCCAACCCACTTACAATGGGCCTCCCTGGGGGTTTATTCAAACTTTTATGGATCTTTGGCAGTATATATATTGTAGGGATTTTAGGCGCTGTCGGTGTCAAATAATTGAATTCTTTGTTATTTAGAAAACCCCGTGTGGCACCTTCATTTAATAAAACCCCTATCTTTGACCTATATTCCCAGGTAGGGTCCTTATCCAGTAAGGTATAGGTGTCCGTGTCGGCTAACAACCTATTAACCTCTTCCAAGTAATCAACTTTATTCATGATCACTAAGCCACCGCCCTTGTCTGCTGGCTTCAAGATTATATCATGTTTAGTTTCAAGCTGCTTGAAGCCTCTGAAAAGGGCAGGTGGCCATCTAGGTTTTCGCATTTCCATGTTTTTTATATCCCTAACAATTGCTGCTTTGAAGGTTTCTATTTGTGAATTGCCCAAACTCGGGGGATTAAATAGTGATTTATTCTTCAGAGATGAATGTTTTATAGTTTCATTAGAAAGGGATAACTCATTAGGTTGTTCTTTACTAACAGGCCCATGGTGGTTTAAAAAGAACTTTTGCACATGTAATTTCCTAATATATTTATTCACATCAATGAATAAATCAAATTTATTAAGTTCCTTTGGAAGGGCAAATTTTAGGCCTTTATCTAATAAGGTCAGCTCTTCCTTAGATAAGACCGCTGAACTTAAATTGTAAATCCCCTCCCCTAATCCCACCTTGGTCTTCTTGTGTTTTGTGCCTCCCCGTCTTCCCCTCTTTCTTCCCCCTTTCTCTTGGACCCTCTCATTGCCCAGGTGGGGTCCCCTCTGTCCCGAATGGGCACACGATTCCGCCAATCGTCTCTGGACGGAGTTAGTTGAAAAGGGGCATCACGAGTTGGGGAGTTAGCCCGTAAGGGGAGAAAGCGGTTAGATCTCACATTTCCCATTGGTTGAGGTCTTGTCCTATTTGGAGGTGGGGGAGTCACCCTTCCAGGTGGTTTATTAACCCGTCTTTCCACAATAGGGGTCTGGGCCCAATTCCTTTGTTTAAACCCACGAGGGTTGTGCATAGGAGCTCTTCTTTCATTTCCTTTGCCCCGCCAATCTGACATAAATGGTGGGGTAGCTGGCCAATTAGGTGCTCTCTCCCTGGATACAGCTCTCAGGGGATCTTTATTAAACTCTTGCACCTCACCCTTCTGCCATCTAAACACCAAGTTAGTGGTATAATCTGTTTGGTCTCTCTGTATTTTTTTCAATTTCCTTGTCCTTATAATTTTTTCCTCTTTTCTCAACTTTTCTTTTAAATCATCCGATTTCTGCACAAATTCTGAACTAGTACTGAAAGGGGACACTCTCTCACTTAAGGCATCCTTCTGGGAGTTCAGCTCCCTTAACTGGTCCCTCTTTTTATTAATTAGCTTTTCTAATAAACGTAAACCACAATCATTAAAAAAGGTAAACCAGTCAGCCTTAGATTCTGCAGTCTCATCCCCATCATATATCTGGAGAGACCAGCGAAGTTGCTGGGGGACCATCTTCCTATTCACATACTCTTCAAGGGTAGCAATGTCCCATTTAAGTCTTAATTCACGGTTTAAAAGCTTATAAAGACTCTTAAATTCAGAATCCAAACTAGGTGCCATCTGTGTTTGAGATTCACCAGCTAGTAAAGCCCCAATGTCAATTTCACTGGAACTACAAAAAGAAAAGATATCCATCCCTTCAGATATAGTGAGCAGCAGGTATAAATGAGACAAGAATGGATACCAATAAAATAATTAAAATACCGCGCTAAAAAGCAAATTCAAATCGTTAATATCAAACATATAATGTAAAATATAACACAAGTCTCTTAAGGAAAGCTCAACGTGTGTGTCTCTTGTCCATAGAGTTCAAACAATCATGCAAAGTTAAACACAGAGCTTTCTTAGTTACCACTCAGATGTCCCAAAGTCCATATGCAGGTACTTCCTTCACAAGACAGCTCAGAGGTATTCTTCTTAACCTCCGTGGTTATTTTCTCCAGGAGCAACTGGCAAGCAAAAATACTCCAACTTTATATGGAAACCGCTCAGCATAGGTCCCAAGAGGAGGATTCCACATTCATGGGTGCAGCATAAAAATAAAAAACACTCATATAGTGTAAATCAGTAAAGCACACAATATTTATTAAAAGAAGGTAATGCACTCACAAGGAAAAACACTTTAAAAGCATATAAAACCGAGGATGGCTCTCACCAACTCCCCATACACAACAAGATCTGGCCAGATCGATCGAATAATCCAAAACGCTATGCCGCCTGCCACCGCCGCCGACGCGTTTCGTTGCCCACGGCAACTTTAACAAGGCTAGTGGCAATGCGGCAAACTAATCCTATAAATACCTTCAATGTGATCCCCCATGAGGGCGAGGTGCGCTGGGAACCGAAGACACACTTCCGGGATGCGCTCCGTGAGGTGCGCACAACTGTAGAGCTGGGTCAGGCAATGGCCTGCCCTGCGTCACCAGCGTCAACTCCTCCCACCCTTAATCTTCTATCCCTGTCAGTACGCAAACTGCGCAGCTGCAGCTACGCCAGCAACACAGGACCTGATCATGAGCGCACCATAGCACCACACAGTGGCCAGAGTGGGGAACTGCAGCCTGTCACAATGCCCCAGCCTTGTGAAGACACACTGGTTAAAGTCCGCAGCTTGGACACTGCAGGCCACCCACCTTGCCACTTTGGGAGCCCAGTTACGTTATCCAGGGAGGTATAAATGAATGCCCATTCCAAAATAAGAAGAAACACAGGAATGAGCACTCAAAATAAAAAACGGGGCAAATTGATACAGTCACATGCTGCGCTACTGACAGCAGCCCACTGCACAGCCTGCGCACAAGATACTTTAAATAAATCATGACGCTATAGAAGCTAATAATTTTAACCAATCAATACATCATCCAAAGCATATATACTGTGACATACCCACAAACCACAACTGTTCCAGAAGAAGCAGAAAGTTCTTAAGCCATAATCAGTAACGCCCCCTAGTGGAATTTGAAAAAATTCTATCAACCTGAAGCTCTTCAGGGAGATAGATAAAAACATCATAGACACAAAAAACCAATTGATACAGAAAACCAATTAAGTTAAAATTAAGAATCATCAATAAAACAATTTAAATCAAAGTCAACATTAAGACCACTCGGGGCTAAAGTATTAAGAGTGAAAATCCACTTTCCCTCCTTCTGGCATATGTCCCTCTTTAAATTAGAACCCCGCCAATGGGATTCCGTATGGTCTATTCCAATAAATGTCAATTGTGTAGGGTCACTGGAGTGGGCGGCCTTAAAATGAGCAGACAGACTATGTAATTCGTATCCGCGGCGGATATTATAGATATGTTCACGTATCCGCACACGGAGCTCTCTGGTAGTCCTCCCCACATACAGCAGCCCACACGGGCACCAAATCAAATAGACCACATGTTTGGTGTGGCAGGTGATGAATTTTGAGATCTTATAGTTTTGTCCTGTTTTAAAATCTACAAAACTTTTTTGGGGTTTTGACAAAGATCTCCCAGTTTTGCAACCCATACATCTACCACATTTGTAAAAACCAGATAGAGTAGTGTCAGTTAATGCCACCCGTACAGGTGGGTCAACAAAACTTTTGGTCAGACGGTCTCTAAGATTAGGTGCTCGCCTGAAGACTATTTTGGGCCTCTCAGGTAGAGTCGGTCCTAAAACCGAATCAAGATGCAGATGTCTTTATAAGCTTTTAAACCGTGAATTAAGACTTAAATGGGACATTGCTACCCTTGAAGAGTATGTGAATAGGAAGATGGTCCCCCAGCAACTTCGCTGGTCTCTCCAGATATATGATGGGGATGAGACTGCAGAATCTAAGGCTGACTGGTTTACCTTTTTTAATGATTGTGGTTTACGTTTATTAGAAAAGCTAATTAATAAAAAGAGGGACCAGTTAAGGGAGCTGAACTCCCAGAAGGATGCCTTAAGTGAGAGAGTGTCCCCTTTCAGTACTAGTTCAGAATTTGTGCAGAAATCGGATGATTTAAAAGAAAAGTTGAGAAAAGAGGAAAAAATTATAAGGACAAGGAAATTGAAAAAAATACAGAGAGACCAAACAGATTATACCACTAACTTGGTGTTTAGATGGCAGAAGGGTGAGGTGCAAGAGTTTAATAAAGATCCCCTGAGAGCTGTATCCAGGGAGAGAGCACCTAATTGGCCAGCTACCCCACCATTTATGTCAGATTGGCGGGGCAAAGGAAATGAAAGAAGAGCTCCTATGCACAACCCTCGTGGGTTTAAACAAAGGAATTGGGCCCAGACCCCTATTGTGGAAAGACGGGTTAATAAACCACCTGGAAGGGTGACTCCCCCACCTCCAAATAGGACAAGACCTCAACCAATGGGAAATGTGAGATCTAACCGCTTTCTCCCCTTACGGGCTAACTCCCCAACTCGTGATGCCCCTTTTCAACTAACTCCGTCCAGAGACGATTGGCGGAATCGTGTGCCCATTCGGGACAGAGGGGACCCCACCTGGGCAATGAGAGGGTCCAAGAGAAAGGGGGAAGAAAGAGGGGAAGACGGGGAGGCACAAAACACAAGAAGACCAAGGTGGGATTAGGGGAGGGGATTTACAATTTAAGTTCAGCGGTCTTATCTAAGGAAGAGCTGACCTTATTAGATAAAGGCCTAAAATTTGCCCTTCCAAAGGAACTTAATAAATTTGATTTATTCATTGATGTGAATAAATATATTAGGAAATTACATGTGCAAAAGTTCTTTTTAAACCACCATGGGCCTGTTAGTAAAGAACAACCTAATGAGTTATCCCTTTCTAATGAAACTATAAAACATTCATCTCTGAAGAATAAATCACTATTTAATCCCCCGAGTTTGGGCAATTCACAAATAGAAACCTTCAAAGCAGCAATTGTTAGGGATATAAAAAACATGGAAATGCGAAAACCTAGATGGCCACCTGCCCTTTTCAGAGGCTTCAAGCAGCTTGAAACTAAACATGATATAATCTTGAAGCCAGCAGACAAGGGCGGTGGCTTAGTGATCATGAATAAAGTTGATTACTTGGAAGAGGTTAATAGGTTGTTAGCCGACACGGACACCTATACCTTACTGGATAAGGACCCTACCTGGGAATATAGGTCAAAGATAGGGGTTTTATTAAATGAAGGTGCCACACGGGGTTTTCTAAATAACAAAGAATTCAATTATTTGACACCGACAGCGCCTAAAATCCCTACAATATATATACTGCCAAAGATCCATAAAAGTTTGAATAAACCCCCAGGGAGGCCCATTGTAAGTGGGTTGGGTTCCATCACTTGCCGCTTGGGAGAACTAATAGACCACTTTTTACAACCACTGGTGGTAGAATTGCCTGCGTATTTAAGGGATTCCACACAGGTTATCCAGTTGGTTGAAGGTATAAAAATTGAGGAGCATTATATTTTAGCTACGGCCGATGTATCATCTTTATACACAGCTATCCCTCATGATCTTGGTTTGGAAGCTGTTCAGCACTTCCTTAATTCAAGCCAGAATCTACCGGCAGGACAGGTGGAATACCTCATGCAGTGCTTGGAATTTGCACTCCAGCACAATTATTTTTGGTTTGGGGGAGGGTTTTATTTGCAACGTAGAGGTGTCGCCATGGGAGCTAAATTTGCTCCCAGCATGGCGAACCTCTACGTTGGTAAGTGGGAGGAGGAATTTATTTTTGGTCGAGAATGGGTTAATCTTATATGCTGGAAAAGATATATAGATGACGTGATTGTCATCTGGAAGGGCACCCAGGGGGAGCTAGATGCCTTCTTTACAGAAGTTAATAACAACCGCTATAATTTAGAGTTTACGGTGGAAGCCAGTCCTGTGGCAGTTAATTTTCTCGACCTAAATATTAAAGTGGAGGGTTCCAGATTGACCACCTCCACTTACTTTAAGCCTACGGACAGGAATGGGTACGTTCCGTGTACTAGCTGTCATCATCCGAATTGGTTGTCAGCAATACCAAAGGGACAATTTCTTAGGATTAGGCGGAATTGCTTTTCATTAACAGAATTTGATAACCAATCAGCCGTTCTTAAAAAACGCTTTGTGGATAAAGGTTATGACCCAGAGAAGGTGGAAGCCCAGAGGGTAGCAGTAAGAGACACCCCGAGAGATACACTACTGGGTAATACTAGAAGGAAATCGAATAGCAACATGGGGGTGCCTTTTATAACGGGTTTTAATACCCAATATAGAGAGATTCAACGGCTAGTAGCCAAACATTGGCATATTCTGCATCTTGATTCGGTTTTAGGACCGACTCTACCTGAGAGGCCCAAAATAGTCTTCAGGCGAGCACCTAATCTTAGAGACCGTCTGACCAAAAGTTTTGTTGACCCACCTGTACGGGTGGCATTAACTGACACTACTCTATCTGGTTTTTACAAATGTGGTAGATGTATGGGTTGCAAAACTGGGAGATCTTTGTCAAAACCCCAAAAAAGTTTTGTAGATTTTAAAACAGGACAAAACTATAAGATCTCAAAATTCATCACCTGCCACACCAAACATGTGGTCTATTTGATTTGGTGCCCGTGTGGGCTGCTGTATGTGGGGAGGACTACCAGAGAGCTCCGTGTGCGGATACGTGAACATATCTATAATATCCGCCGCGGATACGAATTACATAGTCTGTCTGCTCATTTTAAGGCCGCCCACTCCAGTGACCCTACACAATTGACATTTATTGGAATAGACCATACGGAATCCCATTGGCGGGGTTCTAATTTAAAGAGGGACATATGCCAGAAGGAGGGAAAGTGGATTTTCACTCTTAATACTTTAGCCCCGAGTGGTCTTAATGTTGACTTTGATTTAAATTGTTTTATTGATGATTCTTAATTTTAACTTAATTGGTTTTCTGTATCAATTGGTTTTTTGTGTCTATGATGTTTTTATCTATCTCCCTGAAGAGCTTCAGGTTGATAGAATTTTTTCAAATTCCACTAGGGGGCGTTACTGATTATGGCTTAAGAACTTTCTGCTTCTTCTGGAACAGTTGTGGTTTGTGGGTATGTCACAGTATATATGCTTTGGATGATGTATTTATTGGTTAAAATTATTAGCTTCTATAGCGTCATGATTTATTTAAAGTATCTTGTGCGCAGGCTGTGCAGTGGGCTGCTGTCAGTAGCGCAGCATGTGACTGTATCAATTTGCCCCGTTTTTTATTTTGAGTGCTCATTCCTGTGTTTCTTCTTATTTTGGAATGGGCATTCATTTATACCTCCCTGGATAACGTAACTGGGCTCCCAAAGTGGCAAGGTGGGTGGCCTGCAGTGTCCAAGCTGCGGACTTTAACCAGTGTGTCTTCACAAGGCTGGGGCATTGTGACAGGCTGCAGTTCCCCACTCTGGCCACTGTGTGGTGCTATGGTGCGCTCATGATCAGGTCCTGTGTTGCTGGCGTAGCTGCAGCTGCGCAGTTTGCGTACTGACAGGGATAGAAGATTAAGGGTGGGAGGAGTTGACGCTGGTGACGCAGGGCAGGCCATTGCCTGACCCAGCTCTACAGTTGTGCGCACCTCACGGAGCGCATCCCGGAAGTGTGTCTTCGGTTCCCAGCGCACCTCGCCCTCATGGGGGATCACATTGAAGGTATTTATAGGATTAGTTTGCCGCATTGCCACTAGCCTTGTTAAAGTTGCCGTGGGCAACGAAACGCGTCGGCGGCGGTGGCAGGCGGCATAGCGTTTTGGATTATTCGATCGATCTGGCCAGATCTTGTTGTGTATGGGGAGTTGGTGAGAGCCATCCTCGGTTTTATATGCTTTTAAAGTGTTTTTCCTTGTGAGTGCATTACCTTCTTTTAATAAATATTGTGTGCTTTACTGATTTACACTATATGAGTGTTTTTTATTTTTATGCTGCACCCATGAATGTGGAATCCTCCTCTTGGGACCTATGCTGAGCGGTTTCCATATAAAGTTGGAGTATTTTTGCTTGCCAGTTGCTCCTGGAGAAAATAACCACGGAGGTTAAGAAGAATACCTCTGAGCTGTCTTGTGAAGGAAGTACCTGCATATGGACTTTGGGACATCTGAGTGGTAACTAAGAAAGCTCTGTGTTTAACTTTGCATGTACTGACACATAAGTGGTTTGAGACAGTGGTGTAAAAGAGTACTGACACACCAGTGATTTGAGATAGTGGTATTAAAGAGTACTGACACACCAGTGGTTGGAGCAAGTGCTTTTAAAGTGTACTAACAGAGAAGTGGTTTGAGCCAATGGTATTAAAGAGTACTGGCACACCAGTGGTTTGAGCTAGTGGTATTAAAGAGTACTCACATCCAAGTGGTTGGAGCAAATGGTATTAAAGAGTACTTACACCCAAGTGGTTAAAGCCGGTGGAATTGAAGAGTACTCACACCTAAGTGGTTTGAGCAAGTGGTATTTAGGAGTAGTGACACCCAAGTAGTTGAAGCAAATGGTATTAAAGAGTACTTACACCCAAGTGGTTGGAGCAAGTGCTATTAAAGAGTGTTTACACCCACATGGTTAGAGCCAGTAGAATAAAAGTACTCACACACAAGGGTTTGAACTAGTGGTATTAAATATTATTCACATCCAATTGGTTGGAACAAGTGATATTAAAGAGTACTCACACCCAAGTGGTTAGAGTCAATGGTATTAAAGAGTACTCACACCCAAGTGATTGGAGCAAGTGGTATTAAAGGGTACTCACACCCAAGTGGTTTGAGCCAGTGGAATTAAAGAGTACTCACACCTAAGTGGTTTGAGCTAGTTGTATTAAAGATTACTCACATCCAACCTATCTAGCTCTCACTCTGGCCGCTTTCCCTGAATAAATGTTCTGAAAATGACAATAGCATGCTTAACAAATTATCGAGCTCTGACTCCAGTCGCTTTCCCTGAAAAATGTGTCCTGAAAAGGACAATAGCGTGTTTAACCCTTTTTCTAAGGGCCACTTTGCTGGAGAAGACTGGGATTGCCGGATAAAGGGCAGATCTTGGGAATTTGCTTCGATACCTCATTTCCAGGCATGGAAAACCAGGCAGAAGAGATTGTGTTGGTCTCTGCCCCTTTATCGACATTTATGGAAGATTATGTATTGGATCAACACAATCCAGATCCAAATCCAATGATTACTCTGTCCTCCACTATGTCTAGGAAGAAAAGGTCCAGCTCTGCTCCGCTAAGTCTTTTGGGCTATAAAGCTACAGTAACTTTTGATCCTCACGGCTTATCCTCCTCCTTTTTTATTTTGTCTTTTTTTACCAAGCCCCCCAAACACAGCTGCCTTGAAAGCTTCTATGGTTAAACCTGGTTGCAGGGCAGAAAAAAAGAGTGGGAGATGTCGATATGTGAAATCAAGTTGGCTGATTCCTATAAGAAGCCCCTTTGTCAAATCTGTTGTGAGTGAAGAACGTCAGCCCAGTAAGACAGACATGGTACAAGTTATGAAGGATCATATTTCTTGCTTCTTTAAAAACCTGAAGATCCCACAGGATTTGTCAGGGCATAGTGAATTAGTGGGGCATGCCTTTGACATCGCCCTTTACTTTAGAGGGCAGGATTCTGTGCACTTGGATGCTCTTTTTTCTAAGGGGGAGGGGGCCTGTCCGCTTCTGAGGAAGAGTGACAGAGGTCAGGATCTGAATCTTCCACTCCGGGTAGATTTCTTTTTTCCCCAGATGATTTACCCTATCTTTTACATATTATACATCTCTCCATGGGGAATAAGTGCTACCCTTAGATCTAAGCAAGATGGGTTTTACCCGGGCTTTGTTCTGGAAACCCCTATGTCATTTCCCATTCACAAAGCAGAATGAATGGAGAGACTCAGAAGGTACTGAGATCAGGGGCCTTAAAGAAACGTTATCCATTTTCGGAATAGGATGCCCTCTTTTGGGATAAATGTTCCAAATTGTATGCACCTTTTGTGAAGGTTTCTAAAAGAGTGGATTTGGCCTTTGAGGATTTTGGAGGGATTCCCGTTTAAAGAGGGCCTGGCAGGCAGAATCTTGTTCTATAAAGCTGATAGCCGATAGCCGAAGCTTCTACCTATGTCACTAGGAATTTGAATTTTTGGCTTCAGCAGCTTAAGTTATGTTTGCTAAAATAGACTAGTATTGAAGAAATTATGAAGGCCTTACCTCTTCTTTTTTCAGCAGCCTCTCTTCTGTCAGGTCCTACAGCTGAATCGGTAAGATTTTTTTCCCAAACGATGACCCTGACCAATTCAGTTTGCAGGACTTTGCAGTTACGTACCTGGTTAGGTGATGCAGGCTCTAAGAATCGTCTGTGTGCCATGCCCTTTAGTGGGGGGGGGGGGTGTTGGTCTAGAGCTAGAGAGAGTATTAGATAGGTCAGCTGACAAGAAGAAATGCTTTCCCACTAGAAATAAGGATTTTAAGAATAAGAGATTCTTATCAATACTCATTTAAATCTTTTTTTTAACAGAGTCGTTTAGAGGAGCCTGAGGTGCCTCTTCTTCTGCTAGGAGGGGCAGGTTTAGAGGATCCACCCTGTTTGGTACCTAGCAATCCAGCTCAAAGAAGCAATGATGGCAGGGCCCGGCTAAGATCCTTTTGCATCTGGTGTGAAGCCCTACTAGATTGTCCCTTTGTTTCCAAGGGTTTAAGAGAAGGCTTCCCAATAGAATTCATTCACGCCCCTCCCACAATTTTTTTTTGTTACTCCTTTCCCAAGGGGCAGCGGGGAAAGAGTGGCCATCTAGAACAGTCTAGATTCTATGATAGACATGGAGGTAATTGTCTCAGTTCCCAGCCAGCAGTGGGGAAGGGGTTTCTACTCGAGTGTGTTTCTAGTAAAGAAGGCTGGTTCATTCTCAACTTACAAAAACTAAATGTCTCGGTACACTACAGGAGCTTCCACATGGAAACCATCTTTTCTGTCAGGAATCTGCTTTCGCTTTATGGTTTGAATAAACCTGAAGGATGCCTACTGGCTCACACCTTCCTTAGGTTTGCAATAAAGATAGGAGACCAAAAGCTCCACTTTCAATTTGTCTGTCTTCCCTTTGGTCTGGCATCAGCTCCTAGGATCTTTACCAAGGTTCTAGCCGAATCTTTTTAAGGTGATTCGGGTCATAGCCTATTTGGACAATAGGCTCGATTCAGAGGCACATTCGTCTGGACTTCTGTAGCTGTCTGTGAAAGTTTTTGTGTGTGTTAGTCTTTTTTTTGTTTTTTTTTGTTCATTTTCCATTCGTACGAACGTTCGGGCGCTTTCGTATATGCACTTTCGAAGAACGAAACTAAATCGGATGATTTGCGTTAGTTCGGATCATTTTCCCATCAAAATCTGATATTTTGCTTTCGTTCAGATAACTTACGTTGTTGGGAAGGGCTTGCGTCTGATTCAGAGAGCTGATTGCCGAGGGACAACCACCCTATTAAACCGTTTCATTTGCAATCCACTTACGGGACCTTTGAGTCCTCGGATTGCTATTGTTGAACATGTTTTGCGGCTATGTGGAGGAGTCTGCGCGCCTTTAGCTCCAAGGCATTGCATGTATCAGCATGGCCGAGGCCATAAATTGTATAGCAATGCATATCTGAATCAATACATTTCATGTGTGCCTTATAGAAGCGTTTTAATGCTGACCTTAATTAGTCCTTAGCATGTAAACCTTTATTATCCCACACATCCATATAATTGCTATATTTTTTTAGACTTATGTCCTTTGTGAATTATATTTGGATTGTTGAACTTGAATCTCAATTTGTTGTAGGAGTTAGTGTTTTAGTTGGCTACCTTTGCTTTGTGTAATTTTTTTATAATTGGTTGCAGGAACCGCAAGATGTGCCACTCGCACAACATACAAGCAGTGTTTGGTCCGGATATGCGATTCCTCAGTGTTCTTGCAGGGCATCCAGGGTCGTCCCATGATGCTTATATATTGCGGAGCTCCGGCTTATTTCGTCAGTTTTGAGTCAGGAGAATTATCTGGTGGATGGCTCCTGGGTAAGTTTGCTCACAATCAATCCATCAATCCATTTTCACTGTATGGCAATGAATATAGTTGATGACTCATGTCTTAACCTATGGCTGTTTTTAGCCCTTGATGACATGTTAAACAATATTGTTGCTTAGAATGTGTATTTTATGTTAGTATTTTTAAATTCTTTCAGGGGATTCTGGATATCCGCTCCTGCCCTTGCTCCTGCCGCCCGTTCTTTGCCTGCAGAATGTGGGCCAGAAGTTCTATAATTGGGCTCTATGCAAAACCCGGGCCGTGGTGGCGATGGCCTTCGGGGGCCCTGCAGTATGACCCCAACAAGGTTATACCAATAATTTAATTTACGATTTTTAACAGGGACCACACGTGCCAGAGTGGCACAACTGAGTGTCAGGGTCCTTCAGTTCGTGGGCGAGATGCAGGAGATCCACTCGTTGGGGACCACAGATGAAGAATAATGTTCTGTGGCCTGCCATTGCTATGTATTTAGTTTTTTATAGCTGTAAACATTTTACATTTTGTAAATATTTTAATATTTTATATTTTATGAAGAAAAAAAAATGTTACATTTAAAAAAAAAACATTTTCAAAAAAAGGCCAAACAAAAATGGGATTTGGTATTAAAAAAAAATAATAATAAAAGTTTCAGTGTTATTTCATTTCTAAAATACAATAACACAAAACGAATGGGCCCAGAAATATTTAGAGATGAATATTCACATGACCGCGAAGTGATTTGGGTAAGTTTTAGGGGTCATACATGGAAGAAGAACCTAACCGGGAAGTGGTTTGGGTAAGTTTTAGGGGCCGAAAATGGAAGAAGAACCTAACCGGGAAGTGGTTTGGGAAAGTTTTAGGGGTCATACATGGAAGATGTAGGAAAACGCAAAGTGATTTAGCTAATCATTGTAGCAGAAGTGAGTGAGCCAAATATGTAGGCGAGCACTTTAATGAGTGAAGTTTGTAGTGCGCAGGCGCAAGATCGTAAGGATTTATGTCTGGACGATTATTTATGGTAAAAGGAAGACAGAATTTATCGGGAAATGTAAAGGATTCGTGGAAGGAGACGATGGAAAAAGGGCAAAATCGAAAGCTGACGTTGTAACATGAGAAAATGAAACAGAAAAGTCACGAGTGAAATGTCGAGTGAAATGCAGGGGAATAACCAAAACCCTCCATTAAATGTCACTGGTCTAACCAAGGAAGAAGTCCAGCACCGTCTCAAGCAGATAAAAATCGATAAATCACCGGGACCAGATGACATACATCCTCATGTTTTAAGGGAGTTATGTACAGTAATAGACAAGCCGTTATTTCTAATACATGTGGATTCCATAACTACAGGCTCTGTTCCGATGGATTAGCGCTTGGCAAATGTGGTGCCAATATTCAAAAAGGGATCTAGGGGGGAACCTGGGAACTACAGACCGGTAAGCTTAACATCTGTGGTGGGCAAGCTGTTTGAAGGTTTCTTAAGGGACACTATCCTGGAGCACCGTGGGGAAAATGACCTTATTACTCCATATCAGCATGGATTTATGAGGAATCGCTCCTGCCAGACAAACCTAATCAGCTTTTATGAGGAGGTAAGTTCAAGTTTGGATCAGGGGGAGTCATTGGATATCATATATCTTGACTTTTCTAAAGCATTTGATACTGTGCCACATAAAAGGCTGGTACAAAAGATGAGAATGCTTGGACTGGGGGAAAACGTGTGCAGATGGGTGGGAAATTGGCTTAATGATCGGAAGCAGAGGGTGGTTATCAATGGTACACACTCAGATTGGGTCACTGTTACTAGTGGAGTACCACAAGGGTCAGTTCTGGGACCAATTCTCTTCAATATATATATAAGTGACATTGGGTATGGATTAAACAGTAAAGTCTCAATCTTTGAAGATGATACTAAGCTGAGTAAAGTAATTAAAACAAAAGAGGACAACAGGCAGCTACAAACAGATTTAGATAAATTGGAAGCATGGGCAGTTAAATGGCAAATGAAGTTTAGCACAGATAAATGTAAGGTTATACACATGGGAAGGAGAAATCTGTGTCATGATTACACACTAAATAAAGAAACACTTGGTAAAACAACAATGGAAAAGGACCTAGGGGTTTTAGTTGACAATAAGCTCAACTGTAGTAATCAATGCCAGGCAGCTGCTGCCAAGGCAAATAGGATCATGGGGTGCATCAGGAGGGGCATAGGTGCTCATGACCAGAGCATCATTTTACCCCTGTACAAGTCACTAGTCAGACCCCATATGGAATACTGTGTACAGTTCTGGGCACCTGTGCTTAAGAAGGACATATCAGAACTGGAGCGCGTTCAAAGAAGGGCAACAAAGTTAATAAAAGGAGTGCGGGGGCTAGAGTACCCCGAAAGATTGTCCAAGTTAGGCTTATTTAGTCTAGAAAAAAGACGATTAAGGGGTGATCTAATAACTATGTATAAATATATTCGGGGTCAATACAAGGATCTGTCCCACAATCTATTTATACCCCGGAGGGTAACCATAACCCGGGGTCATCCACTAAGGTTAGAGGAAAGGTGCTTTCGCCACTGACATAGGAGGGGATTCTTCTCTGTAAGAGCAGTGAGACTATGGAACTCGCTGCCAGAGGAGGTAGTAATGATGGATACAGTAAAAACGTTCAAAAGTGGCCTTGATGCCTTCCTGGCATGTAATAACATTTCCAGCTATGGCTACTAGACCACTGGAAGGAGTTAAACAGGCAGAACTGGATGGACTAAAGTCTTTATTCAGCCTTACATACTATGTTACTATGTTACTATGTTACGCTGGAAAATTACATTCTCGTACTCGTACTCTGGCATACGAATCGACGGAAACTTTACTGAAGGTTAGCAAGGCATGCATAGAATCGCTCGCACACTCATACGAAAGCGGAAAAATTAAAAAAAACAGAGCGGCACTAAAACGACGTCTTTTTTTGTCTCTCTGAATCAAGCTTAATCTCCTACATTTTGCCCCAACTCGGGAGAAATTACTTCAGGATCTATGTGTAACAAAGGATTTGTTGCTTCAACTAGGTTGGGTTCTGAAACAATGAAAAATCCAGTCTAATTCTGTCCCAGGTCATGACTTATCATGACTTTGAGATCAATACGATCCTTCAGAACATTAGGGTCGATTCAAAGAAACATGTAACAGCTTGGATTTGGGTCACGATCATCCTATTTTTCACGTCCGCTCGTGCGTTCGTATGAACTTGCGAGTGATTCTATAAGCAAATACGTTTCTATCCTAAAATATACGTCCGTTCGTATGGCAGTTCGGGAATCAGACCTATGTCAGTTTCCATCCTGATTTTTCCGTTTCATTTCTCAGGTTGCAACATTGGTTTTGCCCTTTTTCCTTTTTTGTCTGGACGTAAATCCTTCTGATCTTGCGGCTCCGCACTACAAACTTACCTCATTAAAGTGCATTCTAAATATTTGGTCTTATTTTTCTTTATTTCATTCATTTTGTAGAAACCAACCATTAATGAATGCATTTGCATAATAAAATCTTACTTTGTTTAATTTTTAGTTAACTTGCATTTTTTACTTGTTGATTTAATTTTAATATTTTGGCTTAAAATGGTACAACTTAAATTTTTTGTGTGTGGTTACCCACACCCTCTACATACAGATTGCTCTCAAATATTAAAAAACACCCAGCAACTTCTGCATGTTATGAGTCTAGAAACAGCCAAGATGGCGACTCAGGTATTCTCGGGCAGCCTGCAAACAGAAAGGGCCTTGTGACTGTCCGTGCCCCCAGCTCTGGGGGCAAAATACAGCAGTAACCCACATCCTGCACTTTATCCCGCTCTCCTCTCCTCAGTAAGTGTGATGCATCTGACCAAAGATGTGCTTAAATAATTAAACAAAGCAAAGGTAAACAACTACACCAATAAATGCTATCTAAAAATATTATTCTAGTACATCAATTTTAAAATAAATAACAAAGGTCATAAGTTTATTTAATTAACGCAAATATATTGCAAAATAAAGGTTTACATGCAAAGGACTAATTAAGGTCCACATTAAAATGCTTTTATAAGGCATACATGAATCAGGTATGCATTGCCATACAATTAATGGCCTCGGCCATGCTGATACATGCAGTTCATTGGAGCACAAGACGCGCAGACTCCTCCACATAGCCAAAAAACCTGTTCACGAACAGCAATCCGGCTGCTAAAAGGTGTCGGCTGTGGCTTTCTTTTAAAACGCGTTTAGAGGTTTCTCTGAATCACACCTAAACACATCCAATTATCCTAAGTTTTACGTTTTGATCGTAAGTTTTAGGATTTGATCCTAAGTTTTACGTTTTGATCCTAAAATTTAGGAACGAACTTCCGCTGATCGTAAGAGCATATACGCATTCGTACGTAGGCTCGTGCGAGTCGGAAATGGCCAAAAAAACAGGAAAAAATGACTAACACCCACCCAAACTTACGATTTTCGATACGAAATCAATTAACTTTTCCTCTTTGAATCGAGGGGATTGTCTTGCATTCCTAAAAGATAAAGTTCCTCCAGGAATCAGTTTAATCTTTGTGCTCCAGTAACACGGCCCTGGTGCGTCAAGCTATAAAGATCTTGGGAGTTTTGACCTTAACCTTCCCAGCAGTAGCTATACGCAAGGACTCCCCAGCTGCATATCCTAAGCACCTGAGACAAGTCTTGGGAGTCCTTAGAAGATTTGATAGAGATCTCCGACAGGGTGAAGAACTCGCTGGACTGTTGGCAGATTTATTAGAGGTCTACCTTGGAGAGATCCCAAGGAGAAGATTGTAACAAGGGATGCCTCCTCATGGGGTTGATAGCAGTAAAGGAGGCCTTGTTCGCCTTCTCACCCCAACTTAGGGATCGTCACATTCAGATCAGGACAGACAATGCGACAACAATGACATACCTGAATTGACAGAGGGGGACAAGATCTCCCGTATTATAGAAAGCAGAACAGAACCTGTTATCTCTGTCAGTCATTCATCTGAAAGGGTGCCTAAATCATGTGGCGGAATTTCTAAGCCGCTCCCCACTGTTGGAGGCAGAATGATCTCTGAATCTGAAAGTATTCAATCAAATCTGTGTCCTGAGGGGAACTCCAGAGGTGGATCTTTATGCATCTGGAAAGGACCACAAGCTGAAGAAGTTTTTCTCTCTAAATCCCTCTGACGAAGCTCTGGGACTAAACGCCTTGGCCCACGATTGTCCCTTCGACCTGGTCTACGCATTTCCTCCAATCCGAATACTTTCACAAGTTCTCAGCAAGTTATCCAGTCAGTCAGCTACAGTTCTGCTTCTGAACCCTTGGTGGCCAAAGAGACCTTGGTTCTCAGCACTGAAAACTCTATCCATACAGGAGCTCTGGGAGCTTCCAGGGTGGCTAGACCTGCTATCCCAGGGACCAGTGCTTTGTCAAGTGGTGGCATTTAACTCTGTGGATGCTGAGGTTACCATGCTTCTAAGAAAGGGTTTTTCAAACTATGTTTTTAAGACCATACTCTCCAGTAGGAAGGAGGTGACTAGATGTATTTGAATATCTGGAAGACCTTTAAAGCATGGACTCAGAACAGAAGGCCTGCCTCCAGCCTTCTGGTTATACTTGATTTCCTCCAGGAGGGAGTTAATTTGGGTCTCAGTGTCATTACTCTTAAGGTCCAACTGGCGTCTCTCTCAGTATTTTTGGATAAGAGGTTATCATTGTTTTCATTGGTCAAACGTTTTCTTCTGGCTGTAAGGTGTTCTAGGCCAGTCAGCTTGAAGCTAGCACCTCAATGGGATCTGGCAGTCCTGACATTTCAGAGCCAAAGCCCACGACCAAATATTTCAAAAGATAAATCATAAGGTGAAAATTTAATGATATCTCGGCCATTTCTTTTTCAGTTTAAACAAATCAAACATAGCCCGACACAATGGTCTAACAATTGCCTTTGCCTTCTGTACCCCTTTTAACGGCTCTTATACGGTACAATACATCATTGCATTTGACTCAGGAAATCAGTTTTTTAAGTGAACCTGGATTTGCTCTATTTATACACAAAGAAGAAAAAATATATTTATTGCTCAGCCACCATTAGTTAGATTCAAATTGTTTCATTCCAAGCCATTCCTTTGGGCAATACAGACGTGCTAATACATAAAGTCTGCAGTCTTTGGTTGAGTCTGCTATACAAATTTCTGAACATATTTAGACGTCAGTTTGTTGGAGTTGGACAGTGCTCGCCATGCTTGTGGGCAGGGATTAGTCTAGGAACAACTGAAATTGCACCAGTTCTTTGGCCAACAGCTCCACTTCTCATTTCAAGCATGACAACTTTTAGATTTTATTCCCATAGGCATGAAGTCATACACTTGAATGATGTCAGAAAGTTTCAAACATTATTGCTAGTTTCTGATCAAATGTCAGTACTTGTTCAGACACTAAATAGAAAGTATATAAGTAGTGGGCTCTATTCATGAGCTCCTTTGTAAAGTTCCCAGCAAGGCTGTGATTGCTCCAACTCCAGACATAATCCAAAGCATATTATGCCAGCTGTAGGATGATTAAAACCCATCAAATATCTTTATTGCATATAATTCATTAAAAACTGCAGCACCAGGCTTATCTCATAAGAAAAATAAAAAAACTCTCCATACACCATCTATGTGTTTCAGACCATGGGTCCTTACTCATGAAATGCATAAATATGGACAAACACTTGTTATATAATCACAATTCCAACTACTTTTTTGTATGCAAATAGAACTCAAAATGTCAGACCAATTAAAATTAGTTATGATGTTATCAGTTAATTATGGAAACAAAATTAAAATCCCACACCACCAATCAATCATTCAATCAATCACTATCAATCAGTGTGATTGCAGTTGATGTTGATCTATATTATACAGCAATTTTCTAATGTGGCTGCAGCAACCACTAACAACAATCCGTAGCACCTCCGAAAAATTAATCAGTTCACATAGTCACCGTTATCGATGGGTTCAGCCAAGCAGGGAGGTGTTTTGGGGGGGTGTACCCTTGATGATACAATGGGGGGACTTTACTCCTATTGGAGCAGGGGGGCTGGCGCTACCTAAGAACGTGTGAGCAGCATCCGGCCAGGGTCGCTGCACGCGCCGAGGCGAGCGCTCTCTAACAAAGGCTGCATTAAGTATAAATAGTAGCAGGGTGGGGGGGAGCACCATACCTTGAGGAAGTGGCAGTGGTCTAGACCACGGAACGCGTGGGGGATAACCCTTGGTTCCATATCTATGGGATGTAACCCTGCGACCCACAACACTTAGGTGATGTTTTCAGATTGATTGGTTGTTTCACTATTTGCACTTTACTCCTCTTGACATGTTATCAGTTAATTAGCGTCTTATCTCTGCATCCACACACAGGAAGACGTGTGCACAGAACACCAGCCTTGAGAGTTTCATGAGCTACCCCTCCCATTCTATCAGGATTGAGGAGCGGAGACAGAGACTCAAAGAGTACTATGGTATGAACGGATAGGAAGCCGCAGGAATCACACCGTAGCCATGTGTCCTCCACGGGCAATGTCCATAGAGTAAAACGCAGCCCGTGATGTCAAGGCGACTGAGCTGCACGACCCATGACAGCTTTGGTGTCAAAGCACTGCACAGGCATACGAGGAGGAAGTAACCAAATTTAGAGAGAAAATTAAAGAAAAAGAAGGGGCATTAGATGAGTTCTATGGCAACAAAAAAGGCATTAACATAAATAAATCACTTTAAAGAGTGAAACCAGCTAATTGATAACAAAACTAGATCAACTATTACAATAAGAAGATTATAAATATATGCTAAAAGCAGATATGAATACACAAATGCTCACGATAGAAAAAATCCAATAGGATTCATGTTGTAGAAATCTTATATGGTTATCAAACCCCATAGGATTCAGTTTTACCTTTTCAATGACCATACATTTCATTTTAAGAAAAATCTTTATTGTGAGTGTCTCTGAAATGTTGTGCTACATTAGAAATGGGACCTAAGGCCTTATTCATGAAGGTATAGCGCCAGGTAGTGCCTGTACAGTGGCAGGCAGCGCCATGTAGCGGCAGGTGAACGCCGGAGACGGCACGCAATTATACATTTATGAAGCCAAATCTGGTGAGCGACTGGAACAACGACATGTAGCGTACGATTCATTATTATCCCAGCCTCAGCGTACAGCGCCTTGCAGAGTGCCATGTCTTACCTGTCGCTATCTGGCACTCTCCAATACATTTCTATGGACAATCCTTAAATCCCTTTCCCTTTTCTGATTCCAATTTTTTTTTTCCTTAAAAAAAAATCTCTAAACTTCTGACATGTATCCTGGCCTAGAAAATGACATTTTTGAAAACTTTTTGGATTTAAAATATTTTTATGCAGAATTGTTCTTACATGACTGGTATTAAAGTGTTCATGTTACAATGTTATAACAATGTAATTCCATATGTTTTCGCTTTGTTACTAGTGGATACATGTTCAAAAACAGACTGTAATCACACAGCCTCTGGCGCTATGGGCTACAACTACATGATTTTGAGCGCCGGCAATGTTTGAGGCTGTTTTTTTCATGAATGTGGTGTGAGTCCACCATTCAGTCCCATACAGCCTAGTACTGCGACTCACACATTATATTCATCAATGCCGGACAGCGACTGAGGCGCTCTGAAACAATGATCCATGGCTTACCGGTGGCATAAGACTGAAAAATATTGGGCACTAGTGGTGTCAGAAAAAATAGATTCTGTGAAGTATTGCGATATTTCGAAAATACTAGAATCGATTTTTTCTTTCTAGAATCAATTCTAACTTCCCCCCACAGTAAAAGAAAAGTAAAAAAAAAACACCTAGTTGTCCTGTAAGGGTTTTTTTGAAATGTGGTGGTCTACGGTGTGGTTCATGCAATTTTGCTACAGTGCCCAATAGGGGTGTGAATTGGGAAGAATCTGGCGATAAGATACGTATCGCAATACACCTATGCTGGTACGATATATACGGTATATCCTGATTCTGTCTCAAAGACGATATATTGCAAATTTTTTTTTAATTTAATTGTAATTTAAATTTTTAAAAAATGACATAGGATCCCCCCTTCCCGGGGGGTGGGACCCCATTTTTTGGAATTTTAAGGGTTAAAAACCCTTAAAAATCCCCCCAAAAATAGCGTGAGGTCTCCCTTACCCAGCATAATTAGCCCGTACCAGCTATGGGGGCTTGTCTTATGATATGTACAGGTCATAATTCCTGTTACCATTATAGGATTTATAGGAGCACTCAAATTTAAATACAAAAAGAAAATATTTCGTTTATTGGCTTCTGACATAACCTTCAAGTTGTTTTCATTTAGGTACTGAACAAATTTCACAATCGATTGACTATCCCTCTCCCAAATTAGCAGGAGGTCATCAATATAGCAACCATAGTATTTGAAATTGTCAGCAAATGCGTTCTTATATCCTAAAATGCAGGACATCTCCCACCAACTCATATAAAGGTTGGCAAAAGATGGGCAAAATGGAGCACCCATATCTCTAAAGATAGGCTCCGTATCTTTGGAGATAGAACCCCTGCCAACACTATAAATGAAATCAGGTCATCATGGTAGGCTAAATAATCTTTAGATGGAAATATAAAGTTTGGAGTGCAAGATCATGGGGTATAGAGGAATACAGTTAACTGCATGTAACCCTCACACCATTCAAAATCATTAAGACTCCTCGAGACATAACAAGAGTCCAACAAGAATCCTGGGAGTCTTCTGACCAGGGGTTGCAAATAAAAGTCAACCAGCTGTCCCAGCCTCTGACTCATCCCCCCAATACCCACCACAACTGGACTGCCTAAACTTCTGGATCTTGAGGAGATGATGAAAGACCGGGACAACCAGCGACTCCAAATACATAATACATAAATTCATAAATACATAAATTCAGCCTGTCTGTTCCCAATGCCTTTGCTTGAATTAATAATTTGAATTATTTCTGAAACTTAGGGGTAGGATCCGAGTGAAGCTTTTCCTACATAAATCTATCATTCGATTGTCTAAGAGCCTTTTGCTCATAAGGCTTGATTCAGAGAGACAAAAAAAAATGTCCGTTTTAGTTCCGACCTGTTTTTTTTTGGAAATGTTTCCGTTCTCGTATGAGTGTACGAGCGATTCTATGCATGCATTGAAAACCTTCTGTAAGGTTTCCGTCCGTTCGTACGGCAGATTACGAATACGAGGATGTCATTTTCCATCCAGACTTTTCCGTTTCATTTTCACATGTTACAACGTAGGCTTTCGTTTTTGCCCTTTTCCCATCGTATCCTCCCACGAATCCTTTACGTTTCCCGTTAGTTTCTGTTTCCCTTTTTGAATAATCGTCCAGGTGGAGATCCTTACGATCTTGCGCCTGCGCACTACAAACTTCACTCATTAAAGTGCTCGCCTACATATTTGCCACCCTCACTTCTACTACAATGTTTAGCTAAATCACTGTCCTCCATCTTCCCTTTTGGACCCTTAAAGCTCACCCAAACCACTTAGCACTATCCTCCATCTTCCCTTTTGGACCCTTAAAGCTCACCCAAACCACTTAGCACTATCCTCCATCTTCCCTTTTGGACCCTTAAAGCTCACCCAAACCATTTCTCGGTTAGGTTCTTCTTCCATTTTAGCCCCCTAAAACTTACCCAAATCACTTCTCGGTCATGTGAATATTCATCTTTAAATATTTCTGGGCCCATTAGTTTTGTGTTAATGTATTTTGTAAATGAAATGACAATGTAACATTTTTTTTTATACCATCATAAAATATAAAATTGTAAAAAATTATGAAAATTTCAAATATTTACAACTATAAAAAACAAAATACATAGCAATGGCAGGCCACTGAACATTATTCTTCATCTGTGGTCCCCAACGGGTTGCGCAGCTCCTGCATCTCGCCCACCAACTGAAGGACCCTGACACTCAGTTGTGCCACTCTGGCACGTGTGGTCCCTGTTAAAAAACATAAATTAAAATATTGGTATAACCTTGTTGGGGTCATACTGCAGTCCCCCCCCCCCCCTGTATGGTCCAAACACCTAAATCTGGACTTCAAAAGCCAGAGGGCCCTTGCCACGGCCCGGGTTTTGCATAGTGCCCGATTAGAGAACCCCTGGCCCGCATTCTGCAGGCAAAGAGCGGGCATCAGGAGCAAGGGCGAGTGGCACATCTTGCAGTTCCTGCAACCAAATATAAAAAAATTACACAAAGCAAAGGTAACCTACTAAAACAATAACTCTTACAACAAATTAAGATTCAAGTTCAACAATCCAAATATAACACAAAGTCTAAAAAATGTTATAGCAATTATATGGATGTGTGGGAAAATATATGTTTACATGCTAAGGGCTAATTAATGTCAGCATTAAAATGCATCTATAAGGCATACATGAAATGTATTCATTCAGGTATGGATTGCTATACAATTTACCATTTCCGTTAGTTCGGATCATTTTCCAAACAAAATTTTTTGTTCCGTGCCACCTGCCTGGATTTTTTTTCTTATTTAAATCAAATATTAAAACAAAAGATTTCTTATCTTAAATGTTTTAAACATGGTGGGGGCAAACTTAAATTTAAAATAATATTCCCACTAAAAAAAAATAAATGCGTAGGGTCCCCCTCTTTAAGCATAGGCCATTGTAATTCCAGAGCTCAAGGGCTGCCCAGCCTGCCTCTGATCCTGCCCGTTATAAGCCCTTATGCTCTATAGCACAGGTCTGCTGTCAAGCACCGGCCTATGCTATGGGCCCTGGGCTCATCTGCACAACCATGCCCACTGGTGGTGTGGGTAATGGAGTATAAACTGATATAGGGGTCCATGGGACCCCTTACCAGTTTGAAGTGAAAGTATATTAAAAAAAAACACGTTTTCAAAGAAATACTTTATAAACCTTAATTAATTTCTTAATCTTCATTCAGGCTCCCACATAGGCTCCTTTACATGTATGCCGCAGGGGCATCTAAGGATGCCCCACTGCCACTTAGCAAGGAGGGGAACACAGGTCATGAATGACAGATGAAGGAGGGTGGGCGGCAGCAGGGAGAACAGCAGCGAGGGGCAGATCGGCCCTCCGCCCACCCTCGCACATCTGTCATTCACGGGTCGCGGCCTTTCCTGGTGCCACCACTCTCACACACAGACACACACTCATGATTACTGGTACTTCCTGGTTGTTGCCCGGTGGGTGTCTACGGGTGGCATCCATTATTTTCATTGGATGCCGGCCCTATGGGGCCTGCCCACCGACCAGCGCGCAACAATCAGGAAGTGCTGGTAATTGTGTGTCTGTGAGGCCGATTCATCAATAGCGCCAGGTAGCGACAGATGAGCGACTGTAGCGTGATTTTTTCAGCGCCAGCCAGTATTCGCTGTGCTTGGCCGGCATTAGCTTGATGACAGCGACTCAGTCGGTGTGCGGTAATGTTGAATACGGGCTGGGGGGTCGCTGTTTCACAGGTCCAGCGTTGTATGTGAGCGCCTGACAACGAATGGCCAGAGCGAACGGCTAGCTTCATATTCATCAAAAAATCACGCTCCGAATGTGCTGTCGCTGTCCATTCCTTGTTTAAACCCCAGAGTGCTGGCGCCGATCTGTATTAACTAGTTTTTAACCCCTAAACAACCATATTTTTTGAATGTAACATTATACATGTTTTTAGAATCATTTTGTTATATGAATACATTAATCTCAGACCTGTTAGATCAATTCTGCACATATTTTTTTTTTTTTTTTTTTGACTTAAAAATAAATCCTAACATTGCAGAAGTGTTCTCCGATTTTTTGACATTAAAAAAATTTAAAAAAAAATTATTACCAATTAATCATGAATTATTATAGATTGCTCCATTGAAATGCATTGGACATCGCCAGGGAGCGACAGCTCATACCTGGCGCTGTGAGGGAATTTGCAGCGGCGCTGTTCGGTCCAGCCGGCTTCATGATGAATGCCGCGCTAGCCATCGCTCTCGCCGGCGCTAGCCTCATTTTGCTTGATAAATGCGTCATTGTGACCGCCGCGGGCGTACTTGAGTCGGTAGTCGCCGTTAGCTGCCGCTACCTGGCGCTCGTCAGACACTACCTGGCGCTATCGCTTGATGAATAAGGGCATTAGTGTGCGTGCGCACAGCGGGAACAGCAGTGAAGGGCAGACCAGCCCCCCGACCACCAGGTACTAGTGTGTGTGTGAGTGAGTGTGGGAGCGGCTGGGGGTAACAGCAGCGGCGGGCAGGAAGGCTGTCCTGAGGGATGCCCCCACTGACTGTAAGCTGTACTGAGGGATGCCTCCACTGGCTGTACTGATGGATACCCCCACTGGCTGTCCTGAGGGATGCCCCCACTGGCTGTCCTGAGGGATGCCCCCGCTGGCTGTAAGCTGTACTGAGGGATGCCTCCACTGGCTGTACTGATGGATGCCCCCACTGGCTGTCCTGAGGGATGCCCCCACTGGCTGTCCTGAGGGATGCCCCCACTGGCTGTAAGCTGTACTGAGGGATGCCCCCACTGGCAGTTCTGAGGGATGCCTCCACTGTCTGCAATAAGCGATGCCCCCACTGGCAGTTCTGAGGGATGCCCCCACTGGCTGTAAGCTGTACTGAGGGATGCCCCCACTGGCTGTAAGCTGCAATGAGGGATGCCCCTACTGTCTGTAAGCTGTAATGAGGGATGCCCCCACTGGCTGTAATGAGGGAAGCCCCTCACTAATTGTAATGTAGGGATGCCCCTCACTGCCTGTAAAGTGTGTGTCATAAAAAGCAATCCATGGATCCCAATTTTTTAAATTAATTTTAAAAAGCCCAAACCCTTAAAAAGCTATCCCCAGCATCTAAAATTCATATATTTATGTATTTAAATACAGGGGGTCGGGTTATAGTTGTGCTTTTGCACAAACAGAGCAGAGCTGGGGCTAGGAAAAGGACAGCAATCCCAAAATGCAAAGCGGCATATTCAGAGGACTTCCTGTCTGCAGGCAGCCTGAGACTCCAGAGGCTGCCATCTTGGATGTTAAAAGGCTCCAAAAATGCAATAGGTGCAGGTAGGATGATTTTAGGTGGATAATCTGTATGTGAAGGGTGGGGGAAACATACAATATTGTATTATTTAGGGTGAAGTTCCAGTTTAAGCACAATTTGTCCCAGCCTATCTTTCACTTCTTTATATAATAATGCTGGGGATTTCTAAGCTCTGGCAGTGGTCTGTTTTGTGGCTGTGCAGATATGAATCATCAAACAATGCTGTTTCAGTGTCAACTCTTCTGATTTGTGGTTAAGAAGTGCTTCATATGGGTTTTTCCTAAAAGTTACTCCAAAAGTGGGATAAAACATTTGGTACATGCAGGACCATAGAGATTTAGATTGGGGGCAAACCCACCAGATGTATAAATATGAACTTTTTTATTACCTGCTAACAACCCATCTAACCCTTTCTAGAACAGCCTGGGACATATCATGCCACACAATGTAATATTAGTTTCCACTATAGCTGCTTATATAGAGGCCCATACTCTATGTGGAATCCCTCCACACTTGATCTCAGTCATCTCGGGTCTCAGTTTTACCTCCCACTCAGTAACATAAAGCAGTTCCCAGTTATCTTCCAGGATAGACAACTTGGAATATAACAAGTAAATCACTCCTTTCAGATTGGCATCCAAGAAGCAATGATACTCAGATAATGTGGTGTTATTGAATGTATCCTCCACTCAAACTATGGACTCAGCAAAATGCTTCAACTGTTTAAAAAACAAAAAAACTCAGAATTAGGCATAGATTTCTCTGAAGTTAAAGCTTAAAAAATTGGAAATAGCTTTTCTTAGAGAATTGGTGTCCAGAAAGCAATTAATTGAAAAGTGGCGCCAACTTAGGAGCCAATAAATCACCACATTTTATTTTATAATATGCGAAGTAAAGCCATCCAGCTCGGGCCGCTTATTTGGCTTTAATGTAGATATTGCTTTCAGTACTTCCACTAAAGTAATTTCATCTTCAACTATATCATAGAACACAGATCTCTGACATTTGGCAATTAAACTCATTAACGATGCGTGTGGGATTACTAGTGATAGTATTCAGGCCAATTTTGAGTTTGATAGGTTTGAGGGACATACAGAGGTGACAAAGCTCAGAGAGCCATATATTGGGATGGACTGTTAATATCTTGGGATGGGCTATCTCTCCCTCTTGCTATAAGAAACAAGATTAGTCAGTCTGAAAAGCCTGCAAGCTCCCTGCTGTGAGGTCCATTGTGCCACATTATTTAAGCCAAATGGTAATTCATGTATCTTTATTGTTTCTATTGTAAACAGCTGTGATACTTTCTAAAGCAGTCATGAGCCTATTAATGGAATGTAGATAGCTCACACTGCAATGTGATGCATGCATTGTGCTGGAAAAGACTCTATAAAGATTATCTCCTCTGTATATCTAGCATTCAACTTACTGGCAAGCAGTGTACCATGCTTTTTGGCTCATGGATAGTATTTGTCCCTAGATCAGCAAATTTTCTTCTCATTGGCTAAACATGAGTTAAGAGTTTGATGGCCTTTTGCCTTGTTGGTTGGATCTTCTTTGTGGTGGCATGTTAAAGACTCAAACCTGGCTTCGGCCTCCACCAATGCCATCTTACTTTTTGGGGAACCAACTTGGATAAAATACCTCTAACTACAACAGTTTGGGCTTCCCATAATAAACCAGACGACTTTACCCTGCCTTCATTTTCCTCAAAATATTTCATAATTCCCTACTTTATCAAAGCACATGTATCGGGGTTTATTCAGTAGGGATAAATTCAACATATCAACATATCAACATAAATTCATTCATATATTGGAAGAAACAGTCAAAAGACAAAGAGATATGAAACCCTATCATATACTCCACAATGTTTTGTTGTGGCTCTAGTCAAGTATATTTGTGTATAAGGATAAGGAAAGGACTTAGGAATATAGTTTTCAGAAAATTGTGTTTCCTGTAAAAAAAAAAAAGAAGAAAAGATTCCACTTTGACAAAGCCCACTAGGTTCAGTATGTGCCCTCTACTGGAGGCTGCAGACACCCTCATGCACTCTGAATATCCCACACCTGGACCACAGCAGTGAGCAAGAAAAGGTAAGTGTGAGTTGATTGTTATTTGGCCTGAACAGACCATTTTAAGTTACACAGCTAACAAATGGTAATAAGCTGCTATGGAGATAAAGTGAGCATTTTTTTTTTTACAAAGCTCATTCCTAGGACAAGATGCACAAACCTATGAGCTTCCACTATGTGATGACAGCATATGTGGCCACAGCTCTATTAGCTAAGCTAGCTGGGGAAGCATGCTGAGGTCCAGGAATAAGTTCTACAGAAAGAAATAAGAGATAGGGTGAATATTCTTTCTTCAATGTGCACTTAAATGTAGTTTTAAACCCACCTTAAGCTAATGAAACATGATTTTAAAAATACGATAACTCACTTCACTACACTTGAGTGCTTCTTTACGTAGAATTAGTTAATGGAATAAGTCATTTGCAAGTGTAGAGTTGCTCTGCTTTTTTTTCTATTAGCATGAATGTGTCAAACCCTCTGAAACGCAGGCAAGAAGTGTCAAACATTTCAGACAACCCATATGTAAAATAATAGGAATACTAACAAGTCCCTGTGCTATGATCCTATTTTTATTTAAAGCTCAGATGAATGATTAGACCATGCAAGTGAAGCCTTATGCATGAAGGAATGCAGAGACATTCCTGCCCCAAATCCCCTTCTCCAGCACGATTTCAGCACCCCTGAGCTCAGTTCACTTTTATGAATTTGAATAAGGAAAAATGGATAATCCTACAGGGCTTTTTTGTAATCAATATCCATTTGTGTCCATCCATTGCTGTTATCAAAACAGCGAGACCAGCCAAAGAAAGTACGGCAGACGGTGTCCTACGGAACTGATGTTACCCACAATACCTGGAAAAATCTAGTATTGGGTAAAGCAACATTTTCTGAAAGGTGATCTGCTTGTAGAATTTGATTGCTTTTTTTGAGTTTTGATAGGCTAAAACCTTTAACATTAGCATAAAGTGTGGTTTGCAGATATTTTATTTAGTGGCAAGACTTGCTGATTCGATTAATTAATTCCTTTTCATTTTTTCAATCTAAAATGCGTAGCGGCAAGCCCACCTAGCAAAGCAATTCATACCGGAAAATAGTCCTTATATAAACCCAGTAGATTATTTGGATCATTTTGCCAGATTTTTTTTAAAAGCTTTTTTTGCTTTTAATTGGATGATTAGCTTGGCATATCGCACTGGTGATTTTAATTGAGCCAAAGCAGGTATGCAGGGTTTGGCATCAGCTTACTAGCTGATGAAGACGCTGGTTGAAAACAAAGTCCTATTAGAACCCAATTGCTGAGTATATTAATTTAATGATTGTGTTACTTAAAGCTTACTACCAGTCAAACATGACTTAAATCAGACCAACACAACAACAGTGCTCATATGCATCCCTCCCCAGGGCAATTTAGAATGTTGCACATAAAAATAAATGTACCTTTTTCTAAATCCTGCTGTAGTAAATTTTAGAAACAAAATGGCGGCTCATTTATTTGCTGGCCACCTGCAAACAGGAAGTGTTTCTGGCATTCCTGTTACTGTGCACTTTGTTTAGCTATAATAGTCTGTAGAACTGTAGTGCATTCCCACCAGCAGGACAACGTCCTTTTTGTGGGAAATAACGGTATGTTTGCCGTACAAATACAGCTTAAGGCACCCGTCCATCCCTAATTTTACGGGTTTTGTCTGCACAGATTCCAAGCCCTGATTTATGGGTTTTTCGGAGCTATAAAAGCTGTAGGTTTCTGGTTCAAACTTATGCCATCTTTTTGCTAGTGGGAAGACTTGAACAGTCTTTGTTAGTAGTGATAATACAGCCTACATCCTCCGCACCTACGATGGAGCCCCTTGATGAGTTCTTTGAAGAGTACGAGTGTCTGCAGCAGCGTGGGCTTAGAACCATGTACCTTCCATAGCTTTGGCATACCGGCAGTTACCTGTATATCGATCAGATGACCGATCAGCAGATGTTTGAATTGACCTGACTGAACCGTCTTTCTCTTGAGAAGCTTTACACAGAGTTGTGGCCACAGTTGGCCCCTGCCACAAGAAAGGGGCATGCAATTGGAGGTATGACCAAAGTGCTTGGCTGCCTTCAATTCTTAGCAAATTGCTCCTTACAGAGGCTAGGGGCACTGTCAGTTGGCATGTCCCAGCCTTCGCTAAGCCGTGCCCTGACTAAATGTCTCAATGGCATGGCTGTCCTGCGGGAGAAATACATCTCTTTTCCTGACAGCATGGCAGCCTGGAAGGCGGTAAGGTTGGGTTTTTCCAACATTGCGAATATGCCAAATGTCATGGGCGCCATTGATTGTATGCATGTGGCTTGGTTCCCCCAGCTGCTCTGGAGTATTTGTTTTATTATGTTTAGGTCCACATTGCTCCTACTTGTAGCCCACTCTCTTCTCTGGAGGCTAGCCTAGCTCCCCCCCCCCCAAACAGCTTTCCTGTGTCTATGTCTGTTTAGGTCCACATAGCTCCTTCTTGTAGCCTACTCTCCTCTCTTGAGGCTAGCCTAGCTTCCCCTCCCCCAAAAAACCTTTCCTGTGCCCCATTTTGCCCTTGTTTTACTTTATTTTTGTTCATTTGCTTTTGCCAGTCTAGTGACCCTTTTTTTATTTCTGGCTTCTTTTCAGCAACTGCAAGATGGGCCACTCTCTTAACGTCCAATGTGTTGTGGGGCCGGATCTTCGCTTTTTCAGTGTTTTGGCCGGGTTCACTGGCTCATCCCATGATGCATTTATCTTGAGAAGTTCCCTTTTATACACCCATTTTGAGAGTGGCGAGCTGACTGGCGGTTGGCTTGTGGGTAAGTCTGTTTATTGCTGGAGTGGATCTGCCTGTTTATTGTTTATGTTGCATTTGCAATGTGTTTTTCTTTTGTTATGTACCCCTTTTTGCAATTGCTCCAAGTTTCTTGTTGTGCCAATTGCACTCCCTGCCATCATCATGCCCCTATTTGAATGCCTCCTTCTATCTGTGGTAGTAGTTAAGAGAGCCTCTGGGCTGTTGAAGGCCATATTTCGCTGTCTGGACCACACAGGCGGCACTTTTCAATACAAGCCAGAGAAGATTGTGCAATTTATCATGGCGTACATCAGCCGTCATAATTCTGCCTTGAGCAGGAGGGTGGCAGCATATTTGGAGGAGGCAACCCCTGCTTCTGCTCCAGAGATTCCTGGACATCTGTATGATGGCACCCAGAGCCGTGCGGGCTGAAGCATTTGCCAGCATTTGGTGGACTACTCTTTTTTCTTGAATTTTAATTTGTTTCTCCACATGTAATTTATGATTAATTCTATCCCTTGCCTTGTCTCTGTGTGATTAAATAACATCCAAACAAAGTTCTGGTTTTTGGTATTTATTCTCCAATTACATGTTAATTGTCACAAGTTGTTGGGTTATGGCACAACTGTGGATGCAGGTCAAAAGAATTGATCACTAAAAATGTGCCTGTCTGGCGTAACTAAAGCTTGGGGACCCCCCACAACCCAAGGTCCAGCATGGCAGTTAGAGGGGTGTTGCCCGGTCTTGGGTGTTTGCAGCTTGCTGTGCCTCAAGCCTCTCCAGCCTTTGAAGGGCAACCTGGTTTGCCTCCACCAGAGCCCCAACCAGGTCTCTATCTGCTGGGGGTGTTGCTGCTGCTCCACAACCACTGCAACCAGGTCTTCATGGAGCAAACTGGCGGTCCGTCATAAAACTTTAAAATATCTATTGGCGTTTTTCCAAAAAGTGGTGCTGTTGGCTCAAATGTTTGTCTCCATGATTTGGCACAACCTTACCAAAGACAGATAATGCTTGCCTGCAGGCCGGGGCTGTCTTCCTCCTGGGCACTCTGTGGAGCTGGTGGGGCTGCTACTGGCAGGGAGGAGTGGTGATGGCCAGTGTCCATGGTGCCAGAAGCTGGTGCAGGTGACCAGATAATATTGGGGGTCTCATCCAGATGTTCAGAGTGCCCTTCCTCCAGCTCAATAATTTAATACAGGAGAGGTGCCATCTGTGTGGAGCACGGTAAACGTTAGTGTTATTTTTCACAATGTTACCACAGAGCCTCCAGGGCCCCAAACTTTACCCTAAGTTCACCCTCCTCCTTCACCATGGCCCTTGCCCTTTTCCTATTAAGCTTACTCATTTACCTCATCACTGTCTGGACTTTGATCCCTTGGTGTCTGGCTGGTGGGTGAGCCTGGCCCTGATGTTTCCTTGGTATTCAAACCAGAGTGGCAGCTGTGGTTGCAGGTGGCAGGCCTTGCGGGCAAGGTGCTGCTGGCTGGGGTGTTGCTGCAATGTCAAGGTAAATGCACTGGCAGTTTGCACTGTGCCCCTTCAAAATCCCAAAAATGGATACACACTGGGTCCCGCATCAACATGTGTCCCCGTATTTTGGTCTGCTCACACCGATGTTAGGGTTTACAAAAAAACATTGCCTAATACCCTTGGTGTGTGTAGTCGCACAACATATGTTGTGCAGGCAATCCCTCTAAGTTGGCTTTGCATGTGGGAACTAAGGTTACTCATATAGACAATAGGCACATAAAACCCAAGTAGACGGGCACAGCTTATTTATAAATATTAATAATTTATTGAGGTTCCAAAAAGAAAAAAACTAATTAAAAAACATGTACAGACAATATTAAAACAGGCTCCTAAGACCATCCCATATTTCTAAGCCACGGGTACAGTACTAAACCAGACAGAACAACATAATAGTTGTGATAAATAATCCTATCAATAATAATCCCTAATAACCTATAAATATACAAGTAATTTACCAAGATAAACAAGTCTATATACAGACCAAAAGTGCTTGTGCTAATCTAAATTGCAATCAGTATATAAATAAATCTTATACATATGTGATGGAAAATCATAATTAATACTGTGAACTATAAATAAACTATCAAAATTCACCCATAATCTATAAACTAACTCTATATATATAAATTGCGTGCTGTAATATTAACACCTTCAGTCAGTCTTGGTAGTATAAGATGGCTTGCACATAAAAACAAGGAGTATATCAAGCAAACAAAAAAAAAAAAAAAAAAAAGCAAAAAGGAAAAAGCAAAAAGTATAATTACTGTCCCTTTATGGCCAACTCTGCAATAACCGGGGGTCTGTGCCAATCCAACAATCTCACGCGTTCCGCTTTTACAAGCTTCCTCAGAGATACCCACCTTATACCATGAATGTCTCCTTTATACTGGTGGCTTGTGAGCCCACGCACTCACCTAATAATATTTACATGGGAACTAAGGTTGGTGGGTGGCATGTTTTGTTGGTCTCTTCCCCTCCGTGCCAAGCAACACTTTGCTAACAAGTCTTACCACTGGTGGGCTCATGCCACCAATCGCTGTCCATGGTGCCTGACACCCCCTTGGTAGGTGTTGGGGTGGAACATCCCCAACATCCGCACCTCAGCATGGGTAAATTATAGAGTTTTGAGAAGGCACTCACCAGTTTGCAAGCTAGATCCAAACAAGGGAAAGGGTGGCTTTAGTTATTTGTCCAATGTTTCCTGTGCAAGCAGCCCTCTGGATGTTCAGCACTTACCCCTCAGCCTGCCTGGTGCTGAGTTTCTGACAAACCACCACCTTCAGGTCGTCCCATTTTTTCTTGGCCTGGGCACCATCCTTGGGTTCTTGCCCGGCCCCATCACATTGTAGGCAATCTGCAACCATAACTCCTCCCACAACGCTTTGGGAGTTGAGCGGGATTGGAACCCAGCCAGTCTATCATAATTTTTGGCAACACCATCCAGCAGAACCTCCGGCCGGGCATCATAGAATCGGCAACTTGCCCCTTGTTAGTTTGCACCCAGGGTGAGTGGTCAATGCTGTGGTCTGCTGGGTGGTGTCTTGTCTGAAGGGGGAGTCACTATGCCAACTCCTATGCCCAAAACAGGTAGATTCTAGGCTACTGGCGGGGGAAAGAGCAGGCCTTGCTGTGGCAACACTGCTTAGCCTTTGGCTCCCCCGTTGGCTCCACATGGGGCTCTACTGTGGACTCCACACTGGGGCCCGCACTGGGGTCTGTCCTGTTGTTCACATAGTGGTCCGGGGTCCTAACCGTTGGTTGGTCCATGGTGGACTATACCGGTAGGCCTGGGAGCCCTGGATTTCTGCCTTAAACTTCTGCGGGTGACCCGCTCAGAGTGGCTAGTGTGGATATCAGCAGGGGAGTGCCTGCAGGACGTCCTGGGGTTGCGGTACCTGGGCAGGGTGCTGCTGGTTCCTCAGCCATGTCTGTGTTCCTGGCTCTGGGGGCTGTGGTGGCACCTATTGTGTGGCAAGAAAATCTGACCCTTATCTGTGTTCTTTTATACCTAATTGAGTGGGAAATTGTATTGGAAACCATTTGGCTTATTTAACAGCCCCTCAAAGGCGCAAGCAAACTATAGGCTACATGTGTGTATGGAGGCAAGCACACATCTGGGGTCCACAAGGGTGCATCATACAGACCAACATAGCACCCAATGTGTTCACCCAGGAGCAGCAGGAGGACATTATGATAGTAAGGCAAGAACTTTTTAAAAACCATCTAAAACACACAAATCACACAAGACAAATGAACATACAAATGAGGTATAGGCGGAGGGCTTATACCAGCCTGAGGAAATAGAACTTTGGACCCACGGAATGCGTGGCCTTGGTTAGAGGTGGAAGGAGACAGGGAGACTGTCATATCTATATTGTGGTCACATGTATTGATAGAAATGATACATTTTCAGGGTATTTTCTATGGGATATTGGTAATCTTTATTGTTTCTTTCACGAGTATGAAATTTGTTGTTTGCATTGTTGGATTAGTTGCACATCACTAGTCTGTGTGATGGAGAGGTTGCACACATTTATTGGCACATTATTGTAATATTTATTTATTTAATTTATATTTATTTGATCACTTGCACTTTAGTTTTTTGGGGGGATAGAGTTGGTTCAGTGAGCTATCTATATTTATTTGTAATAAGGTGATACACAAAGTGTCTCGCTGGCTGCAACAGGGAGGGGCCTTTTATAGAGCAAGTGAGAAGATGATGTCATCTGACTCAATCTTCCAAAGGCCCCTCGCAGCGGTGACGGGGGCGAATCAGAAGCTGTGAATGATTGATAGAACCGGATGTGGGGGACAGAGGGACCCCAACCCCCCGCACCCAGCTCCACCGATCACCACTGGGGCGGTGATCGGAGTGGGTCACAGAGAGGTGGGGCATTGCATCGAAGGTAAGTAGAGAAAAAAATACTTTTAATTTTTAATAAATTACTTTTTCGTTGTGGTGTGTTTTTTTTTTACATTTGACCTTTTGTGAACTGGTATGAGTCCATGAGACCCCTATACCAGTTCACAGCTGGCAGGTGACTTGCCATTAACCCCTGGCCTTATTACCTGCCTCTACAAAGCCTCGGGGGGAGAAAAGCTTGTGGCCCCATTTCATATGTGGTACTGTTGTTATCAAGAAAAATTGGGCTTTTATGTGCAATGATTTTCTTGAAAGAAATAATGCATAATTCTAATCAGAGGACCTTGCACTTTCAGAGTTAGCTTGCTTTTGCATGTGCATATTGATATTTTAGTTTATTTTCTGCTTTTTTAGATTTTTTTAGGGAATCCCTGTCCAACCAGTGAATTCCTCAAGAGTTTGTGTCCAGAAAACTGAGCCCATGACAAGCCTGGTACGCCTTGAGGTGCTTGAGGTGTTTACTTTGAGAGTATATATAGTTTGTGGGGGTATTTCAAATGTAAAGGGTTGTTTTTTATGAAAGTACTGTTTCAGATTGGGGGGTCTCCTGAGTAGGAAAGGGTAACTATACGATACATATATAGTACCATTGTAACCAAGAGGAATCAGGCTTTTACACACAATTTGATTTTCCTGAAAAAACATACATTTAAAAAACAAAACAAAAAAAAAAAAACTACAAATTGTAAAAATAGCATTTTTAGGTTTTCTTACCATATGTTGAAAAAAAGATATTTTACGTTAAAGTCCAAACTCTCCTGAAAAAAATATATATAATTTTCCCGGAAAATCCCTGGACATTCTTTTAAAAATCACAGTTAAACAAGTGTAGTGTCAAATGGTGAAAATGGTCTGGCTACAGAGGGTGACCTAAAGGGTTATTTTAGAGACTCCCTCACTCAGCAATGGCCATATCAGCAGCATTCTGCGTGTACATGGCTCACTTCTGTCTTCTTGGTGTACAGATCTTAGTGTATGTTGCCAATAGCAACAGATTGCAGGTAGTAAAAACAAACATTTCCTAAAATTAAAGAAAAATTAAAAAATGCTAGATCAGCTCAGCATCTTTAAGAAATCATATTGCCACAGAAGAGTATACACTTTTAAAAAGTTCCATTGAAAGTAGACCTACCCTTTAAAGTGATGCTACAGTGAAAGGTAATTGTTACATCATTGCATTGGGCTACATTTGGCACTGTCCTAAACTGGTTTACATTTTTAAATTGAAGCTGAAATATATTATTAGTAATATATGTGTTCCCTGTGAAAATACTGTATATTCTCAGTAAATAATATCTTCTTGTGTGCTAATTTAAAATAGACCAAAAGCGTAATTTGCGAATTTGTGGCGCGGACACTTTCCCTGTTAGAGGGTAGCAGGGATACGGCCACTGGTACGCTCTGCTCTGCCCAGCTCTTTTCCTCTAGACTTGGTCCTTAGCCGAGACTCAGCCAATTTCGACAAGTGCAGCAGAACGCGTTGATTAGTCAAGGGTCCGCGCAAGTGCTGTAGGACCGGGAAAGGTGAGTTTACTAGGCAACCTGGGGGATTTAACAATAATAATATTGGATACCTGGTAAATAATCATAGGGACTGACCACTCAAACTTTAAAATCCTTTGCCTGGCAGTTTACCTGATGCAGTGTCAGTCCCATGTGGTCTCTTTGCTCTAGTCATAGAAAGGAAGGGGAATTTTCTCTTCCTCTGCTTCAAGCATCTCCCCCTAATCCTGACCACCAATTAAATTCTGAGACTTGTGTCAAGTTGACACGTCCTCTGTTAATGATGTGCTAAAATGGAGCCCTTCACACTGTCCAGTTCCAACTAAATCCAATGAAATGTACAATAATGTATGTATAAATCAGCCCTGATACTCCCATTACAGAGATCATGCAAAACATGTGGTGAAATTTCTCTGGCAATATACTGTAGCTTAATTTTTAAAAAATTAAGAAAAAAAAATGAGAACATTGCCATGTGTATCCCTACACAACGGGAATGCTTTTGAGTGAATCTGGACTGTTATCGTCCTATAGTCCCCTATTAATAATCCAAAGGGCCAACAGGAAAGAAAGCAGAGTGGTGCTCTAGGTAAGTAAAGATACAAGCAGGGCTGTGGAGACTGGTCAGCCACATTCTGACTCCGACTCCTCAGTTTTGTCAGGCCTCGACTCCTTCATAAATGGCCAATAATTACTGTAGTTTAAAATTTCCTGTAGTACAATGGTCACAAAGATTTTCTTCAACAATCAGGATGCCAACTGTCCTAACAAACTCCATAGATTTTTTATGTGCTTCCGCCACCCCACCTCATTACCACATCTAGCAATCCCCACACGCCACCAATACACCTGCTGCCTGCCTTACATCTCCAAATATTCTGGTACCATATTTTCTATATAGCCCATCTTCCCATCAATCCCAAATCAGAGCCGTATTCCCAATGCTCAGCCCATCTAAATTCCTCTCAATGCTAAACATACAATTATATATAGAAAAAGTGCCAGAGAATTCACCCAGGAGTGGTGTTGTATTATCAATGCCACCAGGTTCCTCCAAGCCACTGCTACCACATATTTGGCAATAGCCCCCCCCCCCCTTTATCACTCTCCTTGCAATCATCCTTTTACTGATTACTTTACATGCCAGTTTTATTCAACCCTCCCACTTTCCCCACAATTTGCCAGATGGCTTACTCATATGTGACTTAAAGGGACAATCCAAGCAAAGGGTTCAATTAGCTGCTTACTGCTTGCCCCATGCTGGCTGTCAGGGGTGGCATCTTTCATTTACCAGCAGTTTGCCATTTACCAGTTTGCATTCCCTGATAAACCCTGCTGAACTTGCTCCTTTCTGCTGAATCCTCAGTTCGAATTCACATTGTAAAGGACTGTCACGCTAAAGAATGCATGGCTAAGTCATCCTGAGCTGCCAAGGATGCCCAGCAGAAGGGAAAGAGATAAGAAATATGAAGCAGGCTAAATAAAAGCTGCAGCCCCTCGCATTAAAAATGGAGAGATCAGAAAACAGCCCCATGTTTCTCTTTGCCTGGAATGTCCCTTTAAGGTTCCTGTCTAGGCAATAACATAAAAAATTCTATACTCACCTTTTCCCCCAAAGCTCCAGCATCTTCATACTTGGCAATGGGGGGGGGGGGGGGCGATTCCATCCTCCATCACTGGGCAGACTTGGTGGCATCCTTCAATATGGCTTTATGTCCCCTAACACTCCCATCCATTTATTGCAATGGAGGGGGGTGCTGAGGACAGGTGTGCTAAACCTGCTTTGACCCCTTCATTGCAATGAATAGAGTAGGCTCCTGGGATTGTTAACAAGATTCCATGGACATCTCTACGGGAGGCCACTGGCACTGGAAAATTGAATCATTTGCTCCCCACCATTGGTAATTATGAAGATGCTGGCACAGCATGGAGTATAGACTGTTTCTGCCTAGAAAAACACTTTACATTCACAAGTTTACAAGTTTCAGCCATTGTTACCAGTAGCGCACCTAGGATTTTGCCCTGGAGGGGGTCCAGTTTGGTTGGGAGGGTGGTCTGGAAGAGGCATGGCACCTCATGAGAAGCATACCTATAAACGTTTGAAGATGAGAAGTGTGGGGAGATGATAAGAGCACACACCATGCCACACTCCTAAACGTGGCAGAGCCCTGGTGCAAACCTTAAATGGGGCCCTTTCAAAACTCATACAGTAAAATTTTTTCTGTCTTTTTCTGACTTTTAACTTTTAAATTGGATGCAGCTAGACAACTGAAGACTAAAACAACAAATGGGGCTTCCTTTCTCTAAATGAAGCCAAGTGAGCACACATATATTATGTTCCAACAGGCCAAGACCTCTGAATGAGGGAGGGGTCCTGGTCCACAGGGTGCTTAAAGACTCCACGGCCCGCTGATACCCTATCCCAAATACAGATGCTTCCATGTGTGAAATGGCAAGTATACTAACCCCACCAAGGTTCCCAAGACGCATGTGCGGACTGCTTTGCCATATCTGGCTTCCCTCTGGCTGATGCCCACGCCAGGCAATTCTGAATGATTGGCACGGCTGTGCAGAGCCAATGGGGAGCAGCCAGCTGCTCATGCTCTGTTCAGCTTTACTAAACCACTCTTATATGAGCTTATTTAGAGTGGCTTAGTAAATCTGAGCACTAGCCACTGAGCCCTCTTCTGCCACCTGTGAGCCCTGCATTGCAAAGATACCTACCTAGTTCTCCTTGTGCTTTATTTGAAGCGGGACCTGGAAATGGTTGCACACTGGATGAGGTATATTTACAGTTACCTGTGTTGCACTGCATTGTGGGTCCGCCTCTCAGTACTCAGCACCACTTCCAGATCCTTATTGCCAGTCTCCCCGCCTTCTTTCCCCCTCCTACTGTACTTCTGCTTGGTCCTTGCTGCTGCGGAGCCTTCTGCTAAATTACCCCAGAGGAACAAGTTAGTTGCTGGAGGCAGGAGTTAGGTGGAAAGAAGAGGACAGTAGCAGGGGGTGAATTGGCTAGGTAAGCAGTAGAGGACAGTGACAAGGGGTGACGGGGTTAGATGAGCATTAGAGGACAGTGACAGGGGATGGAGGGGGTAGAGGTGGGCTGTAGGGGTGGTGGGATTAGGTGAGCAGTAGAGGACAGTGGAGGGGTTAGGTGATTGACAGAGGATAGTGACAAGGGGTGGTGGGGGTTAGGTAAATGGGGGAGGATAGCAGCAGGGGGTGAATGGGTTAGGTGAGTGGTAGAGGACAGTGGCAGGGGTAGATGGCAGCAGCAGGGGGTGGCAGGGTTAGGTGAGCAGTAGAGGAAAGCAGCAGGGGGTAGAGAGGTTGCATGAGTGGTAGAGGACAGCAGCAGACAGCAGGGGGTAGAGGACATGGCAGGGAGTAGAGAACAAGGCAGGGAGTAGATGATGTTGACAGGGTGTAGGGGACACGGTGGGTGGTAGCTGACAGCGACAGATGGTAGAGGACAGCGGCAGGGGGTAGAGGGCAGTGACAGGGGTAGATGGCAGCAGCAGGTGGCGGGGTTAGGTGAGCAGTAGAGGAAAGCAGCAGGGGGTAGAGGGGTTATGTGAGTGGTAGAGGACAGCAGCAGACAGGAGGGGGTAGAGGACATGGGAAGGAGTAGAGAACAAGGCAGGGAGTAGTTGACGTTGGCAGGGTGTAGGGGACACGGTGCGTGGTAGATGACAGTGGCAGAGGGTTCACACAGCAAGGAATCCTAAATCAGATAGGGATAGTCAAAATAACAGGATTCGATCCAATAGAATGCATCCTAGGTTAGGGATTCCCTACAGTCCAAAACCCTATGGACTCGCCACAGTCAGAATCACATAGTCATCTAATTCTACACTGTTCAAATGAACATCAGAGGGGATTTCTTCTGCTGCGCTGGCCCTGCTCTGTGCTAGTCTGCCAGGGGGGCACACATAGTGGATGGGGATGTGGCTACTCATCTGCACATTTAAACAGCTTGAGATCATGCAATTAGGCAAGTATGTGGCCACATTGGGCCTTAATGACAAAGTAGATATTGCTTATTCTCATCCCCTAATTGGGCATAGTAATTGATAATGATAGTGTATGTGGAAGGCAGTCTACCCTTGCAATAGAGACTTCTTAGTATCCCTATATTTATATACCCCCTTTGTAGCCCTGATGTGGCCAGATGGTGCTATTGTAAAAAAATGTTCATAGCTATTTTTAGTTTTTCTGCAGTAGCATGTAATATCCAGAGTGTGAACTTGGAGCTATACATTGAATCAGGCATAACATGATACTTAACAGTGGATTGTGTACATATTATGTATCGTTATTTTTGTTACATTCGCCATGTTACACTTTCCAGACACTGCTGCCTGTATAAGATTCTTTTCTTGTTACAATCTCTCATAGTGATCACCACTGTATTACAATATGTATCTGGAAGTCCTTATTTCTTCCTTTCTTTAAAGCCTAAATACAATTCATGTGTTACATATTTTCATGTCTATGGTGTGTATCTTGGATCCCCTTTTTGTTGTTGATGGTGGTATATATATATATATATATATATATATATATATATATATATATACTGAGGGTTTTCGGGATGCAAAAAGTATATTAAATTTTGTATCAGGAAAGTGCAAGACACAAATTATATTTAAAAAAAAAGTATAAATATATATATATATATATATATATATATATATATATATATATTTTTTTTTTTTTAATAAAAAAAAGTTCAAATACTTCCCTGCCCTTCTAAGGGTGGCGGTCCAGACCTGAGGACCCCCCCTCCTTAGGTTTACTCCTGATTGTACCAAAGGGCCTTGGAGCAGGGGTGAACCTAATCTCTGTGCTGTCTGAGGCAAACTATAAAAAGGTTTCCCCAAGATGTTTTGATGTTTATTTAAGAAACGCTAACACCACGTAGTGACATGTAGAGGCAGGTGTTTTTAATGAGTGTCACCATCAAGTCATATGTTTAGCGCCTCTCCTAGCACCATGTAGCCTTCCATGAGCCCCGGGTGCTTTGTTAGCGCCAGCACTGTGTACCCTACAATGCCACATCACATCAGATACTCAGTGTCAGTCTCTCAAAAAATTCAACTAGACATTCCAGTCCTGTTTTTATTGGTCACTTCAGGTTAGCGTATTTTAATTTTTTTTCTTTTTTTGCTCAGTCAAGTGACTGGGATCCCTGGCCTGTTCTAAATGTTTTTTTGCGTTCATTATTATTATTACCTGCTGTTAAACTATGTTTTTATGCCTGCCAACCATGTGCCATGTCATTATTAGTATTCCCAAATTCATTCCATGGGTTTTTGTTTGGTCACTGTGCAGCCATCCCTGGTAAAGCCTTTTTTAGTATTGCACATGTCGCTGTATACCTGAGTATTGTGGTTTCAAAGCTTCCGCACTGGTGCTGTTCAATTACATGTCAACTAAAAATGATTTTTGGCCCTCCCCACCAAGGCTACCTGTCGCTATCTCCATTGGAAAAAAAAAAACAGCATCAAAGGTAGCCTACAGCACAGAACACTAACAGTGCCATCTGTCCGGTGCTGCAGCTGAGGCACTTATAGTGTCTCTTCGCAAACACTCAAGTGGCGATACGAGGCACTAGATATAAATTTGCCTCCAAGTTACACTCCTCAATCCAGAGAGTGGGGGTCAGGCCGAGGCCACTGAGCCACCAATGTTCGACATGACTGCATACAGCGTACCCCTGATTTTTTATAAGATTTAAGCTGATTGCTTCTCGCTACATTTAATTCTGATTATCTGGAAAGTGTTTAATATTAACTCCTTTTCTGAGCATCCCTTGAGGATTCCATTTGTACTCTGTCACAATGAATTCAGAGTGTTCACTTCCCCCATGAATCTGGTAGGCCTGAGAGACCTACTCATGCTCTACCAAAGTTGTTGGTGTCTACAACGTTAGTGTCGGTGGACGTTAACCATGGTTTGTGGCTGGGCAGGTTCTATGTCGTTATTTTATAAATTCCACGTTTTTTAGAAGGATTCTGCAATTTAGTAACTATTTGGGGTGGTCCTTTACTGTCGGCCACCATAAACTTAGCTGATCTGAAAAAAGTCACTTAACTTTTGAGTCTGCATTAATCAAAGTTTCAGGCCATCTTATACTTTTAGATTTGCTACCTGCAAAAGATGGCATTTAGGATCTATCCTTGAATCAGGGCCCACTGTTTTTAAGTATTTTCAGGCTTATTACAACAACAGCTAGTAGGGGGTTCCGCTAGTAAACATCTCACAAGTCTCAGTTTTGTCATTCTCTGCCAAAATGTGTGTTTTATTGAGAAACAGATGATCCATTTTTTAACAACATTTTACATTGTGGCCTTGAAGTCAAATAAAAATAATTGCAAACTTCTTCAAAGTGCCAAAATGGGAAATTCGCCCTCAGTGTATAAGCAGATGCTGCCACATCAAGCTAAATGAATAACTCGGTACAGTAGCATACTGTAATTAGGACTATTGCTTCTCTACTTCGAAAGCTACATTTAATTCTGATTATCTGGAAGGGGTTTAATATTTACTAGGCATTCCTTTGAGGATTCCATTTGTACTCTGTCACAAGAACTTTTTATATTTGGAGTGTTCACTTGCATCATGCCCCATGAATCTGGTAGGCCTGAGAGACCTACTCATGCTTTACCAAATCTGTTGGTCTCTACAACTAGTGTTGGGGGTTAACCATGGTTTGTGGCAAGTCTGGTTGGGCAGGTTCTATGTCACTGTTTTATATATTCTAGGTTTATGGAAGGATTCTGCAATTTAGTAACTATGTGACCTTGAGATTGGGGTGGTCCATCACTGTCAGCCACCATATACTTAGCTGATCTAAGAAAAATCACTTAACTTTTGAGTCTGCATTAATCAAAGTTTCAGGCCATCCTCCACCTGATACATTTTCCATCTTATACTTTTAGATTTGTGCCAGCTACTTGCAAAAGAAGGCATTTAGGGTCTATCCTTGAATCAGGGTCCACTGTTGTATTGTCAAGCTTATTATAACAACAACTATTAGAAGGTTTCTCTTTCAAGTAGTAAACATCTCATGAGCTAGTTCTGTCCATCATTCTCTGCCAAAATGTGTGTTTTATTGAGAAACAGATGATTCATTTTTTAACAACATTTTACATTATGGCCTTGAAGTTAAATAAAATAATTGCAAACTTCCTCAAAGTGCCAAAGTGGAAAATTCGCCCCCAGTGTATTAGCAGATGCTGCTGCATCAAGTTAAATGAATAACTCAGTACAGCAGCATACTGTTATTGGGGCTATTAATTAGTCTTGCTAATGAAATATTGCTGTTTTTGTTCAAATGCAAATGTAATTATAATGTTACAAATACACAATGGCAACCAAGAAGCATATGTGTAAAAACATAAAATATGAGTGTCATAAGACTATGGTAGAAGGACATGCAATAATGTTCTGATATAAACTTAGGGCCTAATGTATGATGGGTGCCATTTAGCATCTTTCTGTTGATTGTTTTAAAGTGAGTTTGGGAGCTCATGCAAGTTTGGTTGTATTTTCAAGAGAAGTTGTATTATAAGTGAGGGGACTTTTCATCAAGGAACTTTATATTGGGGAACTTTCAGTGTTTAGGTGATTTTTGCCTGTTATAAGTGTTATAGAGCTAAAATAATAAGTTAAAAGCCAAAGTTGCTGCAACTGTAAGCATTAACATTAACGCACTTTCTAAAGTATATAGGATTATTTGGATTTTGAAATTTAAATTGATTATTGACTATATGAAGGGGGAGTAGCCTGTTTTTAAACGTCTTGTGTTGTATAATTGTTGTATGTGCTTTTAGGATTAGCTATGTATTAATAAATTTGAATATTTTGAGGATATATTTGTGTACACATACATTATTATATTTTGGTGCTCCACATAGGGAGGTAGGTGTGGCCTTTCACGTCCACTCCCAATAGAGCTATTGTACCTTTTATGGGTGTGAGCACATAGTAGTAAATAGGTAGTGCACCCCACAATAACGATTACATTAACATTGTGATTTCACCGCTGTTCTTGTAACTGGGATAATGGCTAGTAACATTGGAGGTATACTTTTGTGCACAATTTGTCATATGCATACACTTCAGGAGCAGCATTTCCAGGGTAAGATTAACAATATGGAAAAGGAGATTCTGCTCACTGAGCAGGCATTAAGTGGGGTAAAACAGAAGGTGGAGTAATGGTCCATGAGGAGCAGATAAGTAGCTGGATAAATGTAGACAGAGGGAGTAGAAAGGGTACACAGAATAGGAAGGCCATACCTGTGTCTGTACATCCTAGCAACATTTCCAGTTGCCAAGGTAATGATGCAAAAGTGTCAGTCCCAGAAATGGCAGCCCTAGAGGATTCTGCTCTCCCTAACAGTTGGAGGACAGCCCAGCTAGCGAGCAGGAGGTTGGCCCTGCAGGTAGGACTGGACAGTTAGTGGTAATAGGTGGACTGATAGAATGATTTTTCACCAAGACTACCTCAACTGAATGGTTTGCTTTCTCCCTAGTGCCAGGGTTCAGAATGTGGTGGAAAGGGTGGATAAATTACTGGGAGGGGCTGGGGATGACCCAGCTGTTGTGGTCAACATGGGGACCAAATGCAGTATTAATGGTAGATGGAGGATTGTTAAGAATACATTTTATGAATTAGGCACTAAGTTGAAGGGAAGGACCTCCAAGGTTGTATTCTGTGGAATACTGCCAATGCCATGCGCTACACATGAAGGACAGTGGGAGTTTAGAGAGTTAAATAAATAGCTCAAGTCCTGGTACAGGGCAGAAGATTTGGGTTCCTAGAGCACTGGGCTGACTTTTCATTGGGGTACAAACTGTATTCTACAGATAATTTGCACCTGAATGGAAGGGGGCTGCTGTGCTGGGTAAGAGGATATTAGAAGGGGTGGAGGGGTGTTTAAACTAGAGATGCCGGGGGAGAGCAAGAGCAAAAACAAAGGTGAAGACAGGTTACTTACGGGACAGCATATGATGGTGGCTGGAGTATTAGAAGGGTGGGGGGCTGCTTTGTTGAATAAGGAGATCCATGTGTTACAAACCAGCAGTGAAAAATTAGGAGGCTGCATTGCTGCAGAAGCTAATACCAAAGCTCAACGTGTCAAGCGTGATGGGAACTTAAAGTGTATGTTCACAAATGCCAGAAGTCTGGCAAGTAAAGTGGGGGAGCTTGAAGCTCTGGTGCTGGAAGAAAATATTGATGTTATTGGTGTGACTGAATCATGGCTGGATTCCACACATGACTGAACTGTTAGTCTTCAAGGTTTTGCTATCTTTCAGAAAGACAGAGCAAATCGGAAAGGGTGGAGTGTTTCTTCATGTAAAGCAAGAATTTAAAGCATATATTAATGAGGGGATACTAGCAGACGATTGTGAGGATGTAGAATCCTTGGGGGTAGAAGTGTGGGGTGATGTAAACAATGTTAAAATACAATTTGGTGTAATCTATAGGCCCCCAAACATAATTGAGGAAATAGAGGGCCAGCTTCATAAACAGATAGAGTGGGCTTCACGGGCTGGTACAGTGGTGGTAATGGGGGACTTCAACTACCCAGGTATTGACTGGAAACATGGTTCTGCTTCTGCTACATGGGGGAGAGAGTTTCTCAGCTTGCTACAAGATGACTATATGAATCAGTTCGTGGAGGCACCTACTAGGGGTGATACTCTTTTGGATCTGGTAATATCAAATGATGATGACCTGATAGGGACAGTAACAGTCCGTGAAAATCTTGGTACCAGTGACCACAATATAGTTGTATTTAACATAAACTGTAAGAAAGATTTTCTGTCTAGGAGGGCAAAAACATTACATTTTAGGAAGGCCAACTTCCCCAGGCTCAGAGCTGCACTCCAGGACATAGACTGTGAGTACCAACATTGCAAAATGTATTCCTATGGGTAACAAATATAAGTGGCTTAAATTAAACTCATTGTGGCTGACACCTGCAGTTACAAGGGCAAGTACAAAAAAGGGCATTTAAAAATTACAAGGCTGTATCTCTTGAAATAGAGAGTATAAATTAGTAAAACAAGCTTGTAAGAAAGAAATAAGTTTGGCAAAAGCACAAAATGAAAGCCAAAGACACCATAACAAACCCTAAATGTTTTTAAATATATACATTTAAAGAAAACTAAATCAGAACAGGTAGGTGCCATAATTAATGATAATGGGGAAATAATCACTGGGGATGAAGAGAAGGTGGAGCTGTTGAATAGAATCTTTAGCTCTGTGTACACAAGAAAGAAGCCAATACAGGAGATGCCACTGATAGCAATAGCCCAAGTGTAATACTCAACAAGCTAAACATGGATATCATTCAAGAAAAACTAAATAAATTAAATGAGAATAAGACTGAAGGACCAGATGGACTTTACCCAGGAGTTCCTAAAGAACTCAGCTCAGTTATCTCACTCACTAACAAAGTAGAAGCTGCCAGATTTACCTGATTGGCCTCTATGAGGAAGTGAGTAGAAGCCTGGACAAAGAGGTGGCTGTGGTTTTTCTGGATTTTGCAAAAGCATTTGAAACTGTCCCCATAGACTCTTATTGGGGACATTGAGATCTTCAGGATTAGAAAATACAGTTTGTATCTGGATTGAAAACTTTTAAAGATATCTACTCTGAATGGTTACCAGTTGTAGGCCGTGTACCCCATGATTCAGTGCTGGGCCCACTATTATTCAAATATAAACTTATATATATAACTTATATAAACTAATAATTTTTGCAGATGACACAAAGAAATGTAGCACAGTGCAGTCTATTGAAGATTCACAAACTTCAAGCTGACCTGGACACTTTGAGTTTCTGGGTATCCACTTGGCAAACGAAGTTCAGTGTGAAGAAATGTAAGGACCTGCACTTGGGATCTAATAACTGGAAGGCCACATATGTCATTGGGGGAGAAAAACTTGGAGAAACACTTGTTGAGAAGGATCTGGGGGTACTGGTAGAACACAGGCTATATAACAAACAACATGTATAAGAAAAATAAAGACCCATAAACACAGAAATAGCTCTATACCACAGAGCAAAAAGTTATTTCTTATATTCCAAATATAACTCTCGAAGACCTTAAAACAAATGTGTCTCCTTCACTGCTAAAGGTTTATCAGCAGCCAAGGCAATTAGGCATTTCCAATGTATCCTTATGCTAATATTCACCACATGGAAACAATAATGTGCAGTTCAGTTGTTAGCTGCGTTCCTCTCACTTTAAATTTTCTTCTGTTGCACCACATATAAAATATAACACAATAGTGCAATACTGTTTTCAATAAAGGAAAACCTAGTTATTCCAATTTTGCACTCACATCAAACTTCATCTTGTTAACAGGCAAAAATCAGCACTGTTTTTACATGGACCACGCACTTACCACGCTACGGCATAATCTTTCTTTGGAAAGATGGGCGAACCTGACACATGAACCGGCCGGTTAAATGAAGCTCCTACCACCAAGAATCGCCACAGGTCCAGAGGTTCCTCCCAACGCGTTTCGTTGTGGTTGACTTCAACTGGGGCTTACAGAGATCTAAATAATATCACGCTATTCCAAGCAGCTGCTTCCAAGGCTACCAAAATATTATCATGTATTAAAAGAGGCATGAAATCATGGGATAGGGATGTAATTTTGCCTCTTTGTAAGGTACTGGTGCGCGCTAACCTGAACTATGCCATCTAGTTCTGGGCACATGTTCTTTGAAAGGACGCTCTGACAATGGAAAGGGTGCAGAGAAGAGCCAACAAACTATTAAGAGGAATGAAGGACCTTAATTATGAAGAAATATTAAGAGAATTAAATATGTTTAGTCTTGACAGGGGGTAGAACATGATTAAATTGTATAAATGTATAAATGGGCAATACAAAAAAATATTGGGAAACACAATTTCAGGTAAAATCCTCTCCCTATGGAAAGGGTTCAGAGGAGAGCCACCAAGCTAATAAGATGAATGAAGGATCTTAGTTATGAGGAAATATTACAAGAATTAAATCTGTTTAGTCTTGAGAGGAGACGACTGAGGGGGGACATGATTAACTTGTATAAATATATAAATGGCCAAAACCAAAAATATGGGGGAACACTATTTCAGGTAAAAGCCTCTCTCTATGGAAAGGGTTCAGAGGAGAGCCACCAAGCTAATAAGGGGAATGAAGGATCTTAGTTATGAGGAAAGATTACGAGAATTAAATATGTTTAGTCTTGAGAGGAGACAACTGAGGGGGGACATGATTAACTTGTATAAATATATAAATGGCCAATACAAAAAATAGTCGGGAACACTATTTCAGGTAAAATCCTCTCTAAAGACAAGGGGGCACTCCCTTCAGCTGGAAAAAAAAGTTCTATTTCTGGAGGCAACAATCATTTTACCATAACACCATTAAAAGTTACTTGCTGTTATCAGTAAAAAAAAATAAAAAAAACAATAATTTATAAATTAATTAATAATTAATTGGTTGAACTTCATGGACTTACTGGAAGTATTTTCTCAACTGTATTAACTATGTTACTTTGTTATTACAGTTACAAGAAATCACTGCTAGGAACAAACCTTACAGTTCATTTAGGATGCATTTTAGTTGTTGTTGTCCAAATTACACATTTGTAGCAAAAAGAAGCCACAAAAAAACTATTTTTTTCTATGAAAAAAATGTCATTTGACGACATCTAGGTCCTGCATTTTCAGTACTGACAAGTCACAATGCAAGTTCATTTTGAAAAAAAAAATGTGTTTAATATTAATTATAAGCAAAAAACACTTCAATTCAGTTCTGCCCATTGTACTTTATGGGATTTCAATGCAGCCTGTTCTTTGTTTCTTAAATCACACACTGTGTGACATTAAAACTTCATAAATAAGGCTCCCAGTGGGTCTGAATTAAATTAATTAATTTAAATGCACAAAGCAGCAGCAACATGAAAAACATTATTTGGATTAAAAACTGCAAGATAACAAGATAATAGAATAACTCAAAGTTACCATACTTGAAGTTAACATTTCTTATTGGGTTGACTTCAGTAACTTAGCAATAGCCTGGCTGATATCTGCTAGCTAATATACTGAAAGATACCTACTGCTTGTACATAAAAATCTGATCTTGCCTGGTTTTAAGATGCAGTATCAGCACTAGGAATGAGCGAATAGATTCGGACGAACCCAAATTCGTTCCGAATTTCATGAAAAATTTGATTCTGAACGAATCGGAATTTCCCTGCGATTCGATCGATCGCAGTTTTCCTTTAAACTCCATTTATTTCAATTACAGGCATTCTAAAATGGTGGATGAACATGTCCAGACATATCCCCTGGGGCAAGTTATCATGGGAAGGTCACATGCAGCCTATCAGCAGCCAGGAAGCCCGGTGACGTCACCGTGCTATATAAACGGCGGCCATTTTCCTTTTGCGCATTTCAGCCTTGCATTCCAGAAACAGCGGTGGTTGCTGCAGACAGGGAGAGACTTAGAGATAGGCAGGGACAGTCGTTGAGACCCACAGAGAGGCAGACAGAACCAGGGAAAGATAGGGGAAAATTGGGAAAAATCGGGAACGATCGGGAACAATCCAGGCAGGGACAGTGAGAGGGAAAGCTTTTTTTTATTTTCATTTGCCAGATCAGTTTTCAATCGGTGTTCTTTGTGCTGTAAACATTCCTTGCCACTGTGCATCCCATCTTGGCATATTTAACCCTATCTGTTATACACAAGCATTTCTCATAACTGGATTAGTTTTAATTTTTTTTTTGTCTGCTGTAAAAACCCCAGGCCACATGGCCATTCCATTTCAGCACATGTGACCCTATCTTTTATACTAAATCAGCTTGTTCAGCCTCAGGTTTATTAAGCTATTGCATTTTGATTTGGTTTTTGTCTGCTTTAAAAAAAACAGCCCACATGGGCATCCCAAACCAGCACATGTGACCCTATCTTTTATACTAAATCAGCTTGTTCAGCCTCAGCTTTATTAAGCTATTGCATTTTGAATTGGTTTTTGTCTGTTTTAAAAACACCAGCCCACATGGGCATCAAAAACCAGCACATGTGACCCTATCTTTTATACTAAATCAGCTTGTTCGGCCTCAGCTTTATTAAGCTATTGCATTTTGAATTGGTTTTTGTCTGCTTTAAAAACACCAGCCCACATGGGCATCCCAAACCAGCACATGCCACCCTATCTTTTATACTAAATCAGCTTGTTCAGCCTCAGCTTTATTAAGCTATTGCATTTTGAAATGGTTTTTGGCCTCCTGTAAAAACCCAAGCCAACATGGGCATCCCAAACCAGCACATGTGACCCTATCTTTTATACTAAATCAGCTTGTTCGGCCTCAGCTTTATTAAGCTATTGCATTTTGAATTGTTTTTTGTCCGCTTTAAAAACACCAGCCCACATGGGCATCCCAAACCAGCACATGTGACCCTATCTTTTATACTAAATCAGCTTGTTCATCCTCAGCTTTATTAAGCTATTGCATTTTGAATTGGTTTTTATCCTGCTGTCAAAACACCAGGCCGCAGGGTATCCCAAACCACCACGTTGCACCCTATCTGTTATACTAAATCAGCTTGTTCATCCTCAGCTTTATTAAGCTATTGCATTTTGAATTGGTTTTTGTCCTGCTGTCAAAACACCAGGCCGCAGGGTATCCCAAACCACCACGTTGCACCCTATCTTTTATACAAAATCAGCTTGTTCATCCTCAGCTTTATTAAGCTATTGCATTTTGAATTGGTTTTTGTCCTGCTGTCAAAACACCAGGCCGCAGGGTATCCCATATTGCCAATTTTCATAGTATCTGGTGCAGAGAAGCAGTTCCTCACTTTACTTAGCTTCTGCTTTTTAAAGTAAACACATTTTTTAAAGTACCTATTGCGCATTTCAAATACATAAAAATGTCAGGCAGACAAGTGCCAGGATGTTCAAAGAGGAGTGGCAGAGGCCAAGATTCAGCAGGCAGAGGTCGCAGCAGACTAGGGGCGAGTGGCAGCAGGAGTCGCGGTGAGAGACCTGATCTGCCAGTATCTGCCAGCGGTTGTATCTCCACCAGTAACGCATCTGCCGTGGTAGATTGGTTAATGCGGTCATCCACATCATCACAAGTTACATCTGACACCCCCAGTCTAGGGTCGGTAGGTTTCTCTGACACAACCCTGAGTTGGCATGGCCCGAGAGCAGTCCCTGTCATCCCATTGCCTCTGTCCTACGCCGTTCCCTCCCCCAGCAACGTATCCTATGCTTTGGGTTCAGCTCCACTCTTTAGTGAGGAGGAAGATCATCTCCATCAGCAGCAGCCTCAGTCTTCAGTCGCTAATGAGTAGCTTTCTACACCCGCATAGTGAGGCTACTCATAAGCAGCAGGAAGACCTGGAGCAGAACCTGTACCAGCAGGTCATGTCATACCTTGACATGACCATGCCAACACACCTTGAGGATCCGCTGGACTTCTGGGAAGCCAAACTTGGCTTGTGGCCGCAACTAGCAGAGTTTGCCCTGGAAAAGCTGTCCTGCCCGGCAAGTAGCGTGCCATCTGAGCGGGTGTTTAGTGCGGCGGGGGCCATAGTTACGGCGAGGAGAACTCGTCTGTCAACTAAAAATGAGAGACTCACCTTTGTGAAAATGAATCAGGGATGGATCAGCAAGGATTTCCACCCACCAATGGCTGATGCATGCGACTAGATTCAGCATGGTGCCACATTTTACACTTTCCAAATGGTGCAAAACATATTTATGTTTTTAGGTCAATTTTGGGCCTCCTGCTGCCAACTCCAGTGTCTCTTTAAAGCAATGTTTGGGCTCCTGCTGCTGCTTGCAACTCCAGGGTGTGATTCATCCAATTTTTGGGCTCCTGCAGCCAACTCCAGTGTCTCTTTAAAGCAATGTTTGGGCTCCTGCTGCTGCTTGCAACTCCAGGGTGTGATTCATCCAATTTTTGGCCTCCTGCTGCCAACTCCAGTGTCTCTTTAAAGCAATGTTTGGGCTCATGCTGCTGCTTGCAACTCCAGGGTGTGATTCATCCAATTTTTGGGCTCCTGCAGCCAACTCCAGTGTCTCTTTCAAGCTATGTTTGGGCTCCTGCTGCTGCTGCTGCTTGCAACTCCAGGGTGTGATTCAGCCAATTTTTGGGCTCCTGCAGCCAACTCCAGTGTCTCTTTCAAGCTATGTTTGGGCTCCTACTGCTGCTGCTTGCAACTCCAGGGTGTGATTCATCCAATTTTTGGGCTCCTGCTGCCAACTCCAGTGTATCTTTAAAGCAATGTTTGGGCTCCTGTTGCTGCTTGCAACTCCAGGGTGTGATTCATCCAATTTTTGGGTTTCTGCAGCCAACTCCAGTGTCTCTTTCAAGGTATGTTTGGGCTCATGCTGCTGCTTGCAGCTCCAGGGTGTGATTCATCCAATTTTTGGGCTCCTGCAGCCAACTCCAGTGTATCTTTCAAGCTATGTTTGGGCTCCTGCTGCTGCTGCTTGCAACTCCAGGGTGTGATTCAGCCAATTTTTGGGCTCATGCAGCCAACTCCAGTGTCTCTTTCAAGCTATGTTTGGGCTCATGCTGCTGCTTGCAGCTCCAGGGTGTGATTCATCCAATTTTTGGGCTCCTGCAGCCAACTCCAGTGTATCTTTCAAGCTATGTTTGGGCTCCTGCTGCTGCTGCTTGCAACTCCAGGGTGTGATTCATCCAATTTTTGGGCTCATGCAGCCAACTCAAGTGTTTCTTTCAAGCTATGTTTGGGCTCCTGTTGCTGCTGCTTGCATCTCCAGGGTGTGATTCATCCAATTTTTGGGCTCCTGCTGCCAACTCCAGTGTCTCTTTCAAGCTATGTTTGGGCTCCTGCTGCTGCTGCTGCTGCTTGCAACTCCAGGGTGTGATTCATCCAATTTTTGGGCTCCTGCAGCCAACTCCAGTGTCTCTTTCAAGCTATGTTTGGGCTCCTGCTGCTGCTGCTTGCAACTCAAGGGTGTGATTCATCCAATTTTTGGGCTCCTGCAGCCAACTCCAGTGTCTCTTTCAATGTATGTTTGGGCTGCTGCTGCTGCTGCTTGGAGCTCCAGGGTGTGATTCATCCAATTTTTGGGCTCCTGCAGCCAACTCCAGTGTCTCTTTCAAGCTATGTTTGGGCTCCTGCTGCTGCTGCTGCTGCTTGCATCTCCAGGGTGTGATTCAGCCATTTTTTGGGCTCCTGCAGCCAACTCCAGTGTCTCTTTCAAGCTATGTTTGGGCTCCTGCTGCTGCTTGCAACTCCAGGGTGTGATTCAGCCATTTTTTGGGCTCCTGCAGCCAACTCCAGTGTCTCTTTCAAGCTATGCTTGGGCTCCTGCTGCTGCTGCTGCTTGCAACTCCAGGGTGTGATTCATCCAATTTTTGGGCTCCTGCTGCCAACTCCAGTGTCTCTTTCAAGCTATGTTTGGGCTCCTGCTGCTGTTGCTTGCAACTCCAGGGTGTTATTCATCCAATTTTTGGGCACCTGCAGCCAACTCCAGTGTCTCTTTAAAGCAATGTTTGGGCTCCTGCTGCTGCTTGCAACTCCAGGGTGTGATTCATCCAATTTTTTGCCTCCTGCTGCCAATTCCAGTGTCTCTTTAAAGCAATGTTTGGGCTCCTGCTGCTGCTCTTGCTGCTGCTTGCAACTCCAGGGTGTGATCCATCCAATTTTTGGGCTCCTGCTGCCAACTCCAGTGTCTCTTTCAACCAATGTTTGGGCGGCTGCTGCTGCTTGCAACTCCATGGTGTGATTCAGCAAATTTTTGGGCTCCTGCTGCTGCCAGCTCCAGGGTGTGTTTTTCAGGCACTATAGGGGCCCCTCATAGTGATGCCGCCTCAACTCTCTGCAATTGTGCCGCTCTGCGATTCTAATAGCGATGCCTCTGATCTGCATGTCCTAATTATTCACAGTATTATTTCACTAACCCAGCATGCATCCTATGCGTGTTACAGCAAGGCAGAATGGTTTACAACCCTATTGAGGCTCTAGGAAGCTCAGAAATAGCAGTTTTTAATAGCGTTTAATCGCAATTAAATTCGGGTCAAAACAATTTTTGTCGGAAAACGAATCAGTCGAATCGAATTTTTCAAAAGTTTGCTCATCTCTAATCAGCACCACTGACAACTGACCTGGTCTCCCCGAACTAGAGGCAACCAGATTCTTTTAGATGCGCACTTGACATTTTTGCACCCAAATTTAGTAAATTCCAACCAGCAGTGCTGCTTGCCAGTTACAAAATAACAACAGCCTATAGAAAATCCAAAAACATTAAAAATTAGCATTTCCAGGTTTGTTTGGAGTCGTATAGATCGCTGTTTTTTCCAAAACTCCTAAAAAAATCTACCCTATTAAAAACCTTATGCCCCTTGCCTATATAACTGCCCAATCATATGTGCAGGGGGATTTTTAAATAAAATAAAGTGAGAAAAGTGTCCACTGGCTCTCCAAATTTTCCAGAAAAACCTAAAAGCATTTGAAGAATCTCCCTGATTTATTTTTACCCTTGATCCTCAGATTTCATCCTTTATATACCCTGATAAAGTCAGTATGTAAGGAGGAATGGCCCCTTAAAGCAAGCCTATCACAAAAATGGTCTAATATAGAAAATCTAGAAAAAGATGCTAGAGGAGCCCCGCTCATCAGTTAAAGTGGGAACAAAACCCAATCGGGCTGGCCCTGGAATTTAAAATATTCCAGAGCTGGCCTCTGGCTTTCCCCTGGGGCATCTCAAATAGGGATGCCCTGCTGTGTTAATTTCACCCCGGGACGCTGCAAAACTCACCTTCTTACTGGCTCCCTCATTGGCGGCCACATCCCCAACATCTTTGGGCTGTACGTGCGCTCCTTCCCCCAGCCATTCAGATTGAATATATGCCATTTTAATTGTAGCTGTTGTGACTGCAGCTATTGTACTCCAGCGAGTGGACATTTTTTGAAGTTGAAAGAAAAAAACCTTGTTGTAGTGCCGCCTTCACATTATATTTGATTCTAAATAAATATTTATGTGTACTTTTTGTTTCTTAAAATATTTATTTTCTTAAATATTTTCATTGTTCGGCCCTCTCTCTAAGTTGAAGAACTGAAAGAACTGAATTAAAACTGAAATGTATATTTAACCTGAATCTCAACAGTGATCAAGAAATGGGTCAGGGTTAAAATTGACCCATGACTTGCCCACTGAACCCAGCCAAAACCTGATTGTGGGTCAAATTACATAATGAAAATAACCAACACACCTAGCATAAGGAGGACTACTTGAGGGCTGGCACACTTTCAGGGATGGAAGCCAGCCACTTGGCCTCCAAGGCCTGCTCTACAAGGTCTTTTCCAGGTGTGACTTAAAATATAGTGAAAATGACTATATCATTCCACTGAATTTTTCCTCCCCAAGACATTAATGTCTCCTAGATCCAGATGTACCAAGATACTAAAAAAGTTTGACTCTTTGGGTCTGTCCAACTCATCACTATTGAACAGTTGTAATTATTTCTACTAAAATCAATGCTTCCAAATAATATCAGCTTAATCCCAATGTATGAGAACTATTGATACTAAATTGATCCAAAATGTTTGCCATCCATGCAATACAACTTTTAAAATGTTATTAATAATAACAATTAGATTCCTAAAATTCATAAAATTATTAACAGTAAGAATTATTAGTAGTATCAGTAGTCGTTGTAGTAATAAAATATTTTTTTTATTATTATTAGTCTAATAAAATGAACATTACCACTTCTGAATTTCTGTGCTTCCATCTAACGTGAGATTAGCCTTTATGTCTGAGGACCATTAAAACATTTATTAGGAAATTGTAAAATAGTATTTTCAAAGAAACAGGACAGCTTAATATGCTTTTAATGCAGTCCTTCTCACACTAAATGGAACCAGCTCACTCCAGTGCCATCAATCTCAGAAAAACAAGGCGAGGTCCAAGAATTTTACAATGTGTTGCTTTGCAGAACTTGTTTGATGATCCTCCAATGTTCACTGAAGCGTGTTCTCTACTTCCTTGTGGTTTTAACCACATTGGAAAGACCACATGGGATATTTAATCAGTTTTATGACATGGAGCAGGGACAACATTAACACAGAATGACTAGCAACATGCAGAGAGATAAAAACCCATACGGGCGATGCCCAGGTATTAATGTGAATGTCTATAACTTGGCTCTTAGTCTTCTGAATGACTTAAAAAAAATGGATATACAATGGTGCTTTAAAGTTTTTGAACCCTGCAGGTTTTTCTATATTTCTGCCAAAAATTAAGGCAAAAACAACATAACATTGACACAAAGCAGGCATATTACCTAAAATGACATAAAAAATAGTAAGTAGTTAAGAATACACAAATCAAACAAGTCAAAAATATTAGACTTTTTTTATTGAGGAAAATAATCCAGTATCACATATCTGTGAGTGGCAAAAGTATGTGAAAATTTTAGCCCACTAATCCGTACAGCTTCAACACTTGTAATGTTGGTGGGTTTCCTCCCCCCGAACTGCTTATTTCAGGTTGTTCTGCAACATTTCTATTGGATTACAGTCGAGGAATTAAATTGTGTTCTTCTTAAACTATTCTTTGGTGGAATTACTTGTGTGCTTAGGGTCATTAGGGTTGATTCAGAGACATATTTGCATGTGTCTTTGTATTTTCTTTGAATGTTTGCCTTGTTTTTTGGTTTTTACGTTACTTTTTCCATTTGTATGTTCGTTCACGTTAACGCGTATATGCGCTTTCGGTGGACGGAACGAAATCTAATAATTTGCGTTAGTTCGGATAAGTTACGGATCTAAATCTGAAAATTTTCGTTACTTCAGATAACTTAGGTTATTAGGATGGGCTTGCGTCTGATTCTGAGACCTGATTGCTGATGGACCACCGTCCTATAAACCGTGTTCCTTTCCGCTCCACTTACGAGACCCTTTTTGACTCGGAATTAGTGTTGATCATGTTTTGCGGCTATGTGGAGTAGTATGAGCGCCTTCAGCTCAATGGCATAACATGTATCAGCATGGACGAGGCCAGATTGCACCGGAGACGCATGAATATCGATCGCATGCATGACGTTGAAACTCAATCGCGTTTCCCTCCATAAATTGTATAGTGAGATGCGGCCATGGTTAGCCCGCACCACAAGGAAGGGGCAAGCAATTTCAGGTATGACCAAGATGCTTGGCTGCCTGCAATTTTTGGCGAACGGCTCGTTCCAGAGGCTGGGTGCCCTCTCTGTGGGGATGTCACAGCCTACGCTGAGCCGCACACTATCTCAGTTTCTGGATGGCATGGCTACCCTTAGTCCCAAATATATTTCCTTTCCAGATGACACGGTAGCCTGAAAAGCGCTTAAGTTGGGTTTTTATAATATCGCCGACATGCCCAACGTCATGGGTGCGATCGATTGCACACACGTTGCATTGGTCCCTCCCGCAACCGATGGGTACATCTATAGGTAAGTTAATTATGTCATTTTTTTAGATTGTTTAGCCAAACTTAATTGAAACTATCTATTAATCCCTTCTTCTCAAGTGTCCCTTTGAAACAGTTTCCAATGCATACCTTAATCCCTCCTTCTCAAGTGCCCCTTTGAAACAGTTTCCAATGCATAACTTAATCGCTCCTTCTCAAGTGTCCCTTTGAAACAGTTTCCAATGCATACCCTAATCCCTCCTTCTCAAGTGCCCCTTTGAAACAGTTTCCAATGCATACCCTAATCCCTCCTTCTCAAGTGCCCCTTTGAAACAGTTTGAAAGGCATACCTTCATCAATTATTTTCATGTAGGTCTTATAAAGCCATTTTAATGCTAACCTTAATGAGTCATTAGCATGTTGAACTTTCTTTTCTAACACATCCATATAATATTTGTTTTTAAAACTACTTATGTACTTTGTAAATTTTTTTGGGATTGTCAAACATGTTTTTTTTGGGGTGTTAGGAGTTAGTGTTTTAGTTGTTTACCTTGGCTTGCTGTAATTTTTTTTTTTTTTGTTTCATGAACCGCAAGATGGGCCACTCGCTGAATATCCAAGCAGTGGTTGGCCTGGATATGCGATTCCTTAGTGTACTTGTAGGGTATCCAGGCTCATCCCATGATGCTTATATATTGCGGAGCTCCAAATTATTTCGTCTGTTTGAGTCTGGAGAATTATCTGGTGGATGGCTCCTGGGTAAGTTTGCTCAAATTCAATCATTCTCTTTTCACTGTATGGCTATGAATATAGTTGATGACCCATGTCTTAACCAATGGCTGATTTTTGATGACACGTTAAACAATAATGTTGCTTAGAATGTGTAATTTATGTAAGTATTTTGTTATTCTTTTCAGGGGATTCTGGATATTCGCTTATGCCTTGGCTCCTGACGCCCATTCTTCGCCCGCAGAACGCGGCCTAGGAGTCGTATAATCGGGCCCACCGGAAGACCCGGGCCGTAGTGGAGAGGGCCTTTGGACTGCTGAAGTCCAGATTCAGATGTTTGGACAATACAGAGGGGGCACTGCAGTATGACCCCAACAAGGTCATCCAAATTATCATAGCATGCTGCATAATTTTGCCCTGATGCAGCATCCCGTTATGTGGATCTGCCCCCCTCTGCACCCAGCCAGGAGGCAGATGACATCTATGATGGCACTCCTAGTGCCTCTGGCCAATCTGTGCGTGCACATGTTATTTCTTCTTATTTTTCATAACATTTGTTTTGTTTGTTTATGTTTTTGTGTGTTTGTAATATTTGGTGCCTATGTGAAGGCCTTTTTTGTTTTGTTTAACAATTTAGTAAGCTTTAATTACTAAACATTTTACACATGATTTGAGCGTCATGCAGTTTATTTTCTCATGTTAGTGATTACAAACCTTCATTAATATCAAAACAACACAAACATTAATGCATTAACTTAGGCAAGAACAGCAAAAGTCAAATTCCATATATTTTCTGGAAATATGTCATTTTTTGTTGAAGGGCACTCGCAGACTCCATGTACATACATTTTAAAACAGAACTATAAATTGGGGCAGACTCCTGGCCCCTAGAAATTGGCCACATCCAGGAGTTCTAAAGTAACTGCCTCCAGGCCGAAGTTTCCCCGCCCACCAACATCAAGAGCCATAGGGAGCAAAAATGTCAAGTGAAATTGTAGCCCAGAAATACATAGGGCCACATACACACCCTCTCCTGCTTCTAATTTTCCCAGCCTATGACAGCCAGACCCCATGGCAGTCCAGTCCAATCTTTGCCATGGGCAAATGTTTATTTTTTCCAGCCAAGAATGTCCCCCAATATTGCCAACAAACAGGATGAGGCAGCCAGCATTTCCTTAGGCCCAAGCCTGCTGCGTGGGCACTTGAGCAGCTGCTTCAGTAAAGGCTTAAGCTCAGCCATTGGCTAGTGGGGTATGTGAGCACTCTAATGAGCTATATGGGCGAATTCCAAAACAAACCAGCAAAGCCATAAACCACACAATCTTGGTTGCGCTCACCACACAGGTAAATAGAGTTGGGATGTAGAGGAAAGATGTTTAGCAGATCCAGGTCAAATAGAGATTAATATTGATGTTGCCCATAGTAAGGTTGTGGTGGGCCTTGGAGGTGGCCCAACACCTGGGCATGTGTGGCATTCATAATCTGCCACTGCTCCAGCATCTGTCTGTTGCTAGTTCAAAATTCATCTAGCATGGCAGTGAAGTTTGCATTTAAGGTGGCCGTTTGTTCAGCCATCTGTCTGTTTAAGGTGGCCATTTGTTCAGCCATCTGGCTGTTGCTCATCCTAAAATCAGTCAGCATGGTGGTGAAAGTAGTATTGAAGTTCTCTAATTGTGCAGTAATCTGCTCTGTTGTTCGTTGAGTCACCTGCCTAAAGTAACGGCTGTCATGGCGCCATGCTGACTCCAGGATCGGCACGCACCTCCCCTGGGAAACTGGTCGACGTTGTTGACTGCGTCTTTCACTTCCCCGGGTTTGAGCGCCTGCAGATGCTGGAGTTCTTCAGGGGTGAGCAACAGTACCAGATGTGCTTGGCAAAACCTCTGCAGCAGAGCTAGCACTGGGGACTGTAGGCTCAGTCTCAGCCTGCTGCTCACGATGGGCTGGCAGCATGCGTCCAGCTTCACTCTGCTGCAGAGGATTTGGTGCAGTAGTATGCTGGGGCAGTGGCAGATTAGGTTCCAGGGGGGTAATTTGCGAAGGTCCAATATGGCTGGCATCCTCCTCCTCCATATCCTGGATGACATCCATTAGTGTGGGAGTCTGTTTGGACATGTGAAAAAAGTGTGTCAGATTTGAGCCTAAATATCTTTTAGAAGCAAATTAGTCATGTGCATTCACATGCATCACCAGTTTCAGCAAAGTCCATTTACCCTATATATCTGGTCCTGTGTCCTAGGCAGCAGGGAAGTAGACGGCGTGCTCAAACTGGAGGAGGCTTCCACATTTCCAGAGGCTGAATGCTGTGCTATGTTAAAAAGTAAAAGGCACGTAAACACACAAACATCCCTTGATGAGCCTGATGAGTACATATGCTTTAGTAAACATGTGGGCAAGCAGGAATGACAACTCCCCCAACGATCAAAGTTGACCTTCACAATGAATCTGAGTCTATCTTATATGTATGCCTCACCCTGTACATACAGATTGATCACCTTAAAAAATACAAACATGCATGTACTGCATGTTAGGAGCCTTTACAGATCCAAAATGGCATCTTAGGGGCCAACAGTCAGCTTGCAAATAGCATTTGGCTTCTGAGTATGCTGCTGTGCATTCTTGCAATGTTGACCTTTCCCTGGCCCCACCTCAAGTTTGTCTCCCCAACCACAGCTACAACCCCAGTGGTAGAAAGACAAAGAAGTAAGTGTTGTCAATTATTGACTATATTCACATCACATGCAGTGCTTTGGTAAGTAAAATAAATTGTTTAATATTGTCCATAAATTATGTGAAAGGTCGTGTATGGCCTGCAAACCTTTCTAAGGACCATTAACTACTGCACCCTGGGAGAGTGTTCATCATGAAGGCCATTCCTCAGACATTAAACACCCACCTAAAACAGTAACCTCCCCTCAAAGCCACTCCCTAGGGGCCTGTGTTCATATCGGCCTGTGAGCCTCATTTCCCAAGTTTACAATAGTTCATATTAAAACAATCATTACTAACCTGCAGAAATGTCCTGGGTGTCCGTGTCGTGTCTGCCAGAGAGGCTCTCTAATGCTACAGGGTGGATTAAAGCCAGGACCATTTCTTCAGCTCTGGTGTATTGTAATTTAGCGGGGAAGCCTCCACCACTTTTGAAGCTGAAAATAAGAGGATAAAAATTATTTTGCATTGTGGTCACTACAACAAGCAGCAAAATGCAATCCTCAAATATGTACCTGTGATTGTGCCGTTTATTCTGCTTCTTCTGTATTGCATATTTCAGGTCAGATATTTTTCTCTCGATCTGCTCCACATCTGTCCTCTCGTCCCCCACTGCATTCACCTGTCTGGTGAGCTCTTCCCAGATTTGTATTTTTCTCACTTTGCTGGTTGCTTTGGAATTGCGCCCATATAGCTCATCAAAATGAAGTGTGAGGCCACTTGCCAAGGCTAGGGTTTGTGCCTCACCAAACCGGCCGCTCAACTGGCCTCGGCGCAATGTTCGGCCTAATGGTTGTTCTTCTGGCTCATCTCTGTTTGGTGGCAATTCAGGGGACATTCTTGGCTGGCTGTGTGGTGATGAATCGGCTGTCACGTAGCTGGAAAAAGACTGGACTGGACTAGCATTAGGACTGGGGGTCATTGGCTAGGTGGCCACCGAGCATGGATGTTGCATAGGTCTCGCTGGTTTCCACCTGTGCTGGTGGCAAATGTGGCTGAGCAGGAGAGGGTGTGCTTGGGGGGCTCGGGCTTCTGGCCCTCTGCTTCTTTTGACCCTTGGAACTTGTGCTCCATTTTTCTTGGGATGTGGTAGGCCGGGGAGCAGGAAAGGGTGTGTTTGGGGGGCACAGGCTTCTGGCCCTCTGCCTCTTTTGGCCCTTGGAACTTGTGCTCCCTTTTCCTTTGGATGTGGTAGGCCGGGGAGCAGGCACCTTTGTAGTAGATTTGTGCGACCGAGTGCTCGGTCTGGAGGATGAAGTGTCCTCATGCCGCTCTGGCCTTTTGGTCTTGGCCTCCTTTGCTGCTGGTTGCTTTCCGCTCGCTTTTTTTTGGTGCCATGATGAAAATCACAAAAAAGACACAAAGCTGTGTGTCTATGACCCTTTAAATACAAATAACTGAGTATGATGCGTACGAGTTCGCGTAGGCGTGCGTACGGCCGTACGGCCGTGCGGAACCCGGAAACCGCTGGGGCATTACCTATCTGCTGCGGACAAGAAGAAAGATGGCGCCCACGATCTTCACCCGTCAAGAACAAGAGCTCATTATGCTTGTAAGTGTATTGTAAGGACATTGATTTGACATCTAAATGCATGCCTAGGCCTTAAGGAAGAACAGGAAGAAAGTTGTTTTTAAAAGTGATTTAACCCTTTAAGTGCCAGCCTACTTGGAGTTTTTGTCACCCTTTGTTTCCAGACCATTTTGCACTATTTTGCGCTCCCCATGTTCAAATGTGATTTTTGAAGGGATTTCCAGGGATATCCCAGGAAAATTATATATTGTTTTTTTCAGCATAGTCTGGGCTTTAACATGAAATGTCTTGTTTGTCATTTAGGTGTATTCTCAATATTTTTGGGTGAAATATGTGCAAAAAATTAAAAAAATCTATTTTTTTACAATTTGTAGTGTTTTTTGCAATAAAAAATGTAAGTTTGTCAATAAAATCTTATTACGTGTGAAATTCCAATTTCTCCCGGTTACAGCAGTACTACATATATATAGGTAGACACCCTTTCCTGCCCAGGAGACACCCCCAAACTGAAACAGCGCTTTAGGGGATTTTCAGAAAAAATATAACTGTGATATGCGCTATGCGCACCTTGCAGTTTTTCCAGAAAAGCAACCCTTTACATCCCTAAAAAAAGGATAAAAAAGCAGAATCAAAGCCACATTTTCCTAAAAAACCTATTTACAAACAAGAAAAAACAAGTTTAATGTGAAAAAGCAACATCCCCTGAACAGAACGATACCCAACATGCATTGCTACTGTCAAGGGAAGAGTTGCCAAACACCCCAAAGTAAAGCATGTGCGTAACAGTAATTTTACTTGAAAATTTCAGCTCTGCAGACAAAGTGCGCACCTTGCGATTTTTCAACCAAAACAACCCTTTACATTTGGAATATTCCCCATAAACCATATATTCCCTGAAAGTACACATGTTAAGCTTTCTAAGAGTACCCAGCTTGTTGTAGTGGGCTCATCTTTCTGGCATTAATCCCTCAAAGAATTCTTTGTTTGTGCAGGGTTTCCCTGAAAAATGTATAAAAAAGCTGAATAAAAAACACCTTTTCCTAAAATATAAATATGCAAACAAGAAAAAAGAAGCTAAGTTTGAAAGTGCAAGGTCCCCCGAGCAGAACAATACCCAACATGCATAGCTACTTTTAACCTTTTTAATTGACAGCCTACTTGAGATTTTGTCACCCTCTGTTGACAGGTCATTTTTCCCCATTTTGCGCCATGTTTTGCGACATTTTTGCTGGAATTTTCAGGAAAATGTATATATAATTTTTTTGCAGCAGAGTTTAGGCTTTAACTTGAAATGTCTTGTTTGTAAATTTTATTCTGTTTTTTACAATATTATTAAGTAAAAAAAAAAAAAAAAAAACATTTTTTAGAAAATTGTCTCCTTTATTTTAAATAAAAAATGTATTTTATTAAAGAAAATCATATTGCATGTGAAAGCCCCATTTCTACCAATTAGAACGTACCACATATTTATCGGTAGCCCCCCGTTCCTGCTCAGGAGACCCCCCAAACTGAAACAAATACTTTATAACATTTACAAATAAAATACAACTACCATCCACACTACAAAGGGTTAAATTGAGAAAAAAAATGGCATAGAGTCCCCCCTCCCAGGGTGGAGGGCCCCATTTTTTTGGATTTTTAAGGGTTAAAAACCCTTAAAAATCCAAAAAAAAATGACATGGGGTCCCCCTTACCCAAAGTAACCAGCCCAGGACCAGCTATGCAGGGCTTGTAGAAACAGGGCGCAGGGGCCAGCTTTTGTGGCTACAAGCCCGCATAGCCCGTGGCCATGGGCTCTTCTCCCCCCCCGGGCTTTGGGGAGGCAGGTAATAGGGGTGCCGGGGGTTAATGGCAAGTCACCCGCTAGTCGCAGGTGACTTGCCATCCCCCAGCCTTGCGAACTGGTATAGGGATCTCTTCGACCCCTTACCAGTTTACAAGGGGTTAAGTGTAAAAAAAAACACACCACACACAGAGAAAAAATATTTATTCTGCTCACCTGCTGGAAGCCTTTTATAGCTGCTGGGCGAAAAAAAATAAGGGGTTAATTTAAAAAAAAAAGCGACACAGGGTTCCCCCTCCCAGGGGGGACCCCATTCTTTGGGGAATTTAAGGGTTAAAAACCCTTAAAAATCCCCCCAAAAAATGAAATGGGGTCCCCCTTACCCAGCATTACCAGCCCGGGACCAGCTATGGGGGCTGGTAGGAACAGAGTGGGGGGGCCAGCTTTTGTGGCCCCCCACCCTCCAGCCTACAAGCCCACATAGCCTATGTGGGCCCAGGCTCTTCTGCCCCCCCTCCCTGGGCTTTGTGGAGGCAGGTAATAGGGGGTGCCGGGGGTTAATACCTGCGCCTAGCAGGTGACTTGCCAGCCCCCAGCCTTGTAAACAGGTATAAGGGGTCTCATGGACCCCTTCCCAGTTCACAAGGGGTTATCAGTAAAAAAAAACACACTGACACATAAGAAAAAATGACTTTTATTAAAAAATAAAAACTTTTTTTACTTTACTTACCTCCGATCGTTAGCTCCTTTGTCCCTCGATGTGATGACAGATGCGATCATGCTGGCTGCAGTAGCAGAGGGGCAGGTGATGATGTGACCTGCCCCTCTGCTCCTGTGCCCAGCATGATCACATCTGAAAGAACATCAGCAGGGAGCCAAGACGACCCAAAGGGGTGGGGCTTAACGGCAAGATGATGGCACCGGTCGGGAGAGGAGGGGGAGAGCCTTTTCAGGCTCTCCCCTGAAGCTGAAGAGCCGGGGGGGTGATCGGAGGCCCCCCCAGTGAAGAGGAGACCCGGAGGGAGGCAGCGCGACTGCAGGTTATTTTTGTTTTTTACAGTTAGCAGCTGCTGCTGCTGAAGCGGGGGGGGCGCTATTCCGGGGGCTCTCCTTGAGCCATCTGAGCCCCCACGGGCTCTTGAAGGATAGGTTAAGGCTATAAATGTGTTGGGGAATGTCATTTAGTCAACTGATCTAATTGTGACTGAGATTTGTATGCTGTTTGATCTAACAACTATTATGCTTTTTGTGTTTTTTAGACTATGCTTGAGCGCAGGTACGACTACCTGCCCAACGCCTTTGAGAAGAGGAATATGGCCCAGGATCCACCAGGAAACGGACACCACCTTCACTTATGCGCAGATCATGCAGCACTGGTCGGACCTGAAGCGACTACACATGCCCCGGGTGTGGCGATTTTTTGCGAACCATTTCCCAAGTAAGTACATACCAATTGCATGCTAGATGTAACTAATACAGAAGGTATGCCTTTATTTATAAATGCTTTTCTTTTCTAGTGTCGGAAATGGACTATCGCATACGACCCACCCAGAGGCGCGCAGTCCAGCCAATGCGGCATGAATCTGCACCAGCAAGTGAAGGTGGTGGATCTCCAGGGCCAAGTTCCTACCGTCACGGCGTGGGCTGGCAGTCGTACGAAATGACTGAGCCATTAGCCTCTGGTATGTGACTCTTAATGTAACCCCACACACATACATGCTATTTAAACCAAAGCTGATTCCCTTAATATCTTTTTATATATGAATATGTAGCGGGTGAATGATCTGGAGCAGAGACAGGCAGCAGATCATGCCCAGGAGGAACATGGAGAAGGTGGGTGATGACACCCAAGTGTCATTTGGTTACTGTTGAATCAGACATTAGAAGTGAGCCTATTTTAAATGTCTCTATAGCCTTACATTCCCAGCAGTGGCAGACCCCAGAGCCTAGGGTGGTCCCCGAAGCAGAGGTCGCCCACCACCGAAGTAAGTTGTAATGTAAATATTTTGAGTATGTGGAAAATAACATCATCACCAATCAACCTAAATCCATTGTCAATGTCCTTAGCATAATGGCATATGGCCTCTTCCTTTAAGAAACTTCTTAGCATAATGACATATGGCCTCTTCCTTTAAGAAATTCCTTAGCATAATGACATACGGCCTCATGAGTTAGATTTCAAGCTAATAAGCATTCCATCCACAGCTGTTAAACATGTATTTGCAGAACAATAATTTTCTTCTCTTTTTTTTTACAGACACTGCACATGCGAGATTGGCACAACTCTGCGATGGTGTTTTGGTTGGTGGGCGATGAAGATGAAGAATATTTATCTGGGCCTGCCATGGGTTTGTATATAGTTTTATGTTTTTAAAGTTTTTATACAAATTGTAAATATTTGCTATGTTTTTTAAATTTTTACCCAAAACGTTTTACAATTTTTGTACTGCCACAAATTTTACAACATTAAAAAAAACAACCTAAAACTTGTTTCTGTGTCATGTTATGTTAAAAATGAAGAATATCCAGACCGCAATGTAATTGACGTAAGCATGAGGTGTGCAAAGGGAAGAATATCCAGACCGCGATGTAATTGAGGTAAGCATGAGGTGCGCAAAGGGAAGAATATACAGACCGTGATGTAATTGAGGTAAGCATGAGGTGCGCAAAGGGAAGAATATACAGACCGCGATGTAATTGAGGTAAGCATGAGGTGCGGAAAGGGAAGAATATACAGACCACAATGTAATTGAGGTAAGCATGAGGTGCGCAAAGAGAAGAATATACAGACCGCAATGTAATTGAGGTAAGCATGAGGTGCGCAAAGGGAAGAATATACAGACCGCGATGTAATTCAGGTAAGCATGAGGTGCGCAAAGGGAAGAATATATAGACCGCAATGTAATTGAGGTAAGCATTAAGGGCGCAAATGGAAGAATATACAGACAGCAATGTAATTGAGGTAAGCATTAAGGGCGCAAAGGGAAGAATATATAGACCGCAATGTAATTGAGATAAACATTAAGGACGCAAAGGGAAGAATATACAGACCGCAATGTAATTGAGGTAAGCATGACGTGCGCAAAAGGAAGAATATACAGACCGCAATGTAATTGAGGTAAGCATGAGGTGCGCAAAGGGAAGAATATACAGACCGCGATGTAATTGAGGTAAGCATTAGGTGCGCAAAGGGAAGAATATACAGACTGCGATGTAATTGAAGTAAGCATTGTAGCAGAAGTGAGTGATCAAAATATTGAGATGAGCACATGAATGAGTTAATTTTGTTGTGCGCAGGCGTAAGGTCGGAAAGATTTCCGTCTGGACGTTTATTTATAGAAAAAGGAATTTAGAATCTAACGGGAAACGTAAATCATTAGTTCGAGGCGACGTTGGAAAAAGGCAAAAAACTGAAGCCTACGTTGTTTCCTAAGTAACCTAAACGAAAAACGAAAGCTGAAAAATGGCATTCTCATTGGCATACGAATGGACGGACACTTTACTGAAGGCTTTCGATGCATTCTTAGAATCACTCGTACACTCATATGTAAGCGTGGGGGGAATACTGTTGATTTTAATCAGCTGAACAATTTGACCTGAATATTGCCGCTTTTAAGGTCTGGCCAAATTGGTAGTGTTCATCTGACCTGAATCAAAAGCTCATCGCTATTAGAGATGAGCAAACTTTTGAAAAATTCGATGCGGACGATTCGCTGAATTTTCCCGGGAAAAATTGGTTTGGTCCGAATTTATTCGAGACAAATCGCTATTAAAACTGCTATTTCTGGGCGTCCGAGAGCCTCCATAGGGTTGCAGAACATTTTGCTTGGCTGTAACATGCATAGGATGCATGCTGGGCTAGTGAAATAATATTGTAAAGAAGTATGACATGCAGATCAGAGGCGCCGCTATTAGATTCGCTGTCACAGAGCGGCACAATTTCAGAGCCTTGAGGTGGCATCATGATGAGCCCATATATTGCCTGTAAGACACACTCTGGACTTGGCAGCAGCATAGGGAACCCATATATTGCCTGAAAGAGACACTGGAGTTGGAATCAGCATTAGGAGAACATATATTGCCTGAAAGACACACCCAGGACTTAGCAGCAGCATAAGGAGCCCATGTATTGCCTGAAAAACACACACAGGAGTTGGCAGCAGCATTAGGAGCCCATATATTGCCTGAAAAACACACCCTGGAGTTGGCAGCAGCAAAAGGAACCCATATATTGCCTGAAAGAGACACTGGAGTTGGAAGCAGCATTAGGAGAACATATATTGCCTGAAAGACACACCCAGGACTTAGCAGCAGCATAGGGAGTCTATATATTGCCTGAAAGACACACTCTGGACTTGGCAGCAGCATAGGGAGCTCATATATTGCCTGAAAGACACACCCGGGAGTTGGCAGCAGCATTAGGAGCCCATATATTGCCTGAAAAACACATTGGAGTTGGCAGCAGCATAGGGAGCCCATATATTGCCTGAAAAACACATTGGAGGTGGCAGCAGCATTGGGAGCCCATATATTGCCTGAAAGACACACCCAGGAGTTGGCAGCAGCATAGGGAGCTCATATATTGCCTGAAAGACACACCCAGGAGTTGGCAGCAGCATAGGGAGCTCATATATTGCCTGAAAGACACACCCAGGAGTTGGCAGCAGCATTAGGAGCCCATATGTTGCCTGAAAAACACATTGGAGTTGGCAGCAGCATATGGAGCTCATATATTGCCTGAAAGACACACCCAGGAGTTGGCAGCAGCATTAGGAGCCCATAGATTGCCTGAAAAACACATTGGAGTTGGCAGCAGCATAGGGAGCCCATATATTGCCTGAAAAACACATTAGAGTTGGCAACAGCATAGAGAGCTCATATATTGCCTGAAAAACACATTGGAGTTGGCAGCAGTTGCCTGAAAGACACACCCAGGAGCTGGCAGCAGCAGCAGCATTAGGAGCCCATATATTGCCTGAAAAACACATTGGAGTTGGAAGCAGCATAGGGAGCTCATATATTGCCTGAAAGACACATTGGAGTTGGAAGCAGCATAGGGAGCCCATATATTGCCTGAAAGACACACCCAGGAGTTGGCAGCAGCAGCAGCATATGGAGCACATATATTGCCTGAAAAACACATTGGAGTTGGCAGCAGCATAGGGAGCTCATATATTGCCTGAAAAACACATTGGAGTTGGCAGCAGCATAGGGAGCTCATATATTGCCCGAAAAAAACATTGGAGTTGGCAGCAGCATAGGGAGCTCATATATTGCCTAAAAGACACACCCAGGAGTTGGCAGCAGCAGAAGGAGCTACCATGCATCAGCTTCTCGCATGCATCAGCTAATTGTGGGTGAAAATTCTGGCTGATCCATGCCTGATTCATCTTTACAAAGGTTAGTCTCTCCACATTTTTCATGGACAGACGAGTTCTCCTTGGCGTTACTGTGGCCCCCGCAGCACTAAAGACCCGGTCAGATGGCACACTACTGGCCGGGCAGGACAGCTTTCCCAGGGCAAACTCTGCTAGTTGCGGCCACAAGTCAAGTTCAGCTGCCCAGAAGTCCAGCGGATCCTCAAGGTGCGTTGGCATGGTCATTTCAAGGTATGACACCTGCTGGTTCAGGCCCTGCTCCAGGTCTTCCTGCTGCTCATGAGTAGCCTCACTATGCGGGTGCAGAAAGCTACTCATTAGCGACTGAAGCCTGAGGCTGCTACTGATGGAGCTGCTGCTGCTGCTCCTGCCACCCCCCCCTCCAGCAGCCATGGCAGTGGAAGGTGAGCGCAAAGGTCCCCCCGAGTCAGACCTGCGAGAGCATGGACCATGGCGCAGATAGGCATCGGCCAACTGACTGCATAGAATGTCTTTGTAGTATATCAGTTTGTTATCCCTCTCAGCGGGTGGAAAAATACCCCCATTTTGTGCCGGTAGCAAGGGTCCAATAAGGTGGAGGGCTAGTAGTCATCCCGCAGAAAAATTGAGACAATTCTGCAGTCACTATGCAGGCACGTGAGCATGCATCGTACCATTTGTGCAAGTGACTCGGAGGGACTACCTGTCTCCATCTCCACTGCATACTGCCATGGTGTGTCTGGGTCCTCTGTCTCTCCTTCCTCACAACCCTGTAGCTCCACTGGCTGCTCCTGCTCCTCCTCTCCTGTCAGATGACTAGATAAACCTCCCATTTTGCCAAAACTAAACTGTAATTCACTGTGCTGCTCCTCCTCTTCCTCTGCTCCCACGGGGTTTATGTGGCTGTGAAATGTATGCGCCATGTCTCCAGTGCCCTGACCAGCCATGGTTTCCAACATGTGTTGTATTACATGAAGCAGCGGAATCACATCGTTCATGCCATAATCCTGGCAACTGACAAACAAAGTGGCTTCCTCCTGAGCAAAAGCTGCCACTGGTTCACATTAAAGTCACACAGGGGAGTCCCCCTATCGGCCTGGATCATCAAGAAATCAGTGATGGCTTTTCTCTGTTCATATAGGTGATCTAAGATATGTAGGGTGGAATTCCAACAGGTGGGAACATCGCAAATCAGACTATGTTGGGGGATCCCGTTCTGACGCTGTAGCTCAAGAAGGGTGTGCTTGGCAGTGTAGGAGTGGCTAAAGTGCCTACAAAGTTTCCTTCCCGTTTTTAGGATGTCTTGCAGATGGGGGGAAGACTTCAGAAAACGCTTGACAACTAGGTTGAACACGTGTGCCATACAGGGCGCATGGCTCAGGCTTCCTTGTCGCAGCGCAGACAAGATGTTACTCCCATTGTCAGTCACCATGGTTCCCATTTCCAATTTGTGCGGAGTAAGCCATGTTTGGATTTCTTGATGAATGAATTTCAGGTGCTCCTCCCCTGTGTGACTCCGTTCGCCAAGGCAAACCATGTGAAGCACAGCGTGACACCGCCGTGCCCTGCACACATGGTAGGCTGAAGGGGCATTGAGAATTGACCATACAGTGGAGGCTGAGGAGACGGCGGAGGATGAGGAGGCAGAGTCGCACACTGTGACAGGCAAAACGGCCTGGGAGCGTGGAGGCCGAAGTGGTGTGACCTGTCCAAGTTGCTGTGCAGGAACCACATTCACCCAGTGGGCCGTAAAGGACATGTATTGTCCCTGACCGTAGTTACGGCTCCAGATGTCGGCGCTGCCGTGCCCTTTGGTGCACACCGACAGGCTCAAGGACTGGCCCACCTTCTGCTCAACAAATTTGTGCAGGGCTGGTACTGCCTTCTTTGCAAAGAAATGACGGCTTGGGACTCTCCACCTCGGCTCGGCACTAGCCATCAGCTCTCTGAAAGGTGCAGAGTCCACCAACGTAAAAGGGAGGGACTGCAGCACCAGCAATTGGACAGGAGCACATTTAGCTTCTGTGCCGTAGGATGAGTGGGTGCATTCTGTTGTCTCTTGGACATGGCTTCGCTGATGGATTGCTGGTGGGATGAGTGATTTTAGTAGGAGAAGCAGGAGCATTTGGAGTGGCAGAGGATGGGTATGACACACAGCTACCTTCGGCTGAGGTGCTGGAGCCTTGGCTGGGTGAAATTGGAAGCGGCCTGGCACTGGCTGACGCAGAAGGCTGGACCCCCACTTCGGAGCCTCGGTTCTCCCAGGCCGCTTTATGGTGACACTGCATGTGTTGCCGCAGGGCTGTGGTAACATCATTGGGGCCCTGGCCACGCTTGACCTTCTGTCTACACATCTTGCATGTGGCCAGGTTACCCTCCTGCGGATGCTTGATGAAAAAGTGCCACACTGCCGAGTAGCTAATTTTCCCTAACAGTCCGCACTAATTCACTGCTACTGCTGCCAACTCCAGGAACCCCTGCTCCACTACCTCCCGGGAAGGCAGCCTACCCAGTGGTCTACCCAGCCCCTGGCCACGTGTGGCTCCAGACATCCCAATTCTGCAACCATGCTGACTGTCAACCCTACTGCCATCATGCTGACTGCCAACCCTACTGCCACCTTGCTGCCTCAGCTGCTGACTCTGGGGCAACCTGGGACCCTCTTCTCCTGATGATGATGAAGCCCCTTCTGCACCGGGCTCCCAAGTGCGATCGGCTTTATCATCATCATCGAGTTGTGTCTGCACGTCACTGATGTCCTCCTCGGTTTCCACAAGAGCGTGTGCTGCAGGAGACAGAACACTCGCCACACCACCTCCCACGCCACTCTCCTCCTCCTCCTAGCTGCTGACTGTCCTTTAACACATCGTCCTCACTGAATAGTGGAGCTGAACCCAAAGCATAAGATACGGTGGCTGGAGGGGGGGCGTAGGACAGAGGCAATGGAAGGACAGGGGCTGCTCCCAGGCCATGCCAACTCAGGGTTGTGTCTGAGGAACCTACGGACTGTTGACTGGGGGTGTCAGATCTCACTTGTGATGAGGTCGATGACCTCGTTAGCCAATCGATGGCGGGAGATGCGCTGCTGGTCGAGACACGACCGCTAGCAGATACCGGGAGATCAGGCCTCTCACCGCGACTCCTGCTGCCACTCACCCCTAGTCTGCTGCTACCTCTGCCTGATGAATCTAGGCCTCTCCTCGGTGCACATCCTGGCACATCTCTGCCTGACATTTTTACTGCGTTTAGGAGGGGAAAACAATATACTACACTACACATAGAACAGTATTTTTGTAACAGCAGGTTACAGCAGGTGTAGAAAAGTTAGATCAAAGGCAGACACTGTAGCTAAAAGCTAATGCAAAAAGACACTGTCAGATGGTCTTACACAGGATGCCCCTGGTCAGAAATGCACCACAGGCAGTTTAAAAACGTGTTTTTTGTTCAAAATGTAAAAATGGTAAAGATGCAGGTACTATTAAAAGCCAAGTGCTAGTATTCGGGATGCCCCCTCGGTGAAAGGCAATGGGTGCTTTAACCCTTTAAATGCCAAGCACGTAGTTTCTACGTGGTTGCTTCTCCTACCCTTAAGTGCCAAGCACGTAGAAACGACGTGCCTGGCATTTCCCCCTAACAGTTAAAAAATAGAAAAAAAAAAACACTTACCTCTGGTATCCCCGTGAAGCTTGGGGTCCTCTCTTCCTGGGGGGGGGCATCCGATCCCCCTCCCGTCGTCCTCCGTCTTCAGGAGGGGGCCCGAAACCAGCCGCCCCTCCCCCCTGTTTCCAGCTCTGACATCGCCGCTGTAAAAAAAACAAAAAAACTGTCATTTACTCACCTCCGCGCCCGAGCCTTCTGCCTGGGTCTCCTCTTCACCAGGGGGGGGGGGGGGGCCCGGGCTGCGCAGGATTCAGGTGAGGACCCTCTTCCGGGTCCTCACCTCTTGAAATTGGGAGGAGCGGGATGACGCCATCCCCCTCCTCCTATACCCCCTCCGAGCTCCGGATCGGAGCAGGGCGGGTGTCAGGCGAGGAGGCTCCGATCACTACCGGCATCTGTCAGCAACATGACAGCGGCGAGGGACTGCGGCGAGGGATGCCGGATCGGAGGTGAGTACAGTAAAAAAAAAAATAAAGATTTTTTTCTTATGTGTCAGTATCTTATTTTTTACTTTTAACCCCTTGTGAACTGGTAAGGGGTCCATGACCCCTATACCAGTTCACAAGGCTGGGGGGATGGCAAGTCACCTGTGCTAGCGGGTGACTTGCCATTAACCCCCGGCACCCCCATTACCTGCCTCCCCAAAAGCCAGGGGGGGGCAGAAGAGCCCGGGCCCACGGGCTTGTAGCCTGCAGGGCCAGGGGCCACAAAAGCTGGCCCCTGCGCCCTGTTCCTACAAGCCCTGCATAGCTGGTCCCGGGCTGGTTACTTTGGGTAAGGGGGACCCCACGTCAATTTTTTTTTTGATTTTTAAGGGTTTTTAACCCTTAAAAAAAATGGGGTCCCCCTCCCCTGGGAGGGGGGACCCTATGTCATTTTTTTTCTCGATTTAACCCGTTGTAGTGTGGATGGTATTTGTATTTTATTTGTGAATGTTATAAAGTACTTGTTTCAGTTAGAGGGGTCTCCGGGGCAGGAACGGGGGGCTACCGATAAATATGTGGTACCGTTCTAATCGGTAGAAATGGGGCTTTCACATGCAATATGCTTTTCCTTAATAAAATACATTTTTTATTTAAAATAAAGGAGTCAATTTTCTAAAAAACATTTACTTAATAATATTGTAAAAAAAATAAATAACATTTACAAACAAGACATTTCATGTTAAAGCCTAAACTCTGCTGCAAAAAAATATATATATAATTTTCCTGAAAGTTCCAGCAAAAATGGCACAAAACATGGCGCAAAATGGGGCAAAAATGGCCTGTCAACAGAGGGTGACAAAATCTCAAGTAGGCTGGCAATTAAAAGGGTTAATAGTACCTATGCATGTTGGATAATTTTTCTGCTTGCGCTTTCAGACTTAGCTTGTCTTTTTCTTGTTTGCATATTTATATTTTAGGAAAAGGTGTTTTTTATTCAGCTTTTTTATACATTTTTTAGGGAAACCCTGCGCAAACAAAGAATTCTTTGAGGTAATAATTCCAGAAAGATGAGCCCACTAGAACAAGCTGGGTACGCTTAGAAAGCTTAACGTGTACTTTCAGGGAATATATGGTTTATGGGGGATATTCCAAATGTAAAGGGTTGTTTTGGTTGAAAAATCGCAAGGTGCGCACTTTGTCTGCAGAGCTGAAATTTTCAAGCAAAATTATCGTTACGCACATGCTTTACTTTGGGGTGTTTGGCAACTCTTCCACTGACAGTAGCTATGCATGTTGGGTATCGTTCTGTTCTGAGGATGTTGCTTTTTCAGATTAAACTGTTTTTTTCTTGTTTGTATATAGTTTTTTTAGGGAAATGTGGCTTTGATTCTGCTTTTTTATCCGTTTTTTAGGGAAACTCTTTGCAACCAAAGAATCCATTGAGGGATTACTTCCAGAAAACTATGGTCACATCAACAAGCCTGGTACGCCTAGAAAGCCTGAGGTGTGTAATTCCAGAGAATCTATAGTTTGTTGGGGGTATTTCAAATGTAAAGGGTTGTTTTTCTGGAAAAATTGCAAGGTGCGCATATTGCATAGCATAGTTGTATTTTATCTGAAAATCCCTTAAAGCGCTGTTTCAGTTTGGGGGAGTCTCCTGGGCAGGAAAGGGTGTCTACCTATACATATGTGGTACCGCTGTAACCGGGAGAAATTGGGATTTCACACGCAGTAAAATTTTATTGACAAACTTACATTTTTTATTACAAAAAAAACTACAAATTGTAAAAAATATATATATTTTTTTTTTTGCACATATTTCACCCAAAAATATTGAGAATACACCTAAAAAATGAAAAACAAGACATTTCATGTTAAAACCCAGACTCTGCTGAAAAAAACAATATATGATTTTCCTGGGAAATCCCTGGAAATCCCTTCAAAAATCACATTTGAACATGGGGAGTGCATAATAGTGCAAAATGATCTGGCAACAGAGTGTGACAAAAACTCCAGGTAGGCTGGCACTTAAAGGGTTAAACTTGAAAACTTGGCCCCCGTGAAAGGCAATGGGTGCTTTAAACTTGAAAACCAGACTTTTTTATACAAAAGGCAAAAGGTTAGTAGGCAGGTACTCTTAAAAGATAAGTGGTAGCACTGACAATGGCCCCCGGTGAAAGGCAATGGGTGCTTTAAACTTGTAAACCAGACATTTTTATACAAAAGGCAAAAGGTTAGTAGGCAGGTCCTCTTAAAAGATAAGTGCTAGCACTGATAATGGCCCCCGGTGAAAGGAAATGGGTGCTTTAAACTTGAAAACCAGACTTTTTTTTATACAAAAGGCAAAAGGTTAGTAGCCAGGCACTCTTAAAAGATAGCCAAACAAAAATATTTGACAGAATACCGCGCTAATTATTAGTTCACCCTAAATGGTCAGCTCAATGTGTGTGGCTCAAGTCCAAACAAAAGTCCAAAGACAGCAAAATTAAAGTAAAAACACAGAGCTTTTTGAATTAATGTAGACTGGTGAAGTTGTCCCAAAACACATGCGTGATCACCACCATCGTGTACCCATCACCAGTATCACAGAACTCTTACCAAATCATAAGATTAATGATTGCATGCAAATGGATTAATAGAATCAGCTCCAGATAGGCAACTTCTCAGCACTCCAAACGATAAGAATAATGGTTGCATTCAAATATAATTAGCTGCAAATGGGCAAGATCTCAGCCATCCTTTGAAATGCAGTTGTATAGCTTAAAACGTAAGCTTCAATATCAGAAATCCAAATGGACCAACAAATAGCTCCAAAAAAACATGTGAAGAGAATAAAAAGAAAAAAAATCTAGTGCAACACTGCTAGATTTAAAACAAGACCTGTTTTAATCTCAATGAAATGTACTCACAAACAAACAAAGTAAATCCAGCTTATCAATAGTTAAAAGCACGAGCAGCTCTCACCGCTCCCGAGTAGTGTAAGTAAAAAACTTGCAAATAATGAAAAGCGCTTCCAACAGTATAGGAAGCCCCGAGCCTCCAACGCGTTTCGTCGCTCGTCGGCAACTAGGATGCTCGGCGCTGGGCAACAGCCGGTATTTATACCGGCATGCCACGGAAGTGAGGGTGAGAAAACCCGCCCCTTTTGCTGATGCAAAATGCGTCAGCAACTACGTAATGAAAAGGGGGAAGATACTAGAGAGATCTGTACCCACCCCAAATCTTAACTCTTAAAAGATAAGTGGTAGCACTGACAAGGGCCCACAGTGAAAGGCAATGGGTGCTTTAAACTTAAAAACCAGACTTTTTTATACAAAAGGCAAAAGATTAGTAGGCAGGTACTCTTAAAAGATAAGTGGTAGCACTGACAATGGCCCCCAGTGAAAGGCAATGGGTGCTATAACTTGAAAACCAGACTTTTTTATACAAAAGGTTAGTAGTCAGGTACTCTTAAAAGATAAGTGGTAGCACTGTCAATGGCCCCCGGTGAAAGGCAATGGGTTCTTTAAACTTGAAAACCAGACTTTTTTATACAAAAGGCAAAAGATTAGTAGGCAGGTACTCTTAAAAGATAAGTGCTAGCACTGACAATGGCCCCCAGTGAAAGGCAATGGGTGCTTTAAACTTTAAAACCAGACTTTTTTATACAAAAGGCAAAAGGTTAGTAGGCAGGTACTCTTAAAAGACACGTGCTAGTATTTGGGATGCCCCCTCCTCACATACAGAGGTGGGCTCCTTTGATTGTGGAAAAGTGACGTTGATTATAAAATGCAAGAAGTTATTAGAAAGGTAGTCTTGAAATATTTATGCTAATGTTTGGGATGCCCCCTCCTCACATACAGAGGTGGGCTCCTTTGATTGTGGAAAAGTGACGTTGATTTTAAAATGCAAGCAGTTATTAGACAGGTAGTCTTGAAATATTAATGCTAGTGCTTGGGATGCCCCCTCCTCACATACACAGGTGGCCTCCTTTGATTGTGGAAAAGTGATGTTGATTATAAAATGCAAGCAGTTATTAGACAGGTAGTCTTGAAATATTAATGCTTGTGTTTGGGATGCTCCCTCCTCACATACAGAGGTGGCCTCCTTTGATTGTGGAAAAGTGACTTTGCTTACAAAATGCAACCAGTTAGTACACAGGTAGTCTTGAAATATTTATGCTAGTGTTTGGGATGCCCCCTCCTCACATACAGAGGTGGGCTCCTTTGATTGTGGAAAAGTGACGTTGATTATAAAATGCAAGCAGTTAGTACACAGGTAGTCTTGAAATATTTATGCTAGTGTTTGGGATGCCCCATCTTCACATACAGAGGTGGGCTCCTTTGATTGTGGAAAAGTGACGTTGATTATAAAATGCAAGCAGTTATTAGACAGGTAGTCTTGAAATATTAATGCTAGTGTTTGGGATGCCCCCTCCTCACATACAGAGGTGGCCTCCTTTGATTGTGGAAAAGTGACTTTGCTTACAAAATGCAACCAGTTAGTACACAGGTAGTCTTGAAAAAATTATGCTAGTGTTTGGCATGCCCCCTCCTCACATACAGAGGTGGCCTCCTTTGATTGTGGAAAAGTGACGTTGATTATAAAATGCAAGCAGTTAGTACACAGGTAGTCTTGAAATATTTATGCTAGTGTTTGGGATGCCCCCTCCTCACATACAGAGGTGGCCTCCTTTGATTGTGGAAAAGTGACTTTGCTTACAAAATGCAACCAGTTAGTACACAGGTAGTCTTGAAATATTTATGCTACTGTTTGGGATGCCCCCTCCTCACATACAGAGGTGGCCTCCTTTGATTGTGGAAAAGTGACGTTGATTACAAAATGCAACCAGTTAGTACACAGGTAGTCTTGAAATATTAATGCTAGTGCTTGGGATGCCCCCTGCTCACATACACAGGTGGCCTCCTTTGTTTGTGGAAAAGTGATGTTGATTATAAAATGCAAGCAGTTATTAGACAGGTAGTTTTGAAATATTAATGCTAGCACGCTTTTTAACGAATGACACCAGGTAAAGGAAAAGCTAAATAAGCAGGTGTGTTATTAACACTAAATAGGCTTGGAAGCTAAAGCAAACACTTTAAACTGTCCCTGTCTTTATCTGTCACAGGCTCTCTCCTTCTCTATCTGTCCCTTGCTTCTTCTGTTCCATCAATCTATCTATCTATCTATCTATCTATCTATCTATCTATCTATCTGTCTCTTGCTCTCTCTCTGCCTGATCTGCTCTGGCCGCAATACAGTGTCAGAATGATCTTCTGCAAGATGGCCCCCGTTTATATGGGGCTGTGATCATCGGTATGCCTGTCTGCTGATAGGTAGCATGTGACACCTACCCAGGATTCCTTGCCCCATGGACTGTATAGCAGTAAATGGAGTTTTAAGGAAGCGATTTGAGCGACCGAATCGCGACGATATTCGGAATCGTAACGAATCGAATATTTCATGAAATTCATAACGAATTCGGGTTCGTCAGAATCGATTCGCTCATCTCTAATCCCTATGTACCACTAGTTATAGGCAGCCTTGAAGATCACCGGGTGGTTGGAATAAATTTTCAAGAATACAGTATTGGCGATTCCAAGGAGTATAGTAGCCTAATTATCATATCTTTAGAACTCACCTTTTTCCAATAAAACAAGTAAATCAATAATCATACACATGTCATATGCACAATGATCCTATTGACAAGTTAGACTGCAGACTCAAGTGTAATCTACCCATTAGGGTTGAGCCAAATGATAGAACAGATAGAATCAATGTTGACAAACCGGATACATTCTTTCAAAGTCAGCCAGATTGACCCTAAATGAATCTCACAATCAAGTTTAAACATGTGCGGTAAATCATTTTATTCATAAAATAATCTGAGAGTAACTTAGCTAATAGCTATTTCAACCGAATCTTTTAGACCCAAAACAAATCATACAGTCAGATTGAGACAGCCAGCTTGATTTTAGGGATGGTTTTAGAAAAAGTGATGCCCTAGGCAAAATAGTAGTAGTAGTACCTCCAAATTCTATAGTACCAAGAGTACCAGCAACGCATTTATTTTCACTCAGTTTAGTAGAGTGTTGAATTACCCCTTTGTCCATTCCTTGCCATCATGCCCAGACCCTGTTGTCTTTTTTTGGTGTGCTCAGTGACTGCCAGATTACGCTGTGCCCAGTTTCTGCTATACCATTCTCTGTGTCCAGTTTCTGCCTTCCTCCTCTCTGTGCCCAGAACCTGCTACACACATATTCGCACACAAAAATGTATACTTTGATATCTTCAGTATTATTCAATAAAGCTTTAATATACTGTATAGTAAACTTAAAAGAATGTAAACATTCCAAAAATGTAACCATTCCACCCCTTCCCTCTCTTGCTAAGCCTGATTTGTTCATGAAAATAAAAAATCCACTCATCTGATCAGCTGGTGGGGGAGGAGGGCCCAGCATGCAGTGCACTTCATATACAGTTGCACTTTAATGAGAGGCTAGTCACACTAACACCTGAGCAGCATGGGATTGGCTGACCAGCTCACGTTTTCCATACAGAGGGTCCGGCCACCATCAGAGGAGGATCACAGTGGTCAGGTGAGTGGATTTTTATTGTTTGATGCCTGAACTGGGCTTCGCAAAAGGAGGCCAGAAGAGCATATGTATCAGTAAGAGGCATGAAAGGGTGGTGCGTGACCAGGGCAATGTCTATGCAAAATAGCAATCATTATGGGAATTAAATAAGTTCTACCCAGTACTACTTACTAAGTATTACTGACTAAGCCTAATATGAGGGATGATGGCCCTGTCGTATCATCTGCACCTTTACAATGGCCCTGACTCATCTGCAGAAAACAGGATGGCTTGGATAAGGTGCCCAGGGTGTTCGCCATGCTCGCCCTCCTCTAGATACAGTTCTGCAACAAGCCATTGTTAGAGATGCAGGTGATAAAACAGGCCCCTCTACCCCCATATTAGGCTCAGTCAAGTTGGTGACTGTCACGGACCGGGTGGAGCGGACTCGGGTGTGGATCCGCTTTAACTGTGGAACAGATGGCAGGTACCGTGTCAGGGAGCGGAGTTTAAGAGGCCACCGGTATTCACCAGAACCCACCGCAAGGCAGGTTGCTCTTGTGCTGCGAGTGACCCCCAGGTCGCTACACCCCAACAGCGACCCAGTCCCACGGCTAGCTGAGGCTCAGCAGGGTACACAAGAGGCAGGCAAAAGGCGTAGTACACACAGGCAGAGGTCAGGGCAGGCAGCAGAGGTTCGTAGTAAAGGTACATATAGTATATGTAAACAACTTATGAGTAGACCAGGACCAAAAATCATGGGTGAAAAGGAGTGGAAATGTGAACTCAATTTTCTTCATATGTAACAGATTTGTTTCTACTGCAGGTCTTGGCACTGACGTAGTGTGATGATGTATAGCGGCATTTTTATCTACACTGTTTTCATCAGCTTCTGCAGAGGGACAAGGGATCTTCTACACAGTGGTTTAAAATGACTGAGTAGGTCTCCAAAGCTTATTTCTATGTCTGCACCTGTGCATCCGTCACTTGCTGCAAAGACCACCCACAATAAAGTAACACTGTAGGAAGTTTAAAAAGGTACGAAAATAGGCAACTTAACATGACTCAGAGTGAAAGGAGAAAAATAGCTGGAACTCTCCAAAGACTATAAAGCAATTGTTCTTCTATGAACAATATCATTCATTTTACAGAAACTCACCATCTCTGGGGTGAATTATTCTTGTTCACATCATTTATTGTTCTTCGGCAAGCCTTGACAACCAGTTATGCTTTACTGTTCTTTCCTACTGATAAACTAAAAACATAGTCTTGATGCAAAAAACGTTCCTTATTTATTATTTATTTAATGAAAATAATGTCAATTTCATGCTTTATTTAAATTCATCTTCCAGTTTACATAGCCACTCAGTCAAATAGCTTAGCTAATGCTCCCCTTTTTTAATGAAGCTTCTAAGCCTCAAAAATCATACCTAGAAGTGTTTACTGTATTTCTCCTTTCCCAGGTGATGGGGATGTATGCTCACTGGGAAAAGCATATTTAAGTATGTATAAATGCAGTTTCTAAGTCCGCTCTTATGCAAAATACAGGTATGATCACAGTGATTGTTTTTCATTCGAGTCTCAGAGCTGGCACATCAGACTTATGGGCTGGGGGGCCTCACGGCTTTGGAGTCCGAATGGACAGCCTTTGAGCAATGCTAGAATTCAAGCCCATATGCTCTTTGTTGCAGGTCCAGTACACCTCCAGGGGTGAATACCAGGCTTGTCCTGGCCATTGAGGTACAGGTAATGGGATGGGGTAGTGGCAAGTCATCCGCTGCTATTGCACCTCTCCTACCCTTTGAATTATTGATTATTATCAATAATTCCTAATTTACAGTATATAAGGGTCAAGAGATTCAATGGATTAACCACTCGTTGCCAGAAGTTATTTAAAATCATCAGCGGGTAAGGAGCCCGGGCAGGTGGGTGAGCTTTACATTGTATGCTGCGGCAAGTGTCCTCACTTATCAGGGTGGGCATCTTTCTGAAGCCCCAGGCGTGGCCTATTTGACAGCACAATACCAACCTTCATGCTCAGGACCCCAACAACCAGCTTTTCCGGGTTCGGGACAAATGCTAAACTCAAACACGAACATCTGGATGAAGTTAGTGTTCGGGTCTAGGAGCCCGAACTTGCAAGGTTTGGTTTTGCCCAACACTAGCCATCACCATATTGCTAGGGACAGTAGGAGCAAGACATGTCTCTCTTAGGCTTGTCCTAAATGGCTTCACCGGCTCCTTCCCCTACTGCATCTGGGGTCACCCAGTACACTCATCTTTTGGCCAGCCTTGGATGGAGTGGTTGCAGATGACACCCATGGCATTTCTGTTTGATAAATATGGGGATCTTGTGCTGGTGACACCCCTTCTGCTCCCAGTGACACCCATGGTATTTCTGTTTAATAAATATGGGGCTCTCATGCAGGTGACACCCCTCTGCTCCTAGTGACACCCATGGCATTTCTGTTAGATCAATATGGGGACCCATGTTGGTGACACCCCAATGCTGCTAGTGACATCCATGGCATTTCTATTAGATCAATATGGGGCTCTTGTGCTTGAGCTCACGATCTATTAGGGTATTGCGCAAGCCTGCATAGTGGGCTCACACAATTGGGTATCCTGATTTGGGATGCCCAGGGGCACTTGAAAGTGTACACTTTTTATGTCAAAAAGGTGCTGAGCCTATCTGGCATTTTTTTTCTTATGTTAGTAAATGTGTGTTTTGTGGAAGCAGTTTTAACTACTATAATCTGTTGCTATTGGCAACTGTACACCAAGATTTACAAGAAGAGACAAGTGAGTCCTGTACACACAGAACACTGCTGCTGGCCATGTGTTTGAGTTAGCTCCCTCACCTCAGTAGCAGCCATAGCAGCAGTGTTCTACATGTACAGGACTCTCTTCTTGTAGGTATTTATGTACAGTTGCCAATGGCAACAGATTGCAGGGAGTGAAAACTGCTTCCAAAAAACATTTAAAAAAACATTTTTTAAAGGAAAACAAAACCAGGGATTTTTACTGTCCTGGATTTAGTTCACTGACCCGTGGGCATCCCGATTTGGGATTCCCCACTGTGTGAAACTCCCCAGTTTGCCAGTATTAACTTACTTCTGTTTGGTCCAGCATCGCATGCGTGGGGTCTTGTCCAATCATAGCCATTTGCCTTGATGGGTTTTTTGTCCACTTTAAAGTGAACCTATCACCAGGATTTTTACTATATGATTTAGGATGCCCCACTGTCATAACCCCCCTCTCCTGGATCACTCAGTTTCACTTACCTCTTCCCAGGGCCTTTCTGAATGGTCAACACAGTTAGAGGTGAGCAGGGATGTGCCCGGAGGTGTCCTTGTCGCGCCGAGCTCAGAACAGCAAAGGACATTTGGGTTGAATAAGTGCTGCTGGTTGGCTGAGTGGCCCTTGTGCAAGCCAGGAAGAGGTGAGTTTTAGGGCTGTCAGGGCAACACACAGCAACATCTCAAATAACTATGCCCCACCATAAAGGAAGAAACACATGATTTTGACCATCTCTGGTTTTGGACTAATTTTCTGGGGCACCGCAATTTCTGGAAGCCCTAGATCAAAACCTCTCAGATAGGCTGGGGACGGGAGTGTGCCGCAGACTGCGGGAAGGCCGGGGATGGGGCACTGTTACAAACAGAGCTGAGCTCATGCATGGCATTAAACGCTAATCGGACAAAAACCCATGCATTCAGCGAAGCATCCCAATTTGTACACACCCCCTGTACACACAGAACACTGCTGCTATGGCCGCTGCCGAGGTGAGGGAGCTCACTTAACCTTACACACAATGGCATAAATAATCTTTTTAATCCTTTAAACTCAACTGGAGTGCATCCTTTCTCCAGATGATGCCAAGTGAGTACAAATATGATGAATAATGTGGATGAGCAACAATAAGGGGGCCCCTGTCCTCCTGGACCCTGGGGCAGTCGCAAGTTACGCCTCTACTTACATATGGCCAGCAGCAGTGTTCTTTGTGTAGAGGACACACGTATAATTTCATGTAGATCTTGCATGGTTGCTAATAGCAACAGATTGCAGATCGCTACGTGTGTTTAATTGAAGCAGTGTTCACTACCAGCAATTTATTGGTATTGGTAACTGAACACCAAGATCTACAAGAAGAGATAAGTGAGCCCAGTGGCCCATGTCATGCTCCCTGGTCCATGGCAGGCCATTCTAAGTTACGGGGGGCTTAGCTTTTACTTCGGGGCCCATGTCAACTTTCCCCACCAGATTCTAAGCATAAGGGTTATGGGGAGGCCACAAACCATACAGTCAGTCTGTAGTTCCTGGCTGGGCCCCTCCATAACCTATGTATAATGGCTTGGCCCGATGCTTTGAACAGGTGGGCGGTGGAAGCCAGGCACTGTAGCATGTATGGTTTGGGCCCCCTATTTCCTTATTGTGATGGCTGGGCCATGTCAGCTGTGTCCAAACATCCCACAAACACTAGACCCAGCCAGAGGAGAGGCAAACAAACTCAGTCTATAGTTCGTGTCCGGGTTATTCTATAAAAGTGCCATTGACTGTGATTGTCTTCCTAGCTGATAATTCAGTAGCAATGAAATTCTTGGGATTTTTTCAGCTAAAGTGCTAAAAGTAAAGAATTTTGTTTCATACCAGATGATATTTTCTCAACTGTTATTGAATAGAGGCCAGTGTGTCTGTTGTAGTTATAAAAGGATAGGCTCTCGTGATCCTCCTGATGTTGACAACACTGAATAGCACTTTGCCAGGCTATTGAATTTCAACACAATGGCTAGATAAGATATCTTCACCAGTTTCACTTAACCAATTTGGTTAAGATATGGGAAACAGTAATGATGGCTACATCTGTAGCACAATGGAAGATAATAGTGCTTTATAAATAAATAATAATAATAGCAATAATATGTAAGCTTTCTTTTGTTATATTATGTCCTGTGTTTCATTTGTTTAACAATCATTTCATAAATGAACTGGCCAGTGACTAAATGCAAGGGGTTAAAGCCAAGCCATTGCATGCTCCACGGGGGTAAGCCTGCTATAAGAAAACAGGAAGCATATGCCTTATAAAACGTCTAAAACGTATGAAACAGGATATAGCCAGAAGCGCAATCATTAGGAACCAAACTCTTCTGTATGCCCCCATTCTCTCTAACTCGTAAATCCCATATTTTGGCTTTTTGTTTTTTTCCTTAGGAGACTGGGGTTTGTTAATATGAGCTATGGTAAATGTATGGCTGCTAAATTCAGCTCTAAAAAAATCTTATAAGATGGGCAGTTTACAAGGCATAATAGTTGCCATATGTTAAATGAATTTCATGGTTCAAGAATGCACTTTAGCTGTGCTTCCTCGAGATTGCTTCTAGAACCTCCTCACCCAAAATAACAATTTGAGGTTTCTAGCATGGTGGGGTTGGTGTTCTATTGGTGCAAAATGAGATTTTCATCTTTTCCATTATACAGAGAACACAACACTGCTAATGGTTTTCTTGATTGCCTTTTACCTTAGGAATCAGACGGCTTGGGGCTGATTGGTATACAGGATTTGAAATTTGATCACCACAGTTTGGAGCACAAGGAATTTTCTCTTGCACATTAATGCTGACCTCAGACATGTCAACAACTTGAGAGGCTCTGTACACCGCTTTCATTGAGAGCATTCAAATTCAGCCCAGCCAAAAACAAAATGGCTTCTAATTTGTTAAGTGGCAGCATTCTAATTTGCTTGCTTTTCCTTAAGGTTGAGTGATGACATTTATTTTCCTTAATTCTGTAAAGTATTTACTGTTTCCAAGAAGGGCTTGCATAACAGAATTAGCATGTTTCATAGATAAATAAATGTGAAAATGTACAAAAATGCAATTTATGTAAACTTAGAAATATAGATTGAAATGCCTTAGCCATGTAGAGTGTCCATCATGTTGATTTTACATCAGCTTTCCAAACCACTTTCTTCATTCTACATAACTGTCAACCTGTTACTTATGCCTTGTTTTCATAAGGTGTTCATAAGGTCTTGCCCTTGATGAAGGAAATGTAAGGCTCACCAGTTTTTCAATAAAATCTTATTGCATGTAAAATCTCCATTTCTCCCAATAACAACGGTACCACATATGTATCTACCCCTTTCCTGCCCAGAAGACTCCCCCAAACTGAAACAGCACGTTAGGAGATTTTCAGATAAAATATAATGGCTATACAATGGCTATGTGGGTGCAGTTTTCTGGAAGAAATCCCTTAATGATTTTTTTAAAGGTTTCCCTAAAAAAACTAATAAAAAGCAGAATCAAATCCACATTTTCCTAAAAAAAAAAGAATTTGCAAACAAGTAAAATCTGGAAAAGCAAGGTCCCCTGTACAGAACAATACCCATCATGCATAGGTACTGTCTAGGAAAAAGTTGACCAACACCCCAAAGCAAAACATGCACGTAAGGAAGGTTTTACTTAAAAATTTCAGTACTAACTGTTTGAAGTGCCAGCCTGCTTGAGATTTTCATTGTTTTGCATTATATTTAACTGTGATTTTTGCAGGAATTTCCAGGAAAATTAAAATACCATTTTGTGAATACTCACCTGTAAAATGGGTATTATAAGTATGTCACACACCCCGCTTCAAGAAATTCATAACGTGTGGGTAATACTGACCTGTAGAGGGCGATATGCAGAGATGCCAGGAAAAAAAGAGAGCCCCTCCCGGTCCATAAATACCTGGGACCTCCCACTCATTACCCAGTATAAGAACAGCAGTAAGGTAAGGGACCAGGAAGAGCCCAACACAAAGCATAATGCAAAGTTCACCATATAAAGGATCCAGAATACAAAAGGGCAGGGTGAAGCGGGGTGTGTGACATACTTACAATACCCATTTTACAGGTGAGTATTCACAAAATGGTATTATTCTAAGTATGTTCTAAGCCAAACACAGCATCCGCTGAGGCCCGAACATCAACCTTGTAAAACTTGGAAAAAGTGTGAACAGAAGACCAAGTAGCAGCCTTACAAACTTGCTCAACAGAGGCCTGGTGCTGAAAAGCCCAGGACGCCCCAACCGCACGAGTAGAATGAGCAGTAACACGAAAAGGGGGTAGCTTCCCTTTGGCAGAATAGGCCCCAACTATGGTCTGACCGATCCATTTACTAATGGAAGACTTGGCAGGCGCCAAGCCTTTTCGGGGCCCGGAGGGCACCACAAAAAAGGCATCCGTCTTACGAAAGGAAGACGTTACCTCCAAATAATACTTCACAACACGAACCACATCCAAAGAATGCAGGGCCCTCTCCTTGTCATTGCTGGGATTAGGACACAGAGAGGGCAGAACAATGTCTTGGTTTAGGTGAAAGGCAGGAACAACCTTAGGAAGGAAATCGGACTTGAAACAAAAAACCACCTTGTCCTGATGCCCCTCAAAGTACGGGTCCGCCAACTCAGAGACACACCTAACCGAAGTGATGGCTACCAAAAAGGCCACCTTCTGCGTAAGTGAAGACAAGGCAATATCATTCAAGGGCTCAAAAGGAGAATCCTGAAGAGCAGAAAGAACCAAATTCAAATCCCAAACAGCGAGCAAAGGTTTTCTAGGAGGCCGCACGTGCGTGACTCCCTGGAAAAAGGTCTTAACCAAAGGATGTAGGGCAAATGACCTTTGAAAGAACACCGCCAGGGCAGAAACCCTGCCCCTTCAGAGTACTAAGCTGGAGCCCCAGGTCCAGACCATGTTGAAGAAACTCCAGGATGCTGGAGATGGAAAATTCCCTACAAGGCAACGCCCTGATCTCACACCAATCAATATAAGACCTCCAAGTCCTATAGTAGATATTAGAGGAAGACCGCTTCCTAGCACTAATGAGAGTTCGAATCACAGCATCGGAAAGACCTTCCTCCTTCAAGATGGAGGTTTCAGCAGCCACGCCGTCAAAGCCAGCGTTGGTAAATTGGGATAACGTAGTTGACCCTGGGTGAGCAGATCCGGCAGCAGGGGCAGAACGAACTGATCCTCTGCTAACCTTACCACATCTGCGAACCAAACCTGTCTTGGCCACCTTGGAGCCACCAGAATTGCTGACGCACCCTCCAGGGCCAGCTTGCGCACCACTCTGGCTACCAAGGGAAACGGAGGTAACAGATACAGAAACTTCAGATCCCTCCAGTTCAGAGACACGGCATCCACTGCCAGAGCCAGTGGATCCCGTGAGAGAGACACAAATGTCGGAAGTTTGTGATTGTGACGAGAGGCAAAGAGGTCCACCACCGGGGACCCCCACCTGAGACAAATCAAGCGAAACACTTTGGGGCTGAGAGACCATTCCCCCCGGCGAGCTGAGAACCTGCTCAGAGAGTCCGCCTCCGTGTTCTCCGCTCCCGGAATGTAAACTGCTGAAATGCATGGGACGTGGGTCTCCGCCCAGGCCAGAATCAAAGACACTTCCTTGAGGGCACTCCTGCTGCGAGTTCCTCCCTGGTGATTGATGTAGGCGACCGCCGTCCGATTGTCCGACCGGACTTGAACCGGCAATCCTTGCAACTGTTGAGTCAAGCCAAACAGAACCATCCTGATGGCCCTCAATTCCAGAACATTGATGGACTCGTGAGCCTCCTGAGGCCCCCACAGTCCCTGAAACTGACGATCCTTCCAGAACCCCCCCCCATCCTGATAGACTGGCATCCGTGGTGATCGTCTCCCAACAAGGGGCCAGAAAGGCTCTGCCCCTCGACAGATTGATTGGATCCAGCCACCACTGAAGGGAGCACCAAACTCGGGGGGTCATCAGGAAGGACTGATCCAACGACAGTGGCGACCCGTTCCAGGCCGCCAACAGATGGAGCTGGAGCGTCCTTGTGTGGAACTGAGCAAAGGGAACCGCTTCGAAGGAGGCTACCATCAATCCCACCAGCCTCATCCCCAGTCTGATGGCCGGACGAGGGATAGACAGGAGGAGTCGAACCAACTCCTGAATCAAGAGAACCTGGGACTGAGGAAGAAACACCCTGGCCTGGGAAGTATCCAGGGACATTCCCAGAAAAGACACTAACCTGGACGGAGAAAGGGAGGACTTGGGGTAGTTGATCACCCACCCGAATCTCTCCAGAGTGGACACCACAGTTCTGGTGTCCAATACCGCTTGGCTGAAGGAAGATGCCATAATGAGAAGGTCGTCCAGATAAGGGACAATGCGAATACCCTGGGCTCTGAGGAGAGCCATCACCCTGGCTAGCACCTTGGTGAAAACCCTTGGAGCCGAGGTAAGACCGAAAGGAAATGCCACAAACTGAAAATGCCGATCCTCCACTACGAACCTGAGAAATCTCTGGTGCGCTGGAAAAATCGGCACATGCAGATAGGCGTCCTTGATGTCTACGGACGTCAGAAAGTCCCCCTGCCGAAGAGAATGGATAGCTGAACGCAGCGTTTCCATGCGAAATTTCCGCGGACGGACGAACCTGTTGAGGATCTTTAGATCCAGAATGGGTCGAACCGAGCCATCCTTCTTGGGCACCGTGAACAGATTGGAATAAAAGCCCCGACCCCTGTCTGAGGGGGGCACTGGGCAAATAACTGCCATATCCAACAGACTCTTTACTGCCGCCTGGAGCTCCAGCGCGGCCAGAAGGTCCGAAGGCACCCGAGACCTGAGGAATCTGGGAGGGGGCCGGAGCTCGAACTCCAGCTTGTAGCCGGAAGTCACCACTTCCCGGATCCATCTGTCCGAGACCTCCCGGTCCCAGACCTGGGAGAAGTTTTGCAGCCGTCCCCCCACCCACATGGGTGAGGGTGCCCCCTCATTGCTGAGCTGGCTTGGCAGCGGGTTTGGGCTTAGAGCCCCAGCTGTATCCTGGGCGGGCACGTCCTCTGCCCCTGTTCCAGGAATCTCCTCTGGCTGCGGGGAAAACAATTCCTCTGCCAGCTCTAGCCCCACGAAAGGAAGGAGCAAAGGAACCCGCCCCCCGAAAGGGACGATGCTGTTTTTTGCGTTGAGGTAAACCACCTTGGCAACTGAATCCAACTTCTCACCAAAGAGCCGTATCCCACAAAGGGAAGAGCGGTCAGCGACTTTTTAGACACAAAATCAGCCCCCCACTGGCGCAACCAAACCGAACGCCGAATAGTCACCAATAGAGCCGACGTTCTGCCACACATCATCAGTGTGTCATCCAAGGTGGCTAGTACAAATGACAAAAACAATTCACACCTTTTAAGGCCAAGGAACTCGTCACTATCTGGATCTAGCCCGGAAGAAGTCAACAGGTCCCTGACCACCGACCTGGTAGCCACCACCAGCAGCGCTGAAGCACAAACCGGCCTCATGGCTGACCCAACACTGGCAAAACCATGACAAGCCATTTGGTCAATGCGTTTATCCTCACCATCTTTAAGCGTGGAGCAATCAGGAGAATTTAAAACAGTAGTGTTGGATAAACCCAGAATCTGTGCATCCACCTCGAGAGGGGACGCCCAACGCTTAACCGTATCCAAGGGAAAGGGATATTTTTTTGTCCCAACCCTGAGGGACACCTGGGAGCCGGGCAGGCCTCTCCCATTCCTTAGCAATAATCCCATCAAAATGCTTGGATTTTGATGGGAATGCCTGGATTCTTCGAAAAATTCCCCCTTTTGCTGTGGAACCACCTCAGGAGGAGAAATAGCCAAAACCTCAAACATCTGAGCCAGAACATTAGGAGTATCCGAAGACCTCCCCAAGCCCCGCTCGGTATCAGCACCCACAAACTGCTGATCGTCTGAATTATCTGATTCTTCATATACCTCCCCTTCCTCAAGTTGGGAGTAATCAGACCAGTCCAGATTATCAAGATCATCCAAGTCGGCGCCGGTGAAGACGGCGACAAGTGCTTTCTCTTAGCCGGAGCCTTTCTGGTGACCGTGCTGGAGAATAATTTTTCAAGATTAGGGCACTCGGGCACACATCTCCGATTGCAACTGCCCGCCCATGACAACGTCAGACTGGGCACGGATAAAACTGGGAGGGGGGGAGGAGAGACCGGCGGCGCTGAACCAGACGCCTGGGGTCCGGACTGCCGCATAATAGTCTGCTGTGCGCATGGTATACACAGATATACATCATCGCCAGTAAGGGATGCCCCACACCCCATACACGGGATTGCCCAGAGGGGAGCCCGAGCCCAGTATCCGGGGATGCCTCCATAAGGTGAACTTATAGTTGGTCGCAATGACCGAGGGAATTACGCATATAAGCAACCCGGGATGCCCCTTTAATGTCCCAAGTGGGAGGATTTGCAATAAGCCAATTAAGAACCCAGGCACCCTAGGACCGGGAGAAACCCCCTAACACCACTGTAGGTTATATCAGAAAGACATAATAAAAAAGGCTAATAAGAAAAGCGGAGTATAAAATATATATATATATGACATAAAAATATATAATTATAGGTGATGGGACAGAAGGGGGGCCCACCGGGCCACTCACTGTGGTCCTGAAGACAGTTCTCTCTCTCCGTGAGGTAAAGATCAGCTCTGAGGAGAGAAGAGGGCGTGGCCAGCTCCTTCTGAGAAAACAGGCACAGAGAAAAGCACCTCAGCGGTGCCTGTGACACAGGGGCGGGCCGCAGCACTGGAAAGCCCGGCCCCGCCCCCAAGAGTGAAAGCGTGAGGGGAGAAGCTCCCCTCCGCCATGACAATGCAAAAAGGCCAGCACCGCAGCCATGTGCGGCCGCGGCGCCGGTCTCAGAAGAGACAGAAGGAGGGGAGCGGGCCGTGGCTTTGACCCTGACGCCCGGCCCTGCTCCTCGCTCAGAATCCAAGCCGCATCAGCGCCAAATAGAAGGGTGGGGGCCGCGGCTCGCGCCTAAAGCCCGGCCCCTTTTACCTCAGGGAGAAAGCCTGCATAAAAATGGCGGCCACAGCGCCGTTTTGACAGAGAAATACACGCTGTTATGAAGTAATAAATAAGTTAATAACTATTGGGAGGATAATTTAATAAATTAATACATTAAAACATTATTAAGAATTAATGATTACAAAATTTGGACCTAACACCGAATAAGGGGCCCTGCTCCTACCCTCCGCTATCCTGCTAGAGAGAGGGGCATTACCCAAAGGGGGGACCACCCAAAGTGTAAGGCCAAGGGACGGGGCATCCCAAACTGGGGTCACCGTCCCGGATGACCGCCTACCCTCTTATATAGGGTCTCACGGGAGAGCATTTGCTCTTAAGCACCAAGGGTGCTTTTCTACCCTCACCCGGACCATCAGCCTAGGCTGGGAGGCATGAGGTAACAGAAAAAAAAGATCCAGGCGGAAATAGATAACTAAAGGGACGGGAGTCATCCCGGCTACCTGAAATCCCCGTGTGCAAGGAGGAGACCACATCTTCTGACTTGCTCGCCGTCTGCAGAGATGAAGACTGGGTAATGAGTGGGAGGTCCCAGGTATTTATGGACCGGGAGGGGCTCTCTTTTTTCCTGGCATCTCTGCATATCGCCCTCTACAGGTCAGTATTACCCACACGTTATGAAAGCGGGGTGTGTGACATACTTAGAATATATATATTTTGTTTGTGACAGAGTTTAGGCTTTAACATGAAATGTCTTGTTTGTAATTTTTCCAGTGTTTTTTTAAATATTTTTGAGGAATACAACTAATATATATATATATATATATATTTTAAACATTTATTTTATTAAAGAAAACCATATTGCATGCAAAAGCCCCATTTTTCTCGATTACAACAGTATCACATATGTATTGGTACCCCCCTGTTCCTGCTCAGAAGACCCCCAAAAAAGAGCACTTTATAACATTTACAAATAAAATACAACTTCTAGCCACACTATAAAAGGGTTAAATAAATAAAAATATGCTTGATAAATAACTCAGCCAATTTAGGGGCAGATGGGAGTTTGGGCAAGGGGAAGAATGCACCATTTCACTGAAACAATCAACTATGACCATGTTACCTTGTGATTTGGGTAAATTAACAATGAAATCCATAAAGACATGAGTCCATGGCTCTCCTGGGACTCCCAAAGGAACAAGTAACCCAGCAGGAGGTTTATGGGTTCCCTTGTTCCAAGCACATTTTGAACATGCTTCCACAAGGGCAGTGATATCATGTCTGAGAGTAGGCCACCAGACATTGCACTTAGCGAGCCCTAGGATGATAAATGCCTATGGAGTGGAACATATCACCAGTGAGGAGGTTTGCCTAGAGGTGAATCCGTCTGGAATGGTTCCAACCAGCTAGACAAATAAAGCAAAAATTCACCAACCACATAACCCAGGGGCAATACGGGTTCCTTCTCTTCAAACCTACCCTTGCATTCCCCAAACTTGAGAAAATATGCATCTAACTTGGTGTTTTTAGCTTTTCCTGGCTTAAAGGTGATGACAAAATTGAATCAGGAGAACAAAACCTAGCGGATTCATTGAGCTTATGGTCAGTGTACACAAAAATGGGGTGTAGGGAACCTTCCAACCTGTGCCTTCACTCCTCGTATGCCAACTTCTCCCCTAGCAACTCATATTTCCCCACATCATATTTCTGTTTGGCTGAACTGAATTTACACGAGAAGTACGGGCAAGTGTGTAGTCTTTCGGGAGTGCCAAAATATTGAGAGGGAACAGCCCCTACACCAAGTTTGGAAGCATCAGCTTCGCCAATGAATGGACGATTTACATTGGGGTGGAGCCAAGGTGAAGGCCTCCTTCAAGGTTTGAAAGGCCTTCACAGCCAAAGAAAGTCATTTCCCCTGAAAAGCCCCTTTACGGGTTAGGTCCGTAAGTGAAGCAATAATGGATGAGTGATCTCTCCTGTAGAAATGAAAAAAATCCAAGGAACATCTGTACAGCTATCAACGTTCTGGGTTGCTCCCACTCTAAGACTGCAGATACTTTGGAGGGATCCATAATAAGGACCTGGTTAGAGGCTTGATACCCCAGAAAGGGAGCCTCAGTGACCACAAACATATCAATTTCTGTAACACTACTTTCACATGATGATGGTGTTCAGATACTGACCAAGAGAATATTAGAATGTCATCAAAGTAAATCATAAATCGACCCAAAAACCCATAAAAAGCCATCATTAACAAAGTCCTGAAAGACTGCGGGTGCATTACATAACCCAAAGGGCATAGTGCCCGTCTTTAACATTAAAGCGGACCTTCACCCTGAAGAAGAGCATATCTTATATGTTTCCCCTACCCTGTACATACAAATTGCTCACATTTAAAATCATCCTGCCTGTATCTACTGCATGTTATGAGCCTTTAAACATCCAAGATGGCGGCTCATGGAGCTTCAAGGCAGCCTGCAAACAGGAAGTGTCTTCCAGCTGTCACTCTGCATTTTGGGATTGCTGACCTTTTCCTGACCCCACCTCTGCTCTTTCTGTACAAAGCACAGCTATAACCCGCCCCCTGTACTTTATCCCACTCTCCTCTCCTCAGTAAGTGTGATGCTTCTGAGTTAAGATGGCAGCGCAGGTATCCTAGAGTCCAACAGAGTTGCAACCCAGTGGGGGAATGAATAATAAGTAGGTGACTAAAAACTTAAAATATATTAATTTTAGATGCTGGGGAACCATTTTTTAAGGGTTTGGGCTTTTCAATAAATCATACTGAAGGTCCAGTTTAAAGGCAGTTTTCCATTCATCACCACAACAGATGCAAATGAGATTGTACGGTCCCCTAAGTTACAATTTTGGGAAGAAATGGGCACCAATTACTTGGTTAAAGAGATTTCCAATGAGAGGCAAAGGGTATCTGTTCCTGACACTCTGTTTATTCAGACCTCGATTATCAAGGCAACTGCATAGTCCTATATCTTCTTTCTCTACAAAGAAGAAACCCACCCCTGCATGCAAGGTAGATTGACGAATGAAACCCTTCTTCAGATTATGCAAAATGTATACTCTCATGGCTAACTCCTCAGGTCAAGTTATAAATCTTACCCCTAGGAGGCATGGTACCCAGAAGTAACTTAATGGGAAAATCGTAAGCCCTGTAAGGAGGTAGCGAGTCAGCGGATGTCTCTTGAGAGTACATCCACCCAAGAAATTCCATACTTTCTGAATGGGGGGAACCAACCACTAATCTGATTAACAGACTCTTAGAGGAGACTATCCAACCAAGGATAGGTTCGTTATTGATGACGAAGGCCTGATGGGGGTTATTAAAGGGTACAAATGAAATACCTAGAGAAACATCGAAAGATTTATCTGAAAAAATACCAGCCACCCCCCTACCGATAAAGGTGGTGACATTTTTTGTAACTGTTTCCATATGATTATAGTGGGTAGCAACAATTTGTTTAAATAAGGAAAGAATACCTGATCGCCTAGACAAGTTTCCCCAGGCTTGTCTAGACGCTAAACTTTTCTGCTGGCCTTTTCTTATTTAGACAGTTCTTGTCAAAATGACCTGGATTGCCACGGTAGAGGCACAGGCCGTGGGTGCGACATCTCGTCTTCTCCAACTGTGAGAGACAGGTTGATCCCAATTGCATGGGTACCTCCGGAGCAGGTAAGGGAGAAGTAGCAGGACCCAAGGCAAGAGAATCATGATGATGCGCACACCAGACCGGATCATAATTCTCCCCCAACGCCACTTTCTCTGGCGCTGGTGCACCTTAATGGCTGGTTGGATGTAATCATCAAGATTTTTTGGAGTTGGAAGTTCACCAAAGCATTTAATAGTTTCAGTGAGCCCCATCCGAAATTGAAATAGTTCCAATGAGAATCAATCACCAAATGGTGGAATTCAGTAGGGATGAGCCAATCGAATCTGACGAATCCAAATTCGTTGCAAATTTCAGGAAAAATGTGATTCTATACGAATCTGAATATCGCTGCGATTTGATCACACGAATCGCTTCCTTAAACTCCATTTAATGTGGTCCAAAATGGTGGATCTATATGACAGGACATGTCCCATGGGGCAAGGTATCCTGGGAAGGTCACATGCAGCCTATCAGCAGCCAGGCACCTCGGCGATGTCACAGCCCTATATAAGAGGCGGCCATCTTGCGAGAGCTCATTTCAGCAGTTTATTGCAGCGAGAATGGGTCAGGGACAGATAGAGCTAGGGACAGATAGAGCCAGGAAGAGAAAAAAACAGTAAAAGAAAGAGACAGGGTAAGAAAGAGACAGGGGGAGAAAGAGAGAGGCAGAGAAAGAGACAGAGAGAGACAGTGACAGGGAGAGACAGCGTACAGTGTGTTTTCATTTGGTTTTATGCTCCTTTTTAGTGTTACAGGTCACACACACCTGCCTATATTGCTCTTGCATTTCTACCCAAACCACGTTTGGGGGCATCCTATTTAAAGGTATCTGACAGTATGTTTGCATTTGGTTTTAGCAAGAGTACCTGCCTATGTACAGGTATATAGCTTATGTACTCTGTACTTGTTTGTAATCACACCTTGTAAAGCACTACGGAAGATGATGGGGCTATATAAATACAATTAATAATAATCAATCATCAAGTTGTGTCTGCACATTACTGATGTCCTCCTCAGGTTCCTCAACAGTGAGTGTCTGCTTCAGGAGCCGGAACACTTGCAACACCACCTCCCACGCCACTCTCCTCATCCCTACTTGTCTGCCTAGTGGAGGAACCAGCCAGTGTCTCCTCCACTTCTTGGCTGGGCAGTAGCTGCTGATTGGATTGTTCTCTATCAGATAGTCCTCACTGAATAGTGGAGCTATACCCAAAGCATAAGATACTTTGCTTGGCAAGGGAACAGTATAGGACAGAGGCAATGGGAGGACAGGGACTGCTCCTGGGCCATGCCAAGTGTCTGAGGAAGCCACTGACAGTTGACTGGGGGTGTCAGATGTCACTTGTGACTAAGTGGATGACCATGTTAACCAATCGATGACGGCAGATGGATTACTGGATGAGACAAGACCGCTAGCTGATACCGAGAGATCAGGCCTCTCGCTGTGACTCCTGCTGCCACTGACGCCTAGTCTGCTGTGGCCTCTGCATGATAAATTTAGGCCTCTGCCACTCCTCTGTGCCTGTCCTGGCACTTCTCTGCCTGACATACTTAATGCGTATATGAGGGGAGGACAAAACGCTACACTATGCTTAAAACAGAATTTGTCCACAACAGCAGCAGGTGTGAAACTATGTCTGGCCTTTCACAGTAACTAGCCGCTCTGCGACAGCGATTCTAATAGCGATGCCTCTGATCTGCATGTCATACTTCTTTACAGTATTATTTCACTAACCCAGTATGCATCCTATGTATGGTACAGCAAGGCAAAATGTTCTACAACCCTATTAAGGCTCTCAGTATGCCAGAAATAGCAGTTTTTAATAGTGATTTGCCGCAAATAAACTCGGACCGAAACACATTTTTCCAGAAAATTTGTCGAATCGGCCAAATCGAATTTTTAAAAAATTCGCTCATCTCTAGAATTCAGCACTGTACTCCTTGGCTGTTTGTGACCCTGCTTGACACCTTGTAGTTTGTTGTCGGCCGTTGATGCCAGATATGGATAATTGTACAGAACTTCCATGGATTTAAAGAAGGCAGCCATGGACTGCACTGCAGCATCAATAGGAGCCAAGCCCAACCCCCATATCTGAGGGTCTCCTTGCAGAAGGGAAATCACCAGACACCAGTTCTGAAACTAAGTATATGAGGAGTTTGGCCACATAAGGTAAGAGTTCTTAAAATTAGACCTTGTTATGGTCCCAATTGAACTGCTGGGGACCTTAGGCTCTGTGGAGGTTGTTGCCACTTGGCCTGGTTTGGTGGGTGATTTTCCTGGGCAGCCACTCAGTGAGCAAGCTGTTCAATGGTGCTGGCTATAGCTTGTATTTGCTCCGCAAGGCATTCCATAGTGTGTCAATACATTTTTTTTTGGCCGGGATGTAAAGTTCACCAGTTAGCAGGTCCAGGTTAGTAAATAGTGCCCAATCTCTAATGCTATCTTCACCTTTAGACAAGCCCACATTTGCCCCAGCAAGCAGGCCTCACTAGACATGGTTGCCCCCAGGTCTTACAAGCGCAAACATTATTAAATGAGGGCTGGACCTGTAGGTGGGTAAGCATAGACTGGAGTTTGCGGGAGGTCAGAGGAAGCAAGGCTCATACACAGGAAGTCAGTCCAACAGGTGTCAAGGTCAGAGGGCAGACCAAAGGTCAAAACTGTGGAAGAACAAGGTGCCAAAGTGAGCAGGCTGAGACGAGGTTAGGAAATCCAAGATCAGCAGCATGGGAGGGTCAGAGGAGGTGAGGTCAAAGGTCACCTTTATTAGCGGAAATGTGTAGGATTTGGCTGGGACAGGGATGGTCTGAGGGCCCACAATAATCCAAGGGATAATAACCCAGTACTAATTGAGGGCTAGCAAGTATTCTTAGGGCTCATTAACCTGTTTAAATTTGCCACTGGTGGCTGCACTGCCTGCAGGCATAACATAAACATGTGCGCTTACACGCATCGTTGGGATGCAAGAGGAGGTGGAAGCTCGGCGGTGCTCGAGCCGACTACGCTCGAGCTGGCGACTGAGACTGGTGCACCAGCTGGGTCATAGTCAGCTCAATGCGCCGCCCGAGGATACCGCTGGACTGAGGATGAGGTGAATGACTTCCCACGACGAAAGTTTTATTGACATGTGATGTGGTGGCATGTTTCTAGAGACTAATTCCATTCTACTCTACGGTGTGCCACTTATGCTGATCCCAAAAATGTAAAAATGTCATGAAGTAACTTACCTGTTGGCCCCTCTTGAGATTTTCATCAGGCCTGGCATTGGAGGACAGCAGTTCTGCTTGGTAACCATCAAGAACAATGGTGCACAGACCAAAGCCTAGGTTTGTTGGCCAGTGAAACTACTGAATGGAGACCAGGAAATTCAAAGCCCCCCTCAAGAAACTATTGTGCTGTTGGCAGTATTGTTCATCATGCATGCTGTTCCAGCCTTCCCTGTATGGGTTAAGTCCTCACCACATCTGTGCCAGATCTTGTTCTAGACATCCACATCGGGTGTCTTCTGTGAACTCTGCTATGCTTGAGCACATCATGTTCCAAGCTCTGTTGCCAACCCTGACACATCTGAACATGTCTGGTGACAAGTCCTGTTTTCTACCTTGTGTACCAAGCCCTGTTGCAGACCCTGCCCTAACCATGTCAGCTTCTGCTACCCAATCCCCTGCTAGTTTAAGCACAGCCTGCAACCCCGGGTTGACTTCTCAGCCTTGACCCTGGTTTCAGAAAACATCTCTACTACTTTAATACTCTGATAATCTGATACAACAACTTTATAGAGGACGAAAGGTAATTTCTAGTGTGAGGAACAGGGCAAATATTACATTGCATTTTATCACAGATGCAAGTCAGGAGTTCCCCTTTATTTCCCTACTAGTCATCAATATGCACTCAGGAAAAGGAATTAGCATTTAAAGGTTAAGCAGGGCAGATCACAGATTCCCCACTGGCATTCCTCTAACTTTTAGTCTGAGAAGACTCCGCTTGGTCTGCAGCTTGCTGGACCCCTGGCTGTGAATTTGTCACATCACAGATGGGAGCCACAGACAAGCCAGGTACAGAATCAGAACCAGCTCACAAAACCACACGTGGAGATAGCTTTCCTTTGTCTCCAAGCCCGGTGAAACCTAGGAAAATGAAGATCTAAGGTTCTGACCCACTTAGGGACCCCATTTCTGGGCTCATCAGATGCCCGGCATCCAGCCCGATTGTTTGGTACCACTTCCAAAGCCATATGACCCCCCTGCTCCAAGTTATAACCCCTAAAGGGTTTTAGGGGCTGAAGCGAGCCCCAGAACAGTGGGAGGTGACAATCCATCCCACAGAGGGGAGGGGGTCTTGCCACATAAATAGGGTAACCCTGAGCCAGGCATGCGTCACTTATCTGGAGAGGTCACGATTCACACGTACTGGAGGTGTCCACCCACCCAGCTTGCCACTTACCTCTTGTGGAAGCTATCATCACCACTACTCTGCAAACTGCATACTAAGGTAACTGAATATTATTTCTCTGTGTAACTCACTCTATCCTGTAACCATCTCAGAACAGCATTTTGTATCATCTGTATCATTTCATATTCCATCAATGCCAAATGTTTGTTATTACGGCCTAGTATGTTTATAGCATTAAAACTTACATTTTAACTTGAGCGATCTGTTTGCCTTAAACCAAGAATCTGTGTGTCCGCAGGCTTTGGGCCTGGTATTCCCAATAGGAGGAATTCAGACAAGGATTTTTGGGAACGCGGTCTGTGTGTCAGGAGGTCCCTGGTTTATAGTTGGGTCACGTGATCCGCGGTTCCCTGACAGCTAGTTTTATCTAAGTATAATGATGGAAAGCTTTTTCATGTTAAGTCAGTAAATGATTACATGCTTCCATAAATGTTATTATAGGTCCTGTAATGAATCACAAGAGTCACTGCTACACAGTCCAAAACCATGTAGCCATCTACCTTGATCTAAAGCTTTAGTTTGGACATAAAAAGCATTAAATAAACAAAAATAAATACAGATGCCCCCCCCCCCCCCCAATATACATAGTGAATGGCATATCTCAAACAATGTAATATTGAAGGGGTGTGGTTTGGTTTACAAGTCTTAGTTTAACTTTAGTCAGATGGACAGGACAGTGCGGACAGTGCGGGGGTTTGTCAATAGAAATGGGGCTTAAAAACTGACCTATTTAGCAGCACAGATTGGATAGATCAGTTGCCTGGAAGGTAAGGAAATAATGCTTTGATCTTATGTTTAGCCTAGACCCCCCCCCCCTTAATGCAATTTCATCAGCAATAGGGGTTAATGTATGGGAACAAATAAACTAAAAAGCTTTGCTGTTACCTTAATTTGATTACACACATCCCTTCCTGGGCACTGGTGATGTGAAAGAGCCCGGTGATCATCTGTATGGGCATATTCCTTTTTCGGGGCCAGAAAAACAGCAAAATTCTACAAAAAGGTATTTTTCAACTTCTAACTATTGAAAAGTTAAGGTACCATTAAAGGAGCACTATCGCAAAAAATATAAAAAAATTTAATATTAAAAATACATATAAACATGTCTGCTAATGAGAAGAGGGGTCACCCGAACTGAATAAAACTCCCACAAAGCTTGTGGTTTATTCTCTCATGATAGGAATACAATCCAGGGGTGGCAGGTTTAGCCTATCAAGGGTGACAGAGCCGGTCACTCCTAATGCCCTTTTATTTCCATTAAAAGAAAGAAAAACAACCCTGGCTGAATATTTCCAGCATATTTATATGGATTTTTATCATCAAGACCATTTTCACTATAGTGCTCAAAAGCATGTTTTACATTTGCCCTATTTCCACATTTTTACTTTAATTTAATCTCTTTTAATCTATTCTCAAAAAGATCTTCAAAGTTATCTGTTTTGTGTACTAGCTTTCATGCACAATATTGTGCCTATAGGAGGAGCCTCAAGTGTGTTCACTGCTACGGCTAACTTGTCTTCCCCCTACTAAGATCACTAGTTTTGTTCAGCGCTACCTACCGGTGTTCTACCTCCTTCAGTGCAGCCTGCAGTAGCATCACTGCCAGTATCAGGGATTCTCTCCCATACTTGTTGGTATTTGGCCTTCAGTAGCATCAAATGTCAAACTCCAAGGACTATCTGGCTGAATAGCTACCCAGCCAAACATGCCATTGTTCCTCTCCTCAAAGCTGAGAAGCTTTCATGAACAGTAGCTATAATCCAACCTGCATGTAGAGGACTGCATCCTTTGAAACATCTTGGCCAGAGGGGAAACAATTGTCCAGGCAAAGAACTATTTCAAAATGTAGAACACTTTGATTGATGCTTACTAGGTCAGAGGTCTTTAGGCCCACACGACTGTTGCCATCACAAAAATAATTACTTGAAACCTCCATCCTAGACTAACTAAATACAGGTTATTGGATTACTGAGCTAGAAATGTCCAGATTATTCTTCCCATTAACAAAGTAAATTGATCCAAAAGTTTCAAATTGGCGCCTCTTTGCTCCACTTGCTGCTGTGATTTTTTTTAAGTATTATTCCAGATATTTGGGTTAACCGAATATATTTCTTACCTTTTCAACATTACAATCCAGTACAATTTAAATCAAATTAATTTCTGGAAGTATGCAGCTGACACATGTGTTTCTGTATATAATTAGAAAAAAATGGATCTGGACTCTGACCAATGCCTTGGGCCTTCGAGATGTATTGAACTATGATATTACAGCCACATGACAAATCTGTAAATATTTAACAATTGTTTGCAGGAAACTTTTTTTGCCAATAAAAGCTCCCTAAAAAAGTGGGCTTCTGTCCTGAAAAATGGAGCAAGTACTTTCAGTACCAACACTTTTTGGCACAGTCAGGTATGAAATGATAGAGAATCAGGTATTGAGTGTAAAATTGCACACACAATGGAATTATGGCCATGGTTTATTTTTTGGGTTATTGGGGTTACTGTTAGGGATGAGCGAATCGATCCGGACGAACCCGGATTCGATCCGAATTTCAGGAAAAATTCGATTCGGATCGAATCCGAATTTCCCCGCGATTCGATCGCTCGAAGTTTTCCTTTAACATCCATTCATTTACATTACAGGCATTCTAAGATGGCGGACGGGACATGTCCAGACATGTAAGCTGGGGCAGTGTATGCTGGGACAGTCACATGCAGCCTATCAGCAGCCAGCAAGCCCGGTGACGTCACAGCTGTATTTAAGGCCGGCCATCTTGCTTTCCAGCCTCATTTCTCTATTGCATTCGTGAGAGACAGAACGCTGTGTAGCTGAGGGAGAGACAGACAGTTAGACAGGCAGGGACAGACAGGGACAGGCTGGAGACAGGCAGGAGACAGACAGGAGACAGACAGAAAGTCAGCGGAAAACAGGGAAAGGAATGGAAAATCGGAGGCTGTCATTTTTTTTTTTTTTTCATCCAGCCTGACAGCCAGGCTTTGTTAGCGTTTTCAGGCTGCTTATACTAACTAACTGTGCATATATACTGAACTGATCTTAAGTCTGCTGTGAGGCATCCCATTCTGTGACTAAAGCAGCCTCTGTTTAAGACCATATAAGCATTTGCTCTTATCATATTTGAAATTAGCCTGATAAAGACACTTTTGCTGGGCATAGTACTACTGGATCTTTTTTGGGGGGCATCCCATTCTGTGACTAAAGCAGCCTCTGTTTAAGACCATATAAGCATTTGCTCTTATCATATTTGAAATTAGCCTGATAAAGACACTTTTGCTGGGCATAGTACTACTGGATCTTTTTTGGGGGGCATCCCATGCTGTGACTAAAGCAGCCTCTGTTTAAGACCATATAAGCATTTGCTCTTATCATATTTGAAATTAGCCTGATAAAGACACTTTTGCTGGGCATAGTACTACTGGATCTTTTTTGGGGGGCATCCCATTCTGTGACTAAAGCAGCCTCTGTTTAAGACCATATAAGCATTTGCTCTTATCATATTTGAAATTAGCCTGATAAAGACACTTTTGCTGGGCATAGTACTACTGCATCTTTTTTGGGGGGCATCCCATTCTGTGACTAAAGCAGCCTCTGTTTAAGACCATATAAGCATTTGCTCTTATCATATTTGAAATTAGCCTGATAAAGACACTTTTGCTGGGCATAGTACTACTGCATCTTTTTTGGGGGGCATCCCATTCTGTGACTAAAGCAGCCTCTGTTTAAGACCATATAAGCATTTGCTCTTATCATATTTGAAATTAGCCTGATAAAGACACTTTTGCTGGGCATAGTACTACTGCATCTTTTTTGGGGGGCATCCCATTCTGTGACTAAAGCAGCCTCTGTTTAAGACCATATAAGCATTTGCTCTTATCATATTTGAAATTAGCCTGATAAAGACACTTTTGCTGGGCATAGTACTACTGGATCTTTTTTGGGGGGCATCCCATTCTGTGACTAAAGCAGCCTCTGTTTAAGACCATATAAGCATTTGCTCTTATCATATTTGAAATTAGCCTGATAAAGACACTTTTGCTGGGCATAGTACTACTGCATCTTTTTTGGGGGGCATCCCATTCTGTGACTAAAGCAGCCTCTGTTTAAGACCATATAAGCATTTGCTCTTATCATATTTGAAATTAGCCTGATAAAGACACTTTTGCTGGGCATAGTACTACTGGATCTTTTTTGGGGGGCATCCCATTCTGTGACTAAAGCAGCCTCTGTTTAAGACCATATAAGCATTTGCTCTTATCATATTTGAAATTAGCCTGATAAAGACACTTTTGCTGGGCATAGTACTACTGGATCTTTTTTGGGGGGCATCCCATTCTGTGACTAAAGCAGCCTCTGTTTAAGACCATATAAGCATTTGCTCTTATCATATTTGAAATTAGCCTGATAAAGACACTTTTGCTGGGCATAGTACTACTGCATCTTTTTTGGGGGGCATCCCATTCTGTGACTAAAGCAGCCTCTGTTTAAGACCATATAAGCATTTGCTCTTATCATATTTGAAATTAGCCTGATAAAGACACTTTTGCTGGGCATAGTACTACTGCATCTTTTTTGGGGGGCATCCCATTCTGTGACTAAAGCAGCCTCTGTTTAAGACCATATAAGCATTTGCTCTTATCATATTTGAAATTAGCCTGATAAAGACACTTTTGCTGGGCATAGTACTACTGGATCTTTTTTGGGGGGCATCCCATTCTGTGACTAAAGCAGCCTCTGTTTAAGACCATATAAGCATTTGCTCTTATCATATTTGAAATTAGCCTGATAAAGACACTTTTGCTGGGCATAGTACTACTGGATCTTTTTTGGGGGGCATCCCATTCTGTGACTAAAGCAGCCTCTGTTTAAGACCATATAAGCATTTGCTCTTATCATATTTGAAATTAGCCTGATAAAGACACTTTTGCTGGGCATAGTACTACTGCATCTTTTTTGGGGGGCATCCCATTCTGTGACTAAAGCAGCCTCTGTTTAAGACCATATAAGCATTTGCTCTTATCATATTTGAAATTAGCCTGATAAAGACACTTTTGCTGGGCATAGTACTACTGGATCTTTTTTGGGGGGCATCCCATTCTGTGACTAAAGCAGCCTCTGTTTAAGACCATATAAGCATTTGCTCTTATCATATTTGAAATTAGCCTGATAAAGACACTTTTGCTGGGCATAGTACTACTGGATCTTTTTTGGGGGGCATCCCATTCTGTGACTAAAGCAGCCTCTGTTTAAGACCATATAAGCATTTGCTCTTATCATATTTGAAATTAGCCTGATAAAGACACTTTTGCTGGGCATAGTACTACTGCATCTTTTTTGGGGGGCATCCCATTCTGTGACTAAAGCAGCCTCTGTTTAAGACCATATAAGCATTTGCTCTTATCATATTTGAAATTAGCCTGATAAAGACACTTTTGCTGGGCATAGTACTACTGGATCTTTTTTGGGGGGCATCCCATTCTGTGACTAAAGCAGCCTCTGTTTAAGACCATATAAGCATTTGCTCTTATCATATTTGAAATTAGCCTGATAAAGACACTTTTGCTGGGCATAGTACTACTGGATCTTTTTTGGGGGGCATCCCATTCTGTGACTAAAGCAGCCTCTGTTTAAGACCATATAAGCATTTGCTCTTATCATATTTGAAATTAGCCTGATAAAGACACTTTTGCTGGGCATAGTACTACTGCATCTTTTTTGGGGGGCATCCCATTCTGTGACTAAAGCAGCCTCTGTTTAAGACCATATAAGCATTTGCTCTTATCATATTTGAAATTAGCCTGATAAAGACACTTTTGCTGGGCATAGTACTACTGCATCTTTTTTGGGGGGCATCCCATTCTGTGACTAAAGCAGCCTCTGTTTAAGACCATATAAGCATTTGCTCTTATCATATTTGAAATTAGCCTGATAAAGACACTTTTGCTGGGCATAGTACTACTGCATCTTTTTTGGGGGGCATCCCATTCTGTGACTAAAGCAGCCTCTGTTTAAGACCATATAAGCATTTGCTCTTATCATATTTGAAATTAGCCTGATAAAGACACTTTTGCTGGGCATAGTACTACTGGATCTTTTTTGGGGGGCATCCCATTCTGTGACTAAAGCAGCCTCTGTTTAAGACCATATAAGCATTTGCTCTTATCATATTTGAAATTAGCCTGATAAAGACACTTTTGCTGGGCATAGTACTACTGGATCTTTTTTGGGGGGCATCCCATTCTGTGACTAAAGCAGCCTCTGTTTAAGACCATATAAGCATTTGCTCTTATCATATTTGAAATTAGCCTGATAAAGACACTTTTGCTGGGCATAGTACTACTGCATCTTTTTTGGGGGGCATCCCATTCTGTGACTAAAGCAGCCTCTGTTTAAGACCATATAAGCATTTGCTCTTATCATATTTGAAATTAGCCTGATAAAGACACTTTTGCTGGGCATAGTACTACTGGATCTTTTTTGGGGGGCATCCCATTCTGTGACTAAAGCAGCCTCTGTTTAAGACCATATAAGCATTTGCTCTTATCATATTTGAAATTAGCCTGATAAAGACACTTTTGCTGGGCATAGTACTACTGGATCTTTTTTGGGGGGCATCCCATTCTGTGACTAAAGCAGCCTCTGTTTAAGACCATATAAGCATTTGCTCTTATCATATTTGAAATTAGCCTGATAAAGACACTTTTGCTGGGCATAGTACTACTGCATCTTTTTTGGGGGGCATCCCATTCTGTGACTAAAGCAGCCTCTGTTTAAGACCATATAAGCATTTGCTCTTATCATATTTGAAATTAGCCTGATAAAGACACTTTTGCTGGGCATAGTACTACTGGATCTTTTTTGGGGGGCATCCCATTCTGTGACTAAAGCAGCCTCTGTTTAAGACCATATAAGCATTTGCTCTTATCATATTTGAAATTAGCCTGATAAAGACACTTTTGCTGGGCATAGTACTACTGGATCTTTTTTGGGGGGCATCCCATTCTGTGACTAAAGCAGCCTCTGTTTAAGACCATATAAGCATTTGCTCTTATCATATTTGAAATTAGCCTGATAAAGACACTTTTGCTGGGCATAGTACTACTGCATCTTTTTTGGGGGGCATCCCATTCTGTGACTAAAGCAGCCTCTGTTTAAGACCATATAAGCATTTGCTCTTATCATATTTGAAATTAGCCTGATAAAGACACTTTTGCTGGGCATAGTACTACTGGATCTTTTTTGGGGGGCATCCCATTCTGTGACTAAAGCAGCCTCTGTTTAAGACCATATAAGCATTTGCTCTTATCATATTTGAAATTAGCCTGATAAAGACACTTTTGCTGGGCATAGTACTACTGCATCTTTTTTGGGGGGCATCCCATTCTGTGACTAAAGCAGCCTCTGTTTAAGACCATATAAGCATTTGCTCTTATCATATTTGAAATTAGCCTGATAAAGACACTTTTGCTGGGCATAGTACTACTGGATCTTTTTTTGGGGGCATCCCATTCTGTGACTAAAGCAGCCTCTGTTTAAGACCATATAAGCATTTGCTCTTATCATATTTGAAATTAGCCTGATAAAGACACTTTTGCTGGGCATAGTACTACTGGATCTTTTTTGGGGGGCATCCCATTCTGTGACTAAAGCAGCCTCTGTTTAAGACCATATAAGCATTTGCTCTTATCATATTTGAAATTAGCCTGATAAAGACACTTTTGCTGGGCATAGTACTACTGCATCTTTTTTGGGGGGCATCCCATTCTGTGACTAAAGCAGCCTCTGTTTAAGACCATATAAGCATTTGCTCTTATCATATTTGAAATTAGCCTGATAAAGACACTTTTGCTGGGCATAGTACTACTGGATCTTTTTTGGGGGGCATCCCATTCTGTGACTAAAGCAGCCTCTGTTTAAGACCATATAAGCATTTGCTCTTATCATATTTGAAATTAGCCTGATAAAGACACTTTTGCTGGGCATAGTACTACTGCATCTTTTTTGGGGGGCATCCCATTCTGTGACTAAAGCAGCCTCTGTTTAAGACCATATAAGCATTTGCTCTTATCATATTTGAAATTAGCCTGATAAAGACACTTTTGCTGGGCATAGTACTACTGGATCTTTTTTGGGGGGCATCCCATTCTGTGACTAAAGCAGCCTCTGTTTAAGACCATATAAGCATTTGCTCTTATCATATTTGAAATTAGCCTGATAAAGACACTTTTGCTGGGCATAGTACTACTGGATCTTTTTTGGGGGGCATCCCATTCTGTGACTAAAGCAGCCTCTGTTTAAGACCATATAAGCATTTGCTCTTATCATATTTGAAATTAGCCTGATAAAGACACTTTTGCTGGGCATAGTACTACTGGATCTTTTTTTGGGGGCATCCCATTCTGTGACTAAAGCAGCCTCTGTTTAAGACCATATAAGCATTTGCTCTTATCATATTTGAAATTAGCCTGATAAAGACACTTTTGCTGGGCATAGTACTACTGTATCTTTTTTGGGGGGCATCCCATTCTGTGACTAAAGCAGCCTCTGTTTAAGACCATATAAGCATTTGCTCTTATCATATTTGAAATTAGCCTGATAAAGACACTTTTGCTGGGCATAGTACTACTGGATCTTTTTTGGGGGGCATCCCATTCTGTGACTAAAGCAGCCTCTGTTTAAGACCATATAAGCATTTGCTCTTATCATATTTGAAATTAGCCTGATAAAGACACTTTTGCTGGGCATAGTACTACTGGATCTTTTTTTGGGGGCATCCCATTCTGTGACTAAAGCAGCCTCTGTTTAAGACCATATAAGCATTTGCTCTTATCATATTTGAAATTAGCCTGATAAAGACACTTTTGCTGGGCATAGTACTACTGGATCTTTTTTTGGGGGCATCCCATTCTGTGACTACAGCAGCCTCTGTTTAAGACCATATAACCATTTGCACTTATTATAATTGACATTAGCCCTGATAAAGACACTTTTGCTGGGCATAGCACTACTGGATCTTTTTTTGGGGCATCCCATTCTGTGACTACAGCAGCCTCTGTTTAAGACCATATAACCATTTGCACTTATTATAATTGAAATCAGCCCTGATAAAGACACTTTTGCTGGGCATAGGCTTACTGCTGCCTGCCAGGTGCACTTCTGTTGAGGCATCCCATTCTGTAACATAGCATACCCCTCTTTATTTACACTAAGCAGCTCTCTTATTTACACTAAGCAGGCCTGTTGGAGGCTGAGTGTTACTGCTCACTTTTGGTGTGCATTATATTCTGTTTCATATAGACCCACCGCTGCCCGGGGGATCTTAAAATATCACCTACTACCACGCCAGTTAGACTATGTCGGGCAGACAAGTGCCTGGAAGTGAAAAGAGGAGTGGCAGAGGCCAAGATTCCGCAGGCAGAGCTCGCATCAGACTGGGGGCCAGTAGCAGCAGGAGTCACGCTGAGAGACCTAATCTGCCAGTATCTGCTAGCGGTCGGGTCTCCACCAGTAACGCATCTGCCGTGGTAGATTGGTTGACGCGCTCATCAACAACATCATCACAACTTACGTCTGAGACCCCCAGTCTAGGGTCGGTAGGTTCCTCTGACACAACCCTGAGTTGGCATGCCCCGAGAGCAGTCCCTGTCCTCCCATTGCCTCTGGCCTACGCCGTTCCCTCCCCCAGCGACGTATCCTATGCTTTGGGTTCAGCTCCACTCTTTAGTGAGGAGGACGATCAGATACAGGAGGACAGTCAGCAGCTACTGCCCAGCCAAGAAATGGAGGTGGCTTCTTTAGCTAGGCAGACAAATAGTGATGTGGACAGTGTCGTGGGTGCTGCGAGCGTTCCAGCTCCTGCGCCAGACACTGTTGACGAATCCACGAACATCAGTGACGTACAGCCACAACTCGGTGATGATGATGATGATGACGATGAAGCCGATCGCACTTGGGAGCCGGGTGATGAAGGGGCTTCATCGTCATCATCAGGAGAAGAGGGGCGCAGGTTGCCCCGGAGTCAGCAGCTGAGGCAGCAAGGTGGTAGCAGTCAGCATGGGGGCACAATTCCAAAGGCTGGAGCCGGCCGGGGCCGGGGCCGGGGTAGAGCACCTGCTGTGCGGCAGTCTACCTTATCGGGAGGTAGTGGAGCAGGGGTTCCTGGAGTTGGCAACAGCAGCAGTGAATCAGTGAGGCCAGGGGGTGGGAAAAGTAGCTACTCGGCAGTGTGGCAGTTTTTCCTGAGGCATCCGCAGGAGGGTAACATGGCCACATGCAAGATATGTAGGCAAAAGGTGAAGCGTGGCCAGGGTCCAAATGTTGGCACCACGGCCCTGCGTCAACATATGATGCGTCACCATAAAACGACCTGGGAGAACCGAGGCTCCCAAGGGGTGGTCCAGTCTGCTTCCTCACCAAGTGAGCTCCCAATTTCTGCCAGCCAAGGCTCCAGCACCTCAGCCGAAGGCAGCTGTGCGTCATACCCATCCTCTGTCGCTCCTGCTCCTCCTCCTCCTCCTCCAAGTCATGCATCCCGCCAGCAATCCATCAGCGAAGCCATGTCCAAGAGACAGCAGTATGCGCCCACTCATCCTACGGCGCAGAAGCTGAATGTGCTCCTGTCCAAGTTGCTGGTGCTGCAGTCGCTCCCTTTTCAGGTGGTGGAATCTGCACCTTTCAGAGAACTGATGGCTTGTGCCGAGCCGAGGTGGAGAGTCCCAAGCCGTCATTTCTTTGCCAAGAAGGCAGTACCAGCGCTGCACACTTTTGTTGAACAGAAGGTGGGCCAGTCCTTGAGCCTGTCGGTGTGTAGCAAAATACATGGCAGCGCCGACATCTGGAGCTGTAACTACGGTCAGGGGCAGTACATGTCGTTTACGGCCCACTGGGTGAATGTGGTCCCTTTGCAGCAGCAACTTGGACAGGTCACGCCGCTTCGGCCTCCGCGCTCTCTGCCCATTGGGTCTGTGACACCGTGCGACTCGGCCTCCTCATCCTCCGCCATCTCCTCACCCTCCACTGTAGGCTCAAGTCTCAGTGCCCCTCCAGTCTACCATGTGTGCAGGGCACGGAGGTGTCACGCAGTGCTTCACATGGTTTGTCTTGGCGAACGGAGTCACACAGGGGAGGAACTGCTTAAATGTATTCATCAGGAAATCCAAACATGGCTTACTCCGAGAAAACTTAAAATGGGAATCATGGTTACCGACAATGGGAAGAACATTTTGTCTGCGCTGCGCCAAGGAAGCCTGACCCATGCCCCCTGCATGGCTCACGTCTTCAATCTGGTTGTCAAGCGGTTTCTGAAGTGTTCCCCCCATCTGCAGGACATCCTAACAACTTCACGGAAACTTTGCATGCACTTCAGCCACTCCTACACCGCCAAACACACCCTTCTTGAGCTACAGCGTCAGAATGGTATCCCCCAACATAGTCTGATTTGCGATGTTTCCACCCGTTGGAATTCCACCCTTCACATGTTGGACCGATTATATGAACAGAGAAAAGCCATCACGGATTTCCTGATGATCCAAGCAGATAGGGGGACTCCCCTGTGTAACTTCAATGTCAACCAGTGGCAGCTCATACGTGACACCTGCCGTTTGCTCAGGCCCTTTGAGGAAGCCACTTTATTTGTCAGTCGGCAGGATTACGGGATGAACGACGTGATTCCACTGCTTCATGTACTACAGCACATGTTGGAAACCATGGCTGGTCAGGGCACTGGAGACATGGCGTTTACATCTTACGGCCACATGAACCCCGTTGGAGCTGAACTGGAGGAGGAGGAGGAGGAAGAGGAGGAGGAGGAGTTGCCCAGCGAAACACAGTTTAGGCTTGGCGAAATGGCTGGTTTATCTAGTCAGCGGACAGGAGAGGAGGAGCAGGAGCAGCCAGAGGAGCTAGAGGTTTTTGAGGAAGGAGAGACAGAGGACCCGGGCACACCGTGGCAGTATGCAGTGGAGATGGAGACAGGTAGTCCATCCGAGTCACTTGCGCAAATGGCACGAAGCATGCTCACATGCTTGCGTAGTGACCCCAGAATTGTTTCCATCTGTCGGCGGGATGACTTCTGGCTGTCCACCTTATTGGACCCTCGCTTCCGGCACAAAATGGGGGCATTTTTTAAACCCACCGAGAGGGAGGACAAACTCAACTACTACAAAGACATTCTACGTAGGCAGTTGGCCGATGCCTGTCTGCGCCATGGTCCATACTCTCGCAGGTCTGACTCGAGGGGACCTCTGCGCTCACCTTCCACTGCCATGGCCGCTGGGGGGGTTGGCAGCAGCAGCAGCAGAAGCTCCATCAGCAGCAGCAGCCTCAGTCTTCAGTCGCTAATGAGTAGCTTTCTACACCCGCATAGTGAGGCTACTCATGAGCAGCAGGAAGACCTGGAGCAGGACCTGAACCAGCAGGTCATGTCATACTTTGACATGACCATGCCAACACACCTTGAGGATCCGCTGGACTTCTGGGCAGCCAAACTTGATTTGTGGCCGCAACTAGCAGAGTTTGCCCTGGAAAAGCTGTCCTGCCCGGCAAGTAGCGTGCCATCTGAGCGGGTGTTTAGTGCGGCGGGGGCCATAGTTACGGCGAGGAGAACTCGTCTGTCAACTAAAAATGTGGAGAGACTCACCTTTGTCAAAATGAATCAGGGATGGATCAGCCAGGATTTCCACCCACCAATGCCTGATGCATGCGACTAGATTCAGCATGGTGCCACGTTTTACACTTTCCAAATGGTGCAAAACATATTTATGTCTTTAGGCCATTTTTTGGGCTCCTGCTGCTGCTACTGTCAACTCCTGCCAACTCCAGGGTGTGATTCATCCAATTTTTGGGCTCCTGAAGCCAACTCCAGTGTATATTTGGGCTCCTGCTGCTGCTGCTGTCAACTCCTGCCAACTCCCGGGTGTGATTCATCCAATTTTTGGGCTCCTGAGGCCAACTCCAGTGTATATTTGGGCTCCTGCTGCTGCTACTGTCAACTCCTGCCAACTCCAGGGTGTGATTCATCCAATTTTTGGGCTCCTGAAGCCAACTCCAGTGTATATTTGGGCTCCTGCTGCTGCTGCTGCCAACTTCTGCCAACTCCAGGGTGTGATTCATCCAATTTTTGGGCTCCTGAAGCCAACTCCAGTGTATATTTGGGCTCCTGCTGCTGCTACTGTCAACTCCTGCCAACTCCAGGGTGTGATTCATCCAATTTTTGGGCTCCTGAAGCCAACTCCAGTGTATATTTGGGCTCCTGCTGCTGCTACTGTCAACTCCTGCCAACTCCAGGGTGTGATTCATCCAATTTTTGGGCTCCTGAAGCCAACTCCAGTGTATATTTGGGCTCCTGCTGCTGCTACTGTCAACTCCTGCCAACTCCAGGGTGTGATTCATCCAATTTTTGGGCTCCTGAAGCCAACTCCAGTGTATATTTGGGCTCCTGCTGCTGCTGCTGCCAACTTCTGCCAACTCCAGGGTGTGATTCATCCAATTTTTGGGCTCCTGAAGCCAACTCCAGTGTATATTTGGGCTCCTGCTGCTGCTACTGTCAACTCCTGCCAACTCCAGGGTGTGATTCATCCAATTTTTGGGCTCCTGAAGCCAACTCCAGTGTATATTTGGGCTCCTGCTGCTGCTGCTGCCAACTTCTGCCAACTCCAGGGTGTGATTCATCCAATTTTTGGGCTCCTGAAGCCAACTCCAGTGTATATTTGGGCTCCTGCTGCTGCTGCTGCCAACTTCTGCCAACTCCAGGGTGTGATTCATCCAATTTTTGGGCTCCTGAAGCCAACTCCAGTGTATATTTGGGCTCCTGCTGCTGCTGCTGCCAACTTCTGCCAACTCCAGGGTGTGATTCATCCAATTTTTGGGCTCCTGAAGCCAACTCCAGTGTATATTTGGGCTCCTGCTGCTGCTACTGTCAACTCCTGCCAACTCCAGGGTGTGATTCATCCAATTTTTGGGCTCCTGAGGCCAACTCCAGTGTATATTTGGGCTCCTGCTGCTGCTGCTGCTGCTGTCAACTCTTGCCAACTCCAGGGTGTGATTCATCCAATTTTTGGGCTCCTGAAGCCAACTCCAGTGTATATTTGGGCTCCTGCTGCTGCTACTGTCAACTCCTGCCAACTCCAGGGTGTGATTCATCCAATTTTTGGGCTCCTGAAGCCAACTCCAGTGTATATTTGGGCTCCTGCTGCTGCTACTGTCAACTCCTGCCAACTCCAGGGTGTGATTCATCCAATTTTTGGGCTCCTGAAGCCAACTCCAGTGTATATTTGGGCTCCTGCTGCTGCTACTGTCAACTCCTGCCAACTCCAGGGTGTGATTCATCCAATTTTTGGGCTCCTGAAGCCAACTCCAGTGTATATTTGGGCTCCTGCTGCTGCTGCTGCCGCTGCCAACTTCTGCCAACTCCAGGGTGTGATTCATCCAATTTTTGGGCTCCTGAAGCCAACTCCAGTGTATATTTGGGCTCCTGCTGCTGCTGCTGCCAACTTCTGCCAACTCCAGGGTGTGATTCATCCAATTTTTGGGCTCCTGAAGCCAACCCCAGGGTCTCTTTAAAGTAATGTTTGGGCTCCTGCTGCTGCTGCCAACTCCAGGGTGTGATTCATCCAATTTTTGGGCTCCTGAGGCCAACTCCAGTGTATATTTGGGCTCCTGCTGCTGCTGCTGCCAACTTCTGCCAACTCCAGGGTGTGATTCATCCAATTTTTGGGCTCCTGAAGCCAACTCCAGTGTATATTTGGGCTCCTGCTGCTGCTGCTGCCAACTTCTGCCAACTCCAGGGTGTGATTCATCCAATTTTTGGGCTCCTGAAGCCAACTCCAGTGTATATTTGGGCTCCTGCTGCTGCTACTGTCAACTCCTGCCAACTCCAGGGTGTGATTCATCCAACTTTTGGGCTCCTGAAGCCAACTCCAGTGTATATTTGGGCTCCTGCTGCTGCTGCTGTCAACTCCTGCCAACTCCAGGGTGTGATTCATCCAATTTTTGGGCTCCTGAGGCCAACTCCAGTGTATATTTGGGCTCCTGCTGCTGCTGCTGCCAACTTCTGCCAACTCCAGGGTGTGATTCATCCAACTTTTGGGCTCCTGAAGCCAACTCCAGTGTATATTTGGGCTCCTGCTTCTGCTGCTGTCAACTCCTGCCAACTCCAGGGTGTGATTCATCCAATTTTTGGGCTCCTGAAGCCAACTCCAGTGTATATTTGGGCTCCTGCTGCTGCTGCTGTCAACTCCTGCCAACTCCAGGGTGTGATTCATCCAATTTTTGGGCTCCTGAAGCCAACTCCAGTGTATATTTGGGCTCCTGCTGCTGCTACTGTCAACTCCTGCCAACTCCAGGGTGTGATTCATCCAATTTTTGGGCTCCTGAAGCCAACTCCAGTGTATATTTGGGCTCCTGCTGCTGCTGCTGCCAACTTCTGCCAACTCCAGGGTGTGATTCATCCAATTTTTGGGCTCCTGAAGCCAACTCCAGTGTATATTTGGGCTCCTGCTGCTGCTACTGTCAACTCCTGCCAACTCCAGGGTGTGATTCATCCAATTTTTGGGCTCCTGAAGCCAACTCCAGTGTATATTTGGGCTCCTGCTGCTGCTGCTGCCGCTGCCAACTTCTGCCAACTCCAGGGTGTGATTCATCCAATTTTTGGGCTCCTGAAGCCAACTCCAGTGTATATTTGGGCTCCTGCTGCTGCTGCTGCCAACTTCTGCCAACTCCAGGGTGTGATTCATCCAATTTTTGGGCTCCTGAAGCCAACCCCAGGGTCTCTTTAAAGTAATGTTTGGGCTCCTGCTGCTGCTGCCAACTCCAGGGTGTGATTCATCCAATTTTTGGGCTCCTGAGGCCAACTCCAGTGTATATTTGGGCTCCTGCTGCTGCTGCTGCCAACTTCTGCCAACTCCAGGGTGTGATTCATCCAATTTTTGGGCTCCTGAAGCCAACTCCAGTGTATATTTGGGCTCCTGCTGCTGCTGCTGCCAACTTCTGCCAACTCCAGGGTGTGATTCATCCAATTTTTGGGCTCCTGAAGCCAACTCCAGTGTATATTTGGGCTCCTGCTGCTGCTACTGTCAACTCCTGCCAACTCCAGGGTGTGATTCATCCAACTTTTGGGCTCCTGAAGCCAACTCCAGTGTATATTTGGGCTCCTGCTGCTGCTGCTGTCAACTCCTGCCAACTCCAGGGTGTGATTCATCCAATTTTTGGGCTCCTGAGGCCAACTCCAGTGTATATTTGGGCTCCTGCTGCTGCTGCTGCCAACTTCTGCCAACTCCAGGGTGTGATTCATCCAACTTTTGGGCTCCTAAAGCCAACTCCAGTGTATATTTGGGCTCCTGCTTCTGCTGCTGTCAACTCCTGCCAACTCCAGGGTGTGATTCATCCAATTTTTGGGCTCCTGAAGCCAACTCCAGTGTATATTTGGGCTCCTGCTGCTGCTGCTGTCAACTCCTGCCAACTCCAGGGTGTGATTCATCCAATTTTTGGGCTCCTGAAGCCAACTCCAGTGTATATTTGGGCTCCTGCTGCTGCTACTGTCAACTCCTGCCAACTCCAGGGTGTGATTCATCCAATTTTTGGGCTCCTGAAGCCAACTCCAGTGTATATTTGGGCTCCTGCTGCTGCTGCTGCCAACTTCTGCCAACTCCAGGGTGTGATTCATCCAATTTTTGGGCTCCTGAAGCCAACTCCAGTGTATATTTGGGCTCCTGCTGCTGCTGCTGCCAACTTCTGCCAACTCCAGGGTGTGATTCATCCAATTTTTGGGCTCCTGAAGCCAACTCCAGTGTATATTTGGGCTCCTGCTGCTGCTACTGTCAACTCCTGCCAACTCCAGGGTGTGATTCATCCAATTTTTGGGCTCCTGAGGCCAACTCCAGTGTATATTTGGGCTCCTGCTGCTGCTGCTGTCAACTCCTGCCAACTCCAGGGTGTGATTCATCCAATTTTTGGGCTCCTGAAGCCAACTCCAGTGTATATTTGGGCTCCTGCTGCTGCTACTGTCAACTCCTGCCAACTCCAGGGTGTGATTCATCCAATTTTTGGGCTCCTGAAGCCAACTCCAGTGTATATTTGGGCTCCTGCTGCTACTGTCAACTCCTGCCAACTCCAGGGTGTGATTCATCCAATTTTTGGGCTCCTGAAGCCAACTCCAGTGTATATTTGGGCTCCTGCTGCTGCTACTGTCAACTCCTGCCAACTCCAGGGTGTGATTCATCCAATTTTTGGGCTCCTGAAGCCAACTCCAGTGTATATTTGGGCTCCTGCTGCTGCTGCTGCCAACTTCTGCCAACTCCAGGGTGTGATTCATCCAATTTTTGGGCTCCTGAGGCCAACTCCAGTGTATATTTGGGCTCCTGCTGCTGCTGCTGTCAACTCCTGCCAACTCCAGGGTGTGATTCATCCAATTTTTGGGCTCCTGAAGCCAACTCCAGTGTATATTTGGGCTCCTGCTGCTGCTACTGTCAACTCCTGCCAACTCCAGGGTGTGATTCATCCAACTTTTGGGCTCCTGAAGCCAACTCCAGTGTATATTTGGGCTCCTGCTGCTGCTACTGTCAACTCCTGCCAACTCCAAGGTGTGATTCATCCAATTTTTGGGCTCCTGAAGCCAACTCCAGTGTATATTTGGGCTCCTGCTGCTGCTACTGTCAACTCCTGCCAACTCCAGGGTGTGATTCATCCAATTTTTGGGCTCCTGAAGCCAACTCCAGTGTATATTTGGGCTCCTGCTGCTGCTGCTGCCAACTTCTGCCAACTCCAGGGTGTGATTCATCCAATTTTTGGGCTCCTGAGGCCAACTCCAGTGTATATTTGGGCTCCTTCTGCCCCTCATAGTGATGCCACTTCAACTCTCTGCAATTGTGCCGCTCTGCGATTCTATTAGCGATGCCTCTGATCTGCATGTGATATTTCTTCAAAGTATTATTTAACTAACCCAGCACGCATCCTGTGCGTGTTACAGCAAGGCTGAATGGTTTACAACCCTATTGAGGCTCTAGGAGGCTCAGAAATAGCCGTTTTTAATAGCGATTCGTCGCGAATTTATTCGGGTCGAAACGATTTTTGTCGGAAAATTCGGCGAATCAGTCGAATCGAATTTTTCAAAAGTTCGCTCATCTCTAGTTACTGTATTTGCCGGCGTATAAGACGACTGGGCGTATAAGACGACCCCCCAACATTTCCACTCAAAATATAGTTTGTTATATAATCGCTGTATAAGACTACTCCCTCTTCTGCACACCGAATAAAACGTAAAAGAACATCAGATTACACTGCAGCCGCATCCCTGCTCGCCTTTAGTTTGGGATGTGCCCACACTGGCTATTCAGAATGCGTCCCAGCTAAAGGCATAGTAGGGATGCAGCTGCAGTATAATGTGGTTTGGGCTCTGGGAAAAGGGCCAGATGGGGGGTTTCACACAGTGGAGGATCACCATTTGGGATACCCCTGGAGTAGGGAACAAAACCCAGTGGGGCCTCCCAAATTTGGTAGCCCCACTGTGTGAAATACCCCCGAATGGCCTTTTCCCAGAGCGCACATCAGATTACACTGCAGCTGCGTCCCTGCTCGCCTTTAGTTGGGGACGTGCCTGTGCTGGCTATTCAGAATGCGTCCCAGCTAAAGGCATAGTAGGGATGCAGCTGCAGGGTAATGTGGTGTTGGCTCTGGGAATAGGGCCAATAGGGAGGTTTTTACAGTGGGGCATCCCGAATTGGAATGCCCCAGTGGGTTTGTTCCCTACTCCAGGGGCATGCCAAATTGGGTTTCCTCTACTGTGTGAAACCCCCCAACTGGCCCAGAGCCCAAACCACATTACACTGCAGCCACATCCCTACTATGCCTTTAGATTGGACGCATTCTGAATAGCCAGCACAGGCCCCAACTAAAGGCGAGCAGGAATGTGGCCGCAGTGTAATGTGGTGTGGAGTCTGGGAAAAAGGCCAAACGATGGATTCAGACAGGGGGGCATTACATTTTGCTGCCCCTGATGCAGGGAACAAAACCCAGTAGGGCATCCCAAGTTGGGGTGCCCCCTGTGTAAACTCCCCCAAGTTGGGATGCCCCCTGTGTAAACTCCCCCAATTTGGGGTGCCCCCTGTGTAAACCAGAGTCCACACCACATTACACTGCGGCCACATCCCTGCTCGCCTATAGCTGGGGACATGCCTGGGTTGTTTAGAATGTGTCTCATCTAACAGCATAGTGTGTAATGTGTGGGGTCTGGGAAAGGGGCCAGTTGGGGGTTTTACACTGGGGGACGCCCCATAGAAACTTTTTTTTTTTAATAAATCTTAAATAAATCACACCTCAGATCAGATGCTGAAGAGTCCACTTCAAAGTGGAGAGCAGCGAGGGCGATGTCAGGAGTGCGTGCCAGGAGCCAGCCCCCTGCCTGCCCACACAGTGCCTGAGAGCAGGAAAGCTGATCTGCTCGGCACTCACCCTGCTGGCCTGCTCAGTCTCTCCCTGCTCTGATCAACTAGTGCTGCCTGAGCAAGAGCATCGCTCTGCAGGAGGAGGAGGAGGACGATCGTGCTGCCCAGCTTGGTGAAGGTAAGTACATTTATATGTATGTGATCCAGGTGCACCCGGCGTATAAGACGACCTCCCCACTTGGAGGCATGTTTTACAGGGGGAAAAAGTCGTGTTATACGCCGGCAAATACGGTATATATTGGGAGTAGCAGTGAACAAATGTGAAATGTGGCCAGTTTCAAAACAAGTGTGAACTTTTACCTACGATAGTCCTTAGGATCAAATGGGTTAGGTGTCAGGGTTATTAGGGAGTATCAAGCATTAAATGAAAAATTTTCATTTGTACGGCAGGGATCCCAGTCTTTTTTCATCACGTACTACTTTCCTTTTTTTCGTATCTTAAATACTACCTGGGTGACACATATAGGTATAACACAAATGCACAGAAAAGCATGCCGAAAGTTTGCATGAACATTTTTAGAAGTTTGGAATTTTTGGAGCAAATCAGGGTTGGGTAAAGTATATATGGCAACAGATCAAGTTGAGCTACAGGTCAGTCTGCAGCCTCTTGCATACCATCTGATAGGATCTGGCATTTCCTAAGTGGTACACATACCACTGATTAGGAACCCCTATTCTAGTGGTTAAGTTAGAGGTCAGGTGGTTACAGGCAAGGTATATCATAAGGAAGTATCAGATATCAGGCATAAAAAATGGGATTAGGTTTAGGTTAGGTGTAAGAATTAGGTTTTATTTTTATAAAAGGATATTTGTGAGGGTTATGTTTACAGGTCAGAATAAAAAAAAAAGTTCAAGGCGTTGTCCAGTCTATAAAAAAAAACTTTACAGGATTGCTTCACTCCTATCCATTATACTAGCTGCAGCAGTCTTGTTTCTGAGCTATCAAAGCTTAAAGCCTGCTCTTGCCTGACCCCCAGTGGGCATGTGCCCGTCCACCACTGATATGCTAACAGCTTATATGATTTGCCCCTTGCAACCAATCAATGAGGGTGCCTACAAGCTATATGTGATCAGTTTTTTTCAGTTGCCTGGACAGGGACTGACATTTTATGGAGTGTAATATAGTACATAGTACTGAAGTTGAAGTTGTATTGGAAGTTGTATTGGATTACAATTGGAAGTTGTAAATGTTAGAGTTAGGTTGGTAGTCTCTATGCTTGGGGAACTTCTCACTTCTACCCCTTAACACCAAATGCAAGGGCTCAATAAATATCGTAATTTAGAGTGAAATAGGTGTTGAGCTATGTAAAATTTTAAAGGGAGTACTCTCCACCTTTTTCTAAATAACTTCCAAGGGGTCATGTTTGATTTGCGATTTAGGTATTCAGGTCTAGGGTTTAATGATGAGTTAATTTTAGAGATTAATGTAATACTGATGTGTACCTTATTCCTTTGGGGTCTGGCAGAGATGAATATTTGGTACATAAAGGCATATCTGATGATTCCATTTATGGGTGTAGGTCTGTTAAATATAGGTCTAATGTGTGTAAAAATTGTTATATGTGCCACAAATGTTGCATGCATGGTGATGCTCATGGTTACAAATAAGAGGATGTTATATATACTGAAATTAAAATGTAGTTTTAAAGTTAATTTTAGTTACTAGCTACTGTATGTAATTTGCTCTTGTATTTATTTTTCCTTTTCTGAGATCCAGCAAAAGCAGGTTGGCTGTTAGCTGGACTTATTCATATTGAATCAGTCTTGGGGTGGATCTGCTCTATTTGATGCCTCCTGGTAGCAAGATAGCATGGCTCTAGGTGACTCAATTGGAAATTTATCCTACCAGTACCTAAACAGGAGAGATGAACCAGAGATGAAGACTACAGCAAATAGTTAAAAGTGCCGGCCGGATCACAGTATCGAGAAAGCCAAAAAAATGTTAATTTAGGAGCAGGCAGGGACAGATTTATGCAAAATGTTGGAGAAATGCCGAGATTGGTAATAAGAATAAAGAGATAAAACATTGAGAAAGTCACACAATGCTATCAGTGTGTAAAGAACAGCTGTAGCTTTATATGGCCAATTAGAGAGCAGCAAAAATTCGGCAAGGAAATTGGTTGATCCCTTAAAGGCATTGCCCAGCCAAAAAACAAAAAAGGCGCTATTCACCTTTTGTCCAGCGTGTCTTAAAAGTGGAGTCCTGCTGGACTACAGCTTGCCAATATCAAAGAATGAGTACCCTCAGTATCGGTAGCCCAGTGGGGTTTGGTGGTGGAGCTGCCCTGGACACACATCACGCCCCCTTTACCCCCTCAGTTTTCTTCTTATTTTACCTTGCAAGGAGATATTGGTGTTTATAGCTATTATTATGCATAGATCTGTCACACATCCCCGCTTACCTCCTCTCTCCAGTGGCGTCCTTGGCTGACGCATCAGTTTTCAGACACTGCCCAGGATGCGCTATGCTTGTCTGGCCGCTTCTTTCATTGCTGGTGTCTCTTCTTGTGTACGCACGTGCCTTGCATGCCTTCAGGCAATGTATCCACTGGAGGGAGATTTGAATATAAACTAATGAACCGCAAGGTTATTAAACCAGACCTTCACCATAAATAAGAGCTCCCCCATCCTGATTGCCCACATTAATAATTATCCTACCTGCATCTACTGCATTTTATGAGCCTTTAAACATCCAAGATGGCGACCTATGGAGGTGCAGGCTGCCTGCAAACAGGAAGTGGCTTCTGACTGTGCCGCTCTGCATTCTGGGATTGCTGACCTTTCCCTGACCCCAGCTCTGCTCAGTCTGTCCAAATCAGAGCTATAACTCCACTCCCCTGCACTTTTGACCCCTCTCCTCAGTATGTGATGCTACCGAGCCAAAATGGCCTCCCTAAATGTGTATTAGGCTAAATAGCAGCAACATCTTAGGGCATCCAATCAGCAGAGAATTCCATCAGACAATCACATCCCAAGGCTCCAATAAGGTCCAGACAGCCCTCTCAGTCACTGGCAGTGAAATCCGTCGCTTTGAGTGCTATTGCTAGCAAATTATCGTGTTTGGCCGCGTATAACCCTATACCTTGCCTGAGCTCGTCCTTGCCTGAAACCTCCTTTACTGCCCCTTTAAGATCCTCTTTTGTGACATTTGATACTCCTCTCAACTCTATCTGTGCCTGATGACTTTGTACTGCTACCTCGCCTTCTTGTGTTGTACCTTTGGCTTGAACTTTGTTCCCCAGATCTCCTTGCTCTTGTGCCTTGTTGTTTGGACTGATCTTCAGGTGCAGGGTAGTATCTAGGCAAAATATTGCTTAGTGCATTGAGGAAAAAATCTGATACTGTTGCTCCATGCCTGTATGTACCATGCTGTGCCTCTACTTTAGCAGCAGGCAGTGCCCCCTCTGCTTGACTGAGCTCAATATTGTGGGATGAGGAGCCTTGTGTATGGCCAACACCACTAACAGTGGGTGTAACCTATTTGCAGAAAACAGGATTGCTGGGCTAAAGGCACCCCCAATGGCCTTGGTACCAAGGGGGATCGCCCTGCTTGCCCTCCCCTAGAAACATCCCTGTTCATGTGTATGTCTGGTGCTCCTCCAGGGATGCTGGGGGCATTTACATTCGGGCAGCAACACTCCTGTACCCAGTAGGGGTGCAAGTAATTTGGCTGGGAGTAATAGCAAGTCACCCACTGCATGGTTTTACACGGTTAAGTCAAATTTAACATTGACCCAGATCTGAAGCCCACCAGAATGTTATGTTGTTATTTTTGTGATTATACATGCTGAAGAAAAATTTTACTTAGCTAGCCATGACTCCACATATACTATATTCCTTAAAGGATCACTATCGCTAAATTGTTTAATATAAAAAATCCATATAAACATGATGGCTAATGAGGGGGGGTCACTTATACACCCAAACTGAATAAAACTCCCACCAAGCTTGTGGTTTTCCTCTCCTTGTAGGAATAAAATCCAGGGCATTAAAAGGAAGAAAAACAAGCCTGGCTGGATATTTCTTGATGCTGGGTTTATAGGTGACGCCTCCCTCCCCCCCCCCCCCCCCCCCACCACCACCACCACCACCACCGTCCAGCATATTTTTATGGATTTTTATCATTAGGCCATTTTCCGCGATAGTGCTCCTTTAACTTAATTATTATTATTGAATTAGGTCAGTGGCCCATTTTTTTGTTTTTAATTGTTGTTTTGTTTTTTTATGTGTTTTGTTTTATATTAACTGAAATAAAATGATGTTACTTTAGATGATCTACTTGTGCTGGTTTTATTGGGCAGTTGTATTGCGTTTTGCACCCTAAGCAAGGAATCAAAAAACGGTGTTGATTAAGTACATTTCCAGAACTGATGCAGGCTTGTCAGCACGTTTAGGCTTCAAAACAAATCTGGACCTAAATTAACTAAACTAATTTGTTTTGGATGCAAGGTTTTAGGGCTGTGCCAAGATTAATCTTGATCGGAATATTTAATGTTCCAAGTGCTATGAAAGACGTATGAAAAAGATTGATGTTATCAAGGACCACATCATGCAAGCAGACTTGATTCAAGACTGGGCTTTTCTGTTTTTAGAGAATCTATATAAAAGCACCCCATAGCCATAGTCACAACTATGAGGTTATGTTCCTCATCCAAAATGGAAATAAATGCCTAAGTGGGTCCGATCTTATTTGCTTTTGGCTTTGGTTCTTGGCAATCAGCAAAAGTGATAATTAAGTACTTGTGTGCATGTTGTGCTGTGAAAGGACATGATATTGCCAGAGTTTTTTTGCCCTAATTATTTCTGTTTATTTGTTGTTCAGGCTGTGCTAATTTACGGGTAAAAAATAAAAAAATTGCAAATAAATGTTACAGATGTCACAGATTAGGGAACTGTTTCATGGCTAGAGCCATTGAGGTGCTAATCCTCCCTTTATTTATCCCCCCCACCCCTATGCCTGCCTGAAAACAGCCTGTCTGGCTTTATCACCACCCAATTGAGCTTTGATTCGGTACACTTGCCTTAAAGTCCCTGTCCAGGCACATAATATCTTTCTCCCCCTTTCTCTCCCAAAGGAACTGTGTGAGATGAGCCATTTTAAAGCATCTCAAAATCTCAGATTATTTCTTAATATCAATATAAGTGAAGCTGTTGATTCAACTTGTAGGTCATGGCTGAGCGGGGTACAGCATGTCATGGTGCAGATGTAGACATAAGAATGTTCTGCTGTATTCAGAGACAGTTGTAGGACCACTGTGACTTGCTGTACTTGTTAGACCACTTTTTTGCATGGTCCTGAAGGATTTTTGATTGAAAGAAGGAAAAATTTGTGAGCCATGCTATGGCTTCTATCCAGCGCAGCAGAAAATGGAGGAGAGGCACATGGGACAGGCAATAGGTGAACTGCTTCCTGCTTTATTATTGCTTTTGGGGGCCCAAAATGGCTGTAAAATAGGGGTAGTAAGAAGCTGCAAATTAGAGGTAGCACCGCGTTGATTACCCTGCACTAAATAGAATAGGGAAAGTACTCAAAAGAATAACATAAACCCAAATAATTAAAGAATATATACAGCTAAACATTTTGTATCTAAAAAAAAGTCTGGTAATTCTGGTGGCAAAGAAACCTCTGCAATTAAATTGGACGCAGATCCGATGTTGTATAAAATGCTCACTGACATCAATTAAATTGGACATAGATCAGATGTTGTATAAAATGTCTACAGTATACCATTCAATTGGGTATAGATCAAATGATGTAATAAACGCCCACTCGCTACAATTCAGTTGGGCACAGATCAGATGTTGTATTAAATTCCCACTCTTCGCAATGCATAGATCAGATTGGGTCAGTTGCATTAAATCAGATCAGATTGGGAACAAGAGTTTTTAACCCTTAAAATTCCCCAAAAAATGGGAAGGTGGACCCCATGGCAATTTTGTAAACATTTATTGTGTGGATAGTAGCTGTATTTTATTTGTAAATGTTATAAGTGCTCTTTTGAGTTTGGGAAGGTCTCCTGGACAGGAAAAGGGTGGTACAAATACATATGTGGTACCTTTGAAATCAGGAGAAATTGAGCTTTTTCATGCAATATGGTTTTCTTTAAAATAAATGTTTTATCTAAAAGAAAAGAAAAAAATCTAGAAAAATAACAAACAAAACATTTCATGTTAAACTCTGCAGCAAAAAATTATAAATTATAAATTAAAAATAAAACCAGCAAAAATCACAGTTAAACATAGCGCAAAATGGTGAAAAATGACCCGTAGACAGATGGTGCACATCTCAAGTAGATTGGCAGTTAAAAGGGTTAAAAGTACCTATGCATGTTGGGTTGGTGTTGTACCTATGCATGTTGGGCATTGTTCTGAGCAGGGGACCTGCTTTTAGATTTATCTTGTTTTTTCTTGTTTGCATATTGATATTTTAAGAAAATGTGTTCTGCTTTTTTATACATTTTTTAGGGAAACCCTATGCAACCTAAAAATTCATCAAGGGATTACTTCCAGAAAGATGAGCCCACTACAACAAGCTGGGTACGCCTAGAAAGCCTAACATGTGTACTTTCAGTGAATATGTTTTTTTGGGGGGGGGGGTATTACAAATGTAAAAGGTTGCTTTGGTTGAAAAATTGCAAGGTGCGCACTTTGTCTGCATAGCTGAAATTTTCAAGTATTGCTTTACTTTGGGGTATTTTACACGCAATATGATTTTATTGAAAAACTTTGTAAAATTGTAAAAAATAGATTTTTTTTTTTGCACATATTTTTACCCCAAAATATTGACAATACACTAAAACAAGGCAAAGCAAGACATTTCATGTTAAAATGCAGACTCCGCTGAAAAAAACAATATATGATTTTCCTGGGAAATCCCTAAAAAAAATCCCCTAAAAAATCACAGTTGAACATGTACAGCTCAAAAACGGTCTGGCAACAGAGGGTGACAAAATCTCCAGGTCTTGGGCACAGTTCATTTTGGGCACAGTTGTATTAAATGTCTACTGACTACAATGCAATTGGGCACAGATCAGATGTTGTATTAAATGCCCACTTACTACAATACCATTGGACACAGGTCAGAAGTTGTATAAAATTTGCATCTGCCTGTACTCGAAGTGCAATAAGGACAGATCTTCTATGAGCAGAATCAACTACCTTTCCGGGTTCGAACGAATGGCAAACCTGAACACGGACTTGCAAAAGTTTGTTCGGGGGCCCGAAGTTGCAAAGTTCGGTACAATCCCGAACTTTATGGCTTGGGCACGCTCTACTGTTAGGTTTAGAGTTATAATAAATATAGAAAATAAGGCTTCATTATTTTAATTGATTTATTCTGATCTAAAGCATGAAATGGTCCTGTTTTTTAGATATTTTAAAGTAAGTTTACTGAATCAAGCTCTTAATGTGAAACAAAGGACGCATATGCATCAGTTTTTGGAATCCCCCTACATTTGGATTATGGGAAGGCAGGATAAAAAGCCATCCAAGAGATAACAAATAGTAAAACACCTTCTTGCTTGCCTGCCGTTGGCGTAGGAATATTACAAAGGGTTAGATTCGACCTGAATATTGCCAATTAAAATAGCTTATATTACTATTGGATTTGGCTTTTGAATACTACATTTCCTTTGTATTTACTATTGTGTGAGGAGTTGAGGAGGTAAATCTTTAGAGCAGACATATTACAGTGGACCAAAACCCACATTTTTAACTAGCACCCCCCAAATTGCTCCCCCTATTTTGCCAATTTTTAGTGCTCCTGCTTCACTCATATCCCAGATAATGGCCCTTGTTTTAGCTGTAAAGCCCTGCCTCCTGCATTCATTGCCATTGTTGTGTGTGGTAATGATGTCATTGCCACACCAATGCAATGACTTAGCCTTTGCCATCTTACAGAGAGGGACAGCAAAAAAACTGTGTTCCATGATGATTCAAAAGACGAAAATAGTCAATATTATCAGGAAAGACAAAGCCAAAGAATAGATATTACATTTGAAGGGTCTTCTTAAAAATAAGGATTCTTACTTTTTTCTACTATTAGTCTTTAACCACTTTTTCATTTACAAGCATATTCCCCCTATAGTTTCACTACACTATATGCTCCTAGGAGTGCTGCTTTATTTGTAAAAAGGAAATCTGTAGAAGTGTTTAGTCAGCCTTACATTAAATTGTGAACACAGTAGCTGCTGGAAGATGCCAGCACATATTGCAATTCTCTTCTATTGTCAAGATGGGTTGCGTTATGGAGGCTGTAAGTCTGGACTTTGTTTTGTATATGTGATTTCTATACCACAAGATGAAATACAACCCCTCAGTACAGTATCATATTCACTAATTAATTTCTCATGGGCCATTATCATCCGTGTAAATCAAGAATATTTCCAGAATATAAATTAGACCAATTATATGCAAAATAATAAAATGCTGCCGTATAATAAAATAAAACTTTCGGATATGGCCCAGATTTTCATGGGAAGTATTTATTTTATGTGCTTGCTAACATACCCCCATATTTCTTTTCTCTAGCAAACTTTGCCTATGTTAAAATTCAGAGGTTCCTTTAAGTCAAACTATGCATTTTAGTTAAATTTTTTTCTCATTTTAATACTGTACACATGTGTGTTTAACAGCCAGCCTACCTAGAGATTTTGTCACCCTCTGTTGCCAGACCATTTTCCAATACAAAGAGTTAGATTTGACCTGAATATTGCCAATTCAAATAGCTTATATTATTATTGAATTGGGCTTTGGAATACTACATTTCTTTACTATTGTGTGACCCTCAGTTGAGTTGAGAAAATACATTTTTAGCGCAGACATATTAAAGCGGACCAAAACCCACATTTTTAACTAGCACTCCCCCATGAAGAGTACCTTTTGCCAATATTTAGTGGTGCTCCTGCTTCACTCTAATCCCAGATAATGGCCCTTGTTTTAGCTGTAAAGCTCCGCCTCCTTCATTCCCATTGTTGTGTGTGGCAATGATGTGTGGCATTGTTGTGTAGTGCAAATGATTTTCCATCATTTTGCACTATGTATGCTGAACTGTGATTTTTTAAAGGGATTTCTAGGGTTTTCCAGGAAAGTAATTTAGTTTTTTTTTTTTTTTGGCAGAGTTAGGGCTTTATTATTATTATTGTTTGTATTTTTTTCAGTGTCTTCATATAAATATACATTTAGGCTTTATTTTGCAACAATTTTTCCTCCCGATTACAACAGTATCACATATGTATCAAGAGACACATATTCCTGCCCAGGAGACACCCCAAACTGCAAATTTTATGACATTTTCAAATGAAATGCAAATATGTGCACTATAAAGGGTTTTTTTAAAGGCTGTTTTTTTAAACAGCGTGGGTCCCCACCTACCTAGGCAAAATAAGCCCTGGCATCAGCTATGAGGTGGTAGCTGGTGGACCAGGGCACGGAGACTGACCAGTTGGCCACCGACCCTGAAGGCTACCTGACAGCTACCAGCGTGCATAGCCCTGGTGAGCCATAAGCTCATAGCAGTCTATTCTGTGCATGGCTATGCCCTAATCACTGAATACCCGATGAGGTTGCGCATATCCATAAGTGGATACAGAGGGTCCCACCACTGATCGCGAAAGTGGCTAAGCTCCCATTCAGCTTTTTAGCAGCTCATTTAAATGTACATTTTAAAGCTTAAAAATTGATTAGAGCTGAGCAGCACCTGCATGGTTTGAACGCTGGCAAAGTATGTACTTTATAGTGGCCAAACAATAGGATTTCATACAGCAGGCCATCCAAAATCAGGGTGCCTCATGGGTAACATAGTATGTAATATATGTAAGGCTGAAAAAATACTTTAGTCCATCCAGTTCAGCCTGTATATAAATGAAAATCTCCTTCCAGTGTTCTAGTAGCCATAGCCAGGAAAGTATACAGGCCAGTTTTTAATGTATTCCCCAAAACTACCACCTCTGGTAAAAAGTTCCATAGTTTCACTTCTCTTACAGAGAATAATTCTCTTCTATGACAGTGGAGTAAGTGCCCTTTATCTAACCTTAGTGGATGCCCTTGGGTTATTTTCACACCCCAGGGTATTAATAGATTGTGGGACAGATCTTTGTATTGACCCTGGGTATATTTATATATAGTTATTAGATCAGCCCTTGGCCGTCTCTTTTTCAAACTAAATAATCTAAACTTAATAACCTACTATTTCAAGGTATTCTACTCCCCACATTCTGTTTATTATTTTTTTGACGGCACTCCAGTTATGTCTTTCTTTTGCACTGGTGTCCAGATTTGTACACAATATTCCATATGGGGTCTGACCATTGACTTACAGGGTCATAAAATGATGCTCTGGTTATGGCCTCCTATGCCCTTCTTGAGCTGCTGCCTGGCATTGTGTGGCATTGTGGCATTGATCACTACAGTTTAGTTTATTACTAGCTAAAATCCCCAGTTCATTTTCCATTGTAATTTTACAAAGTGTTTCCTTTTCTTTATTTTGTCAAAAATTGGTCTTTCTCGTGTGTTTAACCTTACATTTATCTGTATTTTATTTAATTTGCCATTCTACTGCCCATGCTTCCAATTTATCTAAATCTGTTTGTAGCTGCCTGCTGTCCTGTTTTGGGTTAATTACTTTACACAGCTTAGTATTATCTGAAAATAGGTTGATACTTTACTGTTTAATCCATTACCAATGTCATTGCATATGTATACGGAAGAGAATTAGGCCCAGAACTGAATGGTGAGAGTAACAATGATCCAATCTGTGTATGTACCATTGATAGTTTCCTATAATAAACCCATTAATCACTCATGTACACATATTTTCTCCTAGTCCAAGCATTCTCATCTTTTGTGTCTTTTATGTGAGACCTTATCAAATGCTTTGAAAAAGCCAAGATGTAAGACATATAATAACTGATCCAGTGTTGAACTTACTTCCTCATAAAAGCTGATCAGATTTGTCTAGCAGGAGCAATTCCTCATGAGTCCATGCTGATAAGGAGTAATTCGATTTTTTTTTTACCGAGATACTCCCAGAAAGCATCTCTTAGAAAACCTTCAAACAGCTTGCCCACCACTGATGTTTAACTTACAGGTCTATAGTCCCCAGGTTCCCCTCTAGACCCCTTTCCCTTTTTTAAACACTGGCACCACATTTGCTAAGTGCCAGTCCTGTGGAACAGTCCCCAACATCATTGAATCTATAAATATTAAAAATAATGGGATGAATGCCATCTGGTCTAAGGGATTTTGTCTATTTTAATCTGTTTAAGGCGGTGCTGCACTTCATCCTCGGTTAGACAGGTGACATTTTATGGAAAGTTTGTTTTTATTCTCTACATTTCATCTGGCATATCACATTCCTTTGTGAATATGGAAGCAAAGAGGAGGTTTAGTATATTGGCTTTCTCCTCATTCCCCTTTATAATTGTCAGGACTATACCAAACACCCGTCTGTCTTAAGCCGATATCCCCCAATCTCCACCGCCACTTCCGCCTATAGACAAGCCCCCGCTTGTAGGAGACACGGGTAATGCCTCTCCCAGTCGGTTGCCCCCAGGACTTAAAAGGCGCAAAGGATAACGGCTTAAGGTGCAGAATGATGTTTGGCAGGGAATCCCGAATGAGGATGCCGGGTGCGAAAGTCCGTAATTCAGGCCGAGGTCGAACCAGGAGGTCACAGGCGAGGTTTCCGAGGGAGATAACGAAGGAGTAGTCGAGGGTAGCCGAGGTCAAGTCCAGGAGGTCACAGGCGAGGTACAGGAGGGTCAGGCAAAAGAGTGGTCAGGCAAAGCAGATGGTCAGGGCAGGCGGCAGGCGAGAATAGTCAAAGTCCAAATCCGAAGTATTCACAAGAGACACAGCAACGCACATCCAGAACCCAGAAGCTATAACGGGCACTGGGATACTGGAGCAGTGCAGCTTTATAGGGAGTACTGGCCAGTGGGGAAAAAGGGGCAATGGAGGGAACAAAGGTGATTGGTGCGTACAATAAAACAGGAGTGGTCCCAGGAGCTGGACGGCCCAGGCCAGACAGGCCGACCAGTCCCTGGGTCCACTCCTCTGATCAGGTCACGGATTGGGTGTTTTTGACACTTGCCCCCGGCGGGCGCGCTGGGGAAAGCGCCGCCGGGAGGCATAAGGAAGACGTGCTCGCGCGCGCGCGCGAGCACGTTGTAGATCGGGCGCGCCCCCGCCGGGAGGGGGAAGCGCCGCATCGAGAGGGAGCTCGGCGGGCCCGCGCAGCCGCGCAGAGCGGGCTGCGGCGCGGCCGCCGACACCGTCCCGCGCCGCCGACCCCCGACCCCCACGACAACGCTGAGGAGCCGGCACACCCGGGGACCGTCGGGCAGCAGCCAACCGGGCGCCACCCGACAGCGCGTCGCGGGACCAGGGACGGCGACGAGGTAAGTGCCTAACAATAATTGCCCCCTCCTTGCTTTTCAGGGGCCCACACTTTTTACTCTCTTTGGCAGTTAGTCTTTCCATTACCAGGTTTAGCAGCCTTATCTGTTGTTTACCTAGTTTATTTTTGTTGCTTATTGCCCCATACCTTTTTGTTTAGCCACATATGATTACTCTTGTTTTTAACCTTGTTATTCCTCTAAGGCATATATCTACCACAATGAATACTAGGGATTTTCTTAAAGCTTTTGTTTTGTTCAAGCTGGTAGGGGACAGGGGACAGTAAAACATGTGACAGTGGCAGCATAGTACTGCAGGCCTGTAACGTTTAAAGACCAGGCATCTGCCATTACTGCGGTGCCATGTGATGTACTTCTGCTGCTCACTGGTGTACACGGTGGGTGCCATGTTGATCCTTTGGATGTCTTCTGTGTGATTCAGCCCTGCGCCAAGGAGCAAGTGTGCTTGCGTCCATACACACATGTAGCCTATAGGTTGCTGCAGTCTCTATGCTGAGGAGCATGTGGCAGGGAAGTTCCATCCCACCAACTTCCAGGGGGTGTCGGACACCATGGATAGTGATAGGAGTCATTTTTTCACTCCAAAAGACAAATGAGCCTCTTCCACAATGAAGGGAGCATCAGTAAACTTAGGGAAATTAAGGTGACAGCCATAACAAGTATTAGAAACATTAATTTTTTTCCTGCACTGCATATATAAGGTTCTGCATGTACAGTACGGGCCTTGAGCAATTAGGTCTAAAAAAATAAAAAAACAGCAAAAAAATGATATATAGAGAGCTGGCGGTGCATAATCGAGGCTCCGCTAAAATGGTGAGGTGCCAGACTCAGAGACTTAGATCTAAATCGCATTGTTTTTACAGAGATAAATCAATATATTGATTGAATAGAACAAAGCTATTCTGGTGCATGGTGTCACCTGTCCGAAGAACCGGAGGTGAAGTCACAGGAAGTCCGGTGTGTGAAGCACAAGGCGCGAAACTCCCAGGGCGCAATTGAGTGAATTGACGGACGCAGAGCACTTCCCCGCGGTATAAGACACCCAGAGGAAGATGCAGTGCGCAGCACCTGCCGGCGTTGCAAGAAGGACTTGGCATGTGCCTGGCAGATGATATGGTGGCACTTTGGGCATAAACACATCGCCCAACCTTGAGCAAAGGTATTCTTTATGGTGAATTAATATATTTAAAATTAATGAACAGTATACCCATTAGGAAATATTTTTTTATAACAGAATTGACATCCAATTTGAAAGGGTTACCGGAAATGTTGCACCTTACGATACTCCGCTGTATCACATACGGTATGTCAACGATTCAACAGGTGCTCTAATTTCTTAACAATGTAAACTTTTATTCAATTTATTCAACCTGTTTGTAAAATTCTAAAGTTCTACTATATTGTTATGTCTATACAGACCGTACCTTGTATCCATGACAGGTTAGGGTGTTGAAAAAGCCTCTCCTTGGGAAACATGTTCATGTGAAACCACTAAAACCAACCCAAACTATTGGACATATTTATCAAATGGATCATGGATGTCATTGAATTGCAGACAATCTCAGACAGGTCCCAAAGGGACCCAATTCAATTCCTAATGTATTTTTTTGTTTTTAATATGTTGATAATAAAATTGTTTTGAATTTTTATATTACTACTTATCATTATCAGTTGATTGGCTGGTGGGGTTACTTGTGAGGGGGTTTACCTCTGGAAGCTGGTCAGTTTCCAATTTTTCATTTTAGACAGTATTAAAGCCTTACACGCAACCTTGTTAACATATATACTGTAAGACAGGAGGAGTTACCTGCACAGCCATTAGGAGGGAGCATGTTTTCATCCCCAAGAAATTAAGTCTAGTGAGTAAAAAAGTACTATTGACTTACATTACATTGTCGATTCACAGCCTCTTTTAAGTGAATTTACACATGAAAAAGGATGTGTATGTGTAATTAATTATTCTGTATTTTTTGGTCTATTTTGAGCTTCTTGTGTGTTTTTTTCTTGGTATTAGCGCTTTCGTGGTTGCATTTAAGCCTTTTCTTAAGCGTATCTAATGTGTAATTGCTTCGTATTGTTTTCATGTTGATGCGTATAAGCTATGATTAGTATGAGCTTGCACATGATTCAGAGCCCTGATAACAGCTGTGAGATAGTCCAATAAAACGGGATATTTCCAGCTCCACTTATGGGCACTGTTGCCTGGTGAGTTTGTGCTTTCGTGGTGTGTTGGAAAATGGAATGATGATTATTATGGCAAGCATCTGCATTGTCAAGAATTGCTTTGCATGTATATGTGCGCAATTAATTGCACGCACGTGGAGCTGCTGCCTCCAGTCACTGATGAAAATATATACAGGTATGTCTTTGTTTGCCCTTTGCCTTCTTGTGTAATGTGATAATGTGTGTATGATGTATGTGGCTCATAATTTTTTTTATTTTTTGTCGTTGATTCTGGCTACCCCCTGCTTCTATGGCTCATGGCCCCAATTCAGCGACCTCATCCACCTGCCGTCTACAATGCAAACATGCATAAAAATATTGTTAATTAGCTGTGAGGTGGCATGTGTACTTTTTCATATCTTGCCCTTTCATGGTCCAGCAACAACACTTAGGCCCTGATGGCATCATGAAGTCATACAAGGGGGCATCCCAGGTGGTAATAACAACGGCCACTAAGATCACAAAAACAAGGATGCAGAAATACATTAATGCAAACCTAAAGTGTTTGGGGCGTGGTGGATATTAATAACCTGCTAGGCTTATTTAGAACATGTATATGATGTAGTTTATTAATTTCTATGTACTTGTTCTACATACCGATATGACTTCCTGCCCGAGATATATGCAAAGAGGTCATTGGCACTTGTTGTGGTAGCAGTGCTGGAGGAGGAGTCCGATACCACCTACACGTTCACGCAGATCATGCAGCACTGGTCGGACCTTAGAAAGAAGCCCCGGTGAGGTTGTTTTTCAGGAAACACTTTCCAATTAAGTAACAAGTCCTGTCAATAAATGCACTACTACAATCACATTAGGCAGGCCTGTGTTTAAAAGAATACTATCCTCTTCCAATGTCAGAATTCCACACAAGAGTGCGTCCCACCCGGAGGCAATGAGGCCGGCCAAGGCTGCAAAGATCTTGTGGACATGGAGGTGGTGGCAGACAAGTGCCTACGATGTCCAGCTCCTTTGCGGGTGAGCCCCAAGCTTCCCTGCACCAAACTGCAGAGGAGGAGGCCCAGATGTTGGGCAGGAAGTCTGAGGACAGGACTCAGGTATGAACATCACACACAAACACGCACAGGAAGGCACAGACTAAACACACACACACACACATATGTGTTGTAGTGTGTAATTTTGTGACATTTCCCTCTAGATGGCCAAATCTCCCAGCGGGTGAGCAGCGAGGGGGGGGGGGGGGGTGCTCCAATCCCACCTGAAGAAGAAGAAGGTGAGTGATGTACCAGAAGGTGGGGGAAGTCCAGCCCCTGGGATCAGTTCCAATCACATAGTGTATCACAGTTGCACCAATCCCTACACTATTATCCCTGAACTCCTATTGGCCAGTCATCCTTTAAATAAAGTCCAGCCCTGACCCCCTTGCCCGTTATAGCCAGTATTGCTTAGGGTGTGACTTAGTGTGTGCTTTACTCGTGATTGATCCAGCTTCATTTGACCTTCCTAGTTTGCAGCCCGAACCAAACCTTTGCCTGCCCGACTTCAAACTCCGTCTGACCCCTTGGATACCATGTACCTCTGATCACCCGACTTGACCCTCAACTAGATTCTTACCATTCTTCTGCCTTACCCTCGTGAGTTGACGCACCTTCGGACTGACTACCTGTGTATGACCTTGGCTTTGGAATACCCCTGGTGGTTCATCGGCCTTCACTGAAAGCGCCTTTTAGTCCTAGGGGGCAACCGTGTCCGGTGGGGCACATTGCATGTCCTGGCAAGCAGGGGGATTGTCTATAGGCGGAAGCGGCAGCGGAGATTGGGGGTTGTCAGCTTACAGAAGGCAGGTGTCCCACTGGGCATCACAGTGGCTAAGTTAAGCATTAGGAAGAAGTAAAGAAGAATGCATGACAAAGTGGAAAGTGGCTAAGGTAAGCATTAGGAAAAAGAAAGTGGTTAAGGTAAGCATTAGGAAGAAGTAAAGAAAAATGCATGACAAAGTGAAAAGTGGCTAAATTAAGCATTAGGAAGAAGAAGAAAAAAAGATGCCAAAGTGGAAAATGGTGAAGGTAAGCATTAGGAATAAGAAAAGAAGAATGCATGGCAAGCTAAGTAGTTTGGAACAGAAGAGACTTGGCTCGTTGGGAACTAACGACCTTGTTGAACCTTGTGAACCTTGTTGGACAACTCAAACTTTTCGTTGTAAGGTACATGTAAAAATGCTAGAAAAACACTAGGAGATGAGTGTTTCACTTGTAAACAAAGGGTTGTCCTTGAAATAGGCCTTGAGAGCCGTACTCACAGCATCCTCGATGGCTTACACAGCTGCAAAACTAGTATGACGCGCACCCGATAGAGACTCTGAAAAGTGCGAATGCACGTATACTTAATGTAAACTATGTGTAATGTTCACACTTAGGAACAAAAACGAGATGGAACATAGAAACCTCTGAATCAACTCTATTGTTTTCCTAGCTGGTGATTCAGCAACAGTGAGATTCTCATGCCTTTCTTATAAAGAATTTTTTACTACCATGAGAATTTTTTACAACAATTATTGACTTGAGGCGCTCGTCTGATATATTGGTAAGTATTAAGTCCAAGAAGGCCCTCCACCTAGTTGAAACTTGCAATTGTTGGGAAAGGTAGCCTTTTGTTTCTGAACTATGAAATCCAAAGGTTTCAGCTCCCAAATCTATATCTGGATAGTTAACGTCCCCCATTGTAACTACGTCATTCAAATTCTCACCATCCTTTGCAGTGATGTGGTAAATCACGGTGCCAGATGACGCTCCTGGCCCCAGCATTGTAGCCTTGCAGCTCTGTTCAGGGAAGTTATTTTCTATAAAAAAGAAAGTTCAACCAGCTCACCTGACACTTTGAGAGGCACGGAGAGGAAATCCTTCGGCACAGTTCCACAATGCAATGGTCAGTGAGGTGTCCAGCCTTCTCATTCAATTATATTAACATAACAAAATCAAATAATCAAACCTAATAATATACATGCCCAGACCTTATAAATGTGGGCCCCACAGCGGGGACCCTGTGACGCAATTCGGACATATGGTTGATCATACAGGATAAATTATTTTTTATAGTTTGTTTTGTATATATACCCAGATATTTATTCTGCACTTGCACTTTGTTTTTAGGCATAATGGGTGGGGTATGTAAGATTCCCAGAACCTACTTCAGACACCCTGGCCCAGGTGCTGCTATCTGTTGTCCCCGCTGTTGCTGTTCCTGCTCTTTGATGCCTCCAGGCACTAAGGAGGAATCAAAGAGCGGGGACAGTGACAGCAACAAACAGCAGTGCTGGAAACCACCATTGTAAGTGAGCACTTGTAACACAATTGCATAGTACCACTCGCTGCCCTGTACCGGGTGCTTTAGGCAGTTGGCGACATGCATTCAGTATAAACATTACATGAATGGAGCTGGGGGGGGGGGGGGTGGGCTACACACAGGGGAGAGGGGTGGGCTACACATAGCTGTATTAGGTCGACAAGTTTGAAGAGGCAGTCAGGGGCAGCCTCTTGTTTCCCCTTCTGCCCCAGGCCAAGCCAGCGACAACACCAATAAGAGGCAGCAGCCAGAGGTATGCTGCCTCTCGCTCTCTCTTTTGTTTATGAGTTAAAAATCATTTTAATGCTGCCTATCTACTTAATTAATGTTCAGTATTTGCATTATTGGTCTCTAATTTAGCCAGTGTTAATCACTAGGCTATGGTTGGGTACCTCATTCAAATTAGTGGCTTTATCTGTTTGCCCTATCAGCAGGTTTTCTGTGTATTGTATTATATTCAGAGGCTTGTAGCACAGTAGAATGGTCGGGATCAGTATTTAATTTTTGTTTTTTCCTCCCACAGTGGTGACTGTAGACATGATTTTATAAATACGCAGACTCCCCTCCTTTTGCAGTATTTACTGTCCCTCTTAACCCTTTCGCTGCCAGCCTACCTGCAGCTTTTGTCACCCTTTGTTGCCAGACCATGTTTCACTATTTTGCGTTACACATGTTCAACTGTGATTTTTGAAAGGATTTCCAGGGATTTCCCAGGAAAATTATATATTGTTTTTTTCAACAGAGTCTGGACTTCAACATGAAATGTCTTGTTTGGCCTTTTTTTAGTGTATTTTCAATACTTTTTGGTGAAATATGTGCAAAAAAAAAACTATTTTTTGCAATTTGTAGTGTTTTTTTGTAATAAAAAATGTAAGTTTGTCAATAAAATGTTATTGCGTGCATAACCCCAATTTCTCCCGGTCACAGAGGTACCACATATGTATTGATAGACACCCTTTCCTGCCCAGGAGACTCCCCCAAACTGAAACAGAGCTTTAGGAGATTTTCAGATAAAATACAACTGTGCTATGCACACCTTGCAGTTTTTCCAGAAAAATAACCCTTTACATTTGAAATACCCCCCACAAACTATATATTCTCTGGAAGTACACGCCTCAAGCCTTCTAGGCGTACCAAGCTTGTTTATGTGGGCTTAGTTTTCTGGAAGTAATCCCTCAATGTATTCTTTGGTTGCACAAAGTTAAAAAAGAATAAAACGGAAGAATCAAGCCACATTTTCCTAAAAAAAACTATATGCAAACAAGAAATAACAAGTAAAATCTCAAAAAGCAACATGCCCCGAACAGAACGATACCCAACATGCATAGGTACTGTCAAGGGAAGAGTTGGCAAACACCACAAAGTAAAACGTGTGCGTAAAAGTAAATTTACTTGAAAATTTCAGCTCTGCAGACAAAGTGCGCACCTTGCAATTTTTCAACCAAAGCAACCCTTTAAATTTGGAATATCCCCCATAAACCATATATTTCCTGAAAGAACACATGTTAAGATTTCTAAGAGAACCCAGCTTGTTGTAGTAGGCTCACCTTTATGGAAGTAATCCCTCGAAGAATTCTTAGGTTGCACAGGTTTTCCCTAAAAAAATGAATAAAAAAAACTGAATAAATAACGTTTTCCTAAAATATAAATATGCAAACAAGAAAAACAAGCTAAATCTGAAAGAGCAAGGTCCTCCGAGCAGAACAATACCCAACATGCATAGGTACTATTAACTCTTTTAATTGCCAGCCTACTTGAAGTTTTGTCACCCTCTGTTGACAGGTCATTTTTCCCCATTCTGCGCCATGTTTAACCGTGATTTTTGCCGGAATTTCCGGGAAAATTATAGATATATATTTTGCAGCAGAGTTTAGGCTTTAACATGAAATGTCTTGGTTGTAATTTTTCTACAGTTTTTTTTAAATATTTTTGTGTAAAAATACAAAAAAAATAAATAAATAAATATTTTTTAGACAATTGTCTCCATTATTTTAAATAAAACATTTACTTTATTAGAGAAAACCATATTGCATGTGAAAGCCCCATTTCTCCTGAATACAACGGTACCACATATGTATTGGTAGCACCCCCATTCTTGCCCAGGAGACCCCCTAAACTGGAAATAGCACTTTTTAACATTTATAACAAATAACAAATAAAGTACTGCTACTATCCACACTATAGGGTCCCCCCTCCTGGGGAGGGGCATTTTTGGGGTAATTTTAAGGATTAAAAACCCTTAAAACTCCCCCAAAAAATGATATGGGGTCCCCCTTACCCATCATAACCAGCCCTGGACCAGCTATGGGAGCTTGTAGAACAGGGTGCAAGGGGGCCAGCTTTGGTGGCCCCCCACCCTGCAGGCTACAAGCTCACATAGCCATGGCCCGGGCTCTTCTGCGCCCCCCCTGGGCTTTGGGGAGGCAGGTGACTTGCCAGCTCCCCAGCCTTGTGAACTGGTATAGGGATCTCATGGATCCTCTACCAGTTCACAAGGGGTTAAGTGTAAAAGAAAACACAGAAACAAGCAGAAAAAATATATATTTTTTTTTCCTTTCACAATCTCTTTATTGAAAGATTCAGATTAGACAACAATGCAATAGTACAATAACATATCGCTACATATCTCAATATCAGCAGCATAATAATCACAAATCCGAATCAGTATTTTTACCATTTTTTGTAACACTTACAATGGATAAAAATAAAGAAAAGAAGGAGAACATTACCTAAAGATTGGAGCATGGCCCAACAAGACAAACACCAGATCACATGGGGATTGGTGGGGGAAGACGCTAGACAAGGAGGATAAGGAGAAGGGAGGGAAAAGCAAGGAAAGGAGGAAGGGGAGGGCGGGAGGGGGGGGAGGAACTGCTCAACCCATTTAAGCCCAATGGCACTCATACCACTTTGTCCCTAGTAAGTCAGTCTCCTGATCGTTTACTTCTAGCACCTTTGGGCGCAGTACTTCTGCCATGGATCCCAGACCGAGTCATACTTCTCCCTCTGCAGATTGGCTACAGCCGTCAACTGTTCATTAACCATTATGTTAGACATTCTGGTTTCTACCTCCTTCCACAGTAACTTCGGGGCCTTCCAATTTGCAGCTATTGTGAGTCTGACCGCCACCAAGAGGTGCTTAGTCAAGAGCCACTCATCCTTGGAGAGGGCATTCTGCTTCAAAGATAATAACACTTCTATCGGGTTAGGGGTGCACATTTTCCCCACCATCTGGGATAGGACTGTATATGCTCTCTGCCAGAGCGGTCTGACCCTCGGGCAAGCCCACCACACATGGAGATAGTCCCCCACCTCCCCACAGCCCCTAAAGCACATGGGGGAGTGTGAGGCAGAGCACCTATGGAGCCTAGCAGGGGTATAGTACCATCTCAGCACCAGCTTGAAGGCATTCTCTGTTGCCAACACATTAAGTGAGGTGGAGCGAACTGATTTCCAAATTCTCCTCCAAGACACTTCATCAATTGTCACCCCAAGCTCTGCCTCCCACCTCGCCATATACCCATGCCTAGGCGAGTCCACCTGATTGACCAAGGTCCCAGAAAAATGTGTAATCACTCCTGTAGCATATGGTTGTTGGTAACACATCTGTTCCAGGTATGTCTGCCGGAATGGTTGGGAGCCCCTTTTCAATATGCCTCTAACAAAGTGAGAGAGCTGCAAATACCTAAAAATCTCAGATGGTGGAATCTGTTTAGTTTCTCTGAGGTCTTCAAAGGATCTCATACCCCCGACCGTGCATAAATCCTGCACCACCTCCAAGCCATTATCTTTCCATCAACTGAAACCTGCGGTATGTGTCACGCCAGGGGGGAACATGGGGTTGTTAAAAAGCCTCATCAGCGGGAGATGTCCAGAAATCAATCCTGCCCGTGACTTACAACTATCCCACCTACCCAGCAGGCAGTCCAGAACAGGGGACACATTTTTGGGTCTGACACGTCTGGGAAGCCATGGCAGCGCACTCACATCCATCGGCTCAGACCTCTTAGCCTCCTCCAAAACCCACAGTGGAGGGGATTCTTTTACGTGAAGAAGTAGTACCGGAGCAATCTGCGCCAACAAATAATATCTATAGAGCGAGGGTACACCCAGCCCACCCTTAGTAGTATGGTAATACAATGTTTTCCTATTGACTCTCGGCCTGATTGAACCCCAAATATATTTCAAAACTCTGCTCTGTAACGGTTTGAAAAAGGACAGCGGAACTCTTACTGGAAGCACTCTGAAAAGGTACAGCAGCTTAGGCAGTAGAACCATTTTAATAGCGGCCAGCCTCCCCAACCATGACATCCTCAGATTGTACCATGGGTTTAAAAGCGTGTCCACTAACTTCGGGATGTGGGAATAATTGGCTTTAAATAACGTCTCATAATTAGAGGTGATTTTAATACCCAAATAGGGCAGCTGATGTGTCCAAGTCCACCTATAATTAGCCTGCAGGGGTTTTTTGGTTAGCTCTGTTAATGACACATCCAATGCCGTAGACTCTGTATCATTAATCCGAAGCCCGGACAGACCACCAAACTCTGACAAAGTACTAATTAGATTGGGGATAGAAATATGGGGAGCCGTGATCATGAGCAGCATGTCGTCTGCAAACAGGGACAATTTACTCTCCCCAGCTGGAGACACTATACCTCTTATGTTCACATTATTTCGAATCTTGATGGCCAAGGGCTCTATTGCCAAAATAAATAATATCGGCGATAGTGGGCAACCTTGCCTAGTGCCCCGAAGGATCGAGAATGGGGTCGACATTGCACCCGCATACTTCAAAGCAGCCTGTGGGGCATTATACAGAGCAGATACTGCCGTCTGAAGACCAACCCCCAAGCCCCATTTCTCCAGCACCCACTGTAGGTACTCCCAGGAGAGGGAGTCAAATGCCTTCTCCACATCAAGTGACAGTAGCATGGCTTCTTGACTGGTACCTTTGACTGAATCAATCAACTGGATTATACGTCTGACTCCATCTCCCGCCTGTCGAAGAGGGACGAAGCCCACCTGGTCCCGATGCATCAGGGAGCCCAAGAAAACATTAATTCTAGTAGCCCAAATTTTAGAAAACAGTTTAAGATCGGTGTTTAGCAGAGAAATGGGTCTGTAATTACTCCACTGTTGATGGTCTTTCCCAGGCTTCGGGATCATAACCACATTAGCCTTCAGCATCTCACTCTCAAAATGGTTCCCTTCCAAAACATAATTAAACAAAGTAGTCAAGGGGGGGACCACTTCCTGGTTAAGCTTTTATAGAAGACCGCCGTCAGGCCATCAGGGCCAGGCCTCTTCCCTGAATTAAGAGACCCAATAGCCCTCCGTACCTCCTCCTCAGTGATGGGGGCATCCATCCCCTGCCTCTGCTGCTCAGAAATCAATGGCAGTTCAATATTTTCAAAAAATGCAGTAGCTTTCCTATGATCTAATCCCTGGGGAGCTCCGTATAACCTTGATAACCCACTCCTAAATGTTTCCAGGATCTTTTCAGGGTTAGTAGTGAGATGGCCCCCATTCGTCTTCAGCTTGATAGGAGGCATTGGGAAATCTTGGCATCTGAGTTGGGATGCTAATAGTGAGTTGGGCTTATTACTACAGGCATAGTATCTTTGCCTCGACCATCTGTATCGAGTTTCAGCCTGTTTAATCTGCACTTGATTCAGGGCCACCCTCGCCGTCTCCCTCCTGCCTGTATCCTTAAACCTCCTCGCAGCCTCAGAGTATTCCCGCTCCAAACGAGCCGACTGTGCTATTCTTTCCCTCTTTTTTCTCGAGGCCTGCCCCAAAAAGTGTCCCCTAATCACTGCTTTATATGCCCCCCAGAGTATCGCCGGGGATTGCACAGTACCCATGTTGTGCTTAAAACACTCCAAGGCCACCTGCTTAACTTCTTGAACCATTTCCTCAGAAGCCAAAAGTGATTCATTTAAGACCCACGGGGATGGTCCAGTGCGCATCACCAAGCCAGAGCAAGTAATAAGAACCATGTCGTGATCCGTCCATGGCACGGGTTTTATCTCCGCTCGCCTAACCTGTGGCAACAGACCTCTTCCTACAAAGATATGATCAATCCGAGAGTGAAGACGGTGTGGGTGGGAATAGTGCGTGCTTCCCTGGGTTTAATTCACGCCAAACATCCACCATCTGCACTCCTTGGATTATACTAAGAAAAGCTTTAGATTCCCCCAGCACATGAGAGGAAGGCAAAGAGGACCTGTCAAGCCTATCTGGTAACGTTAAATTTGAATCCCCACACATTAGGACAGTTCCCTGCGCATGAGCTTTGAGCAATTCACACACCCTGGCCAGGAAGCGGACTTGGCGACTGTTAGGAGCATAGTAACACAGTAGCGTAACTGGCGTATCCTGCAAAGTCCCCACTAGCAGCAGGTACCTGCCCATGGGGTCTACCAATTGTTTAGAGCATGTGAAGGGAGAATTTCTCTGAAACGCCATTAGTACCCCACAGTGCTTCTTTCCAGCTGTGGCCTGGTAAACCTGCGGGTATTTCGGGTGGAGGTACCTGGACGAGGATGAGGACGAAAAATGTGTCTCCTGTAAGCACACCACATCTGCCTTAAGCGCAACAAAGGCTCTAAATGCCCTTGACCACTTATTGGGAGAGTTGAGGCCTTGAGTGTTAAGGGAGACCACTTTCACCGACATCTCTTGTTTTTAAGAACTCTATAGTTGGCATTATTAACCATCTTCTGGGGAACAGCAACTCCCTGGGTAATAGGGCAAGGGGGGGAGGAAGGGACAAGGCCAAGGGGGGCAGGGATGGGGGGTGAACAGAAAAGGACGGGACTATGGACACAATTAAGCATTATCCAAATATACACATAACAACCTACGGTGTTTAAAAACATGTATAGGCTAACAACAGTCAACCTATTGTGGAACAATCCACAATTAGCATACCACCAGGGTCGTGCCTCTGGGGGAATGCTAGGGGGTAGGCACGGAAATTCCCCCGGCCAGCGGGGCAGCCCAGTCAATCATTTTCTTATCTATACATAGAAATCAATTCTTCCCTAAGGCACTTGGCTATCAGACAGGGAGAAACATCATATAAGAAAGGGATTAGCCCATCATGGAGTATACAAATGACCTACGTCCAGAAACCTAATTTCAAGATCAAATTATATAAAGCAGGCCAGGCACAGCGGGAATCTCAGGGCCCGCCTCCCACGCCCCCACCGGCACTGCCGATCAGGGCACCCGAGACAAGCCGCCCCAGCCACCAAGCAGTGCAAACAGCCATTAACTTATCATACATCTGACATCAAAACAGCTTAAGAAGTAGAGAGAGCATTAATGAAAAGGTTCAGCATATCAAATCACACGAACTTCACTTTCCCAATAGCTGGGAATGTTCAAGACCTCCACCCGCAGGGAGAGTCACATCACCAAACCTCAGTAGTAGCCTGCTGGTCATCCCTCCGAAGCTGGCTGAAAAACTTGCAAGGACAAGTTCCTTAGGGCTTGCGACCGGTCACTCCCCAGTTTCCTCTGCTGCGAATCATCCACCGCACCAGTGGCGTCTCTCCTCTGTTGTGAATTTGGAGCTGAGACTGTAGGTAAGTCCTGGGGGACCTTTGATCCAGATAAGCCAAGCTGCAGCAATAGGTCCTTTAGTTCCTGAGGTTTCACCGCTTGATGAATACGGCCGTTGTAAGGAAAGGACACCTTAAATGGAAAGCCCCACCGGTAGCTTATGTTGTGGGATCTAAGCACTTGTAAATAAGGCTCGCCGCTTGGCTATGGTGGATTGGGCAAGGTCCGCAAAAACTTGATAGGAATGACCCTGGAACTGTGTAAGGCCCTTGTCCCTTGCTGCTTTCACCACGCCTCCTTGGTCTGGAAGTAGACAAACTTTACAATGATGTCCCTCGGGGGCCCATCAGGGCTGCGCCTGGTGAGGGCCCGATGTGCTCGCTCCAGCCTTTCAAGTGGTATGGTAGGTGTCAGCTCCTGCAACAAAGCCATAATAGTACCTTGGGCGTCCTCCATCGACTCCGGAGCCCCCGGAATCTGAGGTTAGAGCGGCGATTCCGGTTTTCCAGGTCCTCCTGCATGTCCCTCAGAGCAGCAATTTCTTCATGTAAAATCTCCACTTCCTCCTCCTGGCCGTTCAAGACCGTGGTGACATCAGTTATGTTGCTCTCTAAGGATGCTATTCTCTGCCCCTGCGCTTTCAGCTCCTTGATCAGCTGGGAGGTGTTCTTGGTGATTGCAGCCACCTCTTCCCGGATCACAGCTCTGATATGCTGAAGTGAGGTATGATCTAAAGCCATCTGCGGGCACTGATCTTTCATTTCAGAGGGGAATTGGATTTGGCTGTCCCCTGAATCCAGGGAGTCCTCTGAGTGGGTCACCGAGGGGGCCGGGGCTCCCCTTTCCTCCTCACCTCGTGCTGCACGTGCAGTGGCTGGGTGTGCTGCGGCCGCCATCTTGCTTCCCGGCTGCAGGGCCCTGTGTGGCTTCGGCGGCCTTTGCTTGTTTCTGCGGGTCTGTCGCATACTCCGACCGGAGGTGAGTCACCCCCCGATCCTCTCCCTGCTGTTTGTGCTTCTTATCTGTGCTTTTTGCTGCGTCAGGCCGCCCCTTCAGGCCCGGGTTTGCGGAGCTCTAGCAGAGTGCGACCATCCGCCAACTTACCTCCTATCCATCCCTGTGTCCCACGCTGATCAATCTGGCTTCTGCTCTCCTGCTACAGCTGGAAGCCTTTTTTAGCTGCTGGGCGACAGAACATAAGGGCTTAATTAAAAATAAAATGACATAGGGGCCCCCCTCCCAGTGGCGGGGACCCCATTTTTTGGGAGGAATTAAAAAAAAATGAAATGGGGTCCCCCTTACCCAGCATTACCAGCCCGGGACCAGCTATGGGGGCTGCTTGTAGGAACAGAGTGGGGGGGGGCAGCTTTTGTGGCTCCCCCCACCCTGCAGCATTTACAAATAAAATACTACTACTATCCACGCTATAAACATAAGGGGTTAATTTAAAAAGAAATTACATAGGGTCCCCCCTCCTGGGGGGGGGGCATTTTTTGGGTAATTTTAAGGGTTAAAAACCCTTAAAACTCCCCCAAAGAATGATATGGGGTTCCCCTTACCCATCATTACCAGCCCTCGACCAGCTATGCAGCTATGGGGGCTTGTAGAACAGGGTGCAAGGGGGCCAGCTTTGGTGGTCCCCCCACCCTGCAGGCTACAAGCCCACATAGCCATGGCCCGGGCTCTTCTGCCCCCCCTGGGCTTTGGGGAGGCAGGTAATTGGGGTGCCGGGGGTTAACGGCAAGTCACCCGCTAGCCGCAGATGACTTGCCAGCTCCCCAGCCTTGTGAACTGGTATAGGGATCTCATGGATCCTCTACCAGTTCACAAGGGGTTAAGTGTAAAAAAAACACAGAAACAAGCAGAAAAAATATGTATTTCTTTTTTTAATACTTTTTAATACTTACCTCCCATCCATCCCTGTGTCCCACGCTGACCAATCTGGCTTTTGCTCTCCTGCTGCAGCTGGAAGCCTTTTTTAGCTGCTGGGCGAAAGAACATAAGGGCTTAATTAAAAAAAAAAATTACATAGGGGCCCCCCTACCAGTGGCGGGGACCCCATTTTTTGGGGGGAATTAAAAAAAAATTAAATGGGGTCCCCCTTACCCAGCCTTACCAGCCCGGGAACAGCTATGGGGGCTTGTAAGAACAGAGAGGGGGGGCCAGCTTTTGTGGGCCCCCACCCTGCAGCCTACAAGCCCACATTGCCTATGTGGGTCCGGGCTCTTCTGCCCCCCCCCTGGGCTTTGGGGAGGCATGTAATAGGGGTGCCGGGGGCGACTTGCCAGCCCCCAGCCTTGTGAACTGGTATAAGGGGTCTCATGGACCCCTTACCAGTTCACAAGGGGTTAAATGTAAAAATAAACACACTGACACATAAAAACTGAAAAAAAATTTTCATTTATTTTTTTTTTTACTTTACTCACCTCCGATCCTGTGTCCCCCTGCGTTCTCCGATGACAGCTGTCAGTCTGCTCGGGTGTTTGGAGGAGAGAGCCTGGGGAGGGGGGGGCGATCACAGCCCTCCCCACCTCTCTCCTCCAACCACCCGAGCAGACTGATTCTTAGTCTTGGGTGCTGGACTTAAGAAGCCGGCTGCTGGTGACATCAGGGGCTAGCAGTCGCAATCCAGGAAGTGGGGGGAGAGGGCAATTTCTGCCCTCTCCTTGCCACGGAAGAGGCTGGGGGGAGGCTCCCCCAGTGAAGAGGAGACCTGTCGGGAGGCAGCGCGACTGCAGGTAAGTAAATGTCATTTTTATTTTTTATTTTTTCTTTACAGTTAGCAGTTGCTGCTGCCGAAGCAAGGGGGCCCTATTTCCCGCTGGCTCTCCTGGAGCCATCCGAGCCCCCATGGGGGATTGAATGGCACCAAATTAAAGAGGAGACCTGGCCGGATCCAACGAGGGGTAAGGTGAGTATTTTTATTTTTTTAACTAGGAGGGGGGGAAAGTCGAGCACGTAAGACCTACGTGCTTGCCACTTAAGGCACGGACATGCGAGCATGTAGGAGTTACGTGCTTGGCACTTAAAGGGTTAAACACTCGGTAACCCTGTAGGGTTACTGCTCAGTCATAGCTGTTATCCAGCCATGTCTCAGTTACTCTCTCTCTGTCATATTGTTTCTCTGTTATTATCAGTTCTAGTTCATCCATTTAATGTGCCAAGCTTCTAGCATTTTAAAATATTTGAGTTATTTTTTTATATTGTCATTTTGTCTGCTAGATATACTCTGCCTCTCCATCCCCAGTTTCATTTCTACACCCACTGTGTCTTTCTTTGCTAACTTTCCCCTCTACAACTGCATATGTCCTCCCCCCAGTGCTTAGTTTAAACACTCCTCCAATCTTTTAGCCTTCCTCTCCGCCAGACGAGGTGCACCTTCCCCATTTAGGTGCAGCCCATCCATCGACCAAAACATGGAACAGTAAAAACCCCAGGTTTTAGTGCATTTTAGCCAATTAGATATTTAGAGACAAAAGCAAGAAAAAGCTTTTCACTTTAAGTTAAGTAAGTAACATACTGTTAAAGTAGTGGTGAGCGATCCGGTGCACTGCCCTGATGCCTGGAAAAATGGGCCTTTCTCCTCCTTCTCTGCTTCCTCCTGTGCCACCATCACATCTTCTGTCATGGCCTGAAGGTTTTTTTCAAGTAGGCAATGGGTGGGAATGGTTAATTGTGGAACAGCTGCTGCCATCAGGTGCTTAAAACTGTCCATCTCCACCAGGTGGAATGGAAGAATTTCAATGGGCAACTACTTGGAAATGCTCGCTTTCAGGGCCAGGTCTCATGGGTGAGATGGACCCAACTTCTGTTTTCTCGCTAAAGTTTGCAAGATGGAAAGCTAAACGCTTCCCTGGGAAGGTGTGGGCATGCTTTTTGGTGATGCTGCTGGTGGTGGTGTTGGTCTCACATCCTCCATTTATGGGGAGCCTGGTGGCCTTGTTTGGGGAGGTGGTGGTAGCGGCTTAGGCAACTGAAGCAGCAGAGGGAACGTCAGGTGTTTACATGTTTTTTAGGTGTTTCTGCCACTGTAGCTCGTGTTTGGACTGCAGGTGCCTGGTTGTGCACATGGTGCAGAGATTAATAATATATTTCACTCGCTTTAGGGAGTGATGGCACAGTGTGCAAATGACCAGGTCTTGTTATCTCTGCAATGCCATTCTGGGGACAGCCTATGAGGTAGTTTAGGTGTGCTGAGTTCGTAGGTGTAGTGGTCAGTGGCAGCAATGATGGCCTTCAGTCCAGTTGCATCCAGGACTTTGTAATCCCCCCTGGGATCATCTTTCACCCCCATGCTATCCTCCATCCACAATGCAGAGAGCCATAGGAGTCGTCACTAGAGTTTCATCATCATCACAGGTATCTGTTGATGGTCCGCTGGCCATGTCCTCATCCTCCAACTCAAGTCTTTGGGCATCTGAGAACCCTAGGTCTGCAACTGGGGCAGGTGGATGGGCCACAGAATCCCAGCTAGGATAGTGACTCCATGGCCTGTGGCTGGGATGGTCTTGCTGATTTCAAAGGGAGTGAGGAGGAGGGCTAAGCACTCTCAGCAAAAGTGGAGTGGGCAATCCCATGGAACTGACAGCACTGCGTGCCATATAATCTACAACTTCCTCAACTTGTTCTGGCCTCACTAGTACTACTCACTGGCATAAGTACTAGGTCCTACAAAAAGACGCTGCAAACCATGGCACCATGTACACCAGAGGAAGGTGTACACATATAGCCCAAAAGGGTCTAATGCAAGGTTTTCCCACAAGTAACTAGTTGTATCAAAGCAAAAGAGGGTCTAATGCAAGGTGTGCCACAATTAAGTCATTTTATCAAAGCCCAAAATGTTCTAATGCAAGGTGTGCCCACAAGTAACTAGTTTTAACAGATCCCAAAAGGGACTAATGCAAGGTAAGACCACAAGTAACTAGTTTTAACAGATCCCAAATGGGACTAAAGCAAGGTAAGCCCACAAGTAACTAGTTTTATTAAATCCCTAAAGGGTCTAATGCAAGGTTTGCCCTTAAGTAACTAAAGTTTTCAAACCCTAAATTGTTCTAATGCAAGGTGTGCCCACAAGTAACTAGTTTTATCAAAGCCAAAAGGGTCTAATGCAAGGTTTGCCCACAAGTGACTAGTTTTAACAAAGCCCAAAGGGTCTAATACAAGATATGCCAACCAGTAACTAGTTTTATCAAAGCCCAAAGGGGCCTAATGCAAGGTTTGCCCACAAGTAACAAACCACAAACGGGTATAATGCAAGGTGTGCCACAATGAAGTAGTTTTATCAAAGCTCAGAACTGTCGAATGCAAAGTGTGCCAACAAGAAACTAGTTTTATCAAAGGCCAGAAGGGTCTAATGCAAGGTGTGCCCACAAGTAAATTGTTTTATCCAAGCCCAAAGGGGTCTAATGCAAGGTGTGCCCATAAGTAAATAGTTTTATTCAAGCCCAAAGCGGTATAATGCAAGGTATGCCCACAAATAACTAGTTTTATCAAAAGCTCAAAAATGTCTAATGCATGGTGTGCCCACAAGTAACCAGTTTTATGAAATTCCTAAAGAGTCTAATACAGGTGTGCCCAAAATTAAGTAGTTTTATCAAATTACAAAAAGGTACAATGCAAGGTTTGCTCAGAAGTAACTAGTTGTATCAAAGCACAAATGGGTACAATGTTGTGCCCCCCAAGTAACTAGTTTTATCAAAGCCCAAAGGGTCTAATCCAAGGTTTGCCCACTAGTAACCAGTTTTTTCAAACCCTGAAACGGTCTAATGCAAGGTTTGCCCACAAGTAACTAGTTGTATTAAAGCACAAGGAGTCTAATGCAAGGTTTGCCACAATTAAGTAGTTTCATCAAAGCCCAAAGGGTCTAAAGCAAGGTGTGCCCACAAGCTACTAGTTTCATCAAAGCCCAAAGGGGTCTAATGCAAGTGTGCCAACAAGTAACAAGTTGAATTCTTTATTTAATAAAAATCTATTGAAACCCAAAAATGTCATAAAATGTCAGAATGTTTTTTTTAGCTTGGGATGCAGGAATGGTTGTCTACTGATACATATGGTACTGTTGTAATTGCTAAGAATGGGGCTTTTACACTTAATATGACTGAAAAACTTTTTTTTTTGATTTTTTAAAAAATATAATTTGTTAAAGAGAGAAAAATAGGTCTCATAGCATAAATAGCCCCTGTGTAAGTACAGTCCTCATTCAAATATATGAGGACACCATATTTAGGACCTGCAATGGATCAATTGGGCGTTAGCTTACCTGAGGTTGCACCTATACTTCAAATGCTTTCCATAGGAGAGGAAAGGATTAAGTTACCAGCTCATCTGCTTGCACACTTTCAAAAGATACAAATGAAAAACATGGTAGCTGCTCAAGCAATTAATCAATGACCTGGTTGATGTGTGTGGGCAGACCAGATAGACATAACACTTAAAGTGGACCAAAACCCACTGAGCTTGCGAAATACATTTGGCCAAAGCCCCTGCTGATACTTTGATCATTCTTAGGGTGTTGAACTAGAAATTGATATTTTTGCTTTTTGAATTGCCCTGGAACACTATTTTTTTGCTGTCCATCTCTGTAAGATGGCAGGCGATCAGCCATTGCATAGTTGTTTCAATTACATCATTGCCACACAAAACAGTGGCAATGAATGGAGGAGGCTGAGCTTTATAGCTAAAACAGGCACCATTATCTGGGATTAGAGTAAAGCAGGAGCAATGAGAATTGTCAAAAGTTTCTCTTCATGGGGAAGGAATTCAGGGGGTGTTAAAAATGTGGGTTTTGTTCCAGCAGTCAAACAGTGTCAGAGGAGCAACACACCCTATAATCTGTCTCTAAAATCTGGTTAAATCTGCAGTCTTAGTTGCACACATTCGCATGTGAAAGCTGCACTCCATGTGACCCTGTGTATATACGGCCCCTACTCTACCACATTTGGGAGATAGATTGAAATTAATAAATTAAGAGCTAGCCTACCTGAGGTTGCCCCTATACTTCAAGATCTTCAAGATCTACACATAGGAGCAGAGGGGCTGAAGCCACCCCTCACAGCTAATGCCCCAAACCATGTGCTTGTGCACATGCTCAACCAATTTATCGTTGACTGGGGTGAATGTGAGCAGAGCAAATAGACATAAGGTTGATTCAGAGCCTCCCTTTAAATGTGCGTTTTTGTGCAAAAGTAAACTAGCAGCACATGAATTTCTGAATGTTATTGTAATTCACACCTCCAATATTAATTCTCGAACAATAGCTTGACTTTTGTTTTTTTAATTTTATTTTTAATGTTTTCATTTTAGCAATAAAACGATCAGCAGGGCTTTTTACTTCTTTAATTTTTGGGTTCATTTTATTTTTTCCCCCAAATAAAAAGGTGCCCGTCCCCTCCCAAAGCCAACCAGCCCTGGCACTAAGCAGAAGGGCTTGTAACTCAGGGCTTGGAGGCAGCCCTCGTGCCCTTTGGTATTGACAACAACAATGGGCACCGGGCCAAATGGAGGTACAGGTTATATATTACAGGCATGTCACCCACCAAGTCTGGCAGCTGTCATGCCTGCTTCCTGACCAAAGTGAATTGTTATAGGGTCCCCCAGTGTTAAAAAACAAAACACACCACACAAAAATGTTTATTCTTCTTATTTAGACTATTCATCGACCCCAGCTTCTTTTTTCCTTCCATTGCCGGGCGCCATCCTCTTCTAGCTCGGCCGTGATCCAGCGCCACTCTCCGTTGGTCTTCCGGGCTCTTCTGTGCCCCCTCCGCTGTCTTCTTCTGACAGCAATCTGAAGGCTACATTGCCACTTGAATGAAGAGGGAACAAAGGTTTCCACCACTTCCATTCTCGCTACCTGGCAAGGGAGTGAAGTGTGGGGGAGACGACTTTTATACTTGGAGATGGGACCTCCATGGAATCTCCCCTATGTCCGGTATGACATCACAGTAAAGTGGGGGAGATCGCATAGAGGCTCTGCCTCTTACTATAAAGGCCGCTCCCCGGGGGCTCAGCATGGAGTCCCAGGCCAAGAGCTGACATGGTAGAAGGGGAACCTGTGTTTCCCTCCTTTACAAATACTAGTGGAGCATTCTTTGATGCCCCACTGGCATTAAAGGAAAGGATTCTGTGCAGGAGTCCGACTGGAAAAAGTATAAGCTAATTTAAACCAATAAAAATATTTTTTTTTCAAACTTGTGTGTGTCTTTTTTCACTCTTCCTATCAACAGGTATACCATTTCAGACATGGAGGTCTGATAGCATGGGTCGGGGCTGGCCATTAAACCTGTGCTATAGGGCATAAGGGTTTGTAATAGCCAGGGCCAGAGTCAGGCTGTTCGGTCCCTGAGCCCTTGACACATTGTGGTGGGGGGCAAAATTAAAAAAATATCTTTCCCACCCCCAAAAATGAAAAATAAAAAATGCCCACGGTCACTTTTAGAGATGAGCGAACTTTTGAAAAATTCGGTTCGACTGATTCGCCGAATTTTCCAACAAAAATCGTTTCGACCCGAATAAATTCGCGACGAATCACTATTAAAAACGCCTATTTCTGAGCCTCCTAGAGCCTCAATAGGGTTGTAAACCATTCTGCCTTGCTGTAACACGCACGGGATGCGTGCTGGGTTAGTTAAATAATACTTTGAATAAATATCACATGCAGATCAGAGGCATCGGTAATAGAATCGCAGAGCGGCACAATTGCAGAGAGTTGAAGTGGCATCACTATGAGGGGCAGGAGCCCAAACATTGCTTTAAAGAGACACTGGAGTTGGCAGCAGCAGGAGCCCAAAAATTGGATGAATCACACCCTGGAGTTGGCAGCAGCAGCAGGAGCCCAAACATTGCTTTAAAGAGACACTGGAGTTGGCTTCAGGAGCCCAAAAATTGGATGAATCACACCCTGGAGTTGGCAGCAGCAGCAGCAGCAGGTGCCCAAACATTACTTTAAAGAGACACTGGAGTTGGCTTCAGGAGCCCAAAAATTGGATGAATCACACCCTGGAGTTGGCAGCAGCAGCAGCAGGAGCCCAAATATTACCTTAAAGAGACACTGGGGTTGGCTTCAGGAGCCCAAAAATTGGATGATTCAAACCCTGGAGTTGGCAGCAGCAGCAGGAGCCCAAATATACACTGGAGTTGGCTTCAGGAGCCCAAAAATTGGATGAATCACACCCTGGAGTTGGCAGCAGCAGCAGCAGGAGCCCAAATATTACTTTAAAGAGACACTGGGGTTGGCTTCAGGAGGCCAAAAATTGGATGAATCACGCCCTGGAGTTGGCAGCAGCAGCAGCAGGAGCCCAAATATTACTTTAAAGAGACACTGGGGTTGGCTTCAGGAGGCCAAAAATTGGATGAATCACACCCTGGAGTTGGCAGCAGCAGCAGGAGCAGCCCAAATATTACTTTAAAGAGACACTGGGGTTGGCTTCAGGAGGCCAAAAATTGGATGAATCACACCCTGGAGTTGGCAGCAGCAGGAGCCCAAACATTGGCTGAAAGAGACACTGGGGTTGGCTTCAGGAGCCCAAAAATTGGATGAATCACACCCTGGAGTTGCAAGCAGCAGCAGGAGCACAAATATTACTTTAAAGAGACACTGGAGTTGGCTTCAGGAGCCCAAAAATTGGATGATTCACACCCTGGAGTTGGCAGCAGCAGCAGCAGGAGCCCAAATATACACTGGAGTTGGCTTCAGGAGCCCAAAAATTGGATGAATCACACCCTGGAGTTGGCAGAAGTTGGCAGCAGCAGCAGCAGGAGCCCAAACATTACTTCAAAGAGACCCTGGGGTTGGCTTCAGGAGCCCAAAAATTGGATGAATCACACCCCGGAGTTGGCAGAAGTTGGCAGCAGCAGCAGCAGGAGCCCAAACATTACTTTAAAGAGACACTGGGGTTGGCTTCAGGAGCCCAACAATTGGATGAATCACACCCTGGAGGTGGCAGAAGTTGGCAGCAGCAGCAGCAGGAGCCCAAACATTACTTTAAAGAGACCCTGGGGTTGGCTTCAGGAGCCCAAAAATTGGATGAATCACACCCTGGAGTTGGCAGCAGCAGCAGCAGCAGGAGCCCAAGTATACACTGGAGTTGGCTTCAGGAGCCCAAAAATTGGATGAATCACACCCTGGAGTTGGCAGAAGTTAGCAGCAGCAGCAGCAGGAGCCCAAACATTACTTCAAAGAGACCCTGGGATTGGCTTCAGGAGCACAAAAATTGGATGAATCACACCCTGGAGTTGGCAGAAGTTGGCAGCAGCAGCAGCAGGAGCCCAAACATTACTTCAAAGAGACCCTGGGGTTGGCTTCAGGAGCCCAAAAATTGGATGAATCACACCCTGGAGTTGGCAGAAGTTGGCAGCAGCAGGAGCCCAAACATTACTTTAAAGAGACACTGGGGTTGGCTTCAGGAGCCCAAAAATTGGATGAATCACACCCTGGAGTTGGCAGAAGTTGGCAGCAGCAGCAGCAGGAGCCCAAACATTACTTTAAAGAGACCCTGGGGTTGGCTTCAGGAGCCCAAAAATTGGATGAATCACACCCTGGAGTTGGCAGCAGCAGCAGCAGGAGCCCAAATATTACTTTAAAGAGACCCTGGGGTTGGCTTCAGGAGCCCAAAAATTGGATGAATCAAACCCTGGAGTTGGCAGCAGCAGCAGCAGGAGCCCAAATATTACTTTAAAGAGACACTGGGGTTGGCTTCAGGAGCCCAAAAATTGGATGATTCACACCCTGGAGTTGGCAGCAGCAGCAGGAGCCCAAACATTACTTTAAAGAGACACTGGGGTTGGCTTCAGGAGCCCAAAAATTGGATGAATCACACCCTGGAGTTGCAAGCAGCAGCAGGAGCCCAAATATTACTTTAAAGAGACACTGGAGTTGGCTTCAGGAGCCCAAAAATTGGATGAATCACACCCTGGAGTTGGCAGCAGCAGCAGCAGGAGCCCAAATATTACTTTAAAGAGACACTGGGGTTGGCTTCAGGAGCCCAAAAATTGGATGATTCACACCCTGGAGTTGGCAGCAGCAGCAGGAGCCCAAACATTACTTTAAAGAGACACTGGGGTTGGCTTCAGGAGCCCAAAAATTGGATGAATCACACCCTGGAGTTGCAAGCAGCAGCAGGAGCCCAAATATTACTTTAAAGAGACACTGGAGTTGGCTTCAGGAGCCCAAAAATTGGATGAATCACACCCTGGAGTTGGCAGCAGCAGCAGCAGGAGCCCAAATATTACTTTAAAGAGACACTGGAGTTGGCTTCAGGAGCCCAAAAATTGGATGAATCACACCCTGGAGTTGGCAGCAGCAGCAGCAGGAGCCCAAAAATTGGCCTAAAGACATAAATATGTTTTGCACCATTTGGAAAGTGTAAAACGTGGCACCAAATATACACTGGAGTTGGCTTCAGGAGCCCAAAAATTGGATGATTCACACCCTGGAGTTGGCAGCAGCAGCAGCAGGAGCCCAAAAATTGGCCTAAAGACATAAATATGTTTTGCACCATTTGGAAAGTGTAAAACGTGGCACCATGCTGAATCTAGTCGCATGCATCAGGCATTGGTGGGTGGAAATCCTGGCTGATCCATCCCTGATTCATTTTGACAAAGGTGAGTCTCTCCACATTTTTAGTTGACAGACGAGTTCTCCTCACTGTAACTATGGCCCCCGCCGCACTAAACACCCGCTCAGATGGCACGCTACTTGCCAGGCAGGACAGCTTTTCCAGGGCAAACTCTGCTAGTTGCGGCCACAAATCAAGTTTGGCTGCCCAGAAGTCCAGCGGATCCTCAAGGTGTGTTGGCATGGTCATGTCAAAGTATGACATGACCTGCTGGTTCAGGTCCTGCTCCAGGTCTTCCTGCTGCTCATGAGTAGCCTCACTATGCGGGTGTAGAAAGCTACTCATTAGCGACAGAAGACTGAGGCTACTGCTGCTGATGAAGCTGCTGCTGCTGCTCCTGCCAACCCCCCCAGCGGCCATGGCAGTGGAAGGTGAGCGCAGAGGTCCCCTCGAGTCAGACCTGCGAGAGTATGGACCATGGCGCAGATAGGCATCGGCCAACTGCCTACGTAGAATGTCTTTGTAGTAGTTGAGTTTGTCCTCCCTCTCGGTGGGTTTAAAAAATGCCCCCATTTTGTGCCGGAAGTGAGGGTCCAATAAGGTGGACAGCCAGAAGTCATCCTGCCGACAGATGGAAACAATTCTGGGGTCACTACGCAAGCACGTGAGCATGCTTCGTGCCATTTGCGCAAGTGACTCGGATGGACTACCTGTCTCCATCTCCACTGCATACTGCCACGGTGTGCCCGGGTCCTCTGTCTCGCCTTCCTCAAAAACCTCTAGCTCCTCTGGCTGCTCATGCTCCTCCACTCCTGTCCGCTGACTAGATAAACCAGCCATTTCGCCAAGCCTAAACTGTGTTTCGCTGGGCAACTCCTCCTCCTCCTCTTCCTCCTCCTCCTCCAGTTCAGCTCCAACGGGGTTCATGTGGCCGTAAGATGTAAACGCCATGTCTCCAGTGCCCTGACCAGCCATGGTTTCCAACATGTGCTGTAGTACATGAAGCAGTGGAATCACGTCGTTCATCCCGTAATCCTGCCGACTGACAAATAAAGTGGCTTCCTCAAAGGGCCTGAGCAAACGGCAGGTGTCACGTATGAGCTGCCACTGGTTGACATTGAAGTTACACAGGGGAGTCCCCCTATCTGCTTGGATCATCAGGAAATCCGTGATGGCTTTTCTCTGTTCATATAATCGGTCCAACATGTGAATGGTGGAATTCCAACGGGTGGAAACATCGCAAATCAGACTATGTTGGGGGATACCATTCTGACGCTGTAGCTCAAGAAGGGTGTGTTTGGCGGTGTAGGAGTGGCTGAAGTGCATACAAAGTTTCCTTGAAGTTGTTAGGATGTCTTGCAGATGGGGGGAACACTTCAGAAACCGCTTGACAACCAGATTGAAGACGTGAGCCATGGGTCAGGCTTCCTTGGCGCAGCTCAGACAAAATGTTCTTCCCATTGTCGGTAACCATGATTCCCATTTTAAGTTTTCTCGGAGTAAGCCATGTTTGGATTTCCTGATGAATACATTTAAGCAGTTCCTCCCCTGTGTGACTCCGTTCGCCAAGACAAACCATGTGAAGCACTGCGTGACACCTCCGTGCCCTGCACACATGGTAGACTGGAGGGGCACTGAGACTTGAGCCTACAGTGGAGGGTGAGGAGATGGCGGAGGATGAGGAGGCCGAGTCGCACGGTGTCACAGGCCCAACGGGCAGGGAGCGCGGAGGCCGAAGCGGCGTGACCTGTCCAAGTTGCTGCTGCAAAGGGACCACATTCACCCAGTGGGCCGTAAACGACATGTACTGTCCCTGACCGTAGATACAGCTCCAGATGTCGACGCTGCCATGCACTTTGCTACACACCGACAGGCTCAAGGACTGGCCCACCTTCTGTTCAACAAAAGTGTGCAGCGCTGGTACTGCCTTCTTGGCAAAGAAATGACGGCTTGGGACTCTCCACCTCGGCTCGGCACAAGCCATCAGTTCTCTGAAAGGTGCAGATTCCACCACCTGAAAAGGGAGCGACTGCAGCACCAGCAACTTGGACAGGAGCACATTCAGCTTCTGCGTCGTAGGATGAGTGGGCGCATACTGCTGTCTCTTGGACATGGCTTCGCTGATGGATTGCTGGCGGGATGCATGACTTGGAGGAGGAGGAGCAGGAGCGACAGAGGATGGGTATGACGCACAGCTGCCTTCGGCTGAGGTGCTGGAGCCTTGGCTGGCAGAAATTGGGAGCTCACTTGGTGAGGAAGTAGACTGGACCACCCCTTGGGAGCCTCGGTTCTCCCAGGTCGCTTTATGGTGACGCATCATATGTTGACGCAGGGCCGTGGTGCCAACATTTGGACCCTGGCCACGCTTCACCTTCTGCCTACATATCTTGCATGTGGCCATGTTACCCTCCTGCGGATGCTTCAGGAAAAACTGCCACACTGCCGAGTAGCTACTTTTCCCACCCCCTGGCCTCACTGATTCACTGCTGCTGTTGCCAACTCCAGGAACCCCTGCTCCACTACCTCCCGATAAGGTAGACTGCCGAACAGCAGGTGCTCTACCCCGGCCCCGGCCCCGGCCGGCTCCAGCCTTTGGAATTGTGCCCCCATGCTGACTGCTACCACCTTGCTGCCTCAGCTGCTGACTCCGGGGCAACCTGCGCCCCTCTTCTCCTGATGATGACGATGAAGCCCCTTCATCACCCGGCTCCCAAGTGCGATCGGCTTCATCGTCATCATCATCATCACCGAGTTGTGGCTGTACGTCACTGATGTTCGTGGATTCGTCAACAGTGTCTGGCGCAGGAGCTGGAATGCTCGCAGCACCCACGACACTGTCCACATCACTATTTGTCTGCCTAGATAGAGAAGCCACCTCCATTTCTTGGCTGGGCAGTAGCTGCTGACTGTCCTCTATCTGATGGTCCTCCTCACTAAAGAGTGGAGCTGAACCCAAAGCATAGGATACGTCGCTGGGGGGGGGAACGGCGTAGGCCAGAGGCAATGGGAGGACAGGGACTGCTCTCGGGGCATGCCAACTCAGGGTTGTGTCAGAGGAACCTACCGACCCTAGACTGGGGGTCTCAGACGTAAGTTGTGATGATGTTGTTGATGAGCGCGTCAACCAATCTACCACGGCAGATGCGTTACTGGTGGAGACCCGACCGCTAGCAGATACTGGCAGATTAGGTCTCTCAGCGTGACTCCTGCTGCTACTGGCCCCCAGTCTGCTGCGAGCTCTGCCTGCGGAATCTTGGCCTCTGCCACTCCTCTTTTCACTTCCAGGCACTTGTCTGCCCGACATAGTCTAACTGGCGTGGTAGTAGGTGATATTTTAAGAACCCCCAGGCAGCGGTGGGTCTATATGAAACAGAGTATAATGCACACCAAATGTGAGCAGTAACACTCAGCATCCAACAGGCCTGCTTAGTGTAAATAAGAGAGCTGCTTAGTGTAAATAAAGAGGGGTATGCTATGTTACAGAATGGGATGCCCCAACAGAAGTGCACCTGGCAGGCAGCAGTAAGTCTATGCACAGCAAAAGTGTCTTTATCAGGCCTAATTTCAATTAGAATAAGTGCAAATGGTTATATGGTCTTAAACAGAGGCTGGTGTAGTCACAGAATGGGATGCCCCAAAAAAGAAGTGCACCTGGCAGGCAGCAGTAAGAATATGCACAGCAAAAGCGTCTTTATCAGGCCTAATTTCAATTAGAATAAGTGCAAATGGTTATATGGTCTTAAATAGAGGCTGGCGTAGTCACAGAATGGGATGCCCCAAAAAAGAAGTGCACCTGGCAGGCAGCAGTAAGAATATGCACAGCAAAAGTGTCTTTATCAGGCCTAATTTCAATTAGAATAAGTGCAAATGGTTATATGGTCTTAAATAGAGGCTGGTGTAGTCACAGAATGGGATGCCCCAAAAAAGAAGTGCACCTGGCAGGCAGCAGTAAGAATATGCACAGCAAAAGTGTCTTTATCAGGCCTAATTTCAATTAGAATAAGTGCAAATGGTTATATGGTCTTAAACAGAGGCTGGTGTGGTCACAGAAGGGGATGCCCCAAAAAAGAAGTGCACCTGGCAGGGTCCAGCAGTGCTATGCACAGCAAAAGTGTCTTTATCAGGCCTAATTTCAATTACAAAAAGTGCAAATGGTTATATGGTCTTAAATAGAGGCTGGTGTACCCACAGAATTGGATGCCCCAAAAAAGAAGTGCACCTGGCAGGCAGCAGTAAGAATATGCACAGCAAAAGTGTCTTTATCAGGCCTAATTTCAATTAGAATAAGTGCAAATGGTTATATGGTCTTAAATAGAGGCTGCTGTAGTCACAGAATGGGATGCCCCAAAAAGGAGTGCACCTGGCAGGGTCCAGTAGTGCTATGCACAGCAAAAGTGTCTTTATCAGGCCTAATTTCAATTAGAATAAGTGCAAATGGTTATATGGTCTTAAACAGAGCCTGGTGTAGTCACAGAATGGGATGCCCCAAAAAAGAAGTGCACCTGGCAGGCAGCAGTAAGAATATGCACAGCAAAAGTGTCTTTATCAGGCCTAATTTCAATTAGAATAAGTGCAAATGGTTATATGGTCTTAAATAGAGGCTGCTGTAGTCACAGAATGGGATGACCCAAAAAGGAGTGCACCTGGCAGGCAGCAGTAAGAATATGCACAGCAAAAGTCTCTTTATCAGGCCTAATTTCAATTAGAATAAGTGCAAATGGTTATATGGTCTTAAATAGAGGCTGGTGTAGTCACAGAATGGGATGCCCCAAAAAAGAAGTGCACCTGGCAGGGTCCAGTAGTGCTATGCACAGCAAAAGTGTCTTTATCAGGCCTAATTTCAATTAGAATAAGTGCAAATGGTTATATGGTCTTAAATAGAGGCTGCTGTAGTCACAGAATGGGATGCCCCAAAAAGAAGTGCACCTGGCAGGGTCCAGTAGTGCTATGCACAGCAAAAGTGTCTTTATCAGGCCTAATTTCAATTACAAAAAGTGCAAATGGTTATATGGTCTTAAACAGAGCCTGGTGTAGTCACAGAATGGGATGCCCCAAAAAAGAAGTGCACCTGGCAGGCAGCAGTAAGAATATGCACAGCAAAAGTGTCTTTATCAGGCCTAATTTCAATTAGAATAAGTGCAAATGGTTATATGGTCTTAAATAGAGGCTGCTGTAGTCACAGAATGGGATGACCCAAAAAGGAGTGCACCTGGCAGGCAGCAGTAAGAATATGCACAGCAAAAGTATCTTTATCAGGCCTAATTTCAATTAGAATAAGTGCAAATGGTTATATGGTCTTAAATAGAGGCTGGTGTAGTCACAGAATGGGATGCCCCAAAAAAGAAGTGCACCTGGCAGGGTCCAGTAGTGCTATGCACAGCAAAAGTGTCTTTATCAGGCCTAATTTCAATTACAAAAAGTGTAAATGGTTATATGGTCTTAAATAGAGGCTGGTGTAGTCACAGAATGGGATGCCCCAAAAAAGAAGTGCACCTGGCAGGGTCCAGTAGTGCTATGCACAGCAAAAGTGTCTTTATCAGGCCTAATTTCAATTAGAATAAGTGCAAATGGTTATATGGTCTTAAATAGAGGCTGGTGTAGTCACAGAATGGGATGCCCCAAAAAAGAAGTGCACCTGGCAGGGTCCAGTAGTGCTATGCACAGCAAAAGTGTCTTTATCAGGCCTAATTTCAATTAGAATAAGTGCAAATGGTTATATGGTCTTAAATAGAGGCTGGTGTAGTCACAGAATGGGATGCCCCAAAAAAGAAGTGCACCTGGCAGGGTCCAGTAGTGCTATGCACAGCAAAAGTGTCTTTATCAGGCCTAATTTAAATTAGAATAAGTGCAAATGGTTATATGGTCTTAAATAGAGGCTGCAGTAGTCACAGAATGGGATGCCCCAAAAAAGAAGTGCACCTGGCAGGGTCCAGTAGTGCTATGCACAGCAAAAGTGTCTTTATCAGGCCTAATTTCAATTAGAATAAGTGCAAATGGTTATAAGGTCTTAAACAGAGGCTGGTGTAGTCACAGAATGGGATGCCCCAAAAAAGAAGTGCACCTGGCAGGCAGCAGTAAGAATATGCACAGCAAAAGTGTCTTTATCAGGCCTAATTTCAATTACAAAAAGTGCAAATGGTTATATGGTCTTAAATAGAGGCTGGTGTAGTCACAGAATGGGATGCCCCAAAAAAGAAGTGCACCTGGCAGGGTCCAGTAGTGCTATGCACAGCAAAAGTGTCTTTATCATGCCTAATTTCAATTAGAATAAGTGCAAATGGTTATATGGTCTTAAATAGAGGCTGCTGTAGTCACAGAATGGGATGCCCCAAAAAGGAGTGCACCTGGCAGGGTCCAGTAGTGCTATGCACAGCAAAAGTGTCTTTATCAGGCCTAATTTCGATTAGAATAAGTGCAAATGGTTATATGGTCTTAAACAGAGGCTGGTGTAGTCACAGAATGGGATGCCCCAAAAAAGAAGTGCACCTGGCAGGGTCCAGTAGTGCTATGCACAGCAAAAGTGTCTTTATCAGGCCTAATTTCAATTAGAATAAGTGCAAATGGTTATATGGTCTTAAATAGAGGCTGCTTTAGTCACAGAATGGGATGCCCCAAAAAGGAGTGCACCTGGCAGGCAGATGTAAGAATATACACAGCAAAAGTGTCTTTATCAGGCCTAATTTCAATTAGAATAAATGCAAATGGTTATATGGTCTTAAATAGAGGCTGCTGTAGTCGCAGAATGGGATGCCCCAAAAATGAGTGCACCTGGCAGGCAGCAGTAAGAATATGCACAGCAAAAGTGTCCTTATCAGGCCTAATTTCAATTAGAATAAGTGCAAATGGTTATATGGTCTTAAATAGAGGCTGCTGTAGTCACAGAATGGGATGCCCCAAAAAGGAGTGCACCTGGCAGGCAGCAGTAAGAATATGCACAGCAAAAGTGTCTTTATCAGGCCTAATTTCAATTACAAAAAGTGCAAATGGTTATATGGTCTTAAACAGAGCCTGGTGTAGTCACAGAATGGGATGCCCCAAAAAAGAAGTGCACCTGGCAGGCAGCAGTAAGAATATGCACAGCAAAAGTGTCTTTATCAGGCCTAATTTCAATTAGAATAAGTGCAAATGGTTATATGGTCTTAAATAGAGGCTGCTGTAGTCACAGAATGGGATGACCCAAAAAGGAGTGCACCTGGCAGGCAGCAGTAAGAATATGCACAGCAAAAGTATCTTTATCAGGCCTAATTTCAATTAGAATAAGTGCAAATGGTTATATGGTCTTAAATAGAGGCTGGTGTAGTCACAGAATGGGATGCCCCAAAAAAGAAGTGCACCTGGCAGGGTCCAGTAGTGCTATGCACAGCAAAAGTGTCTTTATCAGGCCTAATTTCAATTACAAAAAGTGTAAATGGTTATATGGTCTTAAATAGAGGCTGGTGTAGTCACAGAATGGGATGCCCCAAAAAAGAAGTGCACCTGGCAGGGTCCAGTAGTGCTATGCACAGCAAAAGTGTCTTTATCAGGCCTGATTTCAATTAGAATAAGTGCAAATGGTTATATGGTCTTAAATAGAGGCTGGTGTAGTCACAGAATGGGATGCCCCAAAAAAGAAGTGCACCTGGCAGGGTCCAGTAGTGCTATGCACAGCAAAAGTGTCTTTATCAGGCCTAATTTCAATTAGAATAAGTACAAATGGTTATATGGTCTTAAATAGAGGCTGCTGTAGTCACAGAATGGGATGCCCCAAAAAAGAAGTGCACCTGGCAGGGTCCAGTAGTGCTATGCACAGCAAAAGTGTCTTTATCAGGCCTAATTTAAATTAGAATAAGTGCAAATGGTTATATGGTCTTAAATAGAGGCTGCAGTAGTCACAGAATGGGATGCCCCAAAAAAGAAGTGCACCTGGCAGGGTCCAGTAGTGCTATGCACAGCAAAAGTGTCTTTATCAGGCCTAATTTCAATTAGAATAAGTGCAAATGGTTATATGGTCTTAAACAGAGGCTGGTGTAGTCACAGAATGGGATGCCCCAAAAAAGAAGTGCACCTGGCAGGCAGCAGTAAGAATATGCACAGCAAAAGTGTCTTTATCAGGCCTAATTTCAATTACAAAAAGTGCAAATGGTTATATGGTCTTAAATAGAGGCTGGTGTAGTCACAGAATGGGATGCCCCAAAAAAGAAGTGCACCTGGCAGGGTCCAGTAGTGCTATGCACAGCAAAAGTGTCTTTATCATGCCTAATTTCAATTAGAATAAGTGCAAATGGTTATATGGTCTTAAATAGAGGCTGCTGTAGTCACAGAATGGGATGCCCCAAAAAGGAGTGCACCTGGCAGGGTCCAGTAGTGCTATGCACAGCAAAAGTGTCTTTATCAGCCTAATTTCAATTAGAATAAGTGCAAATGGTTATATGGTCTTAAACAGAGGCTGGTGTAGTCACAGAATGGGATGCCCCAAAAAGGAAGTGCACCTGGCAGGGTCCAGTAGTGCTATGCACAGCAAAAGTGTCGTTATCAGGCCTAATTTCAATTAGAATAAGTGCAAATGGTTATATGGTCTTAAATAGAGGCTGCTGTAGTCACAGAATGGGATGCCCCAAAAAGGAGTGCACCTGGCAGGCAGATGTAAGAATATGCACAGCAAAAGTGTCTTTATCAGGCCTAATTTCAATTAGAATAAATGCAAATGGTTATATGGTCTTAAATAGAGGCTGCTGTAGTCACAGAATGGGATGCCCCAAAAAGGAGTGCACCTGGCAGGGTCCAGTAGTGCTATGCACAGCAAAAGTGTCTTTATCAGCCTAATTTCAATTAGAATAAGTGCAAATGGTTATATGGTCTTAAATAGAGGCTGCTGTAGTCACAGAATGGGATGCCCCAAAAAGGAGTGCACCTGGCAGGGTCCAGTAGTGCTATGCACAGCAAAAGTGTCTTTATCAGGCCTAATTTCAATTACAAAAAGTGCAAATGGTTATATGGTCTTAAATAGAGGCTGGTGTAGTCACAGAATGGGATGCCCCAAAAAAGAAGTGCACCTGGCAGGGTCCAGTAGTGCTATGCACAGCAAAAGTGTCTTTATCAGGCCTAATTTCAATTAGAATAAGTGCAAATGGTTATATGGTCTTAAATAGAGGCTGCTTTAGTCACAGAATGGGATGCCCCAAAAAGGAGTGCACCTGGCAGGCAGATGTAAGAATATACACAGCAAAAGTGTCTTTATCAGGCCTAATTTCAATTAGAATAAATGCAAATGGTTATATGGTCTTAAATAGAGGCTGCTGTAGTCGCAGAATGGGATGCCCCAAAAATGAGTGCACCTGGCAGGCAGCAGTAAGAATATGCACAGCAAAAGTGTCCTTATCAGGCCTAATTTCAATTAGAATAAGTGCAAATGGTTATATGGTCTTAAATAGAGGCTGCTGTAGTCACAGAATGGGATGCCCCAAAAAGGAGTGCACCTGGCAGGCAGCAGTAAGAATATGCACAGCAAAAGTGTCTTTATCAGGCCGTATTTCAATTAGAATAAGTGCAAATGGTTATATGGTCTTAAATAGAGGCTGGTGTAGTCACAGAATGGGATGCCCCAAAAAAGAAGTGCACCTGGCACGGTCCAGTAGTGCTATGCACAGCAAAAGTGTCTTTATCAGGCCTAATTTCAATTACAAAAAGTGCAAATGGTTATATGGTCTTAGAGGCTGGTGTAGTCACAGAATGGGATGCCCCAAAAAAGAAGTGCACCTGGCAGGGTCCAGTAGTGCTATGCACAGCAAAAGTGTCTTTATCAGGCCTAATTTCAATTACAAAAAGTGCAAATGGTTATATGGTCTTAAATAGAGGCTGGTGTAGTCACAGAATGGGATGCCCCAAAAAAGAAGTGCACCTGGCAGGGTCCAGTAGTGCTATGCACAGCAAAAGTGTCTTTATCAGGCCTCATTTCAATTAGAATAAGTGCAAATGGTTATATGGTCTTAAATAGAGGCTACTGTAGTCACAGAATGGGATGCCCCAAAAAAGAAGTGCACCTGGCAGGGTCCAGTAGTGCTATGCACAGCAAAAGTGTCTTTATCAGGCCTAATTTCAATTACAAAAAGTGCAAATGGTTATATGGTCTTAAATAGAGGCTGGTGTAGTCACAGTATGGGATGCCCCAAAAAAGAAGTGCACCTGGCAGGGTCCAGTAGTGCTATGCACAGCAAAAGTGTCTTTATCAGGCCTAATTTCAATTACAAAAAGTGCAAATGGTTATATGGTCTTAGAGGCTGGTGTAGTCACAGAATGGGATGCCCCAAAAAAGAAGTGCACCTGGCAGGGTCCAGTAGTGCTATGCACAGCAAAAGTGTCTTTATCAGGCCTAATTTCAATTACAAAAAGTGCAAATGGTTATATGGTCTTAAATAGAGGCTGGTGTAGTCACAGAATGGGATGCCCCAAAAAAGAAGTGCACCTGGCAGGGTCCAGTAGTGCTATGCACAGCAAAAGTGTCTTTATCAGGCCTAATTTCAATTAGAATAAGTGCAAATGGTTATATGGTCTTAAATAGAGGCTACTGTAGTCACAGAATGGGATGCCCCAAAAAAGAAGTGCACCTGGCAGGGTCCAGTAGTGCTATGCACAGCAAAAGTGTCTTTATCAGGCCTAATTTCAATTACAAAAAGTGCAAATGGTTATATGGTCTTAAATAGAGGCTGGTGTAGTCACAGAATGGGATGCCCCAAAAAAGAAGTGCACCTGGCAGGGTCCAGTAGTGCTATGCACAGCAAAAGTGTCTTTATCAGGCCTAATTTCAATTAAAATAAGTGCAAATGGTTATATGGTCTTAAATAGAGGCTACTGTAGTCAAAGAATGGGATGCCCCAAAAAGGAGTGCACCTGGCAGGGTCCAGTAGTGCTATGCACAGCAAAAGTGTCTTTATCAGGCCTAATTTCAATTAGAATAAGTGCAAATGGTTATATGGTCTTAAATAGAGGCTGCTGTAGTCACAGAATGGGATGCCCCAAAAAGGAGTGCACCTTGCAGGGTCCAGTAGTGCTATGCACAGCAAAAGTGTCTTTATCAGGCCTAACTTCAATTAGAATAGGTGCAAATGGTTATATGGTCTTAAATAGAGGCTGCTGTAGTCACAGAATGGGATGCCCCAAAAAGGAGTGCACCTGGCAGGGTCCAGTAGTGCTATGCACAGCAAAAGTGTCTTTATCAGGCCTATTTCAATTACAAAAAGTGCAAATGGTTATATGGTCTTAAATAGAGGCTGCTGTAGTCACAGAATGGGATGCCCCAAAAAAGAAGTGCACCTGGCAGGGTCCAGTAGTGCTATGCACAGCAAAAGTGTCTTTATCAGGCCTAATTTCAATTAGAATAAGTGCAAATGGTTATATGGTCTTAAATAGAGGCTGCTGTAGTCACAGAATGGGATGCCCCAAAGAGGAGTGCACCTGGCAGGGTCCAGTAGTGCTATGCACAGCAAAAGTGTCTTTATCAGGCCTAATTTCAGTTACAAAAAGTGCGAATGGTTATATGGTCTTAAATAGAGGCTGGTGTAGTCACAGAATGGGATGCCCCAAAAAAGAAGTGCACCTGGCAGGGTCCAGTAGTGCTATGCACAGCAAAAGTGTCTTTATCAGGCCTGATTTCAATTAGAATAAGTGCAAATGGTTATATGGTCTTAAATAGAGGCTGGTGTAGTCACAGAATGGGATGCCCCAAAAAAGAAGTGCACCTGGCAGGGTCCAGTAGTGCTATGCACAGCAAAAGTGTCTTTATCAGGCCTAATTTCAATTAGAATAAGTACAAATGGTTATATGGTCTTAAATAGAGGCTGCTGTAGTCACAGAATGGGATGCCCCAAAAAAGAAGTGCACCTGGCAGGGTCCAGTAGTGCTATGCACAGCAAAAGTGTCTTTATCAGGCCTAATTTAAATTAGAATAAGTGCAAATGGTTATATGGTCTTAAATAGAGGCTGCAGTAGTCACAGAATGGGATGCCCCAAAAAAGAAGTGCACCTGGCAGGGTCCAGTAGTGCTATGCACAGCAAAAGTGTCTTTATCAGGCCTAATTTCAATTAGAATAAGTGCAAATGGTTATATGGTCTTAAACAGAGGCTGGTGTAGTCACAGAATGGGATGCCCCAAAAAAGAAGTGCACCTGGCAGGCAGCAGTAAGAATATGCACAGCAAAAGTGTCTTTATCAGGCCTAATTTCAATTACAAAAAGTGCAAATGGTTATATGGTCTTAAATAGAGGCTGGTGTAGTCACAGAATGGGATGCCCCAAAAAAGAAGTGCACCTGGCAGGGTCCAGTAGTGCTATGCACAGCAAAAGTGTCTTTATCATGCCTAATTTCAATTAGAATAAGTGCAAATGGTTATATGGTCTTAAATAGAGGCTGCTGTAGTCACAGAATGGGATGCCCCAAAAAGGAGTGCACCTGGCAGGGTCCAGTAGTGCTATGCACAGCAAAAGTGTCTTTATCAGCCTAATTTCAATTAGAATAAGTGCAAATGGTTATATGGTCTTAAACAGAGGCTGGTGTAGTCACAGAATGGGATGCCCCAAAAAGGAAGTGCACCTGGCAGGGTCCAGTAGTGCTATGCACAGCAAAAGTGTCGTTATCAGGCCTAATTTCAATTAGAATAAGTGCAAATGGTTATATGGTCTTAAATAGAGGCTGCTGTAGTCACAGAATGGGATGCCCCAAAAAGGAGTGCACCTGGCAGGCAGATGTAAGAATATGCACAGCAAAAGTTTCTTTATCAGGCCTAATTTCAATTAGAATAAATGCAAATGGTTATATGGTCTTAAATAGAGGCTGCTGTAGTCACAGAATGGGATGCCCCAAAAAGGAGTGCACCTGGCAGGGTCCAGTAGTGCTATGCACAGCAAAAGTGTCTTTATCAGCCTAATTTCAATTAGAATAAGTGCAAATGGTTATATGGTCTTAAATAGAGGCTGCTGTAGTCACAGAATGGGATGCCCCAAAAAGGAGTGCACCTGGCAGGGTCCAGTAGTGCTATGCACAGCAAAAGTGTCTTTATCAGGCCTAATTTCAATTACAAAAAGTGCAAATGGTTATATGGTCTTAAATAGAGGCTGGTGTAGTCACAGAATGGGATGCCCCAAAAAAGAAGTGCACCTGGCAGGGTCCAGTAGTGCTATGCACAGCAAAAGTGTCTTTATCAGGCCTAATTTCAATTAGAATAAGTGCAAATGGTTATATGGTCTTAAATAGAGGCTGCTTTAGTCACAGAATGGGATGCCCCAAAAAGGAGTGCACCTGGCAGGCAGATGTAAGAATATACACAGCAAAAGTGTCTTTATCAGGCCTAATTTCAATTAGAATAAATGCAAATGGTTATATGGTCTTAAATAGAGGCTGCTGTAGTCGCAGAATGGGATGCCCCAAAAATGAGTGCACCTGGCAGGCAGCAGTAAGAATATGCACAGCAAAAGTGTCCTTATCAGGCCTAATTTCAATTAGAATAAGTGCAAATGGTTATATGGTCTTAAATAGAGGCTGCTGTAGTCACAGAATGGGATGCCCCAAAAAGGAGTGCACCTGGCAGGCAGCAGTAAGATTATGCACAGCAAAAGTGTCTTTATCAGGCCGTATTTCAATTAGAATAAGTGCAAATGGTTATATGGTCTTAAATAGAGGCTGGTGTAGTCACAGAATGGGATGCCCCAAAAAAGAAGTGCACCTGGCACGGTCCAGTAGTGCTATGCACAGCAAAAGTGTCTTTATCAGGCCTAATTTCAATTACAAAAAGTGCAAATGGTTATATGGTCTTAGAGGCTGGTGTAGTCACAGAATGGGATGCCCCAAAAAAGAAGTGCACCTGGCAGGGTCCAGTAGTGCTATGCACAGCAAAAGTGTCTTTATCAGGCCTAATTTCAATTACAAAAAGTGCAAATGGTTATATGGTCTTAAATAGAGGCTGGTGTAGTCACAGAATGGGATGCCCCAAAAAAGAAGTGCACCTGGCAGGGTCCAGTAGTGCTATGCACAGCAAAAGTGTCTTTATCAGGCCTCATTTCAATTAGAATAAGTGCAAATGGTTATATGGTCTTAAATAGAGGCTACTGTAGTCACAGAATGGGATGCCCCAAAAAAGAAGTGCACCTGGCAGGGTCCAGTAGTGCTATGCACAGCAAAAGTGTCTTTATCAGGCCTAATTTCAATTACAAAAAGTGCAAATGGTTATATGGTCTTAAATAGAGGCTGGTGTAGTCACAGTATGGGATGCCCCAAAAAAGAAGTGCACCTGGCAGGGTCCAGTAGTGCTATGCACAGCAAAAGTGTCTTTATCAGGCCTAATTTCAATTACAAAAAGTGCAAATGGTTATATGGTCTTAGAGGCTGGTGTAGTCACAGAATGGGATGCCCCAAAAAAGAAGTGCACCTGGCAGGGTCCAGTAGTGCTATGCACAGCAAAAGTGTCTTTATCAGGCCTAATTTCAATTACAAAAAGTGCAAATGGTTATATGGTCTTAAATAGAGGCTGGTGTAGTCACAGAATGGGATGCCCCAAAAAAGAAGTGCACCTGGCAGGGTCCAGTAGTGCTATGCACAGCAAAAGTGTCTTTATCAGGCCTAATTTCAATTAGAATAAGTGCAAATGGTTATATGGTCTTAAATAGAGGCTACTGTAGTCACAGAATGGGATGCCCCAAAAAAGAAGTGCACCTGGCAGGGTCCAGTAGTGCTATGCACAGCAAAAGTGTCTTTATCAGGCCTAATTTCAATTACAAAAAGTGCAAATGGTTATATGGTCTTAAATAGAGGCTGGTGTAGTCACAGAATGGGATGCCCCAAAAAAGAAGTGCACCTGGCAGGGTCCAGTAGTGCTATGCACAGCAAAAGTGTCTTTATCAGGCCTAATTTCAATTAAAATAAGTGCAAATGGTTATATGGTCTTAAATAGAGGCTACTGTAGTCAAAGAATGGGATGCCCCAAAAAGGAGTGCACCTGGCAGGGTCCAGTAGTGCTATGCACAGCAAAAGTGTCTTTATCAGGCCTAATTTCAATTAGAATAAGTGCAAATGGTTATATGGTCTTAAATAGAGGCTGCTGTAGTCACAGAATGGGATGCCCCAAAAAGGAGTGCACCTTGCAGGGTCCAGTAGTGCTATGCACAGCAAAAGTGTCTTTATCAGGCCTAACTTCAATTAGAATAGGTGCAAATGGTTATATGGTCTTAAATAGAGGCTGCTGTAGTCACAGAATGGGATGCCCCAAAAAGGAGTGCACCTGGCAGGGTCCAGTAGTGCTATGCACAGCAAAAGTGTCTTTATCAGGCCTATTTCAATTACAAAAAGTGCAAATGGTTATATGGTCTTAAATAGAGGCTGCTGTAGTCACAGAATGGGATGCCCCAAAAAAGAAGTGCACCTGGCAGGGTCCAGTAGTGCTATGCACAGCAAAAGTGTCTTTATCAGGCCTAATTTCAATTAGAATAAGTGCAAATGGTTATATGGTCTTAAATAGAGGCTGCTGTAGTCACAGAATGGGATGCCCCAAAGAGGAGTGCACCTGGCAGGGTCCAGTAGTGCTATGCACAGCAAAAGTGTCTTTATCAGGCCTAATTTCAGTTACAAAAAGTGCGAATGGTTATATGGTCTTAAATAGAGGCTGGTGTAGTCACAGAATGGGATGCCCCAAAAAAGAAGTGCACCTGGCAGGGTCCAGTAGTGCTATGCACAGCAAAAGTGTCTTTATCAGGCCTAATTTCAATTACAAAAAGTGCAAATGGTTATATGGTCTTAAATAGAGGCTGGTGTAGTCACAGAATGGGATGCCCCAAAAAAGAAGTGTACCTGGCAGGGTCCAGTAGTGCCATGCACAGCAAAAGTGTCTTTATCAGGCCTAATTTCAATTAGAATAAGTGCAAATGGTTATATGGTCTTAAATAGAGGCTGCTGTAGTCACAGAATGGGATGCCCCAAAAAGGAGTGCACCTGGCAGGGTCCAGTAGTGCTATGCACAGCAAAAGTGTCTTTATCAGGCCTAATTTTAATTAGAATAAGTGCAAATGGTTATATGGTCTTAAATAGAGGCTGCTGTAGTCACAGAATGGGATGCCCCAAAAAGGAGTGCACCTGGCAGGGTCCAGTAGAGCTATGCACAGCAAAAGTGTCTTTATCAGGCCTAACTTCAATTAGAATAAGTGCAAATGGTTATATGGTCTTAAATAGAGGCTGCTGTAGTCACAGAATGGGATGCCCCAAAAAGGAGTGCACCTTGCAGGGTCCAGTAGTGCTATGCACAGCAAAAGTGTCTTTATCAGGCCTAACTTCAATTAGAATAAGTGCAAATGGTTATATGGTCTTAAATAGAGGCTGCTGTAGTCACAGAATGGGATGCCCCAAAAAGGAGTGCACCTGGCACGGTTCAGTAGTGCTATGCACAGCAAAAGTGTCTTTATCAGGCCTATTTCAATTACAAAAAGTGCAAATGGTTATATGGTCTTAAATAGAGGCTGCTGTAGTCACAGAATGGGATGCCCCAAAAAAGAAGTGCACCTGGCAGGGTCCAGTAGTGCTATGCACAGCAAAAGTGTCTTTATCAGGCCTAATTTCAATTAGAATAAGTGCAAATGGTTATATGGTCTTAAATAGAGGCTGGTGTAGTCACAGAATGGGATGCCCCAAAAAAGAAGTGCACCTGGCAGGGTCCAGTAGTGCTATGCACAGCAAAAGTGTCTTTATCAGGCCTAATTTCAATTACAAAAAGTGCAAATGGTTATATGGTCTTAAATAGAGGCTGGTGTAGTCACAGAATGGGATGCCCGAAAAAGGAGTGCACCTGGCAGGGTCCAGTAGTGCTATGCACAGCAAAAGTGTCTTTATCAGGCCTAATTTCAATTACAAAAAGTGCAAATGGTTATATGGTCTTAAATAGAGGCTGGTGTAGTCACAGAATGGGATGCCCCAAAAAAGAAGTGCACCTGGCAGGGTCCAGTAGTGCTATGCACAGCAAAAGTGTCTTTATCAGGCCTAATTTCAATTAGAATAAGTGCAAATGGTTATATGGTCTTAAATAGAGGCTGGTGTAGTCACAGAATGGGATGCCTCACAGCAGACTAAAGATCAGTTCAGTATATATGCACAGTTAGTTAGTATAAGCAGCCTGAAAACGCTAACAAAGCCTGTCAGCCAGCCAGTAACAAACACTCAGGCTGGATGAAAAAAAAAAAAATATGCCTGTGACTGCCTCCGATTTTTCCTAACTTTCCCTGTTTTTCGCTGACTTTCTGTCTGTCTCCTGCCTGTCTCCTGCCTGTCTCCAGCCTGTCCCTGTCTGTCCCTGCCTGTCTAACTGCCTCTCTCCCTCACTACAGCGTTCTGTCTCTCACGAATGCAATAGAGAAATGAGGAAGGAAAAGCAAGATGGCCGACTTAAATAGCGCTGTGACGTCACCGGGCTTGCTGGCTGCTGATAGGCTGCATGTGACTGCCCCAGCTTGCACTGGCGCGGGATAGATGTCCAGACATATCCCGTCCGCCATCTTAGAATGCCTGTATGTAAATGAATGGATGTTAAAGGAAAACTTCGAGCGATCGAATCGCGGGGAAATTCGGATTCGATCCGAATCGAATTTTTCATGAAATTCGGATCGAATCCGGGTTCGTCCGGATCGATTCGCTCATCCCTAGTCACTTTCATGGCTAAAATGAATGCCTTCATTTTCAAGAACAGCCAGGCCAAAATATTCATTCCCGCTTAGTTTTTCCCATAAAAAAGAGGCTCTGAATCACATGAATTCAAACTTTTTGTGGAATTTTTTATTTGGAGTTGTTGCTATCAAACAAAAAACCACAACAATAAAGAAAATAATTTGGTCGGCAAAAAAAGGTTTGGCTGAATCGCACACGAGATAAAAACGGAACTCAAACCCTGTCAACTAAGCAAGGCATGTAACCTATGCCTAAAATCTGGTTATCTAAATCTACTGGGTTCTTATTAGCACACATTTGCAAATGCATGTGGAAGTTATATACCTTTATTAAAAAGTAGTCCCTACTCATAATTTGAGAGCCCCTTATTTAGCACATATACCGTCAGTCTTTTGCCCTGCCCAAATGTACCACCCAGACCAGTCATGAATTAATTAAGAAGCTGTCATATTTTTCATTTGTTAATTATATTAAATAAACAATGGGGGGAACGGGGAAATGGAAACAGACCGCACCAGCTGTAATTAATGGAGTGTGCACACGGGAGGATAGAGGCACACACAGTGTACAGTTTAAATCCACCCAAACTGAGGAGTCCCACCACTTCCTAATCTATCCTCTCCAAGACATGGCACCACTCAAATATATATCTAAATAAATTGCTTCTTTGTTAATAGGCAAACACCTATGTACACAATTACAAACTTAAAAAAAAATAATTAAAACACATATATATACACCAGTGAAGATAAAACAAGGGGGGGCACAACACGGGGGGGGGGGGAGGGGGGAGTTGTGCCCCCCCTTGTTTTAATTATATTAAAGACAGAATAAAGGTACATGTTTACATGTAAGCTTTTTTAATTGTTGTTGTGGGGCGCAGATGGTTCAGTTGCAAAATGATTTTTTTGATGACCTTCCATAAAATAATATCCTGTATATTGGTAATATATGTCCTCCCAGAGACAATCTCAAGTTTCATACAGCTATTTTTCACTCTCTTGGCCCCACCTCCCAGCTAATTTTTTGTTGAATGGAGGTCAATTACCTTACTTCTGCCTGACACAGTTACACAAATCTTTTGAGGGTGGTTACTAGTTTATCCTATTTTGTGAATGAATGACTATTCTCAGTGTGCCACACACCCCGCTTCACTTTAAATATTCTTCACGATTGGGTTACTCACCGCCAGGTGACGCTGTTGCAGAGAGGAAGTCTTGTAACGAGCCCCCTTCCGGCCTATATATACCTGGTACCTCCCATTTATCACCAGTGTTTTTCTCTCTGCATGGCGACAAGAAAGAAGAATGAAGTCTCCTGCTTGCAGGTAGCCGGGGTCTTACCCCGGCACCCCCTTTGGTCTATTTCTGCCCGGTTTTGATTGCTTGTTACCTTTGTGGTTAAATGGAAGCCTCCCAGCCTAGGCTGCTCACTGGGCAATTGGTAGATGGCACTATAGGTGCCTAGGAGCTTATCTCCTCCGCTCGACTCCCTGTTTTGGGGGCAATGCGGCTGTCCGGCATGGTGATCCGGATTTGGGATGCCCCTGTCCCGAGGTTCCCCTTGGCCCCTTGCTCTCCCGTTACGGTCCCTTCTCCCTTCACTATGGGGGGGGGGGGGGTGGTGGAGGGATGTGTATTTGCATGTGTGTTTTACTGAATGTTTATTTGTATGTATGTTTGACTTATGTTACACTTGTCAAGTGGCACCACAAGCAAGGGTGCACTTGGCTTGACTGTTTCCTCCTTTAGGGCCGGGGTGGGCCGCACTGTGCAGGCTTGTTTGAGGCTGTTTGCGTCCTTTCTACAGGTGGTACAGCTCCCCTCCCCCTCCCCCCTTGTCTCCTCATTTAATTGGCACCGCCGTTAGGCGGGCCACGTTGTCAGCACCATTGCAGCACAGGCTGCCTAGTTAGCTTTTTTGGCTCCCCCCACCCCCCCTCCATCTACTGAGGGCGTTGTGTGCCTCTTGTGTTGCGGCACCACCGTCTGGCGGGCCGCACTGTTTGAATTTGGAGGGGGGCAGGGCCCGGTTGACGTCAGAGGGGGGCGTGGTCACGGCAGCGGCGTCACGGCCCCAGCCGCACTTCCTTCCCTTCATTAGGAAGACAGGTGTGGGGCTCTCGGCCGCACATGTGTTTTACCTCCATGGCGCTACTGCCGCTACTGCCGCTACTACCTCTACTGCCGCTATTGCCGCCATTGCGGCTACTGCTGCTACTGCCAATACTGACATTACTGCTGGTCGGGTGCCTTGGCTTTTTAGCCTCACTTGGGCAGGTAAGCGGCCTCACCTCGCGTGGGGCCGTCCATTATTATCATGACTGATTTTTATTAAAAAAAAAAAGAAACTATATATATAAGAAGAGGAGGAAAAATAGAGGTCAAGTTTTCTTTTGCCTCTTTAAAGCACTCTGGTGTGCATTATCATGTGTTACTTTGTTGCATGAATGTTGGATTGCATGCTGCCACTTGTTTTTCTGGGGGTCTTACTTAACATAAAGGGGCATCCCGGGTGGCTTATGCCTTAAACCCAGGGTTTTGCAAATACCATAAATCACCATATGGAGGCTTCCGATAATACCGGAAATGGTTCTTTTGGGCCATCCAGGTTGTGTGGGGGCTGCGGGACTCCGCTCCCAGGCGATGATGTTATATTATGCATTCCTTGTGCAAGGCAGAATATTGCGCGTCAGTCCGTCGCTCCGGCTGCTGGCTCTTCGCAACTTCCATCATCCCCTACCCCTCCCTCCCTGTTCCGGACCCCGTGTGACATTGTCAAGGGTGGGGATTCGCAATCCGAGGTGTCTGCACGATTGTCCAACCTCGAGAAGATAATTTCCGTCAAAGCAGGGTTGAAGGCCACTGCGAAACGGAAGCACCTTTCTCCTGTACCTCCGGCTTCACAGGATGAGGTATGTGAGCCTGTGGATTGGTCCGATTGCTCCCTGCACGAGGAGGGGGAATTCCTGGTGGAGTTAGATGAGCCTGCAGATCAGCTTAAGGTTGATGCTATTGGCGATTTGACTGCGGGGGTTTCCCTTGACACCCCCTCCATTCTGGCTCAAATGTTTGAAATTTTGAATTTAGATCCGCCTGAGGCTGTCACCCTGCCAAAGGGTCAGTTGTTTAATGTGCCTCAGCCGCGTTTGGTTTTTCCCAGACAACAACACTTTGAGAGGGTTGTGCTTAAGGAATGGGAACATCCCACGCGGTTAACTGGAATTCCTTCCAGTTGGGAGAAACGTTATCCTTTTCCGCCAGAATTGGTGAAGCTTTGGTCGGTTCCCCCTGACGTTGATACCCCTGTGCTAGGGCTCTCTAGCATGGCTATGGTGCAGTCTTCTGAGACCACTGCCCTTAAGGATGGTGAGGATCGTCGGATTGACCAGTACGCTCGTCATGGTTTTATTAGTGCCGGATCAACGATGCGCCCGGTGTGTGCTTCAGCGCTTCTTCTATTGGTGGTTAGGTCTGTTATTCAGGATCTGTGTGTGGATCTTGATCCCACTTGTAAGGAGTTTACTGCTCTCAAGCAGTGTGAGTTTTTGTTTCTTATGTTCTGACCGCTCAGGATGATGCGCTGGCTATGAGTAGCAGGACAGCGGCAATGCTGGTGGCTATTCGTCGGGCAGTCTGGCTGCGCCAGTGGTCGGCGGACTTAGTTTCTAAAAGGGTGCTCACAGCTCTCCCCTTTTTGGGCTTGCGGCTGTTTGGTGATAAAATTGATTCAGTTGCAAAAGGTGGTAAAATGCCGCAACGCAAGAGGCCTCGTCGCCCTTTTCGGGGGGCAAGTACTGTTAGGCCTTCCTTTCGGGGATTCAGAGCGGGTAGGGGGGCTTCCTTTCCCGCTACCAGAGGTGCAGGTTGGACTCGGGGGGAGGGGCCGTGGCCGTCCCACTCAGTCCTGGGGCACCAAGTCCAAGCCTGCTGGTAAGCCCGCTCAGCAATGAGAGGCTGCCCTCACCCGTGCGGGTGGGGGGACGATTGCGACATTTCTCCCAGGTTTGGGACCAGGAGGTTCCGGACAGATGGATCCGGGAGGTGGTGTCGTCCGGTTACAAGCTGGAATTCGAGTCTCTCCCTCCTTCAACGGTTCTTTCGGTCTCGGGTGCCCATCGATCCTTTGGCCGCACAGGGGCTCCTGGCGTCGGTAAAGAATCTGTTGGAAATGGCGGTCATCCGGCCGGTACCGCGCTTAGAGATGTGCCTCGGTTTCTACTCCAATCTTTTCGCAGTCCCCAAAAAGGACGGGTCTGTTCGTCCCGTCTTGGACCTGAAATTACTCAACAAGTTCATCCGTTTTCGGAAGTTTCGCATGGAAACTTTGCGTACGGCCGTCGGTTCCATTCGGCAGGGGGACTTCATGACGTCCATAGACATCAAGGATGCTTATCTTCATGTTCCCATCTGCCAGGCTCATCAACGTTTTCTTCGATTCGTGATGAAAGATCAGCATTTTAAATTCGTGGCACTTCCGTTTGGCCTTACCTCGGCTCCAAGAGTGTTCACCAAGGTGCTGGCAGGGGTGATGGCCATTTTCAGATCTCGGGGCATTCGTGTCGTACCTTATTTGGGCGACCTTCTCATCATGGCTCCGTCACTCAATCAATCGGAGACAGACACCAGGATGGTGGTCTCCACGCTGGAAAGCTTTGGTTGGGTGATCAACTTCCCCAAGTCCTCCCTCGCTCCGGCCAGGGTGGTATCCTTTCTGGGGATGCAGTTGGACTCTCATCAACACAGAGTGTTTCTCCCCCAGTCCAAAATTCATCTGATTCAGGAGTTGGCTCGGGTCCTTCTTTCCAATCCTCGGCCGTCCATCTGTCTGGGGATGAGGCTGGTAGGGTTGATGGTCGCCTCTTTCGAGGCAGTTCCTTTTGCTCATTTTCACACGAGGACGCTTCAGCTTTATCTGTTGGCATCCTGGGACCGGCAGCCTCGGTCGCTGGATCAGCCCTTCCAGTTGTCCTCCCGGGTCCGGCAGTCCCTCCAGTGGTGGTTGGTCTCGGCCAATCTCGTGAGGGGCAGGTCTTTCCTGACCCCTCTTTGGGAAATTGTCACCACGGACGCCAGTCTTTCGGGATGGGGCGGATTCTGGAAGGAGCTTCAGTTCCAGGGGCAGTGGGGACCTCAAGAGGCCCACTTACCCATCAATGTTCTGGAACTGAGAGCCATCCATCGGGTGCTTGCTCTCCTGACTCAACACGTTCTGGGCCTTCCGGTCCAGGTGCGTTCAGACAATCGAACAGTGGTTGCTTACATCAATCATTAGGGAGGGACTCGCAGTCTGAGTGCTCTCAGAGAGGTGTCCCTGATCCTGACCTGGGCAGAGGCCCATGTTCCTTGTCTCTCGGCGGTATACATTCCAGGAGTGGAGAACCAGGAAGTGGACCGGTTGAGCAGGGGCTCTCCCCGTCTGGGAGAATGGGCTCTCCATCCTCAGGTTTTTCGCTCACTGTGTCTCCGATGGGGGACACCGGAGGTGGACCTATTTGCCTCTTGTCACAATCACAGGCTCCCGAACTTCGTGTCGCTCTCCCGGGATCCTCTGGCTCTGGCAGTGGACGCCATGTCCCTGAGCTGGGGGGATCTGGGATTTCTATACCTGTTTCCTCCGATACCCATGCTGGGCAGGGTGGTTCGGAAGTTGGCTCTGGAAAGGGTGTCCGCCGTTCTCGTGGCCCCAAGGTGTCCAAGGCGAGTGTGGTTCGCAGACATCGTTCGGCTGGCAGTGTACCAGTTCGTTCTGCCTCTTCGGCCCGATCTGCTCACTCAGGGTCGGTTGTGTTACCCCAGTTTACCAGCGCTGGGTTTGACGGCCTGGCTGCTGAAACCTCCATCTTGAAGGAGGAGGGTATTTCTGACTCAGTTGTCAAGACTCTGATCAGTGCCCGGAAGAGGTCTTCTTCGATCATCTACTATAGGACTTGGAAAGCCTACATCACTTGGTGTGAGATGAGATCTTTTCCTTGTAGGGTCTTTTCAGTCTCCAGGATTCTGGAGTTTTTACAATCTGAGCTGGACTCTGGTCTTCAGCTAAGTACGTTGAAAGGGCAAGTTTCTGCCTTATCTATCTTTTTTCAGAAGCGTGTTGCGCTTCAGCCTTTAGTTAAAACTTTTTTCCAGGGGGTTACGCATGTGCGGCCTCCCAGGAAACCATTACTCCCGGTTTGGGATTTGAATTTCTGCTCTTCAGGCTCCTCCTTTTGAGCCTTTGCAAGATATTGCTTTGTCTACCCTGACTCAGAAGATTGTCTTCTTGGTAGCTATCACTTCGGTCCGGCGTGTCTCGGAGTTGGCGGCCTTGTCTATCCAGGCGCCCTACTTTGAGAGGCATCAGGATAAAGTGGTCTTTCGGTTCAAGCCAGACTGTCTTCCTAAGGTTGTTTCTGCTTTTCATTTGAATCAGGATATTGTTCTTCCCTCCTTGTGTCCTAATCCTAAGAATGACAAAGAGAGGGTTTTGCATTGTTTGGATGTAGTACGCTGTGTTAAGTACTACTTGATTATCACGTCTCCTTTTCGTAAGACGGATGCCTTTTTTGTTGTGCCCTGTGGGCCTAAGAAGGGTTTGGCACCGGCCAAATCTGCCATTAGCAAATGGATACGTCAGGCCGGTATTGCGGCCTATGCTGCCAAGGGGAAAGTTCCCCCTTTTCGTATCACTGCTTATTCTACTCGCGCCGTTGGAGCGTCTTGTGCTTTTCAGCACCAAGCTTCTGTTGAACAAGTTTGTAAGGCCGCCACTTGGTCTTCTGTTCATACTTTTTCTAAGTTTTACAAAGTTGATGTGCGAGCCTCAGCGGATGCTGTTTTTGGCCGCAAAGTTCTGCAGACTGCAGTCATTTAAGTTATGCTTCACCTTGCCTTGGGATACCCATCCCTTGTGGACACTGCTTTTGGATGTCCCAATCGTGAAGAATATTTAAAGTGAAGCGGGGTGTGTGGCACACTGAGAATAATACCATTTTGTGAGTACTCACCTGAAAAATGGATATTGTCAGTGTGCCACACACCCCGCTTCACTCCCACCCTTTTCGGTATCCCGAATCCTTTATATGGTGAAGCTTTTATTTATTTTGAGGTTACCGTTGAATTACTGGTACCTTGTCTTTCTGCTTTTTAAATCACTGGTGATAAATGGGAGGTACCAGGTATATATAGGCCGGAAGGGGGCTCGTTACAAGACTTCCTCTCTGCAACAGCGTCACCTGGCGGTGAGTAACCCAATCGTGAAGAATATTTAAAGTGAAGCGGGGTGTGTGGCACACTGACAATATCCATTTTTCAGGTGAGTACTCACAAAATGGTATTTTTTCTTGAGTCCTTCTTTAACCCTTTAAGTGCCAAGCACGTAACACCTACGTGCTGGCTTGGCTGGGCCTTAAGTGCCAAGCCCGTAGGTGTTACGTGCTCGACTTTCCCCGCTGCTAGTATAAAAAATAAAAATACTCACCTGACCCCTCGTTGGATCCGGCCGGGTCTCCTCTTTAATTTGGTGCCATCCGATCCCCTGTGGGGGGTCGGATGGCTCCAGGAGAGCCCACGGAATAGGCCCCCCCCACTTCGGCAGCAGCAGCTGCTGACTGTAAAAAAATAAAAATGACATTTGCTTACCTGTGGTCGCACTGCCTCCCTCCGGGTCTTCTCTTCACTGGGGGGGCCTCCGATCGCCCCCCCCAGCCTCTTCGGTGGCGAGGAGAGGGCAGAAAATGCCCTCTCCCCCACTTCCTGCATCGCGACTGCTAGCCCCGCCCATCATTGTGATGTCACCAGCAGCCGGCTTCTTCTGTCCAAGCCCCCGAGACTGAATCAGTCTGCTTGGTGCTTGGAGCAGAGAGCAGAGGAGCAGGAGAGGGCTTTGATGGCCCCTCCTCCCCAGGCTCTCTCTTCCAAACAGCGAGCAGACTGTCAGCGGAGATCGCCGGGGGACACAGGATCGGAGGTGAGTACATTTAAAAAAAAAAATTATAAAGATCATTTTTTTTATTTATGTGTCTGAGGTTTTTTTCAACATTTAACCCCTTGTGAACTGGTAAGGGGTCCATGAGACCCCTGTCCCAGCTTACAAGGCTCTGGGTCTGGCAAATCACCTGCGGGCTAGCGGGTGACTTGCCATTAACCCCCAGCCCCCATTACCTGCCTCCCCAAAGGCCAGGGGGGGGCAGAAGAGCCCGGGCCCACATAGGCTATGTGGGCTCGTAGGCTGCAGGATGGGGGGGCCACAAAAGCTGCCCCCCCCCACTCTGTGCCTACAAACCCCCATAGCTGGTCCTGGGCTGGTTACTTTGGGTAAGGGGGACCCCACGTCATTTTTTTGGGGGGGATTTTTAAGGGTTTTTAAACCTTAAAAATCCCCCCAAAAAATGGGGTCCCCCTCCCCGGGAAGGGGGACCCTATGTCATTTTTTTTTTTAATTAACCCTTTGTGTTCTGTCATCCAGCAGCTATAAAAGGCTTCCAGCAGGTGAGCAGAAGCCAGTGATCGCCGAGGGACACAGTGCTCCAGGATGGATGGGAGGTAAGTATTAAAAAAAAAAATAATAATTTTTGCGTGTGTGTGTGTGTGTTTTTTTTTACATTTAACCCATTGTGAACTGGTAAGGGGTCCATGACCCCTATACCAGTTCACAAGGCTGGGGGAGGTGGCAAGTCACCTGTGACTAGCGGGTGACTTGCCATTAACCCCTGGCACCCCCATTACCTGCCTCCCCAAAGCCCAGGGGGAGCAGAAGAGCCTGGGCCCATGGGCTATGCGGGCTTGTAGCCTGCAGGGCCAGGGGCCACAAAAGCTGGCCCCTGTGCCCTGTTTCTACAAGCCCTGCATAGCTGGTCCCGGGCTGGTTACTTTGGGTAAGGGGGACCCCATGTCATTTTTTTTTGGATTTTTAAGGGTTTTTAACCCTTAAAAATCCCCCCCCCCAAAAATGGGGTCCCCCCCCCCAGGGAGGGGGGACCCCATGTCATTTCTTTTTCTCGATTTAACCCTTTGTAGTGTGGATGGTAGTTGTATTTTATTTGTAAATGTTATAGATTACTTGTTTCAGTTAGGGGGGGTCTCCTGGGCAGGAACGGGGGGCTACCGATAAATATGTGGTACCGTTCTAATCGGTAGAAATGGGGCTTTCCCATGCAATATGCTTTTCCTTAATAAAATACATTTTTTATTTAAAATAAAGGAGTCAATTTTCTAAAAATGTTTTTATTTATTTATTTATTTTTTTTTTTACTTAATAATATTGTAAAAAACAAAATAAAATGTACAAACAAGACATTTCATGTTAAAGCCTAAACTCTGCTGCAAAAAAATATAAATATAATTTTCCTGAAAATTACAGCAAAAATGGCCTGTCGACAGAGGGTGACAAAATCTCAAGTAGGCTGGCAATTAAAAGGGTTAATAGTACCTCTGCATGTTGGGTATTGTTCTGTTCGGGGGACCTTGCGCTTTCAGACTTTTTTTCTGGTTTGCATATTTATATTTTAGGAAAAGGTGTTTTTTATTCAGCTTTTTTATACATTTTTTAGGGAAACCGTGCGCAACCAAAGAATTCTTTGAGGAATTAATTCCAGAAAGATGAGCCCACTACAACAAGCTGGGTACACTTAGTAAGCTTAACATATGTACTTTCGGGGAATATATGGTTTATGGGGAATATTCCAAATGTAAAAGGTTGTTTTGGTTGAAAAATCGCAAGGTGCGCACTTAGTCTGCAGAACTGAAATTTTCAAGTAAAATTACCGTTATGCTCATGCTTTACTTTGGGGTGTTTGGCAACTCTTCCCTTGACAGAACCTATGCATGTTGGGTGTTGTTCTGTTCGGGGAATGTTGCTTTTTCAGATTAAACTTGTTTTTTCTTGTTTGTATATAGTTTTTTTTAGGAAAATGTGGCTTTGATTCTGCTTTTTTATCCTTTTTTTGGGAAACTCTTTGCAACCAAAGAATACATTGAGGAATTACTTCCAGAAAACTATGGGCACATCAACAAGCCTGGTACAAATAGAAAGCTTGAGGTGTGTACTTCCAGAGAATATATAGTTTGTTGGGGGTATTTCAAATGTAAAGGGTTGTTTTTCTGGTAAAACTGCAAGGTGTGCATAGTGCATATCACAGTTGTATTTTTTCTGAAAATCCCCTAAAGCTCTATTTCAGTTTGAGGGTGTCTACCTATACATATGTGGTATCGCTGTAACCGGGGGAAATTGGGATTTCACACGCAATAAGATTTTATTGACAAACTTACATTTTTTATTACAAAAAAACACTACAAATTGTAAAAAAATAATTTTGTAAATTTTTTTTTCACATATTTCACCAAAAAATATTGAGAATACACCTAAAAATTACAAACAAGACATTTCATGTTAAAGCCCAGACTCTGCTGAAAAAAACAATATATACTTTTCCTGGGAAATCCCTGGAAATCCTTTCAAAAATGACAGTTGAACATGTGTAGCGCAAAATAGTGAAACATGGTCTGGCAACAGGGAGTGGCAAATGCTGCAGGTAGGCTGGCACTGAAAGGGTTAAAGGTTATTGGTTATAGCCTTGCCCCACTCTATCCAAAACTAAAATCATTTTTTTATTTTTGGCTTGGGTTGGCTTGAAATGTTGTTTATTGTAATATATGTTTTAGTTTTAGGCTCATTAAAGTATTTTTTTTTCTTACAAAAGCACTAGAAATTGTGCTTTTGACCCTGGCGGCCATTCTGGAAAGACATGGCAAATGGAATCTTTTCAAGCTAAAGGCTGCCCAGAAGTACCATAACGATTAGCTGGGGACCATTATGTTTTATTGTGGATATAAGATCCTTGGATGATGGAATAAAGCATGGAATTCTTCCAGTTGCAGATTAGTACTATTAAACTGGCAAACAAAGTATGCAGTACACGCAGGATGGATCAAACAAAAAGAAAAAAAAAAAGACTTTGATGATAACAGAAGCAAATGGAAACCAGAGACAAGTCATATTGTTACCGTGGCAGCTACCGGGACAACTGATCTTTCTTCCCAAAACATTCAGTGTTATGTGGTTAATAATTTGTGTCCCTAGCAAACATATCTGCAAATTAATGGGAAGTTAAAGTTAATAAAACATTTCCTTTCAATGGTCTGGTCTGCAGAAGAAACAATTGGAAGCTCTGTGTTACTGAGTTATGATTAAATAGTTTTTCAGGAAAATTTAACAAAATGGAATAAAAACACAAATTGCAGGTAAACGTCACTACTTTGATGTTGGTGTGCCAACCAGACAGTAACCCTTTAGGGAGCCCTATCCACTGATCGCCAGGGTGTCCCCTTAAGTAAATCCCTGAGAGATTCCCTTTTGTCTTTAATTTGGGTAAAGTGATAGGTCCCAATCTCCTCATCCTGATGCACTTTCATCAATGGCAGTGGAGCCTCTATAAACTATCCAGTGCCATAGGTCATTGTTTTCTTTGGGTAAAGAAGAAGGTATTTTGGATTGATGACATATTGGTGGGTAAACAAATGCAGGATACAGTGTTGAGAGCCTTGTGCACTGCAACTGTTCAACTTCAAGTTAATCGCTCACATGCACAGACATACATAGTATGTTATACAGTGAAATATTTTGTTCTGACTGCTCAAGAGAATACGATACAATGAATAGGGCAACACATTAGACTGTTGTATGTAATCAACATAAGATAATAATAAACAACATTGTAATACATGGTAAGCAATAAGCAACTATTTTTACAGATTAGTGGTTAAGATATAGTCACTTTTCCAAGTCCAGTTCAAATTTCCTTTTATTACTAGCCCCGGTTTCCACGTAGTGGGGGGGGGGGAGTCTTGACCTATTTCAAGATTCGGATAGCCCCGGCATAGAAGCTCTCCCGCATTCTTTCTGTGGTGGCTCTCAGGGCCTGCAAATATTTCCCGAATGGCATCTGAATGAAGAGTCCATTGCTTGGGTGGGTTTTGTCCACTATTATCCTCTTTGCTTTTGCCTGGCAGCGCTCACTGTAAATAGTCTCCATGTTAGGAAGCTGGGTGCGTACTATACAATTGGCAGTAAGCATCACCCTTTGCAGAGATTGTCTATCCTGCTTGTGATGCAGCATAACAGTGATGCTCTCTGTTATGATGCTCCTGGATGGTACAGGTATAAAAGTTCTATAACATTTTGGTTGGCAATTTAAAGTCTTTCAGGCACCTGAGATGATCATTGTTGGTTATCAGGCCTACTACAAATGTGTCAACAGCAAATCTGATGATGGCGCCAGTGAGTTCTCTCTGTTCTCAGGCCCACACAGTCCCCACGTCTCGGTGACCCCACTAGAACCCAGGAGGCTGGCCTCATCAGAATACCTTCACGGCAGAGCTCATTGATGCTAACTTGTTAGCCAAATTCAAGCTTCTCATACAACAGATGCTGAGGGCAGTGACAGATGCCTGGGCTACCTCCCTAAAAGCAGAAATCCATGACTTAGGGGAGAGAACATAGACATTAGAGGATAAAATGGAACATGTATTTGCTATATTAGAATCCCGTGATAAAGACACGGACGCTATGCAGTTAAAATTGGAAGACCTTGAAAATAGGGCCCGAAGGGGTAACCTGCGGATAGGGTTCCTCTCGAGACCATGACAGATGTGGTTTCCTCTGTGACAGCCCTCTTCCAAGAGCTGGCCCCTTCCCTACCAATTGAGAGACTGGAATTAGACCGGGCTCACAGAGCACTAGGGCCTCAAAACAACATTCTTTTGCACACAAGAGGCCCTGCTACGGGCTGTTCGAGAGAAGGGAGACCTGCAGTTCCTACAAATACCAATTATTTCAGGACCTAGCCCTCCAAACCATCCAGAGCTGAAACTGGCCATGGAGGCTGTACGAACGCACAACATAAGCTACCACTGAGGATTCCCCTTTAAGATTCTATTTGCCTACAAGGATACCAGCTCTTGGCCACTTCCCTATAGGAGCTGTGCCACATCTTTAAGGAGCTATCTATCCCCATGGATAGGGTGGGACCCAACGAGCAAGACTCTAACCCCCTCATCAAGAAAGCTATCTGCCCACCGGCTCCCAAGCGATAGACCCCTACCAGAAAGCAAGAAGAGATACCCCACAACACCAGACACCAGCCAGAGACAATCGCCACAGACCCCTGGCTCAGACTTTCCTGGCCCCCTCCCTGGGCTTTGCCTTGCTTTTCCTCTCCTTCTTGCATTCCACGACCTTGAACGGGAATATGCCATGAGCAACTGCTCATCCAAAAACCCTCTGGATACCCCTGGCCAGAGGTCTAGTTCCATGTTCTAAAGTTTTATTGGCTTAGACCGTCTCTAAGGTTGGACAATCTGCGTTAACATTTAAGATAGAAAGTTAAGATGCTATGTTGTTCTGCTAACTCCCCTTCTTATTTCACACAGGAACCTGCTGATGGGCTGGGTCCCTGGGAGACAGAGAGTCCCTGCGCCTTGGTAGCGGGCTCTCCCCTCTGCTGTGGCCTAGCCTGATCTAGTGCGTAACGCTATAACCTGAGCGCATTGGTCATGTGCCTCTGGCTGCAGGGGAGGGCGATGCCTGACCCACAGTGAACTGGGTTGCGGCAACAGAGGGGGGCAACAGAGGGGGGCTAAGCCCTTGGCCTGGGCCCATGACCCGACTTGGGGCTGGGCCGGGAGCTGGATGGAGCCAGTGACCTGTATGACACGCTGCTAGACATTATAAAACTGTCACAGCCGTGCATTGTCTGCCTCAGGGGACACACCTCCACAGTCTTTTCCAGTACTACAGCTGGAAGGGTACTACCACCCCTAGCCCACTACATATCCATCTACTCGGACTAGGAAAAATATCTCTTTGGACCACGACAGGCCCATTTACTCTTCTTGTTCTTATACTTAATGCATTGGTTATATTGGCATTGTCAGGAACCGCTTACCTGATCCCCGTTCCAGTGACGTCTCCAGGCGGCCAGCTGCAGCTGTCACTGTGCGGCGGCCGCGCCGAGCGGCGTCGGCTCGAGCAGCGTCGGCTCGAGCGGCGCCCAGCTCAGCCACGCCCCCCGCTTCCTCCTCCAGGAGACGTGCTCGCGCGCGGCCGCGAGCACGTGTCTGTTATGCCCTCCGGCGGCGCTGTGCTGCGCGCACCCGCCGGAGGATCAATTAAAGGGTTAATGAATCCTAGGGGATTGAGGGCTTCGCCCTCTTCTGCTCTGCAGCCAATTACCCTTGGAATCCTATGTGCTCCAATCAGTACACTGCTTCCCTCAGACCTGTTCCTATAAAGGCAATTCCCTCTCCCTTCCTTCCCTTGTGAATTGCCTGTGACAGCGCTCAGAACCCTGTGTTACCTACTCCTGTGAAGTCTAGCCTGTTTCGATTGTACGACCATTCTCGATCCTGAATCCTTGTTGCCGACCTCTGCCTGAATTGACGCCTCTCGATCCTGAATCCTTGTTGCCGACCTTTGCCTGAACTGACGCTTCTAGATCCTGATCCCCAGTTGCTGACCTCTGCCTGAACCCCGACTACGTCTTGTCTGACCCCTGGTGCTGCTACGATCTCTGCCTTCCCGTTATCGACCTATTGCCTGTCTCTGGACTTCCGTCACTCACGCTCTTGCTATTGGTTCTCCAGTCCTCCCACATATAAGCTTACATCCTTTGAGCCATTAAGTCCTGGGGGCAACCGATCCCGGGTAGGCGTTTCTTGCGTCCCGGCAAGCGGGGGCTCCTACAGGTGAAGCTGGCTGTGGAGATTGGGGGTTGTGAGCTTATTAAGAGGGCTGGAGTTACCCCGAGCGTGACATTATCACAGGCCCAAAAATGGATGACCTGGTACAGCAGGTGCAAGCTATGGCCACAGCGATCAACCAACTCGCTCAAAGAGTGGCCACTCAGGAATCTCGTCAAGTGCCAACTTCCTCTGTACCACCTCATTTCTCCGAACCTAAGATTCCACTGCCTGAGAAATTTTTTGGAGAACGAGCAAAATTTTCCAATTTCAAGAATGCCTGCGAACTATATTTTAAGTTAAGACCTATCTCCTCTGGCACAGAGGTCCAACGAGTAGGCCTAGTCATTTCCTTGCTTCAAGGAGACCCACAGTCCTGGGCCTTTAGTTTACCGTCCCATGACATTGCTCTACAATCAGTGACTGCCTTCTTCAATGCTATGGGCGTTTTATACGCCGATCCAGATATACAGTCTACCGCGGAGAATAGGCTTCGGGCCTTAAAACAAGGACGGAATTCGGCTGAAGACTACTGTGCTGAATTCCGCCGCTGGGCTATCGAAGCTAGGTGGAACGATCCAGCTTTGTGTAGTCAGTTCAGGGTGGGACTGTCGGATAGCATCAAGGATGCCTTAGTCAATTTTCCCCCGCCAGCGGACCTAGATCAATTAATGCAGGTCTCCATTAAAATAGACCGACGTCTTAGAGAAAGGGCCAGGGAGAGAGTCGGGGCTCCCACGTCCTTTAGACCAGTCCAGAGTCATAGATCCCCGGTTCCCCGTGGAGAAAATACCTCATCATCTTCCCAGGAAGAACCTATGCAATTAGGGAGAACCCGCTTATCCCAAGAGGAGAAACAGCGTAGGCGATCCGAGGGGTTATGCCTGTATTGCGGGAATTCTGGTCATTTTGCAGGGTCCTGTCCCAACAAGGGGAAACCGGCGGAAAACTTCCGCACCCAGACCAGGTAGAGAGTACTGATCTGGGTGAGTCAGTTTGTAACTCTCGCCAGAATAAGATGCTTGTACCTATTGATTTGTTTTGGGGGTCCTCTAAGCAGACAGTTTCCGCCTTCATAGACAGTGGTGCGGCTGGAAACTTTGTGGACAGGAGCATGATCTCCACCTTAGGGATCCCTGTAGTTCCTCTTGAAAGATCCCTACAAGTTTTAGCTATCAATGGAAAGGCAATCCAGGGAGGTCCTATAAATACCAAGACCCCACCTCTCAGACTAATTGTCGGCTCTTCCCACTCTGAATTCTTAGAATTCTTTATTTTTGATTGTCCGGAAACTCCGGTGGTTTTGGGATACCCCTGGTTGCAACTCCATAACCCGGTGTTAGATTGGCGGGCTGGGGAGTTGGTCAAGTGGAGTGACCACTGTAAAGGTCACTGTTTTAATACAGACCTCAGAAGCGTTCAAGTCTTACCACAGGAATTACCTCAGCCATACGCTGATTGGATCGATGTATTCTCTGAACGCTCTGCTGATACTCTTCCTCCACATCGGTCCTATGACTGCCCCATTGACTTGCTGCCTGGCACAATTCCCCCGAGGGGAAAGATCTATAACCTTACCCTGCCCGAGGAGCAAGCAATGAGGGAGTATATTACCGAAAATCTTAGGAAAGGATTTATCCGTCCCTCTACCTCGCCTGCTGGGGCCGGGTTCTTTTTTGTAGAGAAAAAAGATGGTGGCTTGAGACCGTACATAGATTATCGAGCCTTGAATAAGATCACTGTAAACCCCTTACCCTTGATTGGGGATCTGTTCAATCAAGTCACAGGAGCTCGAATTTTCTCCAAATTGGATTTGAGAGGGGCTTACAATCTGATTCGCATCCGACAGGGGGACGAGTGGAAAACTGCATTTAATGTGAAGGATGGGCACTATGAGTACCTGGTCATGCCCTTCGGTCTTTGTAATGCGCCAGCCGTTTTCCAAGATTTTGTTAATGATATATTCAGGGAATATCTCGGTAGATTTGTAGTCATCTACTTGGATGATATTCTCATTTTTTCTAATTCTTTACCGGAGCACAGACACCATGTTAAGTTGGTGCTACAAAAATTAAGAGAGAACAACTTATTTGCTAAATTGTCTAAGTGTGTGTTTGAAGTCACTACAGTTCCCTTCCTAGGGTATGTTATTACCAACCAGGGTTTGGAGATGGACGCGGGGAAGGTTTCAGCAGTTCAGGATTGGGTCCAACCCAAAACTTTAAAGGAATTGCAACGTTTTCTAGGTTTTGCAAATTTTTATCGGCGTTTCATAAAAGGCTTTTCCCATGTTGTTGCACCCCTTACCAACCTTACCCGCAAGGGGGCTTTTACTGCTAACTGGCCCCCCTCTGCCTGTGAGGCCTTTCTAACCTTGAAACGGGCCTTTACTTCGGCACCTGTCTTAGTGCATCCAGATATTCATAAAGCTTTTATTATTGAAGTGGATGCTTCTGAGCTGGGAGTGGGTGCAGTTTTGTCACAATATTCTGGTAACCCTGAGCGTCTCCATCCATGCGCTTATTTTTCGCGTAAATTCAGTACCGCGGAACAAAATTATGATGTTGGCAATAGAGAACTATTAGCTATTAAACTGGCATTTGATGAATGGCGACACTGGTTGGAGGGTTCATTACATCCTATAACTGTGTATACCGATCATAAAAATCTCGAATACATAGGTTCTGCCAAGAGGCTGAACTCTCGTCAGGCACGTTGGGCATTATTCTTCTCGCGCTTCAATTTTATTATTACTTTCAAGCCGGGTGTAAAAAATACTAAAGCTGATGCTCTATCTCGCATGTTCGGTGAATGTAAGGATCGGGGTGATTCTGGGGAACCAATTTTACCCACAGGTTGTGTGGTGGGGGCGTTACTTCCTGATCTCTCCAATACCTTGGCGCCGTTTCAAGATGAATCTCCTAGTGATGTACCCTTGGGGTGCCAGTGTGTTCCGCCGCACCTGCGTTCGGATGTAATTCGCGAATTTCACGATGCCAAAACTGCTGGTCATTTGGGTAACCGTAAGACGTTTATGCTTGCCCGTCGTCATGTATGGTGGCCTACCATGAGACGCGATATCACTGCCTTTATCGACGCTTGTGCTATTTGTGCTCGAAGTAAAGGAGTTCACAAGGCTCCTAGTGGCAGTTTGGTTCCTCTTGAAATTCCTGCTGAGCCATGGACCCATATTTCTATGGATTTTATTGTAGATTTGCCTCTCTCACATGGTAATACTGTCATTTGGGTGGTCGTAGATCGTTTCAGTAAGATGGCACATTTCGTTCCTTTAGCCAAACTTCCTTCTGCACCTGAGCTTTCGCGGCTGTTTACTTCGCATATTTTTCGTATTCATGGTATTCCGTCCAATATAGTCTCTGATCGGGGTGTTCAATTTACTTCCCGTTTTTGGAAACACTTCTGTTCGCGGTTGGGAATACAGATCTCTCTTTCTTCTGCCTACCATCCCCAGACTAATGGGCAGACGGAAAGAACTAATCAAACTTTGGAACAATACTTAAGGTGTTATGTTTCTGATGTCCAAGAACAATGGGCGGAATTTATTGATTTCGCCGAATTTGCTTACAATAACGCGCCTAGTGAGAGTACCAAGGTATCTCCTTTTTATTGTAACTTAGGGAAAAATCCTAGAGCTTCTTCCCTTTCAGGGTCACCTTCCAATCTGCCGGCGTTGGAGGAGTGGCTTCAAGAACGGAAGAATATCTGGACACACGTTCAGGAGATTCTTAAGACCACTGGTTTGAGGTATAAGAAATTTGCCGATCGCCGCAGATCACAGGAACCTACTCTTCGAGTAGGCGATCTAGTTTGGGTCTCCACTAAAAATATTGCGCTCCGTCAGCCATCTAGCAAATTAGGTCCAAAATTTATTGGTCCTTTTCCAATTGTCAAGAAGTTGAATAATGTGTCTTTTAAAGTTCAACTCCCGCCAACTATGAAAATACCTAATTCCTTTCACGTTTCACTGTTAAAACCGGCGAAGAATGCTCCTCTTGCTGGTCCTGCACCAATTCTTCTTAATAATGAGCCCGAGTATGAAGTGAATAAGATCTTGGATTCACGTAAAGTGCGTAATTCTTTACAGTATTTGGTGGATTGGGTTGGCTATGGTCCGGAGGAAAGATGCTGGGTGGCAGCGAGGAATGTTCATGCCAAGGCTCGTGTAAGAAGGTTCCATCGTGACAATCCAGGGAAACCGGGTGAGGGTCCGGAGGCCCCTCGTGAAGGGGGGGGTAGTGTCAGGAACCGCTTACCTGATCCCCGTTCCAGTGACGTCTCCAGGCGGCCAGCTGCAGCTGTCACTGTGCGGCGGCCGCGCCGAGCGGCGTCGGCTCGAGCAGCGTCGGCTCGAGCGGCGCCCAGCTCAGCCACGCCCCCCGCTTCCTCCTCCAGGAGACGTGCTCGCGCGCGTCCGCGAGCACGTGTCTGTTATGCCCTCCGGCGGCGCTGTGCTGCGCGCACCCGCCGGAGGATCAATTAAAGGGTTAATGAATCCTAGGGGATTGAGGGCTTCGCCCTCTTCTGCTCTGCAGCCAATTACCCTTGGAATCCTATGTGCTCCAATCAGTACACTGCTTCCCTCAGACCTGTTCCTATAAAGGCAATTCCCTCTCAGTTGTGAATTGCCTGTGACAGCGCTCAGAACCCTGTGTTACCTACTCCTGTGAAGTCTAGCCTGTTGCCGATTCGATTGTACGACCATTCTCGATCCTGAATCCTTGTTGCCGACCTCTGCCTGAATTGACGCCTCTCGATCCTGAATCCTTGTTGCCGACCTTTGCCTGAACTGACGCTTCTAGATCCTAATCCCCAGTTGCTGACCTCTGCCTGAACCCCGACTACGTCTTGTCTGACCCCTGGTGCTGCTACGATCTCTGCCTTCCCGTTATCGACCTATTGCCTGTCTCTGGACTTCCGTCACTCACGCTCTTGCTATTGGTTCTCCAGTCCTCCCACATATAAGCTTACATCCTTTGAGCCATTAAGTCCTGGGGGCAACCGATCCCGGGTAGGCGTTTCTTGCGTCCCGGCAAGCGGGGGCTCCTACAGGTGAAGCTGGCTGTGGAGATTGGGGGTTGTGAGCTTATTAAGAGGGCTGGAGTTACCCCGAGCGTGACAGGCATAATGTTCTTGTTTATGTTTATATTTTACCTGTTATATGTTTTTCACAGTTCCATACCCCCCCACCTACCCTAGCCTCCCTACCTGCTCCCACACTTCCCTCCCCTCTCCCTGACCTGCCCTGCTGGGCCCTGATTGCAATTCTCCCACAAAAATGACACAGAATAACCTAAAAATAGTCTTGCATAATGTGCAGGGGTTTAACTCGTCATCCAAAAGAAGCAAGGCCTTTCGATTCTACAAGTCATGCAAGGCAGACATCATGTGCCTACCAGAAACAAGATTTGCCATCCACTCCTCAAGTGCTTAAGCAGCTATTTCCCCTTGCACTACAGTGCAATGTTTAGAGAGAAGAAGAGCGGGGTTACTATTGCATTCAGGAAAAACCTCCCCTTTGTTTGCAATAAAGAAATTAAAGACCTGATAGGGCGATATATCCTGCTGCTGGGCACCCTTTATGATGTTGAAGTAACAATAGACTCTTTCTATGCCCCCAATACCTTCCAGTCTAAATTCTTTTCACACCGCAATTCTTTTCTCCCGCAACTCTGTGATGCGAGGGTGTTCTCGGTGCCCTGCTCTGACCACAATCCAATGTCGATCTCCATTAGCCCAGTAGCCCCCAAAAGGCCATTTGATACCTGGCACCTCAACGAGACGTTGCTGACAACCAAAGACACCCTCGACAAGCTTCAAATACACGTGACTGATTATTTCACTCTGAATTGTCACTCAGTGAAATCTCCAGTCACGCCGTGGGTGGCTCACAAAGTAGTGATGTGAGGGTGCATTATACAAATAACAGCGGCCAAAAAAAAGAGAGGGAAGCTAAACTAAAAGAGCTCTCTAACCAATTCCAACTGGCAGAAAGGGCCTGGAAAGACAACCCCTGTACAACTACAAAGAGAAAAGTTGGCTCAGCTCACATGGAATTTAATTTGCTTTGAGATAGTCAGATGGAGAAGCAAATACGTTGGTCTAAACAACGCTTTTACTCCAGAGGCAACAAACCAGATTCCATGCTGGTGAGACAACCAGCATGGAATAAACCAAAGGGTCAACCGATCAAACTAAGACTGCAAAGCAATGTTACAGCAGACCCACAAAAAGTCCAGCAAACCAGCAAGATTTTGATGACGTTTTCAGCGATATAGAATTACCAATATCCTCTCAGGTATACATTGATAAAATAGAGGAGCTCATTACGCCCAAGAAGTGTCAGGTGCCATCAAGGCCATCAAACCAAGAAAGGCTCCAGGGGCGCTGATGGACTCATGGTCTGACCTTCCTGTCTGGATTGGCCGGGTAGCTGCCGTTAAAATGTCTATACTTCCCAAAATCCTTTACTATTTCATGAGTCTTACCCATGCAAGTATCAGCCTACATGATACGGATATTGCAAAGACGGTTCATCTGGCCGTTGACCAAGCCCAGAGTGGCAAGAAACACCATGTTTGCTCATAAAACTCAAGGGGGTCTGTCGGTTCCGAATATCAATCAATACTATAAAGCGGCACAAATTGCCCAGCTCTCCTTAATGCAGACATGGATCTTCTGTGGTCCCTTCTGGAACTCCCAGAACTGGAGCGGGTACCGCAGGACTTCGTGCTGTGGATGGCCCCCATGCATAGGCCCAGAAAATTGAGCCCTCTAACATTCCCTTAAGATATGGGACTTGGTGAAAAAGTCCTCAAATCTAATCACCCTCACTCCCCTCTGTTAAACCTTCCCACCGGGACTCCACAGCAGGGTCTTCTTTGCGCGATGGATTTCTGCAGGAATTTCCATGGTGCACCACCTACTAGACGACAGAGGCATTCGAACATTTGAGGATCTGGGACAGAGAAACCAGGTCCCGCTCACTGAATGGTTTCGCTACACGCAATTGTGTCACTGGCTCAGACCTACATTGACTCAAACCTCTCCCTACAAAAAATGTTCCAGATTTGAATCATCATGTGCCAAAGAGCCAAACAGGCCAGGGCTGATCTCCTTGTTATACTCCTCTCTAAATGACTTCCCAAAGCATCTAGATGATATATACATCCGGGAATGGGAGAAAGACCAAGGAGTATTGGAAACCTGATTCGAAGATGCTGCCCTCTATCTTTATCCACTAGCATTGAACTGACATTGATTGGGCCAAAGGAGCAGGTCAGGGAAGTATGAAGTATGTTTGAAGTATGTTGGTATCAACATACGTCGACTGTGCCAGGGAGAGATTGAACATTTTAGTGGTCACCGATGCAAGTTGGTAGGCACAGGTCTTGAGGACACACCCTGAGATCCCACCTGGACCTGTTGCTTTCCTATTATTCACCCCTCTAAAAGCTCTTCTTACTTTGTGTACTGAGACGTTGATGGCAACAGTTAATCCATCATGTTCGGCAAACTTCCCTTTGTCGCCAGTGTCACAGGTGGTAAGTTCCAGGATAGATTGTTGAGCAAAGTCGAACTGGGTGTAGAAGTTGTTGAGTTCATTGGCTAGTGCCACATCCAGTTTTTCTGGGCAGATTTGGGGGCAGGTCTTTGTAGTCTGAGACCGTTCTCAGGCTTTTCCATAGGCAGACATAATAGAAGTAGACCTGTCAAGACTCCATAAATTATTAAAATGAAATAAAACCCAGGAATTTGACTATCCTGGGTTTTGTTCCATGCCCCTAGAGCATCCCAAACTGAGATGCCCAGCTGTGTAAGTTTGCCCAGTAAAACCTCTCTTCGGTCCAATAGCACATGTGTGGACTCTCGTCTAAACAGGTGACTCTGATTGGATGAGAGCCCGCGCATGTCGCGCTGGATTGGGAACTAGAAAAGGTGCATTATTACCGGTGCCCTGGGGGGTTTCACACAGTGGGGCATCCCAATTCAGGATGCCCTGGGGGAAAGACCGCCTCCGTCCCTGAAATCTTTTGGATTTCTTTGCGCATGCTGCTGGGATTTGTTCCACTTTTACTGGAGAACTAGTGGTTCAAAACCCACATACCCAATAATCAGTAGGCAGAGTGCCACTGGATTAACTCCAAAGCTTTAAATAATTATTACAATATAAGCAGCTTCCATGCCCTAAAATTAATAAGCATAGTTATTGAAGTGCCATAGATCACAGCTTATCAATCTTGTTACGTCAAATACCCCCTAGCAAGAAAAAGTTCTAACCAAGTACTTTCAAAGCTACTGGTAAAATAATATATTAAACCTGTCAGATACCCTTGATGGTGTTACTTTGAATGTATTCCCCAAGATAGGCCTAGAAGCCATGGTCAGCTGTAATAAACTAGTGTGATCAGTCACAGTAACGGGAAACAATTAACCAGACAAGAATGTGCCCAGACTGAGACTGGAAGATTACACTCACATGTGTCAGTAGCACAGAAGGTTCTCTAACATGCATAGACATGTCTGCTTAATGTTGTGAGGGAGGTATGCATAATATTGCAGTAGGAGGTGTCAGAGATCATATAAATGGGATGATTTATTTGATTCCTTAATGGGATCGTAAAAGGTTGTGAGCAGGAGGGAGACTGCCAGAGATGGAGAGACTACCCTAGAGCCAGGACTAGGATGGACAACCATTACTGAGGATCTGCAGATGGGTCAAGAAGGTTATAATGCATGTGTATGTGTATTGGGGAAGGGGAAGTCAGGGCCTTGTGTGAAATAGAGTTGTGAAATAACTGCAGTGATGCTCAAGTTTACCGCTCCAACAGTGTGTTGTAATATCTTGGGCTTAGTTCTACTTTACCTAACTAACACATACTTCAAACACTCAGGGTCCCGAATAAAACAGCTCAGTGCTGACTAACTACCATCTTACCATGTACATGCAAGCTACATAGGTACCTCCCAGAACCAAAATATTAAATAGCACAGTATGAGTGCTCCCAAAACACATTCGCAGGCATTATACGCCTCTTTTTCCTTCTGCAGGTCTTCGGCAATGGCTGTCCTGATTCTTGGGTATTCTCCCCTGCTCTGGCTGTCCCCTTCCTGCTCAAAGCTGGTTCTTTCTAGTGTGAATATTCTTTACTGTAGGTTTCAGGGACTTCTGGTGGGGGGGATCACGATTGCTGAGAGTTATTACCCAGTTATCCATCCTCACCACCACTATTCTGCAACATCAAAAACATTTTATTCCTGTGCAGCATCAAATGAATAACCTCTTGTCCCACCAGAAGCATAACCCGCCTCCCCCAGCAATTTAAAATGAAATAAAATGAATACCCTCCCTCCCACTACCCAGTAATATAATTAGAATAAAACATATCCCTTTCTCTCCTCTTTTCAGCAACATCAAATGACACCCCCATGCATCATATATTAACCCTTCTAGAACCAGCTACATGAGTTTCACTCAGCTGCTTCTCCAACCGTTATGTGCCAGCTACGCAATCATTTTAAAGAAAACATTTAATTCACCTGCACCCGCGATCCCGCTCCCAGGTCACCTCTTCACCCAGGGGCCTCCCATCCCCCCCTCGGCCTCTTCAGTCCTCAGGACAGTGCCAGGAACAGGGCTTTCTATTGCTTGTTGCTGCTGGTGCCGCCTTTTTGGGGGTGGAGATGATGGCGTCATCCTGCCTCCGGGAGCAGACAATCAGATGGCAGTGATCGGTGGAGAGAGGATGGAGGGGCAGGGGGCTCTGATCTCCTGCCGCCACACCCCCATCTACTGATCACCGGCATCTGTCATCATATTGGAGTGGGACATTGATTGTCATGGGACATAAGATCTGAGTAAAGAAAAAACATTTTTTCATTTACTTCTGCGGTGTGTGTGTTTAATTTACAGTTAACCTCAGATCCCTATACCCATTCACCAGGCTTGGGAGACTGACAAGTCACCTGTGGCTAGCGGGTGACTTGCTGTTAACCCCCCGGCCCCCATTACCTGCCTCCCCAAAGCACGGGGGCAGAAGAGCCCGAGAGGCAACAAAGGCTGTGTGGGCTTGTAGCCTCCAGGGCCAGGGACCACTAAAGCTGGCCTGCGCACCCTAGTCTACAATCCCCTATAGTTGTTGCCCAGGGGGGTCCTTTTTCATTTTTTAATGAACCTTTATGTCCTGTCACCCAGCAGGTATAAAGGTTTAGAGCATCAGGAGAGCAGAAGCCAGAGTGATTAGCATGGGACACAGTTCTTGGGGATGGATCAATCGAAGGAAAGTATTCAAAAATAAAATACTAAAATATTTTTTTTCTCTTGTGTCTGTGTGTTTTATTTTACATTTAACCCTTTGTGAACTGCTGAGGAATCCATAAGACCTCTATACCAGTTCATTACCCTTTATAGTGTGGATAGTAGTTTTATTTTATTTGTAAACGTTATAAAGTGTTTTTTTCAGTTTGGGGTCTACAGATACATATGTCGTACCATTATGATCAGGAGAAACAGAGATTTCACATGCAATTCTTGAACAAAAGAAATATTATTTAGGATAACGTTTTTTATTCTGCTTTTGTATACATTTTTTAAGGGAAATCCTGTGCAACCAAAGAATTCTTCGAGGGATTACTTCCAGAAAGATGTGCCCTCTACAACCGGCTGAGTACACCTAGAAAGCCTGGAATGTGTACTTCCAGATAATATATAGTCTGTTGGGGGTGCTTCAAATGTAAAGGGTTGTTTTTCTTGAAAAACTGCAAGGTGCATAAAGCAGTTGTATTTTATATGAAAATCTTATGAAGACCTGTTTCAGTTTGGGGGAGCCTCCTGGGCAAGCAAGAGTGTCTATCAATATATATGTGGTACTATTCTAACTGGGAGAAATAGGGCTTTTACACACGTAGTCCCACTTGCTCTGGGTTTTTCTATAAAGTTGTGTTAGAACTTTTTCTAACTCATGTTAGAATGTTTGAGTTTTATATGTTAGGTCTAGTGGTGAAAAGGTAATTCACTTTTTTTTAAAATTAACTCCACTCCGTCTAGAGCAATCAAACCTAACACACGCACACACACACACACACACACACACGCACACACGTTTTATTATAGAAGAACAAAGTTTTATTGAAGTACTTTTTATGTCAGCAGCGAGAAGGGGTCAGGGAGACAGAGACAGGGAGAGAAAAAAAAAGTAAAAGAAAGAGGCAGGGCAAAAAAGAGACGGGGTGAGAAAGAGAGAGGGAGAGAAAGAGGGAGACAGACTGACAGTTTTCAGTGTGTTTGCATTTGGTTTAATGCCCTGGTCTTGAGAGCCAAGTTAGTGTGCAAGGCCACACACCTAGCTAAAAATATCCACCTCTTGCTTTGTACAAAAACCTTCTTTTAAAGCTTTCTGTAGTGCATTAAACTGACTCTCATGGGGGGCATCCCATTTAAGGGCATCTGCCTTTGGCTTTATGTGCAGGTCTTGAAAGCCTAGTGTCAGGATATGGGCGAACGGCAGTGACTCGGATGACAGTTCTTCTTTAAATCAAAAGCAATTTACTGAAAATAAATATTCAACAGCCAAAAATCTCTTAACTTCAGAGAATGTTGCAGCCTACAATGCAGTACAACAAGCGGTTATCTCACCAGCTCAAGTAAAGTCCAGGGTAGGATAATACAGCAAACTGAAAGTCCTTGTTGTAAAAGGTCTGCTTACAGGGCATACAAGTCCAGACTGTAAATCCACAAGTCCAAGTTCGTGTGACAAAGTCCTTCAGCTGCAATTCTTGGGGGACACAAACAAAGTCCTTCTTTGTGAGTAACAAGGCCTGGGCTCCTCATCCCAGGCTGTTCAACAACAAACTGAAAGCCTCATTGGCTCCTTTTATTAGGCTTCCTTGCAATCAGCCTCATCACCTGTGTGAGAACTGGGATTAGGGGAAAAACCCGTAGCGGACTGGGAATGTGGACTGGGGTCCTGTAAACCCGGCATGGATCGTGCCTGATTGAGCAAAGCAATGGAGAAATATACACCATTCAGCACATTCCCATACACTTTACCACACTAGTTAGTGCTAAAGACCACACACCTGCCCAAAAATATAGTGCTCTTGCTTTTCTGCCAAAAACTAGTTTTAAAGCTTGCTGTAACACATTTAACTGGCCCTCACCAAGGCTTACCATTTAAGGGCATCTGAGAGTTTTTGCATTTGGGTTTATGCCCAGGTCTTGAAAGTCTAGTTAATGTTAAAGGCCACACACTTGCCCAAAAATATAGTGCTTTTGCTTTTCTGCCAAAACGTAATTTTAAAGCTTGCTGTAATGTATTTAACCATCTCTCACAGGGAGCATCCCATTTAAGGGCATCTGAGAGTTTTTGCACTTGGTTTCATGCCCAGGTCTTGCAAGCCTAGTTAGTGTTAAAGGCCACACAAAGCCACAAATATGCCCAAAAATATAGAGCTTTTGCTGTTGTACCAAAACCTTGTTTTAAAGCTTGATGTAGCATATTTAACTTGCTTAATCAGGGCATCCCATTGAGTTGCATCTGAGAGTTTTTGCATTTTTTATGCCCAGGTGTTGAAAGTCTAGTTAGTGTCATAGCCACACACCTGTCCAGAAATAGAGCTCTTGCTGTTGTACTAAAACCTTGTTTTACAGCTTGCTGTAAAGCATGTAACTGGCCTAATTAGGGCATCCCATTGAGTTGCATCTGAGAGTTTTTGCATTTTGTTTTATGCCCAGGTGTTGGAAGCCTAGTTAGTGTGAAAGGCCACACAGAACTACACACCTGCTGCTGTTCCAATACTTTTTTTAAGTGTAGTGTAGCGTAGCGTATTGTTTTCCCCTCATAAACACACTAAGTATGTCAGTCAGAGAAGTTCCAAGATGTGAGGAGTGGCAGAGGCCTAGATTCATCAGGCAGAAGTTGCAGCAGGAGTCGCAGTGAGAGGCCAATATCAGCTAGCAGTCATGTCTTGACCAGAAACGCATCTGCCATCATCGATTGGTTAACGCGGTCATCAACAATATCAGAAGTGACATCTGACTCACTAGTCAACAGTCAGTAGGTTCCTCGGACACAACCCTCAGTTGGCATGTCCCGGGAGCAGTCCCTGTCCTCCCATTGCCTCTTTCCTATGCCGTTCCCTCCCCCAGTGACATATCTTATGCTTTGGGTTCAGCTCCACTATTCAGTGAGGACCATCTGATAGAGGACAGTCAGCAGCCACTGCCCAGCCAAGAAGTGGAGAAGATATCCGCTGCTTCCTTCGCTAGATGGCCAAGTACTGATGAGGAGAGTGGCATGGGAAGTGGTGTTGCGAGTGTTCCAGCTCCTGCAGAAGACAATGTTGAGGAACCCGAGGAGGACATCAGTGACGTGCAGACACAACTCGATGATAATGAAGCCGATCGCAATTGGGAGCTGGGTGCAGAAGGGGCTTCATCATCATCAGAAGAGGGTCGCAGGTTGCCGTGAGGCAGCAAGGTGGTAGCATGTTGGCAATAAGCATGGCGTCAGCATTAGAAAGTCTGGAGGCAAACATGCTCGGGCCGGGGTAGACCACCTGCTGTGCGGCAGGCTACTTTCCCTAGAGGTAGTGCAGCAGGGGTTCCTGGAGTCGACTGCAGTAGCAGTGAATTAGTGCAGACAGTTGGTGGGAAAATCAGCTACTCGCCGGTGTGGCAGTTTTCCATCAAGCATCCGCAGGAGGGTAACATGGCCACATGCAAGATGTGTAGGCAGAAGGTGAAACATGGCTAGGGCCCCAATGTTGGCACCACGGCCCTGTGGCAACATATGCAGCATCATCATAAATCGGCTTGGGAGAACCAAGGCTCTGAAGTGGTGGTCCAGCCTGCTGCATCACCCAATGGAACGCCACTCTCAGTTTCAGCCAGCCAAGGCTCCACCACCTCAGCCGAAGGTAGCTGTGTGTCATTCCCATCCTCTGTTGCTCCAGATGCTCCTGCTACGAGCCAATCACTCTGCCAGCAATCCATTGGCAAAGCCATGTCCAAGAGACAACAGTATGCACCCACTCATCCTACGGCGCAGAAGCTAAATGTGCTCCTGTCCAAGTTGCTGGTGCTGCAGTCCCTCCCTTTTCAGGTGGTGGACTCTACACCTTTCAGATAACTGATGGCTTGTGCCGAGCCGAGGTGGAGAGTCCCAAGCCAAGCCATAATTTTTTTGCGAAGAAGGCAGTACCAGCCCTGCACAATTTTGTTAAACAGAAGGTGGGCCAGTCCTTGAGCCTGTTGGTGTGTACCAAAGTGCACGGCGGCGTCAACCTCTAGAACTGTAACTACTGTCAGGGACAATACATGTCCTTTACGGTCCACTGGGTGAATGGGGTTCCTGCACAGCCACAACAGCAACTTGGACAGGTCACGCTGCTTTGGCCTCCACGCTGCCAGGCTGTTGTGCCTGTGACAGTGCGCGACTCCATCTCCTCACCCTCCCTATGGATCTTTATGATCCAAACAGATAGGGGGACTCCCCTGTGTAACTTTAATGTAAATCAGTGGCAGCTGATCCATGACACCTGCCATTTGCCTAGGCCTTTTGAGGAAGACACTTTATTAGTCAACCGTTAGGATTATGGGATGAACGACGTGATTCCACTGCTTTATCTACTACAACGCGTGTTGGAAACCATGCCTGGTCAAAGCACTGGAGACATAGTGCCTACATCTCACGGCCAAATGAACCCTGTGGGGGCTGAACTGGAAGAGGAGTAGGAGGATGAGAAGGGGGAGGGGCACAGAAAAGCACAGTTTAGGTTTGGCGAAATGGGCATTTTTTCTAGTCATCTGAGGAGCTAGAGGGTTGTGAGGAAGGCGAGACAGAGGACCCAGACACACTGTGGCAGTATGCAGTGGAGTTGGAGGCAGGTCTCCTCATGCTGCTGCCAACTCCAGGGTGTGTCTTTCAGGCAATATATGGGCTCCTCATGCTGCTACCAACTCCAGGGTGTGTCTTTCAGGCAATATATGGGCTCCTCATGCTGCTGCTAACTCCAGAGTGTGTCTTTCAAGCAATATATGGGCTCCTCATGCTGCTGCCAACTCCAGGGTGTCTTTCAGGCAATATATGGGCTCCTCATGCTGCTGCCAACTCCAGGGTGTCATTCAGGCAATATATGGGCTCCTCATGCTGCTGCCAATTTCAGGGTGTCTTTTAGGCAATATATGGGCTCTTCATGCCACTGCCAATGTCAGGGTGTGTTTTTCAGGAAATATATGGGCTCCTTGTGCTGCTGCCAACTCCAGGGTGTCTTTTTCAGGCAATAAATGGGCTCCTCATGCTGCTGCCAACTCCTGGGTGTATCTGTCAGGCAATATATAGGCTCCTCATGCTGCTGCCAACTCCAAGGTGTGTCTTTCAGGCAATATATAGTCTCCTCACGCTGCTGCCAACTCCAGGGTGTGTCTGTCAGGCAATATATAGGCTCCTCATGCTGCTGCCAACTCCAGGGTGTGTCTTTCAGGCAATATATGGTCTCCTCATGCTGCTGTCAACTCCATGGTGTATTTTTCAGGTGATATATGGTCTCCTAATGCTTCTGTCAACTCCAGGGTGTGTGTTACAGGCAACACATAGTCTCCTCATGCTGCTGCCAACTCCAGGGCGTGTCTTTCAGGCAATATATGGTCTGCTCATGCTGCTACCAACTCCAGGGTGTATTTAGGCGATGTATGAGCTCCTTGTGCTGCTTCCAACTCCAGGGTGTCTTTCAGGCAATATATGAGCTCCTCATGCTGATGCCACCTCAAGGCTCTGTCATTGTGCCGCTCTGCGACAGCGATTCTACTAGCGATGCCTCTGATTTGCATGTCATTCTTCTTTTCAGTATTATTTCACTAACCCAGCATGCATCCTATCCGTGTTACAGCAAGGCAAAATGTTCTACAACCCTATTGAGGCTCTCGGTAGGCCAAAAATAGTCGTTTTTAATAGTGATTTGCCGCGAATAAATTCGGACTGAAACAATTTTTTTCTGAAAATTTGCTCATCTCTAGTAAAGAGGTTTTATAAATATATGAGTGCAGAAGCTCTCCACACTTTATTAAATAACCATTTAGGTATTAAGGATTTGGTGAAATCAAGGCCTAAGATTTATGAAAGATTAGTACAGGCGGCAGAAGAGGCAATGTTGGCTTTGAGATATCAATACACAACTGAGTTCCTCCAAACAAAATTCTAACAATGGTGTTAGCTAGGCTGAGAGTAGAACTCGTCTTAGAGAGTTGAACTTTTTAAGTCTCATAGTTTCACAGAGGAGAAGAAGGCCATGGGGACAATTCAGACAGGTGAGCTGAAGTGTACTTGGTTGTCTTGATTACATGTACAGTAAGGGCACATTGCATTTAAGGGCCAATTCAGCACCATCAACATGTTTTTCTCATTTGTGAGAAAAAAAAATTATAAATATTTCTTTCCTTATTGCAATCCAGCATCATTTTAGCTCTGCAAATTATGTAAAAATCTGTACAGCTAAAATGGTGCTGAAGAAAAATCATTACAAAATGTTTTTTCTCACAAAAAGTGAGAGAAAAAAATCAGCCCTTCTGTCTTACTTACCTTTACAAATACACATTTCACAGCCAGTGGCCATAGTGAAGATACTAAAATGATGAAAGAAAGCTAAATATTTGCATGGGCAATGAAAAAACATCATTATAATATTTTCAGCTCTAGTTTCCTATGCACCACTTTATAGGTAAACAAAGGTTGGTAGCTTTTTATCGATGAGTCTGAAATCATAAATGCCCTAGAGAACGTCTGCCTTATTTCTGCAGGAATTAATTCTGTAAATCAATGGAATATTGTTAAAACATGCTGCCCATTTACTTCCATTAATGTGTGAAGCAAAACTAAATCCTTAAGCTCCATGGAACAGGCAGTTGGTTTTCGAAGGTGTCTGCCAAGGTCCAGAGTGTTGAAATTAGTAGAGAACAAAATAAACAGGGCAGCGGTTCAAGTTCATGCTTGTTGTTTTATAAAAATTACCCTACTGGGACCATGGGGAAATTTAACACCATCTTATTCCTGCTGCTGTAGCTTTCTCAAATTACTTTTCACATCTCGCCAAGGATGAAAATCAGTTAAAAGAAGCAGTTCACATATATTGTAACCTCTATTTAGCTAAATCTTACCATTCATTTAGTTAAAGTGAACAGCTTAAGAAAATCGGTTATTTTTATTATACTTGATTGGTACAGAATTGGTTCTCTAAATGTTTCTGTCAGAATAATTTGATGTGACCAGAAAAGGATTATGAACATTCTAGAGAAGAGGAACTCTAACTGCATCGATCAGGGATAAATTAGCGCTTGCTGCTTAGAAAGGTTACTAATTAAAAGATGATCTTACACCCAGGTGTAAACCTAATTGAATTAACATGAATGGAGCTAGACGGCTGTGTGCCTGTGTCATTCCTCTCACTACATAAGGCAGGCTGTCAATCTGTAGGCAGTAGCAAAGCTTGAAGTTTTTCTATAAGCAGCCCACACCAAACTGAGAGACATTTATGCTTCAGAAAAATGGGAAGCATTTATGTCATGCTTGATGTAGCGATAACCCTTATCGCCGGAGGGCTTCACCGCCCGAGACGTCCTTTTCCCAATCGTAAGAGGTGCTGCTGGAATTCCAGAGTCGTCCGTGAGGAAACAGGAACAGCCCTTACAAGGGCTAGTGAATTGTAATATAGCGTTTCCCCCAATAAGAGACAGAACTCAGTATTGAGGGTGAAGGTGAAGTAGACTTTATTAGTGCCACACTAGGCCTTATATACACAAGTCTCCATTGCATGACACACACACCGACCAATAGCAGCAGGGCACACAATCCCTCAACTCTGCCGGTGACGCAATCAGCAATACAATAGACGTCTGTAATACACTCAATCCGAACAATGCCATTGTCTGTGACGTAATCAATCAATGCAATGGCAGTCAGAACAATGAATAACGTAATCAATCAATACAATGGCAGTCAGAACAATGAATAACGTAATCAATCAATACACTGGCAGTGTGTAACATGCTTAAGAAAAGGAAAGTAATGAACCTGTGTAAAGTCCAAAGGGGCAGAGAGTCTGCCACAATGCCCCCTTTTTGTGGAACACCCGGCAGACCCGGATTGACCCTGTTCGGGTTAACGTGGGGCTGTCCGGACTCTTGTTAGGGGCAGAGTTCTGTTTGCCGGGATAATCCATCTGCATTACCGTTTTGTCTACCGGGCCTGTATACACACACACACACACACACACACACACACACACACACACACACACACACAAAGTTGTACTCACAGGGTGCTGGTCTTGTCTTTTCCCCCCAATAAGAGACAGAACTCAGTATTGAGGGTGAAGATGATACACACACACATACAGTTGTACTCACAGGGTGCTGGTCTTGTACACACACACATTTGTACTCCCAGGGTGCTGGTCTTGTACACACACATGTACTCACAGGGTGCTGGTCTTGTACACACATACAGTTGTACTCACAGGGTGCTGGTCTTGTACACACACACACAGTTGTACTCACAGGGTGCTGGTCTTGTACACACACATGTACTCACAGGGTGCTGGTCTTGTACACACACATGTACTCACAGGGTGCTGGTCTTGTACACACATACAGTTGTACTCACAGGGTGCTGGTCTTGTACACACACATGTACTCACAGGGTGCTGGTCTTGTACACACACACACACAGTTGTACTCACAGGGTGCTGGTCTTGTACACACACATGTACTCACAGGGTGCTGGTCTTGTACACACATACAGTTGTACTCACAGGGTGCTGGTCTTGTACACACACATGTACTCACAGGGTGCTGGTCTTGTACACACACATGTACTCACAGGGTGATGGTCTTGTACACACACATGTACTCACAGGGTGCTGGTCTTGTACACACACATGTACTCACAGGGTGCTGGTCTTGTACACACATACAGTTGTACTCACAGGGTGCTGGTCTTGTACACACACATGTACTCACAGGGTGCTGGTCTTGTACACACATACTCTTAGCTCTGGTTGCAAGGCATTGAGAAAATGTTCTAGTAAAAACAACTGTAGGCTTCCGGGGTGACAGCGTGCCGGGCTAACAAAGCCTCCTTTACCAGATGGTAGTGTGGTAAGTCCGCATCAGGGATGGCCCGGAAAGCATCGGAAGCTTTCCCAGATAGTTTCCCTGATAATATGGTGACCCATTCCTCCGTGGGTACCCGGTGTAAAGCGCACGGCCGTTCAAAATCGGTCAAAAATCCATCACTCATCGTCACTTTCCTGGAAGGACTTAAATGCTGCAAATGGAATCTTTTTTCCCCCCCAGTGTAACTGAGGCTGAGAGGCTGCTGGGTTGCGAGTCGCCGATTTTCCCTTCGCTTACTGGCCTCTGCCTCTGCTGCGGCGAAGACTTGGTCGATCAGTTCTTGTAATGGATTTGGCCATAGACCGACAATCTGTTCCGAATCGCTTGAACGAGAGCAGCGTCTTCATCAGTCTCTATATTGGTTTCGGTCCTTACTGCTGCACGATCCATTTCGATCAGCTTGGCTATCAGTTCCTGACGTGGGCGGTTGCTAGCTGACTTTCCCCGGCTCTCGAGTAGATCCTTCAGGGTCAGCCTTTTCAACTTGTCATACTGACTCTCCATCAGGGTAGCACTCTCTCTGGGTACAAAGGACCATCCGACCGCTTGCCACCAATTGTAGCGATAACCCATATCGCCGGAGGGCTTCACCGCCCGAGACGTCCTTTTCCCAATCGTAAGAGGTGCTGCTGGAATTCCAGAGTCGTCCGTGAGGAAACGGGAACAGCCCTTACAAGGGCTAGTGAATTGTAATATAGCGTTTCCCCCAATAAGCGACAGAACTCAGTATTGAGGGTGAAGGTGAAGTAGACTTTATTAGTGCCACACTAGGCCTTATATACACAAGTCTCCATTGCATGACACACACACCGACCAATAGCAGCAGGGCACACAATCCCTCAACTCTGCCGGTGACGCAATCAGCAATACAATAGACGTCTGTAATACACTCAATCCGAACAATGCCATTGTCTGTGACGTAATCAATCAATGTAATGGCAGTCAGAACAATGAATAACGTAATCAATCAATACAATGGCAGTCAGAACAATGAATAACGTAATCAATCAATACACTGGCAGTCTGTAACATGCTTAAGAAAAGGAAAGTAATGAACCTGTGTAAAGTCCAAAGGGGCAGAGAGTCTGCCACACTTGACACAAACATGCACCTACAGACAATGAATTAATAGTTGGTAGAGGAGAGGAATTCTGGGTATATAATGATGGAGATCTATAAGTTGGCAGCCACATAGATTTGACACAGCTGCTACAATACTTCTAAGAGTTTTCTGAGCAATGATGATGGCTTTCTATTTTAAGACAACCATGACTGTGGGACTGGGTTTTTCAAAAGCAGGGCTCTCAGGTATGAAGCAATACAGCAGCTCCCATGCAGTTCAGGATCACAAGATCTGCTTGCTATTACACATTTGTAAGCCATTTTAAATAGCTTACACCACTGATTGCTGGGTGGGTCAAAGGATCAATTTACAAAGCTAAGATTTTTCTTCTCCCCCATCCCTTTTTCATCATTTAAGAGTGTGCAGGGGTAGCATGAGTTTAGGTCTGCTTTACAGTTAGAAAAATGACAGATTTCATTTTTTTTCAGAACACTTAAAGGGTTACTAAACCCAAATAAAAAAACATACAGACACTCACCTTTGCTTCCGCACAGCAGCTGCAGCCCTGTCTGGCACTCGGGACCCTCCTGCTCCCCAACTAACAGCGAGCAGCGCATCCCGAGGCTTCCACCAGATCTTGTGCGCTATCCATGCATTGCAATGGAGCTGCTGGTCTGGCTGCCCCACCATTTCAATGAATAGATGACCCTGTTTGACTGACGGGAGGGGTGAAGTTTTGGAGCGTCAGACCAGCCCGGGCAGGCTGTGCAGGGTAAGGATGAGTCTCTTTTTTTTTGTTGCTTTTAGTAACACTTGCACTTGTAAGCACCATGGCAGCAAGGGACCAGAAATAAACAGTTATTCTAAAAGAATGGAAATAAGATTGCAACATTAATGTGAATCATAGGGATTTTTCTGGTTATTTATCCAACGAAATGGAGGTAAAATAGGGTTAACTAAGTTGTTCACCTGGGCCTATAAATAGACCTGATCTGGCTGTAAGACTGGGAGAGATGGCAGAGAGAGAGATGGAGAAAAGAAATGAGTGTGCTACAGGGAGTATACCACCCTGTCCCAATTTGTGAACCGAATAATGCTAGCATGTGTTGACTGCTAATATTTATGATGCCTTCTGCCTGAGGAGAGCTTTAATAACAGTGATTTGCATGATAAGAACATTATTTACAATCAATAAATATACTGTTGCTGTAATAGACAGGCATTCCCAAAAGGAATATGAAGAGAATTTAAAGAGAGAGGTGAGAGCACACCCACCTGCGCTTTAGGCAGACTTGAACCCCATTTAGATGACACTGCCTGCAGCCGAACTCTAGGATTGTTCCAGGGACATAAACATGGAAGCCAGCCAATGGATACAAGGTACCAGTGCAGCTTGAAAATGTAACTCGCTGCATCCTGCATATGTGACCTATTGCTGCCCCATATTATATATACCATTTGTGGCAGTCCGTTCGGGACTGTACTTGACTTAGCTGAGGATTATGCACATATGATGCTGTGAGAGGTTACACCCCTTGCTCGTAGAATTGTGTGCAGTGGAGGGTCATTACTGTCAGATATAAATTAACTGCCAAAATTGTCACAAATAATTCTACAAAGTGAATCCCCATGAGTGATTTTGTCTAACGTACAGCAGACTCAGCAGCAGACATACGTATGTACAGCAGACTCTCTTTTAGTCATAACACTCTTTTCACAGCTTTTCTTTTATGTTCTTAGTATAGGATTTTTTACTGCAGTATGAGTGCTGGAATTCTTGGTGTGGAGGTGTAGAGCTAACTCAGTCCCTATTTCATACAGACAACATTGTCAAGTGTAAGATTTTAACAATATTTTAGATTTTTCATTCAATGGGGTACACACGTGGGGTTCATCACTATTCAACATACTAACCATTCAAAAGTACCTTTCTTGCTGCTAATTTTTATGGTGCCAATTTTATGGAGCCAATAATTACCAGGGGTTACGGGTAGTGTTGGGGTGAACCTGAACCACAAAGTTTGGGTTCATACCGAACTTGAGCCAGAAGTCCATGTGTGGGTTTGGTGAACACTGACATGACATTTAGGCCTCCCCTCACCCAAACAGGCTGGCCAGTCAGCCAGAAATCTGGCTAAAAACCACACGCCCCCACCTATGCCCTGTCCAGACCTTCCTCCCCAATCAATCAGGAAGGGGAGCAGGCGTGGCGTAGACAAGGCTGGGCTGCGACGGGAACAGCTGCAAGCTGGCATGAACCACAGCAAGTGCAGGGTACAGCCTGCTATGGGGTCATGTGGGGCTCTGTAACAAAGTCTGCTATGGGGGTCATGGGGGGCACTATCACACAGACTGCCATGGGGATAATGGGGGACTCATCCACACAGTCTGCTATGGGGGATGGGGGTGTTCTATCACACAGTTGGCTATGGGGTAATGGGGGGGCTCTGCCACACAGTCTGCTATGGGGTGTTCTGTTGTGGTAGTTTCAAAAACCAAGTGCACACATTCGTGTGCTTGAAAAAGGATTGACTACAACAGAGGGAAAGTATCATTTGGGGAATTGTCTATTAATGTGAAAATAGTGTCGCTATTCCCACTTTGGTCACAAGATGGGAGTATAAGACCACGAATCGAAAAGAGAATTTAATTCAGACTCTTAGAAAAAGTATTCCCCTTTAGTGTGATCCAGGTGGCATGACCAGCAAAATTGTATAGAGTAGACATATTATAAGTATAGATGAGCGAACTTTTCAAAAGTTCAGTTCGATTTTCCTAAATAGTTCGATTTGGTCCGAACTAGTTTGGGACAAGCTTTCGGATAAAACGCATGGAAAACAAAAGCTGATGGCCCTAAAAGTCCATTATAACACTCTGAAGTGGGGAGTACCAACGGGGTTTGCGCTCCTAGAAAGTGAAAAGAAGTAATTGCTTTTTACAAGTGCTGAAAAATGTGCCCATTTTGGGCACCACAGGTTTAAACACTGCAGTTGTGTAGGCCTGGCAGTAGTGAGCAAACCCTAAAGAAAAATGTCCACTTATAACGGGGGGTAGCATCTTGACAATTTAGTTGAAGAAGATGAAATGTGCCCATCTTGGGCATCACAGGGTTAGACTGCGATTGTATAGGCCTAGTAGTAGCAGTGGGTAGCAGTAGAGGTGCTGTTGGTGGTGGTAGTGGCATTAGCAGCACTTAAAGACTAGTCAGATGGACAGAAGGTGTTTGTGTAGGGCTGGCAGTAGCAAGTAAGCCCTCAAAAAATGATCCCATTTTTTCAGTGGTAGCAGCAAGATTGGCATCTTGACAATTTAGTTGAAGAAGACAAAATATTGGATTTGTTTTGAGCCTTGATAAATGTACCCATTTTATGCATACAGCGTAGACCTGCGGTTGTGTAGGCCTAGTATTAGCAGAGGGTGGCAGTGGAGGTGCTGTTGGTGGCAGCAGTGGCATTAGCAGTACTTAAAGAATGGGCAGAGGGACAGGAGACCTGTGGTGGTTGTGTAGGGCTGGCAGTAGTGGGCAAGCCCTAAAAAAATGATTCCAAATGTAATGGGGGTAGCAGCGGTATTGGCACCCTTAAAGCGGTCCTTCACTCTGAATAAGAGTCTATTTTATATGTTTCCCACACCCTGCACATACAGATTGCTCACATTAAAAATCATCCTACCTCCATCTAATGCATGTTATGAGCCTTTAAACATCCAAGATGGCGGCTTATGGAACATCAGGCAGCCTGCAAACAGGAAGTGCCTTCTGACTGTGCTGCTCTGAATGCTGGGACTGCTGACCTTTTCCTGACCCCAGCTCTGCTCTGTCTCAGCAAAGCACAGCTTTAACCCGCCCCCCCTTTATTTTATCCCACTCTCCTCTCCTCAGTAAATGTGATGTTTCTGAGTCAAGATGGCGGCGACCGTATCCTAAAATCCTTAATAGAGTTGCATCCCAGTGGGGGAACGAATAATAAGTAAGTGTCTAAAAACTTAAAATATATTAATTTTATATGCTGGGGAATCGTTTTTTAAGGGTTTGGGCTTTTCAATAAATCATGGTGAAGGTCCGGTTTAAATGTTAGCTGAAGAATAAGCAATGGCTTTTTACAAGCGCTGACATTTTACCCATTTTGGCCATCACAGGGTTGACCTGCATTTGTGTTGGCCTGGCAGTAGCAGGAGCAAGCTAGCAGCGGTGGTATTGTTGGTGGTAGTAGTGGCATGCTTATCAGTGGCATCAGGCACAGGGGGTTTTGGCGGACAGCCTTGTCCACTTAGGGGTTATGACACCACCTGATATGCTTAAAACCCTTTACATCGCTATGCTTGAGGGTGGACAAGACAGGGCCCCCATGACAAACTGTGCTAGCTCTGGCCAATGGACCAATATGCTTACCCAGAGGGTCAAGGGGTCTGAGCTCAGTATATCTCCTGGAGAAAGGGAACAGTGGAAGTAGGAGTGCACCTGGCTGTTCAGGTGGTGGTGGTGTTGCTGGCATGAACATCCCCTCCATGATGATGTGTGCAGTTGGGCTTATGGGATGTAAAAACTTGTACATCAAAAAGTTCTCCCATTTTGGCTTTTTACCGAGGGTCTAAAAGTGTAGCGAATCAGTACCTGTCTTTTTGCTTCATGCTAACAATGAGGCTGTCAGCACACAAGCACCCGAGCAAACAGCTCAACATGCTCTCCATGCTTGCCAGCATTTCCAAGGGCCTGGTTGGTTCCATTTCCATATTGCCATGTTTGTTCATCATTGTCATCACCACCATCATGATGGCCGTCATCATCATCATGTGCCTCCTCCCCTATTCCTTTCTGTGATAAGTTGGTTGTTTCCATCTCCAAATCCACCTCCTGGGGTCTGATTTCCTCCTCCTCACCCTCCTCCACCTCTTCTAAAGAGCCAGGAGACAAACATGGTCATCCCTTGCTGAATTATGGCTGACAAATCTTGTCATCTCTTCAAAAGGTCTCAGCACATGACACATGTCTCTGATCATATGGCAATGCAGGAGCTGAACATCACACTGGCTCTAAAAGCTGTCCGTTTGCGGCATAAAGAAATCATTTACTGCTTTGGGCTGGTGGTCGAGGTGGTTCAGCATATGTAGGGTGGAATTCCAGCACGTGGGGACATTATATATTAAGCAGTGTGGTGCTGCAAGTCTAGCAGGGTGTGTTTGAAGGCACAAGATCGGCTATAGCGAACACATACCCTCCTGGACATGGCCAGATAATCCGCCAGACCAACATATGTTTTTAAGAAGCTTTGATGACCAGATTGGTCAAGTGCGCCAGGCATGGGGCATGTCTCATGCTAGACGCAAAGCAGCCACAATGTTCATCCTGTTATCTGTAACCACATTATCCAATCTAAGTTGACGTGGAGACAGCAAGCTGGAAATTTCCTCATGCATGCAGAGCAGCAACATCTCGGCAGTGTGGCTTTTCTCGCCCCAGGCTCAGCATGTGTAATACGGCATGGCAGTGCTGCACTTTGCAGTGATGAAAGGATGGAGAAGGAGGGTAAGCTACGCCTGTCTGTTGAGGAAGAGGAGGATAGGTGTCTGTTGTCCAAAGCTGAAGTAGATCGGCACAAACACAGAGTTGTTACTAATGCCTGACCTTGTTGCGTCGGATCATCGTGCTGCACATCCAGTTGATCCAGTGGGCTGTGACATACATGTTTAGCCCTTGGCCGTAGCTACTGCTCCAGGTATCTACTGTTGCATGCATTGTGCTGCACACTGACAGTTGCATAGACAGCCGCACTTTCTCATCAACGTAACTATGCAAGGCGGGGATGGCGAAGAAATGGCGACTGGGAACATGCCATCTCGGCAGGGATTCATACCACCTGGTGGACTCAACCAGGTGGTATGGCAGCGACTGCACCACCAACTCAGCCAGGTGCGAGTTCAGCCACATGACAACGGGATGACTGGGCGCATATTGTTGTCTGGTGGATATAGATTCTATTATTGATGATTGACAGGATAGAGGAGGATAGAGGAGCACTAGATGACGATTACAAGGCTGAGACTGTACTGCCTGTGGATGAGGCCTGGCACCGTGGACCCCAACTTAGAGAGAGACAGGGCCTGCACACCTAAAACAGAGCTGCCCCCTTGTTTTTTTTTAAATTATATTTAACAAAGAGGCATCATGGACCCGACCCCAAATTAGAGAGAGACAGGGCATGCACACCTAAAGCAGAGCTGTCAACCCCCCCCCCCCCCCCCCCCCCCCCCCAAAAAAAAAAAAAAAAAAAATTCCTTGGCAGGTGAAAAATAATATTTTTTGTTCTTCTTTGTCTTTTGTTCTGTCCCACAGTCTGCTATGGGGGTGATGGGGGCTTGTACACACAGTCTGCTATGGGCTGATGGGGGCTCTGTCACACAGTCTGCAATAGGGTGATGGGGGGATTAGTCACACAGTCTGCTATGGTGTAATGGGGGCTCTCTCACACAGTTTGCTATAGAGGTAATGGGGGCTCTGCCACGCAGTCTGATATGTCTTGATGAGAGGATTCCGTCACACAATCTGCTATGAGGTGATGAGGGACTCTGTCACACATTTTGCTATGCTAATAATATTAGTACTGTCCCTACATTTTGTTCAGGGCAATCACCCTGGTCTTACCTCCAATTTGCAGCCCTCTACCCCTCAATAATCCAATTTTACAGTCATTTTTGCGGCTCCAAGTTCAGGTCCCCATTGGTTTTTGTTCAAAGTTCAACCAAACTTGCCAAATCTGAACTTCCATGGGTTCGCTTATCACCAGTTATTACCGGTTGTAGTGCATGTTTAGATTTGTTTTTGTTTCTGGCCCAATATTTGGACTCTTCTGTGGCACCTGGTAGAGGTTAGCATTTGCAGCAACTCATGTGGTCGGGTTTTACAAATGTATATTTTTATTTGCACTTGATTGTTTTACATACCTGCCAACCTTTTCATGTGCCTCTCCCTTATTTCTCATTTGTAGATGCTACAACAAGTTTCTAAGTTTGTCCCTCCTTCTAATCTCCCTCCTCCTCGATAATGCAAAAATGTGGTCACACGGGTGACCCTATCCCTTGGCACTCCCAGCATGAGTGAGCCCAACAAGCCACACTCTTCACCCAATCAGCTACGAACACAAACATGACTCATTAAGTAGCACTATTGACGTTGCCTGTCACATGCCATGCCCAGGAAAAAAACAAAGAACCTGATTTTTTGCTTTGTCATATTGGATTTTACACTGCCCATTTGGGATAGGGGGGAAGGGAAGAAACTGTGTGCCTGGACAGGGACTTCAGTTAATTACCAAATTGTATTGTTGGTGTCCAGCTTTGAAGTCATGTTCCTGGCCCTTGTCTGGCTCCATCTTCATTGTCTGAATCCCAGGACCTGTTCCTGGTTTGTCACCAGGGTCAAGTCTTGATCCTGGGCTGAATCCCACATCCTGCACCTGGTTCTGCTCTCTGCCCTGCAGGAAGCACATTCCATCAAATTAGCAAAATTCAAATGCCAATCATACTGAAAGAAAATCTGGAAAATGAACTTTTAACGTGCACATTTAATCTAGGCCAAAGGTTCTTTTTTGTATAGAACCTTTTCTTTCTGCTCTTCATTTGAAGATACCCATTAACTCTGAAAGAAGGGAATGGTCCTGATAATAATTTGGCTACTAGAAAAGAAAAACATACAGATATATATATATATATATATATATATATATATATACAAATGGAATAGCGCTATAATCAAGAACATCCAATCAGGTGTAGAGTAGAAATACGTTAACAAGTAATTTCCTGGTCTTTTAAATTACTTACAGTATGAGGTAGACCAGATGTGTAGCAACTCTAGAATCCTGATGTCCTTGTAGAGAACATTTGTATATAAAACCATAGCAGTGAATTGTGTGTTATTAAAGTAAAGGTTTTGCTGGTTAGATATTTAACAAGACTATATGCTGTAGATTTTCTGCCAAAGGCAAACTGCTTTATTCTCATCTAAATAGGAGGTCTGCACACACTGCCAGCTAGAATAGGTCCACACACTCTGCCAGTAATAAGCACTTCTCTCCAGTCAGTTATAACTCAGATAATATACTAGGCTGTTTAAAATACATGGTAGAATTTTGTGCATGGACATAATCCATATTATTAATGTTTGCAATAATAAAATCATAGAGGAGTAGTGTTGTTCCCCCTTGGATGATACCTTGATAATTTCTAAAAGTGTGGCACATAACACATTTTCTAAACCATGCTTGATATAAATAAAGAGGCAGGTTTTTAATGTCCTCTAAATCTTTGTGATAACAAAGAGTTGAAAAATATATTATACTGGCCAGAAGCTCCCTCTTCAAAGCAATGTTCCAAAGGGGTTTGGAGATTAGACTTTCCAAAAGCAGACTTTGGTCTCTTTTAACCTAATATATTAAAGCAGAACAAAACCCACCAATGGGCGGTCTAAAAGCAAAAGGATTCCAAGGATGGTGCTGCTTTTTCCTTCGAGTCATCCCAAATTAGGATGTCCCGCTTTGTGTGACCCCCCCAGGGCACTTCTAAAAACTCACCTGTCCCTGCAGCAGCGCCATTGCACACTTCCCCATTCATTTGAATCAGAGCCGTCTCCCTAAGGTCTCTGACTGGACAAGAGCCCACGCATGCACTGTCGGAGCGGTGAAAACTGAGTTTCACCGGGCTTTCTGGAGGGTTTCACACAGCGGGCTATCCAAGTTTGGGATGCCCCAAGGGTACAGGATAAAACCCTGAAAAGGCAAATTCCCAGAATGTGTTCCACTTTAAGTCTCACATGTTTATAATTTTTTTGAGTAAATACTTAACATGCATAAGATATGCTTACAGTGAAGTCTATATTTACATATAAAAATGCATAAACACCAGATGTGGCAAATGCAGCTTTCTCCCTATTACCTTACATTAGAATACCACATAACTGTTACTTTACTTGGTCTTCCAAAGAAATGTAAAACTGTGGGAACTTAACAAATCTGCATTGGAAGCATAATTGGGTCAAACAAAACCAGAGAAAGTTGCTTATTGCTACTTTTGATGCCAGCTGTTATTTTTTTCATTACCATGTTTGACTTTAAACCTCAGTCAACAAAAGGAATATGTAACGGCTACTAATACTATGTGTCAAATGACAAAACCATGAGATGTGGTGCTGCTGTGGGCAGTGGGAATTTAGTAATGAGAAATAGCTTAGGAAATCAGGTTTGTTCTTGTAGGAACAGGAGAGGTCTTGTGGTCATCTAATTAATGCTTTTCCTTTTTATAAATAGGCCGGACCACGTCAAGGAACATTTTTTTCCTTTTGCTTTAGATCTCCTCCCCTCTATTATATAACCGAGTGTGATGCATTCTGCAGGGCGGCTAAGAAAAATAATACAACTTCCCAATAAAATTGATGGGTTTGCTGAGCTTACTGGATAAGAGCTTTGCCTCCTTAGCTGATCTTTAGGATATTAAAAGACACAAAGGATTAGGATTTTCAGAACTGCCAACCATCCTCATTAGGAAAAACTGAAGTAAATGGAAATATATGATCAATTTCTTTAAATCCCAAGTACACTAATTTTCCTGAAGCATTTGGAGCATTAAAAAACATTAGCAGTAATATGTTTCCATCAGTAGAGTAGAATGCAATGCAAGCACTTAACCATAACAATGTGTATTGGGAAGAATTAAGTAGGGGACCGCTAGTTTATATGACGCAGAGGGGATAGTTATCCCAAAGGGAAGTACCGTCTTTATAGTCAGAACAGAAGCAGTTAAATTAGACAGTGGGAACCACATGCTTTAGTTGATTGAGTTTCAAACAGAAGTAGTTAACTAAACAAGCTTGTGCCTCTATTCCTCTAGAAAGGTTCTGCACATGAAGTGACAAATGTTTATACAACATTCTAGATGAGAGGCAATCGGATGCAGTATATAAGTAGTGTACTGTCCAAAACGAGTATCAATTGTTCTAGTAAGGGAACCAGAGAAGACATGTGTAGGAGAACAGCCAGAAGCTGTGTTGGAACCAGAGGCAGGAACTTAGAGGCCGATTCATTAATAGCGCCAGGTAGCGACAGATGAGCGCCAGTAGCGTGATTTTCACAGCGCCAGCTAGTATTCGCTGTGCTTGGCCGGGGTTTGCTTGTTGACAGCGACTCAGTCGGTGTGCGGTAATGTTGAATACGGGGTTAGGGGTCGATGTTTCACAGGTTCTGCGTTGTATGGGTGCGCCTGACAGCGAATGGCCAGAGCGAACGGCTTGCTGCAGATTCATTAACAAATCACGCTCAGAAATTTCTCGCGCTGTGAATTCCTTGTTTAAACCCCAGAGCGCTGGCGGCGATGTGTGTAAAGTAGTTTTTAACCCCCAAACAACCATTTTTTTTTAATGTAAAAATTATACAAGTTTTTCTAAACATTTTGTAATATGAATACATTAATATCAGACCTGTAATATCAATTCTGCACATTTTTTTTTTTTTTTTTACTTAAAAAAAAATCCTAAGTGGTCACAGAATTTTTGACATTAAAAAAAAAAAAAAAATAGCAATTAATTAGGATTATTTAAAGATTGCTCCATTGAAATGCATTGGACAACGCCAGGGAGCGCCAGGTCATACCAGGAATCCCAGTTCAGGATGCCCCAGGAGCAAGGAACAAACGTCAAATGTCAAATTCCCAGGTTTTGTTCCGCTTTAAGTCTAAGCAACAGTAAATATATGTCTTTTTTTATTTCAAGAAAATATAGGAATGTTATTTTGGTGAGAGCTTGCTATAGAACAATCTCTATTCTGAACACAAAAAAGATACTTTTGGGAAGGAAAAGCTTTTGTCAGGGAAAGGTAAATATGTAATACTTTGTGAATAATTAATAATATAATAATAATAAGTTTGAGTGCTAAAACATTATTATGAGAAGAGGGAAATAGATTTAGGATGGAAAAAACAAACATCACAGAATCCTTTTCTAGCGCTAAATAACAAGAAAAGTTAGCAGGGGGTAGGTGAGGTGGAAGTTCAGAGTAGTGAGGGTGAAGGTTCATCTTCTTTCCTTGACTGAGGGGGTGGTTTGGCACAAAGATTCCTGCAGGGATAGAAAGGGGAACTAAGTTAATGGGAAATTGTCACGTGCCGACCTGGAGGTCCCAATTCTTATGTAAGAGTCACTTACCAGAAGGGAGGTGGGATGGAAAAGTGGGCTGGGCCCACACTGGGAAAAAAAACAGACCCTGCTCAAGGGTGGCCTTGGTCTGGGGTGGTGTCTCCTGCGTCCCTGGGATCCCCGAGGGATCCCAGGGTGTCTCCATCAGGCTGGCTGCGGTCTACATCTATAAAGAAGGAAAAGATTAGAGGGTGATACTCCTAGAAAGGCAACAGGTTATAGGGAGAGTAGCTTACCTTGAGGGTGGATGTCTGTCCTCGGCCTCCATCTCTGCGGCTGCTTATCCTAGCCTCTTTATGCCACAGGGATGCCCCGGTCAGTTCTGCCATGGCCTGGCTATCCCGGTGGGGCATGACCACGGGTGCCCCGGGGCAGAAGGGTGGACACCGCCCTGTCCAGAAGCAGAAAGCAGTTGTCTACACTGAAATGAAGAGAGCCCTGGTGGGGCGGGCCCCTGGGGGCCCCTGGCATAGGCAAAATAGAAGAGGCACACCTATAGAGAGAGAGGATTTGATGGGATTGTTGGACTATGAGGCAGTACCTAGACTTGGGTAAGGTGTGGCTGCTCCTGTTCAAGAGCCCTGTCCTGTGGTGATTTTGTGTGTGGGAAAAAACACCATTTTGGGGAACAGCACATAACTAGACTCTAAGGTGGAGGGGCTCCCCTGTGCCCTCCCTTGCTGGCATTCACATTGCCCCAGAGTTATCTGAAAACCCTGTCACTGGGCCAGGGGTAAACACCCACACAGCCTATAACTGAAAGGTTGGAAAAAGGAGGTGCTCAGCTCAACCTGGAATGGCTGTCACTGTCTGTGAGTGGACGGATGCCTGGGATAATGAAGAGAAACTACCCCTATTCTGGAAGATTCTGTTTGCATGAGGATTATTGGATAACCTGTTGCAGTTAAAGTTGAATTACGCCACCTCAACCAAGCAGCTAGTCAGCTCAACCTGTGCCTATCCAGCGAGGCTGTGCGCCAATTAACCAAATCCAAGTTCCATTGGTACCGTACGAATAACAAGCCCAACAACCCTCTTGCGAAAAGACTAAGAGGGATCATACTGAGATCTAAACCGGTATGCATTAGGACTACAGAAGGCCCCCTGTCTAGCAAAGGTGGTGGCTACCTTTTCCAAACACCTGGAGGAGCTAAATAAACCCAAAACGCGTTAAAATATAAGCAAGGCAGAAGAACTGTTCGGCCAACTAAATTTGCCCCCCCTTCCCCCTGGCGCCAAGGAGCACATTGATAGGCCCGTCGACATTGATGAAGTCCAGGAGGCCATAGCAACCTTAAAAGTTGGTAAACAGCCAGGACCAGATGGCTTCACAACGCTATAGTATAAAAAATTTAGCCAGACAGTATTTGGCGATAGCTTTTAATGCTCTGAGGGAGGGAGCCTCCTGGAGTTCCGACTTTCTCACAGCAGCTGTAACTATGATTCCCAAACCGAATACAGACGACACGGTATGGTCTAATTATAGGCCAATTTCCCTGTTGAATGTTGATGTTAAAATTCTGGCAAAGGTATTAGCCGCGTGGCTTAATGGGTTTATCAATGAGCTTATCTCCAAAGAACAGGTGGGTTTCATGCCTCAGCGTCAGGCAGGTGACAACGTTAGGAAAATCGCTAACTTAATATATCGCTCCAGGGTAGAAGGATACCAAACCATGCTGTTGGCGCTGGATGTACGCAAACCGTTTGACACCGTGGCGTGGGATTACTTGCACTTCACCCTCAATAAATTGGGCTTGGGTCCGTCTTTCTTGAATTGGATTTCCTCTTTTTACGCCAATCCGGGGGCCTACGTCAGATATTCGGAATATTCCTCTGACCGATTTACTCTGGGTAGGGGCACAAGGCAGGGCTGTCCCCTCTCCCCCCTCCTCTTCGCCTTAGCATTGAGCCCCTCTCCAGACTTATTCAGGCCAATAGTGGTATTGCAGGTATCGAAGTGGGGGGATTTGAACACAAGATATCACTGTTTGCTGACGATATCCTAATGGTGATCAAAGATCCAGTTATATCCCTTCCGAACCTATTCAAAACCCTAGAAACTTTTTCAAGGTTATCGGGCCTGCAAATCAATTCTGCCAAATCACAGGCCCTCAATATCTCCCTACCCGATGAAGTACTGAGAACTGTCAAGGCTTCCTTTGACTTCCAATGGCAGGCTAAGCATATTAAATATCTAGGGACACAGCTGGCTGCAGATTATAACTCTCTCTATGGGGCGAACTACCCAAATATGTTTAAGACCCTAAGGTCCTTGTTAGCTAACTGGGCCAAATTTAATCTTTCTTGGCTTGGTAGGATTGCTGCAGTGAAAATGGCGTGGCTCCCTAAATAACTTTATTTTTTCCGGGTACTGCCGATAACCGCCCCAGCCTCTGCTTTGAAACATCTTCAATCTGACCTAAATAAATTTATATGGGGGGGGGGGGGGGGAAACCACATGTAGATCATGGAACGCTTTACAGGGCCAAGCAGAAAGGTGGCCTGGGAGTTCTCAATCTCGCATGCTATTTTAGTGCATGCCAAATTGCCCAACTGACAGTCCTCCACGGGGGAAGTGACAGACCGCTGTGGGTGGACATAGTGGAGTCATACTGTTCCCCAATCTCTGTATCAAACTTGCTGTGGCTCCCCCCCCCCCGTGGCCTGTAGAAGAACCTCCAATCCTGTCCAAAACCATTCACTTAGAATTTGGAGGGCAAATAAGAAGTGGGGAAACCTTGTTTGGCCACATTGCCCACTACTCACCTTCCTGGGCAACCTGGAATTTGTCCCGGGTTTCTCAGAGCCTGCAGCGTTTGAGTGGTGGAAGGCTCAAAATTTGACCAGAGTTCAGGACCTCTATTCACATCAAGGTTTGGTCTCCTTCGCCGAATTGAGATCCTCTAAAAATATACCGGGGAAAGAATTCTTCCGCTTCTTACAAATCAACCACTATGGGCGTTCTAAATCCAAAATGGGCGCCCCACTCCTCCCTCTCACAGTATTCGAAAGAGTCTGACTAGAGCAGCCTATGGGTAAAGGCGCAATTGCGTTGGCTTATAGACTGCTATCTGAATCGGAGGGGGTAGGACCTTCGAAATATGTGGCAAAATGGAATGCTGATCTCAATTTCACTCTTTTGGAGGGGGACTGGAGGGTAGTCTGGAGGCACACTTTCTTGGGGTTCCTAAATGTTGGCGCCCAGGAGGTCAACACCAAAGTCCTGCTCCGGTGGTACCTCATTCCGGAAAGGATACACAAATTCTGCCCTTCCTACACGCGGGATTGTTTCAGAGGCTGCAAGCTCCTCGGTACTTACTTACACACTTGGTGTGAGAGCAGAGTGGTGAAACAATTCTGGATCAAGGTCCTCTATGTTATTAAAAAGGCCACCGGGCTAAAGCTGGCCCTAACCCCCAGCTGCTCCTCCTCAACCTGAAACCCCCAGACTGCACAAGAACCCAATGTGCATAAGACACATTACAACGGCAGTCAAGTTGTTTATTGCCCAATCGTGGAAGAATTCAGTCATTTCCTGGGGATGCCTTATCACCCGGGTTAACGAGGCCATGCTGTTTGAGAAGATGGCAGCCACCATAAAATGGGACTTTGCCCCCTTTCTTTCCACCTGGGAAGGCTGGATTACTCATTTTCATCTGGGGGGTCTCAACTGTGTTCTCCTTACAATCTAAACCCAGCCTTGTCTCCCCTCATGATTCAAATGGAGGCCCGGAACCCACCCTTTACCCTTCTTCCTCTTCTTTCTTTTCCCCCTCTTTTTCCTTCCACTTTATATCTCTCTTTTCATCTCTAAGCTCTCCTTTTGCAGATGCTCGAGATATGTTTTCTTTTCTGCATGGACATTTCTGTCAGTTGTCAACTGAGGATGGTCATATTTTCCTGTATACTAGCTAATTGTTGGCACTTTTGTACGACCGCCTGTGCATTATGGAAAATTGCCCTGATGCAGAGCCTCCCCGTTCAGCTATCCCGTACGTTTTCCCGTTGGTTTTGGGCTGTGATCGGGTCCTGAAAGGCTGCTACGTTGGTTTTTGTGTGCGTTTATGCGCTCAGGTGTGTCGGCATGCGCCTTTCCGATTGACGGCTTGCAAGAGGCTGAACTCCGTGAAAACGGACGGCCCGTTGATTGGTCCGTTTTTTTTAATTGATTCAGAGCCTTGATTTCCGATGGAAACCAGCCCAATTTAACGAGGGTGTCGACGCTTCACTTACGGGCAGTCTTAGCAGCCGTATTTGCTCTCCGGAAGTTTGAAATGCATTCTTCTGTGCTCGATCATCAAAGGCGTCAGCTCCGCGGGCTGGTTCTTTTGAGCATGGCAGAAACCAGGCTGCACCAAACACGTTTGGACATCCATGGCATGCATGACCTTGAGCTATTCGAGCTCACCCGCCTTAACCGTGTTTCTTTCCAGGACTTGTATAGCCAGCTGCAGCCATGGTTAGCCCGCACCACAAGGAAGGGGCATGCAATTGCAGGTACGAACAAATTGGTTGGCTGCCTGCAGGTTTTGGCAAACGGCTCGTTCCAGAGACTGGGTGCCTTCTCCGTGGGGATGTCCCAGTCTACGCTGAGCCGCAGCCTTACCAAGTTTTTGGATGGCATGGCTACCCTGGCACCAACATTTATTTTTTTCCCTGACACAGCGGAAGCCTGCAATGCGGTTAAGTTGGGCTTTTATAATATAGCCGACATGCCAACGTATGTGTTTAAAAATAGTTTGTGCCGTCCAGCATGATTTTTCTGATTGCTCCATGCCTGTACCCCACTAATCTGTTATAGACTCCAATGAAACAGTAGAAGTGAACCCTCACTTACTTACCAGTATTTCCTCCTATGGCTTTGTTTGTGATTCGCCACTATACCTTTCTGTCCTGAGCCTTTTAGCTATGTTACATCCCAGAGTCATTGTACAGGAGTGTGCTGGGTGGATGTGCAAGTTGCCTCATGAGAACTGTGCTTTGCACTGACACTGCACAGCTCACCTGTTCACTGTCCCTATTCACTAATGCTGGAATGCTAAACAGCACATTATTGAGCCTCTTCCCCTTAGGCCTCTGTCTGTTGTTCCCTGTTCTTAGCAGTTTAAAGTAACCTAACATGCCGTATTTGGAAGTAGCATGTAAGGTACTTGTGGCTCTTCCTTAGTAGCATGATGGTACTTGTTTAGATACACTTTAGATGGTTGTTGTTTAGGTTTCTCTGTCTCGGCTGGTTATGGGGCCTGCCACTACATATGTGGCAAAGGGGCCCATTTGTTTTTTGGATTATGGTGTGTGCTTATTTTGTGTTTTTTTTTTGGCAGGTGATTCTGGCTATCCATTGCTCCCCTGGTTACTCACCCCCATCCTCCACCCATCCTCACAGGCCCAGGAGTGGTATAACACTGCACATAGGAGGACTCGCTCAGTGGTGGAACGGGCCTTTGGCTTGATGAAGATGCGCTTCCGCTGTCTTGACCAGACTGGGGTTGGCCTGCTGTATGAGGCCGCCCAGGTCATCAAAATAATAATTGCGTGTGGGGTCATGCACAACCTGGCCATACAAAGCCGGGTATCAAGATACACTGACCTGCCTGAAGCCACTTTACAGATTTCGGAAGAACTCACACCTCCCTACTCCGGATCCCAAAGTGGCACAGCACAGGCGATCCGTTCACAACTTGTGGACAATGTTTTATCATCAATAACATTCCTTTGTTTGTTTGGTTTGGTTTAATTTTTGGGGATCCCGGAAAAATTAAAATACAAACTTTTTGGTTGTATTCTGTAAAGCTTAACTTGGGGTCAAATACATAAACTCATCCATTTAGTGGTATGAAGAGTATGAGGTGGCAGTTGATGGCTGGTGTGGGTGAATGTTTGCGGCAATATGTGCAAGGCTCTGATTAATGAGCTGCCATTGGTGGACCATTTCACCCATATGCCTGGTTAGTTGTTTGGTTTCTTGCAGCAGCCCAGAGACATTTTGGTTTAAAACCTCTAATTGGGTAGACATCGAGGTGATTTGGGTACACACAGTTTCATTAAATCTCTGTGTGTTTGCTGAAAATTCAACATTCTCCTGGTGCCAGGCTTCCTCCATGATCTGCAGCTGTCTCCTCTGGCTGATATGTCGCCTTGGATGTGTTCTGTCACTGGCACGGGTGGGTGGTTCTGCTCCAGATTGAGTGGCTGCAGGTGGCTGGCTTGGCGCAGAGTCTGTTGTGCGGACGGCAGAAGAGGTTGGTGCCACAGAGGTTGGGTTAGAGGACACCAGGGGCTGAAGTTGCTGGGCCTGTTGGGTCTGATGTTCGTACACTGGTTTGGTTGCCATTGGCTGCATCTGAATTGTGTCCTCCTCCTCCAAATCACGAATGTCTTCTATAATTGGTGGACTGGGTAGGTTCTGCCAAGAAATGTAGCAGGTATTGAGTCCACTATTTAACATTAAATGGATGCAAGTGCAATTTCATAAGTCTACACAGTGGACCATTGATTTACCTCATCCAAACACTCAGGTTGGTTTGTGTGGACTGAAGGCAGTTGTTACATGGTCCTCCGGGACAAGCCAGGGGTAGTTTGGCCTAGTGGCGTGTCTTGAGTTGGTTCTGGGACGAGAGAATGTTCTTTTAGTGTTTCAGCAAAGGCCAGTGTGTATTAAGGATTCTAAAACTGTTTGGGTACCCATTTAAAAGGCGCAATGTAAAAACATACTCACCTCCGGACCTGACATTCCTGTCTGTGTCTTGGCCCCCTGGCAGGCCCTGAAGTGTTGGCGGGTGAATATATGTAAACACATGTTCTTCTGCTGGTGTTAGGATGAATTTAGTTGGGATTCCACCCCCTGTCTGCAGGCTGGGGAAGATTAAAGCACACCTAATAAGTGTTACATCCTGTTACAAAGCAGCCTATACATACATTTACACTCTAAATGGACTTTACCTCTGCTGGCGGCACATGTCCATTTTTTTTTTAACATAATATTTCAGGTCACAAATTTTTCGCTTAATTTGCTCAACATCTCTCCTCACAGAACCAACACTATTAACTTGCCGGCAAATGTTATCCCAAATCTCCTGCTTGGCCTTCTTTGTGGTGGATTTGGAATAACGCCCAAATAGGGCATCATAGTGCTCACAAACTGGGCTGATGGGGGAGTGTGATGGAGTGTGGGTGGTGGTATGTGATAATTGTGAATTTCAACACAATAGCCAGATAAGCTACCAGTTTCACATTACCAATTGTGTTATGACATGGGAAACAGTAAAAGTGGTTACTCTGCGAGTATAAATGCGAGGATCCATTTGGGCCTGCGCTTTCAGCTTCTGGTCTTAAAGTGCTGCACCTAGACATGACTTGATCAATCAAGGGGGGTCATGCAATCCACATCACAATGCACACTGCATGTCACACTGGCTTGCTCGCAAGAGCAAGAATTCTCTCATAGAGGAATGCTCTCGCACCGAGGTGGGTTTTTTCAACATCAACCCTTTTGGGTTCAAGTTGCCCTATTTATAGTTGTAGTAGCATGGTTATTGCATAGAATTGCTATAATGAGAAGTGAGTATATTTAGTTGAACAACTTGTTTAGCCACAAACCAAATTCAGTCTAAATGCATTTACCTTTTGCGCTGTAATGAAATCTAAAACTGAAGGGATTAATTTCAAACTATTTAATTTTTTTAATATTTCTTTATATTTATCTACAACCTTTTAGAGTGGATCAGGGCAAGTGGAAGATTTTCATTTAAAGTGGACCAAAACCCACATTTCTAACTTGCATCCCCTATATTGCTCCCCCATGTAGAGTACCTTATGGCAATTATTCTCAGTGTGTCACACACCCCGCTTCCCCTTTAATGCTTACGATCGGGTTACTTCACCAGCAGGTGGCGATGTTGCAGAGAGAAGTCTTGAAAACGAGCCCCTTCCGGCCTACATATACCTCCCACTTAACACCCAGTGTTTTCTCTCTGCAAGATGCGACAAGACAGAAGAAAGAAGTCTCCTGCTTGCAGGTAGCTGGGGTCAGACCCCGGCATCCCCTTTTGGTCTATTTCTGCCCAGTCAAAATTGTGTTTTTGCCTAGATAGTTAACGGAAGCCTCCCAGCCTAGGCTGCTGGCTGGGCAAAGGTAGATGGCACTATATGGTGCCTAGGAGATTATCTCCTCCGCTCGTCCGCACGCGTGGGGCAATGCGGCTATCCGGCTTGGTGATCCGGATTTGGGATGCCCCTGTCCCGATGTTCCCCTTGGCCACCTTCTCCCTCTTGGTCCCTTCTCCCTTCACGTGGGGGGGGGGGGGGGGCGGTGTGTATGGGGTGCTTTTTACTTGTGTGATTCTTGTGTTTGGGGAGCACTGGCAGCCGCAGGGTCAGCGCCGCGGCGTGCACGTTTCCCGAACTGCTGGGGCTCCTTGGAGCACATTTTAAAGACTTTCCCTGCTGGATGCGTTATGGCTGAGGGCGCCTGCTGGCTGAGCCCGGCCCGCCTTCCTGTCTCTCCCTCACCCGCAGCCTCACTACATAGAGGCGCTCGGCAACAGGCCAGCGGTCCCTGGCTCGGCTGAGGAGGCGCTGTCTGTCAAGCAGGTTTGGTTGTTGTTTGTCTGAATTAGTCACTTGTGAGTTTCATTTTGGTTAGCTTCCTCTTCCTGGAGGCACATACTAATTATGCATGTATAGGTTTATATTTCTTTCATGGGCCGGATATATATATATATATATATATATATATATATATATATATGTATGGTTTATATATTTTACCGTTTGTCTGTTTAGTGTATGTGTGTGGGCATGCTGGCTAACTTTCTTTGGGACTGATTGTGGTCTCTTTTCCCTTACAGATCCTGGGATCCCCTCACTGCAGTGGGTCTCCCGGTCTGATATACCTGGCTAGTCTTATTCTCCAAATTGGAATTCTCCTAGGCTTTAAAAATCCTCCCACTCCCGGGACTTTAATTATAAAAGGGGCAACCCGGGTTGCTTAATGCGTCCCTGGGTTATTGCGAATACCTTAATTTCACCATATGGAGGCTTCCAACATTACCGGAAATGGCTCTTCGGGGCTATCCAGGCTGTGTGGGGGTTGTGAGGCTCCGCTCCCAGGTGATGATGTCATAATATGTATTTCATGTGCACAGCAGAATATTGCGCGCCAGTCCGGCATTCCGGTACCTGGCTCCTTGCAACTTCCGTCATCTCCTACCCCCCCACCTATTCCGGACCCCGCGTGACGTTGTCAAGGGTGGGGATTCGCAATCCGAGGTGTGTGCACGATTGGCCAACCTCGAGAAAATAGCCGCGGTGGCTCAGAAGGCTATGGCTAAGCAATAGCACCTTTCTCCAGCATCGCCTGTTCTGGATGATGAGGTGTTTGAAGTATTGGACTGGTCCGATTGTCCCCCTGCTGAGGAGGGGGAACTCCTTGAGGAGTCGGCGAGCCTGCAGACCAGCAATTGGTTGGTACCACTGGCGATCAGGCTGCGGGGGGTTCCTTGACACTCCTTCCATTTTGGCTCAAATGTTTGAAATTTTGGCTTTGGATCCGCCCGAGGCGGTCCCCCCGCCAAAGGGTGAGTTGTTTGATGTGCCCCAGCCGCGTTTGGTGTTTCCCAGGCAACAAAACTTTGTGAGGGTTGTCCTTAAGGAATGGGAACAACCCACGCGCCTTGTTGGAATTTCTCCTAGTTGGGATAAGCATTATCCCTTTCCGGAGGATTTGGTGAAGCTTTGGTCTGTCCCCCCTGACGTCGATGCCCCTGTGTTGGGGCTGTCTAACACGGCTGTGTTGCACTCCCCTGACACTACTACCATTAAGGATGGTGAGGATCGTCGGATTGATCAGTTGGCTCACCATGGTTTTATCAGTGCTGGATCGGCACTGCGGCCGGTATGTGCTTCGGCGCTTCTTCTGATGGCGGTTAGGTCCATTGAGATTTGTACGCAGATCTTGATCCCACTTATGATGAGTTCGCTTCTCTCAAGCAGTGTGAATCGTTTATTTCCTTTGTCATGTCCGCCCAGGACGATGCACTTGCAATGTGTAGCAGGACCACGGCCCTGTTGGTTGCTATTCATCAGTGTGGCTGCGCCAGTGGACGGCGGACTTTAACTCTAAGAAGTCGCTTACAGCTCTTCCGTTTGTAGGTTTACGCCTGTTTGGCGATAAATTGGATTCAGTTACCAAGAGTGGTAAGTTGCCTCAACGCAAGAGGCCTCATCGTTCCTTTCGGGGAGCGACTTCTTTTAGTCCCTCCTTTCGGGGAGTCAGAGCGGGCAGAGGGGCCTCCTTTCCCGCTACCAGGGGTGCAGGTTGGACCCGGGGGAGGGGCCGTGGCCGTCCCGGTCAGTCCTGGGGTGCCAAGCCCAAGCCTGCTGGTAAGCCCGCTCAGCAATGAGGGGGTGCCCTCACCCGTGCGGGTGGGGGGACGATTGCGACACTTCTCCCTAGTTTGGGACCAGGAAGTTCCGGACAGATGAATCCAGGAGGTGGTGTCGTCTGGTTACAAGCTGGAGTTCGAGTCTCGCCCTCCTTCACGTTTCTTTCGGTCTAGGGTGCCCACCGATCCTTTGGTTGCGCAGGGGCTCCTGGCGTTGGTAAAGAATCTTCTCGAAATGGCGGTCATCCGGCCGGTGCCGCACTTGGAGGTGGGCCTCGGGATTTACTCCAATCTTTTCACAGTCCCCAAGAAAGACGGGTCGGTTCACCCCGTTCTGGATCTGAAGTTCCTCAACAGGTTCATCCGTACTCGGAAGTTTCGCATGGCCATCGGTTCTCTTCGGCAGGGGGACTTCATGACGTCCATAGACATCAAGGATGCTTACCTTCATGTTCCCATCTGCCAGGCTCATCAACGTTTTCTTCGGTTCGTGATGAAGGATTGGCATTTTCAATTCGTGGCACTTCCGTTTGGCCTTACCTCGGCTCCAAGAGTGTTCACCAAGGTGCTGGCAGGGGTGATGGCCATTCTCAGATCTCAATGCATTCGCGTCGTGCCTTATCTGGACGACCTTCTCATCATGGCTCCTTCTCTTAATCAATCGGAGACGGACACCAGGACGGTGGTCTCCACGCTGGAAAGCTTCGGTTGGGTAATCAACTTTCCCAAGTCCTCCCTCGCCCCGGCCAGGGTGGTGTCCTTTCTGGGAATGCGGTTGGATTCTTGTCAACACAGAGTGTTTCTGCCTCAATCCAAGATTTGTCTGATTCAGGAATTGGCTCGGTTCCTTCTTTCCAATCCTCGATTGTAATTGTTTTTATGTAATTGTTATAGCTCTCATGGAGTTTCTCCTTACCAAAAAAGCATTCCTTGTCTGTACACTGTACTTACTTGGCGGTTCAATAAAGTATTGAAGTATTGAAGTATTGACCGTCCATCCGTCTGGGGATGAGGCTGGTAGGGTTGATGGTTGCCTCTTTCGAGGCAGTTCCTTTTGCTCAATTTCACACAAGGATGCTTCAGCTTCATCTGTTGGCGTCTTGGGACCGGCGACCACGGTCGTTGGATTGGCCCTTCCAGTTGTCCTCCCGGGTCCGGCAGTCCCTTCAATGGTGGTTGGTCTCGACCAATCTCTTGAGGGGCAGGTCTTTCCTGACTCCTCTTTGGGAAATTGTCACCACGGACGCCAGTCTTTCGGAATGGGGGGGATTCTGGAAGGATCTTCAGTTTCGGGGCAGTGCGGACCTCGAGAGGCCCACTTGCCCATCAATGTTCTGGAACTGAGAGCCATCCGTCTGGTTCTTGTTCGTTTGACTCAGCATGTTCTAGGCCTTCAGGTTCGTTCGGACAAGGAGAGGGTTTTGCATTGTTTGGATGTAGTACGCTGTGTTAAGTACTATTTGATTACTACTTCTCCTTTTCCTAAGACTGATGCCTTTTTTGTTGTGCCCTGTGGGCCTAGGAAGGGTTTGGCTCCGGCCAAGTCTTCCATTGGCAAATGGATTCGTCAGGCGATTGTTGGGGCCTATTCGGCCAAGGGGAAGGTTCCCCCTTTTCGTATCACTGCTCATTCTACTCGTGCCGTTGGTGCATCTTGGTCTGTTCAGCACCAAGCTTCTGTTGAACACGTTTATAAGGCTGCTGCTTGGTCTTCTGTTCATACTTTTTCTAAGTTTTACAAGGTTGATGTGCGGGCCTCAGCGGATGCTGTGTTTGGCCGCAAGGTTCTGCAGACTGCAGTCGTTTAAGTTATGCTTAATTTTGCCTTCGGATACCCATCCCTTGTGGACACTGCTTTTGGATGTCCCGATCGTAAGAATTAAAGGGGAAGCGGGGTGTGTGACACACTGAGAATAATACCATTTTGTGAGTACTCACCTGTAAAATGGATATTGTCAGTGTGTCACACACCCCGCTTCAACCGCCCTTTTTGGTATCCTGGATCCTCTATATGGTGAAGCTTTTCCTTTGTTTTATTTTGAGGTTACCGTTGGATTTCCTGGTACCTTGTCTTACTGCTGTTTGAATTCACTGGGCTTTAAGTGGGAGGTCCCAGGTATATGTAGGCCGGAAGGGGCTCGTTTTCAAGACTTCTCTCTGCAACGTCGCCACCTGCTGGTGGAGTAACCCGATCGTAAGAATTAAAGGGGAAGCGGGGTGTGTGACACACTGACAATATCCATTTTACAGGTGAGTACTCACAAAATGGTATTTTTACTGCTCATGCTTCACTCTAATTCCAGCAAATCACACTTATTTTAGCTGTGAAGCCCCACCTTCTCCATTCATTGCCACTGTTGTGTGTGGCAATTATGTCATTTCCACACCTATGCAATGACTGATCCTCTGCCATCTTACCTACAGGGACAGCAAAAAAAAAAAAGACAGTGTCCCAGGACGAAAGTTCTACACCCTAAAAAGAAAGTATCGTCAGGGCCTTTGGCCAAATTTATTTCACAAGTTCACTGGGTGTTTGTCTGTTTTATGTACAAATCATTTTGAACTGAATGGAATGTATAATGGTATAAGTCAGATTCAAAATAAACCACTGGTCTTTAAATTAAAGCTAAGAAAATATATACTGATTAGAAAGGAGGATGCAGAATTCTGACGTTTAGTCGCCTTTTCTGTAAAGTAATAGAAGCCTTTCAGATTGTGTAGGTTTACAATAGACCTATGTAGACATGGTTATATTATAACCACATTATAGCTTACTTACTGTCATAGCTAAATTGTCCAGAAAAAAATTATAGATAGGTGGATTTTACAATAAGACCCCCATACAGCTCAATGGGAAAGCTGTAGAAACACAGCTTATGATGTCTTTGATGGCCTCTCTGCAAAAGGAGCCAGAACAGCAGCAATTTGGAACATTGAATTCTCCCGTGACTGGAAGTTGACAGTGTTCTCAATAAGTTTTTCTTGGCTGTGATTCCCAGTGAATACTCGTGGAACCACAGAAAAGTCAAAACCATCAAAACAGCATGCTAGAATAGTAACTATACCGCCCGTTTAGAAACATGTTCTAAAGGCTGAGAAGTATTGTAAATTAAGTAAAAAGGTTTACTCTGATGGCATTTTTAAGCCAACTAAAGGAAATCTAAGCCTAAGCAATCTTCCAAGCCCCCCTTAAAATAGAAAACAGTTCATTTGGACCGTATCAGTCCGTGAAAGTGTTATTTTGTCTTTAGTAAAAGGACCCTGGATTTTTGACCAAACATAGCATGGTACAGAATATTCCTATATTTTATAGTTGTTATTAAGAATAAACCTAAACCTGGGTTTTGGGAAAAATAATTTTCAATGAGCCCCAAAATAGAAAGAAGGATTTACTTAGTTGAGGAAACAGTATTCATATAAGTTGGGACGTGGTAACACTGTTATCTCTTAAAAAGAAAGTTCAGGTATATTGTAACACATACCCAACCACCCCCCTTTTGCTAAGCCTAATTTGATGATTTTTAAATTTTTAGGTGATTTACACATGTTTGACCTGTAGGTTTAGACAAAGAGCCTTATTCATTAGTATTTGAAGACACTCTGCACCCGCACTGCTGAGCTGGCTGGAGACAGCTGGCCTTCTGCATTGCTCCTGACCAGTTGTTGTGCACAGCGCAGGGCTTGTATAAGCCAACACGCTAGCGACCCCTAGTACCGGAGGGGGCAGGAAACCAACCAAATGTAATATTTGCAGATGGTCAAAAGGGGGTTGCAGGTATACAACGCATGTTGCAACCCCCATTTTAGTGGCGAACCCCAATGGAATCAATGTTATTTAGGGAGAGATTGTCACTTTAGGTTTTTAACTTATTTTTCAAGCATGATCATTAGAAAGTTACTCAGTATGTGAAAAACAACTAATAATAATGTTTTTGCATGACTTATTTGCATTACATATTACCCCCCATATACCCCACATATATTCTGAGACATCTCCAATGCCGATATATGCTATAAAAGAGTGTTTTCATGTTTTTTGCTAAAGAATTCTGTCACAGCAGTTCATCGACGTATCGCCAGCATTCTCCAAACGACTTTCCAATGTAAATTAAAAGCAAAAGCCCCAAAGAAAATATACTCGCTCACAACTAATGTCCATTCCAGACCTTCTATACGGATGCATTGTAAAGACCAGCATACCCCCCCCCAGAAATCCTCTGGCACACTCCACACACTGACCTCACTACTAGTGATGAAGGGGTCGGTTGAAATTCTGGTTCGCCGAACTTGCCGCCGAAATTGGGGTTCGGGGCCCCAAATTCGAACCTGAACCAGAACCCTATTGAAGTCCATGAGGACCTGAACTTTGGGGCCCAAACATGGCTGTAAAATGGGGCTAGCAATGTCTGAAAATCAGGGGTAATACCTGGGCGATTGTCCTGCACAAAATTGGCTAGGGAAAGTGCTCGCTCACAGAAAAAAAAATGAAAGAAATACACCAATGAAGAAAAAAAAAATATTAGTTTTTTTTACAGGTGTTGGACGCCGAATTAGAAGGGTAACACCTGGACAATTCTCCCGCAAAAAATGGTAGGGAAAGTACTCGAATAATCACAGAAAACAAGAAAATTAATTAAATACACAAAAAAACGTTTTTCCATGTTTAATTTGTTCCTACTGCAGGTAACTGCCTGTGGGTTTATTTTTGTTATTTCTTTGGGTAATTCTTTGGGCATTTTTTGTTAGATACAATTTTTATATATGAAAATCTACAGGTAAAAAACCTTATACAATAAAACACCGCGCTATAGTTCTATAGTAGCTATAGACAAGATCGTATTGGTGCGGTCACAAACAACAGTACATATAATGTCTGCTAAATAGACAACAGCACTCCGCGGGGATTCTTGCTAAACCCAATCTTTTCAAACCATAGGATGACACCTTAACGTGTTATTTTATAATTCACTCTTGTGGATCCCACTAGAGATGAGCGAACTTTTGAAAAATTCGATTCGACTGATTCGCCGAATTTTCCGACAAAAATCGTTTCGACCCGAATAAATTCGCGACGAATCGCTATTAAAAACGGCTATTTCTGAGCCTCCTAGAGCCTCAATAGGGTTGTAAACCATTCTGCCTTGCTGTAACACGCACAGGATGCGTTCTGGGTTAGTTAAATAATACTTTGAAGAAATATCACATGCAGATCAGAGGCATCGCTAATAGAATCGCAGAGCGGCACAATTGAATTCAAGAGAGTTGAAGTAGCATCACTATGAGGGGCAGGAGCCCAAACATTGCTTTAAAGAGACACTGGAGTTGGCAGCAGCAGGAGCCCAAAAATTGGATGAATCACACCCTGGAGTTGGCAGCAGCAGCAGGAGCCCAAACATTACTTTAAAGAGACCCTGGGGTTGGCTTCAGGAGCCCAAAAATTGGATGAATCACACCCTGGAGTTGGCAGCAGCAGCAGGAGCCCAAATATTACTTTAAAGAGACCCTGGGGTTGGCTTCAGGAGCCCAAAAATTGGATGAATCACACCCTGGAGTTGGCAGCAGCAGCAGCAGGAGCCCAAACATTACTTCAAAGAGACCCTGGGGTTGGCTTCAGGAGCCCAAAAATTGGATGAATCACACCCTGGAGTTAGCAGGAGTTGACAGCAGCAGCAGCAGGAGCCCAAACATTACTTTAAAGAGACCCTGGGGTTGGCTTCAGGAGCCCAAAAATTGGATGAATCACACCCTGGAGTTGGCAGAAGTTGGCAGCAGCAGCAGGAGCCCAAACATTACTTAAAAGAGACACTGGGGTTGGCTTCAGGAGCCCAAATATTGGATGAATCACACCCTGGAGTTGGCAGGAGTTGACAGCAGCAGCAGCAGGAGCCCAAATATTACTTTAAAGAGACCCTGGGGTTGGCTTCAGGAGCCCAAAAATTGGATGAATCACACCCTGGAGTTGGCAGGAGTTGGCAGCAGCAGCAACAGGAGCCCAAACATTACTTTAAAGAGACCCTGGGGTTGGCTTCAGGAGCCCAAAAATTGGATGATTCACACCCTGGAGTTGGCAGCAGCAGCAGCAGGAGCCCAAATATTACTTTAAAGAGACCCTGGGGTTGGCTTCAGGAGCCCAAAAATTGGATGAATCACACCCTGGAGTTGGCAGAAGTTGGCAGCAGCAGCAGCAGGAGCCCAAATATTACTTTAAAGAGACCCTGGGGTTGGCTTCAGGAGCCCAAAAATTGGATGAATCACACCCTGGAGTTGGCAGCAGCAGCAGCAGGAGCCCAAATATTACTTTAAAGAGACACTGGGGTTGGCTTCAGGAGCCCAAAAATTGGATGAATCACACCCTGGAGTTGGCAGAAGTTGGCAGCAGCAGCAGCAGCAGCAGGAGCCCAAATATTACTTTAAAGAGACCCTGGGGTTGGCCTCAGGAGCCCAAAAATTGGATGAATCACACCCTGGAGTTGCAAGCAGCAGCAGGAGCCCAAACATTACTTTAAACAGACCCTGGGGTTGGCCTCAGGAGCCCAAAAATTGGATGAATCACACCCTGGAGTTGGCAGCAGCAGCAGGAGCCCAAACATTACTTAAAAGAGACACTGGGGTTGGTTTCAGGAGCCCAAAAATTGGATGAATCACACCCTGGAGTTGGCAGGAGTTGACAGCAGCAGCAACAGGAGCCCAAACATTACTTTAAAGAGACCCTGGGGTTGGCTTCAGGAGCCCAAAAATTGGATGATTCACACCCTGGAGTTGGCAGCAGCAGCAGCAGGAGCCCAAATATTACTTTAAAGAGACCCTGGGGTTGGCTTCAGGAGCCCAAAAATTGGATGAATCACACCCTGGAGTTGGCAGCAGCAGCAGCAGGAGCCCAAATATTACTTTAAAGAGACACTGGGGTTGGCTTCAGGAGCCCAAAAATTGGATGAATCACACCCTGGAGTTGGCAGAAGTTGGCAGCAGCAGCAGCAGCAGCAGGAGCCCAAATATTACTTTAAAGAGACCCTGGGGTTGGCCTCAGGAGCCCAAAAATTGGATGAATCACACCCTGGAGTTGGCAGGAGTTGGCAGCAGCAGCAACAGGAGCCCAAACATTACTTTAAAGAGACCCTGGGGTTGGCTTCAGGAGCCCAAAAATTGGATGATTCACACCCTGGAGTTGGCAGCAGCAGCAGCAGGAGCCCAAATATTACTTTAAAGAGACCCTGGGGTTGGCTTCAGGAGCCCAAAAATTGGATGAATCACACCCTGGAGTTGGCAGGAGTTGGCAGCAGCAGCAACAGGAGCCCAAACATTACTTTAAAGAGACCCTGGGGTTGGCTTCAGGAGCCCAAAAATTGGATGATTCACACCCTGGAGTTGGCAGCAGCAGGAGCCCAAACATTACTTTAAAGAGACCCTGGGGTTGGCTTCAGGAGCCCAAAAATTGGATGAATCACACCCTGGAGTTGGCAACAGCAGGAGCCCAAATATTACTTTAAAGAGACCCTGGGGTTGGCCTCAGGAGCCCAAAAATTGGATGAATCACACCCTGGAGTTGCAAGCAGCAGCAGGAGCCCAAACATTACTTTAAACAGACCCTGGGGTTGGCTTCAGGAGCCCAAAAATTGGATGAATCACACCCTGGAGTTGGCAGCAGCAGCAGCAGGAGCCCAAACATTACTTTAAAGAGACACTGGAGTTGGCTTCAGGAGCCCAAAAATTGGATGAATCACACCCTGGAGTTGGCAGAAGTTGGCAGCAGCAGCAGCAGCAGGAGCCCAAATATTACTTTAAAGAGACCCTGGGGTTGGCCTATGGAGCCCAAAAATTGGATGAATCACGCCCTGGAGTTGGCAGCAGCAGGAGCCCAAATATTACTTTAAAGAGACCCTGGGGTTGGCTTCAGGAGCCCAAAAATTGGATGAATCACACCCTGGAGTTGGCAGAAGTTGGCAGTAGCAGCAGCAGGAGCCCAAATATTACTTTAAAGAGACCCTGGGGTTGGCTTCAGGAGCCCAAAAATTGGATGAATCACACCCTGGAGTTGGCAGGAGTTCACAGCAGCAGCAGCAGGAGCCCAAATATTACTTTAAAGAGACCCTGGGGTTGGCTTCAGGAGCCCAAAAATTGGATGAATCACACCCTGGAGTTGGCAGCAGCAGCAACAGGAGCCCAAATATTACTTTAAAGAGACCCTGGGGTTGGCTTCAGGAGCCCAAAAATTGGATGATTCACACCCTGGAGTTGGCAGCAGCAGCAGCAGGAGCCCAAACATTACTTTAAAGAGACCCTGGGGTTGGCTTCAGGAGCCCAAAAATTGGATGAATCACACCCTGGAGTTGGCAACAGCAGCAGCAGGAGCCCAAATATTACTTTAAAGAGACCCTGGGGTTGGCTTCAGGAGCCCAAAAATTGGATGAATCACACCCTGGAGTTGGCAGCAGCAGCAGCAGGAGCCCAAATATTACTTTAAAGAGACACTGGGGTTGGCTTCAGGAGCCCAAAAATTGGATGAATCACACCCTGGAGTTGGCAGAAGTTGGCAGCAGCAGCAGCAGGAGCCCAAATATTACTTTAAAGAGACCCTGGGGTTGGCTTCAGGAGCCCAAAAATTGGATGAATCACACCCTGGAGTTGGCAGAAGTTGGCAGCAGCAGCAGCAGGAGCCCAAAAAATGGCCTAAAGACATAAATATGTTTTGCACCATTTGGAAAGTGTAAAACGTGGCACCATGCTGAATCTAGTCGCATGCATCAGGCATTGGTGGGTGGAAATCCTGGCTGATCCATCCCTGATTCATTTTGACAAAGGTGAGTCTCTCCACATTTTTAGTTGACAGACGAGTTCTCCTCGCTGTAACTATGGCCCCCGCCGCACTAAACACCCGCTCAGATGGCACGCTACTTGCCGGGCAGGACAGCTTTTCCAGGGCAAACTCTGCTAGTTGCGGCCACAAATCAAGTTTGGCTGCCCAGAAGTCCAGCGGATCCTCAAGGTGTGTTGGCATGGTCATGTCAAAGTATGACATGACCTGCTGGTTGAGGTCCTGCTCCAGGTCTTCCTGCTGCTCATGAGTAGCCTCACTATGCGGGTGTAGAAAGCTACTCATTAGCGACTGAAGACTGAGGCTGCTGCTGCTGATGGAGCTTCTGCTGCTGCTGCTGCTGCCAACCCCCCCAGCGGCCATGGCAGTGGAAGGTGAGCGCAGAGGTCCCCTCGAGTCAGACCTGCGAGAGTATGGACCATGGCGCAGATAGGCATCGGCCAACTGCCTACGTAGAATGTCTTTGTAGTAGTTGAGTTTGTCCTCCCTCTCGGTGGGTTTAAAAAATGCCCCCATTTTGTGCCGGAAGCGAGGGTCCAATAAGGTGGACAGCCAGAAGTCATCCCGCCGACAGATGGAAACAATTCTGGGGTCACTACGCAAGCACGTGAGCATGCTTCGTGCCATTTGCGCAAGTGACTCGGATGGACTACCTGTCTCCATCTCCACTGCATACTGCCACGGTGTGCCCGGGTCCTCTGTCTCGCCTTCCTCAAAAACCTCTAGCTCCTCTGGCTGCTCCTGCTCCTCCTCTCCTGTCCGCTGACTAGATAAACCAGCCATTTCGCCAAGCCTAAACTGTGTTTCGCTGGGCAACTCCTCCTCCTCCAGTTCAGCTCCAGCGGGGTTCATGTGGCCGTAAGATGTAAACGCCATGTCTCCAGTGCCCTGACCAGCCATGGTTTCCAACATGTGCTGTAGTACATGAAGCAGTGGAATCACGTCGTTCATCCCGTAATCCTGCCGACTTACAAATAAAGTGGCATCCTCAAAGGGCCTGAGCAAACGGCAGGTGTCACGTATGAGCTGCCACTGGTTGACATTGAAGTTACACAGGGGAGTCCCCCTATCTGCTTGGATCATCAGGAAATCCGTGATGGCTTTTCTCTGTTCATATAATCGGTCCAACATGTGAAGGGTGGAATTCCAACGGGTGGAAACATCGCAAATCAGACTATGTTGGGGGATACCATTCTGACGCTGTAGCTCAAGAAGGGTGTGTTTGGCGGTGTAGGAGTGGCTGAAGTGCATGCAAAGTTTCCTTGAAGTTGTTGGGGGGAACACTTCAGAAACCGCTTGACAACCAGATTGAAGACGTGAGCCATGCAGGGGGCATGGGTCAGGCTTCCTTGGCGCAGCGCAGACAAAATGTTCTTCCCATTGTCGGTAACCATGATTCCCATTTTAAGTTTTCTCGGTGTAAGCCATGTTTGGATTTCCTGATGAATACATTTAAGCAGTTCCTCCCCTGTGTGACTCCGTTCGCCAAGACAAACCATGTGAAGCACTGCGTGACACCTCCGTGCCCTGCACACATGGTAGACTGGAGGGGCACTGAGACTTGAGCCTACAGTGGAGGGTGAGGAGATGGCGGAGGATGAGGAGGCCGAGTCGCACGGTGTCACAGGCCCAATGGGCAGAGAGCGCGGAGGCCGAAGCGGCGTGACCTGTCCAAGTTGCTGCTGCTGCTGCAAAGGGACCACATTCACCCAGTGGGCCGTAAACGACATGTACTGCCCCTGACCATAGTTACAGCTCCAGATGTCGGCGCTGCCATGTATTTTGCTACACACCGACAGGCTCAAGGACTGGTCCACCTTCTGTTCAACAAAAGGTACTGCCTTCTTGGCAAAGAAATGACGGCTTGGGACTCTCCACCTCGGCTCGGCACAAGCCATCAGTTCTCTGAAAGGTGCAGATTCCACCACCTGAAAAGGGAGCGACTGCAGCACCAGCAACTTGGACAGGAGCACATTCAGCTTCTGCGCCGTAGGATGAGTGGGCGCATACTGCTGTCTCTTGGACATGGCTTCGCTGATGGATTGCTGGCGGGATGCATGACTTGGAGGAGGAGGAGCAATAGCGACAGAGGATGGGTATGACGCACAGCTGCCTTCGGCTGAGGTGCTGGAGCCTTGGCTGGCAGAAATTGGGAGCTCACTTGGTGAGGAAGCAGACTGGACCACCCCTTGGGAGCCTCGGTTCTCCCAGGTCGCTTTATGGTGACGCATCATATGTTGACGCAGGGCCGTGGTGCCAACATTTGGACCCTGGCCACGCTTCACCTTTTGCCTACATATCTTGCATGTGGCCATGTTACCCTCCTGCGGATGCCTCAGGAAAAACTGCCACACTGCCGAGTAGCTACTTTTCCCACCCCCTGGCCTCACTGATTCACTGCTGCTGTTGCCAACTCCAGGAACCCCTGCTCCACAGCACAGCAGGTGCTCTACCCCGGCCCCGGCCCCGGCCGGCTCCAGCCTTTGGAATTGTGCCCCCATGCTGACTGCTACCACCTTGCTGCCTCAGCTGCTGACTCCGGGGCAACCTGCGCCCCTCTTCTCCTGATGATGACGATGAAGCCCCTTCCTCACCCGGCTCCCAAGTGCGATCGGCTTCATCGTCATCATCATCATCACCGAGTTGTGGCTGTACGTCACTGATGTTCATGGATTCGTCAACAGTGTCTGGCGCAGGAGCTGGAACGCTCGCAGCACCCACGACACTGTCCACATCACTATTTGTCTGCCTAGCTAAAGAAGCTAAAGAAGCCACCTCCATTTCTTGGCTGGGCAGTAGCTGCTGACTGTCCTCCTGTATCTGATCGTCCTCCTCACTAAAGAGTGGAGCTGAACCCAAAGCATAGGATACGTCGCTGGGGGAGGGAACGGCGTAGGACAGAGGCAATGGGAGGACAGGGACTGCTCCCGGGGCATGCCAACTCAGGGTTGTGTCAGAGGAACCTACCGACCCTAGACTGGGGGTCTCAGACGTAAGTTGTGATGATGTTGTTGATGAGCGCGTCAACCAATCTACCACGGCAGATGCGTTACTGGTGGAGACCCGACCGCTAGCAGATACTGGCAGATTAGGTCTCTCAGCGTGACTCCTGCTGCTACTGGCCCCCAGTCTGCTGCGAGCTCTGCCTGCGGAATCTTGGCCTCTGCCACTCCTCTTTTCACTTCCAGGCACTTGTCTGCCCGACATAGTCTAACTGGCGTGGTAGTAGGTGATATTTTAAGAACCCCCAGGCAGCGGTGGGTCTATATGAAACAGAATATAATGCACACCAAAAGTGAGCAGTAACACTCAGCCTCCAACAGGCCTGCCTAGTGTAAATAAGAGAGCTTCTTAGTGTAAAAAAAGAGGGGTATGCTATGTTACAGAATGGGATGCCCCAACAGCCAGCAGTGCACCTGGCAGCAGTAAGACTATGCACAGCAAAAGTGTCTTTATCAGGCCTAATTTCTATTAGAATAAGTGCAAATGGTTATTATGGTATTAAATAGAGGCTGGTGTAGTCACAGAATGGGATGCCACAAAAACCAGAGAGCATGCACAGCAAAAGTGTCTTTATCAGGCCTAATTTCTATGAGAATAAGGGCAAATGGTTATTATGGTATTAAATAGAGGCTGGTGTAGTCACAGAATGGGATGCCACAAAAACCAGAGAGCATGCACAGCAAAAGTGTCTTTATCAGGCCTAATTTCTACGAGAATAAGTGCAAATAGTTATTATGGTATTAAATAGAGGCTGGTGTAGTCACAGAATGGGATGCCACAAAAACCAGAGAGCATGCACGGCAAAAGTGTCTTTATCAGGCCTAATTTCTACGAGAATAAGTGCAAATGGTTATTATGGTATTAAATAGAGGCTGGTGTAGTCACAGAATGGGATGCCACAAAAACCAGAGAGCATGCACAGCAAAAGTGTCTTTATCAGGCCTAATTTCTATGAGAATAAGTGCAAATGGTTATTATGGTATTAAATAGAGGCTGATGTAGTCACAGAATGGGATGCCACAAAAACCAGAGAGCATGCACAGCAAAAGTGTCTTTATCAGGCCTAATGTCTACGAGAATAAGTGCAAATGGTTATTATGGTATTAAATAGAGGCTGGTGTAGTCACAGAATGGGATGCCACAAAAACCAGAGAGCATGCACAGCAAAAGTGTCTTTATCAGGCCTAATTTCTACGAGAATAAGTGCAAATGGTTATTATGGTATTAAATAGAGGCTGGTGTAGTCACAGAATGGGATGCCACAAAAACCAGAGAGCATGCACAGCAAAAGTGTCTTTATCAGGCCTAATTTCTATGAGAATAAGTGCAAATGGTTATTATGGTATTAAATAGAGGCTGGTGTAGTCACAGAATGGGATGCCACAAAAACCAGAGAGCATGCACAGCAAAAGTGTCTTTATCAGGCCTAATTTCTACGAGAATAAGTGCAAATGGTTATTATGGTATTAAATAGAGGCTGGTGTAGTCACAGAATGGGATGCCACAAAAACCAGAGAGCATGCACAGCAAAAGTGTCTTTATCAGGCCTAATTTCTATGAGAATAAGTGCAAATGGTTATTATGGTATTAAATAGAGGCTGGTGTAGTCACAGAATGGGATGCCACAAAAACCAGAGAGCATGCACAGCAAAAGTGTCTTTATCAGGCCTAATTTCTATGAGAATAAGGGCAAATGGTTATTATGGTATTAAATAGAGGCTGGTGTAGTCACAGAATGGGATGCCACAAAAAACAGAGAGCATGCACAGCAAAAGTGTCTTTATCAGGCCTAATTTCTATGAGAATAAGTGCAAATGGTTATTATGGTATTAAATAGAGGCTGGTGTAGTCACAGAATGGGATGCCACAAAAACCAGAGAGCATGCACAGCAAAAGTGTCTTTATCAGGCCTAATTTCTATGAGAATAAGTGCAAATGGTTATTATGGTATTAAATAGAGGCTGGTGTAGTCACAGAATGGGATGCCACAAAAACCAGAGAGCATGCACAGCAAAAGTGTCTTTATCAGGCCTAATTTCTATTAGAATAAGTGCAAATGGTTATTGTGGTATTAAATAGAGGCTGGTGTAGTCACAGAATGGGATGCCACAAAAACCAGAGAGCATGCACAGCAAAAGTGTCTTTATCAGGCCTAATTTCTATGAGAACAAGTGCAAATGGTTATTATGGTATTAAATAGAGGCTGGTGTAGTCACAGAATGGGATGCCACAAAAACCAGAGAGCATGCACAGCAAAAGTGTCTTTATCAGGCCTAATTTCTACGAGAATAAGTGCAAATGGTTATTATGGTATTAAATAGAGGCTGGTGTAGTCACAGAATGGGATGCCACAAAAACCAGAGAGCATGCACAGCAAAAGTGTCTTTATCAGGCCTAATTTCTACGAGAATAAGTGCAAATGGTTATTATGGTATTAAATAGAGGCTGGTGTAGTCACAGAATGGGATGCCACAAAAACCAGAGAGCATGCACAGCAAAAGTGTCTTTATCAGGCCTAATTTCTATGAGAATAAGTGCAAATGGTTATTATGGTATTAAATAGAGGCTGGTGTAGTCACAGAATGGGATGCCACAAAAACCAGAGAGCATGCACAGCAAAAGTGTCTTTATCAGGCCTAATTTCTACGAGAATAAGTGCAAATGGTTATTATGGTATTAAATAGAGGCTGGTGTAGTCACAGAATGGGATGCCACAAAAACCAGAGAGCATGCACAGCAAAAGTGTCTTTATCAGGCCTAATTTCTATGAGAATAAGTGCAAATGGTTATTATGGTATTAAATAGAGGCTGGTGTAGTCACAGAATGGGATGCCACAAAAACCAGAGAGCATGCACAGCAAAAGTGTCTTTATCAGGCCTAATTTCTACGAGAATAAGTGCAAATGGTTATTATGGTATTAAATAGAGGCTGGTGTAGTCACAGAATGGGATGCCACAAAAACCAGAGAGCATGCACAGCAAAAGTGTCTTTATCAGGCCTAATTTCTACGAGAATAAGTGCAAATTGTTATTATGGTATTAAATAGAGGCTGGTGTAGTCACAGAATGGGATGCCACAAAAACCAGAGAGCATGCACAGCAAAAGTGTCTTTATCAGGCCTAATTTCTACGAGAATAAGTGCAAATGGTTATTATGGTATTAAATAGAGGCTGGTGTAGTCACAGAATGGGATGCCACAAAAACCAGAGAGCATGCACAGCAAAAGTGTCTTTATCAGGCCTAATTTCTATGAGAATAAGTGCAAATGGTTATTATGGTATTAAATAGAGGCTGGTGTAGTCACAGAATGGGATGCCACAAAAACCAGAGAGCATGCACAACAAAAGTGTCTTTATCAGGCCTAATTTCTATGAGAATAAGGGCAAATGGTTATTATGGTATTAAATAGAGGCTGGTGTAGTCGCAGAATGGGATGCCACAAAAAACAGAGAGCATGCACAGCAAAAGTGTCTTTATCAGGCCTAATTTCTACGAGAATAAGTGCAAATGGTTATTATGGTATTAAATAGAGGCTGGTGTAGTCACAGAATGGGATGCCACAAAAACCAGAGAGCATGCACAGCAAAGGTGTCTTTCTCAGGCCTAATTTCTATGAGAATAAGTGCAAATGGTTATTATGGTATTAAATAGAGGCTGGTGTAGTCACAGAATGGGATGCCACAAAAACCAGAGAGCATGCACAGCAAAAGTGTCTTTATCAGGCCTAATTTCTATGAGAATAAGTGCAAATGGTTATTATGGTATTAAATAGAGGCTGGTGTAGTCACAGAATGGGATGCCACAAAAACCAGAGAGCATGCACAGCAAAAGTGTCTTTATCAGGCCTAATTTCTACGAGAATAAGTGCAAATGGTTATTATGGTATTAAATAGAGGCTGGTGTAGTCACAGAATGGGATGCCACAAAAACCAGAGAGCATGCACAGCAAAAGTGTCTTTATCAGGCCTAATTTCTATGAGAATAAGTGCAAATGGTTATTATGGTATTAAATAGAGGCTGGTGTAGTCACAGAATGGGATGCCACAAAAACCAGAGAGCATGCACAGCAAAAGTGTCTTTATCAGGCCTAATTCCTATGAGAATAAGTGCAAATGGTTATTATGGTATTAAATAGAGGCTGGTGTAGTCACAGAATGGGATGCCACAAAAACCAGAGAGCATGCACAGCAAAAGTGTCTTTATCAGGCCTAATTTCTATGAGAATAAGTGTAAATGGTTATTATGGTATTAAATAGAGGCTGGTGTAGTCACAGAATGGGATGCCACAAAAACCAGAGAGTATGCACAGCAAAAGTGTCTTTATCAGGCCTAATTTCTATGAGAATAAGTGCAAATGGTTATATGGTCTTAAATAGAGGCTGCTGTAGTCACAGAATGGGATGCCTCACAGCAGACTTAAGATCAGTTCAGTATATATGCACAGTTAGTTAGTATAAGCAGCCTGAAAACGCTAACAAAGCCTGTCAGGCTGGATGAAAAAAACAAAAAAAAAACTCCCTGTGACAGGCTGACAGCCTCTGATTTTTCTACCTTTCCCTGTTTTTCGCTGACTTTCTGTCTGTCTCCTGTCTGTCTCCTGCCTGTTTCCAGCCTGTCCCTGTCTGTCCCTGCCTGTCTAACTGTCTCTCTCCCTGCCTACAGCAGCGTCCTGTCTCTCACGAATGCAGTAGAGAAATGAGGAAAAGCAAGATGGCCGGCCTTAAATAGCGCTGTGACGTCACCGGGCTTGCTGGCTGCTGATAGGCTGCATGTGACTGTCCCAGCTTGCACTGGCGCGGGGTTGATGTCTGGACATGTCCCGTCCGCCATCTTAGAATGCCTGTAATGTAAATGAATGGATGTTAAAGGAAAACTTCGAGCGATCGAATCGCGGGGAAATTCGGATTCGATCCGAATCGAATTTTTCCTGAAATTCGGATCGAATCCGGGTTCGTCCGGATCGATTCGCTCATCCCTAGATCCCACCATCAAGACAGCTTAAAATGACGTACCAGATAATTGCACAATGAAGCGCAAAGAGCTTATATTATTCCATACACGATGTCCTTATCCAAAAAAGGTGTATTTAAAACTACTCAATTCCACAATCAAGGTCCTCTTGAAGGACACTCAGCGTTACTCCAATTATACAACTTGAGGAGCAAATTTACATAGAAAAAATCAGAAAAAACTGCATAATGTATTACCATTTAAAAATAGGGCACCCGCCCATATTTATTGTGCTCACCAGAATAAATATTCAAATAGGCGCATAAAACATCCAACACTGTTTCAACCTTTGGGACAGGTATATATGATTCGACTCGCCTCAATGCTGTAATGATATTCTGTTATTTAGCATTACAATGCGCAGCTCCGTGTACCGTTCCCTTGGCCGCGGGATACAGAAGCGGCAGCTGCCAACTCCTCCTCAGTACGTGATGACGCTCTCTAACTCTGGCCCCGCCCAACGCGTTTCGTCGGCATACGACTTACTCATGGGCTATGGATGTCAGAGAGTGGATAGACTTATAAAGAGGAAGGGTAGTATTAACCCTTCACTCGCTGGATTTCTTTTAACTCTAACATTTATGCAGACATTCATACTTAATCCTATAGAAAACTACAATAGCATTATACAATTATTAAAATAATTTAAAATAATTTGGCAACTAGACATTATTACAACCATAATTTCCCTAACACAATATACACCAAATGCATGAAGAAGGGCTATATCTCAGCACATGTATAAATAACATAATGTCAAATGGGCATACTCATTCCTATCTGCACAAATAATAAAAACAAACCTAATTTAAATATATATAGTTTCTGTAATTAGATTCAATTAATAAATTAAAAACAAAGGCAAGATCTAAAACCACCTTCATTTTTCCTGGAAGAAATTGGACCCAAGACAAGAAGTTCAGTGTTCCCCAATAAAACAATTATCATATTCTATATTCAAGCCTTGTGGGGCCATAGATTTTAGTCTAAAAATCCATTTGGATTCTAATTGTGAGAGTTTCCTCATTACATTCCCACCCTTGAGATTCTTTTTTGGACAATCTATTGCCATAAATTTCAATCCAGTGGGGTCACTACTATGCACCTGTTTGTAATGAAGGGATACACTATGTGCTTCATACCCCCTTCGAATGTTATGCTCTCTGACCCTTACTTTTAATGTCCTACTGGTTCGACCCACATACTGTTTGCCACATTGGCATTCTAAAAGATAAACAACATTGGTACTGGCACAAGTATAGAATCTCCTAATTTTAAACATTTCCCCCGTGATGTTAGATTTGAACTCCTCACATTTCTTTAAGGATGAATGGGCAGAAGCTTTACAAGCCATACACCTCTTACAGTTAAAGAACCCTTCCATCTTACCAAAAGAAACCCCTTTCTCAGGGGGTTCAATATAACTGGTTATTATCTCATTTGCTATTGTAGGAGGCCTGCGAAAAATCAGTCTTGGTTTATCCGGTAATACTTTACCCAAGACCTCATCCCCCTTTAGAAGGTGCCAGTGCTTATTAAGAATCTTCTTAACACCTCTATAATTGTCTCCATACTGTGTTATAAAGGCAAACTGATTGGAGCCATTATCCTTAAAGCTATTCATTCATTATTCATTAACAGCTGTTTCCTATCAACCTTGGCTATTTGGTTGATATCTTCCTGAATAGATATAGGGGAATGGCCCTTTTCAATGAACCTCTCCCCAAGGATATTAGCTTGTTCTAAAAAGTCCCGTTTTTTTTTTTTTTTGCAATTCCTCTTCAACCGATGGAATTACCCCTTGGGGATATTATTTAACCAGTTAGGATGGTGACAACTGGTCCTTGGTACAAAGGAATTCCTATCTGTTTCTTTAAAAAACGTCTTGGTGTTAAAACATGATCCTTCCCTTTCTATCTCCAGATCTAGGAAGTGTATTCTTTCCCTACATGATTCTTTAGTAAATGAAACACCCCAATCATTACTATTTAGAGTGAAAAAAAATTCCTCTAGAGATTTTTCATCTCCATCCCACAGTATCAGACAATCATCGATATATCTTTTCCAAAGGATAAGCTCCTTCCTCTCCGTGGCAAATATAAAAGTGGCCTCCCACAAACCCATAAATAGATTCGCTAGACTGGGGGCAAATTTTGTGCCCATCACCATGCCCTTAGTTTGTAAAAAGAAATTACCATTGAACCAAAAGTAGTTGTGCGTAAGCACAAACTGGAAACATTCCATGAGGATTTCCACCTGGATCATTAACAGTTCAGTGCCATGGATCAGGTAGTGTCTTAGAGCTTCCAACCCTTTTTCATGCGGGATGTTAGTATACAAAGATACTACATCCATTGTTACAAGAATAATGTTCTCACTTATATTGAGATCTTCTAAAGAAGTGAGGATGTGTTGGCTGTCTTTAATATACGAGGGAAGCCTAGACACAATGGGTTGTAAAAACCAGTCAAGGTATTTGCCCAAATTGCTGGTGATAGAGCCAATGCCACTAATAATAGGGCGATGAGGGGGGGTTCTTTTGATCTTTATGGACCTTAGGCAGTCCGTATATTGTTTGAACCCTAGGGAACCGGATGTTACAGAACTCTAATTCCTTCTTATTCAAAAGATCCAATTGTTGTCCTAAATCCATTAAACCATTCAGTTCATCTTTAAACTCTAAAGTGGGGTCTCTGTCCAATTTTATATATGTTTCCTGATCTTCAAGGAGTTTGTTTATTTGGAGAACATAAGCAAGATCCTGAACTACAATCCCTCCCCCCTTGTCTGCTTGTTTCACTATTCTCGTATTATCCCTCTTTAATGATTTTATCCCTCGCCTAATTTTCTTATTCTCCATATCCTTAATGGTCTGTGTTTTCCTTCTATTCATTTCAACTTCCAAATCCCTTAAAACTAATTTCTTAAATACTTCCAAGTTATGTCCACCTGGTTGGAGAGGGTTGAATGTAGATGGGTTCCTACAGTTAGTATGCTGATAGAGAGTATCTGACTGCTTTACCCCATCTTCAGCTAATTTATTCCCCAAAAAGAATCTTTTTAAATTCAATTTTCTAAAAAATAAGTGGCTATCAATAAATACTCTAAATGGGTCTATTGCTGTTTTTGGAGCATATTTGAGTCCTTTATTTAGTGCAAAATTTTCATCTGCACTTAAATCCTTTTTACTGAGGTTGTAGATACCCTTGCCCTCCTGTACCTTTTTGTGTTTTCTTCCCCCCCTTCTTCCTCTTGTTCTTTCCGTTTCCTGAACATTCCTATATTGGGGGCCGATTGGTCGTGTAATTGGAAACGTTTCCTCCAATCCATCCCCCTTAGGGTGGGTGGGAAATCCTTCTTCCTTTGGAGTGCCTCCCTCTTGGTAAAAGGGGACGATCAATTTCCTTTATCTGTATCCACCTGTTCATCCACAATTTCCTCATTTAAGTTTCTTAAAGGCTCAAACCTATTGCTTCTAAAGGAGCCCCTCCTTTTATTTGGGGATCTTTCATTCCAAAATCCTCCCTTCTCCTATTTTTAAGCAAATCCCTATTAGGGTTAGAGGAGTAATGGGCCCTTGGGCTTTCAAATTTATTGTCTATAATTTAACCGCTCCTTATAGTTCCCCTTATGGTCAAAACCCTGATACAATTTTTAGCTAATGAACAATAGCCTGACTTTTTTCATTGTATTCTTTCAGGTTTTATCTGTTAACTGTTTATCTGTTACTAAATGCGGCATTTTAAAACATCTCATCTAACATGGAAACTGCCCGTAGTTTTCTTTTATATTTTTTGGTAAATTGTTTGGCATTTTTCGATGGATACAATTTTAATCTAATGTACAATAGCCTGACATTTAATTTTTTTATTTAAATCAGATTTTATTAGAGATTTTATGGAATACAGAACATGAACAAAAAAATAGAAAGGCTAAAAAAAAGCCCTAGATGTGTATTTAGAGATCAACTACATTGCAAATTTAAGAAATCCAATAGTACATAATAAGTAAGTGACAGGCGCTTCCAGCATCCCTGGTAAGGAAGGCCGATTCCAGCCGCCCCCCCCAGGACCCGGAGCGCAGGTATATGAGAGAATATTAAGTAAAAGATTTGTGCTGCCCGTGCAACCACCGGCCCTCCCTGTCACCCCTGTTAAGGGGGGCAGGTGTCCAGCAGACCCAACCATCACTCTTAGCATTTCCTTTTGCAATTGGGTCTCTACCCTTGAAACATAGCAGTACTAGTGGTTTGTAGTGTAGTATCGTTGTTTTCAACAAGAATACATAATAAAGGTTTTATGTTAGGAAGAAAAGGATTTGAAGAAGAGAAAACAGAAAGAGGTAGGTAGGGATAAATAATAATACATAAATAAAGGAAAAGGGGGATAAAATAAGATAAGAAAAAAAAAACAAAAAAAAATCAAAAAGGGCGGATGTGGAAGGGAGAAGTAGGATGTAGAGAAGGAGTGGGTATTGGGGCTTTGGGTAGGGGTGGAGGGGAGGTATACAGTAATATACCAGGAGGGACGAGGGGCTACATGCTCAGCTCCTATTAAGATAATTCTTGCCGAACTATGGGGATGCTCTATATATCAACCAGCTGGTCGAGGTTTCCAAAAATTGGTGACTGTTATGATGGAAACCAATTCTTCTATCTTATTGAGGAAGTCCATTTCTAAAATCCATTCTGAGATTGTAGGGGGCTTTTGGGACCTCCAGTGTCTAGGTATGACAATCTGTGGTTAGGTAGTGTTTGAGGGTCCCTTTCTTGGCTTTTGATATAAGACCCAGTAGAAATGATAAGAGTGTTATTTGGGGAGAATTTGCACCCAGGACACCCTCAACCCCCGTGTAGCTCTCCAAAATCCTCTCCTAGAATGTGTGTTTAGATGGACATTCCCACCATATGTGGAGCAGGGTCCTATTCCCCAAGCCACATCTCCAGTAGTTATCCACTTCCAGTGGGGTTATAGGCTTTAATGTCCAAGGGCCATCTATACCATCTGGTAAGTAATTTATAGTTCCTCTCTTGAGCTTATGTGTTTACAAGAAGATATTTTGTGTATCCTCATGGGACCGTGTAATACCTAAGCCCCTTTCCCATTGCTTAAATAGTCTAGGAGTTAGTCATAAAAGGTCTCATTCAAAATTTTGTAAAATAGGGTGATAACGTGGGCTGGCTTTTGTGATTTTCTCCTTGAAAGGAGTCGGTATTAAGGTTTTGGCTACTAAGTCCCCTGTCTGTAAGAATGTTGCCTGTGGAGCAGTCAAGAGATCTTTTTGTCTGTGACATGGCTCTAAGCTCAGTAAGTGAAGGGATTCTTCCATCCTTAATGACATTACCTAGTCATCTGATATACGCCATATCAAGAAATGCGTGGAATCTATTCCAAAGGCAAAGTCTGGGTTTCTGAGAGGAGGTGTTATGGGGCCTGGAATGTGAGCAATCTTATAGCTTCGTAAAAGTCTGTTTTGTAAAGAGCTATTGGGTTGTAAGGAGCTGTTGGGTTAGGAACGGCAAATGTCTCTTTCTGGCCTAGTCTAATGTGGTGTAGAGATAGGTGGAAGGTAACAACAACAGTGCACTGGCTAAGTGAACTATGTGAAAGAGGGACTGCCAGCACGTTGTGAGCTGGAAGCTGCACACCAGTTCCAAGAGAGGGGCACTGGGGTCAAAGTTCACATGACAAAGGAAAGGAGCTTCTAGTGCCACAAGAGCATAGAACAAAAACATTTGATTAACATATTATATATCTCCAGGATCCTCCTGACTGCTGGTATATAAGAGTAGCAGTTTCTAAACAGTTTCTAAAAGTTAGCAACGCCACTCACTCCACCCCAAGTCCCCCAGCAGATTCAAGAGCCTTTGTAGCAGCAGATAACCCCCCCCCCAAATCAAGGTATCTCGTGGGTGAGTCATGTGAGGACCAGGTCACTCGATTTGTCACATACACCTCACCTATGAGTCAGTTCCAGATTTAATACTTAACTCAGCTCCCAAATCTGCAATCCACCCCAGAGCCAATCCTGCACTACACAAGGGTTACATTCAGGCACCAAAGTACCTCTCTGGCAGACAAAGCAGGCATGCAGCAGTTCCCCAAGAGGCAACAGAGCCTCCCACCCGGCAACAAGTGAACTCCACAAAATCCACAGATCTGGTTCATTAACAAACCCACAATGAACATACAAACAAGGGCTGCAACAGGGGCAGGGAGCATGGGCCAGAAGGCATGGCAGGCCCATGGCAGGCCCATGGAGGCCCGGTAGGGCGATCGGGACATGGCCCGCACCAGGCCAGTGCGCACCTATGCAAATGGAACGTGTCTCCCAGCAACCATGCCCTAGGAGCAGACCGAGGGGGGCCACTGCGAAATGGCAGACCGGGCATTGTCCCTGCACCCATCTCTAGAGGGACATAGCATAGCAACTTAGGATAGATTAGCAACTATAACGCAATACCAGCTATTACTACTAAAGAGGCTCTGGTCATGATCGGGGGAAAGCCCCCCTAGTCCATTGGGCAGCTGGAGCGAGCACTTGACATATATGGGGGAGAGTGGAAGCTGGCAGGGCAAAGCCACCACACAGGGATGGGTCCCTATAGTCATCAGACCCTTGAGTCTGCTGCTGATGTATACAGACAGTGGGGAGCAGGATGTGGTGCAATCAAAGAGGGATAAGATAGGTTCACGGACAGTCCCCTTTGGTTGCCTGGACCGTTTGCTACTCCTCGCCTAGGGGATCTCCTGTTCTAGCGCCACAGTGGTCTTCCCAGCAGGGGATCAAGTGTTGGGCCCAACCAATTTGGTACAACAATGGGTTCTGCCACCAAGAGTGAGAAGAGATTTCAGAGCTGGAAGGGAGACCTAAGCACAAAAGAGTTACCATTTTTCCTGACAATCAGGTGGAAGGTGTGAGCCTAGCGGTATGATGTGGTATTGTTTTTGGATGACGGTAAGGAGAGGTTTCATTATTTTTCTCATCTGTAGTGTTCAAGATGAAAGATCCGGTAGGATGGATAGAGAGGATACTTGATATTGGATAAAGCCTTTTTCCCATGCTCTCTTTAGAAGTTTGTCCTTAGTTTTAAAGAAGTGGATCCGAAAAATCACATCTCTTGGTCTTTGGAGATCAGTAGGTCTAGGGCCCTTTGTATTCTGTCAATGACTAGGTTGTTTGAAGGGGGTGTTTCAGGTATTGAGTTGAAGATTTCGATGGCAACATTCTCCAGGTCAGAATAAGCCACAGATTCTTCTGACAGTCCTCTTATTCTGACGTTATTGCGCCTTCCTCTTTTTTCCTGATCATCCAAGTTTAGAAACAGAGCGGCAACGTGATTGCTGTTTTCAGAGCGGTAGTGTTTGAGTGCGCTTACCCTCTGTTCAAGCTGTGACTGGTTGTGGGATACTTCAGAGACTGAGTTTTGTAAAGTGTTAAGTTCTGCCGCAGGGTGTTGTTTTCTATTTGTGTGATATAGCTGTCGAAATCCGTACAGAAAAGGATACCAAGGAGGGAGTCACCTGTCGGTTGGATTCTTCGGAGAAAGAAGTAGGGGCATCCCATTACAGAGCAAACACACCCCTGCAGCATAGGGTGGTGACAGGGGCAGACTGGGGTGTCTGGCTTAGGTATGGCTCTGGCTGGCCCCTCAGGGCCCCATTCTCCCAGAGAGCCCACTGTGTCCCCACTGGGGTTTTCTTGGGCCCTCCTCAGATTGTGTAGCCTGCCTCTTGCTCTCCTCTAGGACTCCAATCAGACGTGCGGGAGGTTACTATCCATCATCCAATGGTTCTTGCTATCTTTCATCTTCTTCTGGGCTGGTAGAAGAAAAATAAGAAGATAAGGCCCCAGGATTTTGCTTCCCTGTAGGGGGGCGACCTTTACCTCTCCTGGGCATTAGATCAGTGGGCTTCAACAGGGGGAAAATAAAGAAAAATGCCCCAAAAATTAAACAAAAATAATAAACCAATAAACCTACAGGCAGTTTGAATGTTACTGGGATGCCTTTAAAAGCTGCATTTAGTAAAACAACTAAAACCTGAAAAAATACAATTAAAAAAATAAAAAGTCAGGCTATTGTTCATTAGATAAAAATTGTATGTAACAAAATATGCGCAAAAAAATTACTAAAAAATATAAAAAGTAAACCTGCAAGCAGTTACTGCAGCAGGAATGAATTAAACACTTTATTTTATATGTATTCATGTATTTAGTTAATTTTCTTGTTATCTGTGATTACTCAGAGCAATTTCCCTACCCCATTTTGTGCAGGATAATCTCCTTGGTGTTACCCCCTGATTTGCCCTCTAACACCCGTAAAAAATGTGTATTTATGTATTTGTTTTTTTGATGTTCTGTTATTATTTTCAGAATTTTCCTTAGCCCATTTTGTGTAAGGCAATCACCCAGGTGCCCCCCCACCCCCATTTGACCTCCAACACCCTTGAAATTTCATTTACATGTGTATTTCTTTATTTTTATAGTTTCAGCCCTCTAACCCTTGCTATCCCCATTTTACAGCCATTTTTGAGCCCCCAAGTTCGGGTTCCCTTTTACTTCAATGCGGTTCGGGGATCCGAACTTAGGCGGCAAGTTCTGTAGAACTCAGCGAACCCGAACTTAAACGAGCCCGCTCATTACTAACCCTGACACTAAGCAGTTTAACTCTTGATAATATGTGCACTCAAGAGGTGTGCCCAAACGATCCTAGGGACAACAGTAATCCTGATGGAGCCCCCCCCTCCAGCTTCCTTGGCTAAGTATATTTATATTTTCCTGGTAGTTCTTTATATTTTGCAATCTGCATATTTATGGTTTCTCATGTTCAGCTTTATTGGATATGGGTGTTGAGATATATGTTTTTGTAATTTTTATTATGGGGGTTATTTAAGAAATGCTAGCGTTAGGTAGTGCCACATAGAGGCAGGTAGCGTCGGGTGAATGCTGGGCGCTGTATGTGAAAACCACATTTAAGAAAGCAAATCTGGTGAGTGCCTCTAACAGCGCCATGTAGCATCACATATATTACTAGAGGTGGCTCAGTGTATAGCGCTGGCGCTCTAGGTTCAGGAGCGCCATGTAGAACCTGTCACTCAGTAGCGCTCTGCCATACATTTCAATGGTGTTTCAATTGGTTGTGCTTAAAGGAGCACTATCGTGAAAAAATGGGCCAATAATAAATATCCATATAAATATGCTGGATGGAGGGAGGAGAAGCCACTTATACACCCGGCATCTAGAAATATGCAGCCAGGCTTGTTTTTTTATTTTTATTAATGGAAGGAAGAGGAAATCGGGTGACAGGTTCTGTCACCCCTGATACACTAAACCTGTCACCCCTGGATTTTATTACTACCAGAAGAAGAAAACCACAAGCTTGACAGGAGTTTTACTGAGTTGGGTGTATAAGTGACCCCTCCCCGCCAATGTGTTTATTTGGCTTTTTAATATTACACAATTTCGCGATAGTGCTCCTTTAAATAGCGTGTTGCTATAGTCAATTTTTGGCTCAATCATTTTTGACTCTGTAGTGAATCAGGGAAAGCACTTCTACAGCGCCCACCAGACATCACATTTATCAATGCTGGACAGGATACTACAGCATCACTTGTCCACCAGCTAAGCTAGGTTATAGCACCCGACATCAGCTTACAGCGTCTACTAGCGGTCGCTCTAAGCGGTGCTATACAGGCGCTTAAATGGTGATACGTGGTGCTAGTATTAAATCAGCCTCTATTACTACTAAAAAGTGCATTACACACAGTGGACACACTAGTGAAGAAACACCATAAAAGTGACTACACACAGGTGAATAACACACTAAGGCAGTGAAGCGCACACGTGCTAGGATCCACAACCCAGGGGCTCAAGAGAACTTCAGTCATGTTCCATAGAAAAATCAGGCTACAGTATATGCTTCTGTTTTGTTGACCTCTTTTCTCTCATTATAAGCTCAAAAAAAGCATTTTTGTTAATTTACACATTTTATTTGAAATGAATGTCAGGTGGATGTCAGGTCCCAGTGCAAAAATCCAGAGCGCCTGCGATAGTGCCAGGTAGTGTCCTATCTATCAACAGCACCGGCAATGGGATGAGCGCCAGCACAGAGTTCCCTACAGAGCCAATGTCATACATTGTGTCATACATTTCAATGGGCTGGGTTGGTTATAATTTTTTTTCTTATATTTTCAAATGTTTTTATTTTTTGGGGGCTGGTGCATGTGCTGGAAAAGTATTTGTATACATTTTTTGCATTTTTGGGTTGCGCTGCAAATTTGTAATTTGGGCCATGCAAATCCTGTGTAATGTGTTTCAAGTGTCCCAATGCAATTGCATGTTTTTTGCTGCCATCACCCCAAAATAAAAAAAAGGGATTGCAACAGGTGCTGAAAGCTGAATCCCCTTTTCGCAGTGCTGTGTTTTTTCAATCTTAAATCTTTCACTTTAAAGTGGACCAAAACTCACGGAGATCGGACAAGGAAGCTATAAGATTCCCAGGCTTATTGATTCTCTTCCCCGGAGTATCCAAAATTTGTGATGCCCCGTTGTGTGAAATCCCTCAGGGATAAACTCATCTTCTTTTCCGGTCCGCATCCCCGGTATCCCTCTAGCAAGGTGCGTGCCTGCTTTTGTGAATGGCCAGTGTGGAGGGTAGAGCAGGATGTGACCACCAGCGTGCTCGGATCTGCTCCTATTAGATGAGCTCCTGGATGAAGGGGCTCCAGTGGATCCGAGTGCATTGATTGGATGAGCAGCCATTCATGTGCTGTAGGATTGCGTAGAGCTGAGTTTGTTGGTTTCACACAGCGAGGCCTCCCCGTTCGGGGTGCGCTGGGGCAAGGACCAAAACCCAGGATAGTCAAAATCCTGGGTTTTTTGTCCACTTTAACTGTGCTCCCAGCTGGCGCTAGAGGTTGCTAGCACATAGGCTTATCCAAGCCCTGGGCTAGTGCCCATATGCCAACTGGAACAATGCCATGTAGCGTCCGATTCATCATTATCCCAGGCTCAGCATACAGCGCCGGCGTTCAGCCTTGCAGGGCGCCACGTCTTACCTCTCGCTACCTGGCGCTCTCCCATACATTTCCTGATTCCAATTTTTTTTTTTTAAACTCAAATCTTTCAGACATGTATTCTGGCCTAGAAAATGACATTTTTAAAACTTTTTTGCTTGATAATACTTTTATGCAGAATTGTCCTTACATGTCTGGTATTAAAGTGTTCATGTTACAATGTAATAACAATGTAATTCCATATGTTTTCGCTTTGTTACTAGTGGATACATGTTCAAAATCAGACTTTAATCACACAGCCTCTGGTGCTGTGGGATACATCGACCCAATTTTGAGCGCCGGAGCAGTTTGAGCCTGTTTTTTTGATGAATGTGTTGTGAGTCAGTCGCACTTAGCTGGCGCTACCATTCGCTCCTATACAGCGTAGTACTGCGAATCACATAACGTATTCAACAATGCCGGCCAGCGACTGAGGCGCTCTGAAACAACGAACCATGGCCGAGCACAGCGACTACTAGCGTATTCGCTCTGAAATCCTCGCTACATACGCTCATCTGTCGCTACTTGGCGTTAGTAATGAATCAGCCTGAAAGTCTCATCCTCACTTCTAGGTGTCTGTTGGCCGATTTGATAGTGAAGGGACAACGGAAAGGAAGGTGAGTGTTAAAAAGAGCTTTAAAAAGAGAATGAAGGTCTACTTTAACATAGAGAAAATGTTACCTTTGCTGCTGCATATAGATCACTTGATGGTGCATTACATTGTATTAACCTCTCTCTTTGCGCAGCAGAGACAGATGACTGATGGCAAAGCCTTGGGAAAAGCTCTATGCAATACAGAGATAATCTGAGGCCAACTGCTCCAATGTAACAGCTAGTGGAGCACACAAGTATGTATTGCTCGATCAAAGTAATTATATTAATTATTGAGATTCTGGCACAAGGCCCAGTTTAGAATGAAGCAAATCTATAGACAGCGGGGGGGGGGGGGGGGGGGGTGGGTAAGGAGTTCAATTTACTAACATGTTTTTCCTTGAGGTGCTCCTTTAACACATGTGAAGATTACATATGGGGCTACATTATGTAAAACAATTCTAATAATTTGGATGTCATCTACATTAAATGATGATGATTGATCACCCTTCCTCAAATATGTAAATGACAAATTTATCTCGCACTAACAGGAAATTTAGCAATGCACACATTACCCTGACCTCACATATGTTGTAATTCAGTGCATTATTTATGCTTGACTAAATTAAGTATGACACTGAAATTACTTTGCAATAATATTACAACAGCTGTTTACCAGAAACGCAGCTTTCCAAAGTTAAAAAAAAAAGTTTCTAACTTTGAATTGAGTTAATTTTGACCCCTCACTGAGGGTCATTGTACTTCCTGGCAATTGACATTATATATATATATATATATATATATATATATATATATATATATATATATATTTCGAACTTTGATTTTTTTGTATAGTGTACAGCTATTTCATTCATTATCACTACAGATGTCCGAAAAATGATTGCGGTAGCTGGGACACATTGCTGACTCACACAGACAATATTCATAAATCTATGTTGGCGTAACTTCATTATTGTATCCTGACCTGTCCCTGTAGAGCTCTATGTTTGTGAAAACAGTTAAATCATTATATGCGCTCCATGTATCCATGTTCAGCTGCAGAAAGGAAATGATCCTTTTGAGAACATAATGTTCTAGAGAGCACTTAAATATTTATGGATCCTATATCATTGTTTCATTCAGCCCATAGGAGCATGCAAATCTGTTTTTGTTTGCTGCAGACAAAGAGATTGTTATAGTTGAACAGGTTATCCGGTTATCTATGTTCAAAGCTTTATTATTTATTTCTCCCCTCCCCACGGGTCAACTGCCTTAACCCTGCCTACAGCCCCACCTACCAGCCAGCACTGCCCTGCTACACATTATTCCTCCTCTCCAGGTTCAGGCTACCTTCACAGTGCAGCTGTGGTGTGGCGGCGACCCTATAGACCATCGTCCAATGTTTTCTTTTCCCCACCGGTGGTGGTTGTGGCCCCTGGAGGACCCGACTTTGGAGACAACAGGAGGACCCCGGCAATGGCATCAGGAAGACCCAGAATCTATATGCAGCCCAGAGGAAAGACCCTAACGGAAGAATCAGAGCCGCAGGACCCTGCAGAAGGTGGCTGCTGTGTAATTTGCTAGTCTTTAAATCCCGCAAAAACAAATTGAAGAGAAGTGTCCTAATTAATTATCACACAACTAAATAGATTAAAAAACAATTAATATTATTGTATGGAAATGAAAAACACACAAGAACATAAAAAAAGAAATAAGCAATGTCCTGCTAAAGTAATAAATTACATGAATCACTTGAAGCAGATTATAGTGAGCAACCAAAACATAATATTTGACCTCAGCAATAATCCACACAATAAACCAGAACATGTAAGTTTGGAACAGTAAGCCCCCACCCAGCACCACCCCAATGCCTCCAGTTGGTGGATCTCTATTGGTTCTTAGGCTACACAAGGCTGGGTTTAGACAATATATGGCCCTGGGTAGATTCGAAGGGAGGCTCCAAGTTCTAAAATATTGAAACAATGACAAAATCACATTCAACCTCATTGACATCCAGTTATTCATCCTACCTCCCACCCGCTCCAGCATGCAACAATTAGCCCTCTTCTAGCCTCTCCGCCTTTCAGTTAATAATCTATTATTCTCCCCAACATCATCCAGTTATTTATACCCTGCCCCAACCCCACTAGCTTCCAATGTATAATGCATCCTCTACCTGCATCAAATGATTAGTTCCACTCCTCTGCCAAGTACTGCTAAGTACTGCTACTCACTGCCACAATTCAGAACACCTAGAGGCAAATTTATTATAAAAGGTGCGGCGCCTCGTCCGAGATGATCGGCAGTGCCCACACCACAACACCAGCTTCAGCCTGCAAGCACTATCAGCTGTAGCATTCCCGGTCGAGCTGTGTTCGCAGTGCACGGCTTTTATATGCAAGCAAGTTGAAAGGGGAGGAGCCTAGATGGAGGGCACAGGGAAAATCCCCTCTAGGCCACTCCCCTTCTGTGACATCAGAAATTATGTCGGGGAGTTTCCATGGAGGCAATGCCTCTAAGTATAAAAGCCAGCCCGCCCCCGGCCTTCATTTCAGTCCTTCTCTGGGTAGCGAGAATGAAAGAAGGGGAACTTAAGTCAACTTCTGATGGCCAGCCCTGCTAAGCCAAGGGGAGCCGGGTGCATCCAGGGGTTTAACTCAGTAGGGCATCCCAATTCAGGATTCCACCAAGTAGTGGAACTTGGACAGCCCTGGAGTCTTAGTTCCTTTTTAAAGCTGTAGGTCTCTAAGCCTGGAGCTGCAGAGCATTTTCATTCAGACCTCTGATCCCAGTGTGAATGGTACATGACAGAGACTGGCACTTCTGTTGCACCATCAATAGTAGCAACAAAGGCAGTAGGTCTCCGAATGCCACATGTGCAGTATCATAGATGGGGGTTATTTAAGAAGGGATAGCGTCAGGTAGTGCCTCGTAGCGGCAGGCAGCGTCTGGTGAACGCTGGGCGCTGTAGGAAAAATCCCATTTATAAAAGCGATTCTAACAGCGCCATATAGCGTCCGATGTATTATTACAGGCGTCTCAGCGTAGAGTGCTGGCGCTCTACCTTCCAGAGCACCAGGTATTAACTTTCGCTCACTGTCACTCTCCCATACATTTCAATGGCTGTTCATTCGCTTGTGTTTAAACAGCGTGTTTGACATTTGTTATTTATATTTTTCCCCAAATCATTGTGTGACGTCTCCTGGCTGCAAACAAACATTTTTAGAAACTTTTTTGACTTTTATGTAGAATTGTCATTACAGTTCTGGCACTAAAGTGTTAATGTCACAATGTTACAACAATGTAATTCCATGTGTTTTCGCTTTGTTACTGGTGTATTTGTGTTCAAAAACAGACTTTAATCACACAGCGCCTGGCGCTCTATGCTACAGCGACCAGATTTAGAGCGCCGACGCTGTGTGTAGTTTTGTGAAGTATGGTGTGGAGCGCCGGGAGTCGGTCGCACTGAGCTGGCGCTACCTCTCTCTCCCTGCAGCGCTGTACTGGTGTTAGAGCGCCCAACATAGATCTCATTTATCAATGCTGGCCAGGTTACTACAGCGACTGTGGCACTCTGTTACAGCGCCCGATACCTGCTTACAGCATCTACTCGCTCTAAGCGCTGCCAGGTATCTGCCGATACCTGGCGTTAGTAATGAATCAGCCTCCACATTACTGGTTTATAGGAAGCTACATAAAGGAAAAAGTCTGTTGGTGAGACCAGATTCATCTGCAGGGAGTGCTGTGAGCAAAGTTAGAAATGTTGGCTCTGGATCTTTTGTGAAAAGACAGCAGATAGAAAAGCACTACAGTATCAGAAGCAGCTGTCCAACTTTACATTATCCCAGAAAATCCCCCTAAAACCTAAAATGCAGATTTTCTCCTCATTGTATCATATTTGAATATGCTTAACTCCTAAATAAACCAATTGTTTATAAAAGTGGATTTTTAGAAAAAAAAATCAGGCGTCAATTCACATGACCTCCCTCTCCTCAACCATTCTGCAGTATATAGCTTTTTGTTTATACAAGCTGAAATACACCAGCACATTGTTTCATGCCAAAATCCATAAATTATCCAGTATGAGAACCAAATTTAAAGCAGTTGGCGGAGCACATTCTACATCTGAACAAGGGCATCAAACAGAAAGAAAATAGGGAAATATAGGCCACTTGTTGCAACCTTCAGAAGCACACGATACAGGATAATATAACTAGTCAGATAGGTATCAGTAAAGCGCGTACAGATGTATAGGGGTGAAATGAATGTCAACATACAGGTTTGATGTTGGGGACCACATAAGATGGCTCTGAGGACCACAGGTTGATAAAGCTTTGCTATATGTAAGGATGGGTGAACCCACTGAAGTTCAGGTTTGACAAGTTCGTCCGAACTTGCCACAAAAGATCATTTCAGGACCCTGAACTCCATTGATGTCAATGGGGACCTGAACTTGGGGGCTCAAAATGGCTGTAAAATGAGGGTAACAAAGGCTAAAGGGCTGCAAATCAGGGGGGCACCAGAACGACTGCTCGGCACAAAGTACTCAAAAAAATAAAAGACCAACTCTGGCAATGATGTTAAAATGATCTTCCTTACTAGATGAACGACTCTGAAAACAGTTATGAAGATCTAAACTGAGCCAAAAAAATAAATAAATAAATAAAAGAAAAAAAATAAAATACATAACTAAAAGAGGAAAATAAATATTAACTTTTACAAATCTCAGGGCATATCCAAGGGTGACAACAGGGAGATTGCCCTGAACAAAATGTGGTAGAGAAGACCAAGACTACACCACGCTGCAGCGAGTGATAGGTGGCACCAGCCCAGTGCGTCCGGTACTCGGCGCTCCCCACCATATTTAAGAAAAAAATAGACACACACAGCGTCGGCGGTCTAAAGCTGGGCGCTCTAGCATAAAGCGCCAGATGCTGTGTGATTAAAGTTTGTTTCTGAATGTATATCCACCAGTAACAAAGCGAAAACACATGGAATGACATTGTTGTAACACTGTGACACTTTAGTGCCAGACCTGCACATACAATTCTGCATACAAATATAAAAAAAAATGTATGTGTATGTTTGCAGGCCAGGAGAGGTCACACAATGATTTGAGCACAAAAAAATTACATTTTAATTGCCCAACACGCTATTTAAACACAACCAAATGTGTGATCAGCTATCAGGTGCTGTAGCAGAGCGCCTCAGTCGCTGAAGCCACGCTGTAGGAATCAGTTTAACAATGTTAAATGTCATGTATGGGAGTCGCTGTAAAGGCACTGAACAGGCACTCACCGTAATTCATTGCAGCGCCTGAGCATAACAATAGCTGCTGTTACAGCACCATAAGTATTTTTTTCTTTTTTTGTACATCTTTTTTTTCTTTTTTGCGCATTTATTTTGTTTTGTTTGTACCTTTTTTTTTTTCTAAAACAAATATTTCAAATGAGTTTTGTGAGTATGTGTCTTCAGACAATACTCTTGTAAATGAAAACCAAACACAAATTGATGTTTAAATAACGAAATATTTATTTTTTTAAAAATGGGCAACATGGCCAACAGCCAAAACCAGCCGCACAGTGGCAAAATTAATTCCCCCCACCCTGATGTTTATTCTGCAACTCCAGCAGCATTCTCCTCAACTCCATGACATACTGCCACTGTCTGTGATGCTCTTCTCTGCAAGTTGTGGTAAAGAAAATACAGAATTAAGTCCCACAGTTTCCATAAAAAATTAAATACCTATAATATTAGGAAAATATGTTAGTTTCCCCATACTGAATTAGGAATATTTATTAGCATACACAACAGGTCAAACTTTCTGAATACTAGATGGCAACATGCAATAACCTGTTTACCCAGTCTACATAACCACCCTACTATAACATCCCAAAGGACGTAACCTTACCAAATAATGCCTAAATAACCACAGGAAAAATGTAATTAATGTAGTGGTCAAATATACCTGAGGCAATATGATCTACAAACATCCACCTTTTTATTTTAAATTGTTTACATTTCTAAATAGTGAATGGCCTGTTACAGCACATAAAGCACATAAAGCACATAACCAACTGCTGCATTTATCATGTAGGGTTAGGTTACATTAGCAGTGGCAGGAAACTACCATGCTTTGATTCAATGATGATTGAATATTATAAAAAGAGGGTCTCCATGTATGAATGTCAACTTTAAACTGCCACTAACATGTGTACATGCTCATGGGCACATACATTTACCTGTGTTCAAGTTTTTATTTAAAAATAACATTACTCACCATCACAGCTGTGACTTGGTCCCTTGCTGCTGGATGGTCCTAGAGATAGGGTGGGGAGAATTAATACAGCCTCCGTCTGCGTAGAAACATCTGTATAGAGGGAAAAAACAACAGAAACAATCATAAGAACTTTTTTTTTATTTGTGAAAAAAACCCTAAAATTTATTTGTATGGAATAGTTCAATCTGAGTAATTGTTGGGACGCACTTGGCCATGTGTTAGCTAATAGACGATGAAGCAAAGAATAGGGGGGTCCGCACTCCTAAAATATCACTTTTATTTCCATCCAATAAAATGATCAATAATCGAAAAGCAGCGTATTAAAAGAATGAAAGCAATCCTAGTCCATCTTACGCGTTTCGGGCTAGGCGCCCTTAGTCATAGATGTGTTTCCATGTGTTAGCTAATACAAATCTAATTTGGCAAATACATGTTCAACCTACGTAATTTATGGAAGTTGGAGTACAGCAGAAGAATGTTAACTGTGATCGAGGCCACATGGCCACTTCACAATATCAGCTCTCATTTTTAAATTAATTGATATTGGGCCAAAACAATGGATGCATCCAGGTATGTAAATAAATTGTATACATTCTTACCACGACTATGCCCAGGTACCAAAACTGCAGCATCTGTGAAGAAGGTTAGGGCTCTATGATGCCCTTAAAAAAAACAATAAACAATATAGAAAAATTTAGTGACAACAAATGTTAAATTACCACACAAAGCACATATAAGAAGTACACTTACCAGTGGATGATGTGTTGCTTGGATCCCAGGGAGGGCTATGAGATGAAGGGGTGGAGCGTCCATTCCTCAAAATGGGCCCAACAGAGCCCAAACCCGAGGGGCCACCCTTCTCCCTCTCACTCCCTGATCCCTCAGGTTGTGTGGTGGAGTCCCTTCCCTCCTCCCCACTGGAACTCCCCACTTGAGAGTGGCCCCCAGGTTGTTGGGACTCTGCTGAGTCCAAATCGGAGGAGCTGAGGCTCCACACTGCCCTCACCCCAACAGCAGACTCCACTGGGGCATCATCCCCTTCCTCCCCTGGGTCCTCAATTTGGGATCTGCGAGACTCAACCCTACCACTCATCTGCGGGGGAGGATATCCTTCCCGTGCTTACCATTTTAATGTGCAAATATGTAACAATAGTGCATGTGTAGTACACTTACCTGAATCATAGGCATCATAGAGCCTATATACACCCTCATTGTCCCGGCACTTAAAGTCTGACCATCTCTGGATTATCGACTTCTCCTTCAAAATAGTATCAAAGCACTGGGACACGGTTGCCTTAACCTCCTCCACAATTCTGTTCTTGGCACTCTGGGCATAGTCGTACACCATGACACAGAAGTCCTTGATTTAGAAAAAAAAAATTAACACAAACTTTTATACAAATTACACATTTTACATAAAAAATTCACATTTATAACATCACAGCAAATATTTGTTGGTGTCCTTTAAACTGACAAAAAGGCCTGGTTCATTTATATATATATATATATATATATATACAATAATGTATTTAACTGTGAAAAAATGCCCATGGGTAATGATTGAGATATTTAAGTGGAATCAAACATTAAATAGACATCTTCACTCATGGGTTTATTTCCACAATCAAAAAATGTAAAAAATGTACTCAAAATTTTTTTTTAAAAAAAATAACAAAAATAAGATTACCTAAATTAAGCATCAAACATTAACATCAGCATGTAAAAATAACACATGGAAAGAAGGGCACAACATATATAATGCATGGTTATAAATGTCATAAAAACACTTACCTTGACTATCTGCCCGTTCATTCGAGGGTCAACACGCTGCCTTTTCCTCTTACTCGGGGGGGGGGGGGGGGAGCTCAGAGGATGAAGAGAAAAGAGAAAGAGGAGCTGTGGAGACACTGGGCTGGCCTTCGAGGAGCCATTGTCTTCTCCTATGAAAACCGGAAGTTCACAAATCAAAACCAAAAGCAAAACCTTTAACCCCCTCGCAAGGTATGAATGCTATGAAATGCCTAATACATGATATTTATGCTATGGAACGCACAAACACAATAACTCACATTAGGCTACAACTTTAATAACAAGTAAACCAAATGAAAACCAAAATAAACATAGGCTTACATTTAATATTCACCTAATGTATTTAAGGTACTGTAATAGGCTCAGTAATGTAAAGTATTCATACTATTTGCGTATTTGCCACAGCATACTCAAGGCGGTGTTCAACACAATAGCAGGCAAGCATAGATCCCATCTATTAACAGTACAGCGCGAGAGGTAGCGACTGCTCAGAGCATCTGGCCCTCAGCGTTACCCACCATATTAAAAAAAAAATACTCACACAGCGTCGGCACTCAAATTTGGTTCGCTGTAGCATATCGCGCCAGAGACTGTGTGATTAAAGTGATTTTTAGGACACATTTCCACCAGTAACATGGAATGACATTGTTGGAACACTGTGACATTAACACTTTAGTGCCAGACCTGTAAGAACTAGAGATGAGCGAACATTTGAAAAATTCGATTCAACTGATTCGTCGAATTTTCCGACAAAAATCGTTTCGACCCGAATTTATTCGCGATGAATTGCTATTAAAAACTGCTATTTCTGAGCCTCCTAGAGCCTCAATAGGGTTGTAAACCATTCTGCCTTGCTGTAACACGCATAGGATGCATGCTGGGTTGAGTGAAATAATACTGTAAATAATTATCACATGCAGATCAGAGGCATCGCTAATAGAATCGCAGAGTGGCACAATTGCAGAGAGTTGAAGTGGCATCACTATGAGGGGCCCCTATAGTGCCTGAAAAACACCCTGGAGATGGCAGCAGCAGGAGCCCAAAATTAGCTGAATCACACCCTGGAGTTGCAAGCAGCAGCAGCAGCAGCAGGATCCCAAACATAGCTTGAAAGAGACACTGGAGTTGGCAACAGGAGCCCAAAAATTGACTGAATGACAGCCTGGAGTTGCAAGCAGCAGCAGCAGGAGCCCAAACATAGCTTGAAAGAGACACTGGAGTTGACAGCAGGAGCCCAAAAATTGGATGAATCACACCCTGGAATTGCAAGCAGCAGCAGGAGCCCAAACATAGCTTGAAAGAGACACTGGAGTTGGCTGCAGGAGCCCAAAAATTGGATGAATCACACCCTGGAGTTGCAAGCAGCAGCAGGAGCACAAACATTGCTTTAAAGAGACATTGGAGTTGGCTGCAGGAGGCCAAAAATTGGATGAATCACACCCTGAAGTTGGCAGCAGCAGGAGCACAAAGATAGCTTGAAAGAGACACTGGAGTTGGCTGCAGGAGGTCAAAAATTGGATGAATCACACCCTGGAGTTGCAAGCAGCAGCAGCAACAGGAGCCCAAACATTGCTTGAAAGAGACACTGGAGTTAGCTGCAGGAGCCCAAAAATTGGATGAATCACACCCTGGAGTTGCAAGAAGCAGCAGCAGGAGCCCAAGCATTGCATGAAAGAGACACTGGAGTTGGCTGCAGGAGGCCAAAAATTGGATGAATCACATCCTGAAGTTGCAAGCAGCAGCAGCAGGAGCCCAAAAATTGCGTGAAAGAGACACTGGAGTTGGCTGCAGGAGCCCAAAATTTGGATGAATCACACCCTGGAGTTGCAAGCAGCAGCAGGAGCCCAAACATTACTTTAAAGAGACACTGGAGTTGGCTGCAGGAGGCCAAAAATTGGATGAATCACACCCTGGAGTTGCAAGAAGCAGCAGCAGGAGCCCAAGCATTGCATGAAAGAGACACTGGAGTTGGCTGCAGAAGGCCAAAAATTGGATGAATCACACCCTGGAGTTGCAAGCAGCAGCAGCAGCAGGAGCCCAAACATTGCGTGAAAGAGACACTGGAGTTGGCTGCAGGAGCCCAAAAATTGGACGAATCACACCCTGGAGTTGCAAGCAGCAGCAGGAGCCCAAACATTACTTTAAAGAGACACTGGAGTTGGCTGCAGGAGGCCAAAAATTGGATGAATCACACCCTGGAGTTGTAACAAGCAGCAGCAGGAGCCCAAACATAGCTTGAAAGAGACACTGGAGTTGGCTGCAGAAGCCCAAAAATTGGATGAATCACACCCTGAAGTTGGCAGCAGCAGGAGCACAAAGATAGCTTGAAAGAGACACTGGAGTTGGCTGCAGGAGGTCAAAAATTGGATGAATCACACCCTGGAGTTGCAAGCAGCAGCAGCAACAGGAGCCCAAACATTGCTTGAAAGAGACACTGGAGTTAGCTGCAGGAGCCCAAAAATTGGATGAATCACACCCTGGAGTTGCAAGCAGCAGCAGCAGGAGCCCAAACATTGCATGAAAGAGACACTGGAGTTGGCTGCAGGAGGCCAAAAATTGGATGAATCACATCCTGAAGTTGCAAGCAGCAGCAGCAGGAGCCCAAAAATTGCGTGAAAGAGACACTGGAGTTGGCTGCAGGAGCCCAAAATTTGGATGAATCACAACCTGGAGTTGCAAGCAGCAGCAGGAGCCCAACCATTACTTTAAAGAGACACTGGAGTTGGCTGCAGGAGGCCAAAAATTGGATGAATCACACCCTGGAGTTGCAAGCAGCAGCAGCAGCAGGTGCCCAAACATTGCGTGAAAGAGACACTGGAGTTGACTGCATGAGCCCAAAAATTGGATGAATCACACCATGAAGTTGGCAGCAGCAGGAGCACAGACATAGCTTGAAAGAGACACTGGAGTTGGCTGCAGGAGGTCAAAAATTGGATGAATCACACCCTGGAGTCGCAAGCAGCGGCAGCAGCGGCAGCAGCAGCAGCAGGAGCCCAAACATTGCTTGAAAGAGACACCGGAGTTAGCTGCAGGAGCCCAAAAATTGGATGAATCACACCCTGGATTTGCAAGCAGCAGCAGCAGGAGCCCAAACATTGCTTGAAAGAGACACTGGAGATAGCTGCAGGAGCCCAAAAATTGGATGAATCACACCCTGGAGTTGCAAGCAGCAGCAGCAGGAGCCCAAACATTGCATGAAAGAGACACTGGAGTTGGCTGCAGGAGGCCAAAAAATGGATGAATCACACCCTGAAGTTGGCAGCAGCAGGAGCACAAACATTAGCTGGAAGGCACACCCTGGAGTTGGCAGCAGCAGAAGCAGGAGCCCAAACATTGCTTGAAAGACACCCTGGAGTTGGCAGCAGCAGCAGGAGGCCAAAAATTGGCTTAAAGGCACACCCTGAAGTTGGCATCAGCAGGAGGCCAAAAATTGCCTGAAAGGCACTCCCTGAAGTTGGCATCAGCAGGAGGCCAAAAATTGGCCTAAAGACATAAATATGTTTTGCACCATTTGGAAAGTGTAAAACGTGGCACCATGCTGAATCTAGTCGCATGCATCAGCCATTGGTGGGTGGAAATCCTGGCTGATCCATCCCTGATTCATTTTGACAAAGGTGAGTCTCTCCACATTCTTAGTTGACAGACGAGTTCTCCTCGCTGTAACTATGGCCCCCGTCGCACTAAACACCCGCTCAGATGGCACGCTACTGGCTGGGCAGGACAGTTTTTCCAGGGCAAACTCTGCTAGTTGCGGCCACAAGTCAAGTTTGGCTGCCCAGAAGTCCAGCGGATCCTCAAGGTGTGTTGGCGTGGTCATGTCAAGGCATGACATGACCTGCTGGTTGAGGTCCTGCTCCAGGTCTTCCTGCTGCTCATGAGTAGCCTCACTATGCGGGTGTAGAAAGCTACTCATTAGCGACTGAAGACTGAGGCTGCTGCTGATGGAGCTGCTGCTCCTGCCAACCCCCCAGCAGGCATGGCAGTGGAAGGTGAGCGCAGAGGTCCCCCCGAGTCAGACCTGCGAGAGTATGGACCATGGCGCAGATAGGCATCGGCCAACTGACTACGTAGAATGTCTTTGTAGTAGTTCAGTTTGTCCTCCCTCTCGGCGGGTTTAAAAAATGCCCCCATTTTGTGCCGGAAGCGAGGGTCCAATAAGGTGGACATCCAGAAGTCATCCCGGCAACAAATGAAAACAATTCTGGGGTCACTACGCAAGCACGTGAGCATGCTTCCTGCCATTTGCGCAAATGACTTGGAGGGACTACCTGTCTCCATCTCCACTGCATACTGCCACGATTTGTCCGGGTCCTCTGGCTCGCCTTCCTCACAACCCTCTAGCTCCTCTGGCTGCTCCTGCTCCTCTTCTCCTGTTCGCTGACTACATAAACCAGCCATTTCACCAAGCCTAAACTGTGCTTTACTGGGCCACTCCTCCTCCTCTTCCTCCTCCTCCTCCAGTTCAGCTCCAGCAGGGTTCATGTGGCCGTAAGATGTAGACGCCATGTCTCCAGTGCCCTGACCAGCCATGGTTTCCAGCATGTGCTGTAGTACATGAAGCAGTGGAATCACGTTGTTCATCCCGTAATCCTGCCGACTGACAAATAAAGTGGCTTCCTCAAAGGGCCTGAGCAAACGGCAGGTGTCACGTATGAGCTGCCACTGGTTGACATTGAAGTTACACAGGGGAGTCCCCCTATCCGCTTGGATCATCAGGAAATTCGTGATGGATTTTCTCTGTTCATATAATCGGTCCAACATGTGAAGGGTGGAATTCCAACGGGTGGAAACATCACAAACCAGACTATGCTGGGGGCTACCGTTCTGACACTGTAGCTCAAGAAGGGTGTGTTTGGCGGTGTATGAGTGGCTAAAGTGCATGCAAAGTTTCCTTGAAGTTGTTAGGATGTCTTGCAGATGGGGGGAACACTTCAGAAACCGCTTGACAACCAGATTGAAGACGTGAGCCATGCAGGGGGCATGGGTCAGGCTTCCTTGGCGCAGCGCAGACAAAATGTCCTTTCCATTGTCGGTAACCTTGGTTCCCATTTTCAGTTTTCTTGGAGTTAGCCATTAGAGACGAGCGAACTTCTTGAAAGTTCGATTCGGGCGATTCGCCGAATTTCCCCAAGAAATTCGGGTTCGCCCGAATCGAACTTTCACGAATCGCGCATCTGAAAAAAAAAATGCCGGTATGGTGGCAGCGGGCAGGCCGGCTACGCTGTCAGCGGGCCGCCGCCGGCCCACTGACAGCGCAGCCGGGTTGCCCGCTCCCACCATGCCGGCATTTTTTTTTTAAGCAAAAATGCCGGCATGGTGGGAGCGGGCAGGCCGGCTACGCTGTCAGCGGGCGGCGGAAGCGGCGGCAGGTTCGTGCCGAATCGAATTTTCCTTGAAATTCGGAGCGAATTCCGTTTCGTCCGAACCGGTTCGCTCATCCCTATTAGCCATGTTTGGATTTCTTGATGAATAAATTTAAGCAGTTCCTCCCCTGTGTGACTCCGTTCGCCAAGACAAACCATGTGAAGCACAGCGTGACACCTCCGTGCCCTGCACACATGGTAGACTGGAGGGGCACTGAGACTTGAGCCTACAGTGGAGGGTGAGGAGATGGCGGAGGATGAGGAGGCCGAGTCGCACGGTGTCACAGGCACAACGGCCAGGGAGCGCGGAGGCCGAAGCGGTGTGACCTGTCCAAGTTGCTGCTGCAAAGGGACCACACTCACCCAGTGGGCCATAAACGACATGTACTGTCCCTGACCATAGTTACAGCTCCAGACGTCGGCGCTGCCATGCACTTTGCTACACACCGACAGGCTCAAGGACTGGCCCACCTTCTGTTCAACAAAAGTGTGCAGCGCTGGTACTGCCTTCTTGGCAAAGAAATGACGGCTTGGGACTCTCCACCTCGGCTCGGCACAAGCCATCGGTTCTCTGAAAGGTGCAGAGTCCACCACCTGAAAAGGGAGCGACTGCAGCACCAGCAACTTGGACAGGAGCACATTCAGCTTCTGCGCCGTAGGATGAGTGGGCTGTCTCTTGGACATGGCTTCGCTGATGGATTGCTGATGGATGCATGACTTGGAGGAGGAGCATCAGGAGGAGCGACAGAGGATGGGTATGACGCACAGCTGCCTTCGGCTGAGGTGCTGGAGCCTTGGCTGGCAGAAATTGGGAGCCGCGTGCCACTTGGTGAGGAAGCAGGTTGGACCACCTCTTCGGAGCCTCGGTTCTCCCAGGCCACTTTATGGTGACGCATCATATGTTGACGCAGGGCCGTGGTGCCAACATTTGGGCCCTGCCCACGCGTCACCTTCTGCCTACATATCTTGCATGTGGCCATGTTACCCTCCTGCGGATGCTTCAGGAAAAACTGCCACACTGTCGAGTAGCTACTTTTCCCACCAACAGGCCGCAATGATTCACTGCTACTGTCGTCAACTCCAGGAACCCCTGCTCCACTACCTCCTGATAAGGTAGCCTGCCGTGCAGCAGGTGCTCTACCCTGACCCCGGCCCCGTTTGGCTCCAGGCTTTACAATTCTGCCCCCATGCTGACTGCCAACCATACTGCTAACACCTTGCTGCCTCAGCTGCTGACTCCGGGGCAACCTGCGCCCCTCTATTCCTGATGATGACGATGAAGCCCCTTCTGCACCCGGCTCCCAAGTGCGATCGGCTTCTTCGTCACCATCATCACCGAGTTGTGGCGGCACGTCACTGATGTACTCGGTTCCTCAACAGTGTCTGGCGCAGGAGCTGGAACGCTCGCAACACCCACGACACTCTCCACATCACTATTTGTCTGCCTAGCTAAAGAAGCCACCTCCATTTCTTGGCTGGGCAGTAGCTGCTGACTGTCCTCTATCTGATCGTCCTCCTCACTAAAGAGTGGAGCTTAACCCAAAGCATAGGATACGTCGCTGGGGGAGGGAACGGCGTAAGACAGAGGCAATGGGAGGACTGGGACTGCTCTCGGGGCATGCCAACTCAGGGTTGTGTCAGAGGAACCTACCGACCCTAGACTGGGGGTGTCAGATGTAACTTGTGATGATGTGGATGACCGCGTTAACCAATCTACCACGGCAGATGCGTTACTGGTGGAGACACGACCACTAGCAGATACTGGCAGATCAGGTCTCTCACCGTGACTCCTGCTGCCACTCACCCCTAGTCTGCTGCGACCTCTGCCTGCTGAATCTTGGCCTCTGCCACTCCTCTTTGAACAACTTGGCACTTGTCTGCCTGACATTTTTATGCATTCGAAATGCCCAATAGGTACTTTAAAATATGTGTTTACTTTAAAAAGCAGAAGCTAAATAAAGGGAGGAACTGCTTCTCTGCACCAGATACTATGAAAATTGGCAATATGGGATACCCTGCGGCCTGGTGTTTTGACAGCAGGACAAAAACCAATTCAAAATGCAATAGCTTAATAAAGCTGAGGCTGAACAAGCTTATTTAGCATAACAGATAGGGTGCTACGTGCAGGTTTGGGATAACCTGCGGCCTGGTGTTTTGGCAGCAGGACAAAAACCAATTCAAAATGCAATAGCTTAATAAAGCTGAGGCTGAACAAGCTTATTTAGTATAACAGATAGGGTGCTACGTGCAGGTTTGGGATACCCTGCGGCCTGGTGTTTTGACAGCAGGACAAAAACCAATTCAAAATGCAATAGCTTAATAAAGCTGAGGCTGAACAAGCTTATTTAGTATAACAGATAGGGTACAACGTGGTGGTTTGGGATACCCTGCGGCCTAGTGTTTTGACAGCAGGACAAAAAAACAATTCAAAATGCAATAGCTTGATTAAACTGAGGATGAACAAGCGTATTTAGTATAACAGATAGGGTGCTACGTGCAGGTTTGGGATACCCTGCGGCCTGGTGTTTTTTTGACAGCAGGACAAAAAACAATTCAAAATGCAATAGCTTGATTAAGCTGAGGATGAACAAGCTTTTTTAGTATAACAGATAGGGTGCTACATGCAGGTTTGGGATACCCAGTGGCCTAGTGTTTTGGCAGCAGGACAAAAACCAATTCAAAATGCAATAGCTTGATTAAGCTGAGGATGAACAAGGATATTTAGTATAACAGATAGGGTGCTACGTGCAGGTTTGGGATACCCTGCGGCCTAGTGTTTTGGCAGCAGGACAAAAATAAATTCAAAATGCAATAGCTTGATTAAGCTGAGGATGAACAACGCTTATTTAGTATAACAGATAGGGTGACATGTGCTGGTTTGGGATGCCCATGTGGGCTGGTGTATTTAAAGCAGACAAAAACCAATTCAAAATGCAATAGCCTAATGAAAATGAAGCTGAACAACGCTTATTTAGTATAACAGATAGGGTGACGTGCTGGTTTGGGATGCCCATGTGGGCTGGTGTATTTAAAGCAGACAAAATCCAATTAAAAATGCAATAGCTTAATTAAAATGAGGCTGAACAACGCTTATTTAGTATAACAGATAGGGTGACATGTGCTGGTTTGGGATGCCCATGTGGGCTGGTGTATTTATAGCAGACAAAAACCATTTCAAAATGCAATAGCTTAATTAAAATGAGGCTGAACAACGCTTATTTAGTATAAAAGATAGGGTGCTACGTGCAGGTTTGGGATACCCTGCGGCCTAGTGTTTTGGCAGCAGGACTAAACCAATTCAAAATGCAATAGCTTGATTAAGCTGAGGATGAACAAGTGAATTTAGCATAACAGATAGGGTGCTACGTGCAGGTTTGGGATACCCTGCGGCCTGGTGTTTTTTTTTTTAAAGCAGGACAAAAAACCATTCAAAATTCAATAGCTTAATTAAGCTGAGGTTGAACAAGGGTATTTAGTATAACAGATAGGGTGCTACGTGCAGGTTTGGGATACCCTGCGGCCTAGTGTTTTGGCAGCAGGACAAAAAACTATTCAAAATGCAATAGCTTGATTAAGCTGAGGATGAACAACGCTTATTTAGTATAACAGATAGGGTGACATGTGCTGATTTGGGATGCCCATGTGGGCTGGTTTATTTAAAGCAGACAAAAACCAATTCAAAATGCAATAGCTTAATTAAAATGAGGTTGAACAACGCCTATTTAGTATAACAGATAGGGTGACATGTGTTGGTTTGGGATGCCCATGTGGGCTGGTGTATTTGAACCAGACTAAAACCAATTCAAAATGCAATAGCTTAATTAAAATGAGGCTGAACAACGCTTATTTAGTATAACAGATAGGGTGACATGTGCTGGTCTGGGATGCCCATGTGGGCTGGTGTATTTAAAGCAGACAAATACCAATTCAAAATGCAATAGCTTAATTAAAATGAGGCTGAACAACACCTATTTAGTATAACAGATAGGGTGACATGTGCTGGTTTGGGATGCCCATGTGGGCTGGTGTATTTAAACCAGACTAAAACCAATTCAAAATGCAATAGCTTAATTAAAATGAGGCTGAACAACGCTTATTTAGCATAACAGATAGGGTGACATGTGCTGGTTTGGGATGCCCATGTGGGCTGGTGTATTTAAACCAGACAAAAAAATATTAAAACTAATCCAGTTAAGATAAATGCTTGTGTGTAACAGGGTTAAATATGCCACTGCATTGATAGGAGGCACAGTGGCAAGGCAGGTTTACAGCACAAAGAACTGAAATTGAATTGAAAACTGATCTGGCTAATGAAAATAAAAAAAAAAATTCCCTGTCACTTCAATGCTGTCCCTGCCTGGATCGTTCCGGTTTTTCCCTATCTTTCACTATCTTTCCCTGGCTCTGTCTACCTCTCTTTCTGCCTCTCTGTCGGTCTCTCTGACTCTCCCTACCTATCTCTAACTCTGTCCCTGTCTGTAACCAGCTCTGCTCTGGCCGCAATACAACGCTGAACTGCGCACAAGGAAAATGGCTGCCGGTTTATATAGCACGGTGACGTCACCGGGCTTCCTGGCTACTGATAGGCTGCATGTGACTTTCCCATGATACCTTGCCCCAGAGGATATGTCTGGACATGTTCATCCACCATTTTAGAATGCCTGTAATTGAAATAAATGGAGTTTAAAGGAAAACTTCGATCAATCGAATCGCGGGGAAATTCGGATTCATTCAGAATCAAATTTTTCCTGAAATTCGGAACGAATTCGGGTTTGTCTGGATCGATTCGCTCATCCCTAGTAAGAACAGTTCTGCATCAAATTGTAATTAAATCTAAATATTTTCAAATATATATTATTTCAGGCCAGGAGAGCTGTACAAATGATTTGAGAGTAGAAAAAAAAATGGGATCAGGAAAGGGATTAGAAGGAACGTCCATTGAAATGTATGGGAGAGTGAACAGTAGCTCTGGAAGTAGCTCTGGAAGCTAGAGTGCCGGCGCTATACGCTGAGCCGCCTGTAATGATGAATCATACGCTACATGGTGCTGTTCTAGTCACTCTACGGAATTGCCTTCATAAATATGGTTTTGCGTACAGCGCCCAGCGTTCAGCAGGAGCACTACCTGGCACTAGGGCTTCATGAATAAACCCCCTAGAGTGCCGGCGCTATACACTGAGCCACCTGTAATAATACATCGGACGCTACATGGCGCTGTTAGAGGCGCTCAACAGATTAACTTTTTTACGAAGAATCTCGTGAATTTTTTTTTTTATTTTTTGTGTTGCCGCTAATTATATCATTATATATATATCAATTATATCATTATAGCTAGCGCAGGTGACTTGCCAGCCCCCAGCCTTGTGAACTGGTATAGGGGTCTCATGGATCCCTACCAGTTCACAAAGGGTTAAATGTAAAATAAAACACAAACACATAGAAAAAAATGATTTTAGTAAAAAAAAATCTTTTTTTTTTTACTCGCCTCCGATCGTCAGCTTCTCTGTCCCTCGCTGATTTGATGACAGATGCCCGTGATCAGCAGCCAGAGGAGGGGGGGAGGCAGGAGATCAGATCTCCTGTCCCCTCCTTCTCTCGCCACCGATCACTGCCATCTGACAGCTGAGAGGCCTGGAGCTGTCATGACACCTGTCGAGTGACGTTATTAGGGGCGGGGCTTCACGGCAAGATGGCGGCGCCCGTCGGAAGAAGAGGGGGAGAGAGCCTGGCAGATAGAAGAGCCCTGGGGGGGATGGGAGGCCCCCCGGGTGAAGAGGAGGGCCGGAGAGAACGAGCAAACACAGAGGTGAGTAAATGTCATTTTTATTTTTTATATTTTTACAGGAAAAGCCGGCAGTGGCTGAAAAGGGGGGGCTACCTATTCCGGGCATTCTCCTGCAGCCAGGGGAGCCCCGACGGGGGATCGGAGACCCCCAGGCTGAAGAGGAGAACCGGACGGATCGAATGAGTGGTCAGGTAAGTGCTTTTGTTTTTTTTTTTTATGCGCTAGCAGGGGGTAAAGTCAGGCACGTAAATTTTACGTGGCTGGCAATAGAAGGGTTATTAGTAAAAGGCAAAGCACTCTCAGTTTTGGGCTCTTTCTGGGACATTTATTTAGGGAAAGCATTTTGGGCAGGGCTAGATAGGTTTTAAAGCATGTGCTTTAACCAACATTTAGTGAGGGAAAGCTCCTGGTGTGGCGGTGAAAAAGGTAGGGTGATAGTACTAGCCTCTCAGTGTCACTACTGTGATAGTACTGCAGCAGTGTCAATACTGTGTAAAACCCTCTCAGTATAAGTACTCTGATAGTACAGCATCAGTGTCAGCACTGTGATATAATGCTTCAGCAGTGTCAGTGCTGTGTATAATCCTCTCAGCATAAGTACTGTGACATAGTACTGCAGCAGTGTCAGTAATGTGTAATAGCCTCTCCTTATAAGTACTGTGATATAGTACTGCAGCAGTGTCAGTACTATGTAATAGCCTCTCAGTATAAGTACTCTGATAGTACAGCAGCAGTGTCCGCACTGTGATATAATACTGCAGCAGTGTCAGTGCTTTGTAAAATCCTCTCAGTATAAGTACTCTGATAGTACAGCAGCAGTGTCCGCACTGTGATATAATACTGCAGCAGTGTCAGTGCTGTGTAAAATCCTCTCAGTATAAGTACTGTGACATAGTACTGCAGCAGTGTCAGTACTGTGTAATAGCCTCTCCTTATAAGTACTGTGATTTAGTACTGCAGCAGTGTCAGTACTATGTAATAGCCTCTCAGTATAAGTACTCTGATAGTACAGCAGCAGTGTCCGCACTGTGATATAATACTGCAGCAGTGTCAGTGCTGTGTAAAATCCTCTCAGTATAAGTACTCTGATAGTACAGCAGCAGTGTCCGCACTGTGATATAATACTGCAGCAGTGTCAGTGCTGTGTAAAATCCTCTCAGTATAAGTACTCTGGTAGTACAGCAGCAGTGATAGCACTGTGGTATAACACTGCAGCAGTGTCAGTACTGTGTAATAGCCTCTCAGTATTAATACTGTGATATAGTACTGCAGCAGTGTCAGTACTGTGTAATAGCTTCTCAGTGTCAGCACTGTAATATAATACTGCAGCAGTGTCAGTACTGTGTAATAACCTCTCAGTATCAGTACTGTGATATAGTACTGCAGCAGTGTCAGTACTGTGCAATAACCTCTCAGTATTAGTACTGTGATATAGTACTGCAGCAGTGTCAGTACTCTGTAATAGCATCTCAGTATCAGTACTGTGATATAGTTCTGCAGCAGTGTCAGAACTGTGCAATAACCTCTCAGTGTCAGTACTGTGATATAGTACTGCAGCAGTGTCAGTTCTCTGTAATAGCATCTCAGTATCAGTACTGTGATATTCTCAGTGTGCCACACACCCCGCTTCTCCTTTAATTTTTACGATTGGGTTACTCACCGCAGGTGACGACGTTGCAGAGAGGAAGTCTTGTAACGGGCCCCCTTCAGGCCTATATATACAAGGTACCTCCCACTTAACACCAGTGTTTTTCTCTCTGCATGGCGACAAGACAGAAGAAAGAGGTCTCCTGCTTGCAGGTAGCCGGGGTCTTGCCCCGGCACCCCCTTTGGGTCTATTTCTGCCCAGTTTGATTGTTTGTTACCTACGTTGTTAATGGAAGCCTCCCAGCCCTGCTCACTGGGCAAACGGTAGATGGCACTATAGGTGCCTAGGAGCTTATCTCCTCCGCTCGACCTCAAGCGTGGGGCAATGCGGCTATCCGGCATGGTGATCCAGATTTGAGATGCCCCTGTCCCGATGTCCCTTTAGGTCACCTTCTCCCGCTTGGCCTTCTCCCTTCGCTAGGGGGGAGGGGTGTGTGTGTGTGTAATGTGCATGAGTGCTTTACTTTACTGTGAAAAGGCCTTGGCAGTTTTTAGTGTCAGCACATGGCCAGGGCTGCTGGGGCCTGTTTTCAGTTACTGCACATTTGTATTTCCCTCTCTTCTCAGCTCCGGGCCCGCCCTTCGTTTCCCTGGTCTCATTAGAGACCTGTACGCTGCAGCCGGTGGGGGAAGAGCCTTCTGTGCGGCTGAAGCTTCACAGGTAAACGGCCCCACCATTGTGCACGTGGGGCCATTCTTATGCTATGTGCGGCTTGTGTAGCGTTTCCTTGGGGCATTTCTACTTATGGGTATATTTTTTATGTCAGCCTTCTGATAGGTTGACTTAATATATCACATAACTGTGGGATTTGGGCTCCAGTTGCTGTGTTATTACACATTACCATTCTGATATGAATGTATATGGATATATATATATGTATGGGCATGTATTCATACCGGTATGTACTCTGATTTTTTTTTTTTTTTTGCACTTTTGGCTTTGCCTTGAAATTGCATGTGTCATGTGTATTTATTCAAGATGTTTAAGCTAGCCATATATGTTTGCCTTATTGGTTATGTATGATTGTGGTGCATTCTGGCTGGGGGACTGACTGTGGTCTCTTTTCCCCCACAGATTCTGGGATTCCCTCACTGCAGGCTCTCCCGGTTCTGTTATACCTGGCTAGCCTTATTGCTCTAAATTGGGTTTTGTCCTAAGGTTTAAAAAAAAAAAAAAAATGTTTAAAAATTAAAAAAAAAACATTTTTTAAATCCTCCCTTTCCCGGGACATTAATTTAAAGGGGCATCCCGGGTGGCTTTATGCGTAAAACCCACGGTTGTTGCGAATACCATAAAATCACCATATGGAGGCTTCCGACAATACCGGAAATGGCTCTTCGGGGCCATCTAGGCTGTGTGGGGGTTATGGGACTCCGCTCCCAGGCGATGAGGTTATATTATGCATTCCTTGTGCAAAGCAGAATATTGTGCGTCAGTCCGTCGCTCCGGCTTCTGGCTCCTCGCAACTTCCGTCATCTCCTACCCCCCCCTCCCTATTCCGGACCCCGTGTGACATTGTCAAAAGCCGGGATTCGCAATCTGAGGTGTGTGCGCGATTGACCAACCTCAAGAAGATAATTTCCGCCAAAGTAGCTCAGAAGGCTACAGCAAAGCGTAAACACCTTTCTCCGGCAGCTCCTGCTTCGGAGGATGAGAGGTGCGAAGTTGTGGATTGGTCCGATTATTCCCTGGATGAGGAGGGGGAACTCCTTGTGGAGTCGGATGAGCCTGCAGACCAGCTAGAGATTGATGCTGTTGGCGATCAGGCTACAGGGGTTTCCCTTGACACCCCCTCCATTTTGGCTCAAATGTTTGAAATTTTGAATTTAGATCCACCTGAGGCAGTCGCCCTGCCAAAGGGTGAGTTGTTTGATGTGCCTCAGCCGCGTTTGGTGTTTCCCAGGCAACAACACTTGGAGAGGGTTGTGCTTAAGGAATAGGAACAACCCACGCGACTGGCTGGAATCCCTCCTAGTTGGGATAAACGCTATCCCTTTCTGGAGGATTTGGTGAAGCTTTGGTCAGTTCCCCCTGACGTCGATACCCCTGTGTTAGAGCTGTCTAGCACGGCTGTGGTACATTCTTCTGACACCACTGCCATTAAGGATGGTGAGGATCGTCGGATTGATCGATTTGCTCGCCATGGTTTTATCAGTGCCGGATCGACGGTGCGGTCAGTGTGTGCTTCGGCGCTTCTTCTGTTGGCAGTTAGATCCATTATTAGGGATCTGTGCGCAGATCTTGATCCCGCTTGTGATGAGTTTAGTTCTCTTAAAACAGTGTGAGTCATTTATTTCCTTTGTCTTGTCCGCTCAGGACGATGCTCTGGCGATGAGTAGCAGGACAGCGGCAATGCTGGTGGCTATTCTTCAGTCAGTGTGGCTGCGCCAGTGGTCGGCGGACTTGGTCTCTAAAAAGGTGCTCACAGCACTTCCTTTTTTGGGTTTGCGACTGTTTGGTGATAAAATTGATTAAGTTGCAAAAGGTGGTAAAATGCCTCAACGCAAGAGGCCTCGTCGCCCCTTTCGGGGTGCAAGTGCATTTAGACCTTCCTTTCGGGGATTTAGAGCGGGTAGGGGGGTTTCCTTTCCCGCTACCAGAGGTGCAGGTTGGACCCGGGGGAGGGGCCGTGGCCGTCCCGCTCAGTCCTGTGGCGCCAATCCCAAACCTGCTGGTAAGCACGCTCGGCATTGAGGGGTTGCCCTCACCCGTGCGGGTGGGGGGACAATTGTGACACTTCTCCCAGGTTTGGGACCAGGAGGTTCCGGACAGATGGATCCAGGAGGTGGTGTCGTCCGGTTACAAACTTGAGTTCGAGTCTCGCCCCGGTTCTTTCGGTCTCGGGTGCCCATCGATCCTTTGGCCGCACAGGGGCTCCTGGCGTCGATAAGGAATCTTTTAGAAATGGCGGTCATCTGGCCGGTACCGCGCTTAGAGATGGGCCCTCGGTTTCTACTCCAATCTTTTCGCAGTCCCCAAAAGGGATGGGTCGGTTCGTCCCGTCCTGGACCTGAAATTACTCAACAGGTTCATCCGTATTTGGAAGTTTCGCATGGATACTTTGCGTACGGCCATCGGTTCTCTTCGGCAGGGGGACTTCATGACGTCCATAGACATCAAGGATGCTTATCTTCATGTTCCCATCTGCCAGGCTCATCAACGTTTTCTTCGATTTGTGATGAAAGATCAGTATTTTTCAATTCGTGGCACTTCCATTTGGCCTTACCTCGGCCCCAAGAGTGTTCACCTAGGTGCTGGCAGGGGTGATGGCCATTTTCAGATCTCGGGGCATTCGTGTCGTTCCTTATCTGGACGACCTTCTCATCATGGCTCCGTCCCTCAATCAATCAGAGACAGACACCAGGATGGTGGTCTCCACACTGGAAAGCTTTGGTTGGGTGATCAACTTTCCCAAGTCCTCCCTCGCTCCGGCCAGGGTGGTGTCTTTTCTGGGGATGCAGTTGTACTCAGGGTCAACACAGGGTGTTTCTCCCTCAGTCCAAAATTTATCTGATTCAGGAGTTGGCTCGGGTCCTACTTTCCAATCCTCGGTCGTCCATCCGTCTGGGGATGAGGTTGGTAGGGTGGATGGTTGCCTCGTTTGAGGCAGTTCCTTTTGCTCAATTTCACACGAGGACGCTTCAGCTCTCTCTGTTGGCGTCCTGGGACCGGCGGCCTCGGTCGCTGGATCGGCCCTTCCAGTTGTCCTCCTGGGTCCGGCAGTCCCTCCAATGGTGGTTGGTCTCGGCCAATCTCGTGAAGGGCAGGTCTTTCCTGACCCCTCTTTGGGAAATTGTCACCACGGACGCCAGTCTTTCGGGATGGGGGGGGATTCTGGAAGGAGCTTCAGTTCCAGGGGCAGTGGGGACCTCAAGAGGCCAACTTACCCATCAATATTCTGGAACTGAGATCCATCCGTTGGGTTCTTGCCCTTCTGACTCAACACGTTCTGGGCCTTCCGGTCCAGGTTCATTCAGACAACCGAACAGCGGTTGCTTACATCAATCATCAGGGAGGGACTCGCAGTCCGGGTGCTCTCAGGGAGGTGTCCCTGATCCTGACCTGGGCGGAGGCCCATGTTCCTTGTCTCTCGGCGGTGTACATTCCAGGGGTGGAAAACCAGGAAGCGGACCGGTTGAGCAGGGGCTCTTCCCGTCTGGGAGAATGGGCTCTCCATCCTCAGGTTTTTCGCTCACTGTGTCTCCGATGGGGGATGCCGGAGGTGGACCTGTTTGCCTCTCGTCACAATTGCAGGCTCCCGAACTTCATGTCGCTCTCCCAGGATCCCTTGGCTCTGGCAGTGGACGCCATGTCCCTAAGCTGGGGGGATCTGGGGTTTCTGTACCTGTTTCCTCCGTTACCCATGCTGGGCAGGGTGGTTCGGAAGCTGGCTCTGGAAAGGGTGTCCGCCATTCTCGTGGCCCCAAGGTGGCCAAGGCGAGTGTGGTTCGCAGACATCGTTCGGCTGGCAGTGGACCAGTTCGTTCTGCCTCTTCGGCCCGATCTGCTCACTCAGGGTCGGTTGTGTTACCCCAATTTACTAACGCTGGGTTTGACGGCCTGGCTGCTGAAACCTCCATCTTGAAGGAGGAGGGTCTTTCTGGCTCGGTCGTTAAGACTCTGATCAGTGCCCGGAAGAGGTCTTCTTCTATCATCTACTATAGGACTTGGAAAGCCTATATCACTTGGTGTGAGATTAGATCTTTTCCTTGTAGGGTCTTTTCGGTCTCCAGGATTCTGGGGTTTTTACAGTCTGGCCTGGACTCTGGTCTTCAGCTAAGTACGTTGAAAGGGTTTCTGCCTTATCTATCTTTTTTTCAGAAGCGTTTTGCGCTTCATCCTTTAGTTAAAACTTTTTTCCAGGGGGTTACGCATGTGCGGCCCCCCAGGAGACCATTACTCCCTGTTTGGGACTTGAATTTGGTTCTTTCTGCTCTTCAGGCTCCTCCTTTTGAGCCTTTGAAAGTTATTGCTTTGTCTACCCTGACTCAGAAGATTGTCTTCTTGGTAGCTATCACTTCGGTCCGGCGTGTCTCGGAGTTGGTGGCCTTGTCTATTCAGGCGCCCTACTTTGAGAGGCATCAGGATAAAGTGGTCTTTAGGTTCAAACCAGACTTTCTTCCTAAGGTTGTTTCTGCTTTTCATTTGAATCAGGATATTGTTCTTCCCTCCTTGTGTCCTAATCTTAAGAATGACAAAGAGAGGGTTTTGCATTGTTTGGATGTAGTACGCTGTGTTGAGTACTATTTGGTTATTACGTCTCCTTTTCGTAAAACGGATGCCTTTTTTGTTGTGCCCTGTGGGCCTAAGAAGGGTTTGGCACCGGCCAAATCTTCCATTAGCAAATGGATACATCAGGCCGTTATTGCGGCCTATTCTGCTAAGGGGAAAGTTCCCCCTTTTCGTATCACTGCTCATTCTACTCGCACCGTTGGAGCGTCTTCGGCTTTTCAGCACCAAGCTTCTGTTGAACAAGTTTGTAAGGCCGCTACTTGGTCTTCTGTTCATACTTTTTCTAAGTTTTACAAAGTTGATGTGCGGGCCTCAGCGGATGTTGTTTTTGGCCGCAAAGTTCTGCAGACTGCAGTCATTTAAGTTATGCTTCATTTTTGCCTTCGGATGCCCATCTTTTGGATGTCCCAAGTGTAAGAATTAAAGGGGAAGCGGGGTGTGTGGCACACTGAGAATAATACCATTTTGGGAGTACTCACCTGAAAAATGGATATTGTCAGTGTGCCACACACCCCGCTTCACCCCGCCCTTTTCAGTATCCTGAATCCTTTATATGGTGAAGCTTTTCTTTATTTTGCGGTTACCTTTAGATTACTGGTACCTTGTCTTTCTGCTTTTTAAATCACTGGTGTTAAGTGGGAGGTACCAGGTATATATAGGCCGGAAGGGGGCTCGTTACAAGACTTCCTCTCTGCAACGTCATCACCTGCGGTGAGTAACCCAGTCGTAAGAATTAAAGGGGAAGCGGGGTGTGTGGCACACTGACAATATCCATTTTTCAGGTGAGTACTCACAAAATGGTATTATAGTACTGCAGCAGTGTCAGTACTCTGTAATAGCATCTCAGTATCAGTACTGTGATATAGTATTGCAGCAGTGTCAGTACTGTGCAATAACCTCTCAGTATCAGTACTGTGATATAGTACCGCAGCAGTGTCAGTACTGTGCAATAACCTCTCAGTGTTAATACTGTGATATAGTACTGCAGCAGTGTCAGTACTGTGTAATAGCCTCTCAGTGTCAATATTGTGATATAGTGCTGCAGCAGTGTCAGTTCTCTGTAATAGCATCTCAGTATCAGTACTGTGATATAGTACTGCAGCAGTGTCAGTACTCTGTAATAGCATCTCAGTATCAGTACTGTGATATAGTATTGCAGCAATGTCAGTACTCTGTAATAGCCTCTCAGTATCAGTACTGTGATATAGTACCACAGCAGTGTCAGTACTGTGCAATAACCTCTCAGTGTTAATACTGTGATATAGTACTGCAGCAGTGTCAGTACTGTGTAATAGCCTCTCAGTGTCAATATTGTGATATAGTACTGCAGCAGTGTCAGTACTGTGTAATAGCCTCTCAGTGTCAATACTGTGCCTCCTGTTGCCTACTCCTCCTACTCTGCTTCTTCCTCTGCTTCCTCCTCATGTAGTCAGCGCAGCCCCTGCACCACCAATTTGAGCACTGTCATGGGGAAACCACAGCATGCGGTGTGAAAGCTCATCTGTCTGGGTGAAAGGTCCCACACTGCCAGGAACTGTAGACCGGCATCCTAGAGCGGACAGATGAGTGGCTGCTGCCGTTGCACCTGAGGCCTGGCAAGATGGCGTGCGATAATGGGCATAACCTTGTAGCAGCCTTGGTACAAGCGAAGTTGACGCACATCTTTTGCCTGGCGCATGTGTGTTATTATTTTGAGTACTTTCCCCAGCCCATTTTATGCAGGACTATCGCCCAGGTGAATCCCCCCCACCTCCAAATAGGCCTCCAACGCCCTTTTTTATTTATGTATCTATGTATTTCTTTAATTTTTTAATTTTCTGTTATTATTACTTTTTTCTAGTTTTGTGCCAAGCAATCGCTCAGGAGTTCCCACCCAAATTTGGTCTTCAACCCCCCGTAGAAAAATTAAGATTTAGATTTTTCAATTTATATATGTATTTCTTTAATTTTTTTAGTTCTCTGTTATCATTTTGGGTACTTTCCCCAGCCCATTTTGTGCAGGGCAATCACCCTGGTTCTTCCCCTGATTTGCAGCTCTCTAGCCCTTGCTGGCCCCATTTTACAGCCATTTTAGTCTCCCAAATTCTGATCCCCTTTGACTTCAATGGGTTTCGGGTTCGGGAACCCAAAACGAACTTTAGCTGCAATTTATTTTTATATATGAAGCAAATTAGGCTTGGATGAAGTATAGATGGCAGCAGATCAGTTTGGGGCACAGGTTATCATACTACCTGATAGGAACTTGTATACTACCAATGACATGATAACCATTGATTGGGAGCCCTGCCTATGTATACTGACACTCTAAGGCCATTGTAGCCAGCTATAGAGCTATAGCCAAATCGCTCCCAGAAAATGTATTATATCAGCTTGGTATATTGCATGAGGCTGGAACCTATGGTGTATTGTCTATTTCCAATCAGCAGCACCAGAAATCAAAAGAAGTGATCAAAAGCATCACTAACAGCACATTTTAAACCCCCCCCCCCCCCCATCATATATGCCACATTGCATAACAGCCTGTAATACATTTTCAGATTTGTTATAACTTGTCTGATGTATGTTAAAGCTACCATTTCTTTTCTTGCGTCAGTGCCCTGTTATATTTTTGGCCTTTTCTGTCAACAAAATCATTCTTTTTGAAGCTATTTCCAAGCAAAAAACTATACTCAGCCTTACCCCCAGGGTACTTGATCCAGCTCCTGAATCCCTTTCAGTCTTCTGAACTCCTCACTCAGGTTACAGTGGAGCTCCATACACTAGTTTCAGCGTATGCTCACACCACAGCAGGCCATGCTGCCATAAATTAAGCAAAAGAACAGTGGCCAGGGTGGTCTTAGAGGTTGTTCGGGCTCATGAAACCTAGAAAGACTCCCAGACATCTTTCTTTTTCCAACATAGATTTCCTTGGATCTCCAGAGATGTGACAGTAAGGATTTGCTGTGAACATAGCCAGATAGCATGTGCCTGCTACAGTAAGAATTCCGATAAGAAAAATGTTTGCCAAAATGGCTTCAGCAGATCTCTTGGAAAGGGAATAGGAAAGTTTTACACAGCATCCAGGGCCAAAAAAGGGGCTGACCAGCGGCCGGCTGCAGTTATTAGGAAGTAAGGTGAGTATAGGCATTTGTATGGGTTATTTATCTAAATTTCCAGTGGTTTTGGCTGGAAAATACAATTCCCACCCCACAAAAAATTTTTTTACAGTCATGATATGATGCTTTGCCTAATATTAGAGACGCCATGGAAGTGTCTAGATGTTCTCTGCACCACTGATACTGAAGCTTTGTGTGAAAATGGCCTACAGCTGCCCAATACCAAAAATGGGTACTTTTTACCCAAAGACATTATTCAATAACGTATAGAAGACAGAAACTATTGTTCATATACCAGTCATGTTGCATGTCAAAAGGGACAGTCTAGGCAAAAAAAATTGGTTTAGGTATGGTTTAAAAAACAATTGTAGCCAACATTTTTATTCCGCAGTTTTAATAAGCCCCTTCAAAATTTCCAAACTGCCCTAGAAAGCATCTGTGCGTCTTGCTGCTACATTGCAAAAGCAGCTAGGGATTGTCCTATAATTAATGGCAAACCTGTATATGGGAGGCTGGCATACCGCTGTGTTACTGTGTATTAGAATAATGCATGTCTGCGCCTTCTGCTGCTACATTGTAATAAGCTCACAGCACATCTCCTTGTACGGGGGGGGGGGCACAAGAAGTGCCCCGTCTCCTTGTACGGGGGGGGGGGGCACAAGAAGTAAAGCAGATCTACTGAAATTAGTAGAGAAGAAGATTATCCTTATGATGCATTCGGGTGTAAGCTGGATGTAATTATTATCCCCTGCTAGTGATAAGAGAACACGTAGAAGTTCATTCTTGGTCTTTCTGGCCGAACTTTGAAGAAAAGTTTGGTTCGGGTACCCGAACTTGACCCAAACTCAAACCCCATGGAAATCAACGGAGACACGAACTTGGTGACCTAAAAATGGCTGTAAACTGTGGGTAGTAAGGGGTAGAGGTCTGCAAAATGTGGTCAATGACAAGTAAAATGCTCTGCAAACAATGGGGTAGGGAAAGTACTTCAAAAAATATTATAAAAGATAAAATAGATTTTTCTCTGCCCCAAAGCATGAGCCTCTTCCCCCTCTGGACAATGCCCTAAAAAGGACAGTTAGATATTTCTCTGTCCCTCAGTATATGGACCTCCTATCTCTCCTGAAATTGCCCTGAAAAGAACAGTTAGATGTCCCCCTCAGTGTATGAGCCACCTCTCCCTGGAAGTGGCCTGAAATGGACAATTTTCAGATATTTCTCTGCCCCCCTCAGTATATGAGCCACCTATCCCTGGAAGTGGCCTGAAAAGGATAAATTAAAAGATGTTTCTCTGCCCCCCTCAGTATATGAGCCACCAAACCCTGGAAGTGGCCTGAAAAGGATAAATTAAAAGATGTTTCTCTGCCCCCCTCAGTATATGAGCCACTTATCCCTGGAAGTGGCCTGAAAAGGATAATTAAAAGATGTTTCTCTGCCCCCCTCAGTATATGAGCCACCTATCCCTGGAAGTGGCCTGAAAAGGATAATTAACAGACGTTTCTCTGCCCCCCTCAGTATATGAGGCACCTATCCCTGGAAGTGGCCTGAAAAGTATAATTAACAGATGTTTCTCTGCCCCCCTCAGCATATGAGCCACCTATCCCTGGAAGTGGCCTGAAAAGGATAATTAGCAGATGTTTCTCTGCCCCCCTCAATATATGAGCTACCTATCCCTGGAAGTGGCCTGAAAAGTATAATTAACAGATGTTTCTCTGCCCCCCTCAGTATATGAGCCACCTATCCCTGGAAGTGGCCTGAAAAGGATAATTAACAGATGTTTCTCTGCCCCCCCCTCAGTATATGAGCCACCTATCCCTGGAAGTGGCCTGAAAAGGATAATTAACAGATGTTTCTCTGCCCCCCTCAGTATATGAACCACCTATCCCTCGAAGTGGACTGAAAAGGATAATTAACAGATGTTTCTCTGCCCCCTCAGTATATGAGCCACCTATCCCTGGAAGTGGCCTGAAAAGGATAATTAACAGATTTTTCTCTGCCCCCCTCAATATATGAGCTACCTATCCCTGGAAGTGGCCTGAAAAGGATAATTAACAGACGTTTCTCTGCCCCCCTCAGTATATGAGCCACCTATCCCTGGTAAGTGGCCTGAAAAGTATAATTAACAGATGTTTCTCTGCCCCCCTCAGTATATTTGCCACCTATCCCTGGAAGTGGCCTGAAAAGGATAATTAACAGATGTTGCTCTGTACCCCTCAGTATATGAGCCACCCATCCCTGGAAGTGGCCTGAAAAGGATAATTAACAGATGTTTCTCTGCCCCCCTCAGTATACTGGGCATAGCTGTGGTTACTAAGTGATAAAAACTGGTTGGGCTGAATGCCGAACCCAAACACAGACTTCTGACTGAAGTCTGTTTTCGGGTACAGGGACCCGAACTTCGCACAGCCCCAGACTTTGCGGTTCCCTGATCACTATCCCCCACCTTACCTCTAAGGCGATAGCATCTATCCTGTCTCCTTGAACTGTGGCTATTCGAATAGGGCCTCCTGGGTCTAGCAGCCTATCTAGCTACTATAGCACTATTTATCCTTCTCCTTACAGTTTTATTTGTACTACTGTATGATGCTTTCAAAATAGTTTCTTATTGGGGTCTCAAATATATTCTGATAAGTGTCTTTGTTACCATAGAAGCACATTAACATGCTGGATGTTACAAGCCTAGAGTAAACTGTATGACCTTTAGTAAATAACCCCACTTAGTATGTATAATTTGCATTTTGTAAATTTTACACGGAGACCCTCTTACTATTCCTTTTATAAGGCACGCACAGTTCTTTTTTTTTCTTACCTCCACAGCTGCCAAAAACTAGGCCAGTTTAATCTAATAAAATCAGTTTTCTAGAAAAAAAAATATATGAGCCAAAATACTTGTGTCTCAGAAACTGAAATTAATTTCATGCCGAGCTCCTTCCGGTAAGAAGATTGGAGCCAAAAATATGATCGGTAAACAGTCGAATCAAGACAGAGACAGTTTGTGTGTCCATAATTGAAAAGCTTTCAGAAGGATGCTGAGTAACCATACCCCCGCACAGTCTAAGAAAGCGAGTTCCTATTGTAGCAGAAAGGAATGTTTTGAATATCTGAAAACTTTGTCTAATAGTCATATAATAAAGTTTAAAGCAGACCTAAAGTAATATAGATAAATGCAGATGCATCCCGAATGAGAATTCCCCAGGGGGTGCTGTCCCTGACCCCATTGCTGAAGTCTCACTTCATGATGGCTATAGTGTAAGGTCTTTAAAGGACAACTATAATAAATGTCTGTGAAGATTTGTGAAGAAATTCTGGGCTACAGGAAACACAATATTTGACTATTATTCATCATTTTAAAAAGGGCATTGGTGAGGGGGATGGGTGAGGTTTGGGAGGGGGGGACACATCACTGTGCTTGTGAGCAGGTTTTTAATTTTCCTTTATCATCCGGGGAGACATGAGAACACTTGGGGTCTGTAAAGAGGACTTGTACCAAAAGTAAAGGCTGTTCCCATTGGGAAATGCAGCGGCCAGTGCTTCCTTCTAAAGGAGGAGCTTGCAGTCTCCTGCTGTGGCTTCCAAACCTCCCCAGGGAATAGGTTGGTATTTGCTCCCTGGGGCTTGTAATGGGTGGTCAGTTTGCTAAGGCCAAGTCTGTCACACAAGTATAGATATCACTCATCCACACTAAAAGCAGTGAGTAACCGGCACACCATAACCAATTCTATTCCACGTGTATTAGATGCTCAGATATTCACAAGTGAGTAGGAATACAATAAGCGTGTGTCATAAAATCCACACAGTCCATCTTATACGTAGCCAACGTTTCTAGGGGATCAGAGCCCCCCTTCCTCAAGGTCAAATAGCAAGCAGACCACCATCCTAGTGAGGGGTTAAGTAGAAGCAGGCTGCTGGGTGTATTTAAGTATACCTGACATCAATTCAAAAAATGTAAAGGGATATACAGATAGGCATAACCTAACGTCGATCCCAAAGATTTGAGAATCCGAAGGATGTAATAAGTCCCCTAGGGTGTACAGTATCCAATTTGTGTATCCCCGTCGGAACATCCCGTCTTGTTCAATCACCATGCCTCTTAACTCATGCACTTAATGTTTTTACAAAGTGTAGGGCCCCAGGTTTTTTGCATAGATGGGGTATTCATCTTTCCAGTTTCTATCAAGACTAGTTCTGACGTCGCTACTATGTTCAAAGCGTTTCTTGAAGGACCAGTCGTTTTGTCCACATACATCAATCCGCAAAGGCATTTAAGTAAATATACACAAAAATCAGTGAGGCAGTTGTACACTGCCCCAATCTTAAACTTCCGTCCTGTATGAGGGTGGGTAAAGCCATCTCTAAATTGAGGGCACAAGTTGCAGTTGTTACACCAGAAACATCCCGTTTTCATGGGGATTGTGACTGATGCTTTTGTGTATTTACTCACCAGGTCGGAGTTCATCAGAGAGTCCTGTAGAGTTCAATTTTTACTATACACCCATAGGAATGTAAGAATGGGTTTTTGATAGCTGGTACAAGAGTATTGTCGGCTAGCAGAATGTTGTGGTTCTTCCTCGTTATACGTTCTATTTCAGGTGAAAGACTATTAAATGTTTGTACAAATGGGATGCGTTCACCCATGGACCTAACCTTAGTTGCCTCTCCCCTCCAAATTTTCTCAGCCTTCACAATGGCTTGTTCAGGATACCCTCGTGATCGGAATTTATCGTACATCATTTCAAGTAGGCCTTTCCTCTTTTGGGAGTCGGAGTTAATCTTTAGTACTCTAAGAAATTGTGAAATGGGGAGGTTATCAATGAGGTGTTTAGGTTGGGCAGTCTCATACCTTAATAAGGTATTCCTATCTGTAGGTTTAGAGAATAACCCAGTTACAATTGTTCCATCGCTCATCTTCTCAACAGCAATGTCTAGAAATGTCACATAGGACTCCGAAACCTTCAGTTTCAACACAATAGTCGAGAAAATAGAATTGAGAAAATCACAAATGCAGAGAACTCAGAAGGTGTACCTCGCCAGATGACCATGATGTCATCTTTGTAACATCCCCAAAATAACACATGGCCAGCATACATGGTAGAGGGGCGGAAGTATCTTGCCTCCAAGAACCAAGTGTTTGTTTGTAGAAGGTGTCCTCAAACTTGAAATAATTATTGTCTAGAACCACCCCTAGACCAGCAAGGATGTATTCAATTGGATTTGTCGGCAGGTTCTGTGTGAGGAACTGTTTGACCGCCTTAATACTATGGTCATTTGGAATATTTGTATATAGTGATGTAATCTCCATGGTGCCCATTAGATCTCTGGTATCAATGGTAATTTACCATTTTTATCAAGAAATCCCCTGAGTCCCTAAGGTATGATGGTAGCTCACACACATATGGTTGGAAAAAATGGTCGAGCCACTACGCCAGTGGTTGTGTTGCAGAGTTTGAGCCAGCCACGAGGGGTCTATGTTTAACAGGGTGTAACCCCTTATGTACCTTTGGTAAACCATACAGGACCGGTATTACTAGATATTTTATATCAATATACTTGGCGGTATTCTCATCTATCCATCCACCACTCAAGTCAATAGAAACAAACTCCCTCACAGTGTTACGAACACCCCACATTGGGTTGCCAGAAATCTTTTCATAGCTCTTGGTATCAGCCAACATCTCCAAAATGCCTTCATGGTATGTGTTATAGTCTAAAATGACAACAGCGCCGCCCTTATCGGCCTGCTTGATAATGATACTGTTATCCTCTCTGCGTCCCCTCAGTGCCAGGCACTCGCCTTTACTCAGGTTGCTATAATGTCTATAATTGCTTGCTAACCGTACCGAGTTGGTAATGACTGTTCGAATAAAGCTTTCTATGGACCCAAAGTGTCCTGGAGGGATAAACAGACTTTTAAGTTTAAACATATTGAATTCATTTTGCTGCAAAGTTTTTCCTCCTGACTGAACACCAAAGAACTGCTTCAATTTCATAGTTTGAACAGTTCAACATCAAACCTAAACAAATTTAGCTGTGAAGTAGGGCACAAAGTCAAGCCTCTGCTAAGCAGGCTTACCTCTTCTGATGTTAGATGTCTGGATGAGAGGTTCAGAATTGGGCTTTTCTGTGGGATGACCGAAGTGTCCTTGAAGCATTTTCTGTAGGGGCTGCCGCCCCTCCGGCGTCGTTTTTAGTAGGTGTCCCCTGAAAATGGTCCTGCCGACGTGTTTGATAAACATTTATTGAAATTGGAAGACGATATTACAGCCTACACGGTGTCAGGATTTGGGATGCTAACGGCAATGACTCTGGAAACAGTTCTTAGTTGAAATAATAAGCAGTTTATTGAAGACAAAGTCCAACAGAAAAATCTCTTAAATTCAGAGTATAATGCAGGATACAATGCAGTACAGTCAGCGTTTTCCTCACCATTGTCTGATAGAGTATTGCAAGTCCTCGATATCACAGGTCCACTTTCAGGGCATACAAGTCCAGGCTGCTAATCCACAGGTTCAAAAAAACATAACCCCCCCTCTTCTTCAGACCAGAGGTCTGGGAATTTTCACTAACCATACAATACACCCTGGACAAAGCATCCGCATTCCCCTGTAATTTCCCCGGTCTATGTTCCACTTTAAAATTAAAATTTTGTAAAGCGAGAATCCATCTGGTCACTCTTGCATTTCTCTCCTTATTTTGTTTCATCCAGGCCAGAGGAGCATGATCTGTCATCAACACCATCTCTTTACCCAGCAGATAATATTTTAGGGATGCCACGCCCAGTTGATGGCGAGACACTCTCTTTCTACTATGGCATAATTTATCTCTGCTGGGGTCAGTTTCCTACTCAGGTACAATACTGGATGTTCTTCCCCATTTACCTCTTGTGATAGAACTGCACCCAAACCTGAATCAGACGCATCTGTCTGGACCAAAAACTGTTTGTTGAAATTTGGGGAAACAAGCATGGGCTGTTAACACAGTGCAGATTTTTGGCTCTGAAAGGCATTTTCTGCCTCTGGGGTCCATTTCACCATTACTGGCTTACGACCCTTTGTTAAGTCTGTTAATGGTGCAGCAATTGAAGCGAAGTTGGGCACGAACCGACGGTAGTACCCGGTTATTCAGGTAAGCAGCGGCATAATCACGATCTGATGTCTCAAGATCATATCCATTACCCCTCTTCTACAACTTCCAGAACAATGGGAATTCACGGCCTAGTATTACTTCATACATAAGGCGTTTTACAACCCTGTCTTCGTAGGTCATAGTTCCAGAGGGAGTCACAAACTTAACCGTGGCCACAGGGTAAGCTACGATATACCCGTGGATGCAAAGCACTCTGACATGTTTATTCAGCACATATTTCCTAGCCACAAGACTGGCCCGAACCAAAGTTACCAGAATACCTGAGTCCAAAAGGGCCTTCACTGAGTAGTCATTAATTTTTATCATAGAAATATGTGGCTCAGTCTCTGACCGTGGAAGGGCGGCACAAGCAGGTTCTGCAAACAGGGACTGTTGCCGGCTAGCGTCACACTCCATGGGCTCTGGGGAAAGAGGACAATAAGCGGCAATGTGTCCCCACTCATTGCACTTCCAGCACTGGGGAACCCTGGACCTCCTTAACAAGGTGTCTTTTCTAGGACCAGGGGGCCTCTGCACACTTCTCAGAGTTTATGGTTAAACCTGCATCACTGATGGAGTCTAACATGACCTGTACCTTACAGAGGTGACTTTTCCAGTCAGACGAAAAAATGACCACATTATTCAGGTAAGCAGTGGCATAATCACGATGTGGTCTCAAGATCATATCCATCAGCCTCTGAAACGTAGCAGGGGGCCCATGTAACCCAAATGGCATCACAACATGCTGAAACAGGCCTTCTGGAGTGGAAAATGCAGTCTTCTCTTTGGCATCCTCAGACAATGGTATCTGCCAATACCCCTTTGTGAGATCAAGGGTGATGTATCTTGCCCTCCCGAGCTTTTCAACCAACTCATCTACCTGGGGCATGGGGTAAGCATCAAATTTTGAGACCTCATTTAGTTTCCTGAAATCATTACAAAATCTCCATGTCCCATTGGGATTTGGGATTAGCCAGCCACTCCTCAATGACACCTAATTCCAGCATGCGCTTGACCTCTCTATGTGCTTCTGGTATCCTGTACGGCTTAAGGTTTACCTTACTGTAGGGTTCAGTTTTAATATGGTTTCTTATTAAGCGAGTACGGCCTGGTAGGTCAGAAAACTTATATCTGCTTTCCTGTAGGAACTCCCTCACCTCCTGCTTCTGGTGTCCTGACAGGGTCTCACCTATTTTTACTGGGGGAACTGGCTGCACCCTAATTTTATCTATAGCCGGGCGGCTACTAAAGCCTCACGATCTTTCCATGGCTTGATCAGGTTTATGCGGTAAACCTGGAAGGGTTTTCTTCTACCAGGTTGATGAACCTTGTAGTTCACCCCACTCACTTTTTCTACAACCTCATAGAGACCCTGCCACTTTGCTAGAAATTTACTTTCAACCATGGGCACCAAAGCCAGGTCTCGGTCCCCAGGATTAAAGGCCCTCACCCTGGCAGATCTATTATACATTCTTTTCTGGGCCTCCTGAGCCCTTTGCATATGCTCTTTGACTATAGGCATTACTTTACTGTCTCCCAGGTTTTTTGGCTACATCTAACAAACCCCTTGGATGCCAACCATAGACTAATTCAATGGGGGAGAACCCTGTAGACTCCTGGGGTACCTCCCTGATGGAAAACATGAGGTAGGGTAATAGACAGTCCCAATCCCAGCCATCCCTTTCTACCACCTTTTTTTAACATGTGTTTAAGGGTTTTGTTAAACCTCTCTACGAACCTGTCTGTTTGAGTGTGGTACACTGAGGTTCGAAGGTGAGTGATTTTAAACAACTTGCACAGTTCCTTCATGACCTTTGACATAAAGAGAGTACCCTGATCAGTTAGGATTTCTTTAGGTATCCCTATGCAAGAGAACATAAAAACAGTTCCCTAGCAATATTCTTGAGGGCCATATTTCTTAAGGGAACTGCCTCCGGGTACTGGGTAGCATAATCTAACACCACTAATATGTATTGGTGTCCCCTAGCAGACCTTACAATGGGCCCCACCAGATCCATGGCAATTCTCGCAAAGGGTACTTCAATTATGGGAAGTGGCACCAAGGGGCTATGGAAATGTGGTGTTGGGGCACTTAGGCACTTAGGTACTTAGGCACTTTAGGCACCAAAAGGTTTTCCACAATTTCATTGTTAACTTTGGTGATCCGATACACGGCAAAATGTGAAAACTTCTGATCAGCTTCTGGTCCTTGAGGTACACCATTTACTACTGTGACAGTTGCCCTTGCGATTCCCAGAGTGGGGTCTCCTAACTGCTCGGTCCCAAAATTACCCGGAGACACTTCTAGATCTAAGACCCGCTGATCAGGAAGGGAAGTTTCTTCTTCTTCCCCTGCTAACACCTGTGAAGGGAAAAGTTTCTTCACTGACAGCAGAAGTATTACCCCTCTTCCACAACTTCCAGAACAATGGGAATTCACGGCCTAGTATTACTACATAAGGCGTTTTACAACCCTGTCTTCGTAGGTCACAGTTCCAGAGGGAGTCACAAACTTAACCGTGGCCACAGAGTAAGCTACAATATCCCCGTGGATGCAAAGCACTCTGACATGTTTATTCAGCACATATTTCCTAGCCACAGGACTGGCCCGAACCAAAGTGGGCTGCTGGTATCGTTTGCATGTTTTATGTTTTTTACCAACTTTGTATTATTTTAAGAGGACTGGATTAAAAGTTATTTTTTAGGAGTGCTGACCATTCAACGTTATTTTTTGTCTATTGGGGCTTGGAAAACCCCGGTCTTTGCACCTGTGGATATATATTTACCAGAGTGCATCCTATTGCCTTCATCCGAACCAAAGTTACCAGACTACCCGAGTCCAAAAGGGCCTTCACTGAGTAGTCATTAATTTTTATTATAGAAATAAGTGGCTCAGTCTCTGACCGTGGAATGGCGGCACAAGCAGGTTCTGCAAACAGGGACTGTCGCCGGCTAGCATCATACTCCATGGGCTCTGGGGAAAGAGGGCAATAAGCGGCAATGTGTCCCCACTCATGGCACTTCCAGCACTGGGGAACCCTGGACCTCCTTAACAGGGCATCCTTTCTAGGACTAGGGGGCCTCTGAGGGTCAGTCTTTTGCCTTGCTCCCTCTCACACTCCTTCCACACACCTCCAGCTGGAATTCTCTTACCCACAGATGTCATGGTTTTGATGGTCCTGGAAGGTGCTGGTGCTGTAGGGGCATCACGGAGGTAGCCATCAGTTGCTGTGCACCATTCCACAATGTTGACGAGCTGCTCAGCAGTCCGAGGGTCTCTTTGTCCAACACACAGCTGTAGCTCTGCCGACAGGGTCCTGAAGTAATGGTCCACTGGTGTAGAACCCTCTGGTTCCAGCCACTTTTGTGCCAGATGAATAAGGTTATACATCTGAGACCGGGCAGGCTTATCAATGGCAAAGCTCCAACTGTGAACTCTCCTGGCACGAACAGCTGGCGTAACATATCATAGTAGGTTTTTTGCGGTTCTCCTGTCAGGAAGGGCGCAATCACATCTGCTACTGGCAGCTTCTCTCTCTCTCAGCCACTCTCTGGAATAAAGTGAGGTAGGCCTCAACATCATCATCAGATGTCATCTTTTGCAAGACTAAACGGCCCTCCTCACACCACCAGTCTCAGCCCGGCTTCTCTCCAGTTGCAAGGTCTTAGCCGTAAGAGTCTCTCTGAGCACAGCAGTCTGCTACATTAACAAGCATTTTGTTTCTTGTTGCCTTGCTAAGGCCTGCTGCTTGTTGTTGGGCTTGAAGAGCCTCTGCATAAAACCTCTGCTACTGCTCCATGGCCTGCTGCTGTTGTGCCATGGCCTGCACATACTGGAGATTAGCCTGTATCAGCTGCTTTATCACCTCCTCCATTGTGCTGGACGCGCCTTTAAATGTCCCCAAGATTTAAATGCAGCGTTTTGTCATTCTGTTGCCCCTCGCAACAATCCTGAATGCCCGCAACCTCCAACAATTGTCAGGATCTGGATAATAAGCGGTTTATTGAAGACAAAGTCCAACAGAAAAATAAGTATAAGTAGTAGTATAATGCATGTACAATGCAGTACGGTCAGCGGTTTCCTCCCCAGCTTTAGCAATGTCCAGTGTCTGATAGGTACAGAGTATTGCAAGTCCTCGATATCACAGGTCCACCTTCAGGGCATACAAGCCCAGGCTGCGAATCCACAGGTTAAAAAAAAACATAACACATAAAGTCCTTCGGGTGCAGTTTTGACCTGTAGGTTTTGGGAGCAGCAAGGCACGGGCTCCTTATCCCAGTTTCTCCTTCTCCACACTGGAAGCCTCAGCAGCTCCTTTTATTAGGCTTCCTTCCTTCAATAAATCTAATCATCTGGAAAGACCTGGGAGTAGGGGAAAAACCCGTAGAGGACTGGGGATGTGGACTGTAGCTCTGTTATCCCAGATGCCTGGCTGAAAAAAAACAAGGGAAATATAGACACCATCCAGCATTTTTCCATACACTTCACCACAACGGAAAGATAGGCGTGATAAATTTAAGCAGGTGTGCTTGGACTATACTGAGAACAGGGTGTACCCATGGCTTACAGATCGTGACTCCAACCACCAATCACCAAGGAGACCTAACAGCACCTCATTTAGGAGGACCCACAAGGGACCCCTGACACAATCCTCTTTTGACAGCGAACCAGTGTCCAAGAATGGAGAGAGAACCTCCATGAGAAGAACCAGAAAGGAAGGACAACAAAAACGTCGGCAGGACCATTTTCAGGGGGCTCCTACTACAAACGACCCAATGTGGGGTGTTCGTAACACTAGGAGGGAGTTTGTTTCCATTGGTTTGTGTGGTGGATGGATAGATGAGGATACCGCCAAGTATATTGAATATACCGGTCTGTATGGTTTACCGGTCCTGTATGGTTTACCAAAGGTACATAAGAGGTTACACCCATAAAATATAGACCCATCGTGGAGGGTTCAAACTCTGCAACACCATTGGCGCAGTGGCTCGACCATTTTCTCCAACCATATGTGTGCAAGCTACCATCATTCCTGAGGGACTCTGGATTTTTTGATGAAATTCAAGGAAATTACCATTGATACCAGAGATCTAATGGCTACCATGGACATTTTGTCACTATATACAAATATTCCATATTACCATGGGATTAATGCGGTCAAACATTTCCTCACACAGCACCTGCTGACAAATCCAATTGAATACATCCTCGCTGGCCTAGGGTCATCTGGCTAGGTACACCTTCTGAGTTCTCAGCATTTGTGGATTTTCTCAATTTTATTTTCACGACTATTGTGTTTAATCCAGAGGTTTCTGAGTCTGAGTTAAGGTATGAGAGCGCCCACCCTAACTGATAACCTTCCCATTTCGCAATTTCTAGTACTAAGGATTAACTCTGACTCACAAAAGAGGAAAGACCAACTTGAAATGGTGTACGATAAATTCCGAGCATGGGGGGTATCCCCAACAGGTCTCAGAACAAGCCATTGAAGGCTGAGAAGGCTGAGAACATTTGGAGGGAAGAGGCAACTAAGATTAGGTCCACGGGTTAATGCATCCCATTTGTACAAACCTTTAATAGTCTTTCGCCTGAAACAACATTCTGCTAGCCGACAATACTCTTGTACCAGCTATCAAAAACCCATTCCTATGGGTGTATAGTAAATAGAACCCTATGGGACTCCCTGGTTAACGCCAACCCTGTAAGTAAATACACAAAAGCACCAGTCACAATCTTCAAAAAAATGGGATGTTTCCGGTGTAACAACTGCAACATGTGCAAACAACATAGAAGCAACATGAGAACTAGTCTTAATAGAAACCGGAATGGTGAGCACACCGACTATGACAAACCTGTGGCCCTTCACTTTGTAATAGCAAAACATCAAGTGCATGGGTTAAGAGGAATGGTGATTGAACAATTCGGGAACCCCCGACGGGGAGGTGACTGCCACCTTCGCTTATTACAGTGGGAAATGTTTTGGATACACAAATTGGATACTGTACACCCTAGGGGACTTAATACATCCATTGGATTCTCTAATTTTTTGGATTGGCGTTAGGTTATACCTTTCTGTATATCCCTTAAAATGTTTTGCATTGATGTCAGGTATACTTAAATACCCTATTTTTGCCCCTATAAGACGCACTTATTTTTCCCCAAAAATGGAAGGAAAATGTCAGTGTGTCTTATCGGGCGAATGTGGGGAAAAAAAATAAAAATAAAAAAGTCAACTCGTCTCTCCATCGTTCCCGCTCGTGCTGTCCCTGAGGAGAGGTAGCGGCGGAGGCCGCTGTATCTGCCACCTTCTGCTCTGCGCCAGCAGACACCTGGTCTTATACAGTGGTGGGCGTGGTGTGGACAACGCTCGAGCATCGGCCATGCCCACCGCTATACCAAGCCGAGCTGTATGTGCTGCCTTCTCCGCAGCGTCAGCGCATACAGACATCTGCTTCGTACTGCATGTGAACAAGGCCGGCGCTTGAGCATTGGCCATGCCTACCCCTGTATGAAGCTGGCAGTCTGTATGTGTAGGGGCCGCGGAGAAGGCGGCAGATACAGCTCCCTCCGCCGCTTCCTCTCTGCCCCGCCAGCACACACAGAGTGAAAACCCGGCCTTATATAGCGGTGGGCTTGGCCAACGCTCAAACATTGGCCACGCCCACCACTATATCAAGTCGGATGTCGGTGTGTGAAAACGGCGGGGACAGCGAGAAGGATGGAAAGGTGAGTTTACTTTTTTTTTGCCAATGGGGAATGGGAGGGGGGAATGCCACACTGCCTATATGGGAATGGGAGGGGGGGAAATGCCACACTGCCTATATGGGAATGGGAGGGGGGGAAATGCCACACTGCCTATATGTGAATGGGAGGGGGGGAAATGCCACACTGCCTATATGGGAATGGGAGGGGGGAATGCCACACTGCATATATGGGAATTGGAGAGGGGATGCCACACTGCATATATGGGGAATGAGAGGGGGGACTGCCACACTGGCTATTTGGGAATGGGGGGGGTGCCATGCTGCCTATATGGGAATGGTAGGGGGGAATGCCACACTGCCGATATGGAAATGGGAGTGGGGGAAACGCCACACTGCAACTATGGGATTTGGAGTGGGGATGCCACACTGCATATATGGGTAATGAAAGGGGGGACTTCCACACTGCCTAAATTGAGAATGGGAGGGGGGGAAATGCCACACTGCCTATATGGGAATGGGAGGGGGGGAAATGCCACACTGCCTATATGGGAATGGGAGGGGGGAATGCCACACTGCATATATGGGAATTGGAGAGGGGATGCCACACTGCATATATGGGGAATGAGAGGGGGGACTGCCACACTGGCTATTTGGGAATGGGGGGGTGCCATGCTGCCTATATGGGAATGGTAGGGGGGAATGCCACACTGCCGATATGGAAATGGGAGTGGGGGAAACGCCACACTGCAACTATGGGATTTGGAGTGGGGATGCCACACTGCATATATGGGTAATGAAAGGGGGGACTTCCACACTGCCTAAATTGAGAATGGGAGGGGGGGAAATGCCACACTGCCTATATGGGAATGGGAGGGGGGAAATGCCACACTGCCTATATGGGGAATGGCAGGGGCAATGCCACACTGCCAATATGGGGAATGGGAGGGGGGATGCCACACTGTCTATATGGGAATAGGAGGGGGGAATGCCACATTGCCTATATGGGAAGGGGGGAATGCCACATTGCCTATAAGGGAACGGGAGGGGGAATTGCCACACTGCCTATATGGGAATGGGAGGGAAGATGTCACACTGCCTATATAGGGAATGGGAGGCGGAATGTCACACTGCCTATATGGTAATGGGGGGGGGGAGACTGCCACACTGCCTATATGGGAATTGGAGGGGGAATGCCACACCGCCTATATGGGAATAGGAGAGGGGGAATGCCACACTGCCTATATGGGAATGGGAGGGGGAATTGCCACACTGCCTATATGGGAATGGGAAGGGGGATGCTACACTGCCTATATAGGGAATGGGAGTTGGAATGCCACACTGCCTATATGGGGAATGGTGGGGGGATTCCACACTGCCTATATCGGAATGGGACGGGGGCAGACCACACTGCCTATATGGGGAATGGTGGGGGGGATGCCACACTGCCTATATGGGAGTGAGGAAATGCCATACTGCCTATATGAGAATGGGAGGGGGGAAATGCCATGCTGCCTATATGGGAAATGGGGGGATGCCACACTGCCTATATGAGAATGGAAGGGGGAATGCCACACTGCCTATATGGGGAATGGGGGAAATGCCACACTGCCTATTTGGGGAATGGGGGAAATGCCACACTGTCTATATGGGAATGGAAGGGGGGAAATGCCACACTGCCTATGGGGAATGGGAGGTGGGAATGCCACACGTCCTTTATGGGGATTGGGATGGGGAATGCCACTTTGCCTGTAATTGGGGGATTCTGCACATTACCTATTACTTGGTTCTTGGGGGCATGGAGTTTTAGCACAACATTTGGTTCAGAATATTTATTTTTTTATTTTCCTCCTCCAAATCCTAGGTGCATCCTATGGGCAGCGCACCATCTTATGGGTCGAATTATATGGTACACACTGTTGTGTCTTATCTTTTCTTCTTCTTTTTCTTCTCCTTTCTTTTTATCCTTTCTATTCTTTTCTGGTTCTTTTCCTTCTCTCTTTCTCCTTACCCCTTTTTCTCCTCCTTCCTTCTCCCACCCTCTGTTATCCCCATTTTTTCTTCTCTTTCCCTCCTCCCTTTTAATTGTGTGATGTGGTCCTCACTGTGTTATGCTAGTCCTCCCTCCCCGCTTCCACTCTCGGGCATTCCCCTTTGTCTGTCTCCCCCTCCTCCCCCTTACGTTATTTCCATTTTCCTCCTCATTCCACTCTGCTGCTCTGCTGGAGCCCCTTTATTTTATGACATTATTCTGTACTATTTATGTGACATTGGGACTGTGAGCTTGGCAGATCTTCTGCCCTTCCATCGGACGGTTACCCCAACATGCAGGGACTCGCCCGCGTTACCCGATGGCAGCGGTTGGGATGACCGGGCTGAAGAATGCCTCTGCACACCCACGGAGGTGAGTTTTGCGATGCGTTTCTTTGTTTTTTCTTTTACAAATTATACTATATTTCTATTTAATAGATTCGATCATCTCTACAAATAAAAAATATATAGACTATTACATGCAACATGCAACAGGATGCAACAGAGCCCTATCCTAAAAACTTAAACTTAAAGTGGACCAAAACCTGTGTTCACTATAATGAGTTTTTGGGATGCCCTGCTGTGTGAAACAACTTACCTCCCGAAATACCCACAGTGTATGTGCTGGCACTGGTACAATCAGTGCTGTGTGCCGTGTATGTTGATGCTTTCATCCTATATGAATGGCTGGGTGCGGAAGTGTGCCTCAGCTACAGGGCTTACGAGCACGGCATCAGACCCAAATAAAGGTGATTTTTTTAGGGGGGGGCAATCAAGGGATTCACACAGCGGGGGACGCCAGAGGGACTGAAACGGAACAACTCTAGAGTCTTATAGACTTTAGAGCTGATATTTACTGTGCTTGTGCTCGAGCCAGTCTGTGTGTCTTCTGTACTGTCTGGGACTTCAGCCACCAGTACTGTTTCCTCAGGCTCTTCCATTCAAGGAAGTTGGCAGAAATTGTGTAGCACACAGCAAGCTAGGATTATCTTGGACACCTTCTCTGGGCTGTTCAGCATCTCCCCTGCTGGTCTGGCCAAACATAGGAAGCGTGCTTTCAGCAGACCAACGGTCCTTTCAACATTGCATCAGCCTAAAGCAGCTGCTGATTTGCTAATCACTCAAATCCAACACAGACAACCAGGTGTTAAACACATTGTCAGCGTGCAGTCGCACCACTGGTGCTTCCTCACTCTCCTTTTCCTCCTCATGAGCAGCCACCCAACTCATCCACACACCAAACATCACTCCAAAATCGAGCTCATCTATGCATTGCAACTGCTGCAAATGCACACACTAAAGCACCCGATAACACACACACACACACACACACACACACACACACTGCACACCTCAAATAAACCACCTAACACTAACTCCGACACACAAGTGCTAAACAAATGCAGTTCACCACTAAATTAGAAGCATTGTTGAAAAGACCAACAGCCTGAGGCAACCACAATTATTAGGTTAGGCCTGGCCAATAGAGTAGCTGCTCTATAACCCAGATAGTGGCCTTGATTCAATAGTAAAAAATTCATGAGAAAAAAGCCTGAGAATGTCACTGTTAGTGAATAACCAGATAGGAAGACTATGAAAGCCAATGGAACTTTTTACTACAGGTAAAAAATTCAATACTTTTTTCAGGAGTAAAAAAGCGCCATTGACTTTCATTGTCTTCCTATCTGGTGATTCACTAACATTGACATTCTGTGGATTTTTTCTCATGAATTGAATATTTTACTACCATGAGAATTTTTTTTCAACTCAGTGAATCAAGGCCAATGGTCTCGATTCAACAAAGATGGTAACACAAAATTAGTCTGTTTCTTGAGAAAAAAATACTGTTTTAGCTTTTTCAAATTCTTGTGTTTTAACAAAGAAAAATCTATGCTTCATTTTTTACACTAATTTTTTTCACTTTCAAATTCGTCTAAAGTGAAAAAAATACAATTGAAATTCACAATTGTAAAAAATTAGTGTGATTCACCCATGTTTTGACTCTAGTTTACACTACTCTTTCGAACAAATTATTTACAGCTGCCCCGAGCAGGTGTAAAAAATTCTCAGCACATTTCCTTATGGTTATTTTACCCAAAAAAGTCAGGTTAGCAACTGCCAGCATGTTTTTTTTATCAGTGTAAAAGACATGTGGAAATAACTTTATATTTTTTATGACCAATTTAAAACTGCTGACACCCCAGGCAAAGCACCAAACCTGGGCCAAAGCCTTAAGTGTCTAGTGAGTTGCTAGGACCAGACTGATGCACCAGCCTGGTAATTCGGAGGGAGGGGCCATGATTTGTTTTCTTTTTTATTGAAACAGTAAAAATAAATAAATAAAAAGTTAACATACATCCAGTGGAATGAATAACAAAACACGTGGAGCAAGACAAAACAGCAAGCCCAGTTGCCTAGATCTATTACTCAATACATTTCTTTATTAGTTAATTTTATATTTTTTAATTACTGTTTTAATAAAATATTAAAGCTGACACTCAAGCAAAAGTGCTAAACCTTGGCCAAAGCCTCTGGGGCTGGAAAGTTGCCAGGCCTAGGGCCAGGGGCAGTTGGTCTGGCTTTTTGACCCTGGGCTTATAATCTGAGGTAAGGACCATGATTCGTCTTTTATTTTATCTGGAACGGTTGCAAAATAAATAAATAAAGTTAACTCTTTAACTGCCAGCCTACCTGGAGATTTTGTCACCCTCTATTGCCAAGTAATTTTTCAGAATGTTGCGCTATTATTGTTTATCTGTAATTTTTGCAGGAATTTTCAGGAAAATAATATATTATTTTCTTTTGGCCGAGTTTGTGTTTTAACATGAAATGTCTTGTTTGTCATTTTTTTCAGCGCTTTCTCAATATTTTTGGGGGGAGATGTGTGGGAAAAAATTAAAAATTCTATTTTTTAATTTAAGTTTCAAGTTTATCAGGAAGATCATGTTGCTTTCCTCCAGGTTACAACAGTACCACATATGTATTGGTAGACACCTTTTCCTGCCCAGGAGATCAAACTGAAAAGAGGGCTTTATGAGATTTTCAAATAACATACAACTACTATGAAGTTAAACCCTTAAAAACAAAAATTGCATGGGTCCCCCTTACCAGCAAAACCAGCCCAGGCACCAGCTATGGGGGCTGGTAGACCAAGGCCTGGAGGCCAAGCTGTCGGCTCCTGCCCCTGAAGGCTACCAGCCCGCATAGCCCACATGGGCCGCGGGCTCTTCTGCTTCCCCCTAGGCTTTGGTGATACAATAAATGGGGCAGGGGTTATAGTAAGTTACCTGCTTGCCAGCAAGTAACTCTGCTCTGCTGCCCTGTAAACTGGTATAAGGGCCTCCTTACCAGTTCACAGTGTGAAATGTAAAAACACACACACACACTTTAGAAAAATAAAATAAAAGTCCTTTATGTTTTTTTTTTTTTACATAACTCACCGATCTCGCTGCTCTGATTGCCGGAAGTGATCAGTGGATGCCGGGAGCGGGGCAGAGGATCGGTGCTCACTGACACTGTATCCAGATTCCACTGATCACCCTGGCTTCTCTGCTTACTTCCACTGCACGGAGGGGCCTTTTATACCAGCAGAGTGAGATTACTTCCTGCATTAGTGAGCAAGCTATTAGAAGTTGCCGCACAGGGCAGGGAACAGGTGTTCTAGTGGAGAAAATGCCAGGTACGTAGTATCTACCACATTGGCACTTAACAGTCAGAGCGGCAAAGGGTTAAGGCAGTCCTAAAGTCTGTTTTTTTGTTCTAAAAACTTTAATGTTAAAAATCGAAAAATGCCATTGATAAGTATGCAAAGTGCTGCATGCCTATGACTGAACGATTCCCCTTACCTGTCCATCAGCTCTGTTGCTGGGTGCTGCATTAAAATCCTGTGTCTGTGTGCTGGCTGCATCAATTTATTAATGAATCAATGTGACTGGTTGGCGGAAGCGCAAGACTTGGGAGGCACAGACTGGGTTAAGGTAACATCAGTGACCAGGAACCAGGATTTACCAATGCTGATTGGGCATTGCAGCATGCTTAATCCGCAATGGAGACATGCAAAAGTGAAAGTCTCTTACTATGGGAATTTTACGCTGCTTTAATATGTGTCAGCTGCCCATGCCATAGGCTCTAATGCAAACCCAATAACATCAGATAACTGCCCACTAAAAACAAGTCACGTCCGTCAGTGGTTTACCTGAAGAATTTCAGAATTTAATTTAGAACAGTTTTCTATTTTGCCTCAGTTTATTTTAAATAAACTTTGATCTAGGGAGGATAGCAACAATTTGGGATTGTTTTGTTATATATCATATCCTACACTGAATAAAAACAATGAGTTGTCCCTCTTAAGGAGATTTTCCTAGAGCCATTTTAATTTGGAATGTCCAACAATGTGAAACCTCCTTGATTTCCTTATATACTCACCTTGATCCTTGATTCCAGACTAAGCTTAGCAGCACTCCACAGAATCATCAATCTCTATGGCCTATGCAGTCCTGTTGGCAGACATTCCCAAGTCCCAAATCAGGAGGCTTCTAAGAAAAGTTTTTAACTCTGATTAGAGTCTGGGTGTTGGTCCACTTTAACTTATATTTGTGAATTGCATGACGAACTGTGACAATATTTTTTATTATTCCCAAGCTCATGCAGTGATTTGCATTTCAGATTCATGCCTGTTTTTAATGCAGATGATATTAAGTAATTAATTAAGTGGTATATTTAAAGTCTTTGCAAATTTACTTCTGAAATTGTTCCCCGATCTTTAGATGAAGTTTTTTACAGATTGGTGAACCTCTGATCATCTTTGCTTCTGAGAAACTCTGCCTCTCTAACATGGCCTTTTATATAAAGTCAATGGAAAGCTCCATTACCCGGGACCTTCAGATTAAAAGTCTGATGCTTTATCGACTGAGCTATCTAGGCTCTTGAGTCTTAAAGTCTCTTAAAGTAGAGTATCAGACTTTTAATCTGAGGGTCCAGGGTTCAAGTCCCTGTTCGGGCGATGGAGCTTTCCATCACCTTTAGTAAGTAGAGCATCAGACTTTTAATCTGAGGATCCAGGATTCAAGTCCCTGTTCGGGCGATGCATCTTTCCATCACCCTTAGTACAAGAGCCTGGATAGCTCAGTTGGTAGAGCATCAGACTTTTAATTTGAGGGTCCAGGGTTCAAGTCCCTGTTCGGGGCGATGGAGCTTTCCATCACCTTTTATATAATTTAGACTTAGTTAATAATGGACCTCCAGCTGTTTTTCATTAGCACCACTTACCTTTCCAGCCATTTGATAACTCTTTTTAGATTGTTGCCATCAAATGAGTAACTTTTTTCAAATGAAATAGGACACGTCTAGCTTTTTAACCTCTGGTATGTGTTCTAGTATATTCTATTTCTAATCAAATATAGTTTTACAAAATTTCCAAATTATGATTTTTTTGCCCTGGTAAATTAAGTCATGTCTGTTACTAGAAAGTTACTCTGACTTGTTAAAGGTAAGCTCTCCAAACAAGCTGCATTAAAGAGAATTATTCCAATGTGCGCAAGGTGTGCTGTAATATAAAAAAAGCGGCCATATTTTCCTGACCTTCCAAAGAATGCAAATATTTATACCACACATTTATAGATCTATAAGAATCTTGTTAAATGCAGCTGAAAAGCCGACACACTTTGGCACAAGCTCATGTCTGTAAACAGAGCGCTTGTTTCTGTTCCTGTTGGCACAGCGTCACCTGACAGCTCTGTTTGCAGTGCCCTGATGAATTCCTGTAGTGAAGGAGCACGCCAAATCTGAGTACCTCTCCATCCAATGTACTAACAGGGTACAGAGTGCCAAGTGGCTGAGAGGAGCTCAAAGGAATACATTATATATATATATATATATATATATATATATATATATATATATAGATATAGATATATATTAGTGTTGCTGTTAAGATTGGGGTTAAAGTACATGTAAAGACTAGGTGTAAAATTTTATTTTTCAGATGGGTTTTGTTGGTGATATCTCTGGTTCTAGACAGTGTTTTCCTTTTCTCTGTAATCTCTGTAAAGCACAGACTGAGATTGTTACATTTGGTCTGTAAATAGAGGGGGTATGTCTATGTTTGTGTGTTTATTTAATTTGGAGGTCCAGTCACATTGGTACTCCGCCACCAGCCCCGCCCAGTATTGAGCCTGATCTAGAGAACAAAAATAAAAATTAGGCTCTTCTGTCCAGCACTAACCACCCAATACCTTGCTCTGTGGTGGCAGCCAGGATGAGACTGACAGCTAAGTTTGCCAATTACTGTGTAGCAGTTACTGCTCAAGTGATTGGCTGACTAGGCAGTCAGCCAAGCAGTCAGTCACCTAATCCCTAAAGCAGCTGGCACAGCTGTTGCAGTGACTAGGGTGTCAATGTGTCTAGCAGTGTCAGAGGTGGTGCCATTTAAATGTTTAAAACTGCCCTGAACACTTATTTTTACAGACAAGCATGTATCATTGCTTAGGGTAGTTCCATTTTTGGGGGAATTTTTAAAAGTTTCTATTATTGTGTGCCAAAATAATGCCATCAAGGTGCTGAGCTTATCAATTTTTTCTATTTTCGTATTTGTTTGCAACTCTGTGTTATAAAGGAAAAAAGCTTTCTCTAGCAACAACTGGTGTGTTTAGCTTATGTTGCAGAGACTTCCTGACTCTGGCTTGCTAATTATCTGTTTGACTGAAGTAGAAATAATGCTCCACGTTCCTGAACTCACAAGTTTAACCCCTCTTGTTGTATTTCAGCTTCTTCAGATGGGAGGATCACAGTCATGCGTTCTAGTAGTTAAAGGGTTACTGGCAGCATTCTCATCTGGGGAGGTGATTTAGCCAAGGCTGTTGATGAGCTCATCTGTTACAGTGGAAGGCATATGGGATTTGTGGTCAGTAGTTTTTAATTAACAGTGTGCTGATAAATCAAAGGAATGAGCACAACTGATTATTGTACATTCTGAAAGAAGAAAACAATAAGACAGAACACCAAAAACCTGACAAAAAGAGTCGTTTTCCTTTTTTTCTTATCTATTAATAATTTAGGAAATGCTAAAGCCATGTAGAACCAGGTAGCAGCAGGTGTTTTAGTTTTGCACATGCTGAAAGCCACATTTATGAGAGGCAAAATGCCTCTAATAGTGTCAGGCAGAGTTATATCTAATACTTGCCCCCGGTGTCATCAGAGCATAGTGTTCTCCAATACTATTCCAAAAAATTTTAGCTTTAAAATGAGTCGTATTTTATTTTCTTACTTTTTTAAGTATCAAATGCTTCTTTTCTTTGCTGATACAATTCTATTGCTTCATGATACAATGTAACAGTTGCTGATACATTTGGATTTTGTATCCTTGGCTTTATATGCAGCTATTAGACCATGAAGAAAATGGAAAATCTTCCACATTGAATCACATTATTCTGTTAAAAGAGCCCTCTAACTCTACATAAATATGATTAAAATAAACTGACTGGTTTTCCCACTTTCAGTGGGACAGTCCCACTTTGAGACGAATGCAGCCTGCAGGAGCAAGTCAGCAAAGCTTTGAAGGAGTATACAGTTGGATTGAAGAGGTAAAAATAGAAGACATTCTATGAGGTACCTACCGATAGTCTGTCCACCCCATCCCCTAGAGTAGTACATGAATGCAGAGACTATCTTTTAATATACTGTTGGAATGAACTGTGTTGTGTTGAATAAAGCGAAGGAAATTATTGTTTAACAGAGTGATCCCTCTCAGGAGACAGCTAGTGTGTGCAGATACAGCTGCTCTATACATAGTTGTTTATTGGAAAGGGGTGACCTCCCCGAAGAGCGAAGGTCCGAGCAACCTGAGAGAAGGAGGCTCTTACCAGGGGCCAGGGCCGGAAGGTTCCAGAAGAGTTTAGAAGCTGTGCAACTGTGTGCAATAGCGATCAGAGGATTCAAGCAGGGTCAAGATCTCATGAGAGTTCGCACGGGAACCAGAGCGCTGCTGGGGGCATCATCTGCGGCATCTAGTAGCGCTCAAGTTAGAAGTTAACCAGAGCAGCAGGCAGGAGTGCAGTTTAGTAAATTTACAGTCTGTGGGCTGGCTGACAGCAAGACACAGTACTTGATAAAGTTTAAAACACCACGCTGCCACAGACAGCAAAGTACCCCCAGAACAGCACAGCACACGTAAGTCAAACAGCACAGTTCCACCATAAGAAACAGCACAGGGACACTGCAAGCTAGCAGACTGACTTACAGCGAAGGATCTCATATTAAAGGGGCAGTGCACCTGAACCTCAAATAACTATGAGAAGCATAGAAACAGAGGACAGAGTACATTTGTGTACATTAATGGCGGTAGTGTCCAGCCAAATAAAGTGTCCATACAGCCTTAAATAGATTGTACACTGACTGTAAATTGACCCTTCTAGTGCCAGCTACATGCGTCTCACGTAGTAGCCTTTCCTACCATTAAGTGCCAGCTATGTGAGACTCACATGGCTGAATTTAAACCCCCACAGAGAAAAAAAGGATTAGCGTTGACCCCTCGTTTGATCTGGCCAGGTCTTCTCTTCACCGGGGGTGCATCCAATCCCCCCCGGGGCTCTTATGACTTCAGGAATAGGAATAGCCTGTCGCTTCAGCCAACGCCATTGCTAACTGTAAAGGAAAATATTACATTTACTCACCTGTGGTTGTGATCCCTCCTGCTGCGTCTCTTCTTCCCTGGGGGGCCTCTGATCTCTTCCGTGCTGAGGAAAGGGTGTAATAGGCACTCTCCAGCTTTTCCCGCAGCCACCCGGCCACTAGCCTCACCTTTTATGGGTGGGACGAATTACATCATGTATAACGTCATCTATGACTTTAACCCACACCCAACCCAAGTTGCTAAGTATCCCTGGGTGATCAAAGGGGAGAGGGTTGGAGGGGCGAGGGGCTGTGATCCCTTGCCCCAGCCCCCCTCCACTGATCATCCCTGGCAAGTCACCCCCTAACCACCGACCCCCCCAATTACCTGCCTCTCCAAAAACCCAAGGGGGCAGAAGAGCCTGGGGCCATTGAGGCTTTGCTGATTTGTAGCCGGCAGGGCTGGGGGGCCACGATAGCTGGCCCCTGCACCCTGCTCTACAAGCCCTGCATAGCTGAACTCCGGACTGGTTATGCTTGGTGGGAGGACCCCCCATTATTTTTTTGGGAGGGGGACCCTATGTCATTTTTTTAAATTAACCCCTTATGTTCTGTTGCTCTGTGTGTGTGCTTTTATATTTAACCCTTTGTGAACTGGTAAGAGGTCCATGAGCTTAGGGGCTGTCAAGTCACCTGTGGCTAGTGGGTGACATGCCATTAAACCCCAGCCCCCCTACTACTTGCCTTCCCAAAGCTCAGGCTATATAGGCTTTGCGGGTGTGTAGCTGGCAGGGTGGGGCCACCAAGGCTGGCCCTTGTGCCTTCTTTTACAAGCCCTGCATAGCTGGTCCCCGGGCTAGTTATGCTGGGTAGGGGACCACACATAACTTTTTGTGGATTTTTAACTCTTAAAATTCCCCCTGCCCTGGGACAGGGGACCCCACACCAATTTTTTATTTGGTTTAACCCTATATAGTGTGGATAGTAGTTGTATTTTATTTGTAAATGTTCTAAAGTGCTCTATTTAGTTTGGGGGTCTCCCGGACAAGAATAGGAGGGCTGCCGATACATAAGCACTACCGTTGTAATCAGGAGAGATGGGGCTTTCACATGCAATATGTTTTCTTTAATAAAATAAATGTTTTATTTAAAATTAAGGAAACAATTTTCTAAAAAATATATATTTTTTTTTTTACTAAAAAAATATTTTAAAAAACAATAAAAGATTTACAAACAAGACATTTCATGTTAAAGCCTAAAATCTGCTGCAAAAAATATAGAATTTTCCTGGAAATTCCTGCAACATTCATAGTTAAACATAGCGCAATATGGTGAAAAATGACCTGTCAACAGAGGGAGCCAAAATTTCAAGTAGGCTAACAATTAAAAGGTTTAAAAGTAGCTATGCATGTTGAATATTGTTCTGTTCGGGGGACATTGTGCTTTCTGACTTAGATTGTTCTTTTTGTTTGCATATTGATATTTTAGGAAATTTTTTAGGAAACCCCTGTGCAACCTAAGAATTCTTCGAGGGATTACTTCTAGGAAGTTGGGTCATGGATCAAGTATCATGCTCTCAACTAGTGTTGCCAAATGCGTAACATCGAATGTTGTTCAGAGAACTTCATGAAGAAACGGGACACCTAGGAATAGAAAGGACAGTCAGCTTAGTACATGAACATTTCTTTTGGCCATACATGCAGAAAGACATTGAACAATATCCAGGGAATGCAGTTGTTTGAAAGACAAACATCCTAACAAACCAAGAAAAGCACCCATGGGAAACATTACAACATATCCCTTTGAGATGGTGTCCATAGACTTTCTACACTATAGGGTTGATTCGGAGAGACATAATAAGAATTTCGTTTTTATGTCGATCTTTTTTTTTTTCGTTTTTTCCCGCTTGCGTATGAGTGTAAGAGTGACTCTAAGCATGCATCGCAAGCCTTCAGTAAAGTGTTCGTCCGTTCGTACGCCAACGAGAATGTAATTTTTCAGCTTTTGTTTTTCGTTTAGGTTACTTAGGAAACAACGTAGGCCTACGTTTTTTGCCTTTTTCCAACGTCGCCTCGAACAAATGATTTACGTTTCCCGTTAGATTCTGAATTCCTTTTTCTATAAATAAACATCCAGACGAAAATCTTTCCGACCTTATGCATGCGCACAACAAAATTAACTCATTAATGTGCTTGTCTCAATATTTTTAGCACTCACTTCTGCTACAATGCTTACCTCAATTCCATCGCGGTTTAATTCTTCTTCCCTTTGCGTCCTTGATGCTTACCTCAATTCAATCGCGGTTTCTAGATTCTTCATGTTGCGGCCTTAATGCTTACCTCAATTCCATCGCGGTCTGTATATTCTTCATGTTGCGCACTTAATGCATACCTCAATTCCCTCGCGGTTTCATTCTTCTTCCCTTTGCACACCTAATGCTTACCTCAATTCCATTGCGGTCTGTATAATCTTCATGTTGCGTTTTTTTTTTAGTTCCTACGTTTTGCTGTAACCAACCCTTAATGTTTTTTTTTTTAACATAAAATGACACAGAAACCAGTTTTAGGTTTGTGTTTATTATTATTAACTGGCACATTGTTTTGCTTTTTTTTTGTTGTGGTATTATTTTTATATTTGTAAAAAAAAAAATGTTTCCAAAAAAATTTAAAATTTATTATAAAACTTTTTAAATTGTAAAACCTGTTAAAACTTTACAACTATATACAAAAGCATGGCAGGCCCCAGATAATTATTCTTCATCTGTGGTCCCCAATGAATCTCGCAGCTGCTGCATATCGCCCACCAGCCGAAACACCGTCGCAGTGAGTTGTGCTAATCTTGCATGTGCGGTGTCTGTAAAAAATGAGAAGAAAATTATTGTTCTGCAAATACATGTTTAACAGCTGTGGATGGAATGCTTATTAAGTTGAAATCTAACTCATGAGGCCATATGTCATTATGCTAAGAAATTTCTTAAAGGAAGAGGCCATATGTCATTATGCTAAGGACATTGACAATGGATTTAGGTTGATTGGTGATGTTATTTTACACATACTCAAAATATTTACATTACAACTTACTTCGGTGGTGGGCAACCTCTGCTTCAAGGACCACCCTAAGGTCTGGGGTCTGCCACTGCTGGGAATGTGAGGCTGTAGAGACATTTAAAATAGGCTCACTTCTAGTGTCTGATTCACCAGTAACCAAATGACACTTAGAATGTGTGTGTGACATCACCCACCTTCTCCATGTTCCTCCTGGGCATGATCTGCTGCAGTCTCTGCTCCAGATCGTTCACCCGCTACATATTCATCTATAAAAAGAGATTAAGGGAATCAGCTTTTGTTTAAATAGCATGTATGTATGTGGGGTTACATTAAGAGTCACATACCAGAGGCTAATGGCTGAGTAGTTTCGTACAACTGCCTGCCCCCGCTGTGACGCCCCTCCTCTGTGGATAGGTCCAGGGGCTGGTCTGACGCAGCTACAGAGGAGGGGTAGGAACTTGGCCCTGGAGATCCACCATCTTCACTTGCTGGTGCAGATTCATGCCACACTGGCCGGACTGCGCGCCTCCGGGTGGGTCGTATGCGATAGTCCATTTCCGACACTAGAAAAGAAAAGCATTTATAAATAAAGGCCTACCTTCTGTATTAGTTACATCTAGCAAGCAATCGGTATGTACTTACTTGGGAAATGGTTCGCCAAAATCGCCACACCCGGGGCATGTGTAGTCGCTTCAGGGCCGACCAGTGCTGCATGGTCTGCGTAAAAGTGAAGGTGGCGTCTGTTTCCTGGTGGATCCGGGCCACGATCTCCAGGGCCAGATTCCTCTTCTCAAAGGCGTTGGGCAGGTAGTCGTACCTGCGCTCAAGCATAGTCTATAAAACACAAAACACAAAATAGTTGTGAGATCAAACAGCATACATATATCATTCACAATTAGATCAGTTGCATAAATGACATTCCCAAACACATTTCTAGCCTTAAACTATCCTTCTAGATGCAAGTGAGTTGGTTCGCACATGTGCGCACTAACTTCTGTTTTGCACTGAGTTTCCATCACTTTTAAAAACAACTGTTTCTTCCTGCGCTTCCTTAAGACCTATGCTTGCATTAAGCTGTCAAATCAACGTCCTTACAATACACTGACAAGCATAATGATCTCTTGTTGTTGGCGGGTGAAGATATTTCTTCTTGTCCGCAGCAGATAGGTAATGCCCCAGCGGTTTCCGGGTTCCGCACACCTGGATGCACGCGTACGAGAACGCATAAGCGTCATGCCCAGTCACTGAAATTTAAAGGGTAATGGACACACAGCTCATTCTCTTTGAGATTGTCATCATGGCACCCAAAAAAGCTAGCGCAAAGCAACCAGCAGCCAAGGAGGCCAAGAGCGGCATGAGGACACTTCATCATTCAGACCGAGCACTCAGCCGTGCAAATCTACTTCAAAGGTGCCTGAAACACGGAGCAAAAGTAGCCACCACAAGGCTACATTGGCCTCAACTCCAGGCACATTAAAAACACCCGCAAGGAAGGATCCTCCAAGAAGAAGGCTCCCCGCGCAACCACATCCAAAGAGAAAGGGAGCACAATATCCAAGGGCCAAAAGAAGAAGAGGGAGAGAAGCCCCAGCCCCCAAAGCACACCCTCTCCTGCTCCCCGGCCTACCACATCCAAAGAGAAAGGCAGCACAAGTTCTAAGGGCAAAAGTAAGCAGAGGGCGAGAAGCCCCAGCCCACCAAGCACACCCTCTCCTGCTCGGCCACATTTGCCACCTGCACATGTGGAAACCAGCGGGACCTATGCCACATCCATGCCTGCTAGTTCTGTGGCCACCCAGCCAATGACCCCCAGTCCTAATGCCAGCCCAGTCTATTATTTTGCCAGTGAAGTGGCGGCCTATTCTTCACCACACACCCAGCGAAGAATGTCCCCTGAATTGTCACCAACCAGAGAAGAGGCAGAAGAGCAACCAGTAGGCCGAACCTTGTGGCGAGGTCAGTTGAGTGGCCGGTTTGGGGAGGCACAAACCCTAGCCTTGGCAAGTGGCCTTACACTGCATTTTGATGTGCTATTTGGGCGCAATTCCAAAGCAACCAGCAAAGTGCGTAAAAAACAAATCTGGGAAGAGCTCACCAGACAGGTGAATGCAGCGGGGGTCGAGAGGAAAGATGTGGAGCAGATCCAGAGAAAAATATCTGACCTCAAATATGCAGTACGGAAGAAGCAGAATAAACGGCGCAATCACAGTTACATATTTGAGGTTTGCATTTTGCTGCTTGTTGTAGTGACCACAATGCAAATTAGGGCCCTTATTTAACAAGGGATAGCGACAGGTAGCAATCCTGCTTAGTGACTGAGATAGCGCCAGATAGCCACTCATTCATCATTATTCCAGCCTCAGCCCACTGCGCCAGTGTCCGACCTTGAACAGCGACAGGTATGACCTCTCGCTACCTGGCGCTCTCCAATGCATTTCAATGGAACAATCTTTAAATATTCATAATTAATTGTTATTAATTTTTTTTTTTTTTTTTTTTTTTTTAAATGTGAAAAATTCTGTGACCACTTCTGCCATTTTAGATAATTTTTTTAAGGTAAAAAAAAAGAAAAAAAAAAATTTTACAGAATTGATATTACAGGTCTGATATTAATGTATTCATATTACAAAATTATTTAAAAAACTTGTTTTTTTTGGTTTCCAAAAATATGGTTGTTTGGGGGTTAAAAAACTACTTTTAACCCATCGCCGCCAGCGCTCTGGGGTTTAAACATGCATTTTACAGCGCAAGAATTTTTTGAGCGTGATTTGTTAATGAATATGGTGGAAGCCGGTCGCTATGGCCAGTCGCTATCATGCGCTCCCATACAGTGCGGAACCTGTCAAATAGCGACTCCTCACCCAATATTCAACATTACGGCAAACCGCTATCGCTATCAACTACCGAACAACGGCCAAGCACAGTGACTACTAGCGGGCGCTCTGAAAATGCCGCTACAGTCGCGCAACTGTCGCTACTTGCCGCTGTTAATGAATCGGCCTCCCCGTTTTATCATCTTATTTTCAGCTTCCAAACTGGCGGAGGCTTCCCCACAAAATTACAATACACCAGAGCTGAAGAAATGGTCCTGGCTTTAATCCACCCCGTAGCATTATTACTGATTCCGGGTTAAGGCCACCCCCGGCCTGGTCGGCGAGCATTTGATTATGACCACACTCTTTTTGGATTAAAAGAAGTTTCACATTTATTTGATAATTTCATATAAAATGCAATTTCATTACATCAGATATACTATAATGATCCATGATCAATGATGCTATATGCAACTCTAAAATTACTCTTCACTATATAACTTCCATTTAGTAACATCACCATAATAATTTTTAGTACATTTGATATTATATAAGTATATGATTTCATGCAATACCTGTGCAAAACTTGTATGTACCAATGCCCTATTTAGGTAACAGTAAAAATTAGGATTTATAAATAGGGTCACGCATTCCTCTCTTGGGGGAGCCGCAATAGGCACCCTCAACCTAGAAATACCCCGTAGCATTACAGCGCCTCTCTGGCAGACACGACACGGACACCCAGGACATTTCTGCAAGTTAGTAATGATTGTTTTAATGTGAACTATTGTAAACTTGGGAAATGAGGCTCACAGGCAGATATGAACACAAGCCGCTAGGGAGTGGCTTTGAGGGGAGGTTACTGTTTTAGGCTGGTGTTTAACCCTTTCGCTGCCAGCCTACCTGGAGTTTTTGTCACCCTTGGTGCCAAACCATTTTGCACTATTTTGCGCTCCCCATGTTCCAATGTGATTTTTGAAGGGATTTCCAGGGATTTCCCAGGAAAATGATATATTGTTTTTTTCAGCAGAGTCTGGGCTTTAACATGAAATGTCTTGTTTGTAATTTTTTAGGTGTATTCTCAATATTTTGGGGTGAAATATGTGAAAAAAAAATACATTTTTACAATTTGTAGTTTTTTTTGTAATAAAAAATGTAAGTTTTTCAATAAAATCTTATTGCGTGTGAAATCCCAATTTCTCCCAGTTACAGCGATACCACATATGTATCGGTAGATACCCTTTCCTGCCCAGGAGACTCCCCCAAACTGAAAGAGCGCTTTAGGGAATTTTCAGATAAAATACAACTATGCAATGCAATATGCGCACCTTGCAGTTTTTCCAGAAAAACAACCCTTTACATTTGAAATACCCCCAACAAACTATATATTCTTTGGAAGTACACACCTCAAGCTTTCTAGGCGTACCAGGCTTGTTGATGTGCCCATAGTTTTCTGGAAGTAATCCCTCAATGTATTCTTTGGTTGCAAAGAGTTTCCCTAAAAAAAGGATAAAAAAGCAGAATCAAAGCCACATTTTCCTAAAAAACTATGTGCAAACAAGAAAAAACAAGTTTAATCTGAAAAAGCAACATCCCCCGAATAGAACGATACCCAACATGCATAGCTACTGTCAAGGGAAGAGTTGCCAAACACCCCAAAGTAAAGCATGTGCGTAACAGTGATTTTACTTGAAAATTTCAGCTCTGCAGACAAAGTGCGCACCTTGCGATTTTTCAACCAAAACAACCCTTTACATTTGGAATATCCCCCATAAACCATATATTACCTGAAATTACACATGTTAAGCTTTCTAAGCGTACCCAACTTGTTGTAGTGGGCTCATCTTTCTGGAATTAATCCCTCAAAGAATTCTTTGGTTGCGCAGGGTTTCCCTAAAAAATGTATAAAAAAGCTGAATAAAAAAACACCTTTTCCTAAAATATAAATATGCAAACCAGAAAAAAACAAGCTAAATCTGAAAGCGCAAGGTCCCCTGAACAGAACAATACCCAACATGCATAGCTACCTTTAACCATTTTAATTGCCAGCCTACTTGAGATTTTGTCACCCTCTGTTGACAGGTCATTTTTCCCCATTTTGCGCCATGTTTTGCGCCATTTTTGCTGGAATTTTCAGGAAAATTATATATATATTTTCTGCAGCAGAGTTTAGGCTTTAACAAGAAATGTCTTGTTTGTAAATTTTATTTTGTTTTTTACAATATTATTAAGTAAAAAATAAATAAAAATTTTTTTAAATAAAAAAAGTATTTTATTAAGGAAAACCATATTGCATGTGAAAGCCCCATTTCTACCGATTAGAACGGTACCACATATTTATCGGTAGCCCCACGTTCCTGCCCAGGAGACCCCCCTAACTGAAACAAGTACTTTATAACATTTACAAATAAAATACAACTACCATCCACACTACAAAGGGTTAAATCGAGAAAAAAAATGACATAGGGTCCCCCTTCCGGGGGGGGGGGGGGCCCCATTTTTTGGGGGGACCCTTAAAAATCCCCCCAAAAATTGACATAGGGTCCCCCTTACCCAAAGTAACCAGCCCGGGACCAGCTATGCAGGGCTTGTAGAAACAGGGCACAGGGGCCAGCTTTTGTGGCCCCTGGCCCTGCAGGCTACAAGCCCACATAGCCCTTCTGCCCGCCCCTGGGCTTTGGGGAGGCAGGTAATGGGGGTGCCAGGGGTTAATGGCAAGTCACCCGCTAGTCACAGGTGACTTGCCACCTCCCCCAGCCTTGTGAACTGGTATAGGGGTCATGGACCCCTTACCAGTTCACAAGGGGTTAGATGTAAAAAAAACACAGACACACAAAAGAGAAAAAAATATTTTATTATTTATTTTTTTTTTTTTTTATATACTTACCTCCCATCCATCCTGGAGCACTGTGTCCCTCGGCAATCACTGGCTTCTGCTCACCTGCTGGAAGCCTTTTATAGCTGCTGGATGACAGAACACAGGGTTTATTAAAAAAAAAATGACATAGGGTCCCCCCTCCCAGGGGGGCGGACCCCATTTTTTTGGGGAATTTTAAGGGTTAAAAACCCTTAAAAATCAAAAAAAAAATGAAATGGGGTCCCCCTTACCCATCATTACCAGCCCGGGACCAGCTATGGGGGCTTGTAGGCACAGAGTGGGGGGGCCAGCTTTTGTGGCCCCCCCACCCTGCAGCATACGAGCCCACATAGCCTGTGTGGGCCCGGGCTCTTCTGCCCCCCCCTGGGCTTTGGGGAGGCAGGAAATTGGGGGTGCCGGGGGTTAATGGCAAGTCACCCGCTGCAGCAAGCGGGTGACATGCCATCCCCCAGCCTTGTGAACTGGTATAAGGGGTCTCATGGACCCCTTACCAGTTCACAAGGGGTAAAATGTTAAATAAGACACAGACACATAAGAAATAAAAGATCTTTATTTATTTTTTTTTACTTTACTCACCTCCGATCCTGTGTCCCCCGGCGATCTCCGCTGACAGCCTGCTCGTGTGTTTGAAGGAGAGAGCCTGGGGAGGAGGGGGGGGGCGATCTCAGCCCTCTCCTTCTCCCCATCTGCCCTCCTCCAGGCACACGAGCAGACTGATTGTCTGTCTAATGGTTCCTGGCATTAAGAGGGCTGCTGGAGACATCACAACGATGTCACCCGGCCCCGGCCCCCAGGGGGCGGGGCTAGCAGACCCGTTCCAAGAAGTGGGGGGGAGGGCAATTTCTGCCCTCTCCTCGCCACCGAAGAGGCTGGGGGGGCGATCGGAGGCCCTGAAAGGGTTAATGTCTGAGGAATGGGCTTCATGATGGATACTCTCCCAGGGTGCAGTAGTTAATGGTCCTTAGAAAGGTTTGCAGGCCATACACGACCTTTGACATCATTTCGTGAAAATATTAAACAATTTATCTTACCAAAGCACTGCATGTCATGTGAATATAGTCAATAATTGCCAACACTTACTTCTTTGTGTTTCTACCACTGGGGTTCTAGCTGTGCTTTGGTCAGACAAACTTGAGGTGGGGTCAGGGAAAGGTCAACATTGCAAGAATGCACAGCAGCATACTCAGAAGCCAAATGCTATTTGCAAGCTGACTGTTGGCCCCTAGAGTGCCATTTTGGATCTGTAAAGCCTCCTAACATGCAGTACATGCATGTTTGGATTATTTAAGGTAACCAATCTGTACAGGGTGAGACATACATATAAGATAGACTAAATTCATTTTAAAGGTCAACTTTAATCGTTGGGGGAGTTGTCATTCCAGCTTGCCCGCGTGTTTTCTAAAGCATATGTACTCATCAGGCTCATCAAGAGATGTTTGTGTGTTTACGTGCCTTTTACTTTTTACCACAGCACAGCATCCAGCCTCTGGGAGTGTGGAAGCCTCCTCCAGTTTGAGCACGCTGTCTACTTCCCTGCTGCCTAGAACACAGGACCAGATATATAGGGTAAGTGGACTTTGCTGAAACTGGTGATGCATGTGAATTCAGATGACTTATTTGGTTATCAAATATATTTAGGCCCAAATCTGACACACTTTTTCACATGTTCAAACAGACTCCCACACTAATGGATGTCATCCAGTATATGGAGGAGGAGGATGCCAGCCAGATTGAACCTTCGCTAATTACCCTCCTGGAACTTAATCTGCCACTGCCCCAGCATCCTACTGCACCAAATCCTCTGCAGCAGAGTGAAGCTGGATGCATGCTGCCAGCCCATCGTGGGCAGCAGGGTGAAACTGAGCCTACAGTCCCCAGTGCTAGCTCTGCTGCAGAGGTTTTGCCAAGCACATCTGGTACTGTTGCTCGCCCTAGAACTCCAGCATCTGCAGGTGCTCAAACCCGGGGAAGTGGAAGACGCAGTCAACAACGTCGACCAGTTTCCCAGGGGAGGCGCGTGCCGATCCTGGAGTCAGCATGGCGCCATGACAGTCGTTACTTTAGGCAGGTGACTCAACGAACAACAGAGCAGATGACTGCACAATTAGAAAACTTCAATACTACATTCACCACCATGCTGACTGAATTTAGGACGAGCAACAGCCAGATGGCTGAACAAATAGCCACCTTGAACAGACAGATGGCAGAAAAAATGGCCACCTTAGACAGATGGCAGAATAAACGGCCACCTTAAATACAAACTTCACTGCCATGCTAGATGAATTTAGAATTAGCAACAAACAGATGCTAGAGCAGTGGCAGATTATGAATGCCACACATGCCCAGATGTTGGGCCACCTCCAAGGCCCACCACAACCTTATTATGGGCAACATCAATATTAATAATTTGACCTGGATATGCTAAACATCTTTCCTCTACATCCGAACTCTATTTACCTTTGTGGTGAGCGCAACCAAGATTGGGTGGCTTATGGCTTTGGTGGTTTGTTTTGGAATTCACCCATATAGGTCATTAGAGTGCTCACATACACCACTAGTCAATGGCTGAGCTTAAGCCTCAGTATAGCGGCCGCTCAAGCTCCCACTCAGCAGGCTTGGGCCTAAGGAAATGCTGGCTGACTCATCCTGTTTGGTGGCAATATTGGGGGACATTCTTGGCTTGAAAAAAACATTTGCCAATGGCAAAGATTGGACTGGACTGCCATGGGGTCTGCCTGTCATAGGCTGCCAAAATTACAAGCAGGAGAGGTTGTGCATGTGGCCCTATGTATTCCTGGCCGACTATTCCCCTTGAAAGTCGTGCTCCCTGTGGATCTTGATGTTGGTGGACAGGTAAACTTTGGCCTGGAGTCAGTTACCTTAGAACTGCTGGATGTGCACAATTGCTAGGGGCCAGGAGTCTGGCCCAATTTAGACTTAGGTTTGAAAATGTATGTCCATGGAGTCTGCGAGTGGCCTTCACTTAAAATTTGTCATACCTGAAAAAGTATTGATTTGGATTTTAGCTGTTCTTGCCTAAGTTGATGCATTTATGTTTGTGTTGTTTTTACATTAATGAAGGTTTGTAATCACAAACATGAGAAATTAAAATGCATTACGTTCAAATCAGGTGTAAAATGTTTAGTAATTAAAGCATTACTACATTGTTAAACCAAAAAAAGGCCTTCACATAGGCACCAAATATTAGAAACAGACAAAACAAATCTTAAGAAAAATAAGAAGAAATAACATGGGCACCCACAGATTGCTCAGAGCCACTCGGGGTGTCATCATAGATGTCATCTGCGTCCTACCTGGGTGGAGAGGGGGCCATATCGCTGTAATGGGGGACACGCTGGCTCAGGGCAAAATTATACAGCATGCAGCATGCAAGGATGATTTGGATCACCTTGTTGGGGTCGTACTGCAGTGCCCCCCCTGTATGGTCCAAACAACGGAAGTGGGTCTTCAGCAGTCTGAAGGCCCTCTTCACTACGGCCTGGGTCTTCCGGTGGGCCCAATTTTAAGACTCCTGGGCCGCATTATGCGGGCGAAGAACGGGCGTCAGGAGCCAGAGCATCAGCGGATATCCAGAATCCCCTGAAAGAATAACAAAATACTAACATAAATTACACATTCTAAGCAACATTATTGTTTAACATGTCATCAAGGGAAAAAAAAACAACTATATTCATAGGCATACAGTGAAAAGGGAATGATGGAATTTCAGCAAACTTACCCAGGAGCCAGCCACCAGATAATTCTCCAGACTCAAACTGACGAAATAAGCCGGAGCTCCTTAAGATATACGCGTCATGGGATGATCCTGAATACCCTGTAAGTACACTAAGGAATCGCATATCCAGTCCCACCACTGCTTGGATATTCAGCGAATGGCCCATCTTACGATTCCTGAACCAAAAAAAAAAAGTCAAAGCCAAGGTAACCAACAAAAACACTAACTCCAAAAACATATAAAAAAAACAGTTCTACAATCCCTAAATAAATAACAAAGAACAAATGTAGATTAAAAAACAAATATTATATGGATGTGTTAGAAAAGGAAGTTGAACATGCTAAGGACTATTTAAGGTCAGCATTAAAATGCTTTTATAAGGCCTACATGAAAAGTATTGATTAAGGTATGCATTGGAAAGTGGTTCAAAGGGACACTTGAGAAGGAGGGATTAAGCTATGCATTGGAAAGTGGTTCAAAGGGACACTTGAGAAGGAGGGATTAAGTCATGCATTGGAAAGTGGTTCAAAGGGACACTTGAGAAGGAGGTATTAAGCTATGCATTGGAAAGTGCTTCAAAGGGACACTTGAGAAGGAGGGATTAAGCTATGCATTGGAAAGTGCTTCAATGGGACACTTGAGAAGGAGGGATTAAGCTATGCATTGGAAAGTGCTTCAAAGGGACACTTAAGAAGGAGGGATTTATAGATAGTTACAATTAAGTTTGGCTAAACAATATAACAAAATGACATAATTAACTTACCCATAGATGTACTCATCGGCTGCGGGAGGCACCAATGCAACGCGTGCAATCGATCACACCCATGACGTTGGGCATGTCGGCAATATTATAAAAACCCAACTTAAGCGCGTTCCAGGCTACCATGTCGTCCGGGAAGGAAATATATTTGGGACTAATGGTAGCCATGCCATCCAGAAACTTGGATAGCGTGCGGCTCAGCGTAGGCTGGAACATCCCCATGGAGAGGGCACCCACCCCCTGGAATGAGCCGTTCGCCAAAGATTGCAGGCAGCCAAGCATCTTGGTCATACCTGAAATTGCTTGCCCCTTCCTCTTGGTGCGGGCTAACCATGGCCGCAGCTCACTATACAGTTTATGGAGGGAAGCGCAATTAAGTCAGGTCAGCTCGAACAGCTCAACGTCATGCATGCGATCGATATGCATGCGTCACCGTTGCAATCTGGCCTCGGCCATACTGAGACTTGCAATGCCATGGAGCTGAAGGCGCTCATACTCCTCCAAATAGCCGCAAAACATAATCAATCTGAGTCAAAAATGGTCCCATAAGTGGAGCGGAAATGAAACCGTTTTATAGGGCGGTGGTCCATCGGCAATCAGGTCTCAGAATCAGACGCAAGCCCATCCCAATAACGTAACTTATCTGAACCAATGCAAATGATCAGATTTAGATCCGTACCTCGAAAGCGCATACACGCGAACGTATATGCGAACATACGCATGGAAAAAGTAACGTAAAAAGCAAAAAAACAAGACAAACAGTCAAAAAAAATACACAGACACATCGAAAGTCCATGCAAAAGTCCATGCGTATCTGTCTCTGAATCAACCCTATTGACAAGTGGCTTTGAATATATGTTATTAGCCATGGACCCTTTCTCCAGATTTGCTCAAGCCTATGTTACTACTAACAAGTCTGTAAAACTGCAGCAGAGAAGAAATTTAATGACTTTGCCCTAAAATTTGGCTATCCTACCAAGTTTCATTATGACTCTGGAAGAAAGTTTGAAAACCAACTCTTAAACTGTTAAATTGTGAAAGTACTGCAGGATTCAGAGCCCCATGCAACACCCTATTATCCAGAAGGTAATGGACAAGGAGGATGCTCAAACTATATCTTACTATCAGTGCTGAAGACCTTGACAAGTAAAGAGAAAAGAAATTGAAAGAATTCCTTAACAAAGAAGGTGCATTCTTACAACTGTGCGAAGAACGATGCTACTGGTTACTCTCCATTCTATCTTTAATTTGGAAGATTACCAATTGACATTATGTTTGACACTCCAGTTTCAGGGGCTTACAGAACTTATCCTGAATAAGTTCATGCATGGAAGGAATGCATGACTGAGGCATTCAATATTGCTTTAAACGTTGTTGCAGAGGGACAGAACAAAAGTAAACTATGATGGAAAATGTCATGGAGCTGAACTGACACCAGGCAGTTGTGTGTTAGTCAGACACTTACATGAAAAAGGTGGACCTGGAAAACTCATATTGGGAAGGCAAAATCTCTGCGGTCATGAAGAGAAAGAATGTAGATAGTCCAGTATATGAAGTCAAACAGGAAACGGAAAGCAACAAGACTATTACATAGAAACCTGTTATTACCTTGTGATTACCTTCCACCAGACAAACCCAACCTTAACCCTTTAAGTGCCTGCTACCTAGAGTTTTTGTCACCCTCTGTTGTCAGACACTATTTTGTGCTACACATGTTCAACTGTAATGGGATTTCCCAGGAAAATTATATATTGTTTTTTTGCAGATTCTGGGCTTTAACATGACATTTCTTGTTTGTAATTCATTTTTTTTTGTGTATTCTCTGTATTTTTGGGTGAAATATGTACAAAATAGTAAAAAAAAATCATTTTTTACAATTTGTAGTGTTTTTTGTAATAAAAAATGTAATTGCATGTAAAAGCCCCATTTCTCCTGGTTCCAGTAGTGTCACATATGTATTGGTAGACAACATTTCCTGCCCAGGAAACCCCCCAAACTGAAACAGTGCTTTAGGAGATTTTCAGATAAAATACAACTGCTATGTGCACCTTGCAGTTTAAATTAAAAAACCTTTATGTTTGAAATACCCCCCACAAACTATATATTCTCTGAAAGTACACACCTCAAGATTTCCAGGTGTACCAGGCTTGTTGATGTGGGCAGTTTTCTGGAAGTAATCCCTCAATGATTTTCTTGGTTGCACAGGGTTTCCCTAAAAAAAAAGAAAAAAAGCAGACTCAAAGCCACATTTTCCTAAAAAAAATGACACGCAAACAAGAAAAAACAAGTTAAATCTCAAAAAGCAAGGTCCCCAACAGAACAATACCCAACATAAATAGCTACTGTCAAGGGAACAGTTGCCAAACACCTCAAAGTAAAGCGTGTGTAGAGGTAATTTTACTTGAAAATTTCAGCTCTGCAGACACAGAGTGCACACTTTCGCAACTTTTCAACCAAAACAACCCTTTACGTTTGGAATACCCCTCCACAAACTATATATTCGCTGAAAGTACATATGTTAAGCTTTCTAGGCCAAATTCATTGTTTACACAGGGTATTCCAAAAAAATGTGTAAAAAAGCAGAATAAAAAGCACATTTTCCTAAAATATCAACAAGCTAAAATCTAAAAGCATAAGGTCCCCCGAACAGAACAACAACCAATATGCATAGGTACTTTTTTAACCCTTTAAACTGTCAGGCTACTTGAGAATTTGTCACCCTTTGTTGACAGGTAATTTGTCACCATTTTGCGCTATGTTTAACTGTAATTTTTGCAGATATTTCCAGGAAAATTACATATTTTCTTTTTGCGGTTTAGGCGGTTGAGTTTAGGCTTTAACATGAAATGTCTTCTTTGTAATTTTTCCACAGTTTTTAAAATTATTTTTTTTTAAATTGTCCCATTTATTTTAGTTAAAACATTTATTTCATTAAAGAAAACCATACTGCATGTGAAAGCCCCATTTCTCCTGATTACATCGGTAGCCCCCTGTTCCTGCCTAGGGGACCCCCCCAAACTGAAAAGAGCATTTTAGAACATTTACAAATAAAATACAACTACTATCGACAACTACTATCCCCCCCAGGGGGGACCTATTTTTTTTATTTTACAGGTTAAAAATCCATCCAAAAATGGCATGGGGCCCACTACCCAGCATAACCAGCCTGGAGACCAGTTATGGGGGCTAAATGGCCCCTGGGCTCTTCTGCCCCCCTGGGATTTGAGGAGGCAGGTAATGGGGGTCAATGGCAAGTAACCTGCTAGCTGCAGGTAATTAGCCAGCCCTCTAAGCCTTGAGAACTGGTATAGGGGTCTCATAAAGAGTTAAGTGTAAAAAAAACACACACACACAGAAAAAAATTACTTTTATTGTTGGGGAGGCAGAGGATCACAGCCCCCTGCCCCTCCAACCTCCCTCCAGAGATCGCCCTTGGCATTTGACTGCTATCCGCGGGGAGCCCACAAGAGACGGGGCTAGCGGCGACGATGTGGAAGGTGGGGGAGAGGGTCTTTTGGGCCCTCTCCTCACCGCAGAAGAGCTTGGGGGGGGTCGGAGGCCCCCCGGCAAGAGGGAGCCCCGGCAGGAGGGATCGCGTACGCAGTTAAGCAAATTTATTTTTTTTATTTTTTACAGTAAATGCTGCTGGCAACTGAAGCAGGGTGCCCTATTTCGTGCCCTCTCCTGAAGGTGGAAGAGCCCGGGAGGGGAGGGGGAATCGGAGGCTCCCTGGGTGAAGAGAAGACACGGCCGGATGGAACGAGGGGTCAGGTGTTTTTTTTACATTTTGTGCCTGCTAGCAGGGGGGAAACCAGGCATGTAGCTCTTACGTGCTTGGCACCTAATGACAGGAGAGGCAACCACGTAAGAGTTACGTGCTTGGAAACAGAAGGGTTAAAGTAAGTAATCAATCAAGACCTTCCAGAAGAAGCCATTTTGAAGAACCACCAGTTATGGGAAACAACTAAAAGTTCAGATGAAGAAAAGAATACTTATGTGCTGAGAATGCCAACAAGAAGTTGAAGACGTAGACCGAATAAACCTGACTTCACCAGTTTAAATCGCTGATGTCAGGGATGTTATAATTTCCAGAGGGAGAGAGTGTGGCCTGGCTAAAAAGGTGTGTGCACAGACCATCAAACATATTTGTTTAATCAGCGGCTAAGCTGTATGTAATAAGTTACAGAAGCTAGAGAGTTAACAGGCAGAAGCTGCTAGAGGTGACAACACAGTGAGAGGCCGCAATGCAGCCTGGGTAAGCAGAGTTTATATATCGACCTGGTTTAGTCAGTTTCAGGGTGAGTGTGAGTCAGTCATGAGTGAGTGCAGAGCCTAAGGTGGGCCGCAGAGAAAGTGGATCGAGTGCATACTGCAAACCAGCCAGTAAGCAAGTCAGCAAAGCTCTGAAGTAGGATTCAGTTGGGCTTAGGAGGATTGGAGCAGTGAAACTGAAGACATTCTATAAGGTACCAATAGTCTGTTCACCCCAGCTCCTGGAGCAGTACATGAATGCAGAGTCTTTAAGAATGCTGCTGCTGCTGGAATGAGCGTTGTTGTGTTGAATAAAGTAAAGGAAATAGACTGTTTTACAGTGATCCCTCTCAGGAGACGTTTAGTGTGTGCCGATACAGCTGCCCTATACACAGTTCCCTCAGGATCTCAAAGAATCCGTGACCCTATGCTGCTCAGTCTTGTTAGTGGCATGTGGCCAACAAATAACCTCCTAGATGATGTATTTAGAAAGGTGCATACATGTGAGATCAGCAGAAATCTTTTTTTTTTTCAATCTTGAGGATAAAAAGCAAAAAAGCACCCCCCCCCCCACCAAGCGGGTATCTGGGTCAAGCCCAGAAGACAAGTAGTAATACTTACCTGGTCAATGCTCCCATGGTGCTCTTGTGCCACATATGACCGCCAGCGCTTGATGGGTTTCGCCAGCATGCACAGCGCCAGTGAATCCAGCCAGTCACTATGTAGAAGAGAACAGGTAAATGCAACTGTCACTGTACCAGAAATACAGATTGGTAAGTATTATTGCCAGATATTAAACTTCCTAAAGGGATACCAACATTATCCCGAATAAGGCTGCTCAGGGGAGTTGGGGAAAATGGTCTATGGGCCAGAGAACTGGTAACCACTGCTCACTGGGATCCACTGCTGATCGTGGCCAAGAGCATAGCCCTGTGTGCTCTGCTTCCTGCTTTCTGGGTAGAACTGCAGGGCTTGAGTGATATGTCTGTGACCCAATCCCTTGTCACTCAACCTCAACCTCAAGGCCACTAAGATACTATCATGCATTAAAAGAGGCATGGAATCACGGGATAGAGATGTAATTTTGCCTCTTTACAAGGCACTGGTGCGCCCTCATCTGGAATATGCCGTCCAGTTCTGGGCGCCCATTCATAGAAAGGACGCTCTGACTCTGGAAAGGGTGCAAAGGAGAGCCACCAAACTAATAAGGGGAAAAAAAGATCTTAGTTATGAGGAAAGATTACGAGAATTAAATCTGTTTAGTCTTGAGAGGAGGCGATTGAGGGGGGACATGATTAACTTGTATAAATATATAAATGGACCATACAAAAAATATGGGGGAGCACTATTTCAGGTAAAATCCTCTCTAAGGACAAGGGGGCACTGCCTTCGATTGGAAAAAAAGAAATTTAGTCTCCGGAGGCGACAATCGTTTTTTACCATAAGAACTATAAATCTATGGAATAGCCTCCCGCAGAAGCTTGTTACAGCATCAACCGCTGACAGCTTCAAAAAAGGATTAGATGCTTATTTAGAAGAAAATAACATTAACAGTTACTATTAGCAGTTATCAATAAAAAATAAAAATAAAGACAAAAATAAAATAAATAGCTTCCCCAGTAAAATAAAAATAACTTCCCCCCTACCCCAACACCCTTGGTTGAACTTGATGGACATATGTCTTTTTTCAACCGTATTAACTATGTAACTATGTAATGCCCAAATTAAGTATAACACTAGGTAGAGGGATGGAGGGGGTTTTGATCTCATCCTCCTTAAAGGAACTATCCAGGCTAAATTTGAAAAGCATGATTAGGCAGCTTACCTAGTAATATCTACACTTTTGTCTGCAACATCACTGCAGCACCTAGAAGCAGAAATTTGGGACTGTAGAATTGTGGGACAGTGGTAGACCACTAATCATAGGGCTTGACTTTTGGCCTATAACTCTTCCCCCCATGGCTGCCTGTTTATTGTACCATTGGGATTAGGTGTTGCTGCCTGCTATCGTTCTGGAGAATGGCCACCCCTACTGGCTGGAAATTCATAAAAACCTCGAAATTAGTTTTCTCAGCTTTGGAAAGCTTGTTTTGAAAAGAAAAAAAAAAGGACAGGGAACTTTAGGAGCTTTAAGGCTTTGTGGTTAAATTGTAGTTGCCTCGACAATCCCCTCAAATTTAGGTCAGCTTTAAAGCAGACCAAAACAGCAGCGAAAATTGTCAAAAAGTCCTCTAATTAGGGGGAGCAATTCAGAGGGTTGCGAGTTACAAATGTGGGTTTTGGTCCGCTATAAGGTAGAACTTTACTATAAGCAGGTTCATAATGGCCAGTTTTATTACATTGTGTTTTTTTGTACTAGGAGCTGCATTTACAGCTGATTTACCGTAAACGGGGGGTTGGGGGGAATGGGCAAATTATGGGTTTTAAAAATTAGAAAAATACAAATTACACTGACACTGTGGATTACTGAATAAATATGGAAAGGATTTATTTCAGCCCTGTTAGTCTATTCAGCAAATAACTTGGTAAATGCTATTGCCAGTAGTCATAAATATTACACTGACTGTTTTTACATTACTGACAATAACAAGCCGAGGTTTTGGCTGCAGCTGGGGCTGCGTTAGGAGAGGCAAAAGGCAGCGTGCTCTCCAAATCCAAATAAGCATGGCAAATTATTATCCAATGGAATAATAGGGGCTAAAGGGAATTCAAATTCCATAATTCAAAAGGTAAAAAAAAACTAAAAAGTGAATTTCTAACATATGGGTGGTAGGGAACTCATCAGAGCAGTGTGGACACAAGGTGTGTATAGTGCCCATAAAAAAGCAGCATTTACCAAGAGCAATCCACTGCTGTCTGTAGTTGAAGGACAACTATCACTAATTGATCTTCAATTGATAGGCTATAGAAAAAGAAATATTTGACAAAAATACTTTACTAAAAGAAAAATGTTTTACCATTCGAAGCTTTAAAAACAGGCAGCAGAAAGTGACAGGTTTGAGCAGCCTGACGGGGGAGGGGCAGTATGGGTATGCTCATGAAGCTTTCAAGAGCAGTTATGTGTCTTAAAGGGGACCAAAACACAGGATTTTGACCATCCTGGGATTTGGTCCACTTTCCTGGGAATCCCAGGAAAGGGATGCCCCCACTTGTGTAAACCCTCTTCACATCACCCTAGAAAATTACCTTTCTGCCGTTCCTACGGCTCATGTGCCTGCTCTCATTTAATGAAGCGTTGTTACTGTTTGTAAAAGAGCAATAGAAAAGCAGGAGCGGACACATCCCCGGCCCCCTGCAGTCTGTGGCCTGCTCCTGCCCCCAACCTATATGAATGGCCTTTGAGCATTACATGGGAGCCTCAGAAAGGTGGGTGAATGTGGATGATCAAGGGGGGCTTTCTTGGTGAGACATCCTGAATAGGGGGTACTTTCTCGGTCGGCCCCAGGGTCATTTCAACTTCAGGCCCGCCCTAAAGGTGGTTGGTCCTCTTTAGGACACACAAATCACTAACTTGACACATCATACATTTCAGTTGAGCATCCGTCATATCAGTGGCACTTTCTGCTGACATCTATCACTTTCTTCTGACCTTAAAAGGGGACATTCCAGGCAAGCTATTATTAATGTGATATTGTAGGCAATGTTTTTCCTCTTGCTTATATTTTTGGGTACTATCTGGGATGCCCTGTGGAGTAACCCCCTGGGGATAGCCTATGGAGTACACTTGTCACGGTGTATGGCTCAAGGGTTTGGTGGCCGGTAGTCTTGACCCCAGGGCTAGTTAACCATTGCAGTTCCCGCTGTATCCTAGTCAAGGCACCCACTGAAGAAAGCAATGCCAGGGTTCGGATAAACAACGTTGCTTTTATTGCTGGAACAAGTGTCCAAGTAAATGTCCTTTCCTCTGGATGCAACCAGGGTAACTTTAGTAACTTTAAACAGGACTTTAGTGGTTACTGATGCAGAGTGAGAGAGTCTATGCTGAAGCCTTAGGGCTGTAGAGGTGCTGGGAATAGTAATACTAGCTTGGGATGACGTTAGAAGACTTTAGAAGAGTTTACAGACCTGATCCTGGAGTCTGAGGCTTTAGCTGGAAGGACACGTCTGAGAGACAGCTGGAATTGAAGGAGACGCTGCCATGTGCTCTGAGGATCAGGCAATGGCGCAGTGGAGCTGACTTGGAAGTCAGTGTAGCTATGGTGGACCGGGGTGACCCTCTAACTTCTAGTTCCACCAGACAATGGGCGCAGACTGTAAGAAGATTGTCCCACTGGAGTAGGTAGCTGACGTGGGGGGATTCCTCCAGCTTGCAGGGGGGTCTGGATAAGGAGACAGGGCCTCAGGCCTAGCAGGGTGGCCGAGGTGAAGAAACAGGGGAGCAGAGATGCTCACACTTCTGGTGCCAACACCAGACTCTCTATGTACAGGGCTTCCTGCCTAACCATGCAAAGATGGTAGGAGGAGCTGGCTTCCTCTGTCCTGCCATTGGTCGGCATGGTCAGGTGACAGAGGAGTCATAGACGTCACTCTGCATCAGCTTAAATGACAGTTGGAGGAACAAATAAACACTTTACAATATGTGGCGTAGGCCTAACATGTAATGACAATTATGTGACCACTAGGGGCAAACTTGAGACAATACTTCCAATTGCATGGCACATGTACCTCAAGCACTGTGGTGAAACTGTGACAAACTCTCAGCTGTGTAGCAGCTGGTGCAGCATTCAGTGCTGGCCACTACATACACCCCCCGAAAAAGATGAGCCGTCCTCGGCGACGGTTAAACTAATGAGTGAAGACTACTTTTTAAGAGACATGTAAAAGATATGGGAAGTATGTAGAAACACTATGGTACGTCACAGTAGAAACAACAAGAAGGTATATAACACCTTGTGTAAAGATCCTTTTGGGCACCGAGGAGAAGACAGAGGCAAAATAATAAATACACTCATACATTGTGGGACGTCCCATTCATACCAACCATGCATTCAACTCAGACATCCAGATAGACCATCTACACGAAAAGGTGCACCTGAGGAGGAAACAAGTTAAACATGTGTATGTGTACATATGTGTGGGGAAATACTCAGTAGCAATAGGTGAGACTACAGGTGCTACTCGCCCAGGCATGTAAGTGTCCCTGCAGAATACCCTTTAGGAAAAATGATGGCTAGCATTCCGAAAGTGTACTGGTACCTGAGCCTGTTACTAGTAGCCATACACAGTGGTCCAACGCCCCTTCCTCTTAGGGCGCGAGCTACCGACCCAGGGCCAGTCACTAGGAAATTACAGTTGGCCAGGACACATGAGACTATATACATGGTGAACAATACAACCTAAAGGCCACCTCTTTGAGAGGAAAATGGGAGAGAACAGGATAGGATCATAAAATGTGATCATGTGGTGGTAAGAGCAGAGTGTTGTGACATACCTTAAAAAAAAAACTTAGAACTGTAGGAAAAAAAACCAACTAACATTTTGGAGACTAAGTGAGCAAACAAGAAAATTTCACTCTTTACCTTGAAGGATACGAAAAGACATTACTGAAGACAAAATACTTAGTGCAGAGTGGGAGTACAGTTTTCTGGCCTTTTGCTAAAATTACACACTTACTTAGTGCGGGCTCAGAAATAAAGTGACTAGAATGACTACTATGAAATATAAATATATATATGCGACTCAATACTCCAAGTGCAAAAATATGTAGATGCAGATAAAACTAAAAAAAATACACTTCCTGCTTAAAAGAGGAAAAAAAAATACCAAAATACAGTACTTAGTGCAAAACTTGAGGTAGATACTTATGACGACAAACAGGAACGATGGCTCTTCATCAGATGCCGTGAAGTCACTGTATCCTGAGACTTTAGGTCCATACTGTATTAGAGAAGGAGACTTAAGTAGTTCTTGGCGGACCAGGCAAAATTTCTTAAACTCAGTTGCTAACGGTTACCAAAAATAGAACTGAAAACACAGCGGGAGAAAAAAACTTACGAGCATAACATGTTAGTAGACCTAAAAGAAAATGTTCACACTATAGGCATAAAAGTCCTTATGCCAACTGAAGATATGGCAGCTTGCCCCCCCCCAAAAAAAGAGTGCAGAAATAAGGTGGCCAACTGGGCCTAGTCACATGGCTGGTATGGCTTCTTAATAGTAGGGCCTGGAAGGACTCCAGGTGTCCACTCTTTCTTTCAGGGCGGACAGATCCACAGCATAACGTGGCAAGGACCTTCTGCGTACAGGAGTGTCGTTAGACACAATGGTAAGGTTGATGCTGGGTGTCACCGTAGTGGTAGGAGAGATGACCGGAGCAATGTGATAAGTAACTGTAGGGTGAAAGTCAGCGACAGTAGCCACAGGTGCAGGAGTAGAAGATGATGATTTCTTGACTGTAGCAGAAGGTGCAGCCTTGTTAGCTGAAACTGGCATAGGCACGGAGGTAGCTGGTTGTGGTTCATCTATAGGAGAAGACGCTATTTTGGAAGGCACATTAGGTGGGATGAGGGATCCCAGTGGTTTGAAGTTTTCCCAGTCTTCTTCCCAGTTTTCTGATGGAGCAGGTTGGAAAGGCCTCTGGACAGGGTCTTTAGGGCGAATAACAGCTGCTGCCCATGGTCCCTTTGAAGAACCCACTAAGGTGTACTCTACAATCTCAGAAGGCTGCAAGTTGTGCAGGTATACTGGTGTGTAGTCCCTCATAACGGCCCTGCGGTTGACCAACACCAATTGTCCATTATAGGAGTCCATAATTAGACCGTACCCACGCTTACGGTCGAACTTGGTAACTGCCCCTCGTCTCCTTTCTAGAGGAGGGTCTCCTGGCCTAGGCCTTTCTAGCCGCCTGATAAAGTCCCTTTCAGAAGTAGCTGAGGATTCCACAAATGGAGTACGAGGATGATCCCACAAGTTACTGTAGGTAGTAAAGGGTGCTCTCTGTTTAGAGGTTACAGGTGTGCTAGACCCAGTAGTGCAGGGGTTAACAGGACTTATCCTGGTGGTTACTGAGGAGGTTGCCTTACTAGCCCTTTCCACCATGGCTTGGTACTTAGCAGGCTTCATGTGGATAATAGCTGGCTCTACAGGTGCAGGAGGACTCACAGAGGCTACTATAGGCTTGGCAGCCGAAGTAACAGTGGCATCGGCCATAGTGCTTTCAATCAGTGCCCGTTGTATCTCCTCAGCTATCCTTACAATAGTGGGCTCGTCTCCGAAAAGCCACTGAGGCAGTGGTGGCGATGGGCACCCAGGAGGCCGTCCCTTAACTGGTATAGGGGTCAGAAGATGGCCGTTAGCCCAATCTCTTGAGGGAACAGTGGTAGCCTTAGTAGCGGGGGCCGCAGGGACTGATGGCGGCGATTGCTGCTGCTCACTCACTGCTCCGTCGTCTGAAGAAGTGACGTCAGTATCGGAGAAGGCATAGGACTCTTCATCCCGGTAAGGGCAAGGCGGTGACACGCTGAGGGAACTCTCCGGAGATACCGGTGAGCTGATGGCAGTAGGCGATTCCTCCTCTGGAGCGAATGGCAGGGGCGAGCTAGCCCTGGAGGATACCGCGGTGGCAGGCGGTAATCCGGCCCAGCTTTCGTCGCTGTCCTCGGGCAGTGGAGTCTGCAAGCAGGTAAGATCAGTCGGCGGGATGGCAAAGGTGGGCTCCGGTGGCGCTGCAGCCAGACAGAGTTGCCCAGCGGTCGCCATCTTGCTCAGCTCTCGCGCGCTTTTTAAGCAGGAGGAGGACCCAGGCAGCGAACTCCACCCCCCGGTCTGCCTAGAGGCTGTAAGCTCAGAGAGGAGAATTAGCCAATCAGGAGTGCCTGCAGTAAAGTCTATGGAGGGCTTAGTTTCCCGCGCATCGGCAGCGGTAAAATTAACTCCTTCAGGCCCAGGATGTTGCGCAGCATGAAATTCTAGTGCGGTTGCCCCTAGCAACGAGCAGAAAATGTCCTCCAAACTAGTTGAAAACATAGGGAAATCATCAGGCACACTTGTAAATCCCATATTTGGCTTGATAGTGCAATATCTTGACAAAGTCCAACAATATAGTAGAAAATCAGAACGGAACAGAGGTACATCCTGTTCGTGACGCCAAAAATGGAGTAACCCCATGGGGATAGCCTATGGAGTACACTTGTCACGGTGTATGGCTCCAGGGTTTGGTGGCTGGTAGTCTTGACCCCAGGGCTAGTTAACCATTGCAGTTCCCGCTGTATCCTAGTCAAGGCACCCACTGAAGAAAGCAATGCCAGGGTTCGGATAAACAATGTTGCTTTTATTGCTGGAACAAGTGTCCAAGTAAATGTCCTTTCCTCTGGATGCAACCAGGGTAACTTTAGTAACTTTAAACAGGACTTTAGTGGTTACTGATGCAGAGTGAGAGAGTCTATGCTGAAGCCTTAGGGCTGTAGAGGTGCTGGGAATAGTAATACTAGCTTGGGATGACGTTAGAAGACTTTAGAAGAGTTTACAGACCTGATCCTGGAGTCTGAGGCTTTAGCTGGAAGGACACGTCTGAGAGACAGCTGGAATTGAAGGAGACGCTGCCATGTGCTCTGAGGATCAGGCAATGGCGCAGTGGAGCTGACTTGGAAGTCAGTGTAGCTATGGTGGACCGGGGTGACCCTCTAACTTCTAGTTCCACCAGACAATGGGCGCAGACTGTAAGAAGATTGTCCCACTGGAGTAGGTAGCTGACGTGGGGGGATTCCTCCAGCTTGCAGGGGGGTCTGGATAAGGAGACAGGGCCTCAGGCCTAGCAGGGTGGCCGAGGTGAAGAATCAGGGGAGCAGAGATGCTCACACTTCTGGTGCCAACACCAGACTCTCTATGTACAGGGCTTCCTGCCTAACCATGCAAAGATGGTAGGAGGAGCTGGCTTCCTCTGTCCTGCCATTGGTCGGCATGGTCAGGTGACAGAGGAGTCATAGACTTCACTCTGCATCAGCTTAAATGACAGTTGGAGGAACAAATAAACACTTTACAATATGTGGCGTAGGCCTAACATGTAATGACAATTATGTGACCACTAGGGGCAAACTTGAGACAATACTTCCAATTGCATGGCACATGTACCTCAAGCACTGTGGTGAAACTGTGACAAACTCTCAGCTGTGTAGCAGCTGGTGCAGCATTCAGTGCTGGCCACTACACCTGCTCCGTGGAACTCCAGGTGTCGCCAGTAGACTCTCCTTTACCAGCTGCTCCCACTGTGCTGTCTTTGCCAGCGGCTGCATACTTGGCTTACCTGTAGCTGTGATGCTTTGTTTGCCAGGGATGTGGCCAGCAGGCTGGGTCAGGTCAGAATGGGCTAAAATGGATTTTGTTATGCATTAAGGGCACTCTCATAGACTTGGAGGTTTAGGGAAAGAATAGAGTAGGTCCCTCCAGAGGAATGGAGCGGTGTGTGAAGTCCAGAATGTAGGAGTTGAAGAAGGTAATCATGGTTGGGTACAGGTGGAGGTCATGAGGCAGATTGGAGGCTATCGGCCTGAGCCTACCCGTGAATGCTTGTTTTTTTCAGAAACTAATCTTGGAAACCGTGAAATTGCAAATGCTCGTATCATTCACAGCCGGGTTCTGAGAAAGGTTTGTTCACACGTTAGCGGTGTACCTGTATTTGCTTTGCGTACGCATACGGTTTAGCCGAGCATTTATGGTATTTGCAGCTGCAGTAGTTTCGGTAGTAGTTTTACCTGATTTCGGACGTAACATGCTGTGGAGCAGATTGTTCTCGTGCCGTGTCCTTGTGTGGCTTTCTGGCGTACACCTTTTTTTTGTTGTAACCAGCTATTTTAAGGTGCTTCCCACTCTCCCTGACACTGCACCCATGGTAGTCTGCATATCCTTGCACATACTTACCTTTCTTCCCCCTGCTGGTATCTAGTGCATCCCATGTAGTCTGCATGTCCTTGCGCATACTTACCTTTCTTCCCCCTGCTGGTATCTAGTGCATCCCATGTAGTCTGCATGTCCTTGCACATACTTACCTTTCTTCCCCCTGCTGGCATCTAGGGTATCCCATGTAGCCTGCATGCCCTTGCACATACTTGCCTTTTCCCCCGGCTGGCATCTAGTGCATCCCATGTAGTCTGCATGTCCCTGAACATACTTACCTTTGCACCTTGGTTGCCATGTCGTCTACTCGCTTCTACCCCCTGTTACTCACCTCATACTTTGGCCAACTTCTGTTTTGGTCTTCTGTTTTACACTGCTGTTTGTTTGCTTAGCATCTGCTTTATGTAGTTGCATATAAAACATGCCACCACACAGCGTATAACTTTAAATCTATTGTTTTATTATAAGCTGTTTGAGGGGAGGGGAAGCTAAGTTAGCCTCAAGAGAGGAGATTGGGCTACAAGTAGGAGCTATGTGGACCTAAACATACTGAAACATATACTCCTGAGCAGCTGGGGGAACCAGGGCCACATGCATTCAATCGATGGCACTCATGACATGTGGCATATTCGCAATGTTCAAAAATTCCAACCTCACCGCCTTCCAGGCTTCCATGCTGTCAGGGAAACAGATGTATTTCTCCTGCAGGACAGCCATGCCATTTAGACTTTTAGTCAGTGTTTGGGCGGGCGGATGGGGCACAATCTCATGCGCCGGTGCCTCCACCGGAATTTGGTTCCCACATGTTTTGGAGGGGTTTAGAGGAAATTACAGTAAGCTGAAGGCATCCTGATGAAATGGTGAGTTGTTTCACCACGCAAAGTGTTGGTGCTAAGTCGGCCTGCTCTAATGGCAGATCCAGGACTAATGAATCGGTGATATTATTTACTATTTACTAGTTCCTTTTCTATCCTTCTGCTTTGTTTTTGGATTATGTTTGGATTTTTATTGTTCATCTGGCACTTTTTTTCAAATGAGTAAGTTTGGCTACACATTACTTGACAATTAAATATAGCTTTATACATGAATTCTTTGCAATTCATTAATAAGTATTCATAGCACTGGGCACTTTATATTGTGGATTGTCTGCACTGGGATTTTGATCCTATGAACAGTGCAATATATTTATATATATTTGAATGAGCCAGTGGGATTCCGTCATCTTGAGTACATTGTGTCTTAACTGTTTATAAACGTCTATGTTATAGCATGTATGCTTGTCCTCTATGCCACTTGATGTGATTTAATTAAAGCTACATTATTTTCAGATAATACATGAGTTGTACGGCCTCTACTTTAGGAGGATTTGTAGGGACTGGTCTGGCAGTCCATTTTTGTTTTGAGTCTAAGAAATGTCGCAGAAAGAGGTCTGGTTGCAGAGAGAGCTGCAGGTTATGGATAAAAATGTAAACTGGATTATCTCAGATAGAGATGAGCGAACCGAACCGGTAAAATGCGGTTTTGACCCAAATTTTTGTCGGTGCCAGTGGAATCCCGCCAGGTTCGTCTTTTGAGTTTCGCAATGAACCACGTGAAGTTCGGGTTTGCTCCGAAACGCGTAAGACGAACCTGGCCAACCAAGGAGATGCAGAGAGACGGGGTCACATGATCGCAGCTTAAGAGGTCAGGGTAGCTGGGCCAATTAGGAGTAGCTATTGCCGGACATAGTCACGTGATGCGCCACCTATCCACCATTATCAAGCTGGCTGTTGCAGAGAGAGCATTACTCTTGGAGTAGGGCAGTTTAGGGACAGCTTAGGGCATTTTGAACCACAGCATAGGAGAAAAAGGACAGGAAAGGAAGTGAAAACAGTGGGACCATGAGGGGGGGGGGTGCTGCACAGAAAAACTGCATCTGCCTGTGCTGGGATATGCTGATCATTGTAGTCCACCCTGTAAAGTCTGAAACCTTCAGTGAGGGTTTTTTAAAGTATAGCATTTTTGTTCCATCATCTGCCTCTTTACTGCCTCCTCCCAGTGCTGCACCAGATTTTCTCAGTAGCCTGGGTGCTATGGATAGTGATGAGGAGAATTTGTTTGAAGACAGTCAGGAACACAAACCCTGTTGCTTCAGGTGATTCATATGCTATTTAGCCAAGGCCATGTTCTTTCTATTTTCATTAATCTTTCTCTCTTTTTCAACATTTTATCTGTCTTTTTTTTGCATTCTCAACCTATGTTTTATATTTTTCTTTCATATTTCTTTTTGCCTGTCTCCACCCTGTTGTTCCCAGTCCCTACTTCTCCCTCTTATTTGGACATTTTCAATATTTATGTTCTTTCCACCTCTTTCTCTTTTCCCTATTCCTCCATTACCCCTCTCTTTTCCCCATTACCTTCATCTCTCTCATTTTGCAGTCTTTCCCTATTTTGTTACCTTCACTCTCTCTCCCTTTTTTTTCCTTAAAGAGGTGCAACTCTCCTCCTGCAGACTCGAGGAATGGTGGTCTCCCTTTTGATGGTGCAGATTGGTGCAGATTGCCCAAATTACTCACTTCTTCCTGGAGCCCTTGCTGAGTCCCCAGCATACCTCTACCTGGAGTGCGTACCCGCATCAGGCCTTTCTGAATGGCTGGCACGGCTGGAGGTGAGTGGGGATGCGGTTGGTGGTGCTCGCATTAACGTGGCAAGGGAAATTTGAACCAAACGAGCTGCACTGATTGGCTGAATGACCCACGTGGAGAGCATGTGAGCATGAGAGATGTTCCCAGGGGATACACATAGCAGGGCATCCCAAATTGGTAAACTGTTTGTTTGGAATTAAGCAGTAGTTATCTCTATCTGTATCTTATTAATGAACAAAAAAAATCTGAACCATTTAATATCATTGTGGCCAGCAACCAGTTACCACATTTGTCCAGCAACTGTTTATTCAGTGTGTGTGTGTGTGTGTGTGTGTGTGTGTGTGTGTGTACAACGTGATAGACAAGCTTTATCATGTTTCTATGCATATATATCTCTCTCTTTGGTGTGGACAGTAAGCTGTGTAGTAAGATGGCAGCTCCCATGTATTTCAGGGAGGCAGAATCTTCATACTATTACAAAACTTCTTCAAGCCCTCTCAAGTAGCTTACACCACTGATCATCAGAGAAGGGGGTTCAGGGGGCAATTAACTTTTTATTATTGATTGGAGGTCCATGTCACAGTAAACGATCTGGTCCCACTAAAGCATATGTCGGTGTGTGCGCACCTGTGTTCACACTGTGCTGGTGTCAGGTCCCGTGGGACACCCGCCTTCTGAGTAAGTCCGCAACCCCAATCTCCGCTGCTAGCTTCACCTATAGTTAAGCCCCCTTCTGCCAGGATGCTTTATATGCCTCACCGGGCACGGTTGCCCCCAGGACTTGGTAGCACAAAGGATGCTGACTTACGGGGAGAAAGGCGGATGAACCAGGAACGAGACTGGGCGAGGTCGGGCAAGCAGGGGTCATACACGGGAGATCAGTCCAGACTAGTGTGGCACAGAAGGATGAGACGGAAGAGTAGTCAAAGTCGAGCCAGAGGCAATCCGGAAGGTCACAGGTACGCAGTACAAGGTCAGTCAGTCAGAGTCAGAAACAGGCAATGGTCGGTCCAGGAAGCAATCACAGGATGGTCAATACACAGCAAGATCAAACGGGAAGTACAGATATGGATAATCACACCCAGCAGCACGCTATCACGGACAAGGAACAAGTGTGAGGGAAACACCTTTATTTGATGGGGGCTGACTTGATTGGTGGGAGAGAGGGACATGATTGGTGCAACTATGATTCCTGGGCTGATTGCCCAATTCACACTATAGGGCGTTCCGCCCAGAAGATAGGACTCATTGGTCCACCTTAACTAGGGCTCATTGGCCCACCTTAACTCAACCTCCGGCAGGCGCGCTGACAGCAGCACCGCCGGAGGTTATAAGACAGCCGTGCTCGCGAGCGCTGTCAGAGAGATGCAGGGAGGAGAGGGGGCGTGTCTGCTCGTCCCCGCTCGCTCCGACGCCGCCTGTCGGAGACGCGGCAGCCGAGCGGGGACAGAGGCAGACAGGCGCCGGAGCACGCGCCGCCTGCAGACGCCGCTGGACCGGCGTGAAGGTGAGTTGTTCGTGACACTACCTCCCCTTCACGAGGGGCCTCAGGACCCTTCCTAGGTTTGTCAGGATTGTTTCTATGGAATTCCTTAATCAGGGCTTTGGCATGTACATCCCTAACCGGAATCCAACATCTCTCCTCAGGACCAAAACCCTTCCAATCTATTAAATATTGTAACGAATTCCGAACCAATCAAGAGTCGAGAATTCTGTTAATCTCGAACTCAGGGTCATCTTTCACCACGACTGGAGGGGGAGATGACACCTGAACATTCCTGGCGGATTTTAACAGGGATACATGAAATGTACTCGGAATTTTCATTGACGGAGGAAGCTTAACTTCAAAGGTAACATTGCTCAGTCTATTAGTGATCGGAAAGGGACCGATATACTTAGGGCCCAACTTTGGCGAGGGTTGTCGAAGAGCAATATTTCTAGTGGATACCCAGACCAAGTCTCCCACCTGAAACGGTGGTTCTTGTGACCTATGTCGATCGGCGAACACTTTATACCTCACCAAGGCTTTTCTAAGGTTCCCTTGTGTCTCAGACCATACATTCATTCTCACTCGTAACCATTCCTCCAAGGTCGGCAAATTGGAGGAAGGGCCAGAGAGGGAAGAGGCCTTGGGATTCTTGTCATAGTTACAGAAAAACGTCGAAAACGTAGTCGATTCGCTAGGCGCGTTATTGAAGGTGAATTCCACAAACTCAATAAATTCCGCCCACTATTCTTGATGATCCGACACAAAGCAGCGCAAGTATTGCTCCAAACACTGATTCACCCTCTCAGTCTGCCCATTAGACTGGGGATGATAGGCTGAGGAAAGAGACAGCTTAATACCCAACTGTGCACAGAACGCTTTCCAGAAGCGGGATACAAACTGAAGCCCCCGATCCGAAACTGTATTCTCGGGTATACCATGGAGACGTGTTTAATGAACAGTTGCACCAGCTCCGGTGCAGACGGAAGCTTTGTCAGAGGAATGAAATGTGCCATCTTACTAAAGCGATCGACCACCACCCAGATTACAGTATTACCCTGAGACTGTGGCAGATCGACAATGAAATCCATGGCTATGTGGGTCCAAGGTTCTCCAATCTTCAATGGTACTAACAATCCTGCTGGAGATCCATGGATTGCCTTAATCCGACCACATACAGAACATGCTTCGACAAAGGTGGTCACGTCGCATCTGATGGTAGGCCACTATACATAGCGCTTGGTGAGAGCCAGTGTTTTCCGAAACCCTAAGTGACCGCCGGTCTTGGTGTCATGAAATTCTTGTAGGACGGAGAGACGCAACTGAGGTGGAACAAACTGACATCCAGGGGGTTTCCCCTGGAGGAGCATCAACCTGGTACGGAATTAGCGAGCTAGACAAATCAGGGAATAGGTTCTGTGGGATCGAATCGATCCTTACACTCTCCGAAATTGGGTGATAAGGTGTCCGCTCTGGTATTCTTTGCTCCCGGTTTAAAGGTGATAATGAAATTCAAACGGGAGAAAAAGAGCGACCAGCGAGCCTGACGAGAGTTGAGCCTTTTGGCTGATTCAATATACTCTAAGTTTTGGTGATCGGTATATACAGTAATAGGATGCAGAGAGCCTTCCAGCCAATGTCGCCATTCCTCAAAGGCCAGTTTAATACCCAACAGTTCCCTATTCCCAACATCGTAATTTGGTTCAGCAGGCGAGAAAAGAAGACACAGGGATGTAGTCTCTCAGGATCACCTGAATACTGAGAGAGGACCGCACCCACTCCAAGTTCGGAGGCATCTACTTCCAAAAGAAACAGACAATTGATATTGGGGTGGATTAAAACTGGGGCAGATGTAAAAGTCTCTTTTAAAGTCTGAAAGGCGTTTGTTGCTGAGGGAGACCAATTCTCAACAAAAGCCCCTTTCCGAGTTAGATCTGTTAACCCTTTTGTTGCCAAGCACGTAACACCTACGTGCTGGCTTGGCTGGGCCTTAAAGCGGACCTTCACTCTGAATAAGAGTCTATCTTATATGTTTCCCACACCCTGTACATACAGATTGACCACATTAAAAATCATCCTACCTGCATCTACTGCATGTTATGAGCCTTTAAACATCCAAGATGGCGGCTTATGGAAGCCGCCATCTTATCAGGCAGCCTGCAAACAGGAAGTGCCTCCTGACTGTGCTGCTCTGCATTCTGGTACTGCTAACCTTTACCTGACCCCAGCTCTGCTCTGTCTGAGCAAAGCACAGCTATAACCTACCCCCCCTGTACCTTATCTCACTCTTCTCTCCTCAGTAAGTGTGATGCTTCTGAGTCAAGATGGCGGCGCCCGTATCCTAAATTCCTGAACAGAGTTGCAGCCCAGTGAGGGAAAGAATTATTATTAATTTTAGATGCTGGGGAACCTTTTTTTAAGAGTTTGGGCTTTTCATTAAATCACGCTGAAGGTCCGGTTTAAGTGCCAAGCCCGTAGGTGTTACGTGCTTGACTTTCCCCGCTGCTGGTTTAAAAAATAAAAAATACTCACCTGACCCCTTGTTGGATCCGGCCGGGTCTCCTCTTTAATTTGGTGCCATCCGATCCCTCATGGGGGTCGGATGGCTCCAGGAGAGCCCCCGGAATAGGCCGCCCCCCCCCCCCGCTTTGGCAGCAGAAGCTGCTAACTGTGAAAAAATGACATTCACTTACCTGCATGTGCGCTGGCTCCCGCTGTCCCTCCTCTTCACCTGGGGGGCCTCTGATCCCCCCCCAGGACTTACCGATCTTCAGGAGAGAGCCCGAGAGGCTCTCTCCCCTTTCATCCTCGATGGCGGCCGCCATCTTGCCCCCTTGGGGGCGGGGCTTATGACGTCATCCCGGCCCCGATCACCGGCTTCAGCCTTCTCAGCATCTCAGATGCCGGTGATCGGTGCCCTGGAAGGAGGTGACAGGAGATCCTCTGATCTCCTGCCTCCTCCTTCTCTGGATGCCGATCACCGGCATCTGTCAGCAGAGCGGCGAGGGACAAGAGCTTGCAATCGGAGGTAAGTCCAGTAAAAACATTTTTTTTTTTTAATAAAATACTTTTTATTAATGTGTGGTTTTTTTTCAACATTTAACCCCTTGTGAACTGGTAAGGGGTCCATGAGACCCCTTATACCAGTTCACAAGGCTGGGGGGGTGGCAAGTCACCTGCCCTAGCGGGTTTTTAACCCATAAAAATCCCCCAAAAAATGGGGTCCCTATGTCATTTTTTTTTTAATTAACCCTTTGTGTTCTGTCATCCAGCAGCTATAAAAGGCTTCCAGCAGGTGAGCAGAAGCCAGTGATCGCCGAGGGACACAGTGCTCCAGGATGAATGGGAGGTAAGTATTAAAAAAAAATAATAATAATAAAATAATTTTTTCTTTTTGTGTGTGTGTGGTTTTTTTTTACATTTAACCCATTGTGAACTGGTAAGGGGTCCATGACCTCTATACCAGTTCACAAGGCTGGGGGAGGTGGCAAGTCACCTGTGACTAGTGGGTGACTTGCCATTAACCCCTGGCACCCCCATTATCTGCCTCCCCAAAGCCCAGGGGGGGGGCAGAAGAGCCCGGGCCCACGGGCTATGCGGGCTTGTAGCCTGCAGGGCCAGGGGCCACAAAAGCTGGCCCCTGTGCCCTGTTACCACAAGCCCTGCATAGCTGGTCCCGGGCTGGTTACTTTGGGTAAGGGGGACCCCATGTCAATTTTTTGGGGGGATTTTTAAGGGTTTTTAACCCTTAAAAATCCCCCCACAAAAAAATGGGGTCCCCCCCCCCAGGGAGGGGGGACCCTATGTCATTTTTTTTTCTCGATTTAACCCTTTGTAGTGTGGATGGTAGTTGTATTTTATTTGTAAATGTTATAGGTTACTTGTTTCAGTTAGGGGGGTCTCCTGGGCAGGAACGGGGGGCTACCGATAAATATGTGGTACCGTTCTAATCAGTAGAAATGGGGCTTTCACATGCAATATGCTTTTCCTTAATAAAATACATTTTTTATTTAAAGTAAAGGAGGCAATTTTCTAAAAATGTTTTTATTTATTTATTTATTTATTTTTTACTAATATTGTAAAAAACTAAATAAAATTTACAAACAAGACATTTCATGTTAAAGCCTAAACTCTGCTGCAAAAAAATATAAATATAATTTTCCTGAAAATTACAGCAAAAATGGCGCAAAACATGGCGCAAAATGGGGAAAAATGACCTGTCAACAGAGGGTGACAAAATCTCAAGTAGGCTGGCAATTAAAAGGGTTAATAGTACCTCTGCATGTTGGGTATTGTTCTGTTCGGGAGACCTTGCACTTTCAGACTTAGCTTGTTTTTTCTGGTTTGCATATTTATATTTTAGGAAAAGGTGTTTTTTATTAAGCTTTTTTATACATTTTTTAGGGAAACCCTGAAAATCCCCTAAAGCGCTATTTCAGTTTGGGGGAGTCTCCTGGGCAGGAAAGGGTGTCTACCTATACATATGTGGTATCGCTGTAACCCGGAGAATTTGGGATTTCACACGCAATAAAATTTTATTGACAAACTTACATTTTTTATTACAAAAAAACACTACAAATTGTAAAAAAATAATTTTTTTACATTTTTTTCACATATTTCACCCAAAAATATTGAGAATACACCTAAAAAATTCAAACAAGACATTTCATGTTAAAGCCCAGACTCTGCTGAAAAAAACAATATATCATTTTCCTGGGAAATCCTTTCAAAAATGGCAGTTGAACATGTGTAGCGCAAAATAGTGAAACATCGTCTGGCAACAGGGAGTGGGAAATGCTGCAGGTAGGCTGGCACTTAAAGGGTTAAAGGGCCCACTATAGAAGAGAAACCCTTTATAAACCGCCTATAGAAGTTGGCGAATCCTAGAAACCTCTGTAGCGCTTTAAGGGTTCTTGGTTGCTCCCACTCCAATACTGCAGACACCTTGGAGGGATCCATAACCAACCCCTGCTTAGAGATCAGATACCCCAAAAAACGGAATTTAAGAAACCTCGAACACACATTTTGAAATTTTGGCATATAGCCTGTTCTCCCGTAATCTTTGTAACACTGCCTTTACATGCTGGCGGTGTTCCAGCACTGAATGGGAAAAGATAAGGATATCGTCTAGCTAGACCACCATAAATGCGAAATACGTTGTATACAAAATCTTGGAAGACTGCAGGAGCATTGCACAGACCAAAAGGCATAACCAAGTACTCATAGTGCACATCTTTTACATTAAAGGCTGTCTTCCATTCATCTCCCTGGCGTATGCCAATGAGGTTATACGCCCCTCTAAGATCAAGTTTAGAAAAAATCTGTGCCCCAGATACTTGGTTAAAGAGGTCATCGATTAAAGGTAATGGATATCTATTCTTTACCGTGATCTTGTTTAATCCCCGATAATCGATACAGGGACGTAAACCACCATCCTTCTTTTCTACAAAGAAGAACCCGGCGCCAGTAGGGGAGGTAGAGGGACGGATGAATCCTTTCTTAAGATTCTCCGCAATGTATTCTTTCATGGCTACCTCTTCTGAGCGGGTGAGATTGTAAATTTCCCCCCTAGGGGGCATGGTACCTGGTAGCAAATTGATGGGACAATCATAGGCCCTATGTGAAGGAAGAGTGTCAGCGGATCTTTCTGAGAAAACATCCGCCCAATCTGCATAGGCGGTAACCCCTCAGGAGAGACATGAGTCGATCTTAGGGCGGTACAAAAACAGTGATCTAAACAAAATGGGCTCCATTTAACCAAGTCCTCTGGTACCCAAATGACAACCGGGTTGTGGATCTTTAACCATGGAAATCCTAGTACTATAGGAGATACAAGGCTCTCTAAAATAATAAAATCCATCTTCTCGGCATGGGAGGAACTCACCACTAAATTCACAAACGGGGTTTTATAGGAAACCAATCCTCCCACAATTGGTTCGTTATTGACAGCCAGGACCCGAAGTGAATTTTCTAAGGGGATCAACGGGATATTTAAAGTGGATGCAAGTGACCTATCCATGAAGTTGCCGGCTGCCCCACTATCAATGAAGGCGGTGACAGACATCCTGGAATGTCCCCAAGAGACCATAGCGGGTAAAAGCAATTTGTTTATATGAGAGAGTGGTACCTGATCGCCTAGATGAGTTCCCTCAACCGGATCTAGGCACTGTAGTTTTCCGCCGTCAGGGCTTTGTTAGCAAAATGACCATGGTTTCCGCAGTACAGGCAAAGCCCTTGCGATCTGCGTCTTGTCTTCTCCGCCTGGGAGAGGTGAGTCATGTCAAGTTGCATGGGCTCCTCGGGTGCCAAAGAGGACGAGGCAGCGGGTCCTCTAGGGCTGAATTCTTGACGAGGAGGACCCCATGGCTGGTCCTTAACTTTTTCTACACGTCTCTCCCTGAGCCGTCTATCCACTCTGATGGCCAGGTGCATGTATTCATCAAGGTTCTTTGGCTGCGGAAAATTAACTAAAGTATCTTTAATGCTTTCTGAGAGCCCGATTCTGAACTGGCTGCACAGGGCTGGATCATTCCATTGAGAGTCGATAGACCATTGACGGTACTCGGTGCTATATTCTTCGGCCGACCGTTTTCCTTGTTTTAACCCTTTTGTTGCCAAGCACGTAACACCTACGTGCTGGCATGTTCAAGCGTTAAGTGCCAAGCACGTAGGTGTTACGTGTTTGACTTTCCCCCCTGCTAGCTAAAAAAAAAATAAAATACTCACCTGACCCCTCTGTTGATCCGTCTGGGTCTCCTCTTTAATTTGGTGCCATTCGATCCCCCCTGGGGGCTCAGATGGCTCCAGGAGAACCCCCGGAATAGAGACCCCCCCATCGGCAGCGGCTGCTGCTAACTGTAAAAAAAATAAATAAATGACATTTACTCACCTGAGGCTGCGCTGCCTCCCGCCGGGTCTCCTCTTCACTAGGGGGGCCTCCGATCACCCCCCAGGCTGCTTAGTCTTCAGGAGAGAGCTCAAAATGCCCTCTCCCCCTGCCTTCCAATGGGCGCCGCCATCTTGCTGACCTTGGGGGCAGGGCTTATGACGTCCCTTCCGGGTGTCGACCCGGTTCTCCTCGGCTCAGCTGTCAGATGCCCTGGTGACTGCTAGGCAGAGCAGTGGAGGGGCAGGGGATGCTCTGATCCCCTGCCCCCCCTCCTCTGGCCAGCGATCACCAGGGCATCTGACAGCTGATCAACACAGGAGCTGACAATCGGGTGAGGTGAGTAAAGAAAAAAAAAATTATTATTTTTTTTTTTTAATAAATGGTATTTTTGTGTGGTGTGTTTTTTTTTTTTTTTACTGTTAACCCTTTGTGAACTGGTAAGGGGTCCATTAGACCCCTATACCAGTTCACAAGGCTGGGGGCTGTCAAATCACCTGCAACTAGTGGGTGACTTGTCATTAACCCCGCACCCCCAGTTACCTTCCCAAAGCCCAAGGGGGGGGCAGAAGAGCCCGGGCCCACACAGGGTATGTGGGCTTGTAGGCTGCAGGGTGGGGGGCCACAAAAGCTGGCCCCCCCACTCTGTTCCTACAAGCCCCCATAGCTGGTCCCGGGCTGGTTATGACGGGTAAGGGGGACCCTACATAATTTTCTTTTTGGATTTTTAAGGGTTAGGTTAGGGCTAGCCTAACCTTAACCCTTAAAATTCCCCAAAAAAATGGTGGGAGGGGGGACCCCTTTTTTTGGGGGGGGGATTTTTAAGGGTTAGGGTTAGCCTAACCCTAACCCTTAAAATTCCCCAAAAAGGGACCCTATGTCATTTTTGGGGGGATTTTTAAGGGTTGGGGTTAGCCTAGCACAAGCACGAGCTGTCAGAGAGATACAGGGAGGAAAGGAGGCGTGTCTGCTCATCCCCACTCGCTCCGACGCCACCTGTCGGAGACGCGGCAGCCGAGCGGGGACAGAGGCAGACAGGCGCCGGAGCCTGCGCCGCCTACAGACGCCGCGGGACCGGCGTGAAGGTGAGTTGTTCGTGACAGCTGGTCTCTGGGTTCACTACTTTTGGCACTCTGGCCTACCCTTTTGTTTCCCCTGTAATTACTATCAGGGGAAGCCACAGGTGGTTCTGCTGAAGTGGTCTGTGTCTTCATTGGCCAATCCACAACAAGGTATGTGGCAGCCAGGGATGTGGACATCAGGCTAGATTCAGTCGGCATTCTTGAGATCAGCCAGTCAGTAATTACAAAAATTGCAGATGGGCTTGGCCGCATTGCCTGAAGTACTTAGTTGGGGAGGACACAGGCACCAGATTAGGGATTTTGAGCTACTTCAAAGCAGCTAAAAGCCCTAAATTTATTGCTGACTGGCTGATCTCAAGAATGCCGACTGTATCCAGCGAGCTTTCCACATCACTGGCTTCCCTCTGGTTCTGGAAGTGTTCCAGCCCCCAGCTTATTTGAATTTCTGTGTGCTGGAACATACTACAGGAAAGCCTGGGGTGCGCCCACCAGCAAAAACAGTGCTGGGACAAGGAGCTGTCGGTAAAGGTGGATTTCACACAATGGGTCACCCCATTTCAGATGCACGCTCCCTGTTAGAGGGAAGCCGTGGATGCAGCCACCAGCGCGCTCGGAGCCGCTGGCCTTAGATGAAGGCTTAGATGATGTGACGTCAGCGGCTCAGAGCACGCTGATTAGATGAGCAGCCGTGCATGCGCCGTAGGACCGGGAGGAGGTGAGTTACCTTTGGCGATCTGGAGGGTTTCACGCAGTGGGGCACCCCCACCGGGGAAGGAGGGGCAAGGACCAGGATAGTCAAAGGAAACTAGTATAGTCAAAATCCTGGATTTTGGTCCACTTTAAAAATAGTCTAAAAAGTGCTGTTTTACTGTATTTGAGGGTCTACAGTGGCGAACTATACATGTAAAGGGGTTGATTTACAAAACGATTCACTGGGCATTTGCCGGGCATTCGCCAGGTTTACGCTACTTACCAAACAAAATGAGGCATGTTCTGCCGGAGATGTCCATGTTTTCTGGATTTACTTCTACTTCTACTACTTTACAGTTCGATTTGGCAAATGCTGGCAAATACCTTTTGCGTTGCCAGTTTTTAGTGGTGAACAACCCTATAGTTATTTTTGAAGTGATTTTCACTTTAGGTTTTTAGCATCTTTAACTTTTCTTTTTTTATTTTTCACGCGTGATATCAGAAAGTTACCCAGTAGGTGACTAATAATGTTTTTACATGGCTTTTATATTTTCAAATAAACTTATATTTTGATATTTTTATATTACTTTTCAATGTAAATATCTGTGACTTTCGACAGAAAATACAACAAAATGCATTGTGAAAGTTTGTGTCCACTGGTGTTTGCTGCAGTAGGTTTTCCTCAATTTGCCGCAGTTTTCTCCTTTAGCCACAGGCATAGAGAAAGCAAGGAAGCCGAATGTCGCGCAAACTAGCGCACATTGTAAAGCTATATACATAATATGTATTTACCTCTATTTTGCATTCCAGCTGATGCACACTTTGCAGTGTTGCACAATAGGAAATTCTTTAGCTCGTAATAAATATGCATTTCTTCTAGCTCTTTGAAGTGAGTTCCCTGCTAGGCCTAATTACAGCTGTACCCCTCAATTGTTCGGAAAGATAAAGATGTTATTTCAATTTCACCGCATTGTTGAGGATGGCAGTTTAATCACACTAAATCACTCTGAGCTTTTTAACAACAAGAGATGTGATTAGATCTTTTTGAAGTGTCTCTTAAGTGTTTTGGAGTTGGCATGTTTTAGACATTACAACACAAGTATGGCTTTGGGGCATATTCTGGCTTTCCATGCCGTCTTTCCATCCATCCACCCACCCCCTGCCTTCATTAGCAGGCGGAAGCTTTCCACCTTTCATGTCTCTGGTGTGTCCCTAAAATATATATATATATCAATATATATATATATATATATATATATATATATATATATATATATATATATACAACGATCACTGTAGGCAATTTCATTATTCCATTAAATGTAATGTCACTTACTCTAGAATATAAAATGATTCCTGCTGCAACAGTTATGGCATGGAATCAGTGGTGTCAGACTGGACCTCCCGAGCACTAGAGGATCCGCTGGTGGTTCTCATTGACCCAGGGGCCACATTATTATGGCAGCACAAGAGATCCAAAACTAAAACAGTGTTTCTGGTTTACAGGGAGTGCAAAAGTTACATATGTTATTGGGCAATAAATATCCCACTATATATATTGTGGTAATGTGTATGGAAATGTCATAAATGGTGTGTATTTCTCCCCTGCTATGCTGTATCAGGCACGATCCATGCAAGGTTTTCAGGACCCAGGTCACATTCCCCAGTCCTTTACATGTTTGTTCCCTGATCTCAGGCCTTGCACAGGTGATGAGGCTGATTGCAGGGGAAGCCTGAATAAAAGGAGCCGCTGAGCCTGTCAGTTGGCTGTTGACCAGCCTGGAGGAAGGAAGCCCAGGCTGTACTGCTCAGTGGTAAATGAGAGACTGAATTTAAGCCGAAGGACTTGGCTTATGCGACCCCAAAAACTTGGACTTGTGTGGATGAGCAGCGTGGGCGTGTGTGCCCTGTAAAGCGGAACCTGATACCCCGGACTTCTGCTGGAGTATCAAACCCTGGACTTGCATTGAGTTGGTGAAGTAACCACTTGAATTATTGCATTGTTGCTGTAACCTCTGAAGTAAATTGCTTTTGAACATTTTATTTTCTCAATAAAACTGCCTTTTCTGCTAAAGAACTGTTGTTCACCCCAAATCGCCCACAATTGGTGGAGGATGCGGGCACAGTGACTGTTGTTAGGGGCAACGGAGTGACAGCCTGGATGTCCTGGGTGAAAGCGGCAACCAAGATGTCTCACATGGAGGAGGTGATAAAACAGCTAATACAGGCTAACCTCCAGCATGCGCAGGCCCTGGAACAACAGCAGCAACCCATGGCACAACAGCAGCAAGCACAGCAGCAAGCCATGGCACACCAGCAGCAGGCCCTGGCACAGCAGCTCCAAGCGCAGCAGCAGACCATGGCAAACCAGCAGGAGACAAATCGCCTGTTGACAGAACAGATTACTGCGCTCAGAGAGACTGTTGTGGCTCAAGTTTCACAACCGGAGAGAAGCCCGGTTGAGATGGATGGTGTGAGGAGAGCCGTACAGGGGGTCTTACAAAAGATGATGTAGAGGCCTACCTCACCATATTTCAGCGTGTGGCTGAGAGAGAGCAGCTGCCAGTTGCTGAATGGGCCGACGTGATTGCACCATTCCTGATGGGTGAGCCACAATATGTGTATTTCGATCTCAGGGAGCAAGATGTACGGGACTATGCCAAACTCAAAATAGAGATCCTTGCTCGCCTGGGTGTCACGCCAGCGGTTCGGGCAAGGAGAGTACACAACTGGACTTTTGCCGTTGATAGGCCTACCCGGTCGCAGATGTATGACCTAGTCCATCTGGTCCAAAAATTGGTTGGAGCCAGAGCATTCCACCCCTGTGCAGAAAGTCGAGAAAGTCATGGTGGACCACTTCTTCCGGACCCTGCCGCCAAAACTGCAATGATGGGTGGGACAAGGCGACCTGCAGACTGCTGAGCAACTAGTCAACTTGGTTGAGAGATTCAGCGCTACTGAGGAATACCTTCGGGATGCCCCTACAGCACCAGCACCTTCCAAGACCAAATCGGTGACAGCGATGGGTAAGCGAGTTCCAGCTGGAGGAGTGTGGAAGGGGGTAAGAGGGGGCGGGTCTCTAGAATGCGACCGAGGGAAAAAGACTGACCCTGACCCCCAGACGCACCCTATTCCTAGGGAGGATGCCCAGGCAAGGGGGTTCCGTGGTCCCCAATGTTATAGATGCCATGAGTGGGGACACATGGCCGCTGATTGCCCCCTCTACCCGGAGCCCATGGAGTGTGACACTGCCCGCAGAAGGTCTCTGTTTGCAGAACCAGGTTTTTCCGCCATTCAGTGGTCAGAGTCTGAGACACAGATTGTGATGGTGAGAGTAAATGGTTGCCCATTGAAGGCGCTGTTGGACTCAGGTAGTCTGGTAACCTTGGTCCGGGCCAACCTTGTGCGTGGAGGTTACATAACGAATAAAAATGTTAGAGTGCTGCGCATCCATGGGGATATCGTACCTTACCCTGTAGCCGTGGGTAAGTTAGAGACCCCCACTGGGACATTGAACCCTGAAGTCGGCGTGGTAAAATGCCTACCTCACCGTATTTCAGCGTGTGGCTGAGAGAGAGCAGCTGCCAGTTGCTGAATGGGCCGACGTGATTGCACCATTCCTGATGGGTGAGCCACAATATGTGTATTTCGATCTCAGGGAGCAAGATGTACGGGACTATGCCAAACTCAAAATAGAGATCCTTGCTCGCCTGGGTGTCACGCCAGCGGTTCGGGCAAGGAGAGTACACAACTGGACTTTTGCCGTTGATAGGCCTACCCGGTCGCAGATGTATGACCTAGTCCATCTGGTCCAAAAATTGGTTGGAGCCAGAGCATTCCACCCCTGTGCAGAAAGTCGAGAAAGTCATGGTGGACCACTTCTTCCGGACCCTGCCGCCAAAACTGCAATGATGGGTGGGACAAGGCGACCTGCAGACTGCTGAGCAACTAGTCAACTTGGTTGAGAGATTCAGCGCTACTGAGGAATACCTTCGGGATGCCCCTACAGCACCAGCACCTTCCAAGACCAAATCGGTGACAGCGATGGGTAAGCGAGTTCCAGCTGGAGGAGTGTGGAAGGGGGTAAGAGGGGGCGGGTCTCTAGAATGCGACCGAGGGAAAAAGACTGACCCTGACCCCCAGACGCACCCTATTCCTAGGGAGGATGCCCAGGCAAGGGGGTTCCGTGGTCCCCAATGTTATAGATGCCATGAGTGGGGACACATGGCCGCTGATTGCCCCCTCTACCCGGAGCCCATGGAGTGTGACACTGCCCGCAGAAGGTCTCTGTTTGCAGAACCAGGTTTTTCCGCCATTCAGTGGTCAGAGTCTGAGACACAGATTGTGATGGTGAGAGTAAATGGTTGCCCATTGAAGGCGCTGTTGGACTCAGGTAGTCTGGTAACCTTGGTCCGGGCCAACCTTGTGCGTGGAGGTTACATAACGAATAAAAATGTTAGAGTGCTGCGCATCCATGGGGATATCGTACCTTACCCTGTAGCCGTGGGTAAGTTAGAGACCCCCACTGGGACATTGAACCCTGAAGTCGGCGTGGTAAAATGCCTTATGTATGATGCCTTAATCGGTCGTGATTTTCCCTTGTTCTGGGACTTGTGGGAAAGGCGTAATGCTTCTGCCGTCAGCAAAGTATCTCCGATAGAGCCTGTAACCCTCTCCGTCGTGAGTCAGTTGAACAGGTGGCCCAGAGCAGATTATACCATAGACCGGCCAGGGTGAAGGCCTTTAATCCCAGGGATCGGGTTCTGATATTAGTACCCATGGGTAAAAGTAAATTTCTTGCAAAGTGGCGGGGTCCCTATGAGGTCGTTGAGAAGGTGAGTGAGGTGAACTACAAGGTTCATCAACCTGGTAGAAGAAAGCCCTACCAGATCTACCATATAAATCAGATCAAGCTGTGGAAGGATCGTGAATCCTTAGTAGTTGCCCTGGCTAGAGTTAAAGAGACGGTGCAGACCGTTTCCCCAGTCAAGATAGGGGAGTCTTGGTCAGGCCACCAAATGCAGAGAAATAAACATACGTTTGAAGTGGGACATAGGCCGGGGAAGTTACAGGGGAATGCAGATGCTTTGCCCCGAGTCCATTGTATGGTCGCTGAAACTTGTCAGACCTCGGGTCTGAAGAAGAGGGGGGGATATGTGGTAATGTGTATGGAAATGTCATAAATGGTGTGTATTTCTCCCCTGCTATGCTGTATCAGGCATGATCCATGCCGGGTTTTCAGGACCCAGGTCACATTCCCCAGTCTTTTACAGGTTAGTTCCCTGATCTCAGGCCTTGCACAGGTGATGAGGCTGATTGCAGGGGAAGCCTGAATAAAAGTAGCCGCTTAGCCTGTCAGTTGACTGTTGACCAGCCTGGAGAAAGGAAACCCAGGCTGTACTGCTCAGTGGTAAATGGGAGACTGAATTTAAGCCGAAGGACTTCTGCGACCCCACAAACTTGGTCTTGTGTGGATGAGCAGCGTGGGCAAGTATGCCCTGTAAAGCGGAAAATGATACCCCGGACTTGCAGCCTGCTGGAGTATCAAACCCTGGACTTGCATTTGGTGAAGTAACCACTTGAATTATAGCATTGTTGCTGCAACCTCTGAAGTAAGAGATATTTTGCTTTTGAACATTTTATTTTCTCAATAAAGCTGCCTTTGCTGTTGAAGAACTGTTTTCCGTGTCACTGCCGTTCGCCCCAAATCACTCACAATATCTAAATGTGTTTTAGTTGATGGATGGGCCCCACAACTGTTCTTCTCTGCTGGGCACAAGGTGCTCCAGTCTGACCCTGTGTAGATTATTGAACTTGATTCAGGAGGTCCATAAATCTGATATTTGCTTACAAATCAAAGCTGACTGAAAGTCAAAAATGGCTATGCGCTCACTTTGGCTCCCACCATATGCATTTGGAATGCCCATCCACTTACACCCAGGAGCAGGGCATACATAGACTACTCTCAGGCTAATAAAGAAGAGAGATATTGCTAGACTGGACAGACCTGCAGAAAGGACACTGGCCAATACGGAACAAGGAAGAAGAGGTGGTAGGTGAGTACAGTTAACTTTAGATTTATTCAAATAAATGTGGTTGTAGCATTGGGTCCCAAGGAACTCTAAACCAGTTCAAAGACCTACGGGTGCCAGAATGTTACCTACAAGCATGTGGCAGGCTGGCTTGCGGCCATCAGTATGAACCAGTGTTCTTCCGGAGTACCCCTACCAATACTAGCAGTACAACAGGCCTAAGGGCTGGTATATTGCCAGGGCTGAAGACTAGCAAATTGGATAGAGCACTGCTAGGAAAAGGTGATGATGAAAGGGGGTAGGCTCCAGGACCCTTCCTGACATAATATAGCAAAGGAGGATTTGTGTGTAGTCATACATATCTGTAGCCCATATGAGAAACAAAGAAAACAGAAAAAAGCCACCGAAGGCCATACAAGCTAATATATATATATATATATATATATATATATATATATATATATATATTAGAGATGAGCGAATCGAATCTGACGAACCCAAATTCGTTACGAATTTCAGGAAAAATTTGATTCATTTTGATTCCGAAGATCGCTCTAATTGCTTCCTTAAAACTCCATTTACTACTATCCAGCCCATCTAAAATGGTGGATCCACATGTCAGGACATGTCCCATGGGACAAGGAATCCTGGGTAGGCGTCACATGCTACCTATCAGCAGACAGGCTTACCGATGGCTTACCGATGATGTAACAGCCCTATATAAGCGGCAGCCATTTTGCGGAAGCTCATTTCGGCACTGTATTGCGGCCAGAGCAGATCAGGCAGGGAGAGAGAGAGAGAGGGACAGATAGAGAGACAGACAGATAGATAGATAGATACAGCAAGGGAGAGATAGATAGATAGATAGAACAAAGAACAGAAGAAGCGAGGGACAGATAGAGAAGGCTGTGACAGTGACAGAGAAAGACAGGGAAAGTTTAAAGTGTTTGCATTAGCTTTCAAGTCGATTTAGTGTTAATAGAACACCTGCCTATTTAGCTTTTCCTTTTCCTGGTGTCATTCTTTAAAAAGCGTGCTAGCATTAATATTTGAAGAGTACTTGTCTACTAACTGGTTGCATTTTGTAAAGAAAGTCACTTTTTCACTGTTAAATCAGCCAGCCTATGTATTTGAAGAGGGGGCATCCCAAATACTAGCATAAATATTTGAAGAGTACCTGTCTGCTAACTGGTTGCATTTTGAAAAGAAAGTCACTTTTTCACTGTTAAAGCAGCCAGCCTATGTATTTGAAGAGGGGGCATCCCAAATACTAGCATAACTATTTGAAGAGTACCTGCCTGCTAACTGGTTGTATTTTGTAAAGAAAGTCACTTTTTCACTGTTAAAGCAGCCAGCCTATGTATTGGAAAAGGGGGCATCCCAAATACTAGCATAAATATTTGAAGAGTACCTGTCTGCTAACTGGTTGCAGTTTGTAAAGAAAGTAACGTTTTCACTGTTAAGCAGCCAGCCTATGTATTTGAAGAGGGGGCATCCCAAATACTAGCATAAATATTTGAAGGGTACCTGTCTGCTAACTGGTTGCATTTTGTAAAGAAAGTAACTTTTTCACTGTTAAAGCAGACAGCCTATGTATTTGAAGAGGGGGCATCCCAAATACTAGCATAAATATTTGAAGAGTACCTGTCTGCTAACTGGTTGCATTTTGTAAAGAAAGTCACTTTTTAAGCAAACTTTGCCTTTCACTGGGGGGGATCCCAAATATTAGCATAAATATTTGAAGAGTACCTGTCTGCTACCTGGTTGCATTTTGTAAAGAAAGTCACATTGTCAAATTGCCAGCAGCCAGTGCCTTTCACCCGGGAAGGGGGGGGGGGCATCCCAAATACTAGCACGTGTATTTTAATAGTACCTGCCTACTTACCTTTTGTATAAAAAAGTCTGGTTTTCAAGTTTAAAGCACCCATTGCCTTTCACCGGGGGCCATTGTCAATGCTACCACTTATCTTTTAAGACTACCTGCCTACTAACCATTTGTCTTTTGTATAAAAAAGTCTGGTTTTCAAATTTAAAGCACTCATTGCCTTTCACCGGGGGCCATTGTCAGTGCTACCACTTATCTTTTAAGAGTACCCGCCTACTTACCTTTTGCCTTTTGTATAAAAAAGTCTGGTTTTCAAGTTTAAAGCACCCATTGCCTTTCACTGGGGGCCATTGTCAGTGCTACCACTTATCTTTTAAGAGTACCTGCCGACTTACCTTTTGCCTTTGTATAAAAAAAGTCTGGTTTTCAAGTTTAAAGCACCCATTGCCTTTCACCGGGGGCCATTGTCAGTGCTACCACTTATCTTTTAAGAGTACCTGCCTACTTCCCTTTTGCCTTTGTATAAAAAAGTCTGGTTTTGAAGTTTAAAGCACCCATTGCCTTTCACCGGGGGCCATTGTCAATGCTACCACTTATCTTTTAAGAGTACCTGCCTAATTACCTTTTGCCTTTTGTATAAAAAAAGTCTGGTTTTCAAGTTTAAAGCACCCATTGCCTTTCACTGGGGGCCATTGTCAGTGCTACCACTTATCTTTTAAGAGTACCTGCCTACTTACCTTTTGCCTTTGTATAAAAAAAGTCTGGTTTTCAAGTTTAAAGCACCCATTGCCTTTCACCGGGGGCCATTGTCAGTGCTACCACTTATCTTTTAAGAGTACCTGCCTAATTACCTTTTGCCTTTTGTATAAAAAAAGTCTGGTTTTCAAGTTTAAAGCACCCATTGCCTTTCACCGAGCTCCTAATATCGTTGCCAAATCCAATGTGTTTTTCAGGCAATATATGGGCTCCAAATACTGCTGCCAACTCCAATGTGTTTTTCAGGCAATATATGAGCTCCTAATACTGCTGCCATCTCCAATGTGTTTTTCAGGCAATATATGGGCTCCTAATGCTTCTACCAAATCCAGGGATTGTCTTTCAGGCAATATATGGGCTCCATAGGCTGCTGCCAAATTCAGGGTGTGTTTTTCAGGCAATATATGGGCTTCCTATGCTGCTGCCAACTCCACTGTGTGTCTTTCAGGCAGTATATGGGCTCCTAATGCTTCGGCCAAATCCAGGGTTTGTCTTTCAGGCAATATATGGGCTCCTTAGGCTGCTGCCAACTCCAATGTGTTCTTCAGGCAATATATGGGCTCCTAATGCTGCTGATGCTGCCAATTCCTGGGTGTGTCTTTCGGGCAATATATGGGTTCCTAATGCTGCTACCAAATCCAGGGTGTGTCTTTCAGGCAATATATGGGTTCCCTATGCTGCTGCCAAATTCAGGGTGTGTCTTTCAGGCAATATATGGGCTCCCTATGCTGCTGCCAACTCCAGGGTGTGTTTTTCAGGCAATATATGGTCTCCTAATGCTGCCAACTCTTGTGTGTGCCTTTGAGGCAATATATGGGCGTCTAATGCTGCTGCCAACTCCAATGTGTTTTTCAGGCAATATATGTGCTCCAAATACTGCTGTCAACTCCAATGTGTTTTCCAGGCAATATATGAGCTCCTAATACTGCTGCCTACTCCAATGTGTTTTTCAGGCAATATATGGGCTCTTAATGCTGCTGCTGCCAACTCCTGGGTGTGTCTTTCAGGCAATATATGGGCTCCTAATGCTGCTGTCAACTCCTGTGTGTGTCTTTCAGGCAATATATAGGCCCCCTATGCTGCTGCCAACTCCACTGTGTGTCTTTCAGGCAATATATGGGTTCCTTATGCTGCTGCCAACTCCAGTGTCTCTTTTGAGGCAATATATGGGCTCCTAATGCTGCTGCCAACTCCAGGGTGTGTTTTTCGGGCAATAAATGGGCTCCCTATGCTGCTGCCAAGTCCAGAGTGTGGACTCATCATGCTGATGCCACCTCAAGGCTCTGTAATTGTGCCGCTCTGCAACAGCGAATCTAATAGTGATGCCTCTGATCTGCATGTCATACTTCTTTACAATATTATTTCACTAACCCAGCATGCATCCTATGCATGTTACAGCCAGGCAAAACGTTCTGCAACCCTATGGAGGCTCTCGGAAGTCCAGAAATAGAGGTTTTTAATAGCGATTCGTCGCGAATAAATTTGGACCGAAATACATTTTTCCGGAAAATTCAGAGAATCGGCTGAATCGAATTTTTCATAAGTTCGCTCATCTCTAATATATATATATATATATATATATATATATATATATTCTATCTTTTTGTATGTATATCTTGTTTCCTGTACTTCCTGCCTTATATATGATGGGGGAAAGGGAAAATTTTAACAGAACATGTGGTTCTTTTTAAAGCAGACCAAAACCAACCAGTAATGAAAAACCAAATTAGCCAATAGTCCTCTCCCTGGGAGTGGAAAATACATAGCTATTTTAGCTTACCCTGATATATTATAAACTCCAATTGTGGCTTTCTGTTCTCAGGCTCCTACTTCATTGGGTTATGGCCCTGAGCACAAGCATTTCATACAGAATGAAAGAGGACCCAGCGCCACGATATTTGAACAACGATTATTAAAATTGCTGATCTATTCTTGGTAAAGGGAAAGAGGGGAAGATCAGGAACCAGCAAAAAAGTACGACCTGTGGAGTGAGGGATGTGGGGGATATTGGTAAAAAAACATGCATTTTGGTCTGCTGTTAATAAATTATGTTATAATTATTAAGTAATTAGTTCATTCTCTACAGCAAGATAAGACTGATCGATCTTCACCTTGTGCTATAGTTATATGTCCTCTGAATCTGTAAGAGGCTGGTGACAGATCCTGTTTTTTATAAACTTCATCCATGACCAGCCACAGCTCTCACCACTGTCGGTGGGGCATCTGTCAGTCTATGGCCAGCCTTACAATAAACATAGATCAAATATATATTATTCTACAGAATTGCAATGTGATGATGGCTGCCCTTCAACATCCACCAGCCTTACGGCCAAAAAGCAAACCCTGGTTACATAAACATCACTAACGAAAAAAAAGTGAACCTTGTAAAGCAGCAGATTAATGCGCAGCCTCTCATGGACTTTACTGTGAAATATAAACTGAGCCTGTCTGTGAATACAGTGCTGTTATTTAATGGCAGGTCATTCAGCAGATCCTGATTCCATGGAGGGAGCGGAATAGAGTGTAGCAGCTGTGTGCCCTCGGATTTGCCTGTAAGAAAGCCAATTCATCATGCATTATATTATTAATGAGAACATGCATAAGCACTCCTTCTTTCCAGGCCTTCGCATTTTTACAAACCTGCCGCAATATCTCCATTTCCACCACCCACTTAATTGGGAACAGACAGTGGCCTCCCTTCACTGCACCGAAGCCAACAGAGACCTTTTTCTTTTAGGATCTCCTATACTAAATTATTAAAGGAGATCTATCAAACAAATGGTCCCATAATAACAATCTGCATAAACAGCAGTATCAGTCAGGCATGACACATAGGGCAGTGCAAACTTTATTACAAATTCAATGTAAAATTTACAGCCCCTAAATGCATCCAATTGTAAAAAGTTTTAAAAATCCACATAAGTGTGCTCGATAGTAAGAGAAGGGGTTACTTATAATGTACAATACCCCCTAGGTCCCCATCAAAAATTTCTAGGCACCATGCAACCTTATTCTCTGGGCTGCCTTCCTCAGAGGTCCTTCTAATGATGAAATCCAAAATGGCTGCACTATGCATTGTTGTTCACCCTTGTCTTGGTAGTAGTGTGGATTTCTTGCCTGTGTGCAGCTCTTTTTGGTTCCCCCTGTTGGATGAAGCTCCAAGCGGAAACGGGAAAAGGTATGTATCTTGTAAATTCCAGGCTTACTGGTGAAGGAAGGGGGTGGGCTTATGTGCACACAGACCCGGGAGTGGGTGGGTGAATGGATGGGAAATGAATGAGTTCAGTTGGGTGACAAAGTGCAGACAAAAGAGAGTGGATGAATAGATGCGAGATGGGGATGAATAAATGTAGCTAAGTGGAGATGTGATTAAGTTGAATTAGCATGGGATGGTTGGGTGAAACTGGGAAGGTGAGTGGCACTGAGGGGGGAGTGGTGAGCCTTGGAGGGGAGTGGAGCTGGTAAAGCTATGGTGGAATAGAGCTCAGAGAGAACTAGGTGAATGGCACTGGGAGGTAGAGGTGAGTGCAGCAGACTGCATTATTAACCTGATGCCTGGCACAGCCTGAATTTTTTGTAGTTTGTAAATGTACCATTGTTCCTTTACAGGAAAGGACAAGGTTTATAGTAGACTTAAAGCCATTATAAATTAAAATCAAATTAGCTAATCACCCCGTCTAGAGTCCTCTTGCTAAGAGTTGAATACTATTTTTTTTCAATTGTAAACCCAATTTTGGCATCTATTCCTGGGCTCTAACGCTAAGCAGAGAGCAGGTTCAATTTTCATTCTGAACAGTTTAATATGGGGACTTGGTAATGCATGATTCATTATCATGAATCCTTCACAGAGCAGACCGCAATTTACAAAAGGGTAGGCTTGGGGATGGGCCAAAATAAAGTGGAAGGGTGGACATAGGGCCAGCAGTGGACATACTGAGCTGTCTCTTGGCTGGAGAGATATTATATGATCACTAGGGCTATCTTCCCCACTGGCAGTGCTGCTGATGGGTGAAACAAAAGTTATAAAAAAAGTTCCATTTCTTTCCTAAGAAGATTCTATATATGGCGACGGAAAACCTGACATTCAAAAAACGTTCTAAATGATGAGTAGGAAAGTGGGAAGAAAGGAAACCATTAGTGTGTGCCGTGAAGCTGTACTATGTCTGCTTAAAGTTAAATGTAACAACCAGGGGAGGGGGTGTATATCAAAGAGAAGGGACTGCTATACAGGCAATTGATTCCAGAGGAGTCCGGGAAGAAAAGCAGTAATCACATTTTATGAGAAAACAAAAGCAAAAAAGGAACATTATTTATAAAAACAGCCAGAAAACAGATGCTGCCATTGTGTGGAAAATGGCATGAACTTTAAATATGCGGCTAAGATGGCTTTATTTAAAACCCATCTCCTGGCATAATTTTAATAAATCTACGCCCCAGACCATAATAGAATAGAATAAAGGAGTTAATACTCAACCCTGCCCCAATCTCTTGGAGAACAGAGCTTAAGTTGATTAATTAAGTATTGATCAAATCAAGGTAAGAATAGATATAGTACATCTATATATATGAAGATGCAGACATGTGTAGACATGAATCAGTGGGCATAAATAAAGGACACAAGTGAGATTATCTGTAATATGCACTGAATTTGTCATGTATGGATCTGATTTGCAGGCTTATTCTAATTTTATAGTTCATACAGTATAGCGCCATCTTCTGGCATTGTACGGTGGCATTGTACAAAGTAGTAATTACAGAGTAAAACATACAGAACGTGGACATTGGAGTTGGCGGCAGCAAAGGCAGCTCATATATTGAAAGACACACCCAGGAGTTGGCAGCAGCAGCATTAGGAGCCCATATATTGCCTGAAAGACACACTCTGGACTTGGCAGCAGCATAGGCAGCCCATATATTGCCTGAAAAACACATTGGAGTTGGCAGCAGCATAGGGAGCCCATATATTGCCTGAAAGACACACCCAGGAGTTGGCAGCAGCAGCAGCATTAGGAGCCCATATATTGCCTGAAAAACACACAGTGGAGTTGGCAGCAGCAGAGGGAGCCCATATATTGCCCGAAAGACACACTCTGGAGTTGGCAGCAGCATTGCGAACCCATATATTGCCTGAAAGACACACCCAGGATTTGGCAGCAGCATAGGGTGCTCATATATTGCCTGAAAGACACACCCAGCAGTTGGCAGCAGCATTGGGAGCCCATATATTGCCTGAAAGACACACCCAGGAGTTGGCAGCAGCATAGGGTGCTCATATATTGCCTGAAAGACACACCCAGAAGTTGGCAGCAGCATAGGGAGCTCATATATTGCCTGAAAGACACACCCAGAAGTTGGCAGCAGCATAGGGAGCTCATATATTGCCTGAAAGACACAATGGAGTTGGCAGCAGCATTAGGAGCCCATATATTGCCTGAAAGACATAACCCAGGAGTTGGCAGTAGCATTGTGAGCCCAGATATTGCCTGAAGGACACACTATGGACTTGGACTTGGCAGCAGCATAGGGAGCCAATATATTGCCTGAAAAACACATTGGAGTTGGCAGCAGTATAGTGAGCTAATATATTGCCTGAAAGACACACCCAGGAGTTAGCAGCAGCATAGGGAGCTCATATATTGCTTGAAAGACACACCCAGGAGTTGGCAGCAGCAGCAGCAGCAGCATTAGGAGCCCATATTTTGCCTGAAAGACACACTCTGGACTTGGCAGCAGCATAGAGAGCCCATATATTGCCTGAAAAACACACTGGAGTTGGCAGCAGCATAGGGAGCCCATATATTGCCTGAAAGACATAACCCAGGAGTTGGCAGTAGCATTGTGAGCCCATATATTGCCTGAAGGACACACTATGGACTTGGACTTGGCAGCAGCATAGGGAGCCAATATATTGCCTGAAAAACACATTGGAGTTGGCAGCAGTATAGTGAGCTAATATATTGCCTGAAAGACACACCCAGGAGTTAGCAGCAGCATAGGGAGCCCATATATTGCTTGAAAGACACACCCAGGAGTTGGCAGCAGCAGCAGCAGCAGCAGCATTAGGAGCCCATATTTTGCCTGAAAGACACACTCTGGACTTGGCAGCAGCATAGAGAGCCCATATATTGCCTGAAAAACACACTGGAGTTGGCAGCAGCATAGGGAGCCCATATATTGCCTGAAAAACACATTGGAGTTGGCAGCAGCATAGGGAGCCCATATATTGCCTGAAAGACACACCAAGGAGTTGGCAGCAGCAGCAGCATTAGGAGCCCATATATTGCCTGAAGGACACACCCAGGAGTTGGCAGCAGCAGCAGCATTAGGAGCCCATATATTGCCTGAAAGACACACAGTGGAGTTGGCAGCAGCATAGGGAGCCCATATATTGCCCGAAAGACACACTCTGGAGTTGGCAGCAGCATTGGGAGCCAATATATTGCCTGAAAGACACACCCAGGAGTTAGCAGCAGCATTGGGAGCCCATATATTGCCTGAAAGACACACCCAGGAGTTGGCAGCAGCATAGGGTGCTCATATATTGCCTGAAAGACACACCCAGAAGTTGGCAGCAGCATAGGGAGCTCAAATATTGCCTGAAAGACACACTGGAGTTGGCAGCAGCATTAGGAGCCCATATATTGCCTGAAAAACACATTGGAGTTGGCAGCAGCATTGGGAGCCCATATATTGACTGAAAGACACAACCCAGGAGTTGGCAGCAGCATTGGGAGCCCATATATTGCCTGAAGGACACACTATGGACTTGGCAGCAGCATAGGGAGCCAATATATTGCCTGAAAAACACATTGGAGTTGGCAGCAGTATAGTAAGCTAATATATTGCCTGAAAGACAAACCCAGGAGTTGGCAGCAGCATAGGGAGCTGATATATTGCCTGAAAGACACACCCAGGAGTTGGCAGCAGCAGCATTAGGAGCCCATATTTTGCCTGAAAGACACACTCTGGACTTGGCAGCAGCATAGGGAGCCCATATATTGCCTGAAAAACACATTGGAGTTGGCAGCAGCATAGGGAGCTTATATATTGCCTGAAAGACACACCCAGGAGTTGGCAGCAGCAGCATTAGGAGCCCATATATTGCCTGAAAGACACACTCTGGACTTGGCAGCACCACAGGGAGCCCATATATTGCCTGAAAAACATATTGGAGTTGGCAGCAGCATAGGGACCCATATATTGCCCGAAGGACACACTATGGACTTGGCAGCATCATAGGGAACCAATACATTGCCTGAAAATTACATTGGAGTCGGCAGCAGCATTGGGAGCCCATATATTGCCTGAAGGACACACTATGGACTTGGCAGCAGCATAGGGAGCCAATATATTGCCTGAAAAACACATTGGAGTTGGCAGCAGTATAGTGAGCAAATATATTGCCTGAAAGACACACCCAGGAGTTGGCAGCAGCATAGGGAGCTCATATATTGCCTCAAAGACACACCCAGGAGTTGGCAGCAGCAGCAGCATTAGGAGCCCACATTTTGCCTGAAAGACACACTCTGGACTTGCCAGCAGCATAGGGAGCCAATATATTGCATGAAAAACACATTGGAGTTGGCAGCAGCATAGGGAGCCCATATATTGCCTGAAAAACACATTGGAGTTGGCAGCAGCACAGGGAGCTCATATATTGCCTGAAAGACACACCCAGGAGTTGGCAGCAGCAGCATTAGGAGCCCATATATTGCCTGAAAAACACATTGGAGTTGGCAGCAGCATAGGGAGCCCATATATTCTTGGTGTGCCACACACCCCGCTTCACCTTTAATATTCTTCACATATTGGGTTAACTCACCGCCAGGTGACGCTGTGCAGAGAGGAAGTCTTGTAACGAGCCCCCTTCCGGCCTATATATACCTGGTACCTCCCATTTATCACCAGTATTTTTCTCTCTGCTTGACGACAAGACAGAAGATTGAAGTCTCCTGCTTACAGGTAGCCGGGGTCTTACCCCGGCACCCCCTTTTGGTCTATTTCTGCCCGGTTTTGATTGTTTATACCTTTATGGTGGATTGGAAGCCTCCCAGCCTAGGCTGCTCACTGGGCAATTGGTAGACGGCACTATAGGTGCCTAGGAGCTTATCTCCTCTGCTCGACCCCCTCTTTTGGGGGCAATGCGGCTATCCGGCATGGTGATCTGGAAATGGGATGCCCCTGTCCCGAGGGTCCCCTTAGCCCCTTACTCTCCCGTTACGATCCCTTCTCCCTTCACTATGGGGGGGGGGGGGGGGGGGGGGTTAGAGGGTTGTGTATTGTGTGTGTGTATTTCACTGTATGATTTTTTTTAACATGTGTGTTTTACTTTCATGCACTTAGCAGACTGCACCGCATGTGTGCACTCGGTCTGATTTTTCCTCTTAAAAGGACTTTCCTTGGTCTTGCAGATAAGTACTGACCGGCTTGGCCAGCGTTTAGGTCTGCTTTAGGGGGCAGCTGGGGCTTGGCCGCGCTGATTGCAGGCTGGCTTGCTGCCTGAGCCTTTGCTATAGCAGCCTCCCTCCCCCCTCCCCCGTTGGTCTTTCCTTCCCTCCCTCCTCCTCCCCCCTCCTCCTGCCTTTGTGTTGACCGGCCACAGCCTCACTTCCTTCCTTCCTGGCTTAAAGGAAGTCACGTGGGGGGGGGGCTCGCTGCCACACATGGTTTGGTTTACTTCTTGCTGCTGCTGCTGGCTGCTGAGTCGTCCATACTATTGCTGCGGCCGCCCTCGGTTCCTTGCAGGTAAGCGACCCCACCTTGTGTGGGGCCGTTGAGTGTCTTTTTAAAAACTATATTGTTTATAGTGTTTTTAGACATGGGGGGGGGGGGAGATCTATAAGGGGATTCATCATGATTGAGGGCAAGGGTTTTTCCTTTGTTTATTTAAAGGCACCTTGGTGCCATACATTAGTATGTTTGCATGTTGCCACATGTTTGGGGATCTGACTGTTGTTTTTTTCTTCCCCTACAGATCCCAGGAACCCCTGATTAAAGCGGCCTCCCGGCTCTATATTACTTGGCTAGTCTTTCTTTTTTAAAGGAAAGGAAAATTGGGACATTTATATATATATATATATATATATATATATATATATATATATATTGACATAAAAAAAAAAAAAAATATATATATATATATATATATATATATATATATATATACAATCTATATTTATATATAGATTATTAAGGGGATCTTCTTTTTTGAATTAAATCCTCCCAAAAAAAAAAAAAAAAAAAATTCCGGGACATTTACAACAAGGGGGCATCCCGGGTCGGCTTATGCCTTAAATCCCAAAAGAATTGTGAATACCATAAATACCATAAATCACCATATGGAGGCTTCCGTTATTACCGGAAATGGTTCTTCTGGGCCATCTAGGGGGTGTGCAAGATGTGGGACTCCGCTCCCAGATGATGATGTCTTTGTATGCATTCCTTGTGCAAGGCAGAGTATTGCGCGTCAGTCCGTCGCTTCGGCTGCTGGCCCGTCGCATCTTCCATCATCTCCTACCTCTCCCTCCCTGTTCCGGACCCCGCATGACACTGTCAAGAGTGGGGATTCGCAATCCGAGGTGGCGGCGTGATTGGCCAGCCTCCGGAGAATAGTGCCCGTTAAACCAGGGTCAAAAGCCACTGCAAAACGGAAGCACCTGACTCCGATACCTTCGGCTTCACAGGTATGTGAGCCTGTGGAATGGTCCGATGGCTCCCCGGACGAGGGAGAATTCCTGTTGGAGTCAGATGAGCCTGCAGATCAGCTTGAGGCTGATGCTATTGGCGATTGGTCGGCGGGTGTTTCCCTTGACACCCCCTCCATTCTGGCTCAGATGTTTGAAATTCTGAATTTAGATCCGCCTGAGGCTGTCACCCTGCCAAAGGGCCAGTTGTTTAAAGAGGCTCAGCCGCGTTGGGTTTTTCCCAGACAACACCACTTTGATAGGGTGGTCCTTAAGGAATGGGAACATCCCACGCGGTTATCTGGAATCCCTTCCAGTTGGGAAAAGCGTTATCCTTTTCCGCCAGAATTGGTGAAGCTTTGGTCCGTCCCTCCTGACGTCGATATCCCTGTGCTAGGGCTCTCCAGCACGGCTATGGTACAGTCTGCTGAGACCACTGTCCCTAAAGATGGGGAGGATCGTCGGATTGACCAGTACGCTCGCCATGGTTTTATTTATGCTGGGTCAACGATGCGCCCGGTGTGTGCTTCGGCCCGTCTCCTATTGGCGGTTAGGTCTGTAATTCAGGAGCTGTATGGGGATCTCGATCCCACTTGTAAAGAGATTACTGCGCTTAAGCAGTGTGAATCTTTTGTTTCTTTTGTTCTGGGCCTTCCGGTCCAGGTGCGTTCAGACAATCGAACAGCGGTTGCTTACATCAATCATCAGGGAGGGACTCGCAGTCTGAGTGCTCTCAGAGAGGTGTCCCTGATCCTGTCCTGGGCAGAGGCCCATGTTCCTTGTCTCTCGGCGGTATACATTCCAGGAGTGGAGAACCAGGAAGCGGACCGGTTGAGCAGGGGCTCTCCCTGTCTGGGAGAATGGGCTCTCCATCCTCGGGTGTTTCACTCACTGTGTCTCCGATGGGGGACACCAGAGGTGGACCTGTTTGCCTCTCGTCACAATCACAGGCTCCCGAACTTCGTGTCGCTCTCCCAGGATCCTCTGGCTCTGGCAGTGGACGCCATGTCCCTGAGCTGGGGGGATCTGGGATTTCTATACCTGTTTCCTCCGATACCCATGCTGGGCAGGGTGCTTCGGAAGTTGGCTCTGGAAAAGGTGTTCGCCGTTCTCGTGGCCCCAAGGTGGCCAAGGCAAGTGTGGTTCGCAGACATCGTTCGGCTGGCAGTGGACCAGTTCGTCCTGCCTCTTCGGCCCGATCTGCTCACTCAGGGTCGGTTGTGTTACCCCAATTTACCAGCGCTGGGTTTGATGGCCTGGCTGCTGAAACCTCCATCTTGAAGGAGGAGGGTCTTTCTGACTCAGTTGTCAAGACTTTGATCAGTGCCCGGAAGAGGTCTTCTTCGATCATCTACTATAGGACTTGGAAAGCCTACATCACTTGGTGTGAGATAAGATCTTTTCCTTGTAGGGTCTTTTCGGTCTCCAGGATTCTGGAGTTTTTACAATCTGGGCTGGACTCTGGACGTACTGAGTACGTTGAAAGGGCAAGTTTCTGCCTTATCTATCTTTTTTCAGAAGCGTGCTACGCTTCAGCCTTTAGTTAAAACTTTTTTCCAGGGGGTTACGCATGTGCGGCCTCCCAGGAAACCATTACTCCCGGTTTGGGATTTGAATTTGGTTCTTTCTGCTCTTCAGGCTCCTCCTTTTGAGCCTTTGCAAGATATTGCTTTGTCTACCCTGACTCAGAAGATTGTCTTCTTGGTAGCGATCACTTCGGTCCGGCGTGTCTCGGAATTGGCGGCCTTGTCTATCCAGGCGCCTTACTTTGAGAGGCATCAGGATAAAGTGGTCTTTCGGTTCAAGCCAGACTTTCTTCCTAAGGTTGTTTCTGCTTTTCATTTGAACCAAGATATTGTTCTTCCCTCCTTGTGTCCTAATCCTAAGAATGACAAAGAGAGGGTTTTGCATTGTTTGGATGTAGTACGCTGTGTTAAGTACTACTTGATTATCACGTCTCCTTTTCGTAAGACGGATTCCTTTTTTGTCATGCCCTATGGGCCTAAGAAGTGTTTGGCACCGGCCAAATCTGCCATTAGCAAGTGGATACGTCAGGCCGTTACTGCGGCCTATTCTGCTAAGGGGAAAGTTCCCCCTTTTCGTATCACTGCTCATTCTACTCGTGCCATTGGGGCGTCTTGGGCTTTTCAGCACCAAGCTTCTGTTGAACAAGTTTGTAAGGCCGCCACTTGGTCTTCTGTTCATACTTTTTCTAAGTTTTACAAGGTTGATGTGCGAGCCTCAGCGGATGCTGTTTTTGGCCGCAAAGTTCTGCAGACTGCAGTCATTTAAGTTATGCTTCACCTGGCCTTGAGTTGCCCATCCCTTGTTGACACTGCTTTTGGATGTCCCAATATGTGAAGAATATTAAAGGTGAAGCGGGGTGTGTGGCACACCAAGAATAATACCATTTTGTGAGTACTCACCTGAAAAATGGATATTATTGGTGTGCCACACACCCCGCTTCACTCCCACCCTTTTCGGTAAGCCGAATCCTTTATATGGTGAAGCTTTTATTTATATTGATTTATTTTGAGGTTACCGTTAATTTACTGGTACCTTGTCTTTCTGCTTTTTAATATACTGGTGATAAATGGGAGGTACCAGGTATATATAGGCCAGAAGGGGGCTCGTTACAAGACTTCCTCTCTGCACAGCGTCACCTGGCGGTGAGTTAACCCAATATGTGAAGAATATTAAAGGTGAAGCGGGGTGTGTGGCACACCAACAATATCCATTTTTCAGGTGAGTACTCACAAAATGGTATTATTGCCTGAAAGACACACACTGGATTTGGCAGCAGCATTGGTAGCCCATATATTGCCTGAAAGACACACCCAGGAGTTGGCAGCAGCAGCAGCAGCATTAGGAGCTAATATATTGCCTGAAAGACACACCCAGGTGTTGGCAGCAGCAGCAGCATTAGGAGCCCATATATTGCCTGAAAGACACACTCTGGACTTTGCAGCAGCATAGGGAGCTCATATATTGCCTGAAAAACACACCCTGAATTTGGCAGCAGCATAGGCAGCCCATATATTGCCCGAAGGACACACTATGGACTTGGCAGCATCATAGGGAGCCAATACATTGCCTGAAAAACACATTGGAGTCGGCAGCAGCATTGGGAGCCCATATATTGCCTGAAGGATACACTATGGACTTGGCAGCAGCATAGGGAGCCAATATATTGCCTGAAAAACACATTGGAGTTGGCAGCAGTATAGTGAGCTAATATATTGCCTGAAAGACAAACCCAGGAGTTGGCAGCAACATAGGGAGCTCATATATTGCCTGAAAGACACACCCAGGAGTTGGAAGCAGCAGCAGCATTAGGAGCCCATATTTTGCCTGAAAGACACACTCTGGACTTGGCAGCAGCATAGGGAGCCCATATATTGCCTGAAAAACACATTGGAGTTGGCAGCAGCATAGGGAGCTTATATATTGCCTGAAAGACACACCCAGGAGTTGGCAACAGCAGCATTAGGAGCCCATATATTGCCTGAAAGACACACTCTGGACTTGGCAGCACCATAGGGAGCCCATATATTGCCTGAAAAACATATTGGAGTTGGCAGCAGCATAGGGAGCCCATATATTGCCCGAAGGACACACTATGGACTTGGTAGCATCATAGGGAGCCAATACATTGCCTGAAAAACACATTGGAGTCAGCAGCAGCATTGGGAGCCCATATATTGCCTGAAGGACACACTATGGACTTGGCAGCAGCATAGGGAGCCAATATATTGCCTGAAAAACACATTGGAGTTGGCAGCAGTATAGTGAGCAAATATATTGCCTCAAAGACACACCCAGGAGTTGGCAGCAGCATAGGGAGCTCATATATTGCCTCAAAGACACACCCAGGAGTTGGCAGCAGCAGCATTAGGAGCCCACACTTTGCCTGAAAGACACACTCTGGACTTGCCAGCAGCATAGGGAGCCCATATATTGCATGAAAAACACATTGGAGTTGGCAGCAGCATAGGGAGCCCATATATTGCCTGAAAAACACATTGGAGTTGGCAGCAGCATAGGGAGCCCATATAATGCCTGAAAGACACACTCTGGAGTTGGCAGCAGCATTGGGAGCCCATATATTGCCTGAAAGACAAACCCAGGAGTTGGCAGCAGCATTAGGAGCCCATATATTGCCCGAAAAACACATTGGAGTTGGCAGCAGCATAGGAGGGAGCTCATATATTGCCTGAAAAACACATTGGAGTTGGTAGCAGCATTGGGAGCCCATATATTGACTGAAAGACACAACCCAGGAGTTGGCAGCATCATTGGGAGCCCATATATTGCCTGAAGGACACACTATGGACTTGGCAGCAGCATAGGGAGCCAATATATTGCCTGAAAAACACATTGGAGTTGGCAGCAGTATAGTGAGCTAATATATTGCCTGAAAGACAAACCCAGGAGTTGGCAGCAGCATAGGGAGCTCATATATTGCCTCAAAGACACACCCAGGAGTTGGAAGCAGCAGCATTAGGAGCCCATATTTTGCCTGAAAGACACACTCTGGACTTGGCAGCAGCATAGGGAGCCCATATATTGCCTGAAAAACACATTGGAGTTGGCAGCAGCATAGGGAGCTTATATATTGCCTGAAAGACACACCCAGGAGTTGGCAGCAGCAGCATTAGGAGCCCACATATTGCCTGAAAGACATACTCTGGACTTGGCAGCACCACAGGGAGCCCATATATTGCCTGAAAAAAATATTGGAGTTTGCAGCAGCATAGGGAGCCCATATATTGCCCGAAGGACACACTATGGACTTGGCAGCATCATAGGGAGCCAATACATTGCCTGAAAAACACATTGGAGTTGGCAGCAGCATTGGGAGCCCATATATTGCCTGAAGGACACACTATGGACTTGGCAGCAGCATAGGGAGCCAATATATTGCATGAAAAACACATTGGAGTTGGCAGCAGTATAGTGAGCAAATATATTGCCTGAAAGACACACCCAGGAGTTGGCAGCAGCATAGGGAGCTCATATATTGCCTCAAAGACACACCCAGGAGTTGGCAGCAGCAGCAGCATTAGGAGCCCACATTTTGCCTGAAAGACACACTCTGGACTTGCCAGCAGCATAGGGAGCCAATATATTGCATGAAAAACACATTGTAGTTGGCAGCAGCATAGGGAGCCCATATATTGCCTGAAAAACACATTGGAGTTGGCAGCAGCATAGGGAGCTCATATATTGCCTGAAAGACACACCCAGGAGTTGGCAGCAGCAGCATTAGGTGCCCATATATTGCCTGAAAGACACACCCAGGAGTTGGCAGCAGCAGCATTAGGAGCCCCTATATTGCCTGAAAAACACATTGGAGTTGGCAGCAGCATAGGGAGCCCAGATATTGCCTGAAAGACACACACTGGAGTTGGCAGCAGCATTGGGAGCCCATATATTGCCTGAAAGACACACCCAGGAGTTTGCAGCAGCAGCAGCATTAGGAGCCCATATATTGCCCGAAAAACACATTGGAGTTGGCAGCAGCATAGGAGGGAGCTCATATATTGCCTGAAAAACACATTGGAGTTGGTAGCAGCATTGGGAGCCCATATATTGACTGAAAGACACAACCCAGGAGTTGGCAGCATCATTGGGAGCCCATATATTGCCTGAAGGACACACTATGGACTTGGCAGCAGCATAGGGAGCCAATATATTGCCTGAAAAACACATTGGAGTTGGCAGCAGTATAGTGAGCTAATATATTGCCTGAAAGACAAACCCAGGAGTTGGCAGCAGCATAGGGAGCTCATATATTGCCTCAAAGACACACCCAGGAGTTGGAAGCAGCAGCATTAGGAGCCCATATTTTGCCTGAAAGACACACTCTGGACTTGGCAGCAGCATAGGGAGCCCATATATTGCCTGAAAAACACATTGGAGTTGGCAGCAGCATAGGGAGCTTATATATTGCCTGAAAGACACACCCAGGAGTTGGCAGCAGCAGCATTAGGAGCCCACATATTGCCTGAAAGACATACTCTGGACTTGGCAGCACCACAGGGAGCCCATATATTGCCTGAAAAAAATATTGGAGTTTGCAGCAGCATAGGGAGCCCATATATTGCCCGAAGGACACACTATGGACTTGGCAGCATCATAGGGAGCCAATACATTGCCTGAAAAACACATTGGAGTTGGCAGCAGCATTGGGAGCCCATATATTGCCTGAAGGACACACTATGGACTTGGCAGCAGCATAGGGAGCCAATATATTGCATGAAAAACACATTGGAGTTGGCAGCAGTATAGTGAGCAAATATATTGCCTGAAAGACACACCCAGGAGTTGGCAGCAGCATAGGGAGCTCATATATTGCCTCAAAGACACACCCAGGAGTTGGCAGCAGCAGCAGCATTAGGAGCCCACATTTTGCCTGAAAGACACACTCTGGACTTGCCAGCAGCATAGGGAGCCAATATATTGCATGAAAAACACATTGTAGTTGGCAGCAGCATAGGGAGCCCATATATTGCCTGAAAAACACATTGGAGTTGGCAGCAGCATAGGGAGCTCATATATTGCCTGAAAGACACACCCAGGAGTTGGCAGCAGCAGCATTAGGTGCCCATATATTGCCTGAAAGACACACCCAGGAGTTGGCAGCAGCAGCATTAGGAGCCCCTATATTGCCTGAAAAACACATTGGAGTTGGCAGCAGCATAGGGAGCCCAGATATTGCCTGAAAGACACACACTGGAGTTGGCAGCAGCATTGGGAGCCCATATATTGCCTGAAAGACACACCCAGGAGTTTGCAGCAGCAGCAGCATTAGGAGCCCATATATTGCCCGAAAAACACATTGGAGTTGGCAGCAGCATAGGAGGGAGCTCATATATTGCCTGAACGACACACCCAGGAGTTGGCAGCAGCAGCTTTAGGAGCTAATATATTGCCTGAAAGACACATCCAGGTGTTGGCAGCAGCAGCAGCATTAGGAGCCCGTATATTGCCTGAAAGACACACTCTGGACTTTGCAGCAGCATAGGGAGCTCATATATTGCCTGAAAAACACACCCTGAATTTGGCAGCAGCATAGGCAGCCCATATATTGCCCGAAGGACACACTATGGACCTGGCAGCATCATAGGGAGCCAATACATTGCCTGAAAAACACATTGGAGTTGGCAGCAGTATAGTGAGCTAATATATTGCCTGAAAGACAAACCCAGGAGTTGGCAGCAGCATAGGGAGCTCATATATTGCCTGAAAGACACACCCAGGAGTTGGCAGCAGCAGCAGCAGCATTAGGAGCCCATATTTTGCCTAACAGACACACTCTGGACTTGGCAGCAGCATAGGGAGCCCATATATTGTCTGAAAAACACATTGGAGTTGGCAGCAGCATAGGGAGCTTATATATTGCCTGAAAGTCACACCCGGGAGTTGGCAGCAGCAGCATTAGGAGCCCATATATTGCCTGAAAGACACACTCTGGACTTGGCAGCACCATAGGGAGCTCATATATTGCCTGAAAAACACATTGGAGTTGGCAGCAGCATAGGGAGCCCATATTTGCCCGAAGGACACACTATGGACTTGGCAGCAGCATAGGGAGCCAATATATTGCCTGAAAAACACATTGGAGTTGGAAGCAGTATAGTGAGCAAATATATTGCCTGAAAGACACACCCAGGAGTTGGCAGCAGCATAGGGAGCTCATATATTGCCTCAAAGACACACCCAGGAAATGGCAGCAGCAGCAGCAGCAGCAGCATTAGGAGCCCACATTTTGCCTGAAAGACACACTCTGGACTTGCCAGTAGCATAGGGAGCCCATATATTGCATGAAAAACACATTGGAGTTGGCAGCAGCATAGGGAGCCCATATATTGCCTGAAAAACACATTGGAGTTGGCAGCAGCATAGGGAGCTCATATATTGCCTGAAAGACACACCCAGGAGTTGGCAGCAGCAGCATTAGGTGCCCATATATTGCCTGAAAGACACACCCAGGAGTTGGCAGCAGCAGCAGCAGCATTAGGAGCCCATATATTGCCTGAAAAACACATTGGAGTTGGCAGCAGCATAGGGAGCCCATATATTGCCTGAAAGACACACTCTGGAGTTGGCAGCAGCATTGGGAGCCCATATATTGCCTGAGAGACACACCCAGGAGTTGGCAGCAGCAGCAGCATTAGGAGCCCATATATTGCCCGAAAAACACATTGGAGTTGGCAGCAGCATAGGAGGGAGCTCATATATTGCCTGACCCAGGAGTTGGCAGCAGCAGCATTAGGAGCTAATATATTGCCTGAAAGACACACCCAGGTGTTGGCAGCAGCAGCAGCATTAGGAGCCCATATATTGCCTGAAAGACACACTCTGGACTTTGCAGCAGCATAGGGAGCTCATATATTGCCTGAAAAACACACCCTGAATTTGGCAGCAGCCCATATATTGACCGAAGGACACACTATGGACTTGGCAGCATCATAGGGAGCCAATACATAGCCTGAAAAGCACATTGGAGTCGGCAGCAGCATTGGGAGCCCATATATTGCCTGAAGGACACACTATGGACTTGGCAGCAGCATAGGGAGCCAATATATTGCCTGAAAAACACATTGGAGTTGGCAGCAGTATAGTGAGCAAATATATTGCCTGAAAGACACACCCAGGAGTTGGCAGCAGCATAGGGAGCTCATATATTGCCTCAAAGACACACCCAGGAGTTGGCAGCAGCAGCAGCATTAGGAGCCCACATTTTGCCTGAAAGACACACTCTGGACTTGCCAGCAGCATAGGGAGCCCATATATTGCATGAAAAACACATTGGAGTTGGCAGCAGCATAGGGAGCCCATATATTGCCTGAAAAACACATTGGAGTTGGCAGCAGCATAGGGAGCTCATATATTGCCTGAAAGACACACCCAGGAGTTGGCAGCAGCAGCATTAGGTGCCCATATATTGCCTGAAAGACACACCCAGGAGTTGGCAGCAGCAGCATTAGGAGCCCATATATTGCCTGAAAAACACACAGTGGAGTTGGCAGCAGCATAGGGAGCCCATATATTGCCTGAAAGACACACTCTGGAGTTGGCAACAGCATTTGGAGCCCATATATTGCCTGAAAGACACACCCAGGAGTTGGCAGCAGCGGCAGCATTAGGAGCCCATATATTGCCTGAAAGACACACCCAGGAGTTGGCAGCAGCAGCAGCATTAGGAGCCCATATATTGCCCGAAAAACACATTGGAGTTGGCAGCAGCATAGGAGGGAGCTCATATATTGCCTGAAAGACACATCCAGGAGTTGGCAGCAGCAGCATTAGGAGCTCATATATTGCCTGAAAGACACACCCAGGTGTTGGCAGCAGCAGCAGCATTAGGAGCCCATATATTGCCTGAAAGACACACTCTGGACTTTGCAGCAGCATAGGGAGCTCATATATTGCCTGAAAAACACACCCTGAATTTGGCAGCAGCATAGGCAGCCCATATATTGCCTGAAAGACACACCCAGGAGTTGGCAGCAGCATAGGGAGCTACCATGGATCAGCTACTCGCATGCATCAGCTATTGGTGGGTGGAAATCCTGGCTGATCCATGCCTGATTCACCTTCAAAAAGGAGAGTCTCTCCACATTTTTCGTGGACAGACGAGTTCTCCTTGGCATTACAATGGCCCCGCTCCGATGGCACACTACTGGCCGGGCAGGACAGCTTTCCCAGGGCAAACTCTGCCAGTGTCGCCACAAGTTAAGTTTGGCCCTGCTCCAGGTCTTCCTGCTGCTCATGAGTAGCCTCACTATGCGGGTGCAGAAAGCTACACATTAGCGACTGAAGACTGAGGCTGCTGCTGATGGAGCTGCTGCTGCTGCTGCTGCTCCTGCCACCCCCCTGGCAGCCATGGCAGTGGAAGGTGAGCGCAGAGGTCCCCCCGAGTCAGACCTGCAAGAGTATGGACCATGGCGCAGATAGGCATCGGCCAACTGACTATGTAGAATGTCTTTGTAGTAGCTCAGTTTGTCCTCCCCCTCAGCGGATGAAAAAAATGCCCCCATTTTGTGCCGGTAGCGAGGGTCCAATAAGGTGGAGAGCCAGTAGTCATCCCGCAGAAAAATGGAGACAATTCTGCGGTCACTACGCAAGCATGTGAGCATGCATCGTGCCATTTGTGCAAGTGACTCGGAGGGACTACCTGTCTCCATCTCCACTGCATACTGCCACGGTATGTCTGGGTCCTCTGTCTCGCCTTCCTCACAACCCTCTAGCTCCACTGGCTGCTCCTGCTCCTCCTCTCCTGTCAGATGACTAGATAAATCGCCCATTTCGCCAAAACTAAACTGTGCTTCACTGTGCTGCTCCTCCTCCTCAGCTCCCACGGGGTTTATGTGGCCGTGAAATGTATGCGCCATGTCTCCAGTGCCCTGACCAGCCATGGTTTCCAACATGTGTTGTATTACATGAAGCAGCGGAATCATGTAATTCATGCCGTAATCCTGGCGAAATAAAGTGGCTTCCTCAAAGGGCCTGAGCAAACAGCAGGTGTCACCTATGAGCTGCCACTGATTCACATTAAAGTTACACAGGGGAGTCCCCCTATCTGCTTGGATCATCAAGAAATCAGTGATGGCTTTTCTCTGTTCGTATAGGCGATCTAACACATGTAGGGTGGAATACCAACGGGTGGGAACATCGCAAATCAGACTATGTTGGGGGATACCGTTCTGACGCTGTAGCTCAAGAAGGGTGTGCTTGGTGGTGTAGGAGTGGCTGAGGAGGCAGAGCCGCACACTGTGACAGGAAAAACGGCCTGGGAGCATGGAGGCCGAAGTGGTGTGACCTCTCCAAGTTACTGTGCAGGAACCACATTCACCCAGTGGGCCGTAAAGCACATGTAAGCTCCAGATGTCGGTGCTGCCGTGCACTTTGGTGCACACCGACAGGCTCAAGGACTGGCCCACCTTCTGCTCAACAAATTTGTGAAGGGCTGGTACTGCCTTCTTTGCAAAGAAATGATGGCTTGGGACTCTCCACCTCAGCTTGGCACAAGCCATCAGCTCTCTGAAAGGTGCAGAGTCCACCACCGTAAAAGGGAGGGACTGCAGCACCAGCAACTTGGACAGGAGCACATTTAGCTTCTGCGCCGTAGGATGAGTAGGGCATATTGTTGTCTCTTGGACATAGCTTCACTGATGGATTGCTGGTGGGATGACTGACTTTTAGTAGGAGGAACAGAAGCATCTGGAGTGGCAGAGGATGGGTATGACGCACAGCTACCTTCGGCTGAGGTGCTGGAGCCTTGGCTGGGTGAAATTGGAAGCGGCGTGGCACTGGCTGACGCAGCAGGCTAGACCCCCACTTCGGAGCCACGGTTCTCCCAGGCCGTTTTATGGTAATGCTGCATGTGTTGCCGCAGGGCCGTGGTACCAACATTGGGGCCATGGCCACGCTTGAAAAATGTCTATATTGCCAGCCTCAGACCCCGTAGTCATGCACCAATAATCCAAACAATAGGCACCAGGCAAAGAGAGCTCACCTCCTGATACGATCAATGTCCATAGCAAAGGAGCGCCAGCCACATGGTTTGGTTGGTAAAATCATCCATCCTTTATTGAACACCGTGGTTAAAAGCCATTACAGCAGGTAAAACAAAATGCACATGTAGAGAGCAGACCCCGCGTCTACGCGTTTCGAGCCCTGGCCACGCTTGACACATCTTGCATGTGGCCAGGTTACCCTCCTGCGGATGCTTGATGACAAAGTGGCAACTGCCGAGTAGCTAATTTTCCCTCCAACAGTCCGCACTAATTCACTGCTACCGCTGCCAACTACAGGAGCCCCTGCTCCACTACCTCCTGGGAAGGCAGCCTGCCACGCAGCAGGTGGGTTACCCTGCCCCCGGCCATGTGTGGCTCAAGACATCCCAATTCTGCCACCATGCTAACTGCCAACCCTACTGCACCAAGCTGACTGCCAACCCTACTGCCACCTTGCTGCCTCAGCTGCTGACTCTGGGGCAACCTGGGTGGCCTCCCTTGATTGTGGAAAAGTGACATTGATTATAAAATGCAAGCATTTATTAGACAGGTAGTCTTAAAATTTTAATGCTAGTGTTTGGGATGCCCCCTGCTCACATACAGAGGTGGCCTCCCTTGATTGTGGAAAAGTGACGTTAATTATAAAATGCAAGCAGTTATTAGACAGGTAGTCTTGAAATATTTATGCTAGTGTTTGGGATGCCCCCTGCTCACATACAGAGGTGGCCTCCTTTGATTGTGGAAAAGTGACCTTGCTTATAAAATGCAAGCAGTTATTAGATAGGTAGTCTTGAAATATTTATGCTAGTGTTTGGGATGCCCCCTGCTCACATAAAGAGGTGGCCTCCCTTGATTGTGGAAAAGTGACGTTAATTATAAAATGCAACCAGTTGGTACACAGGTAGTCTTGAAATATTAATGCTAGTGTTTGGGATGCCCCCTGCTTACATACAAAGGTGGCCTCCTTTGATTGTGGAAAAGTGACTTTGCTTATAAAATGCAAGCAGTACACAGGTAGTCTTGAAATATTTATGCTAGTGTTTGGGATGCACCCTGCTCACATAGAGAGGTGGCCTCCCTTGATTGTGGAAAAGTGACGTTAATTATAAAATGCAAGCAGTTATTAGACAGGTAGTCTTGAAATATTTATGCTAGTGTTTGGGATGCCCCCTGCTCACATACAGAGGTGGCCTCCTTTGATTGTGGAAAAGTGACCTTTCTTATAAAATGCAAGCAGTTATTAGATAGGTAGTCTTGAAATATTTATGCTAGTGTTTGGGATGCCCCCTGCTCACATAAAGAGGTGGCCTCCCTTGATTGTGGAAAAGTGACGTTAATTATAAAATGCAAACAGTTGGTACACAGGTAGTCTTGAATTATTAATGCTAGTGTTTTGGATGCCCCCTGCTCACATACAGAGGTGGCCTCCCTTGATTGTGGAAAAGTGACGTTAATTATAAAATGCAAGCAGTTGGTACACAGGTAGTCTTGAAATATTAATGCTAGTGTTTGGGATGCCCCCTGCTTACATACAAAGGTGGCCTCCTTTGATTGTGGAAAAGTGACTTTGCTTATAAAATGCAAGCAGTACACAGGTAGTCTTGAAATATTAATACTAGTGTGTGGGATGCCCCCTGCTCACATACAGAGGTGGCCTCAGTTGATTGTGGAAAAGTGACGTTGATTATAAAATGCAAGCAGTTATTAGACAGGTAGTCTTGAAATATTTATGCTAGTGTTTGGGATGCCCCCTGCTCACATACAGAGGTGGCCTCCTTTGATTGTGGAAAAGTGACCTTTCTTATAAAATGCAAGCAGTTATTAGATAGGTAGTCTTGAAATATTTATGCTAGTGTTTGGGATGCCCCCTGCTCACATAAAGAGGTGGCCTCCCTTGATTGTGGAAAAGTGACGTTAATTATAAAATGCAAACAGTTGGTACACAGGTAGTCTTGAATTATTAATGCTAGTGTTTTGGATGCCCCCTGCTCACATACAGAGGTGGCCTCCCTTGATTGTGGAAAAGTGACGTTAATTATAAAATGCAAGCAGTTATAAGACAGGTAGTCTTGAAATATTGATGCTATTGTTTTGGATGCCACCTACTCACATACAGAGGTGGCCTCCCTTGATTTTGGAAAAGTGACATTAATTATAAAATGCAAGCAGTTATTAGACAGGTAGTCTTGAAATATTTATGCTAGTGTTTGGGATGCCCCCTCCTCACATACAGAGCAGGCCTCCCTTGATTGTGGAAAAGTGACGTTGATCATAAAATGCAAGCAGTTATTAGACAGGTAGTCTTGAAATATTAATACTAGTGTTTGGGATGCCCCCTGCTCACATACAGAGGTGGCCTCCCTTGATTGTGGAAAAGTGACGTTGATTATAAAATGCAAGCAGTTATTAGACAGGTAGTCTTGAAACATTAATGCTAGTGTTTGGGATGCCCCCTGCTCACATACAAAGGTGGCCTCCCTTGATTGTGGAAAAGTGACGTTAATTATAAAATGCAAGCAGTTATTAGACAGGTAATCTTGAAATATTTATGCTAGTGTTTGGGATGCCCATTCCTCACATACAGAGCAGGCCTCCCTTGATTGTGGAAAAGTGACGTTGATTATAAAATGCAAGCAGTTATTAGACAGGTAGTCTTGAAATATTAATACTAGTGTTTGGGATGCCCCCTCCTCACATACAGAGGTGGCCTCCCTTGATTGTGGAAAAGTAACGTTGATTATAAAATGCAAGCAGTTATTAGACAGGCAGTCTTGAAATATTAATGCAAGTGTTTGGGATGCCCCCTGCTCACATACAGAGGTGGCCTCCCTTGATTGTGGAAAAGTGACGTTAATTATAAAACGCAAGCAGTTATTAGACAGGTAGTCTTTAAATATTTATGCTAGTGTTTGGGATGCCCCCTGCTCACATACAGAGGTGGCCTTCTTTTGATTGTGGAAAAGTGACCTTGCTTATAAAATGCAACCAGTTGGTACACAGGTAGTCTTGAAATATTACTGCTAGTGTTTGGGATGCCCCCTGCTTACATACAGAGGTGGCCTCCTTTGATTGTGGAAAAGTGACTTTGCTTATGAAATGCAACCAGTTGGTACGCAGGTAGTTTTGAAATATTACTGCTAGTGTTTGGGATGCCCCCTGCTTACATACAGAGGTGGCCTCCCTTGATTGTGGAGAAGTGACGTTGATTATAAAATGCAAGCAGTTGTTTGACAGGTAGTCTTGAAATATTAATGCTAGTGTTTGGGATGCCCCCTGCTCACATACAGAGGTGGCCTCCTTTGATTGTGGAAAAGTGACGTAAATTATAAAATGCAAGCAGTTGGTACACAGGTAGTCTTGAAATATTACTGCTAGTGTTTGGGATGCCCCCTGCTTACATACTAAGGTGGCCTCCCTTGATTGTGGAAAAGTGACTTTCGCTTATAAAATGCAAGCAGTTAGTACACAGGTAGTCTTGAAATATTTATGCTAGTGTTTGGGATGCCCCCTCCTCACATACAGAGGTGGCCTCCCTTGGTTGTGGAAAAGTGACGTTAATTATAAAATGCAAGCAGTTATAAGACAGGTAGTCTTGAAATATTGATGCTAGTGTTTGGGATGCCCCCTGCTCACATACAGAGGTGGCCTCCTTTGATTGTGGAAAAGTGACTTTGCTTATAAAATGCAACCAGTTGGTACACAGGTAGTCTTGAAATATTACTGCTAGTGTTTGGGATGCCCCCTGCTCACATACAGAGGTGGCCTCCTTTGATTGTGGAAAAGTGACTTTGTTTATAAAATGCAACCAGTTGGTACACAGGTAGTCTTGAAATATTACTGCTAGTGTTTGGGATGCCCCCTGCTCACATACAGAGGTGGCCTCCCTTGATTGTGGAGAAGTGACGTTGATTATAATATGCAAGCAGTTATTAGACAGGTAGTCTTGAAATATTAATGCTAGTGTTTGGGATGCCCCCTGCTCACATACAGAGATGGCCTCCTTTGATTGTGGAAAAATGACTTTGATTACAAAATGCAAGCAGTTATTAGACAGGTAGTCTTGAAATATTTATTCTAGTGTTTGAGATGCCCCTGCTCACATACAACGGTGGCCTCCCTTGATTGTGGAAAAGTGACGTTAATTATAAAATGAAAGCTGTTATTAGACAGGTAGTTTTCAAATATTTATGCTAGTGTTTGGGATGCCCCCTGCTCACATACAGAGGTGGCCTCCCTTGATTGTGGAAAAGTGACGTTAATTATAAAATGCATGCAGTTATTAGACATGTAGTCTTGAAATATTAATGCTAGCACGCTTTTTAAAGAATGACACCAGGTAAAGGAAAAGCTAAATAGGCAGGATTGTTATTAACACTAAATGGGCTTGAAAGCTAATGCAAACAGTTTAAACTGTCCCTGTCTTTCTCTGTCACTGTCACATGCTCTCTCCTTCTCTATCTCCCCCTCGCTCTGCTTCTTTTGTTCTTTGTTCTATCTATCTATCTATCTATCTATCTATCTATCTATCTGTCTGTCTATCTGTCCCTTTCTCTCTCCCTGCCTGCCTGATCTGCTATGGCCGCAATACAGTGTCAGAATGATGTTCCGCAAGATGCCCGCCGTTTATATGGGGCTGTGACATCATCGGTAAGCCTGTCTGCCGATAGGTAGCATGTGACACCTACCCAGCATTCCTTGCCTCATGGGACATGTCCTGACATGTGGATCCACGATTTTAGATGGGCTGTATAGCAGTAAATGGAGTTTTAAGGAAGTGATTCGAGCGATCGAATCGCGGCGATATTCGTAATCATAACGAATCAAATATTTCATGAAATTCATAACGAATTCTGATTCGTCAGAATCGTTTCGCTCATCTCTAACCATATCAAATGCCTTTTGCACATCTAGAGCTAGAAGCATGGTCCTGCTGCAAAGGACCCTCTGCTGTTTTGATGCGGATTGGTTTGGGTCTCGATTCAATGCCTCTTAGTCTCCTGGCCAAGGGGGTATTGAGTTTGTTTGGTTCAATACCATTTAAATCTTGTCCGATTAATTTGGCGCTCCAAAGTTAAGATTTGCGCTTGCCTGGTTAAGCAGGACCCTATTACCCTTAGAAGGGTTATCCTTGAAGGCCCCCGAGGCAGCCTGGTACATGTCCGTCAACTCAAGCAGCTTTTTCTTATAGCTCGCCCTTCTCCGGGCTGCTTTTTGAATGAGGAGCCCCCTCATCAGTGCCTTGTGGGCCTCCCAAACTATGACATTAATGCTCACTGTTATGCAGCAAAAATTCATCTATCCCAGTACCCTCTCTAGTAAGGCCTCATCCACCAACCACGTATCATTCAACTTCCATGCTCTATGGGGGGACCTCTGCACCAGTAAAGCCAACTAAACCGCCATTAAAGCGATCCTTCACCTTGAATAAGTGCATATCTTATATGTTTCCCACACCCTTTACATACAGATTGCTCACATTAAAAATCATCCTACCTGCATCTATTGCATGTTATCAGCCTTTAAACATCCAAGATTGCAGCTCATGGAACATCAGACAGCCTGCAAACAGGAAGTGCCTTCTGACTGTGCTGCTCTGCATTCTGGGATTGCTGACTTTTCCTGACCCCAGCTCTGCTCTGTCTGAGCAAAGCACAGCTATAACCCGCCCCCCTGTACTTTATCCCACTCTCCTCTCCTGAGTAAGTGTGAAGCTTCTGAGTCAAGATGGCGGCGCCCGTATCCTAAAGTCCTGAACAGAGTTGTAGCCCAGTGGGGGAAAGAATAATAAGTAAGTGACTAAAAACATAAACTGTATTAACTTTAGATGCTGGGGAATCGTTTTTTAGGGTTTGGGCTTTTCAATAAATCATGCTGAAGGTCCAGTTTAAATCCAACCATACTATGGGGACTATATTTGCTTTTAGCAAATTGGGTAAGAAGGGATGCTGCAAGAAGATGTGATCAATCCTGGTGAAGACCTTATGTGGGCATGAGTAAAGTCCTACCTGGTTCGATGGAGCTCCCGTGACGCATCCACCATGTGATACTAATTTAACAGGGTGCAGAATGCTTTCGTTGAGGAGTTATGCGAGGTGCCTTTAACTAGACCTGTAGGGTCTCGCCTATCTCGGCCAGGGTATATTATCTCATTGTAATCCCCAGCGACTATAAGGGTTCCTTTTCTTGTTCTGGACAATACTCTAAAGAACTCCTCAAAGAAAGCATTTTGGTTGTGATTTGGTGCAGTGGCAAACATGACGAGAGAGTCCTGAATGGAACCCACCAAGATCAGGTATCTCCCTGAAATGTCACGAACCTCCTGAACCTCCTGTTTCAAGGAAAAGAGGGGTGCTCGTCTGAATTCAATTAAAAATTCCCGTTGTTTTGTTTCTGCCGAGGCTGTAAAAAATCAAGGGTAGTCCGCACTGAGAAATTTGGGGGGCAAAATTTCTAGCAAAGTGCGTTTCCTGGAAGCAAACAATGAGTGGAGAGAGCGCATCTGCCTTATGGCTTTAGTTTGCTTCTGGGGGGTATTCAGCCCTTGTACATTTAATGAGACTAATTTAACCACCATCAACCTTCTGCAGTTACCCTAGAGCATTATGAGACCTGGGAACCCAAGAAATCTGAAAGAGAGCAAGAAACAAATGAAGCAACACTGGTGTCAATGAAAAATCCCAACTCATCTTAGGGGGGAAATATCTCCCTCCCGTCAACAAACTCTCAAAATTATAGTGCAGACCACGTCCCCTGCACAACAAACACAGAATATTTGCGGAGCTCATAACCATTAAATATTTGAAAGGAAACCATCCCTTACTTAGGAGTGAGCATGTTCCAATGCCCGGCCCCAACCCACATACATATACATAGCAAAGCAAAACCCAGATTCTATAACAAAAAATAACCTTGAGCATTCAAAAATAACCGATGAACCTTAACATTTAAACCTCCACCCAAGCCCAACCATGAACAAGTAATACCAAACACATGTGGGCACCAATATTCTGCCCTCCTGCCCCTTCCCCCCAGTTCCAAGATACTTCCATGACAAGTCCCAGAACAACACCCAGCTCCGCCTTGGCCAAGGGGGAAAGAGGAACAGGGCCCTGATATATATTCACAAGGGACCTATTCCTCATCCCTCCCCTGCCGTTGGTTTTTGGAATCTGCGGACAAGTTCGGCTGTCGATATTGCTCTCGCCGAGGTGCCGCTCCAGCACTCTCGCCTCTCCTTGGCCGCCGGGGAGAAAGAGAGTGCTCTCTTTTTCAGTGGTGGCGCTGGAGAGACCGCTTCCAAAGCTTTCAGGCCCACAAACATCAAAGCGGACTCCAATTCCTGCAGTGAAGTGGCCCGAGTGTTGAACATAACTTTAAAGGGAAACCCCCATTTATATTTGATCCCATTGGCACGCAGCCCTTCTAACGAGGGTCTCATGGCTCGCCTTCCAGCCACAGTCTGGGGGGAGAGATCAGCAAATAGTTGGTAGTCAAAGCCTTGAAATCTAAGGATCTCACAGCTCCGCACCTCTGCCATAAGTTGCTTCTTTGTATGGTCGAAATGAAACTTTACCAGGACATGTCTCGCGAGCCCATCTGCCCTCTTTTTCTGCAAGGCCCTGTGGATCCTACCAAACAAATCGGAATGGACTGTGCAAGCTCCTTGAACAAGGCCATTGCAGTGGATTGCAGGTCCACCACAGATTCGGGAATCCCCCTTATCCTGATGTTTGATCGTTGGGATCTGTTCTCTGCATCCTCAAGCTTGTGATGTAAAACAAGATTCTTGTCCCTGAGCATTTCCAGTTCTACACCAAGCAAGGACAGATTCAACTCCTGAACCGAGGACTGTTGTTTAAGCTCTCCCACCCTTTCTCCCAGTTCCTTTGTTTCCGCCGACAAGTTGTTGGTAATTTGCAGCGTGATAGTCTGGGCCCACCTCTCTAACACTCTTTCCAGCATTGCTTCGTAGCAATCCAAATTCAGGAAGTGGAGCTCGGCGGGTGTGCCATGGAGTGACTCATCCATCCATGATTCGTCCTCGGGTAACAGGTTGGAGATTTTGAGAAGCACTCTGGGGGGTGGGGGAGGACGCCATATCAGTAATTTTCCAACTCCGCACCAAGCACGCTCACAAGATAGGTGCATGGGATCTTGCCCTGCGGGAAGTGAAGGAGCCAGGATAATGCACCTCCTGCGTTCCTTAGACTCCCGGAACAGATGCCTTTCTTCCAGGACCAGCTGAGCTCTTGCATTACAGAGTATGAGCCCGACAAGGACCCAGCACAAAATCTGCGCCTCCCGGCGGGATCACCTCACTGGTAGCGACAAGCCCCTCAGACGCCTTGATCAAAAACCGTCTCCAGCCGGCTCTTTAAATATGGGTGCTGCCACGCCACTGTCCTCCTTTGAATCTGGCTACCCCTGCTGCTTGTGGCTTGTTGTTAGGGGGCTGGGGCCTGCTCCGACCCGGGGTAAGCTGGAGTCGGGACAGTCAGGAGCTGCGGATAAGCCTCAGGCAGCACTGCACAGCCTGCTCTCCTAGGCTGTAATGGCGCCGGCTGCGAGTTCCGACCACGTGGGCCAGGCCACCGCCGAACCCTCCGGGGGGACTTTAAAACTTACAGTGGAGGGCCAGGCCGTGTGCCCGACCCTCCCTGAGCTGAAACCGCCGCTCCGCGGCCCGCTCGCATGCACTCTCCCCAGTGCTACCTTTCTTTTCCAACTGTGCCAGGCTGTTGATCTAGTTTAAGGTGGCCCAGCACCCATTTTCCAGCAAATGGGTGCTAAACTGCACTGGGACAGGCTTGGGGAGACCCCCGAACCTTTTCCAGTGTGGTCCATCACACATTTGCTGGAAACCAGTGATTTCAGGGTTTTTTTTTAAAGCTTGGAGTGTGTAACTGAATTCTGTGAAACTGACCGGTCGAGGGACTGACGGAGGGGAGCAGCACTATAAAAGCAAAAGGAGAGGTCAGGGAGGCCAGCAGCAGAGTTCATAATAATTTGGAGAGCTGCCAGTGTGTTGATAGACCACAAAGGAGGGCATTGCAGTAGTTGCAAAGGAGGGTGTTGGATAGTGAGAAAATTACCAGTTCTGCAGTGGCATAACTAAATGTGACGGGGCCCTGGTGCAACCATTAAATGGAGCCCTTTCACGACTCATGCAGTAAACTTTTTTCTGTCTTTTAACTCAGTTGGATGTAACTAGCCAACTAAACTGAAACAGCAGAGACACTTGGTGCTTCCTTTCTCTAAATGATGCCAAATGAGCACAAATATGATAAATATGTGGAGGAGCAACAATGATGGGGCCCCCTGACACTCTGGGCCCCAGTGCGGTCGCACCCCCTGAACCCCCTCAAGTTACACCTTGCAGTTCTGTTTTGTACATATTTTGTACAGAGTTTGAGGGATTCTTTAATCCACTTTTAACAACTTTGACTACAGTTCCACTTCTGAGCCATTTTTTGTCTGATTGGACTCTTGCTCTTCTTGCTTTGATAAGCGATAAGCTGGAAAAGACTCTACCCAGCTGGATAGTCCGTAGCCTCTGGCGAACACAATTAAAGTCTATGGGAGGGAAAATCTATCTAAGCTATTTGCCAATTCTTTTCCCTTTTTTAATTAAAAAAATAGGCTTCTACCTCCGCACACCAAGCTGGATAACCTAGAACTCAGAGGCCGAGCGGCTGCCCCCAGCCCTTGCAAGTTATCAGCCCCTATAACATTCCGCATATGTCTAGTGGCCTATGTGCACACCGCAATTCCACACCCCCCAGGAGTGGAGGACATGGGTTCTTGGACAAGAGTTATCAAGGTACCCCAAAAGTATGGCAATTGTTTTATGTATTGAAAGATACATAGAATTCACAAATATTGGTGGACACAGCAAAGATGTTCTCGCTGCCACCTTTTTCTATATTTCATTATTGCTGGTATCCCCTGTGTTCATTCACCCATTTTAGAATTTTGATATAGGGATCCCAACTCACACGAGTGGTATAAGGGCAATAAGACCTGACCTGCTGTACAGTTAAAGTTTAAATTTGGGCCAGGTTTGTCTGATGGTATTTAAAGCAGACCTTCACCCTAAATAAGAGATTATCTTATATGTTTACCACACCCAGTATATACAGATTGCTCACATTAAAAATCAGCCTACCTGCATCTACTGCATGTTATGAGCCTTTAAATATCCAAGATGGCGACTCATGGACCATCAGGCAGCCTGCAAACAGGAAGTGTCTTCTGACTGTGCCACTCTGCATTCTGGGATTGCTGTCCTTTCCCTGACCCCAGCTCTGCTCTGTCTGAGCAAAGCACAGCTATAACCCGCTCCCCTGTACTTTATCCCGCTCTCCTCTCCTCAGTATGTGTGATGCTTCTGAGTCAAGATGGCGGCGCCCGTATCCTAGAGTCCTGAACAGAGTTGCAGCCCGGTGAGGGAAAGAATAATATGTAAGTGACTAAAAACTTCAAATATATTCATTTTAGATGCTGGGGAATAGTTTTTTTTAAGGGTTTGGGCTTTTCATTAAATCATGCTGAAGGTCCGGTTTAAGGAACATGCAGTAAATACTGCTTCAATAAACCCAAGATTGCACCACCCAAATATTTAGCTGTGCAAATGTATACATAATTTGAATGGCTAAAAATGGTGCAAAAAATCTTATCTCTCAAAGATATGTGAGATGAAAAAATGTCTCACGGTGTTGAATCAACCCTAATAGGTAAGAGGACACAAGATTCAAAAACACAACTTAAAATACAAATACTATATGATATAAATACTGTATAAAGATGTATGGCCAACCCAATTGCCAATTCAGATCACTAAGCTGCTACCTCCACAATAATGTGAAACAGTTCCCCCACCTCCCTATTTAACATTTTCTCTCCCTCTGTTTCCATCATAGATTGTGAGTGTGAATGTATGTGTATGTTTGGCAGGCACTAGTCTGAAGTCTGGTAAAAACCCACTGAACTTGTGAAATACATTTGGCCAAAGCCCCTGCCGATACTCTCTTCTTATGGTGTAGAACTAAAAACAAATATTTCCACTTTTCGTGTCCTGGAATACTTGATTCTTTTGCCCGTCTCACTCTGTAAGATGCCATGCGATCAGTATTTGCATAGGTGGGGCAATGACTGGAGGAGGTGGAGCTTTACAGCTAAAACACACAGCATTATCTGGGATTAGAGTGAAGGGGGAGCAGGGAAACTTGGCAAAAGGTTCTCCTCATGGGAGGACCAATTCAGGGGATGCAAGTTAAAAATAAGGGTTTTGGTTCGCTTTTAGGGGTTTAAGAAGTGCTAGTGCCACATAGTGCCAGATGTGTGTAAGGTGAATGTCAGGTCCCAGTGCAAAAGGTGTATTTATCAAGTCAAAAATCCAAAGTATCTCTGATAGTGCCAGGTAGTGTCCAATCTCTCATCAGCGCCGGCAATGGGATAAGTTCCCTACTTACCTACAGTGCCCTATAAGACCAGGCGCTCACCCTACACTGTGTGGCCATCCTATAGATGTCAATGGGCTGGGTTGGTTATAATGTTTTGGCTACTTTTTTATTTTTTTGGGTACATGTGCCACGGGATCCCTGGGCTGTTTGGAACAGTTTTTGTATGTGTTTTTGCACTTTTGGGTTGTGATTTGGGCCGTGTCTTTCAAATGTTCCTATTGCAATTCCATGTATATTTTATTGTGCTGTCATCACCACCAAATAAGAAATAGGGGATTGAAACAGGTGCAGAATGGCTAGTTACAATCCCTGCACTGGCACCCAAACACTGGCCAGGAGCGGGCGACGTATCAGCATCAGTTCTCTGCAACCAGCTCTGAGCACTGCGCGGCCACAACATCTTGCAAGTGCCGCTCAAATGCCGCCCGGTCATTTTTTTATTAAATAAGCTTGTAAATCCTGACTTGTTTCTTTTTGCACCAAGACAGGAAGTTCACACAAGCGATAATCTAGTAACGGTGTGCCTCTATACCATAGCCAGCTGATGGAGGAACCCTACAAGGCGCTTTAAGAGTGATCTATTTCAGCACGCATCGTCCAGTGATGTCACATGAGCCTGACATCAATACTACACCACAGGTCCCACAAGAAGTGGTACATCTCAGCTTTATTTCCATCTTACTCTTTTGCAGTGGTTTATTTAGGTTTTACATAAAGGGCTAGACACTTACGCTTGAGGACTTAGGACATTAAAACATACATTTACTTGTGGACGGTAAGGCTCAATTTCTAAAAACAATGTTTACATTTGCCCTCATCCTCAGACTTGATTATTTCAGTCTAGTGGTCGGAATTTGCTAAATCTTGCTGTAATTCAGTGAATAGCCCCATTCATCTGCTCTACACTTGCCCCATCTGCAAGAGATAGAATTTACATAGGCAAGACGGGCATTTCCCAGGTGCTGCCATTAGACCTCTAAGAAAGTGCCAACTTGATGATGGGTCAGTCCATTATGTATGTTATGAAGGTTTCACCTGCATCGCAATTTGATATGAAAAACAAGACATTTTACCTTCACTAAACATTTAGGGTCTTATTGAAGAAACACTAGCACCATGTGGCAACACGTAGGGGCACGTGTTTTTCTTCAGCGCCACCAGCAAGCATCATAAAAAAATGTTTAACGCCATGTACCATTTCATGTATCGAGTTAGCGCCGGAGCTGTGTTCCCTACAGCGCCACATAACATCAGGTGCTCAGTGTCATTCTCCCATAGATGTAAATTAGCCATTTCAGTTACGTTATTTTTGGTGATTTCTGGTTAGCGTTTTTTACATTTTTTTGTGCTCATTCAGCTGACACAGGATCCCTGGCCGAAATGTTTTTTTCTTCATTTATTGTACTTAGATTATCCGTGGCAAAATTGTGTTATTATGCCTGACAATCATGTGTCATATCATTTGTGTGTCCCTGATGTCATTCCATGTGTTTTTGCTAGGTCACTGTGCTGCCATCCTATTTAAAAGCCTTTTTTGCCATTGTACCTGGAGCTTTATGCCTGAGAGTTACGCCGGAACTGTGGTTTTACATGTTAAATATGGCATGAAGTGGCGGAACGCCACCGGTGCTTCCTGTAGCTATCTCCATTGAAAAAGGATCAAGCAAAGGTACAGCGCCACATAGCCTTCAGCGCCGAACACTAGCAGCGCCATCTGTGGCAGGCGTTGTGGCTGAGTCACTACTAGCGTCTGTCAGTAGATGCTCAAGTGGTGCTATGAGGTGCTAGTAATAAATTTGGCTCCCAGTCTTTATAACTAGCTAAATTAGTAGCAAGGCTAATGGTCCTAGTGGGCCCAGTTTTAAGAGCGTTACCAAAATGATTTTGAGAAGCTCTTGAAATTTAGTAGAGACTGAGTTTTGAGAGATATTTCAACTCACATTAAAGTGAAAATAAGCTTTACTACAGTTCTGGCAAGGGCCTGAATTTTTACAATCAGGTAGATATTTTATGTTTGGAAACAATAGAACAAGATAACGGTAGCCTATAAGGCAATATAGACACATTTGGAGGGGCTCATTTTTAAAGTACATTTTCATGCAAATAAAAAAAAAGCTATACTCACCTTTTCTCCCGCGCAGGCCATTGCTCCTAGTCCAGGGCAGCAGCGCTCACCTGAAAGGCTGGATGCAGGTCTCTCCCCGCCTGGCACCTTGCACAGCGCAGCTCTCTCATCAGGCTTCTCTTCCTGTCTTGCTCAAATGTGGTGTCACGCCCCCTGCCACGCCCCCTCCACTTACTGCATCCAGCCTTTTAGGTGAGCGCTGCTGCCCCTAGGAGCGACAGTCTGAGTGGGTGAAAAGGTGAGTATAGCTTTTTTATTTTATTTGTATGAAAATTGTCTCAGTGTATAGCGCCTGTGCTCTAGCTTCTAGAGCGCCAGGTATTACCCTTTGCTCACTGTCGCTCTCCCATACATTTCAATGGGCTTTCATTTGCTTGTGTTTAAATAGCGTGTTTGACATTTTTGTTTTTTTTTTTGCTCAAAGCATTGTGTGACCTCTCCTGGCTGCAAACAAACATTTTTAGAAACTTTTTTGACTTTTTATATTTTTATGCAGAATTGTCATTACAGGTCTGGTACTAAAGTGTTAATGTCACAATGTTAAAACAATGTCATTCCATGTGCTTTCGCTTTGTTACTGGTGTACATGTGTCCTAAAACAGACTTTAATCACACAGCGTCTGGCGCTCTATGCTATAGCGACCAGATTTAGAGCGCCAACGCTGTGTGTGTGTCCTTTTTTGATAAGCATGGTGTGGAGCCCTGAGAGTCGGTCGCACTGAGCTGGCGCTACCTTTCGCTCCCAGCAGCGCTGTACTGGTGTTTGAGCATCCCGCTTACAGCGTCTACTAGCGGTCGCTCTAAGTGCCACTATACAGACGCTCATCTGCCAAAACCTGGCGTTAGTAATGAATCAGCCTCCATGACTGTGACAGTGTCCTCCTACAGAAAAGGTGCCAATGCTGAAGTTTACAGAAAAACAAGCACACTGTACAGTACATGCTAGTGCTGAATGTGCCTGTTACTGTACATTTGAGCACAATCTAAAGTGTGCAAAAGCAACCCTAAATACAGTGCAACAAAATAAGGACTAAACAAATAACCAAGCAAATTGCAAGAATCCTCTGAAAAATGACAAGGAACATTCCAAAGAATAACAACATGAAGGACTAACTGATAAAAAAGGGCAGAAAAGATGCAATAATACTGTGAATCCATGCATTGGGGGGGGGGGGGGAAGCCTCGGCACAAAGCCTATGCATAACATTGGCACTTCCTTAGGGTCTCAATATAGAAGTTTGGTATTATTTGAATAATAGTTTATACAGGGGGTTGGGTCAGGTCCTTGTTTTTAAATGTGTTGTCATTGTGCATGTATTTATTATTATTTCATACATGTTGAGTGTACAGCACTTTTCTTATATTGGGGTTATTATGATGACCAACACGGGATCCCTGGGACTTTGGTGTTTGTACATTCCTAAAGGTCTATGAAGCACACATTTAGGTCCTCCAGCCAAAACTGACCTAACCGTTGCTCAAATAGTAGGCAGTGAGTGGGGGGGGGGGGGGGATTTCTTACCCCCAAAGGGCTTGGAAGAGAATCAAACCTTTACTGAAGAGCTTAGGGGCTGGTAAATTTCCAGGGACAGAGACAAGCCACTTGGCTTCTAAGCCCTCAGTTACCAGTACCTATGCCTGGTGACTGAGCTGGTAGTCCAGCAGGCAACAATTTTTTTGTAAAAAAAAATGTAAAACTGTAAAAGCTGAATAGAAAATATCGGGGGAAAATATTACTATACGTGTATAAGCCCCACGACCTAATTTGCTTCTTATGCATGAAGCCTGTGGGGGTCCCATAATTTGCAATTCTGCTCTTAATGATTGTGCTGTCCAATCAGAAACCTTATTTAAGATAGAGTAGATTACAAGGGGCCACTCCACTATAGAAGAATTCAGATAATGTAAGGATAGCTTCACAGCTGTTCCATCTGTTATGACATCATTCTCTGAGTATAATTAAGCTTGGGACACTATTCAAAAAGTTTACAAATACATTTTTAGGTCTGCAAATTAATCTCGGCCATTAATCATTTTCTACAAATAACGGGTGGATTAAAGTAAAACATTTTCATTTCCGTGACATGTTTTTGGAAACCCAACAATTAGGATCTACATATCTCATAATTAAGGGGATATTATCTTGATTTTTATTATGTAAATAAACTTAATCGCCCGTTATCTTGATTTACAATGTGTTTATTCTCTATGGTATTATTCACATGCATTTTTCAAAATCAACATTGAGTTTGTCATTTAATTGGGGGGGGGGGGGGGGGTATTACCAGTGGAAGATGTTCAAACCTCAAAGCTCTGTACACATATATACAATTGCCATCCTCAGATGGTATGTTTAATCATTTTAGGCATCCTCAACGTTAGCTATATGTTAGAAATGAAAGAACAATGTTCCTTTTGACCATCCATGGTCCTGTGGTGTAGTGGGCAGCGGCTGGAAACTATGATGCTGATGCTCCTGTATTAGTAGTGGTACCACCAGTGTATAAAGTCTACCCAAAATAAATGGTTTGATAGATGGTTGGCTTGCAAAAGAACCCAGACCTGAAACCTTAGGATAAACTGCTGTGACAACTGTGGGCCTTGACTTAATGACTTGTTCAAAAACGCTGCTTGACCTTTTTATTTTGCATAAACACATCAGACAAAGACAAGTGATCTTGCACTGTAGTTTAGGTGCCGCACCCAACGTCAATAAATGGCATTCTAACGGACAACATGGACAACCATTCACACATCTTCCACACTGGACCCCGAATTCTATTGATACAGGTATGTTTCATGTAAAGGACCAGGAAAGCTGACCATTAGCAATTTATCTGAGCGTACTTTGCTCTGAATTCCCTACCTCTTCTCATCGGCCGGGTTCCAACACTTGGCCCTATCCACTCAGTTTATATAGCTGACTTAACCCGTGGTGACCCCTGCCAAACCTCACTCCCTGGCTCACTTATCTTCAGATGCCGACTCCTGACACTGTAGCCATGGGTCCCAGACCTTCACAAACGTATCCGGCACCCCCCTCGCAAGGTAAGTCAATTTATACATGGTGAGTTTCTGATTACCTAATTTTTTCCATGCTTGTACTGAGGGTTTAGCCAGGTGTCTCCAATTTAACAGAATGCACTTCCTGGAGTAAAAGAGCAGCAGCCGAAGCAGCGACTTTAACGCTCTGAGGAGACATAGCAAGACCGATTCCCGGATCCGGATCCGACCACTCTCCCACTCTCTACCAGATCCATTTCACCCTCCCAATAGCCAGTCAAGGTTTCACATGCCCAGGTCACATGCACCCATGTGCCGCTATCACTTTCACACCTAGGGCACGGGTCAGTACCTACTAAGCCCATTCTGTGTAGACGGACCGGGGTGATATATGCCTGATGGATCCATTTGGTTTGGATAAGTCTATCCCTGGCCTCAACTACTGACGAGTGCAAGTTATCCATTATCTCCTCCCAGTCATCCTGATCCAAGTTTTGGTCTAGGGCCTGCCATTTACTTTAAATTTTACTCCTAGGGGATTCCAGCTCTCCCATCAAGCACTTGTATAATGTGGAAACAGGTTTAACAAGGCCCGCGTCCTGGACAGCACTCTCCGCACTTGACCCCTTTATCCTCGGGCCCTCTCTGTGGAATTGAGCGTGCAGTGCGTGTCTAAGTTGCAAGTAGCGGAAAACGTCCTGATGGGAAAGATGGCACCCCCTCCATATATAGTTGCCCAACCCGGTGGATGCCTTTCCTTATCCATCTATGGTAACCTAGGATTGTCCCATAAGAGGGTGTGAGGGGACCAAGCCAGGGCTTCATTCGGCTTCATTCCCAGCTTAGTCACCTCTCCCAGATGCCAGTCGTCCTCATACATGTGGTCGCCTCTCATATCTCTGTACACCAGGGACGCTAACCGTCCAGGGGTACCCAGCACTTCTGTTTCCAGACATACCGCTGGGTTGTCCCTCGTATGGCAGAGCCACCAATGAGCAAATACAAGTTGTGTGGCATAAAAGTACATTTCCATGTGTGGCACCACCAGCCCACCCATATCTATTTGTGCCATCATTATCTGTCTGTTTAGCCTTGGCGGAGACTGCCCCCACATGAAGCTAAAGATGATTGACTCCAGAGCTTTAAAGTGGGAGATAGGAAGCAGCACCGGAGAGGCCTGGTATATGTACAGAAACTTTGGGAGGAAAATCATCTTAAATATGTTAACCTTGCCCATGACCGACAACGGGAGACTCGCCCACTGAATGACTCTCTGCTTCAGTTTCGACATCACTGGAGAGATATTAAGGGGGATAAATTCACTCGGCTGTTTTCTAATCATGATTCCCAAATATTGAAACTGTCGTACCACCCTCAACAGGGATCTCGGCGAAATACCCTGAGGGTAGGGCTCATCCACCGGCATCAAGCTGGACTTATCCCAGTTAACTTTCAGACCTGAAAATCTTCCAAATGTTCCAATAATGTCTAGAGCTGCTTCCAAAGATTCACAGCTGTCCGCCAGGTATAGCAGGGTGTCATCTGCATAGAGTGAAATCTTCTCCTCGACCTCCCCCAATTTCCATCCAGTGATGGTTGGGGAGTTTCTGACAATAATCGCCAAAGGTTCAATGGCCAATGCGAAGAGTAATGGCAAGAGTGGGCAACCCTGTCTGGTTCCTCTATTTAATACAAACGGGTCAGAATAGCATCCATTGCAGAGTGCCGCGGCCAGAGTCCACGGCACTCTGGCCGTCGGACAGCAATATAATAGCTTGACATTTTTTACGAAACCTGCAAGGAGCCCAAATCTGGCCAACACCGCCCATAGATATTGCCGTGATCTAATCAAAGGCCTTCTCATTGTCCAGTGAAGCAATTGCCCGGTTTCCACAGTTGTCATGCTGGATCTGGAGATTCGCCATCAGTCTACGCAGATTTATCCCCGTATCAATTGCAGTATGATCCTATTCAACCTAATGGCTAGGATTTTGGCCAATATTTTGGCATCTTGGTTTAGTAAGGAGATGGGCCTATAGGATGCACAAGCATCAGTGGGCTTCCCCTCCTTGTAAATAAGGACCACATGCGCTTCATGGAAGGAGGCCGGGAGGCTCTCATCATCCAGCGCCTGTTTCAGCACCTCCCAGAGTCTAGGGGCAATCTGCTCCAGTTCCTGCTTGTACCACTCAGCCAGCATCCCGTCAGGCCCAGGTGCTTTACTTTTGGGGAGTGCCCTTATTGCATTCATTACCTCTTGAATAGTGATGGGGGAATCTAAAGTCTACCGATCATCTGTGGTCAGTGTTGAAAAAGTAATCTGATCTAGATAGTTATCTAGCTCTTCTATCACGCAATTGGTCCTTGAGGAGTACAAGGACGAGTAGTACCTGAGGAACTGTTGGTCAATTTTATCTCCCTCTGTTTATCTCCCCCGCATCTGATATCCCGGCAATACTGTTTGACTTGTTCTCTGCCCTCGCTAAATACGCCAAAGTTTTGCCATTTTTGTCCCCCTTATCAAAAATCGTCACCTGCTTATATAGTAGTAGTTTCCTGGCGGAATCGGTCAGTAACAAGTTATACTCCCGCTTTAGAGTCATCAGTATCGAGTGCAGCCGAGGCAACAAATTTCTCTTCCGCAGCGGCTAGTTTGCTTTCAAGTTCTGCCCTTTCTTTTCTCTTATTCTCCCTGGCCGTCGCTATGGCGCTTATGGCACACCACCTGGTAATTGCTTTGAAGGCATCCCATCTCACCCCAACCGATGTCTCACCCGCGTTACACTCCCAAAAGACTTCAGCAGCGGAGGATAGGCTACTTTTGACTTCAGGAGTCTCCAGCCACAGAGGGTTTAGAGTCCATCCCACCCGACTATCCTGTGCTTGTGACAGCCCAACCACTGTTAACAAGGGCGAGTGATCCGAGATACCTCTCGGGAGATAGTTACAAGACATCACCTTGGCTGGCAGGTCAGGTGATGAAAACGTGAGGTCGATCCTGGACAGGGATCTGTGTGTAGCAGAGTGACAGGAGTATGCCTTATCAGATGGCTGTTTCCACCTCCATAGCTCCTGTAGGCCAAGCGCCTCTGCCCAGGCCGCCAATTACATCCTCGGGCCCGGATTCCTGTCGCCATATTAAAATCCCCCATCAGTAGTATCGGGGCAGGGGGGTAGCTAACTACTTTCTACATGATACGGTGTAACACCTGAATACAGAAAGGCAGAGGGATATATAAACCAACTATAATTACGTCAGTATCCATAAGCTTGGCGTGGATGATCACATAGCAACCCTCCCGGTCAGTCTGCACAGAATACAACACAAACGGGGTCCCTTTAGAGATCATCATGAAGACCCCCCTAGAGTAGGCCGAGAAGAGGGCATGAAAAGAGCTCTGGATCCAGGGCCTCTTCAGCGCCAGGCCCCTCTGCCCCACCAGGTGAGTCTCCTCGATGATCACCACATTAGGCTTAAATTTCTTGATGAACTGGAGGACTGTGGTCCGTTTAATTTTATCACTGAGCCCCCGAATGTTCCAGGAGAGAAACTTACATTCACCCATTATCATAAATTAAGGTACAACCAGCATGGTCAGAACACTTGCTTCCCCTATAGACTTTCCCTTCTACCCATGGTCTCCACGTTTCCATGGTCCGGTTTCCATTCATCCCATTCAAACCCACACCAGGACATGCTAAACAAATATCACTAAACTCTAAACTATACATACAGTTCCCGTACCCAACCACCCCCACCCCAGTCTTTCAGGCCCCAGGCAGAGAGTCCAGCCATGCATTATCTTCCTCGGCCGAAGTGAAACATCTGGTTGCCTCTCCATCCTGCATGCACAACCGTGCCGGGAACATCATGGCATATTTTATTTTCTTCTTTTTAAGCCTCTCTCTTATGCCATTGAAGGAGCGCCGCAACTTTTGGACTTCTGAAGGAAAATCCGGGAAAAAGGACAACCGGGTATTATCGAAGGTCACCACCCCTTTCACTCTAGCTGCGGCCAGGACAGCGTCTCTGTCCCTGTAGTGAAGAACTTTGAATATAAAGGGTCTTGGCGGGGCCCCCGGTGGGTGGGGTCTCATGGGGATCCTATGCTCTCTCTCTATTGTGAAGAACTTGGTTAGGTTCACCGGCGCCAAAGTCTCCTTTATGAGATTTTCAACAAATTGTTCCGGGGAAGATCCCTCCGCTTTTTTAGACAATCCCAGTATTCTCACATTATTCCTCCGATTCATGTTTTCAGCATCCTCGGCCCTCCCCATCAGAGTGGTGACCTGCCTCCTCAAAGTTGCGAGTTCCCCTTCCTGAGCGGATAGTCGGTCCTCTGCATCTCCGATTCTCCTCTTGGCCTCACTGCAGTCATGTCCAAAAACTAGTGAGAGTAAATTTTAATCAGTCATGCATGTGTGATGTTTGTGGCCACATATTTGACCTCTGCTTATGTCTTGTTACCTCTGCTGCTGGCTGCAGTATCTTTCCATTTCACATGTTTTCTTTCTTATAATGCCATTTTCCATTTTTCTGTCTTTTCCATGTATATCCTTCTTTTTAGCTTTGTGTGTTTTAAGCAAAACAAAACGCAGGATTTTCACTATCCCGAGTTTTGTTTCTTGCCCTGGGGGCATCCCAAGTTGCTATATGAAGCCCCCCAGTTCGCCCCCAAAAACATACTTTTCCCCATCTTATGGCACATGTACGGGCTTCCGTCCAATCAGAGTCATTTTGCTTGACTTATGGAGAAAGCAGAAATGATCTTTAGGTGACTCTCTTAAAAGCAAATCGTGCAGGATTTTTTTTTACATTTGAGACCCACTTTTGTTTTAGATCTTCTTGAATATATATATATATATATATATATATATATATATATATATATATACTCAGGTGTGTCTCACTGCTTGTATGAAGGTCTGGTTCAGAGCTGCTTATGTTCAAATACTTCCTATAACATAGTACTTTATTATAGGGTTCTGTTTCATATTTATGAGGGTGTAATAAAAAGATCCAGCTTTCTGCCACACTCACCTATCATTTGCTTCCAGAATGTTCCTTTTACTTTAAATCAAACATAGAAAATGTGTGGAATTAAACCAGCCATTCCAAGGAGCTATTTCGGGATTTTCTGGTAGCTGCTTTGCCGTTTTCAGAGCATGAACTTTTACTGAACTGGGGCAAGGTGTGATAGAAACTGCGAACACACGTGTGTTAAGTATTTTCTTTAATGGCAAAGCAATGTTTTGAATGACCTGTTTGTTAACTTAAACTCCTTGTTTAACCCCTGAATAACCTTTTCAGTTACCTAGTCGACATATTTTGCCACACCAATTTGATACCATGGAAACAGTAAAATGGCTGAATGCAGTATATGGTGTGACTAGGAGGTTGTTTAAGCTTCTACTGTACATCTCAGTCACAGTAGTCATGTGGAGGGGTTAGATTTAAAGGGGATCTATATTTAAAATAACATATAAGAATGCTTAGTGAAATAAGAAGATACGGTATATAGCCCAACTGTAAGATCTTGTGGTTTTCTTTTATCTGAAGGAAGCAAATCCAGGGGTGATCCATACCATTCCAATTTTACAGGGAAGAATGGCTCACCTCAGAATGCTTGTCTCCTAATCCGGCTTGTGGGGAACAGCCGCATTAAACAGGCAGGACAAAAAATAAATAGCAGGACAAAACCTGAGAATTTTACTGTCCCAGGTTTTGTTTCTTGCCCTGGGGTGTTTCGAGTTGGGATTCCTTGCTGTGTGAAACCCCCAGACAACTAACTTTTGCCGGTCCTATAACGCATGGCTGCCCATCTCATGCATGCAGAAGTATCAGTGCCACACAGCGCTACTTCTTTGGCCTCAGCAGCACTCAGCGTGGGTTTTTAGAAAGAAAACAACATCAGCGCCGCTGTGGCCGCCGGCTAGCGTTTTATTTATTACTAGCGCCGAAAATAATGCAGGGCCAAGCGCTCTGGATGAAACCGAGTCAGATGAAACCTGGTGATGTAGCTCAAGATCCCATAGCACTTAATGGGCAGAAATGGATTGTAGTATTAAATGCTTATAATTAATATTACACACATATTGTTGCCCAAAATTTACATTATGACTTGTCATTAATTGAAATACAGGATCTAGATGGGCCAAAATGGGCCAATTTTTGGGGGGTGTTATTAAAATGTATTTTAATGTCTATTGCTTAACAATGCGTAATTAGGACACCAACAACTCAAACGCAACCTAAAGGCACTGTAAAGTTTATCTCCATCAGTGATATATTGTAACTGTAATGAAAAAACACAGACTAGCACTGGAAAAATCATACACTTGCTAATTAGTAGCTAATTAGTAGCGCCAGATAAGAAGGGAATCCCCAAAAGCTGGTGCTATAGCTACAAAACAAAAATGCTAAAAGGCGCACATCATAAATTAGGCCCTTAATTTTCAACAAATGGCTCTGTTTATGGCAATCGGGCACAGCAGCATCATGCTAAGGGTGGGAGAGTGCGCAGAGCCCAAAGTTGCTGGGTATGCAGCAGGTCTCTCTCATGCTCTATTTTTTACAGCACCCAGGGAGCCATCAGTAGACGTTTTGTTGAAATTTGTGGCATCCCGGGGGAGGGCGTCTGAGTTTCCCACAGCGGGGTTTCGCTAAAAAAAAAATTATATCATCATAATAGGGCCTCCTGATTGGCCCAGCTACCCTGACCTCTTAAGCTGTAACCATGTGACCCTGTCTCTCTGTTTCTCCTTGGCTGGGCATGACCTGTGGGGTGGGAACGGTGAAATCCTGCCAGGTTCATCTTCTGCGTTCATGTCAAAACTGCGTTCTACCGGTTCGGTTCGCTCACCTCTATTTTCTAAACTTGCTTTAAAACAACCTTATTTATAGCAATATTTTACTTCACCAGTGTCAACCTCTGGATAGTCTGGCAAAAACATTAAACACTTCAATCCAGTTCTGCCCATTGTGCTCTATAGGATTTTCAGCTACAACGCCAAGTTTCATCTGGCGCTGCTTCAACTAGAACATGCTAGTTTTTGGCGTTCTTTTCAGCTCTAGTACTAAATAGGACGCTAGGTGGGCGCACATAGTGTTCCTTTAGTTACAATATTTGTTAGGTAAGGGAGTTCTGGACCTTCTCCCTCACCTAATTGGGTTGGAACAGGGCTCACCATCAAGAACCAACCTCGCCTTCATGTAAATTATACGAAATAGATAAAATTACTAATGTCACTTTATTCAGGTTTATACAATTAAAAACATATTCAAATTTTTTACATCAACACATTAAAATGATGGCCGTTACGCCTTTTAATTGTTTAGATCAGCAGTAATGAATTCAAAATCCTGCTGGGCAAACTAGTTTCGCCGTATCAGGCTTCCTCGGTGCCCGCTTGGATTAGGCAAGATCAGCTATGTACAATACAAGAAGAATATAAGAAATATCACTTATCCATAACTTGTAAATGGATCTTTAGAAAAAGGATAACTTAAGACAAAGATACATGAAGTACCTGTTTTTGAAAGGCTGCTGCAACCGTATGGGAAGTCCAAGAGGATTCAGTATGAATGGATTGGCACAGAAGATCAAGTTGGCAAAGTTTTAATTAGAGGTAAAAGGAAATGAGTTGTGCTGGTATGAATGAAATAAGGGGTTAAAGGTAGGGATGAGCGAATCGATCCGGACGAACCCGGATTCGATCCGAATTTCAGGAAAAATTCGATTCGGATCGAATCCGAATTTCCCCGCGATTCGATCACTCGAAGTTTTCCTTTAACATCCATTCATTTACATTACAGGCATTCTAAGATGGTGGGCGGGACATGTCTGGACATGTATCCCGCGCCAGTGCAAGCTGGGGCAGTCACATGCAGCCTATCAGCAGCCAGCAAGCCCGGTGACGTCACACAGCGGTATTTAACGGCGGCCATCTTGCTTTTCCTCATTTCTCTATTGCATTCGTGACAGACAGACAGAACGCTGTGTAGCTGAGGCAGTTAGACAGGCTGGAGACAGGCTGGAGACAGGGACAGACAGGGACAGGCTGGAGACAGGCAGGAGACAGGCAGGAGACAGACAGGAGACAGACAGAAAGCCAGGGAAAGGTAGGAAAAACGGAGCTGGCTGACAGGGAGAATTTTTTTTTTTCATCCAGCCTTTGTTAGCGTTTTCAGGCTGCTTATAGTAACTAACTGTGCATATATACTGAACTGATCTTAAGTCTGCTGTGAGGCATCCCATTCTGTGACTAAAGCAGCCTCTATTTAATAGCATAATAAACATTTGCACTTATTCTCATAGAAATCAGGCCTGATAAAGACACTTTTGCTGTGCATGCTCTCTGGTTTTTGTGGCACTGGCATCCCATTCTGTGACTAAAGCAGCCTCTATTTAATAGCATAATAAACATTTGCACTTATTCTCATAGAAATCAGGCCTGATAAAGACACTTTTGCTGTGCATGCTCTCTGGTTTTTGTGGCACTGGCATCCCATTCCGTGACTAAAGCAGCCTCTATTTAATAGCATAATAAACATTTGCACTTATTCTCATAGAAATCAGGCCTGATAAAGACACTTTTGCTGTGCATGCTCTCTGGTTTTCCCCGCGATTCGATCACTCGAAGTTTTCCTTTAACATCCATTCATTTACATTACAGGCATTCTAAGATGGCGGGCGGGACATGTCTGGACATGTATCCCGCGCCAGTGCAAGCTGGGGCAGTCACATGCAGCCTATCAGCAGCCAGCAAGCCCGGTGACGTCACACAGCGGTATTTAACGGCGGCCATCTTGCTTTTCCTCATTTCTCTATTGCATTCGTGACAGACAGACAGAACGCTGTGTAGCTGAGGCAGTTAGACAGGCTGGAGACAGGCTGGAGACAGGGACAGACAGGGACAGGCTGGAGACAGGCAGGAGACAGGCAGGAGACAGACAGGAGACAGACAGAAAGCCAGGGAAAGGTAGGAAAAACGGAGCTGGCTGACAGGGAGAATTTTTTTTTTTCATCCAGCCTTTGTTAGCGTTTTCAGGCTGCTTATAGTAACTAACTGTGCATATATACTGAACTGATCTTAAGTCTGCTGTGAGGCATCCCATTCTGTGACTAAAGCAGCCTCTATTTAATAGCATAATAAACATTTGCACTTATTCTCATAGAAATCAGGCCTGATAAAGACACTTTTGCTGTGCATGCTCTCTGGTTTTTGTGGCACTGGCATCCCATTCTGTGACTAAAGCAGCCTCTATTTAATAGCATAATAAACATTTGCACTTATTCTCATAGAAATCAGGCCTGATAAAGACACTTTTGCTGTGCATGCTCTCTGGTTTTTGTGGCACTGGCATCCCATTCTGTGACTAAAGCAGCCTCTATTTAATAGCATAATAAACATTTGCACTTATTCTCATAGAAATCAGGCCTGATAAAGACACTTTTGCTGTGCATGCTCTCTGGTTTTTGTGGCACTGGCATCCCATTCTGTGACTAAAGCAGCCTCTATTTAATAGCATAATAAACATTTGCACTTATTCTCATAGAAATCAGGCCTGATAAAGACACTTTTGCTGTGCATGCTCTCTGGTTTTTGTGGCACTGGCATCCCATTCTGTGACTAAAGCAGCCTCTATTTAATAGCATAATAAACATTTGCACTTATTCTCATAGAAATCAGGCCTGATAAAGACACTTTTGCTGTGCATGCTCTCTGGTTTTTGTGGCACTGGCATCCCATTCTGTGACTAAAGCAGCCTCTATTTAATAGCATAATAACCATTTGCACTTATTCTCATAGAAATCAGGCCTGATAAAGACACTTTTGCTGTGCATGCTCTCTGGTTTTTGTGGCACTGGCATCCCATTCCGTGACTAAAGCAGCCTCTATTTAATAGCATAATAAACATTTGCACTTATTCTCATAGAAATCAGGCCTGATAAAGACACTTTTGCTGTGCATGCTCTCTGGTTTTTGTGGCACTGGCATCCCATTCTGTGACTAAAGCAGCCTCTATTTAATAGCATAATAAACATTTGCACTTATTCTCATAGAAATCAGGCCTGATAAAGACACTTTTGCTGTGCATGCTCTCTGGTTTTTGTGGCACTGGCATCCCATTCCGTGACTAAAGCAGCCTCTATTTAATAGCATAATAAACATTTGCACTTATTCTCATAGAAATCAGGCCTGATAAAGACACTTTTGCTGTGCATGCTCTCTGGTTTTTGTGGCACTGGCATCCCATTCTGTGACTAAAGCAGCCTCTATTTAATAGCATAATAAACATTTGCACTTATTCTCATAGAAATCAGGCCTGATAAAGACACTTTTGCTGTGCATGCTCTCTGGTTTTTGTGGCACTGGCATCCCATTCTGTGACTAAAGCAGCCTCTATTTAATAGCATAATAAACATTTGCACTTATTCTCATAGAAATCAGGCCTGATAAAGACACTTTTGCTGTGCATGCTCTCTGGTTTTTGTGGCACTGGCATCCCATTCTGTGACTAAAGCAGCCTCTATTTAATAGCATAATAAACATTTGCACTTATTCTCATAGAAATCAGGCCTGATAAAGACACTTTTGCTGTGCATGCTCTCTGGTTTTTGTGGCACTGGCATCCCATTCCGTGACTAAAGCAGCCTCTATTTAATAGCATAATAAACATTTGCACTTATTCTCATAGAAATCAGGCCTGATAAAGACACTTTTGCTGTGCATGCTCTCTGGTTTTTGTGGCACTGGCATCCCATTCTGTGACTAAAGCAGCCTCTATTTAATAGCATAATAACCATTTGCACTTATTCTCATAGAAATCAGGCCTGATAAAGACACTTTTGCTGTGCATGCTCTCTGGTTTTTGTGGCACTGGCATCCCATTCTGTGACTAAAGCAGCCTCTATTTAATAGCATAATAAACATTTGCACTTATTCTCATAGAAATCAGGCCTGATAAAGACACTTTTGCTGTGCATGCTCTCTGGTTTTTGTGGCACTGGCATCCCATTCTGTGACTAAAGCAGCCTCTATTTAATAGCATAATAAACATTTGCACTTATTCTCATAGAAATCAGGCCTGATAAAGACACTTTTGCTGTGCATGCTCTCTGGTTTTTGTGGCACTGGCATCCCATTCTGTGACTAAAGCAGCCTCTATTTAATAGCATAATAAACATTTGCACTTATTCTCATAGAAATCAGGCCTGATAAAGACACTTTTGCTGTGCATGCTCTCTGGTTTTTGTGGCACTGGCATCCCATTCTGTGACTAAAGCAGCCTCTATTTAATAGCATAATAAACATTTGCACTTATTCTCATAGAAATCAGGCCTGATAAAGACACTTTTGCTGTGCATGCTCTCTGGTTTTTGTGGCACTGGCATCCCATTCTGTGACTAAAGCAGCCTCTATTTAATAGCATAATAAACATTTGCACTTATTCTCATAGAAATCAGGCCTGATAAAGACACTTTTGCTGTGCATGCTCTCTGGTTTTTGTGGCACTGGCATCCCATTCCGTGACTAAAGCAGCCTCTATTTAATAGCATAATAAACATTTGCACTTATTCTCATAGAAATCAGGCCTGATAAAGACACTTTTGCTGTGCATGCTCTCTGGTTTTTGTGGCACTGGCATCCCATTCTGTGACTAAAGCAGCCTCTATTTAATAGCATAATAAACATTTGCACTTATTCTCATAGAAATCAGGCCTGATAAAGACACTTTTGCTGTGCATGCTCTCTGGTTTTTGTGGCACTGGCATCCCATTCCGTGACTAAAGCAGCCTCTATTTAATAGCATAATAAACATTTGCACTTATTCTCATAGAAATCAGGCCTGATAAAGACACTTTTGCTGTGCATGCTCTCTGGTTTTTGTGGCACTGGCATCCCATTCCGTGACTAAAGCAGCCTCTATTTAATAGCATAATAAACATTTGCACTTATTCTCATAGAAATCAGGCCTGATAAAGACACTTTTGCTGTGCATGCTCTCTGGTTTTTGTGGCACTGGCATCCCATTCTGTGACTAAAGCAGCCTCTATTTAATAGCATAATAAACATTTGCACTTATTCTCATAGAAATCAGGCCTGATAAAGACACTTTTGCTGTGCATGCTCTCTGGTTTTTGTGGCACTGGCATCCCATTCCGTGACTAAAGCAGCCTCTATTTAATAGCATAATAAACATTTGCACTTATTCTCATAGAAATCAGGCCTGATAAAGACACTTTTGCTGTGCATGCTCTCTGGTTTTTGTGGCACTGGCATCCCATTCTGTGACTAAAGCAGCCTCTATTTAATAGCATAATAAACATTTGCACTTATTCTCATAGAAATCAGGCCTGATAAAGACACTTTTGCTGTGCATGCTCTCTGGTTTTTGTGGCACTGGCATCCCATTCTGTGACTAAAGCAGCCTCTATTTAATAGCATAATAAACATTTGCACTTATTCTCATAGAAATCAGGCCTGATAAAGACACTTTTGCTGTGCATGCTCTCTGGTTTTTGTGGCACTGGCATCCCATTCCGTGACTAAAGCAGCCTCTATTTAATAGCATAATAACCATTTGCACTTATTCTCATAGAAATCAGGCCTGATAAAGACACTTTTGCTGTGCATGCTCTCTGGTTTTTGTGGCACTGGCATCCCATTCCGTGACTAAAGCAGCCTCTATTTAATAGCATAATAAACATTTGCACTTATTCTCATAGAAATCAGGCCTGATAAAGACACTTTTGCTGTGCATGCTCTCTGGTTTTTGTGGCACTGGCATCCCATTCCGTGACTAAAGCAGCCTCTATTTAATAGCATAATAAACATTTGCACTTATTCTCATAGAAATCAGGCCTGATAAAGACACTTTTGCTGTGCATGCTCTCTGGTTTTTGTGGCACTGGCATCCCATTCTGTGACTAAAGCAGCCTCTATTTAATAGCATAATAAACATTTGCACTTATTCTCATAGAAATCAGGCCTGATAAAGACACTTTTGCTGTGCATGCTATCTGGTTTTTGTGGCACTGGCATCCCATTCTGTGACTAAAGCAGCCTCTATTTAATAGCATAATAAACATTTGCACTTATTCTCATAGAAATCAGGCCTGATAAAGACACTTTTGCTGTGCATGCTCTCTGGTTTTTGTGGCACTGGCATCCCATTCCGTGACTAAAGCAGCCTCTATTTAATAGCATAATAAACATTTGCACTTATTCTCATAGAAATCAGGCCTGATAAAGACACTTTTGCTGTGCATGCTCTCTGGTTTTTGTGGCACTGGCATCCCATTCTGTGACTAAAGCAGCCTCTATTTAATAGCATAATAAACATTTGCACTTATTCTCATAGAAATCAGGCCTGATAAAGACACTTTTGCTGTGCATGCTCTCTGGTTTTTGTGGCACTGGCATCCCATTCTGTGACTAAAGCAGCCTCTATTTAATAGCATAATAACCATTTGCACTTATTCTCATAGAAATCAGGCCTGATAAAGACACTTTTGCTGTGCATGCTCTCTGGTTTTTGTGGCACTGGCATCCCATTCTGTGACTAAAGCAGCCTCTATTTAATAGCATAATAAACATTTGCACTTATTCTCATAGAAATCAGGCCTGATAAAGACACTTTTGCTGTGCATGCTCTCTGGTTTTTGTGGCACTGGCATCCCATTCTGTGACTAAAGCAGCCTCTATTTAATAGCATAATAAACATTTGCACTTATTCTCATAGAAATCAGGCCTGATAAAGACACTTTTGCTGTGCATGCTCTCTGGTTTTTGTGGCACTGGCATCCCATTCTGTGACTAAAGCAGCCTCTATTTAATAGCATAATAAACATTTGCACTTATTCTCATAGAAATCAGGCCTGATAAAGACACTTTTGCTGGCCAAAGCCCTACTGGACCCTGCCAGGTCGATTCCTGCCCGGGGCATCCCATTCTGTGACTACAGCAGCCTCTGTTTAAGACCATATAAGCATTTGCTCTTATCATATTTGAAATTAGCCTGATAAAGACACTTTTGCTGGCCAAAGCCCTACTGGACCCTGCCAGGTCCATTCCTGCCCAGGGCATCCCATTCTGTGACTAAAGCAGCCTCTGTTTAAGACCATATAAGCATTTGCTCTTATTATATTTATATTATAAGACACTTTTGCTGGGCATAGGCTTACTGCTGCCTGCCAGGTGCACTTCTGTTGAGGCATCCCATTCTGTAACATAGCATACCCCTCTTTATTTACACTAAGCAGCTCTCTTATTTACACTAAGCAGGCCTGTTGGAGGCTGAGTGTTACTGCTCACTTTTGGTGTGCATTATATTCTGTTTTATATAGACCCACTGCTGCCTGGGGGTTCTTAAAATATCACCTACTACCACGCCAGTTAGACTATGTCGGGCAGACAAGTGCCTGGAAGTGAAAAGAGGAGTGGCAGAGGCCAAGATTCCGCAGGCAGAGCTCGCATCAGACTGGGGGCCAGTAGCAGCAGGAGTCACGCTGAGAGACCTAATCTGCCAGTATCTGCTAGCGGTCGGGTCTCCACCAGTAACGCATCTGCCGTGGTAGATTGGCTGACGCGCTCATCAACAACATCATCACAACTTACATCTGAGACCCCCAGTCTAGGGTCGGTAGGTTCCTCTGACACAACCCTGAGTTGGCATGCCCCGAGAGCAGTCCCTGTCCTCCCATTGCCTCTGTCCTACGCCGTTCCCTCCCCCAGCGACGTATCCTATGCTTTGGGTTCAGCTCCACTCTTTAGTGAGGAGGACGATCAGATACAGGAGGACAGTCAGCAGCTACTGCCCAGCCAAGAAATGGAGGTGGCTTCTTTAGCTAGGCAGACAAATAGTGATGTGGACAGTGTCGTGGGTGCTGCGAGCGTTCCAGCTCCTGCGCCAGACACTGTTGACGAATCCACGAACATCAGTGACGTACAGCCACAACCCGGTGATGATGATGATGATGACGATGAAGCCGATCGCACTTGGGAGCCGGGTGATGAAGGGGCTTCATCGTCATCATCAGGAGAAGAGGGGCGCAGGTTGCCCCGGAGTCAGCAGCTGAGGCAGCAAGGTGGTAGCAGTCAGCATGGGGGCACAATTCCAAAGGCTGGAGCCGGCCGGGGCCGGGGCCGGGGTAGAGCACCTGCTGTGCGGCAGTCTACCTTATCGGGAGGTAGTGGAGCAGGGGTTCCTGGAGTTGGCAACAGCAGCAGTGAATCAGTGAGGCCAGGGGGTGGGAAAAGTAGCTACTCGGCAGTGTGGCAGTTTTTCCTGAGGCATCCGCAGGAGGGTAACATGGCCACATGCAAGATATGTAGGCAAAAGGTGAAGCGTGGCCAGGGTCCAAATGTTGGCACCACGGCCCTGCGTCAACATATGATGCGTCACCATAAAACGACCTGGGAGAACCGAGGCTCCCAAGGGGTGGTCCAGTCTGCTTCCTCACCAAGTGAGCTCCCAATTTCTGCCAGCCAAGGCTCCAGCACCTCAGCCGAAGGCAGCTGTGCGTCACACCCATCCTCTGTCGCTCCTGCTCCTCCTCCTCCTCCTCCAAGTCATGCATCCCGCCAGCAATCCATCAGCGAAGCCATGTCCAAGAGACAGCAGTATGCGCCCACTCATCCTACGGCGCAGAAGCTGAATGTGCTCCTGTCCAAGTTGCTGGTGCTGCAGTCGCTCCCTTTTCAGGTGGTGGAATCTGCACCTTTCAGAGAACTGATGGCTTGTGCCGAGCCGAGGTGGAGAGTCCCAAGCCGTCATTTCTTTGCCAAGAAGGCAGTACCAGCGCTGCACACTTTTGTTGAACAGAAGGTGGGCCAGTCCTTGAGCCTGTCGGTGTGTAGCAAAATACATGGCAGCGCCGACATCTGGAGCTGTAACTACGGTCAGGGGCAGTACATGTCGTTTACGGCCCACTGGGTGAATGTGGTCCCTTTGCAGCAGCAACTTGGACAGGTCACGCCGCTTCGGCCTCCGCGCTCTCTGCCCATTGGGCCTGTGACACCGTGCGACTCGGCCTCCTCATCCTCCGCCATCTCCTCACCCTCCACTGTAGGCTCAAGTCTCAGTGCCCCTCCAGTCTACCATGTGTGCAGGGCACGGAGGTGTCACGCAGTGCTTCACATGGTTTGTCTTGGCGAACGGAGTCACACAGGGGAGGAACTGCTTAAATGTATTCATCAGGAAATCCAAACATGGCTTACTCCGAGAAAACTTAAAATGGGAATCATGGTTACCGACAATGGGAAGAACATTTTGTCTGCGCTGCGCCAAGGAAGCCTGACCCATGCCCCCTGCATGGCTCACGTCTTCAATCTGGTTGTCAAGCGGTTTCTGAAGTGTTCCCCCCATCTGCAGGACATCCTAACAACTTCACGGAAACTTTGCATGCACTTCAGCCACTCCTACACCGCCAAACACACCCTTCTTGAGCTACAGCGTCAGAATGGTATCCCCCAACATAGTCTGATTTGCGATGTTTCCACCCGTTGGAATTCCACCCTTCACATGTTGGACCGATTATATGAACAGAGAAAAGCCATCACGGATTTCCTGATGATCCAAGCAGATAGGGGGACTCCCCTGTGTAACTTCAATGTCAACCAGTGGCAGCTCATACGTGACACCTGCCGTTTGCTCAGGCCCTTTGAGGAAGCCACTTTATTTGTCAGTCGGCAGGATTACGGGATGAACGACGTGATTCCACTGCTTCATGTACTACAGCACATGTTGGAAACCATGGCTGGTCAGGGCACTGGAGACATGGCGTTTACATCTTACGGCCACATGAACCCCGTTGGAGCTGAACTGGAGGAGGAGGAGGAGGAAGAGGAGGAGGAGGAGTTGCCCAGCGAAACACAGTTTAGGCTTGGCGAAATGGCTGGTTTATCTAGTCAGCGGACAGGAGAGGAGGAGCAGGAGCAGCCAGAGGAGCTAGAGGTTTTTGAGGAAGGAGAGACAGAGGACCCGGGCACACCGTGGCAGTATGCAGTGGAGATGGAGACAGGTAGTCCATCCGAGTCACTTGCGCAAATGGCACGAAGCATGCTCACATGCTTGCGTAGTGACCCCAGAATTGTTTCCATCTGTCGGCGGGATGACTTCTGGCTGTCCACCTTATTGGACCCTCGCTTCCGGCACAAAATGGGGGCATTTTTTAAACCCACCGAGAGGGAGGACAAACTCAACTACTACAAAGACATTCTACGTAGGCAGTTGGCCGATGCCTATCTGCGCCATGGTCCATACTCTCGCAGGTCTGACTCGAGGGGACCTCTGCGCTCACCTTCCACTGCCATGGCCGCTGGGGGGGTTGGCAGCAGCAGCAGCAGAAGCTCCATCAGCAGCAGCAGCCTCAGTCTTCAGTCGCTAATGAGTAGCTTTCTACACCCGCATAGTGAGGCTACTCATGAGCAGCAGGAAGACCTGGAGCAGGACCTGAACCAGCAGGTCATGTCATACTTTGACATGACCATGCCAACACACCTTGAGGATCCGCTGGACTTCTGGGCAGCCAAACTTGATTTGTGGCCGCAACTAGCAGAGTTTGCCCTGGAAAAGCTGTCCTGCCCGGCAAGTAGCGTGCCATCTGAGCGGGTGTTTAGTGCGGCGGGGGCCATAGTTACGGCGAGGAGAACTCGTCTGTCAACTAAAAATGTGGAGAGACTCACCTTTGTCAAAATGAATCAGGGATGGATCAGCCAGGATTTCCACCCACCAATGCCTGATGCATGCGACTAGATTCAGCATGGTGCCACGTTTTACACTTTACAAATGGTGCAAAACATATTTATGTCTTTAGGCCATTTTTTGGGCTCCTGCTGCTGCTACTGCCAACTTCTGCCAACTCCAGGGTGTGATTCATCCAATTTTTGGGCTCCTGAAGCCAACTCCAGTGTATATTTGGGCTCCTGCTGCTACTACTGTCAACTCCTGCCAACTCCAGGGTGTGATTCATCCAATTTTTGGGCTCCTGAGGCCAACTCCAGTGTATATTTGGGCTCCTGCTGCTGCTACTGTCAACTCCTGCCAACTCCAGGGTGTGATTCATCCAATTTTTGGGCTCCTGAAGCCAACTCCAGTGTATATTTGGGCTCCTGCTGCTACTACTGCCAACTTCTGCCAACTCCAGGGTGTGATTCATCCAATTTTTGGGCTCCTGAAGCCAACTCCAGTGTATATTTGGGCTCCTGCTGCTGCTGCTGCCAACTTCTGCCAACTCCAGGGTGTGATTCATCCAATTTTTGGGCTCCTGAAGCCAACTCCAGTGTATATTTGGGCTCCTGCTGCTGCTGCTGCCAACTTCTGCCAACTCCAGGGTGTGATTCATCCAATTTTTGGGCTCCTGAAGCCAACTCCAGTGTATATTTGGGCTCCTGCTGCTACTACTGTCAACTCCTGCCAACTCCAGGGTGTGATTCATCCAATTTTTGGGCTCCTGAGGCCAACTCCAGTGTATATTTGGGCTCCTGCTGCTGCTGCTGCCAACTTCTGCCAACTCCAGGGTGTGATTCATCCAATTTTTGGGCTCCTGAGGCCAACTCCAGTGTATATTTGGGCTCCTGCTGCTGCTACTGTCAACTCCTGCCAACTCCAGGGTGTGATTCATCCAATTTTTGGGCTCCTGAAGCCAACTCCAGTGTATATTTGGGCTCCTGCTGCTGCTGCTGCTGCCAACTTCTGCCAACTCCAGGGTGTGATTCATCCAATTTTTGGGCTCCTGAAGCCAACTCCAGTGTATATTTGGGCTCCTGCTGCTGCTGCTGCCAACTTCTGCCAACTCCAGGGTGTGATTCATCCAATTTTTGGGCTCCTGAAGCCAACTCCAGTGTATATTTGGGCTCCTGCTGCTGCTGCTGCCAACTTCTGCCAACTCCAGGGTGTGATTCATCCAATTTTTGGGCTCCTGAAGCCAACTCCAGTGTATATTTGGGCTCCTGCTGCTACTACTGTCAACTCCTGCCAACTCCAGGGTGTGATTCATCCAATTTTTGGGCTCCTGAGGCCAACTCCAGTGTATATTTGGGCTCCTGCTGCTGCTGCTGCCAACTTCTGCCAACTCCAGGGTGTGATTCATCCAATTTTTGGGCTCCTGAGGCCAACTCCAGTGTATATTTGGGCTCCTGCTGCTGCTACTGTCAACTCCTGCCAACTCCAGGGTGTGATTCATCCAATTTTTGGGCTCCTGAAGCCAACTCCAGTGTATATTTGGGCTCCTGCTGCTGCTGCTGCTGCCAACTTCTGCCAACTCCAGGGTGTGATTCATCCAATTTTTGGGCTCCTGAAGCCAACTCCAGTGTATATTTGGGCTCCTGCTGCTGCTGCTGCCAACTTCTGCCAACTCCAGGGTGTGATTCATCCAATTTTTGGGCTCCTGAAGCCAACTCCAGTGTATATTTGGGCTCCTGCTGCTGCTGCTGCCAACTTCTGCCAACTCCAGGGTGTGATTCATCCAATTTTTGGGCTCCTGAAGCCAACTCCAGTGTATATTTGGGCTCCTGCTGCTACTACTGTCAACTCCTGCCAACTCCAGGGTGTGATTCATCCAATTTTTGGGCTCCTGAGGCCATTTCCAGTGTATATTTGGGCTCCTGCTGCTGCTGCTGCCAACTTCTGCCAACTCCAGGGTGTGATTCATCCAATTTTTGGGCTCCTGAGGCCAACTCCAGTGTATATTTGGGCTCCTGCTGCTGCTACTGTCAACTCCTGCCAACTCCAGGGTGTGATTCATCCAATTTTTGGGCTCCTGAGGCCAACTCCAGTGTATATTTGGGCTCCTGCTGCTGCTGCTGCCAACTTCTGCCAACTCCAGGGTGTGATTCATCCAATTTTTGGGCTCCTGAGGCCAACTCCAGTGTATATTTGGGCTCCTGCTGCTGCTACTGTCAACTCCTGCCAACTCCAGGGTGTGATTCATCCAATTTTTGGGCTCCTGAAGCCAACTCCAGTGTATATTTGGGCTCCTGCTGCTGCTGCTGCTGCCAACTTCTGCCAACTCCAGGGTGTGATTCATCCAATTTTTGGGCTCCTGAAGCCAACTCCAGTGTATATTTGGGCTCCTGCTGCTGCTGCTGCCAACTTCTGCCAACTCCAGGGTGTGATTCATCCAATTTTTGGGCTCCTGAGGCCAACTCCAGTGTATATTTGGGCTCCTGCTGCTGCTACTGTCAACTCCTGCCAACTCCAGGGTGTGATTCATCCAATTTTTGGGCTCCTGAAGCCAACTCCAGTGTATATTTGGGCTCCTGCTGCTGCTGCTGCTGCCAACTTCTGCCAACTCCAGGGTGTGATTCATCCAATTTTTGGGCTCCTGAAGCCAACTCCAGTGTATATTTGGGCTCCTGCTGCTGCTGCTGCCAACTTCTGCCAACTCCAGGGTGTGATTCATCCAATTTTTGGGCTCCTGAAGCCAACTCCAGTGTATATTTGGGCTCCTGCTGCTGCTGCTGCCAACTTCTGCCAACTCCAGGGTGTGATTCATCCAATTTTTGGGCTCCTGAAGCCAACTCCAGTGTATATTTGGGCTCCTGCTGCTACTACTGTCAACTCCTGCCAACTCCAGGGTGTGATTCATCCAATTTTTGGGCTCCTGAGGCCAACTCCAGTGTATATTTGGGCTCCTGCTGCTGCTGCTGCCAACTTCTGCCAACTCCAGGGTGTGATTCATCCAATTTTTGGGCTCCTGAGGCCAACTCCAGTGTATATTTGGGCTCCTGCTGCTGCTACTGTCAACTCCTGCCAACTCCAGGGTGTGATTCATCCAATTTTTGGGCTCCTGAAGCCAACTCCAGTGTATATTTGGGCTCCTGCTGCTGCTGCTGCTGCCAACTTCTGCCAACTCCAGGGTGTGATTCATCCAATTTTTGGGCTCCTGAAGCCAACTCCAGTGTATATTTGGGCTCCTGCTGCTGCTACTGTCAACTCCTGCCAACTCCAGGGTGTGATTCATCCAATTTTTGGGCTCCTGAGGCCAACTCCAGTGTATATTTGGGCTCCTGCTGCTGCTACTGTCAACTCCTGCCAACTCCAGGGTGTGATTCATCCAATTTTTGGGCTCCTGAAGCCAACTCCAGTGTATATTTGGGCTCCTGCTGCTGCTACTGCCAACTTCTGCCAACTCCAGGGTGTGATTCATCCAATTTTTGGGCTCCTGAAGCCAACTCCAGTGTATATTTGGGCTCCTGCTGCTACTACTGCCAACTTCTGCCAACTCCAGGGTGTGATTCATCCAATTTTTGGGCTCCTGAGGCCAACTCCAGTGTATATTTGGGCTCCTGCTGCTACTACTGCCAACTTCTGCCAACTCCAGGGTGTGATTCATCCAATTTTTGGGCTCCTGAGGCCAACTCCAGTGTATATTTGGGCTCCTGCTGCTGCTGCTGCCAACTTCTGCCAACTCCAGGGTGTGATTCATCCAATTTTTGGGCTCCTGAAGCCAACTCCAGTGTATATTTGGGCTCCTGCTGCTACTACTGTCAACTCCTGCCAACTCCAGGGTGTGATTCATCCAATTTTTGGGCTCCTGAAGCCAACTCCAGTGTATATTTGGGCTCCTGCTGCTGCTGCTGCCAACTTCTGCCAACTCCAGGGTGTGATTCATCCAATTTTTGGGCTCCTGAGGCCAACTCCAGTGTATATTTGGGCTCCTGCTGCTGCTGCTGCCAACTTCTGCCAACTCCAGGGTGTGATTCATCCAATTTTTGGGCTCCTGAGGCCAACTCCAGTGTATATTTGGGCTCCTGCTGCTACTACTGTCAACTCCTGCCAACTCCAGGGTGTGATTCATCCAATTTTTGGGCTCCTGAGGCCAACTCCAGTGTATATTTGGGCTCCTGCTGCTGCTGCTGCCAACTTCTGCCAACTCCAGGGTGTGATTCATCCAATTTTTGGGCTCCTGAGGCCAACTCCAGTGTATATTTGGGCTCCTGCTCCTGCTGCTGCCAACTTCTGCCAACTCCAGGGTGTGATTCATCCAATTTTTGGGCTCCTGAAGCCAACTCCAGTGTATATTTGGGCTCCTGCTGCTGCTGCCAACTTCTGCCAACTCCAGGGTGTGATTCATCCAATTTTTGGGCTCCTGAGGCCAACTCCAGTGTATATTTGGGCTCCTTCTGCCCCTCATAGTGATGCCACTTCAACTCTCTGCAATTGTGCCGCTCTGCGATTCTATTAGCGATGCCTCTGATCTGCATGTGATATTTCTTCAAAGTATTATTTAACAAACCCAGCACGCATCCTGTGCGTGTTACAGCAAGGCTGAATGGTTTACAACCCTATTGAGGCTGTAGGAGGCTCAGAAATAGCCGTTTTTAATAGCGATTCGTCGCGAATTTATTCGGGTCGAAACGATTTTTGTCGGAAAATTCGGCGAATCAGTCGAATCGAATTTTTCAAAAGTTCGCTCATCTCTAGTTAAAGGATTCAGTTCCACCAAAGTGCTCGTGTGCATGCCAAAAAGTAGAGGGTGGTATCAGTAAAGTGGAGGGATGAAATATCATGCCCATTTTCATAATGTCCCAATAGGGTCGATTCAGAGAAACACCAAAAACGTTAGTATTTTTTCCGATCTGTGTTTTTTGGTGTAAATTTTCCGACTTCGTATGAACATTCGAGCGATTCTATAATGCATTTCAAACCGTGTGTAAGTTTTCCGTCCGTTCGTATGGCAGTTAGTGAATCAGTTGAATGTCAGTTTCCATCCTGACTTTTCCGTTTCATTTCTCAGGTTTCAAAGTCGGTTTTGGATTTTGCCCTTTTTCCTTTTTTGTCCGGACGAAAATCCTTATGATCTTGCGCCTGCACACTACAAACTTAACTCATTAAAGTGCTGCCTACATATTTGGCCCACTCACTTCTTCTACAATGCTTAGCTAAATCACTTTGCACTTACATCTTCCATGTCTCACCCCTAAAACTGACCCAAACCACTGTGCGCTCAGGCGAATCTTCATTTCTGCTTTTTCTTTATTTCATTCGTTTTGTGGTAACCAACCATTAATGAATGTATTTCTAAAAGTAAATCATACATTTTTTTTTTTTTTTTTTTTTTTATTTTGAACTGTCATTTTTTACTTGCGTTTTTTTAATTAAAATTTTTGGTTTCAAATGGTACAACTTTAAATTTTTTGTGTTGTTACCCACACCCTGTACATACAGATTGCTCTCCAAATTTTTAAAACACCCAGCATCTTCTGCATGTTATGAGCCTTGAAACAGCCAAGATGGCGGGTCAGGTAATATAAGGCAGCCTGCAAACAGAAAGGGCCTTGTGACTGTGTTGCTCTGCATTCTGGGATTTCTGACCTTTCAAGGCCCCCAGCTCTGCTGTCTCTGAGCAAAACACAGCTGTAACCCGCACCCTGCACTTTATCCCACTCTCCTCTCCTCAGTAAGTGTGATGCATCTGACCAAAGATAAGATAAAATATTTACACAAAGCAAAGGTTGCCAACTACAACAATAAATCCAAAAACAAATTAAGATTCAAGTACAACAACAATCCAAAAAAAAAATAACAAAGGACATAAGTTTAAAAATAAATCACAATTATATGGATGTGTGGGAAAATAAATGTTTACATGCAAAGGACTAATTAAGGTCCACATTAAAATGCTTTTATAAGGCATACATGAAATGTATTGATTCAGGTATGCATTGCTATACAATTTATGGCCTCGGCCATGCTGATACATGCAGTTCATTGGAGCTGAAGGCGCGCAGACTCCTCCACATAGCCACAAAACATGTTCTACAATAGCAAATCCGAGTCCTCAAAGGTGTCGGAAGTGGATTTTCAATTAAACGGATTTTTAGGGTGGGAATCAGCTCTCTGAATCACATGGAAACACATCCAATTAACGGAAGTTTTAGGAACGAACGGAAAAATTACAATTTGGTTGGGAACATTTCCGATTTGGTTGTAAAACTTCCGATTTTGTTAGTAAAACTTCCGATGATTGTAAGAGCATATACGAATTCGTTCGAACGTTCGCGCGAGTCGGAAATGGCCAAAAAAAAAGGAAAAAATGACTAACACCCACCCAAACTTCCGATTCCCTATCCGAAATCAATTAACTTTTGCATTTAGAATCGACCCTAATGTCTATAGTCATGCTGCCCATGCATGCAAATATGGGTATATAACTAATGGCCAATTGGGTGTAGTACTGTAAGCTACAGAAAAAGCTACAGAAACTGCCAATGGAATTGAGATTAAGTATATGGGCATTGAGCATAGACGTAGATGGGATGGTTTAAAGTAAAGTCTTACCTGGTCCTCTTAATACTGATATTAAGGTGCCGTAAAGGAGCAGCTGGTGTACAGGGGGCCTGATGAACCTGGCCGGGAGCGCGATCGTCCGGCGCTTCATCGCTGTTTACGTTGTGCTCGTATGGCACGTCCCCGTCGCTCCGTCCCCTCACACAGCTGCTTGTGGTATGCGGCTGCGTGTTTACATAGAGGGGGGGAGCGTCAGTCGGCGCGCCTTGTCGCCCCACCCTGCCTCGCAGTCGCTAGATATATGCGGCTGTACGAAATGGGCGGGGAGGGGAGACATTCATGTTGATTCCGCCACGGCGGCTGGAGCGACGCGGCACCTAAACTGCCCACCATCCTGTTAAGCCCAGCGGGCTCCGCCAAAATGGAGGACAGAAGACGAAAACAAAGATACACATGGGAACTGAATAATAATATTCTGGTTCTTGCATGAATCTATTAGAACAAAATAGCGATTATAGTAATAAGTTTATTATTCTAATTAGGTCAATGAAAGAGAATAATTAATTCTCTTAGGGCAATACAAAGGATAAATAGTTAGGTCTCCTAAGACAATGTAAAGGATGAAAGTTGACACTGCTTACTCTTTACAAGAATAAAGAGAAGGAAAAGAGGAGGGCGGGGCCAGCAAAGGCTCAAGAGGGCCGGCGGCAGCCAACCCATATACAATAGAGGCATGCACAGAGTAAAGGCTTCGGTGTGTAAAACTTGGTTTAATATGTGCCTTTTTTTTATAAGAAATATAATATAAAAATAGGGTATCCCTAAGGGAGCAGGAGCCTGACAAATTTGACAGCAGAGTGATAGACTAATATCCTTGTGACGCATTGAAATACATGAAAGTATGATTGATGATGATCACCCGACACTGATCCAAGTTAATTGGAGACTAACCTTATGATAGATGGTTAGGACAGGTTAGGTCCTTATCATGGCCTTACCATATGCTTTGAATAATTGGAGCCATTAGATAACTGGTGGTAGTGGTCAGATCTGTTTAAAAAGAGGTTAGTTTGTGAAACATTCATATTTGTTGTATCCAATTAAGCTAGGATCAGTGTCGTCATCAGTGCTCAAAAGTCCAAATGGTCAGGGATTATTCTAGGAAAGGGACGAAGCTGATAGATTCATTAAGGCCTGGTGGGTGATGGGCCTTGAAGTGATTTATCCACCTCGTTTCTCGCTGAAGGGTAAGTTTCTCTATGTTTCCACTTCGACTATGGGGATGTATCCGATCTAGACCAACTACCTGCATACCTTTTGGATATTTTTGATGATATAGTAAAAAGTGTCTGCCTAGGGGAGTTTTATCGTTACCTTACTGAATGTCATATGCATCATATGTTTCTTTAGTTGTTAAATTGTACACTGAGTACTGCTGAAGCCAAAAAAATGGTGATGGGTGATGTTTGCGCTTCTTAAATAATCCTCTATATTACACATTTTTTGATGGAGCTCAATATTTTGATCAATGGGGTTAGTGTAAAATATGCTGTACAGGCAGATCTCCATTTAAAGAATCTAAGGCCCTTTATAGTGACTAAACGGACAGCTTCTATTAATGTGTTCATTACTGCAGCCAGTGGTGACATCCAGTGGTCAGACTGATTAATCTATCACAGGATGTTATACTGATCTGTCATCAAATGATTTTCAAAGGACTGTAAGCTGACCACACTAGTCATAAGACAAACTGGCAAACAAAGAATAAGCAGTCATGTTGGCCTATGTGTATGTGGGGTGTAACTGGCAAAAAAGAAAGATGGCTGTCAGAGCAGAAGGGTGTTTTGTTTAAAGAAATATTAATGTGTTTTTTGCTCTAAGAAAATAGAAGAAAAACATAAAACGTACTGTATTTTTTGCCCATAAGACGCACCTAGGATTGAAGGAGGAAAATAAGAAAAAAAAATATTTTAAACCAAAAACACACCATTACAGACAGTGTGGCATTCCCCCTATTCCATTCCTCGTGGGCAGTGTGGCATTCCCCCTATTCTATTCCTCGTGGGCAGTGTGGCATTCTCCCCTCCTATTCCCACAGGCAGTGCGGCATGCCCTATCCCATTACCATAGACTGTGTGGGATGCCCCCATTCCATAGACAGTGTGGCATGACTCCATCCCATTCCCCATATACCCAGTGTGGCATCCCCCTCCATCCCATTCCCCATATAGGCAGCGTAGCATCCCCCATCCCATTCCCCATATAGGCAGTGTGGCATTCCCCCTCCCATTCCCCATATTAGCAGTGTGGCATTCCCCCATTCCCCATTCCCCATATAGGCAGCGTGGCATTCCCCCATTCCCCATATAAGCAGTGTGGCATTCCCCCCACCCATTCCCCATATAGGCAGTGTGGGATACCCCCCATTCCTCATATAGGCAGTGTGGGATACCCCCCACACAAGTGGAATACTACTAGTAGCCACTACATTATGAGTAAGTGCACTCGCAAAAATAAGTAAATATGTAAATGATGTATGCAAAATGATTACCTATATATATATTTTTTTTCTATATCACATTATTGTCTTAAATGGTGTACTGAAGAAGCAATAAGATTGCGAAACGCATCTACACCATCCCACCACAATATGGGTATAAACCTCTTGCTACAATACTGTGGACCACTTGCTACAAACTAAGAACTTGTTACTAAACTGATTGCAACAGACAATTGTATTATTAAGAACTGAATACATTTTGTGTTAAGATACTACTTTGCATCAAATGCTGATATATGTACCGAATATTATAGAGATTTGGGTAAAGTTATATTACTGTATATAATAAAAAACACCACAAGGTTGGCAACAAAGGACCCAATTTTGCCTTTACTGACCATGTTCTCCCTCCTTCCCCCCCCCCCCCCTGCGCTCCCACTTCATTGAGAGAGCAAAAGAAAGGGAAAAGGTAGACAGGACAGGGTCTCCCCACTTCACTGTATATATAGGGTTCCTCAACTTTGAACAATAAGGGCGCAAATTAGAGAGGGGGATGAGACAGGAACTCACCACTAATTAAGAGAGTGGGATTTCCTGTCAATCCCCTACCTCCTCCCCCAGATCAGTGTGGGATACCCCCGATTCCCCATATAAGCAGTGTGGCATTCCCCCACCCATTCTCCATATAGGCAGTGTGGAATACCCCCCAATTACCCATATAGGCAGTGAGGGTTACCCCCTATTTCCCATATAGGCAGTGTGGCATCCCCCCATTCCCCATATTGGCAGCGTGGCATTCCCCCCACCCATTCCCCATATAAGCAGTGTGGCATTCCCCCTACCCATTCCTCATATAGACAGTGGGGCACCCCCCTCAATCCCATAGGCAATGTGGCATCCCCCCATTCCCCATATAGGCAGTGTGGCATCCCCCCTCCCATTCCCCATATAGGGAGTGTGGCATCCCCATTCCCATAAGCAGTGTGGCATCCCCCCCCATTATCATAGGCAGTGTGGCACCCCCCTCCCAATCCCCATATAGGCAGTGAATCTCCCACATTATCATAGGCAGTGTGGCATTCCCCCCTTCCCATTCTCCATATAGGAAGTGTGCCCCCTCATTCCCCATATAGGCAGTGTGGCATCCCCCCCATTCCCATTCCCCATATAGGCAGTGTGGCACCCCCCCCCTCCCATTCCCCATATAGGCAGTGAATCTTTCACATTATCATATGCAGTGTGGCATTCCCCCCTCCCATTCTCCATATAGGAAGTAAGGCCCCCCATTCCCATAGGTAGTGTGGCATCCCTCCCATTCCCCATATAGGCAGTGTGGCATCCCCCCTCCCATTCCCTAAATAGGCAGTGTGGCATCCCCATTCCCATAGGCAGTGTGGCATCCCCCCTCCCCCCATAATCATAGGCAGTGTGGCCCCCCATTCCCATAAGCAGTGTGGCATCCCCCTCCCCCCATTATCATAGGCAGTGTGGCATTTCCTCCCCCCGTCCCATTCCCCATATAGGCAGTGTGTCCCCCCATTCCCATAGGCAGTGTGGCATCCCCCTCCCCCCATTATCATAGGCAGTGTGGCAGAAGTAAAGAAAAAAAGTAAAACTCACCTCTCCGCTGACAGCGCTCCGCTGAGTGGCCAGCTCTGTGAATCGGGTGAGCATGGCCTGCACCACATCGATGTCGGTGCAGGCCAGGCCCACCCGCTCTATGGACCAGCCAGTAAGAAGTAGCGGCGGCCTCTGTCCCCGTCCCCAACGCTGCTATCACTGTATTTTTGGGCAGCAATAGCAGCGGCAGGGCCAGAGACAGCGCCCGCCGCTCCTCCATCTGCTGCCTCTTCCTGGGCACAGACGAACACCCAGGTCAGGGCAGCGGGTGGGTGTGGCTTGCACCGCCCACCTGCTGCAGGGACCCCGGTGCTCGCGTGTGCCCCAGCCGGAAGAGGCAGCAGATGGAGGAGCAGCGGACGCTGTCTCTGGCCCTGCCGCTGCTATCGCTGCCGGAAAAGACAGCAATAGCAGTGGCAGGGTCGGGGACATAGCCCGCCGCTCCTCTGTCTTCTTCTGGCATCTCGCAGTGTGGCAGACAACGCGGGAGCACCGGTAACGGGTGAGGTTTCTTTTTTTTTCTTACATATGCCCGATAAGGCGCAGGACATTTCCCCCCCACTTTTGGGGAAAAATAAGTGCGTCTTATAGTGCGAAAAAAAATATGGTAATAAAAAACTGAAGTGGTCACACTGCCACTCTATCCCTTGGAGCTCTCAGTGTGAATGAGCACAGCAAGCCACAGTGGTCCTGCTGGTGCTGAAAGTGGTTTCGATTATAATAAAAAATATATTTACCTTTATTTTGATATTTTGAAATGCTTATTTTACACTGTTCCCAATGGGGAAAGGGCAGGAGTTAGTGGGTGCATAAAGATGGACTTTAAATAAAGAATTTCAGGGTAAACCTTGTCAGGTTAAATAATGGTAATGTTTGCTTGTAAAGAATCTAAAATAACATCAAATTTGTGACTACCTTAAAGCAGGTCAAAAGCAGGCAATGTGAAAAATAAAAAATAAGCTACAACATATAAAAAATAAAAGTATCATTGATAACCATGAAACGTCTGCTCCTTACTAACCGCCCTGGGAATCACCAGCATTTGTTACCATATTGCATTGCCCGGGAGGTGTACACATCCCACAATCCTCCTGTGAGCTTGATTCAAAACTGGCCCGTTCCTTTTAATTCTTGCCAGTACGCAGTGGTGCAGGATTTTGGCAAGTGACTGATGCAGCTTCCTATTGGTTCATGTAGCATGGATCTCTGTGCTACAATAGCCTGGAAGCTGAAAAGCAGCAGCACAGCTATAGGGGTTCCCCCTCTAGTTTTTTTTCAGACTTTTGGTCCACTCTAAGGGGACAGCCCAGGCTAAAAATATGATTACAAACTTTTTCTTCACACATGCTTCATCCAAGTTTAGTTCTCAGAAATGTGACCCGGAGATCCCAGAGTCCCACCACATGCACACGCCCCGGTATTCTGTGGTTGCCCCTTGCTATATACCTATTTGGGGCTTTAATAAGACTACTGTAGTTACTTGTTGGCACACCTTGCATTAGACCTTTTTTGAGCTTTGGTAAAACTAGTTACTTGTTGGCATACCTTGCATCACACCCATTTGAGCATGATAAAACTATTTCTTTTTGTCACCCCTTGCATTACACCTATTTGCAGCTTTGATAAAACGTGTTACTTGTTGGCACACCTTGCATTAGACATTTTTGGGCTTCGATAAACCAACTTACTTTTTGTCACCCCTATGCATTATATTTGGGGCTTTGATAAAAAATAGTTAATTGTTGGTACATCTTGCATTACACCTTTCTTGCCTTTGAACAACCAACTTACTTGTTTACACACCTTGCATCACTCCCTTTTGGGCTTTTATAAAACTACTTACTTTTTGTTGCAGAGCTTCCTTGTCCATTATCCAGAGATGCTGGAGCTGCTGCATAAAGTGCGTAGCGTGTGCATGCAGTTTTTGCATTCCCACTCTGCTGCTGCTAGTTTCTGTACTGTAGAGGAACTTCGGGGATGAGATATAAATTGGGCGGCCTTGACGTGTCTACCTCACATTTACATTCATTGCAATCTATATTAACTAACAGTCCTATTTTAACACGAGTTAGCTAGCTTTTCAATAGTATGAGTGTGCAGAGAGTTTTTGAGAGTTATGTGTGATCAAACCCCTCTAGCACCTCCTTGACTGCTATATATTGACTGGATGAGCACATCCTACCTTCCTTTTTGCAGTTGCATTTGCAGGTCAGTGGCCAGATCTGCTGGACTGTAGCTCCCCCAATGCAACAGGGAGTCCAATTGGCCTCTACCTAAAACCCCTCAGCTGAACTGTAGCACTGTGCAGACATGTAAAGTATTTTTCATTGTGTGTGTGCAAGCAAGTTAAGCTATTGCATTGTCTTTAGACAGACTGGTTCATGAATCTCATTGCTTGTGCGCACGCAAGTAAAGAAGTTGCAATGTCTTCACAAACTCTTGTAGGCTTAGTAACGTTAGGGACGGGGTATAAATTGGAAGGCCTTGTCGTGGCTACCTCGCTTTAACATTTATTGCAATCTATGTTAACTAACAGTCTATGTTTTTAACAAGAGTAAGCTATCTTTTCAAAAGTATGAGTGTGCAGAGGGTTACATTTCTTTTTTGCCCATAGTGTGTGGTCACACCCCTCTAGCACATCCTTAACTGCCATATATTGACTGGATAAGCACATCCTATTTTCCTTTTTGCTAGCACCTAGCACAGCTCAGGGGCGTCACTAAAGCGTGACTGGAGGGCGGAGGAGGAGACATCTGACACCGAGGACAGCTTCTTCATGACTCAGGGCAGCCTGGCTCACATGAACCATTACATACTCCAGTTTCTGTGGAACGACCGCAGAGTTGCCCGCATAGTCACCTGTGCTGATTACTGCATGGCCACCCTGCTGGATACTCACGATAAGGACAACAACACCTTCTTGATTCCAGCATTGGAGTGGGATAGAAAGATAAGGGAGTAGACGCGCACTCCGGAGGACGCACTGTTGGTAGAGTTCACAGCTGACTTTGAGGGATCAGTGGCAGCAGGTGGCCGAGAAATAGGAGGAGCAAGTCGCCGAAGATGCCAAATTTTATTTTAAAATTAATTATTTATGCATATATTTTTTATTAATGTAAATATTTATTTATATATTTATTGATGTTTATATTTATGTATTAATGTATATATGTATATATTAATTGATGTATTTATTTATTTACTTGTTTATCATTTTTTTTTTGTTTTGCGTACTTTCCCTACCTCATTTTGTGCAGGGCAATCTATCTGGTGTTACCCCCCTATTTGACCTCCATAAAAAAAAAATATATTTGTTATTCTTTATTATTGTATTTATTGAATTTTTTTGTTTGCTGTTTATGTGAGTACTTTCCCTAGCCCCAATTGCCCCAGTGCCCCAAATTGGCCTCTGAGTCTGACACCTGTGAAAAAATAAATATTTGATTTATATTTTTAATTTATTTTTGTATATATTTATTTAATGTTTTCTGTATGTTATTACTAGTACTAGTACTTTTGTTTTCTGTTATTATTTTGAATACTTTATCTAGGCCATTTTGTGCAGGAAATCGTCCTGGTGTTCCTCTGGATTGGCAACCCTCTAACCTTTGCAACACCTATTTTACAGCCATTTTGGGCCCCCATTGACTTCAATGGAGTTAGGGTCCAGTTCAGGGACCCGAACCAAACTTCAGCGGCAAGTTCAGCCAAACTTGTCGAACGCGAACTTCAGTGGGTTAACTCATCACTACTGAAGACCTAGGAAGACATTACATATGGAAGCAATGTGATTTTATTCATAGAAATCTGCATATGCCAGAATATAAACACTTTGTTCTCTGTGCAAAGATGGTCTTCCATCACTTGACCTTAAAATGACAGATAAAATAGAACAGAGCAATGAAACAGGAGTTGAAGCGAATTATTGGCCAGGAAATGTGTCCGTCATGTCTCATTTAATATGCACTATTATGGTATATTTCTATCTCATAAACAACAGCATCCTGTTTGTAACCATCAGACATGCACTGTCCTGGTCACACAGGAAATGTTAGGGTATGATTATCATATTTTGCTATGGTAAAGGGTTCCTCCGGTTTAAAATAAATATTTATCATCTGCTTCTCTGCTTCGCAACCTGATTTAAACATGCAGGTGGCGATTTTTTTGAAGTCCTAGTTATGTACATTCAGTTCTATTTACCTGGGACGGGGAACAGGGACATGTGGAATGTCTCCCAAAAGTAAGGGCCAACTGGAAGACAAACCAGGAAAAAAGAAGGGTGCTTTCCACTGCAGGAGATCCAGTCTAGGAGATGACAGCAACAGAGATGTAATAGCAGACAGTTGTATGGCCTAGAGAAATCTAAACCTGTGCTCCGCCGAACATTGGATTGTTTCACAATGAACGACCACCTTTACAAGATGGCATAATGAGAGTGGAAAATGTCTTTACTGTACATGGAACCTTAAGCAACATCAGATCTTTGCTGCTATAGCACCCCACATTACTCTATTGCCATTGGATGTACAGTGTTCCTCTCAAATTGTTACATAGTAGTAGACAGGATAGCAGATTACCAAAGGCAAACAGTGTCCTGGTGATCAGTTCCAGAAAAACACAGGACCAGATGCCAAATAGACAGGACCGAGAAGAACTAAGTCAAAAGAAATAATATGAGTTAAAATAGAACACTGTTGCTATGTGTTTATTTTACAGTTATTATTTGCATGGGCATGGGGCTGAATATGTAGTGACAAAATATACACACAAAATAAAATCTCTTATTGTGTTTCACCTCCATGCTCCTGGCAGAAAACTACGCTGATGGAGGTCCTGCATGCTGAATTCCTCTTCCTCTGTTTGAAATCAAGCAGAAAAAAACCTACATTGGTCAGCTATATTGGTGTGAGTAATTGCCCCTATATTGATTTTTGTTAAGACCCTCACATCCATCACCACCCCAACCTTCCCTGAAAGAAACTTCTCTGAAAGACACATTTAAGCAACTATGTACCATGAGAAGACATTGTTCAAGATTTTATTAAGAAATTGGAGCCGTCTGTAGAAAATGTAATGGCCTCACTAGTTGGACTGGGGTTCTGGACTATTCTAAAAATTACTGATGTACACCTATTGTGGAGGCCAGAACCTGTTTATTTCTATGTGAATCTCCTCCACTGGTATTGGAAATCTCTCACCATATACCTTGTCAATGTCACATTTCTTGCATAAGCAATAGTTTATTCATATTAATGGCATTAGGCATTGGAAGAGCCTCTTAACTACCCTGGTGAGAAGACAAAGAAGGCCTCATTCCACAGTTCCATAGGCTTCCCTTCATACTCCCTATTTTGCTTTTCGTACCTTCTACCCCCCCCCCCCCCCCACACACACACACACACACACACACGAACAAATGTTGAATTTAAGGTTCAAATTAAGCAACAGTCTACCTTACCAATTGTATTTTTTATTCACTACAATGGTTTGAGACTTTTGTAATCTTCTGATGCTCAGCCCAATGACCATTCTTACAGGCGTGTCACTGGACATACTCTTGAACTGGATATCTCCTCATTTTAATAGGGAACATTTGTTCCTTTGTTTTTTCCATTTTGTAACTCATTAGGAGATCAGTGTTTGTTGTTGCTGTTCCTGTCATGCCAACAATAAAGCCCTGGTTGCTTCAGTGGTCCAGTTGGAGTTTACACCCTCAGCACGCCACCAGGATATAGATTTATATAAAACATTTACTAGATTTAGTTAAAATACTTTTTACATCTAAGGCATTAGAGTTTTCTTGAAAACATCTACATTGTGAAAAACAGATTGCCTATAACCCAGTCTAGATGACACAGAATTTACAACAAATGAATTCCAACCGTATTACAGTATGGTCCCCCTCTTGGGGCATTTACAGATATCTGGATAGTGTTTGTCCAATAGATATGGTGTGCATTACTTCCAGACATTTGTTCCAAAGATTCTTGTGGAGACAGAGATTTAAAAGCTTTTCGAGTTAAATATATTGTTGTTTGCATACATCTGCAGTCTTGTAAATCATGTTTGGAAAAAATTGGGACTGGCAACCGGTTTTGAAATTAAAACTGCTGCCTGTCATACAGAAGTGCAGGGAAACTAATGTGGTAAGATAAAGGTTCTTTAGGATTCTGGATGTTTTTTGATGTCATATGTATTTTTGTTCAAAAGTTATTTCCTGTGTTGCATGCCAACAATACTGGTAAAACAATGGAAATTAAATGACATAAAAGATGATCTTGTTGCTGGCTGTATAGCTTTCATCTAGCTGCCCCTAACAAACCTTATGTTTGTTTAGAAACAAACACAGTGGCAAACTTTTGAGTATATATATATATATATTATAAACCTTTTGTTTCACCATGTAAGACACCCCCTATAAGGCAGACCTAGGTTTTAGAGCAGGAAGATAATAAAAAAAATATTCTAAACCAAATGTTGTGCTACAACCCCCCCCCCCCCCCCCCCCCCAAAGAACCAAAAAATAAGGAAGGTGCAGAATTTCCTAATTACATGCAGTGTGGGATCCCCCACGCTTCTTATTGCCCATTATACTCAGTGTGGCATCCCCCATCCCATTCCCCATAGGCAGTGTGGTATCCCCCATCCCATTCCCTATAGGCAGTGTGGCAGAGCCTGTAACCAACTCAATTCTTCAGCAGTGCTCCTTAAGCTGGAGTGTACACAGGCCCTGGGTAGTCTTTTGGTGGTCACAGACTTGGGAAGGGCCCCAGTGCAGATAATGGCGGAATTGGGCCCCAGTGCAAAAAATGGAAGACTATAGTGAATCTGGACCCCTGGTTTAGGCAATAGATGCTGAAGGGACAGTTCAGGCCATAGCATGGACAGTGAAGGCCCAGCACAGAAAATGGAGGATCCATGGACCCAGCACAGACAGCTCAGACAATGGAAGGGCTGTGGGTCCAGCACAGACAATACAAACAAAGGAAGAGTTGTGGGCCCAGCACAGACAATAAAAGGGCCATGGCCCAGCACAGACAGCATGGCCAATGAAAGGGCTGTGGGCCCAGCAAGGACAAGAAGCGCATGAGCTTAAATTCAAGATTGAGAAGGCCAGAGGGCCAATTACAAGTTACCGGAAGGTAGAGATGAGCGAACTTTTGAAAAATTCGATTCGACTGATTCGCCGAATTTTCCGACAAAAATCGTTTCGACCCGAATAAATTCGCGACGAATCGCTATTAAAAACGGCTATTTCTGAGCCTCCTACAGCCTCAATAGGGTTGTAAACCATTCAGCCTTGCTGTAACACGCACAGGATGCGTGCTGGGTTAGTTAAATAATACTTTTAAGAAATATCACATGCAGATCAGAGGCATCGCTAATAGAATCGCAGAGCGGCACAATTGCAGAGAGTTGAAGTGGCATCACTATGAGGGGCAGAAGGAGCCCAAATATACACTGGAGTTGGCTTCAGGAGCCCAAAAATTGGATGAATCACACCCTGGAGTTGGCAGAAGTTGGCAGCAGCAGCAGCAGGAGCCCAAATATACACTGGAGTTGGCTTCAGGAGCCCAAAAATTGTATGAATCACACCCTGGAGTTGGCAGGAGTTGACAGCAGCAGCAGCAGGAGCCCAAATATACACTGGAGTTGGCTTCAGGAGCCCAAAAATTGGATGAATCACACCCTGGAGTTGGCAGGAGTTGACAGCAGCAGCAGCAGGAGCCCAAATATACACTGGAGTTGGCTTCAGGAGCCCAAAAATTGGATGAATCACACCCTGGAGTTGGCAGAAGTTGGCAGCAGCAGCAGCAGGAGCCCAAATATACACTGGAGTTGGCTTCAGGAGCCCAAAAATTGGATGAATCACACCCTGGAGTTGGCAGGAGTTGACAGCAGCAGCAGCAGGAGCCCAAATATACACTGGAGTTGGCTTCAGGAGCCCAAAAATTGGATGAATCACACCCTGGAGTTGGCAGGAGTTGACAGCAGCAGCAGCAGGAGCCCAAATATACACTGGAGTTGGCTTCAGGAGCCCAAAAATTGGATGAATCACACCCTGGAGTTGGCAGAAGTTGGCAGCAGCAGCAGCAGGAGCCCAAATATACACTGGAGTTGGCTTCAGGAGCCCAAAAATTGGATGAATCACACCCTGGAGTTGGCAGGAGTTGACAGCAGCAGCAGCAGGAGCCCAAATATACACTGGAGTTGGCTTCAGGAGCCCAAAAATTGGATGAATCACACCCTGGAGTTGGCAGGAGTTGACAGCAGCAGCAGCAGGAGCCCAAATATACACTGGAGTTGGCTTCAGGAGCCCAAAAATTGGATGAATCACACCCTGGAGTTGGCAGGAGTTGACAGCAGCAGCAGCAGGAGCCCAAATATACACTGGAGTTGGCTTCAGGAGCCCAAAAATTGGATGAATCACACCCTGGAGTTGGCAGAAGTTGGCAGCAGCAGCAGCAGGAGCCCAAATATACACTGGAGTTGGCTTCAGGAGCCCAAAAATTGGATGAATCACACCCTGGAGTTGGCAGGAGTTGACAGCAGCAGCAGCAGGAGCCCAAATATACACTGGAGTTGGCTTCAGGAGCCCAAAAATTGGATGAATCACACCCTGGAGTTGGCAGAAGTTGGCAGCAGCAGCAGCAGGAGCCCAAATATACACTGGAGTTGGCTTCAGGAGCCCAAAAATTGGATGAATCACACCCTGGAGTTGGCAGAAGTTGGCAGCAGCAGCAGCAGGAGCCCAAATATACACTGGAGTTGGCTTCAGGAGCCCAAAAATTGGATGAATCACACCCTGGAGTTGGCAGGAGTTGACAGTAGCAGCAGCAGGAGCCCAAATATACACTGGAGTTGGCTTCAGGAGCCCAAAAATTGGATGAATCACACCCTGGAGTTGGCAGAAGTTGGCAGCAGCAGCAGCAGGAGCCCAAATATACACTGGAGTTGGCTTCAGGAGCCCAAAAATTGGATGAATCACACCCTGGAGTTGGCAGAAGTTGGCAGCAGCAGCAGCAGGAGCCCAAATATACACTGGAGTTGGCTTCAGGAGCCCAAAAATTGGATGAATCACACCCTGGAGTTGGCAGGAGTTGACAGCAGCAGCAGCAGGAGCCCAAATATACACTGGAGTTGGCTTCAGGAGCCCAAAAATTGGATGAATCACACCCTGGAGTTGGCAGAAGTTGGCAGCAGCAGCAGCAGGAGCCCAAATATACACTGGAGTTGGCTTCAGGAGCCCAAAAATTGGATGAATCACACCCTGGAGTTGGCAGGAGTTGACAGTAGCAGCAGCAGGAGCCCAAAAAATGGCCTAAAGACATAAATATGTTTTGCACCATTTGGAAAGTGTAAAACGTGGCACCATGCTGAATCTAGTCGCATGCATCAGGCATTGGTGGGTGGAAATCCTGGCTGATCCATCCCTGATTCATTTTGACAAAGGTGAGTCTCTCCACATTTTTAGTTGACAGACGAGTTCTCCTCGCCGTAACTATGGCCCCCGCCGCACTAAACACCCGCTCAGATGGCACGCTACTTGCCGGGCAGGACAGCTTTTCCAGGGCAAACTCTGCTAGTTGCGGCCACAAATCAAGTTTGGCTGCCCAGAAGTCCAGCGGATCCTCAAGGTGTGTTGGCATGGTCATGTCAAAGTATGACATGACCTGCTGGTTCAGGTCCTGCTCCAGGTCTTCCTGCTGCTCATGAGTAGCCTCACTATGCGGGTGTAGAAAGCTACTCATTAGCGACTGAAGACTGAGGCTGCTGCTGCTGATGGAGCTTCTGCTGCTGCTGCTGCCAACCCCCCCAGCGGCCATGGCAGTGGAAGGTGAGCGCAGAGGTCCCCTCGAGTCAGACCTGCGAGAGTATGGACCATGGCGCAGATAGGCATCGGCCAACTGCCTACGTAGAATGTCTTTGTAGTAGTTGAGTTTGTCCTCCCTCTCGGTGGGTTTAAAAAATGCCCCCATTTTGTGCCGGAAGCGAGGGTCCAATAAGGTGGACAGCCAGAAGTCATCCCGCCGACAGATGGAAACAATTCTGGGGTCACTACGCAAGCACGTGAGCATGCTTCGTGCCATTTGCGCAAGTGACTCGGATGGACTACCTGTCTCCATCTCCACTGCATACTGCCACGGTGTGCCCGGGTCCTCTGTCTCTCCTTCCTCAAAAACCTCTAGCTCCTCTGGCTGCTCCTGCTCCTCCTCTCCTGTCCGCTGACTAGATAAACCAGCCATTTCGCCAAGCCTAAACTGTGTTTCGCTGGGCAACTCCTCCTCCTCCTCTTCCTCCTCCTCCTCCTCCAGTTCAGCTCCAAGGGGGTTCATGTGGCCGTAAGATGTAAACGCCATGTCTCCAGTGCCCTGACCAGCCATGGTTTCCAACATGTGCTGTAGTACATGAAGCAGTGGAATCACGTCGTTCATCCCGTAATCCTGCCGACTGACAAATAAAGTGGCTTCCTCAAAGGGCCTGAGCAAACGGCAGGTGTCACGTATGAGCTGCCACTGGTTGACATTGAAGTTACACAGGGGAGTCCCCCTATCTGCTTGGATCATCAGGAAATCCGTGATGGCTTTTCTCTGTTCATATAATCGGTCCAACATGTGAAGGGTGGAATTCCAACGGGTGGAAACATCGCAAATCAGACTATGTTGGGGGATACCATTCTGACGCTGTAGCTCAAGAAGGGTGTGTTTGGCGGTGTAGGAGTGGCTGAAGTGCATGCAAAGTTTCCGTGAAGTTGTTAGGATGTCCTGCAGATGGGGGGAACACTTCAGAAACCGCTTGACAACCAGATTGAAGACGTGAGCCATGCAGGGGGCATGGGTCAGGCTTCCTTGGCGCAGCGCAGACAAAATGTTCTTCCCATTGTCGGTAACCATGATTCCCATTTTAAGTTTTCTCGGAGTAAGCCATGTTTGGATTTCCTGATGAATACATTTAAGCAGTTCCTCCCCTGTGTGACTCCGTTCGCCAAGACAAACCATGTGAAGCACTGCGTGACACCTCCGTGCCCTGCACACATGGTAGACTGGAGGGGCACTGAGACTTGAGCCTACAGTGGAGGGTGAGGAGATGGCGGAGGATGAGGAGGCCGAGTCGCACGGTGTCACAGGCCCAATGGGCAGAGAGCGCGGAGGCCGAAGCGGCGTGACCTGTCCAAGTTGCTGCTGCAAAGGGACCACATTCACCCAGTGGGCCGTAAACGACATGTACTGCCCCTGACCGTAGTTACAGCTCCAGATGTCGGCGCTGCCATGTATTTTGCTACACACCGACAGGCTCAAGGACTGGCCCACCTTCTGTTCAACAAAAGTGTGCAGCGCTGGTACTGCCTTCTTGGCAAAGAAATGACGGCTTGGGACTCTCCACCTCGGCTCGGCACAAGCCATCAGTTCTCTGAAAGGTGCAGATTCCACCACCTGAAAAGGGAGCGACTGCAGCACCAGCAACTTGGACAGGAGCACATTCAGCTTCTGCGCCGTAGGATGAGTGGGCGCATACTGCTGTCTCTTGGACATGGCTTCGCTGATGGATTGCTGGCGGGATGCATGACTTGGAGGAGGAGGAGGAGGAGCAGGAGCGACAGAGGATGGGTATGACGCACAGCTGCCTTCGGCTGAGGTGCTGGAGCCTTGGCTGGCAGAAATTGGGAGCTCACTTGGTGAGGAAGCAGACTGGACCACCCCTTGGGAGCCTCGGTTCTCCCAGGTCGTTTTATGGTGACGCATCATATGTTGACGCAGGGCCGTGGTGCCAACATTTGGACCCTGGCCACGCTTCACCTTTTGCCTACATATCTTGCATGTGGCCATGTTACCCTCCTGCGGATGCCTCAGGAAAAACTGCCACACTGCCGAGTAGCTACTTTTCCCACCCCCTGGCCTCACTGATTCACTGCTGCTGTTGCCAACTCCAGGAACCCCTGCTCCACTACCTCCCGATAAGGTAGACTGCCGCACAGCAGGTGCTCTACCCCGGCCCCGGCCCCGGCCGGCTCCAGCCTTTGGAATTGTGCCCCCATGCTGACTGCTACCACTTTGCTGCCTCAGCTGCTGACTCCGGGGCAACCTGCACCCCTCTTCTCCTGATGATGACGATGAAGCCCCTTCATCACCCGGCTCCCAAGTGCGATCGGCTTCATCGTCATCATCATCATCATCACCGGGTTGTGGCTGTACGTCACTGATGTTCGTGGATTCGTCAACAGTGTCTGGCGCAGGAGCTGGAACGCTCGCAGCACCCACGACACTGTCCACATCACTATTTGTCTGCCTAGCTAAAGAAGCCACCTCCATTTCTTGGCTGGGCAGTAGCTGCTGACTGTCCTCTATCTGATGGTCCTCCTCACTAAAGAGTGGAGCTGAACCCAAAGCATAGGATACGTCGCTGGGGGAGGGAACGGCGTAGGCCAGAGGCAATGGGAGGACAGGGACTGCTCTCGGGGCATGCCAACTCAGGGTTGTGTCAGAGGAACCTACCGACCCTAGACTGGGGGTCTCAGACGTAAGTTGTGATGATGTTGTTGATGAGCGCGTCAACCAATCTACCAAGGCAGATGCGTTACTGGTGGAGACCCGACCGCTAGCAGATACTGGCAGATTAGGTCTCTCAGCGTGACTCCTGCTGCTACTGGCCCCCAGTCTGATGCGAGCTCTTCCTGCGGAATCTTGGCCTCTGCCACTCCTCTTTTCACTTCCAGGCACTTGTCTGCCCGACATAGTCTAACTGGCGTGGTAGTAGGTGATATTTAAAAAAACCCCGGGCAGCGGTGGGTCTATATGAAACAGAATATAATGCACACCAAAAGTGAGCAGTAACACTCAGCCTCCAACAGGCCTGCTTAGTGTAAATAAGAGAGCTGCTTAGTGTAAATAAAGAGGGGTATGCTATGTTACAGAATGGGATGCCTCAACAGAAGTGCACCTGGCAGGCAGCAGTAAGCCTATGCCCAGCAAAAGTGTCTTATAATATAAATATAATAAGAGCAAATGCTTATATGGTCTTAAACAGAGGCTGCTTTAGTCACAGAATGGGATGCCCTGGGCAGGAATCGACCTGGCAGGGTCCAGTAGGGCTTTGGCCAGCAAAAGTGTCTTTATCAGGCCTAATTTCAAATATGATAAGAGCAAATGCTTATATGGTCTTAAACAGAGGCTGCTTTAGTCACAGAATGGGATGCCCCGGGCAGGAATCGAGCTGCCAGGGTACAGTAGTGCTTTGGCCAGCAAAAGTGTCTTTATCAGGCCTAATTTCAAATATGATTAGAGCAAATGCTTATATGGTCTTAAACAGAGGCTGCTTTAGTCACAGAATGGGATGCCCCGGGCAGGAATCGAGCTGCCAGGGTACAGTAGTGCTTTGGCCAGCAAAAGTGTCTTTATCAGGCCTAATTTCAAATATGATTAGAGCAAATGCTTATATGGTCTTAAACAGAGGCTGCTTTAGTCACAGAATGGGATGCCCCGGGCAGGAATCGAGCTGCCAGGGTACAGTAGTGCTTTGGCCAGCAAAAGTGTCTTTATCAGGCCTAATTTCAAATATGATTAGAGCAAATGCTTATATGGTCTTAAACAGAGGCTGCTTTAGTCACAGAATGGGATGCCCCGGGCAGGAATCGAGCTGCCAGGGTACAGTAGTGCTTTGGCCAGCAAAAGTGTCTTTATCAGGCCTAATTTCAAATATGATTAGAGCAAATGCTTATATGGTCTTAAACAGAGGCTGCTTTAGTCACAGAATGGGATGCCCCGGGCAGGAATCGAGCTGCCAGGGTACAGTAGTGCTTTGGCCAGCAAAAGTGTCTTTATCAGGCCTAATTTCAAATATGATTAGAGCAAATGCTTATATGGTCTTAAACAGAGGCTGCTTTAGTCACAGAATGGGATGCCCCGGGCAGGAATCGAGCTGCCAGGGTACAGTAGTGCTTTGGCCAGCAAAAGTGTCTTTATCAGGCCTAATTTCAAATATGATTAGAGCAAATGCTTATATGGTCTTAAACAGAGGCTGCTTTAGTCACAGAATGGGATGCCCCGGGCAGGAATCGAGCTGCCAGGGTACAGTAGTGCTTTGGCCAGCAAAAGTGTCTTTATCAGGCCTAATTTCAAATATGATTAGAGCAAATGCTTATATGGTCTTAAACAGAGGCTGCTTTAGTCACAGAATGGGATGCCCCGGGCAGGAATCGAGCTGCCAGGGTACAGTAGTGCTTTGGCCAGCAAAAGTGTCTTTATCAGGCCTAATTTCAAATATGATTAGAGCAAATGCTTATATGGTCTTAAACAGAGGCTGCTTTAGTCACAGAATGGGATGCCCCGGGCAGGAATCGAGCTGCCAGGGTACAGTAGTGCTTTGGCCAGCAAAAGTGTCTTTATCAGGCCTAATTTCAAATATGATTAGAGCAAATGCTTATATGGTCTTAAACAGAGGCTGCTTTAGTCACAGAATGGGATGCCCCGGGCAGGAATCGAGCTGCCAGGGTACAGTAGTGCTTTGGCCAGCAAAAGTGTCTTTATCAGGCCTAATTTCAAATATGATTAGAGCAAATGCTTATATGGTCTTAAACAGAGGCTGCTTTAGTCACAGAATGGGATGCCCCGGGCAGGAATCGAGCTGCCAGGGTACAGTAGTGCTTTGGCCAGCAAAAGTGTCTTTATCAGGCCTAATTTCAAATATGATTAGAGCAAATGCTTATATGGTCTTAAACAGAGGCTGCTTTAGTCACAGAATGGGATGCCCCGGGCAGGAATCGAGCTGCCAGGGTACAGTAGTGCTTTGGCCAGCAAAAGTGTCTTTATCAGGCCTAATTTCAAATATGATTAGAGCAAATGCTTATATGGTCTTAAACAGAGGCTGCTTTAGTCACAGAATGGGATGCCCCGGGCAGGAATCGAGCTGCCAGGGTACAGTAGTGCTTTGGCCAGCAAAAGTGTCTTTATCAGGCCTAATTTCAAATATGATTAGAGCAAATGCTTATATGGTCTTAAACAGAGGCTGCTTTAGTCACAGAATGGGATGCCCCGGGCAGGAATCGAGCTGCCAGGGTACAGTAGTGCTTTGGCCAGCAAAAGTGTCTTTATCAGGCCTAATTTCAAATATGATTAGAGCAAATGCTTATATGGTCTTAAACAGAGGCTGCTTTAGTCACAGAATGGGATGCCCCGGGCAGGAATCGAGCTGCCAGGGTACAGTAGTGCTTTGGCCAGCAAAAGTGTCTTTATCAGGCCTAATTTCAAATATGATTAGAGCAAATGCTTATATGGTCTTAAACAGAGGCTGCTTTAGTCACAGAATGGGATGCCCCGGGCAGGAATCGAGCTGCCAGGGTACAGTAGTGCTTTGGCCAGCAAAAGTGTCTTTATCAGGCCTAATTTCAAATATGATTAGAGCAAATGCTTATATGGTCTTAAACAGAGGCTGCTTTAGTCACAGAATGGGATGCCCCGGGCAGGAATCGAGCTGCCAGGGTACAGTAGTGCTTTGGCCAGCAAAAGTGTCTTTATCAGGCCTAATTTCAAATATGATTAGAGCAAATGCTTATATGGTCTTAAACAGAGGCTGCTTTAGTCACAGAATGGGATGCCCCGGGCAGGAATCGAGCTGCCAGGGTACAGTAGTGCTTTGGCCAGCAAAAGTGTCTTTATCAGGCCTAATTTCAAATATGATTAGAGCAAATGCTTATATGGTCTTAAACAGAGGCTGCTTTAGTCACAGAATGGGATGCCCCGGGCAGGAATCGAGCTGCCAGGGTACAGTAGTGCTTTGGCCAGCAAAAGTGTCTTTATCAGGCCTAATTTCAAATATGATTAGAGCAAATGCTTATATGGTCTTAAACAGAGGCTGCTTTAGTCACAGAATGGGATGCCCCGGGCAGGAATCGAGCTGCCAGGGTACAGTAGTGCTTTGGCCAGCAAAAGTGTCTTTATCAGGCCTAATTTCAAATATGATTAGAGCAAATGCTTATATGGTCTTAAACAGAGGCTGCTTTAGTCACAGAATGGGATGCCCCGGGCAGGAATCGAGCTGCCAGGGTACAGTAGTGCTTTGGCCAGCAAAAGTGTCTTTATCAGGCCTAATTTCAAATATGATTAGAGCAAATGCTTATATGGTCTTAAACAGAGGCTGCTTTAGTCACAGAATGGGATGCCCCGGGCAGGAATCGAGCTGCCAGGGTACAGTAGTGCTTTGGCCAGCAAAAGTGTCTTTATCAGGCCTAATTTCAAATATGATTAGAGCAAATGCTTATATGGTCTTAAACAGAGGCTGCTTTAGTCACAGAATGGGATGCCCCGGGCAGGAATCGAGCTGCCAGGGTACAGTAGTGCTTTGGCCAGCAAAAGTGTCTTTATCAGGCCTAATTTCAAATATGATTAGAGCAAATGCTTATATGGTCTTAAACAGAGGCTGCTTTAGTCACAGAATGGGATGCCTCACAGCAGACTTAAGATCAGTTCAGTATATATGCACAGTTAGTTACTATAAGCAGCCTGAAAACGCTAACAAAGGCTGGATGAAAAAAAAAAAATCTCCCTGTCAGCCAGCTCCGTTTTTCCTACCTTTCCCTGGCTTTCTGTCTGTCTCCTGTCTGTCTCCTGCCTGTCTCCTGCCTGTCTCCAGCCTGTCCCTGTCTGTCCCTGTCTGTCCCTGTCTCCAGCCTGTCTAACTGCCTCAGCTACACAGCGTTCTGTCTGTCTGTCACGAATGCAATAGAGAAATGAGGAAAAGCAAGATGGCCGCCGTTAAATACCGCTGTGTGACGTCACCGGGCTTGCTGGCTGCTGATAGGCTGCATGTGACTGCCCCAGCTTGCACTGGCGCGGGATACATGTCCAGACATGTCCCGCCCGCCATCTTAGAATGCCTGTAATGTAAATGAATGGATGTTAAAGGAAAACTTCGAGTGATCGAATCGCGGGGAAATTCGGATTCGATCCGAATCGAATTTTTCCTGAAATTCGGATCGAATCCGGGTTCGTCCGGATCGATTCGCTCATCCCTACCGGAAGGCCTGAGGGCCCCAATAGGACAAGAAGGTATAGCAGAGAGTTGGAGAGCATGGCTAGACTTCAGGAAGACAATGCAATGATCCAACACAAGGGATCCAAAACATGCATTTATAGGAATCACCACATCATGAACACCAGGTTAAACAAGAGGAAGGGAAGAGCCACACCACTCCAGCAGACACAGTAACACCGCCAAGGCAGAGAGCAAAATGACTAGAGCGATGACAGGTTATGGACTGCCAGTTCCTGCCAGTCCTCAAGTTGGTCTGCACAGTTTCATGCTTACTGCTAGGTTATCCAAGGTGGCCATTCCAAATCTGAATGTACCCCACTTTGGGCTTGTTTGGTCAGTTCGCTTTTCAAGATTAAGGTGCCAACATTTTACAAAGCTAGTCCTGGACTATACTGTTAAATATTTGGTCATTTATTTTAACATTTATTGCTGATTATTTTCTAGTGTTATCTCTACTCTTTGTACTTTACCATTTCTTATTTTATGTTTTTTTCCCTATAAAAGCATGAAATACCCTGTTCATTATCTCCTTTTGTGTGTCTATTCTCATGGGCTTGCAGAATTGATATCTGCTCTCAGCTGAGCCATTTGATTATAAGAAAACCACCAAGATCATCGCCATCAATTTCTGATTATCATTTGTCTTGATGAAGATTTAAATTTACAAGGCAAGAAACTGGTCTCATACCAAAATTCATTCAAGCGTCTCACCCTGTTCATCAGTGATTTACCAGCAATTCCTATCCTGAGGAATGAATTGAGAACACACTGACAAACAGATGAAGTGTCGGTGATAGCACAACGGATAAGAAGGCACTTAATAAAAGATTATTTACAGTGGATGTCTCATGGGGTTAGGGAAAACATTGTAAATTTAATATTCTCCCTTTACCCCATTTCCTAAGGTTACATACAGTACTCGCCGAATCAGCATTTATATGTTTTGCAGCTACGCTTTTTCTGTGATCTTTTTCTTACCTTGTTTATATTATTTTGGATAAGCACTTTCAATACAGGTAAAAAGAATAACATGACAGTAGACATTATGGGCAAAGATTAGCAATTTGCACCAGAAATAGTGGCTACAACTGTTGAAACAAGTGAAAAAAGGTTGTTATGTTTTAGTCCACCATTTACTGTAAACCAGCTGGTTAGTGAAACATCTTTTTCAGTTTATTTAATGAAATTCTATCCACGGTAGCAGAATTTTCACATCTTGTAATATCATTGTCTTTTTAAGCAGTTTTTCTTTTTTTATTGTGTAGTAAAGAAATATAACATTATGGTACTGTAAATATTACACAACAGATGCACCATGTTCACAATTCAAATCATATGGAAGAATGGATGACAAATCTTCTGCTTTCTTCACCTTTTAACCACCACATAAGAAAGAACTGGAGGAAAGAAATGTATCAATAAGAAGGAGAAAAAAGGAAGAGAAAGAAAGAAAGAAAGAAAGAAAGAAAGAAAGAAAGAAAGAAAGAAAGAAAAAAAAAAGGAAAAAAAAAAGAAAAAAAAGGAGGCAGGGGATGGATGAGGAAAGAGGAAGCTGTGCAGCCCCAAGACTACCCTTGGAAGAGGGTGATTATGTTTTGTGGTAATTGTCCATCCAAGGCCATTAATTGTCTATCCAGATTCTTATAAAGTGTTCCAGTCTTTCATTTTATCAGAGCAATATGGCATTGAGCACATGAGATTTCCTGTACGTAAAAGGCACTTGTTCAGGCAATGCACGTGTTCGTTCTTCACTTGGGTATATGAATACTGTTTTTAACTGGGGTGTGACTTATCGAATGGCAATACTGGCATGCCACCTGTCACATGATTGGCAGTTGGCTTACTGAACACCCCACATTTTGAACCAGCATCAGTTCATAACTAGTAAAAGTATAAAATAAGGACTACTCCCTCCCCATCTCATTAACCCTTTAACCGCCAGCCTACCTTGAGATTTTGTCACCCTTTGTTGCCAGACCATTTTGCACTATTTTGCACTCCCCATGTTCAACTGTGATTTTTGAAGGGATTTCCAGCGATTTCCCAGGAAAGTGATATATTGTTTTTTTCAGCAAGGTCTGGGCTTTAACATGAAATGTCTCGTTTGTAATTTTTTAGGTGTATTCTTAATATTTTTTGGTGAAATATGTTAAAAAAAAAACTTTTTTTACAATTTGTAGTGTTTTTTTGTAATAAAAATGTAAGTTTGTCAATAAAATCTTATTGCGTGTGAAATCCCAATTTCTTCCGATTACAGCAGTACCACATATGTATAGGTAGACATCCTTTCCTGCCCAGGAGACTCCCCCAAACGCTTTAGACAATATGCGCACCTTGCAGTTTTGCAAGAAAAACAGCCCTTTACATTTGAAATTCCCCCCACAAACTATATATTCCCTAGAAGTATACACCTCAAGCTTTCTAAGAGTGCCAGGCTTGTTGATGTGGCTGTAGTTTTCTGGAAGTAATCCCTCAATGTATTCTTTGGTTGCACAGGGTTTCCCTAAAAAAAAGAATAAAAAAGCAGAATTAAGGCCACATTTTCCTACCAAAAATCTATATGCAAACAAGAAAATAACTGAAAATCTGAAAAAGCAAGGTCCCCCAAACAGAACAATACCCAACATGTATAGCTACTGTCAAGGGAAGAGTTGCCAAACACCCCAAAGTAAAGCATGTGCGTAACGGTAATTTCACTTGAAAATGTCAGCTCTGCTGACAAAGTGCGCACCTTAGGGTTGATTCAGAGAGACATAAAATGAATTTCGTTTTTGTGTCGATCTGTTTTTTTTCTTTGTTTTGTTCCCGCTTGCGTATGAGTGTACGAGTGATTCTAAGCATGCATCGCAAGCCTTCGGTAAAGTGTTCGTCGCTTCGTATGCCAACGAGAATTTTTCAGCTTTCGTTTTTCGTTTACTTTACTTAGAAAACAACGTAGGCTTCAGTTTTTTTGCTTTTTCCAAAGTCGCCTCTAACGAATGATCTACGTTTCTCGTTAGATTCTGAATTCCTTTTTCTATAAACGTCCAGACGGAAATCTTTCCAACCTTACGCATGCGCACAACAAACTTAACTCATTCATGTGGTCGTCTCAATTTTTTTATCACTCACTTCTGCTACAATGCTTACCTCAATTCCATTGCGGTTTCTATATTCTACCCTTTGCATCCTTAATGCTTACCTCAATTCCATCGCAGTTTATTTTTTCTTCTTCCCTTTGCGCCCTTAATGCTTACCTCAATTCCATTGCGGTTTCTATATTCTTCCCTTTGCGCCCTTAATGCTTACCTCAATTCCATCGCGGTTTCTATATTCTTCCCTTTGCGCCCTTAATGCTTACCTCAATTCCATCGCGGTTTCTATATTCTTCCCTTTGCGCCCTTAATGCTTACCTCAATTCCATCGCGGTTTCTTTCTTCTTCCCTTTGCACCCTTAATGCTTACCTCAATTCTATTGCAGTTTATTTCTTCTTCCCTTTGCGCCCTTAATGCTTACCTCAATTCCATTGCAGTTTCTTTCCTCTTCCCTTTGCGACCTTATTGCTCACCTCAATTCCATCGCGGTTTCTTTCTTCTTCATTTTGCGGTCTTTTTTTTTAGTTCTTCCTACGTATTCCTGTAACCAACCCTTAATGAATTTTTCTTTTACATAAAATGACACAAAAACAAGTTTTTTGTTTTGTTTTTTTAATAACAAATGCCAAATTGTTTGGCCCTTTTTTTGTTTGTTTTAGAATAATGTTTTGTACGAATTTTTTTTTTATAAAACGTTAAAAAATTAAAAAAAACATTATTCAATTTTGTAAAAACTTAACATTATAAAACTATATACAAAGCCATGGCAGGCCCCAGATATTTAATCTTCATCTGTGGTCCCCAAGGAATCTCTGAGCTCCTGTATATCGCCCACCAGCCGAAACACCGTCGCAGTGAGTTGTGCTAATCTCGCATGTGCGGTGTCTGTAAAAAAAAGAGAAGAAAATTATTGTTCTGCAAATACATGTTTCACAGCTGTGGATGGAATGATTATTATGTTTAAATATAACTCATGAGGCCATATGTCATTATGCTAAGGAAGTTATTAAAGAAAGAGACCATATGTCATTATGCTAAGGAATTCATTAATGTAAGAGGCCATATGTCATTATGCTAATTACATTGCGAATGGATTTAGGTTGATTGGTAATTATGTCATTTTCCACATATTCCAAATATTTACATTACAACTTACTTTGGTGGTGGGCAACCTCTGCTTCGGGGACCACCCTAGGCTCTGGGGCCTGCCACTGCTGGGAATGTGAGGCTGTAGAGACATTTAAAATAGGCTCACTTCTAATGTCTGATTCAACAGTAACCAAATGACACTTAGAATGTGTGTGTGTCATCACCCACCTTCTCCATGTTCCTCTTGGGCATGATCTGCTGCAGTCCCTGCTCCAGATCCTTCACCCGCTACATATTCATCTATAAAAAGAGATTAAGGGAATCAGCTTTTGTTTAAATATCATGTACTTGTGTGTGGTAAAATCAGAGTCACATACCGGAGGGTAATGCCTGAGTCGTTTGGTACGACTCCCTGCCCATGCGGTGAGGCCCCTCCTCTGTGGATAGGTCCAGGGGCTGGTCTGATGCAGTTAGAGAGGAGGGGTAGGAATTTGGCCCTGGAAATCCACCACCTTCACTTGGTGGTGCAGATTCATGCGCACTGGCTGGACTGCGCGCCTCCAGGTGGGTCGAATGCGGTACTCCATTTCTGACAATAGAAAAGCAAAGCATTTCTAAATAAAGGCCCTGCTTCTGTGTTGGTTACATCTAGCATGCAATCGGTGTGTAATTACTTGGGAAATGTGTACCAGCAACTGGGCATGTGCAGTCGCTTCAGGTCCGACCAGTGTTGCATGATCTGCGTATAAGTGAAGGTGGTGTCCGTTTACTGGTGAATCCTGGCCACGATCTCCATGGCCAGATTCGTCTTCTCAAACGTGTTGGGCAGGTAGTCGTACCTGCGCTCCAGCATAGTCTAAAAAACACCAAAATCAAAATAGTTGTTAGATCAAACAGCATACAAATATCATTCACAATTAGATCAGTTGACTAAATGACTTTCCCCAACACATTTCTAGCCTTAAACTATCCTTCTAGATGTAAGTTAGTTGGTTCGCACATGTGCGCACTAACCTCTGTTTGGCATGGAGTTCAAATCACTTTTAAAACATCTGTTTCTTCCTGCGCTTCCGTAAGGCCTAGGCATGCATTTAGATGGCAAATCAACGTCCTTACAATACACTTACGTGCATAATGAGTTCTTGTTGTTGGCGGGTGAAGATCGTGGGCGCCATCTTTCTTCTTGTCCGCAGCAGAGGTTCCGCACGGCCGGACGCACACGTATGCGAACGTGTAAGCGTCATACCCAGTGATTTTGATTTAAAGGGTAATGGACACACAGCTCATTCTCTTAGTGATTGTCATCATGGCACCCAAAAAAGCTAGGGGAAAGCAACCAGCAGCAAAGGAGGCCAAGACCAAAAGGCCAGAGCGGCATGAGGACACTTTATCCTCCAGACCGAGCACTTGGTCGCACAAATCTACTACAAAGGTGCCTGAAACGTGGAGCAAAAGTGCCCACCACAAGGCTACATTGGCCACAACTCCAGGCCCATCAAAAACATCAAGCACCCGCAAGGAAGGATCCTCCAAGAAGAAGGCTCCCCGCGCAGCCACATCCAAACAGCAAGGTAGCACAACGTCCAAGGGGAAAAGTAACCAGAGGGCAAGAAGCCCGAGCCCCCCAAGAAAACCCTCTCCTGCTCCCCGTGCAACCACATCCAAAGAGAAAGGGAGCACAAGTTCCAAGGGGAAAAGTAAGCAGAGGGCAAAAAGCCAGAGCCCACCAAGCACACTCTCTCCTGCTCAGCCACATTTGCCACCGGCACACGTGGAAACCAGAGAGACCTATGTCACATCCACGCCTGCTAGTTCTGTGGCCACCCAGCCAATGACCCCCAGTCCTAATGCCAGCCCAGTTCATTATTTTTCCAGCGACGTGACGGCCTATTCTTCACCACACACCCAGCCAAGAATGTCCCCTGAATTGCTACCAACCAGAGAAGAGCCAGAAGAACAACCAGTAGGCCGAACCTTGCAGCAAGGCCAGTTGAGCGGCCAGTTTGGGGAGGCACAAACCCTAGCCTTGACAAGTGGCCTTACACTGCATTTTGATGAGCTATTTGGGCGCAATTCCAAAGCAACCAGCAAAGTGGGAAAAAACTAATCTGGGCAGAGCTCACCAGACAGGTGAATGCATCGGGGGACAAGAGGAAAGATGTGGAGCAGATCCAGTGAAAAATATCTGACCTCAAATATGCAGTAAGGAAGAAGCAGAATAAACGCCGCAATCACAGGTACATATATGATGTTTGGATTTTGCTGCTTGTTGTAGTGACCACAATGCAAAATAATTTTTTCCTCTTATTTTCAGCTTTCCAACTGGCGGAGGCTTCCCAACAAAATTACAATACACCAGAGCTGAAGAAATGGTCCTGGCTTTAATCCACCCCGTAGCATTAGAGGGCCTCTCTGGCAGACACGACACGGACACCCAGGACATTTCTGCAGGTTAGTAATGATTGTTTTAATGTGAACTATTGTAAACTTGAGAAATGAGGCTCACAGGCAGATATGAACACAGGCCCATAGGGAGTGGCTTTGAGGGGAGGTTACTGTTTTAGGCGGGTGTTTAATGGCTGAGGAATGGGCTTAATGATGGATACTCTCCCAGGATGCTGTAGTTAATGGTCCTTAGAAAGGTTTTCAGTCGATATACGACCTTTGACATTATTTCTGGAAAATATAAAACAATTTATCTTACCAAAGCACTGCATGTGATGTGAATATAGTCAATAATTGACAACACTTACTTCTTTGTCTTAATACCACTGGGGTTCTAGCTGTGCTTTGGTCAGACAAACTTGAGCTGGGGTCAGGGAAAGGTCAACATTGCAAGAATGCACAGCAGCATACTCAGAAGCCAAATGCTATTTGCAAGCTGACTGTTGACCCCTAAGGCACCATTTTGGATGTGTAAAGCCTCATAACATGCAGTACATGCATGTTTTAATTCTTTAACCCTTCTATTGCCAGCCACATACATTTTACGTGGCTGCCTCTCCAAGCGTTAAACCCCAGCCACGTAAAATTTACGTGCTTGGCTTTGCCCTCTGCTAGCGCCGGTAAAATAAAAAAAAAACACTTACCTGACCCCTCATTCGAACCAGCAGGGTCTCCTCTTCACCCTGGGGGCTCCAATCCCCCATCGGGACTCCTCCGGAGGAAGGGGAGAGCCCGGAGTAGGTCACCCCCATTTTTGCCGCTGCTGGCTTTTCCTGTAAAAAGAAAAAAACATAAAAATGACGTTTACTCCCCTCCATGAGCGCTCAATCTCGCCGGCCCTCCTCTTCACTCGGGGGGCCTCCGATCCCCCTCCCCCAGGGCTCTCTATCTTTGGGAGAGAGCCTGTCAGGCTCTCCCCCCCTCTTCTTCCAACGGGCGCCGCCATCTTGCCGCGAATCCCCGCCCCTTTTGGGGCGGGCTTATGACGCAACGTGAATCCCCACCCCTTTTGGGGGTGGGGCTTATGACGCCACTCGACCAGCTTCATTACAGCTCCAGGCCTCTCAGCTGTCAGATGCCGGTGATCGGTGGCCTGAGAAGGAGGAGACAGGAGATCCTCTGATCTCCTGCCTCCCCTCCTCCTCTGGCTGCTGATCACCGGCATCTGTCATCAGATCAGTGAGGGACAGTGGAGCTGATGATCGCAGGTGAGTAAAGAAAAAAAATGTATTTTTTTTTTTTAATAAAATAATTTTTACTATGTGTTTGTGTGTTTTATTTTACTGTTAACCCTTTGTGAACTGGTAAGGGGTCCATGAGACCCCTGTACCAGTTCACAAGGCTGGGGGCTGGCAAGTCACCTGCGGCTAGCGGATAACTTGCCATTAACCCCCAGCCCCCCAAAATTACCTGCCTCCCCAAATGCCGGGGGGGCAGAAGAGCCCGGGCCCATAGAGGCTATGTGGGCTTGTAGCCTGCAGGGCCAGGGGCCATGAAAGCTGGCCCCTGTGCCCTGTTCTACAAGCCCCCATATCTGGTCCCGGGTTAGTTAAGCTGGGTAGGGGGGACCTCACGCCATTTTTTTTTCGGATTTTAAGGGTTTTTAACCCTTAAAATTCCCAAAAAAATGGAGTCCCCCTCCCCAGGAGGGGGGACCCTTTGTCATTTTTTTTAATTAACCCTATGTTACCTGTCACCCAGCAGGTATAAAAAGCTTCCAGCATCAGCAGGTGAGCAGAAGCCAAATTGATCAGCGTGGGACACAGTGCTTTGGGATTGATGGGAGGTAAGTATTAAAAAAATTATAATAAAATATTTTTTCTCTGTGTCTGTGTGTTTTTTTTTTTACATTAACTCTTTGTGGACTGGTAAGGGATCCATGTGACCCCTATACCAGTTCACGAGGCTCTGGGTCTGACAAGTCACCTGCGGCTAGCGGGTGACTTGCCATTAACCTCGAGCCCCCTCATTACCTGCCTCCCCAAAGCCCAGGGGGGGAAGAAGAGCCTGCGGCCATAGGCTATGCTGGCTTGTAGCCTGCAGGGCCAGGGGCCACCAAAGCTGGCCCCTGCGTCCTGTTCTACAAGCCCCCATAGCTGGTCACGGGCTGGTTAAGATGGGTAGGGGGGACCCCACATCATTTTTGGGTTTTTAACCCTTAAAATTCCAAATAAATGGGGTCCCCCTCCCCGGGAGGGGGGACCCTATGTCATGTTTTTTAAATGAACCCTATGTTACCTGTTACCCAGTAGGTATAAAAAGCTTCCAGCATCAACAGGAGCCCAGAAGCCAAATTGATCAGCTTGGGACACAGTACTCTGGGATGGATGGAAGGTAAGTATTAAAAAAATTATAATAACATATTTTTTCTCTGTGTCTGTATGCTTTTTTTACATTTAACCCTTTGTGAACTGGTAAGGGATTTATGAGACCCCTATAGCAGTTCGCAATCCCCTGGGTCTGGCAAGTCACCTGCACCTAGCGGGTGACTTGCCATTAACCCTAAGCCCCCCAATTACCTGCCTCCTCAATCCCGGGGGGGGGGGGGGGCAGAAGAGCCCAGGGCCATAGGCTATGCTGGACCTCACATCAATTTCTTTTTTTTTAATTAACCCTTTATAGTGTGAATATTAGTTGTATTTTATTTGTAAATGTTATAAAGTGCTCTTTTCAGTTTGGGGAGTCACTGGACAGGAAAGGATGTCTACCAATACATATGTGGTACCGTTGCAATCTAGAGAAATGGGGCTTTCACGTGCAATACGGTTTTCTTTAATAAAATAAATGGTTTATTTAAAATAAATGAGACAATTTAAAAAAATATATATTTTTTTTATTTTTTTAAAAAATATTTTAAAAAACTGTAGAAAAATTACAAACAAGACATTTCATGTTAAACTCTACTGCAATATATATATATATATATAATTTTCCTGGAAATTCCTGCAAAAATCACAGTTAAACATGGCGCAAAATGGGGAAAAATGTCCTGTCAACAGAGGGTGACAAAATATCAAGTAGGGTGGCAATTAAAAGGGTTAAAATTAGCTATGCATGTTGGGTATTGTTCTGCTCGGGAGACCTTGCGCTTTCAGATTTAGCTTGTTTTTCTTGTTTGCATATTGATATTTAAGTAAAAGGTGTATTTTATTCTGCTTTTTTATACATTTTTTAGGGAAACCCTGTGCAACCTAAGAATACTTCAAGGGATTACTTCCAGAAAGATGAGCCCACTGAAAAAAATGCCAGGTATGCCTCGAAAGCTTAACATGTGTACTTTCAGGGAATATATGATTTGTTGGGTATTCCAAATGTAAAGGGTTGTTTTGGTACAAAAATTGCAAGGTGCGCACTTTGTCAGCAGAGCTGAAATTTTCAAGTAAAATTACTGTTATGCACATGCTTTACTTTGGGGTGTTTGGCAACTCTACCCTTGACACTACCTATGCATGTTGGGTATTGTTCTGTTTGGGGGATGTTGCTTTTTCAGATTTAACTTTAACTTAACTTTTAGGAAAATGTGGCTTTGATTCTGCTTTTCTCTTCTTTTCTTAGGGAAACCATGTGCAACCAAAGAATTCATTGAGGGATTATGTCCAGAAAACTGCACCCATGTCAACAAGCCTGGTACGCCTAGAAAGCTTGAGGTGTGTAGTTCCCGAGAATATATAGTTTGTTGGGGGTGTTTCAAATGTAAAGGGTTGTTTTTATTGAAAAACTGCAAGGTGCGCCTAGCGCTTAGCATAGTTGTATTTTATCTGAAAATCTCCTAAAGCGCTGTTTCAGTTTGGGGAATTTCCTGGGCAGGAAAGGGTGTCTACCAATACACATGTGGTACCGTTGTAATCAGGAGAGATTGGGATTCCCTACACAATAAGATTTTATTGACAAACTTACAATTTTTATTCCAAAAAGCACTACGAATTGTAAAAAAATCGTTTTTTTTTTTTTTTTTGCGCACATTTCACCCAAAAATATTGAGAATGCACCTAAAAAATTACAAACAAGAAATGTTCATGTTAAAGCCCAGACTCTGCTGAAAAAAAACAATATATAATTTCCCTAGGAAATCCCTGGAAATCCCTTCAAAAATCACAGTTGAACATATGGAGCGCAAAATAGTGCAAAATGGTCTGGCAACAAAGTGTGACAAAATCTCCAGATAGGCTGGCAGTTAAAGGGTTAAGGTGACCAATCTGTAGGTACAGGGTGAGTCATACATATAAGATAGACTCAGATTCATTGGGAAGGTAAACTTTAACCGTTGGGGGGTTGTCATTCCCGCTTGCCCACGTGTGTTCTAAAACATATGTACTCATCAGGCTCATCAAGGGATGTTTGTGTGTTTACGTGCCTTTTACTTTTTAACACAGCACAGCATCCTGCCTCTGGAAGTGTGGAAGCCTCCTCCAGTTTGAGCACGCCGTCTATTTCCCTGCTGCCTAGGACACAGGACCAGATATATAGGGTAAGTGGACTTTTCTGAAACTGGTGATGCATGTGAATCCACATGACTAATTTTGTTCTAAAATATATTTAGGCCCAAATCTGACACACTTTTTCACATGTCTCAACAGACTCCCACACTAATGGATGTAATACAGGATATGGAGGAGGAGGATGCCAGCCGTATTGGACCTTCGCAAATTACCCCCCTGGAACCTAATCTGCCACTGCCCCAGCATCCTACTGCACCAAATGCTCTGCAGCAGAGTGAAGCTGGACGCATGCTGCCAGCCCATCATGGGCAGCAGTCTGAGACTGAGCCTACAGTCCCCAGTGCTAGCTCTGCTGCAGAGGTTTTGCCTAGTACATCTGGTACTGTTGCTCGCCCTAGACCTCCAGCATCTGCAGGCGCTCAAACCCGGGGAATTGGAAGACGCAGTCAACAATGTCGACCAGTTTCCCAGGGGAGGCGCGTGCCGATCCTGGAGTCAGCATGGCGCCATGACAGCCGTTACTTTAGGCAGGTGACTCAAAGAACAACAGAGCAGATTACTGCACAATTAGAGAACTTCAATACTACATTCACCACTATGCTGACTGAATTTAGGACGAGCAACAGCCAGATGGCTGAACAAATGGCCACCTTAAACAGACAGGTGGCAGAACAAATGGCCACCTTAAATACAAACTTCACTGCCATGCTAGATGAATTTAGAACTAGCAACAGACATATGCTGGAGCAGTGGCAGATTATGAATGCCACACATGCCCAGGTGTTGGGCCACCTCCAAGGTCCACCACAACCTTATTAAGGGCAACATCAATATTTATAATTGGACATGGATGTGCTAAACATCTTTCCTCTACATCCCAACTCTATTTACCTGTGCGATGAGTGCAACCAAGATTGGGTGGTTTATGGCTTTTCTGGTTTGTTTTGGAATTCACCCATATAGCTCATTAGAGTGCTCACATACCCCAGTAGGCAATGGCTGAGCTTAAGCCTCAGTGAAGCGGCCGCTCAAGCTCCCACGCTGCAACCTTGGCCCTAAGCAAATGCTGGCAGCCTCATCCTGTTTGTTGGCAATATTGGGGGGCATTCTTGGCTGGAAAAAAATCAACATTTGCCCATGGCAAAGATTGGACTGGACTGGCATGGGGTCTGGCTGTCATAAGCTGGGAAAATTACATGCAGGAGAGGGTGGGTATGTGGCCCTATGTATTCCTGGCCAACTATTCCCCTTGAAAGTCGTGCTCCCTATGGATCTTGATGTTGGTGGGCGGGTAAACTTCGGCCTGGAGTCAGTTACCTTAGAACTCCTGGATGTGGACAATTGCTAGGGGCTAGGAGTCTTGCCCAATTTATACTTATGTTTGAAAATGTAAGTCCATGGAGTCTGCCCTTCACCCCAAATTTGTCATATTTTGTGAAAATGTATGGAATGGGACTTTAGCTGTTCTTGCCTAAGTTGATGCATTCATGTTTGTGTTGTTTTTACATTAATGAAGGTTTGTAATCACAAACATGAGAAAATAAACTGCATCAGGTGTAAAATGATTTGTAATTAAGGTATTACAACAATATACCAAATAAAAGGCCTTCACATAGCCAACAAATATAACAAACAGACAAAAACATCAACAAACTAAACAAAAGTTAAGAAAAATAAGATTCAATAACATGGGCACGGACAGATTGCCCAGAGGCACTCGGGGTGCCATCATATATGTAATCTGCCTCCTGCCTGGGTGGAGAGGGGAGAGGGGGGCAGATCCACATAACGGGGGACACACTGCATCAGGGCAAATTTATGCAGCACACAGCATGCTAGGATGATTAGGATTACCTTGTTGGGGTCATACTGCAGTGCCTCCCTGTATGGTCCAAACAACGGAATCTGGAGCAGGCCCTCTCCACTACGGCCCGGGTCTTCCGGTGGGCCCGATTATACACTCCTGGGCCGCATTCTGCGGGCAAAGAACGGGCGTCAGGAGCCAGGGCATGAGCAGATATCCTGAGTCCCCTGAGAGAATAACAAAATACTAACATAAATTACACATTCTAAGCAACATTATTGTTTAACATGTCATCAAGGGCTAAAAACAGCCATAGGTTAAGACATGGGTCATCAACTATATTCATAGCCATACAGTGAAAAGGGAATGATGGAATTTGAACAAACTTACCCAGGAGCCATCCACTAGATAATTCTCCAGACTCAAACCGATGAAATAAGCCGAAGCTCCTCAATATATACGCTTCATGGGATGAGCCTGGATACCCTGCAAGTACACTGAGGAATCACATGTCCGGGCCAACCACTGCTTGGATATTCAGCGAGTGGCCCATCTTGCGGTTCCTGAAACAAAAAACCCAACTTAAGCGTATTCCAGGCTACCGTGTCATCTGGAAAGGAAATATATTTAGGACTAAGGGTAGCCATGCCATTCAGAAACTTGGATAGCGTGTGGCTCAGCGTAGGCTGGGAGATCCCCATGGAGAGGGCACCCAGCCTCTGGAACGAGCCATTCGCCAAAAATTGCAGGCAGCCAAGCATCTTGGTCATACCTGAAATTGCTTGCCCCTTCCTTGTGGTGCGGGCTAACCATGGCCGCAGCTCGCTATACAATTTATGGAGGGAAATGTGATTAAGTCGGCTCGAACAGCTCAACGTCATGCATGCGATCGATATGCATGCATCTCCGTTGCAATCTGGCCTCAGCCATGCTGATACATGTAATGCCATTGAGCTGAAGGCGCTCATACTCCTTCACATAGCCGCAAAACATGTTCAACAATAGTATTCTGAGTAAGTGGAGAGGAAATGAAATCGTTTTATAGGGCGGTGGTCCATAGGCAATCAGGTCTCAGAATCAGATGCAAGCCCATACCAATAACGTAACTTATCTGAACTAACGCAAATTATCAGATTTAGATCAGTAACTTATCCGAACTAACGCAAATTATCAGATTTCGTTCCGTCCATCAAGAGCGCATATGCGCGTTAATGTGAACGAACATACGCATGGAAAAAGTAACGTAAAAAACAAAAAACAAGGCAAACATTCAAAATAAATACACAGACGCATGCGAATGTGTCTCTGAATCAACTCTCTTGTGCTTTTTCTCCCAAAACAACCCTTTACATTTGGAATACCGCCCATACCCCCCATATATTATCAAACACGTTAAGCTTTCTAAGCGTACCCAGCATGTTGTAGTGGGCTCATCTTTCTGGAAGTAATCCCTCAAGGAATTCTTAGGTTGCACAGGATTTCATTAAAAAAATGTATAAAAAAGCAGAATAAAAAACACCTTTTCCTAAAATATCAATATACAAATAAGAAACAACCAGCTAAATCTAAAAGGGCAAGGTCCCCCGAGCAGAACAATACCCAACATGCATAGCATGCACGCATATTTTTCACCATTTTGATTGATGTTTAACTGTGATTTTTGCAGGAATTTCCAAGAAAATTGCATATTTTCTTTTTGCGGCAGAGTTTAGGCTTTAACATGAAATGTCTGGTTTGTATTGTTTCTACTTTTTTTATATATATTTTAAATAAATAAGTAAAAAATAATATATATATATATATATATATATATATATATTAAAATTGTCTCCTTTATTTTAACTAAAACATTTACTTTATTAAAGAAAACCATATTGCATGTGAAAGCCCCATTTCTCCCAATTACAATGATACCACATATGTATTGGTAGCCCCCCATTCCTGTCCAGGAGATCCCCTAAACTGAAAAGAGCACTTTATAACATTTACAAATAAAATACAACTACTTTCCACACTATAAAGGGTTAAATACAAAGGGTTACATTTCTTGGGGGAATTTTAAGGGTTAAAACCCTTGACATAGGGTCCCCTGGCCCCTGGCCCTGCAGGCTACATGCCGGCATAGCCTAGGGCCATGGCTCTTCTGCCCCCCCTGGGCTTTGGGGAGGCAGGTAATGGGGGGCTCGGGGGTTAATGGCAAGTCACCCGCTAGCTGCAGGTGATTTGCCAGCCCCCGAGCTTTGTGAACTGGTATAGGGGTCTCATGGACCCCTTACCAGTTGACAAAGGGTTAACAGTAAAAAAAACACACAACACACTTTAGAAATTACTTAAAAAATGTTTTTTTTCTTTACTCACCTCCCTCTCTCCTCCTCTGCCCAGCCATCACCTGGCATCTGACGTGGTGGCGGCCATCAGAGCTACGGAGGGAGGAGGGCTGTCAGGCCCTCTCCTGAAGGCGGAATAGCGGGGGGGTGATCGGAGTCCCCCCCCCCCCCCCCCCCCCCGTGAAGAGGAGAGCCGGCGGGAGAGATTGGGTACGAAGGTGAGTAAATGTCTTTTTTTTTTTTTTTTAACAGGAGACCTGGCTGGATCAAACGAGGGGTCAGGTGAGTGCCTTTTTCTTTTACCTTTTCTGCTAGCAGAGGGGAAATTCAGGCACCAATAATTACGTGGCCTCGTAGCCACGTAAATTTTATGTAGCTGGCGGTTAAAGGGTTAAAATAATATTAACTTTAAATAAAAGAAAAATGTACCGTCTTATAACTCGCTGGTACAGAGTATCCTCCTACATAGGATCTTTCCCCTGGATTCGTACTAATGAGTCAGCAAAAGGTACCATATTGCATATTTATTTGTCATGCCCTCATTTACAAGAATTTGTATACTAGGATTTTTTGTGTATTAAAGTTAAAAAGCTCACCAAGGAACAGGTTGCAATTCACAACTAAATGTGCAACTAGACTTACAGCTTTTAATTGTTGTAATTATTGCTCACAATGGATGGGCCTTGACACTCTTAAAGCAGAACCACCGACTGGCCTGGAAATCTAAGATTTCAGAGCCAGCTGCTGGCTTTTCCCCAGGGCATCCTGGTACGCAGTGAGCAGTGCGCCCTCCCCATTGAATTGAATCAGAGCCCTTTGACAAAGGATGTAAACATGGCAAAGGGAGTAGGAAAAGGTGAATTTTAGTGGGCAAACTGGGGGGGTTTAAACAGTGGGGCATCCCAAATCAAATCCTCTTTGAATAAAAAATACAAAAAAAAGAAACCATACCCCTTCCCCTTCAGGGAAAATTCGATTCGGCACGGCCATGGGAGCCGGGTAGGCCGGCTACGCTGTCAGCGGGCGGCAGAAGCCGGCCCGCTGACAGCGCAGCCGGCCTGCCCGCTCCCACCATGCAGGCATTTTTTTAAAAAGCAAACACTTACCTGCATGGTGGAGGAGGGAGGCCGGCGCCGCTCTCAGGCGCCCTCTGATGACGCGCCCTCTGATGACGCGTCCTCTGATGACAGCTGAGAGCGGCGCCGGCATGCCGGCATGGTGGGAGCGGGCAGGCCGGCTTCCGCCGCCCGCTGACAGGCGTAGCCGGCCTGCCTGCTCCCACCATGCCGGCATTTTTTTTTCAGATGAGCGATTCGTGAAAGTTCGATTCAGGCGAACCCAAATTTCTTGGGGAAATTCGGCGAATCACCCGAATCGAACTTTCAAGAAGTTCACTCATCTCTAGCAGTTACGTATTCTTGTCTGAAGCAGTGACAACTCCTCTTGCTGTCTGCTCTATCTTCAACCAGGTTGCGGCATCTCCTAGTGTTCACTGGGCTCCAGCCATCTGCTATTCAGGAGGACTGCACACCCTCCTTCACCTCAGAAGGAAGCTGTTTACATGCCTATTCAACAAACTCTAATGACTACTGTTAAGTATTCGGGCACCCAGCTGCAGCTGCCAATCTTGCAGGCTCCGCAGCAGCATGCAAATGTTTCACACATTTCAACTTTTGTGTTTAATGTATATAAAACCTATGCAATTCAAATCAAAATAAATAAAAATTGCTAGTTATCACAATTTTTCACAAACTAATACAATCATAATTAGATAGAAAAAAAAATCTGTATATAAAGTCCTTTTTCCAAAACATGGGAAAATACCTTGCTACAAAAAGCCTCATTAACCATCCAAAAAAAAATTGGCCTAAATTTGAAACTATAATTGCAGAACTCTCAACTACATCAATTACATAAAAAATGAAATTCTTAGAAAATAATTAGGATTTTTAAGAGGTTTCATCATTATATAACTACAATTAACACCTTACAATGTCTGCTTGAAAAAATGCTCCTATAAAGCTGAAGACCGAAAACAGTTTAAACGTTTTCACCTGAATCTGAGCAGACAAATGGAGATGTGTTACAAGCCAGCATGAGTCGTGCTTCCTACACTGTGGCCAAAACACAATTTTAGAATAAAGCCACTCATTCCCAAGTGCCAAATGACCATATGGAAGGTATTTATGGAGGACTTCATTTACAAGACATGTATAAATCATATATTTGCTTAACCGGCAGGTAAAATGTCCAGGTCTCGGAATGACAAAATCATCATGGTGCATTAGCTAGTGTGTTAGGTAACGGTGGACTATGTCCACTCAGCCTCGATATGACCTGGGCATCTGTAATAGCCTTCATTCCTACATACTGGTCTTGTTTTGTTTGCCTAAATGAACCCTTAAATGGCTAGCTAGTGCTTCCAGGAGTTTTCTGTAGCTACTATTTCTAGTCATCAATAGACTTTAGGCTTATGGCAGGCTAATCTGTGGACTAATTTTTTAATCTCAAGATAAGTAATATCAACTAAGTCTCTAGTAAAGCTGGGTCAAAGAGAATCCTTTACCGGGCAGCCCTAGGATGGCTGATGTGCAGCAACAGGTAGGCCCCTATTGGAGATAATAGGCTGCTCTGCCTTAAAAAAAGCAGGGGTATATATGCAATAAATTTATGGGGGTGGAGTTTCCTTTGCATAAATTAAAATCTCAGTGCTTCTTATTGGGGGAACGTGTGAAAAAATGGATACTTACATATATCTTGCGCCCGCTGTCCCCGCTCTGGCTTCCTGCTCCGCCAGTGCCTCTTGGTCAGGGCGTGCTGACACAAGCATTCAGCTGTCAGCAGGCACCTGCACAAGGGGCGGGGGCCGCAAAGGAAGCCAGAACAGGGATGGCTGTCAGCAAGTCGGGGACAACATGTAAATATACCTTTTTTTTTGGGGGGGGGGGGGTTGGGGGAATGCCACACTGATTAAGGGGATGGGGGGATGCCACATTGCCTATATGGGCAATGGGATGGGGGAAATTCCACATTCCCTATGGAAAATGGGAGGGAGGTATGCCACACTGCTTATGGGAAATAGGAGGGGGAGATGCCACACTGCCTGTGGGAATGGGAGGGGGGATGCCACACTGCCTATGGGAATGGGAGGGGGGAATGCCATGCTGCCTATGGGAATGGGAGGGGGGAATGCCACACTGCCTATGGTAATGGGAGGGGGAATGCCACACTGCCTATGGGATTGGGAGGGGGGATGCCACACTGCCTATGGGAATGGGAGGGGGGAATGCCACACTGCCTATGGGAATGGGGGGGGGGGAATGCCACACTGCCTATGGGATTGGGAGGGGGGATGCCACACTGCCTATGGGAATGGGAGGGGGGGTGCCACACTGCCTATGGGAATGGGAGGAGGAAATGCCACACTGCCTATATGGGATGGGGGGGAATGCCACACTGCCTATATGGGGAATGGGAGGCGGGAATGCCACACTGTCTATGGGAATGGGAGGGGGGAATGCCACACTGCCTATGGGATTGTGAGGGGGGAATGCCACACTGCCTATGGGAATGGGAGAAGGGAATGCCACACTGCCTATGGGAATGGGATGGGGAGAATGCCACACTGCCTATATGGGGAATGGGATGGGGGAAATGCCACACTGCCAATGGAATTGGGAGGGGGGAATGCCACACTGCCTATGGGAATGGGAGAAGAGAATGCCACACTGCCTATGGGAATGGGAGAAGAGAATGCCACACTGCCTATGGGAATGGGATGGGGAAATGCTACACTGCCTATGGGAATGGGATGGGGAGAATGGCACACTATCTATGGGAATGAGATAGGGGAATGCCACACTGGCCATGCAGAATGGGATGGGGGGATGCCACACTGCCTATGGGAATGGGAGAAGGGAATGCCACACTGCCTATGGGAATGGGATGTGGAAATGCCACACTGCCTATGGGAGTAGGATGGGGAGAATGCCACACTGTCTAGGGGAATGGGATGGGAGAATGCCACACTGGCCATGCAAAATGAGATGGGGGAATGCCACAATGCCTATGGGAATGGGAGGGGGGATGCCACACTGCCCATGGTGAATGGGATGGGGGAATGTGACAATGCCTGTAATGGGGTGTTTTAGCTCAACATTTGGTTTAGAATATTTTTTTCTTATTTTCCTCCTCCAGTGGGAATGCCACACTGCCTATGGGATTGGGAGGGGGATGCCACACTGCCTATGGGAATGGAAGGGGGGAATGCCACACTGCCTATGGGAATGGGAGCGGGGAATGCCACACTGCCTATATGGGATGGGGGGAATGCCACACTGCCTATATGGGGAATGGGAGGCGGGAATGCCACACTGTCTATGGGAATGGGAGGGGGGAATGCCACACTGCCTATGGGATTGTGAGGGGGGAATGCCACACTGCCTATGGGAATGGGAGAAGGGAATGCCACACTGCCTATGGGAATGGGATGGGGAGAATGCCACACTGCCTATATGGGGAATGGGATGGGGGAAATGCCACACTGCCAATGGAATTGGGAGGGGGGAATGCCACACTGCCTATGGGAATGGGAGAAGAGAATGCCACACTGCCTATGGGAATGGGAGAAGAGAATGCCACACTGCCTATGGGAATGGGATGGGGAAATGCTACACTGCCTATGGGAATGGGATGGGGAGAATGGCACACTATCTATGGGAATGAGATAGGGGAATGCCACACTGGCCATGCAGAATGGGATGGGGGGATGCCACACTGCCTATGGGAATGGGAGAAGGGAATGCCACACTGCCTATGGGAATGGGATGTGGAAATGCCACACTGCCTATGGGAGTAGGATGGGGAGAATGCCACACTGTCTAGGGGAATGGGATGGGAGAATGCCACACTGGCCATGCAAAATGAGATGGGGGAATGCCACAATGCCTATGGGAATGGGAGGGGGGATGCCACACTGCCCATGGTGAATGGGATGGGGGAATGTGACAATGCCTGTAATGGGGTGTTTTAGCTCAACATTTGGTTTAGAATATTTTTTTCTTATTTTCCTCCTCCAGTGGGAATGCCACACTGCCTATGGGATTGGGAGGGGGATGCCACACTGCCTATGGGAATGGAAGGGGGGAATGCCACACTGCCTATGGGAATGGGAGCGGGGAATGCCACACTGCCTATATGGGATGGGGGGGAATGCCACACTGCCTATATGGGATGGGGGGGAATGCCACACTGCCTATATGGGGAATGGGAGGTGGGAATGCCACACTGTCTATGGGAATGGGATGGGGGAATGCCACACTGCCTATGGGATTGGGAGGGGGGAATTCCACACTGCCTATGGAAATGGGAGAAGGGAATGCCACACTGCCTATGGGAATGGGATGGGGAGAATGCCACACTGCCTATATGGGGAATGGGAGGGGGAATGCCACACTGCCTATGGGAATGGGAGGGGGGAAATGCCACACTGCCAATGGGATTGGGAGGGGGGAATGCCACACTGCCTATGGGAATGGGAGAAGGGAATGCCACACTGCATATGGGAATGGGATGGGGAAATGCCACACTGCCTATGGGAATGGGATAGGAATGCCACACTGCCTATGGGAATGGGAGAAGGGAATGCCACACTGCCTATGGGAATGGGATAGGAATGCCACACTGCCTATGGGAATGGGATGGGGAAATGCCACACTGCCTATGGGAATGGGATGGGGAAATGCCACACTGCCTATGGGAATGGGATGGGGAGAATGCCACACTGTCTATGGGAAAGAGATAGGGGAATGCCACACTGGCCATGCAGAATGGGATGGGGGAATGCCACACTGCCTATGGGAATGGGATGGGGAAATGCCACACTGCCTATGGGAATAGGATGGGGAGAATGCCACACTGTCTAGGGGAATGGGATGGGGGAATGCCACACTGTCTAGGGGAATGGGATGGGGGAATGCCACACTGGCCATGCAAAATGGGATGGGGGAATGCCACACTGCCTATGGGAATGGGAGGGGAATGCCACACCACCCATGGTGAATGGGATGGGGGAATGTGACAATGACTGTAATGGGGTGTTTTAGCACAACATTTGGTTTAGAATATTTTTTTCTTATTTTCCTCCTCCAAATCCTAGGTGCGTCTTATGGGCAGGTGCATCTTATATGGTGAACAATAGGGTATTTTAGCTAACAGCTCTCTCTCAGGCTAACCTTTTTAAGGATACCCACCATTTTCCACCAGGCTACACACACAATGCAGACGGCTTCCTGCAATGTGCCACAACACAGTATAACTCTTCCAAATTTTATCACTTGGAATATTCCCAAAGGTGACGCAGTCTGGAAGGTGTGAAAAGGCCCGTAATGCACTAATAGTACAGCCTAAATGGTCTAAAATTAGGTCATATAAGGATACAAATTGATATCTCACCTAGTTGCTCATTCCCTTATTTGGCTTCTGTATAGACAAAGCATATTTTTATGGCAAAAGCTATAAATTCAATTTCTCCCAATAAAAATAAAATAGCTCCAAGGCATTGGTCTGATCATTTACTAAATGCCTCGTGCCTTAATTTAAAATATGTTTGTTACTGTTGCTAGTCATGCAGAGACAGGAAATAGAGGGTCATTTTTAGACTGCACTTCCTTATTAGTTGTATATTTACAGTACTGCTTAAAGTGGACCAAAACCCTTTTGGCAGCTGCTAGCCTGCCCCCGGGGCATCCTACTGAAATAAGCTGTACCCCTAGTCTGAATTTTCAGCATTTTCAGAAATGCTTTCAAAAATAAGCCGTACCCCAGAAAATAATCCCTAGCCACAGAGGGATGGGGGGGACTTTGCTGTCCCTCCTCCTCTGTGCTGGCTGCTGCAGAGGGATGGGGGCGGCTGGGCTTTCAGTGCCCCCCCCTGATTGATTATAGAGGCAGCTGCTACCGGGAGCCTGGGAGAAGGGGCCCCATGCAAGCTTTCTCCCCCCACCTTGCAGCATCTGTGGCACCAGACTGGCTCTTCCCCTGTATGTAGTGTTGGAGAGCTGTTTGCGTGGAGTGCCAGGTGCCAGATCTGTAGGCTCTGCAGGGCAGAACTTAGATGCTGGTGCATTGTTTACCTCTAGTACTCTAGTGTAAAGAACACTTGGGAAAACAAGGGGCTGACATCATAGTTCCACCCTGTGAAACCCCCAGCTCTGGCCCCTGGTGCTCCCTGTAGACAGCGCACCAAAACTGCATACTGTGGCAGCACCTCAGGTTAAAAACAGACGTCAATGGGCCCCATTGTCAGTGACCCAGGTCCCACACTTTGCCCGCACTGCATAAAACACCAATCAGACCACAGATATGATTTGGGATGCCCATGTGTCCAAGATCATCCAAAATGCCATGTCAGACTGCACACATTGGATGGAGTGGTACAGGAGAGACCTGCACATGCACTATAAGATCTAGGAACAAGGTAAGATTATGGGCAAACCCCCCGGCCCTAGAGTTTCACATACCGGGATACCCCTGAGAAGGGCTTTTACCAGTCCCCAGAGTCTTTTCAACTCTAGGGCCTGGTGTCATGTGTTTGATCCAATTTATTGCTGGGGGTGTCTTTTTTTGGGGGGGGTACCATGAGCTATGGGGCCCTGTTAAACCTATGCACGCCCTTGGTTAGCTGTCAACGTGAACCCAACATGAAAGACATGACCTTAGCATCTAGAGTATCATATTTTTCTAGCTAAAGGACTTGTCTCCTCTGTTTAGGTTTTCCATCAAATGGTCAGCTAGAGCAGTGGTCTTCAACCAAGTACCCCAAGCAGTTACAACTAAGTAGGCCAAATGAGGAGATAAATTATTAAAGCGGACCTTCACCCTGAATAAGAGCCTATCTTATATATTTCCCACACCCTGTACCTATAGATTGTCCACATTAAAAATCATCCTACCTGCATCTACTGCATGTTGTGAGCCTTTAAACATCCAAGATGGCAGCTCATGGAACATCAGGCAGCCTGCAAACAGGAAGTGACCTCTGACTGTGCCGTTCTGCATTCTGGGATTGCTGACCTTTTACTGACCCCAGCTCTGCTCTCTTTGTACAAAGCACAGCTATAACCCCTCTCTCCTGCACTTTTGACCCCTCTCAACTTCCCAGTATGTGATTCTACTGAGCCAAGATGGCGGCGCCCGTATCCTAGAGTGCTGAATAGAGTTGCAGGCCAGTGAGGGAAAGAATAATAAGTGATTAAAAACATTAAATATATTAATTTTAGATGCCGTGGAATAGTTTTTTAAGGGTTTGAGCTTTTCATTAAATTATGCTGAAGGTCTGGTTTAATGTTACTGAAATAAGTAGCTCACAGCCTTTTAGACTTTTTTAAAGAAATAAAGAATAATATTTTACTGTTAAAATATTATCACAGACCCATAGAAACAAAACTGTTAGTGAACATAACATAAAGAAATATTGAGCTACAGCTTCTATGCTTTTTTAAGCAAATACTGTTAGTATTTGAAGTGGACCAAAACCTGGAATTTTAGGTATTACAGGTTTTGGTTCATGCCCCCAAATCATTATGCCCCTTTTGTGAACCAATCCCTCCCCCTGTGCCGGAATTCTTACCAGCGAATCAGTGGCACCTGCTTTGGTTCTCCTCCAATCTCAAGTAAAGGTCATCTCAAGTAGATGTTAGAGCACTTCTTAAACTGTGAAGAATCTTTGTATAGCTCTTGCTGACATGTCTTACAACTTTTACCTTAGCCATAAAGAGAGTGAAATAGTTTGATTATCACATATAACAGGTTTATATTCTTATAGGTTTCATTAATCTACCCTTTAAATTAAGAGTTTTGTAGTTGTAGAATTGTACTCAATTTTTAATGCCATTAATACCCCCATGCCATAGTATATTTGTTTTAACACCCGCTATTTTGCTTTGGGTGTACATTTTTCTAAAATGCCTCTTAAAGTACACCACATTGTCTAATAAGTTAATTTGTCAGTAACTCCCAAGGAAAAGCTAGATGATGCACTTTAAAGAGTTATTTTATACCTTGCTTGCAAAAAATGTAGAAATACAAAAATGCTACAAGCACTGTTACAACACAGAAAACCTAAAAACTGGCAAAAGCAAAACATATATTAAAATGGATTACTTATCTGTTTAATCTGGTCCAGCAGGCATCATCCAATCTCCAAACAAGAGGCTGCTGTATTCAAGTTCACAAAGCAGGTCTCTCTATCCCAAAACAAATCTCATCATCGTCTGTCTGTGTACGTCTCCATTCAAAACACGACTGTGTGTCCTTTATTACTTATGCCCTTATTCATCAAGCGATAGCGCCAGGTAGTGTCTGACGAGCGCCAGGTAGCGGCAGCTAACGGCGACTACCGACTCAAGTACGCCCGCGGCGGTCACAATGACGCATTTATCAAGCAAAATGAGGCTAGCGCCGGCGAGAGCAACGGCTAGCGTGGCATTCATCATGAAGCCGGCTGGACCGAACAGCGCCACTGCAAATTCCCTCACAGCGCCACTGCAAATTCCCTCACAGCGCCAGGTATGAGCTGTCGCTCCCTGGCGATGTCCAATGCATTTCAATGGAGCAAGCTATAATTATTCATAATTAATTGGTATTTTTTTTTTTTTTTTTTTTTTTAATGTCAAAAAATCGGAGAACACTTCTGCAATGTTAGGATTTATTTTTAAGTCAAAAAAAAAAAAATATGTGCAGAATTGATCTAACAGGTCTGAGATTAATGTATTCATATAACAAAATGATTCTAAAAACATGTATAATGTTACATTCAAAAAATATGGTTGTTTAGGGGTTAAAAACTAGTTAATACAGATCGGCGCCAGCGCTCTGGGGTTTAAACAAGGAATGGACAGCGACAGCACATTCGGAGCATGATTTTTTGATGAATATGAAGCTAGCCGTTCGCTCTGGCCATTCGTTGTCAGGCGCTCACATACAACGCTGGACCTGTGAAACAGCGACCCCCCAGCCCGTATTCAACATTACCGACTGAGTCGCTGTCATCAAGCTAATGCCGGCCAAGCACAGCGAATACTGGCTGGCGCTGAAAAAATCACGCTACAGTTGCTCATCTGTCGCTACCTGGCGCTATTGATGAATCGGCCTCTAACTCATAATTACTTTATTCATTCCTAGTGCCAGGTAACGGCAGATGAGCGTCTGTACAGCAGCGCTAAGAGCGACCGCTAGTGGTCTCTCTGATGGGCCGTGAGTCGCTATTACAGAGCACCTCAGTCGCTGTAGTAACATGGCCGGCAATGATGAATTTGATGTGTGAGTCGATATAACACCAGAACAGTACTATATGGGAGTGAACGGTAGCGACTGGTCAGTGTGAGCATCTCAAACCATATTCATAAAAAAACAGCCTCACACAGCGCGGGCGCTAAAAATTGGATCGCTGTAGCCCAGAGCACCAGAAGCTGTTTTTTGAACACATATCCACTAGTAACAAAGCGAAAACATATGGAATTACATTGTTATTACATTGTGACATTAACACTTTAATGCCAGACCTGTAATGACAATTCTGCAAAAAAAAAATAAAAATAAAACATGACTTTTAATAGGCCAGGAGAGGTCACACAATGATTTCTTAAAAAATTAATAAAAAAAAAAAAATAAAACCCTGTTCAAAGAGAAAATTAACATCCATTGAAATGTATGGGAGCGCGACAGGAAATACCAGGTGCTCTGGAAGCCAGAGCGCTGGAGGTATACGCTGAGCCATCTGTGATGATGAATTGGATGCTACATGGCGCTGTTAGAGTCGCTCACCAGATTCTCTTTGATAAATGTGGTATTGCGTACAGCGCCCAGCATTCACTGTTTGCTACCTATCGCTACGAGGCACTACCTGCCGCAATCCCTTGATGAATGAACCCCAAAGTCTCTCACAAGCCAGCTGTTTTTCCAAAGCTGAACACTTTGTTTCATTTGAAATAGCACAGGTGATCTCTGATTGGCCCAAACTAGTGCTGGCCCACTTAATTTGCTTGCGAATGCACACATAAAACTAAACTCAGGTCAAAATCTACCAAGCCAGTCTTCAGAACGAAAGTAATGTCCCGCACCATGCTGAATATTAATTAAGGAATCAACCGTGCTGGCTAAACAAAAAGGATCAGCCTATATACAGTGCAATTTTGATTGTATATGATTTTTTAGTTTCTAATGGGAAAAATATATAAAATACACCTGCAAAAAAAATGATTGTGTGCACTATGCAAATGACTTTGTAAATGTTAAGATAATGGGACTTGTGGGATGCCCATCTGTTGTAAATACCTAAAAATCGGGTAAAATATTCAGTCTTTTACATTCCTGGGGTACTAGCTGCTGCAACTGCTTGTGCACCTCCATGCAGGCAATGAAAGGGTTTGCCAGGCTAGTGTTCACATGCTGCACAAGGAGGTTCATGTTAATTATTTACTGAAGCCAGTGTGACTTGCAGTGTGCATTGTTTTTTTTTGCACAAAAATGACCTGGTCCTGTGATGGGGCATTATTAAAGGTGAGGTACATCATTCTTCATATGAACTTTTTAAGTTTGGAAATTACAGCACCCTATGGGCTTTGCTAAGGAATTCACATTTTTTTCTGCATAGCCCATAGGGTGCTGTTGTTTCCAAACTTAAAAAAAAACATCCTCACCTCATAGAAATATGATGTACCTCACTTGTACAGATGCCAATCACAAGTACTGGTCATTTTTGGGGAAAAAGGTTTTCTTTGCTTTTTTATATGCCTAAACACTGAAAAGCTCACCAGAATACAGGTTGCAATCCATACAACAATGCACACTGCAAGTCACACTGGCTTCATCAAATAATTAGCATGATCCCCAAGGTCACATGAGGCAGAAGAGCAGCACAGGAGCATGGGGAGGAGAGATCTAATGCACAACTTTGGGCATATCTATTCTCATATCTGAGTTTCATATTCAAGAATAGCATGTGGTAGAACATCAGGGCTACTTCCACAAGCTTACCTACATAAAGCCAGGTAGGTGGTTCAAATTGGAAGTCTACTATATTAAATGTGATAGAGGACAGTGCAATATGCCATAACTGCTAGCCCTTATTCAACACTGTGCCCCTTGTTGCTGCTGTCACAGGGGCATCACAGACATGACTTATGCCAGGGCACATGCATTTGGGCCAGAGAGCATTGAACCAGAGACCACACAAAGATGTTTGGGGTTAATAAATCTTTTTAAAAAGACACAAAATACAGGGAACAGCACGTATAACACAGCATAAAGCTACAATACAACATAAGCTAACCTTACAGCAAGCAAAAGAGAGAGCATGAACAAAACTAACAGGGAATCCCAAAGGTACTGTACATACAACACATCCCAGTAGGATATCTTTCCCCTATAGGAAAAAGCTGGGCCAATAGGGGATTTCTACCTCCTGAATGCTTGAAGCCCTGCTAACTCTGGACACAACAAACAGGGCCCCTGGTGCCTCTGGAATATAAAAACCAGCACAGTGCCATCAGCAGGGCCAGGGTCATAGGTTGGACGCAAAACTACCTACCATTACAGATGAAATTTCTTATGTTTCTTCCACCAGGGGCATTTGCTAAGCTTTTTTATTATCTAATTAGGTTACCAACCTATAGATGTATATGGAGTTATTTTGCAGCAAGCAGCAAGTCCTCAGGAAAGGAGCTGGAGACAAACTACTTACTACTACCTACACAGCTAAAATTGTATACAATGAAATCAGCCTTTATTTGGAAGCCGTCTCCCAATAAAATATCCTCTTGAACATTCTGACACCTTTCACCCTGTTTGCTTTGAAGCAAAGGTGGCCTTTACAAAGCAGAACAGTTCACATGGGAAAACCAGTGGCATGTTCTCATGGGATCATTTGGTTTTTGTGCAACAAATTTGAAGGGCCATTCATTAGAAGTAATTGAGAAATTTACTTTCTATGAAGGAGCTGAAAAACATGAATGGCAGAATCTGATAAATGTTTGCTGTCAGAGGCTGGATGCCAGAAAAAATCTCAAGGCTGTGACAAACTGGAATTTTTCTCCAAGAACAGCAAGTTATTTATTTTATATAGGACATTATTACAATAATATTTAGCGCGTGACTAAATAACCCACCATAGTAGAATCAGAAATGCAGAAGCTTGACTGCTCCAGGGGAAATTTAAGACGTAAAGGAAATGGGTGTTTCTTCATATCATAGACTGTATTAGTTATATAACCATTTGGGAATGGCCAAGGCTCTGCATTAAAACCTTTGTCAGGCTATTAATGTGCAGCATATCATATATGCATATCACTAATTATAATAAATAGAGATGAGCGAGTAGTGAAATATTCGAAATTTCGAATTTCGTTTCGAATAGACCGCGTTACTCGACTACTCGACCGAATATCGAATCCCATTATAGTCTATGGGAAAAAAATGCTCGACACTTGGAAATCTCAATTCGACCACTTGGAGGTCACCAAGTCCACCCTAAAACATCAGAAAATGATGCCAACACTGCTGGAATGCAACTGGGACAGCAGGGGAAGCATGTCTGGGTGCATATAACGCGCCCAAGTCGCACTATTACGCCACTATCACAGCCACTCAACAATACACTCCAAACACAATATAACTTCTACGTAAAGTGAGACAAGACAAGGAAACCTTCTTTCCTCTACATTGCCATGGACCCCAAGCCAAACTGTACAAAAAAGAAGAACAAAATTCTGCACCCCTTAAAATCATGTTGCCTAATGACAACCACAGATGACATAGGCAAGGGGGAAAATAAATAGACTCCACCCCTAATTGTCATTGTGTGTGTGTGTGAGATGTGGTCAGACATGTCCTCTTGTGTCATTGTGTCACCCCAGCAGTAAGGGAAGCTTAAAGGAGGAGGTATGTTACAGTGTGTTACCCCAGCAGTAAGGGAAGCTTACAGGAGGAGGTTTGTTACAGTGTGTCACCCCAGCAGTCAGGGAAGCTTAAAGGAGGAGGTTTGTTACAGTGTGTCACCCCAGAAGTAAGGGAAGCTCACAGGAGGAGGTTTGTTACAGTGTGTCACCCCAGCAGTGGGGGAAGCTTAAAGGAGGAGGTTTGTTACAGTGTGTCACCCCAGCAGTAAGGGAAGCTTAGAGCTGAGACCTCTTAAAAATTGTGTGGAGGCCCAAGAGCTGAGACCTTTTAAAAATTGTGTGGAGGCCCAAGAGCTGAGACCTTTTAAAAATTGTGTGGAGGCCCAAGAGCTGAGACCTTTTAAAAATTGTGTGGAGGCCCAAGAGCTGAGACCTCTCAAACATTGTGTGGAGTCCCAAGAGCTGAGACCTTTTAAAAATTGTGTGGAGGCCCAAGAGCTGAGACCTTTTAAAAATTGTGTGGAGGCCCAAGAGCTGAGACCTTTTAAAAATTGTGTGGAGGCCCAAGAGCTGAGACCTTTTAAAAATTGTGTGGAGGCCCAAGAGCTGAGACCTTTTAAAAATTGTGTGGAGGCCCAAGAGCTGAGACCTTTTAAAAATTGTGTGGAGTCCCAAGAGCTGAGACCTCTTAAAAATTGTGTGGAGGCCCAAGAGCTGAGACCTTTTAAAAATTGTGTGGAGGCCCAAGAGCTGAGACCTTTTAAACATTGTGTGGAGGCCCAAGAGCTGAGACCTTTTAAAAATTGTGTGGAGGCCCAAGAGCTGAGACCTCTCAAACATTGTGTGGAGTCCCAAGAGCTGAGACCTTTTAAAAATTGTGTGGAGGCCCAAGAGCTGAGACCTTTTAAAAATTGTGTGGAGGCCCAAGAGCTGAGACCTCTCAAACATTGTGTGGAGTTCCAAGAGCTGAGACCTTTTAAAAATTGTGTGGAGGCCCAAGAGCTGAGACCTTTTAAAAATTGTGTGGAGGCCCAAGAGCTGAGACCTTTTAAAAATTGTGTGGAGGCCCAAGAGCTGAGACCTTTTAAAAATTGTGTGGAGTCCCAAGAGCTGAGACCTTTTAAAAATTGTGTGGAGGCCCAAGAGCTGAGACCTTTTAAAAATTGTGTGGAGGCCCAAGAGCTGAGACCTTTTAAAAATTGTGTGGAGTCCCAAGAGCTGAGACCTTTTAAAAATTGTGTGGAGGCCCAAGAGCTGAGACCTTTTAAAAATTGTGTGGAGGCCCAAGAGCTGAGACCTTTTAAAAATTGTGTGGAGGCCCAAGAGCTGAGACCTTTTAAAAATTGTGTGGAGTCCCAAGAGCTGAGACCTCTTAAAAATTGTGTGGAGGCCCAAGAGCTGAGACCTTTTAAAAATTGTGTGGAGTCCCAAGAGCTGAGACCTTTTAAAAATTGTGTGGAGGCCCAAGAGCTGAGACCTTTTAAAAATTGTGTGGAGGCCCAAGAGCTGAGACCTCTCAAACATTGTGTGGAGTCCCAAGAGCTGAGACCTTTTAAAAATTGTGTGGAGGCCCAAGAGCTGAGACCTTTTAAAAATTATGTGGAGGCCCAAGAGCTGAGACCTTTTAAAAATTGTGTGGAGGCCCAAGAGCTGAGACCTTTTAAAAATTGTGTGGAGGCCCAAGAGCTGAGACCTTTTAAAAATTGTGTGGAGGCCCAAGAGCTGAGACCTCTCAAACATTGTGTGGAGTCCCAAGAGCTGAGACCTTTTAAAAATTGTGTGGAGGCCCAAGAGCTGAGATCTTTTAAAAATTGTGTGGAGGCCCAAGAGCTGAGACCTTTTAAAAATTGTGTGGAGGCCCAAGAGCTGAGACCTTTTAAAAATTGTGTGGAGGCCCAAGAGCTGAGACCTTTTAAAAATTGTGTGGAGGCCCAAGAGCTGAGACCTTTTAAAAATTGTGTGGAGGCCCAAGAGCTGAGACCTTTTAAAAATTGTGTGGAGGCCCAAGAGCTGAGACCTTTTAAAAATTGTGTGGAGGCCCAAGAGCTGAGACCTCTTAAAAATTGTGTGGAGGCCCAAGAGCTGAGACCTTTTAAAAATTGTGTGGAGGCCCAAGAGCTGAGACCTTTTAAAAATTGTGTGGAGGCCCAAGAGCTGAGGCCTCTTAAAAATTGTGTGGAGGCCCAAGAGCTGAGACCTTTTAAAAATTGTGTGGAGGCCCAAGAGCTGAGACCTTTTAAAAATTGTGTGGAGGCCCAAGAGCTGAGACCTTTTAAAAATTGTGTGGAGGCCCAAGAGCTGAGACCTTTTAAAAATTGTGTGGAGGCCCAAGAGCTGAGACCTCTTAAAATTTGATTGTATTAAGCCCAAGAGGTGAGCCATAATTTTTTTTTATTAATACAGCAATTCTACGGCGGTTAAGGAGGAGGAGGAGGAGGAGGAAATGGCACTTCATACAGATGGCACTTCACTCTTGGCTGCTTTCCACTGTTGTACAAGCAAAGTCCGGGTCAATCCACTTGCTGTTCATTTTGATTAGCGTCAGCCTGTCGGCACTGTCGGTTGACAGGCGGCTGCGCTTATCGGTTATAATGCCCCCGGCTGCGCTGAACACCCTTTCTGATAGCACGCTGGCAGCAGGGCAGGCAAGCACCTCCAAGGCGTACAGGGACAGTTCCAGCCACGTGTCCAACTTGGAGACCCAGTAAGTGTAGGTCGCCGAGGGATCGGGGAGGACAGGGGTGTGGTCTGCCAGGTAGTCCCGCAACATCCGCCGATACTTGTCCCTCCTGCTGATAGCGGGCCCCGCAGTGATGGAAGTTGCACGAGGGGGTGACATGAACGTGTCCCACACCTTGGAGAGTGTTCCCCTGGTGGCTGTGGGCCTGATCGATGTTGTCAGACTCTGGGAGACACTCTCCTCTCTGCCGCCAGCGATGCTGGGTGGGAAAATCTGCATCATGTTCTGCAAGAGTTCCCTCTGGTATTCCAGTAATCGATTCGTCCTCTCCTCTACCGGAATAAAAGAGGAGAAGTTATCTTTATACCGGGGGTCCAGGAGTGCGAAGACCCAGTATAGTTTGTTCTCCAATATCCGGACAACACGTATGTCCCGGGAAAAGCAGCCCAGCATGAAGTCAGCCATGTGTGCCAGACTCTGAGTAGGCATGACCTCACTGCCCCCACCAGAAGGATCATTTTCCATTTCCTCCTCTTCCTCCTCCTCTCCGCCCCATCCGCGCTGAACCAATGGGACGCACACAGCCTGACTGCTACCCTCGCCGCCAGCATCCTCTTCCACAGCCACCTCCACGTTGTCCTCCTCCTCCTCATCCTCCTCCTCCTCCTGCAACTGCCACCGAGCAGCAGACAAAAGTGTGGTCTGACTGTCTACCTGCGTTGCGTCTCCTCCTACCCCCGTCTCCTCTGTGTGCAATGCGTTCTCCCTTATTGCGATGAGCGATTCTTTAAGGACGCATAGGAGCGGGATGGTTACGCTCACTATAGCGTCCTCGCTGCTGACCTTCTTAGTGGACTCCTCAAAGATACGCAATACATCGCATATGTCTGCCATCCATGGCCACTCGTGGTTGGCAAACTGAGGGAGCTGAGTTGGATGCACGCGTGGATGCATCATCTGGTACTCCATCAATGCTCTCTGCTGCTCACACACCCTGGCCAACATGCAATAGGTGGAATTCCAGCGAGTGGGCAGGTCGCACAACAGCCGATGTTGAGGCAAATGGAGGCGTTGCTGGATTTTTTTTAAGCTAGCAGCAGCTACAGTTGACTTCCGAAAGTGAGCGCACAAGCGCCGCACTCTCACCAGTAGCTCTGCCAGGTTGGGGTAAGTCTTTAGAAACTTTTGAACTACCAAATTAAAAACGTGGGCCAGGCATGGTACGTCATTGAGTTCTGCAAGCTCCAGAGCCGCCACCAGGTTACGGCCGTTATCGCACACGACCATGCCTGGTCCTAGCTGCAGCGGCGACAGCCACATCTCTGTCTGCTGCAATATGGCGTGCCTCACCTCTGCGGCGCTGTGCTTCCTGTCGCCCAAGCTGATGAGCTTAAGCACCGCCTGCTGACGTCTCCCCGCGCCAGTGCTGCAACGCTTCCAGCTAGGGGCTGAGGGCGATGTTAAGGCAGAGGAGGAGGAGGAGGAGGAGGAGGAAGAGGAGGGGGGTCTATCAGAACCTGTGCTGGCAATCTTGGGCGGGGGTGGTATGTAGGCCGTCCCTGTTTGCGACCCCGTCCCCGCTTCCACAACATTCACCCAGTGTGCCGTCAAAGAGATGTAGCGTCCTTGGCCGCAAGCGCTTGTCCACGAGTCGGTGGTCAAGTGGACCTTTGCGCTCACTGCGTACCTCAGGGCCCGCCTGATGTTACGCGACACGTGCTGGTGCAGGGCGGGGACGCCACACCGGGAAAAATAGTGGCGGCTAGGGACGGAATAGCGAGGTGCGGCAGCCGCCATCAGGTCGCGGAAGGCCTGCGTCTCCACAAGCCTAAACGGCAACATCTCCAGGGCCAGCAGTTTGGAGATGAGGCAGGTTAAGGCTTGGGGGTGACTGGAGGCGTACTTCCGCCTGCGGTTGAACGCCTGCGAGATGGACAGTTGATGGGACGAGGAGATTGAAGGTGCAGACGAAGATGCGGGGGAAGGGGGGGCTGAAGGAGAAGGCCCCAAAGTAGCCGAGGCAGAGGCAGATGTGGAGGTGTCCTGGCTGGAGGTCTGGACCGCAGTGGCAGCACACAACAAAGGGGAAGAGGCAGTGGCAGCAAGACCGGGCGCAGGTTGTATTGCGTTTGCTCTCTCCCACTCAGCCCAGTGCTTGAATTCCAAGTGACGGCGCATGCCTGAGGTGGTCAGATTGCTCTTCTCAGAGCCCCTACTCAGTTTTGAGTGGCAGATTGCGCAAACCGCGCTCAGTTTGTCATCCGCGCAAACATTAAAAAATCTCCACACCACAGAAGTACGAGGCCTCGATGGGGGAGCTTCGCGCGACTGCCTGCTGCCGGGAAGAGCTTCGGCCCTGCTGGCTGTGGCCTGCCTTCTCTGTCTGGACTGTCCTCTGCCTCTGGACTGTCCTCTGCCTCTTGCTGCCTTATTCGGTGATGCGCAGACCGCATCTCCACTGCTTTCCCCGCTGGACATCACCCCTGTCCAAGTGGGGTCGGTCATTTCGTCGTCCACCACCTCCTCTTCCACTTCCTCTCTCTGCTCCTCCTCCTGCCCACTGGACATTCCAACAGCCTCCCTTGATGGCAACTGCGTCTCATCATCATCGCTCATGATAGCAGATGCTGGTTCCGGGTCCACATCACTAGCAGATGGCGGATACTCAAGTGTTTGGGCATCACTACAAACAAATTCCTCTGCTAGCTCCTGGGATTCTTGCAGCACATCTGGAAAAGGACCCGAAAAGAGGTCCTGGGAGGGGTCAAGGGTGGGCGGACTCTGTTGGCCAGGTTGGGAGGAAGGAGGGTCAGAGTGAGACTGTGTGGATGACTGGGTGGTGGACAAGTGACTGGAAGCGTTATCGGCCATCCATTGCACCACCTGTTCACGCTGCTCAGGCCTTAACAGAGGTGTACCCCGCCCCCCGCATAACTGTCCCATAAAGGCAGGGAAGCTGGATGAGCGTAATGCTGGCTGCCCCTCACCAGCACGCATTGTATCCCCACTGGCTTCAACGCGGTTTGTGCCCCCACCAGCATTTCCGCGCCCCCGTCCTCGTCCACGTCCCTTTGCGCTAGCCCTCCGCATTTCAGACGTTTTACTTTTTTGGCCACGCGTTATGCCAAATATAAAAATATTTTTAAGAAGAACACCTGGCTATACAGCCGTATACTGCCAGAAGGTGAAATGGTGCCTATACGCACCGTGTATAAAACAGTGTTTTGTTGGCACAGAGGACACAAAACAGTAGTGCCAAATATAAAAATATTTTTAAGAAGAACACCTGGCTATACAGCCGTATACTGCCAGAAGGTGAAATGGTGCCTATACGCACCGGGTATATAACAAGGTTTTGTTGGTAAAGAGGACACAAAACAGTAGTGCCAAATATAACAATATTTTTAAGAAAAACACCTGGCTATACAGCCGTATACTGCCAGAAGGTGAAATGGTGCCTATACGCACCGGGTATATAACAAGGTTTTGTTGGTAAAGAGGACACAAAACAGTAGTGCCAAATATAAAAATATTTTTAAGAAAAACACCTGGCTATACAGCCGTATACTGCCAGAAGGTGAAATGGTGCCTATACGCACCGGGTATATAACAAGGTTTTGTTGGTAAAGAGGACACAAAACAGTAGTGCCAAATATAAAAATATTTTTAAGAAGAACACCTGGCTATACAGCCGTATACTGCCAGAAGGTGAAATGGTGCCTATACGCACCGGGTATATAACAAGGTTTTGTTGGTAAAGAGGACACAAAACAGTAGTGCCAAATATAAAAATATTTTTAAGAAAAACACCTGGCTATACAGCCGTATACTGCCAGAAGGTGAAATGGTGCCTATACGCACCGGGTATATAACAAGGTTTTGTTGGTAAAGAGGACACAAAACAGTAGTGCCAAATATAAAAATATTTTTAAGAAGAACACCTGGCTATACAGCCGTATACTGCCAGAAGGTGAAATGGTGCCTATACGCACCGTGTATAAAACAGTGTTTTGTTGGCACAGAGGACACAAAACAGTAGTGCAAAATATAGTTTTGTATATAGGTGCTAATACACCACTGAAGTCTTTCTGTCCCTATTCCAGCATCAGCAGCTACCCCTCACTAAAGCAGCCGTTTTGAGCAGAGTGTATATAGTTTTGTATATAGGTGGTAATACACCATTGAAGTCTTTCTGTCCCTATTCCAGCAGCAGCAGCTACCCCTCACTAAAGCAGCCGTTGTGTGCAGTGTGTATATAGCTAGAATGAGCTATATACTGTTCAGCATAGTAGCCCTAATAAGGACTCTCAATGACTCTCTTGTCTTCTGGTATATATGGTGGTAAATGCGAGATTCTGAGCTTCTGGGGCCCTGCCTGCCTACATATGAGCTATATACTGTTCAGCGTAGTAGCCCTAATAAGGGCTCTTAATGACTCTCTTGTCTTGTGGTAGCTGGTATATATGGTGGTAAATGCGAGATTCTGAGCTTCTGGGGCCCTGCCTGCCTACATAGGATATAAGCTATATACTGTTCAACATAGCAGCACTAATAAGGGATTAAGGACTCTCTTGTCTTCTGGTAGCTGGTATATATGGTGGTAAATGCGAGATTCTGAGCTTCTGGGGCCCTGCCTGCCTACATATGAGCTATATACTGTTCAGCGTAGTAGCCCTAATAAGGGCTCTTAATGACTCTCTTGTCTTCTGGTAGCTGGTATATATGGTGGTAAATGCGAGATTCTGAGCTTCTGGGGCCCTGCCTGCCTACATATGAGCTATATACTGTTCAGCGTAGTAGCCCTAATAAGGGCTCTTAATGACTCTCTTGTCTTCTGGTAGCTGGTATATATGGTGGTAAATGTGAGATTCTGAGCTTCTGGGGCCCTGCCTGCCTACATAGGATACTATGTTCAGCATAGTAGCCCTAATAAGGACTCTCAATGACTCTCTTGTCTTCTGGTAGCTGGTATATATGGTGGTAAATGCGAGATTCTGAGCTTCTGGGGCCCTGCCTGCCTACATATGAGCTATATACTGTTCAGCGTAGTAGCCCTAAAAAGTGCTCTTAATGACTCTCTTGTCTTCTGGTAGCTGGTATATATGTTGGTAAATGTGAGATTCTGAGCTTCTGGGGCCCTGCCTGCCTACATAGGATATGAGCTATATACTGTTCAACATAGCAGCACTAATAAGGGATTAAGGACTCTCTTGTCTTCTGGTAGCTGGTATATATGGTGGTAAATGCGAGATTCTGAGCTTCTGGGGCCCTGCCTGCCTACATATGAGCTATATACTGTTCAGCGTAGTAGCCCTAATAAGGGCTCTTAATGACTCTCTTGTCTTCTGGTAGCTGGTATATATGGTGGTAAATGCGAGATTCTGAGCTTCTGGGGCCCTGCCTGCCTACATATGAGCTATATACTGTTCAGCGTAGTAGCCCTAATAAGGGCTCTTAATGACTCTCTTGTCTTCTGGTAGCTGGTATATATGGTGGTAAATGCGAGATTCTGAGCTTCTGGGGCCCTGCCTGCCTACATATGATATGAGCTATATACTGTTCAGCATAGCAGCACTAATAAGGGATTAAGGACTCTCTTGTCTTCTGGTAGCTGGTATATATGGTGGTAAATGCGAGATTCTGAGCTTCTGGGGCCCTGCCTGCCTACATAGGATATGAGCTATATACTGTTCAACATAGCAGCACTAATAAGGGATTAAGGACTCTCTTGTCTTCTGGTAGCTGGTATATATGGTGGTAAATGCGAGATTCTGAGCTTCTGGGGCCCTGCCTGCCTACATAGGATATGAGCTATATACTGTTCAACATAGCAGCACTAATAAGGGATTAAGGACTCTCTTGTCTTCTGGTAGCTGGTATATATGGTGGTAAATGCGAGATTCTGAGCTTCTGGGGCCCTGCCTGCCTACATATGAGCTATATACTGTTCAGCGTAGTAGCCCTAATAAGGGCTCTTAATGACTCTCTTGTCTTCTGGTAGCTGGTATATATGGTGGTAAATGCGAGATTCTGAGCTTCTGGGGCCCTGCCTGCCTACATATGAGCTATATACTGTTCAGCGTAGTAGCCCTAATAAGGGCTCTTAATGACTCTCTTGTCTTCTGGTAGCTGGTATATATGGTGGTAAATGCGAGATTCTGAGCTTCTGGGGCCCTGCCTGCCTACATATGATATGAGCTATATACTGTTCAGCATAGCAGCACTAATAAGGGATTAAGGACTCTCTTGTCTTCTGGTAGCTGGTATATATGGTGGTAAATGCGAGATTCTGAGCTTCTGGGGCCCTGCCTGCCTACATATGAGCTATATACTGTTCAGCGTAGTAGCCCTAATAAGGGCTCTTAATGACTCTCTTGTCTTCTGGTAGCTGGTATATATGGTGGTAAATGCGAGATTCTGAGCTTCTGGGGCCCTGCCTGCCTACATATGAGCTATATATTGTTCAGCGTAGTAGCCCTAATAAGGGCTCTAAATGACTCTCTTGTCTTCTGGTAGCTGGTATATATGGTGGTAAATGCGAGATTCTGAGCTTCTGGGGCCCTGCCTGCCTACATATGAGCTATATACTGTTCAGCGTAGTAGCCCTAATAAGGGCTCTTAATGACTTTCTTGTCTTCTGGTAGCTGGTATATATGGTGGTAAATGCGAGATTCTGAGATTCTGGGGCCCTGCCTGCCTACATATGAGCCATATACCGTTCAGCATAGTAGCCCTAATAAGGGCTCTTAATGACTCTCTTGTCTTCTGGTAGCTGGTATAGATGGTGGTAAATGCGAGATTCCGAGCTTCTGGGGCCCTGCCAGCGACAGCCTGTCTTTCCCTGCTGTGAGCGTCTGTCCCTCACTAAGTTCAAGCTGCTAATGCTGACGAAGAGGAAGTGCTGAGTTTTGTATATTCGAGGTCACATGGTTTTTCCAGCCAATGCGTGTAGACGCCGTTCTCGCGATGCCAGCGTCCTCCCAGGACCTGTCCCACCCCCCCTGCATGGTGATTGGTGTAAAAAACGCGCCAGGGAAGGTGGGAGGGGAAACGAATTGTGAGTGCGCCATCGCCGCTGTACTCGATCGAAATCGAGTATGACGAACAGCGTAGTATTCGATCGAATACCGGCTCGGTCGAATACTACTCGCTCATCTCTAATAATAAATATAATTAGTGTTGAATGAGCCAATCAACCAGCATGGCTGTGCTGGGCCAGGTAGAACACATGACTCTAATGTATAAAGGGCGGAGTCACGCATCCCAGTGGCATTTCAGCGCTCGGTGTAGATAGGAAGATGTTGCTACTGCTGGAGTGAGGGACATATAGGACTGTGTTTATCAAAAAGAAAAAAAAAATACTTTTCAGGGCAGATAGGCAGTGATAGAAGGCTGCTGGAGTGAGCGACAGGGAGGGAAATCTAAAACTGTCCTTTTTAGAAACATAGAAACATAGAAGGGTGACGGCAGAAGGAGACCATACGGTCCATCTAGTCTGCCCTTATGTGTATACTGTATGTACTCTTTATCTTAGGATAGATGTGTGCTTATCCCAGGTATGTTTAAATTCAGTAACTGTTGATTTTTCAACTACCTCTGCTGGAAGTTTGTTCCAAGCATCTACTACTCTTTCTGTAAAATAATATTTTCTAACATTGCTCCTGATCTTCCCCCTGACTAGCTTCAGGTTGTGCCCCCTTGTTCTATCATTAAGTTTCTTCTTAAAGACACTCCTGAACCTTATTCAATCCTTTCACATATTTAAGGGTCTCAATCATGTCCCCTCTCCCCCTTCTTTCCTCTGGACTGTATAAATTAAATGTTCTTTAAGTCTCTCCTGATAAGTTTTAAGTTTAAGTCCTTCCACCATTTTCGTTGCCCGCCTTTGGACACGTTCTATTTGAATAATGTCTTTTTGCAGGTAAGGTCTCCAGAACTGCACACAGTATTCTAGCTGTGGCCTCACCAGGGCTCTATACAGCGGCATTACAATCTCCCTCTTCCTACTGGTGATGCCTCGAGCTATGCAGCCGAGCATCCTGCTTGCTTTTTCCACTGCCTGGCTACACTGTCCACTCATCTTGCAGATATCAGTAATCAGTACCCCTAAATCTCTCTCCTCCGAGGTCCTGGCTAACACAGTACTGCCCATACGGTACTCAGAGCAGGGATTCCTTCTACCCAAGTGCATGATTTTACATTTAGAGACATTAAACTCTAGTTTCCACAGTTTTGACCATCTATCCAGTTGCAGACACCTCCAGGAATATCCACCCTATTACTAACCTTTGTATCATCAGCAAACAGACAAACTTTTCCTACCAAGCCTTCTCCTATGTCACTTACAAATATATTAAAAAGAATGGGGCCCAGGACAGAGCCTTGCGGCACACCACTTGTAACTCGCCTTTGTTCAGATTGCACGCCATTAACAACAACACTCTGATACCGATCCCTCAGCCAACTGGAAATCCACTGAACTATCCAGGGATTGAGTCCTACCTTCAATAACTTATCTATGAGCTCCTTATGTGGGACAGTGTCAAAGGCTTTGCTAAAATCCAGATAGGCGATATCCACAGCACCACCTTCATCTAATACTTTAGTGACTTTTAGGACACCTAGGTAGGAAGAGTGGACTGCATCAGGGAGGGACATAGAAGCACAGCAGCTGCTGGGGCAAATTTTAAACAACATCTGATCTGTGCCAGTCTGAGTTGATTTATTACAACTATGGCAAATCTGATCTGATTTAATACAACTGTGCCCAATCTTATTTTTCTTTAAAATAACTGTGCCCAATCTGATCTAAATTAAAACAACTGAAGCCGATCTGGTTTGATTTAATACAACTGTGCCCGATCTGATCTGTGCCCAATTGCATTAAAGTGAGTAAGCCTGTAATACAACATCTGATCTGCTCCCAAGTGAATTGTACTCAGTGGACCTTTAATACCATACCCGATCTGTGCTAAATTGAATTGTACTCAGCAGGCCTTTAATAGAATGCCTGATCTGTGCGTCCAATGGCATTGTAGTGAGTGGGCCTTTGACACAACATCTGATATGTGCATCCAATTGCATTTTATTGACTCTCTGGGCTTCAACATGAAATGTCTTGTATGGCCTTTTTTTTAGTGCATTCTCAATACTTTTGGGTGAAATATGTGCAAAAAAATTTAAAAAATCTATTTTTGCAATTTGTAGTGTTTTTTTGTAATAAAAATGTACGTTTGTCAATAAAATCTTGTGTGTAAAACCCCAATTTCTCCCGGTTACAGCGGTACCACATAGGTATTGGTAGACACCCTTTCCTGCCCAGGAGACTCCCCCAAACTGAAACAGATCTTTAGGAGATTTTCAGATAAAATACAATTGTGATATGCGCTATGCGCACCTTGCAGTTTTTCCAGAAAAAACCCTTTACATTTTAAATACCCCCCACAAACTATATATTCTCTGGAAGTACATGCCTCAAGCTTTCTAGACGTACCAGGCTTGTTTATGTGGCCGTAGTTTTCTGGAAGTAATCCCTCAATCAATTCTTTGGTTGAGTTTCCCTAAAAAAGAATAAAAAAGAAGAATCAAAGCCACATTTTCCTAAAAAAAACTATATGCAAACAAGAAAAAACAAGTAAAATCTTAAAAAGAAACATTCCCTGAACAGAACAATATCCAGCATGCATAGCTACTGTCAAGGGAAGAGTTGCCAAACACCACAAAATAAAGCATGTGTGTAACGGTAATTTTACTTGAAAATTTCAGCTCTGCAGACAAAGTGCGCACCTTGCAATTTTTCGACCTAAACAACCCTTTACATTTGGAATATCCCCTATACATCATATATTCCCTGAAAGTACACATGTTACGTTTTCTAAATGTACCCAGCTTGTTGTAGTGGGCTCATCTTTCTGGAAGTAATCCCTCAAAGAATTCTTAGGTTGCACTGGGTTTCCCTAAAAAAATATATAAAAAACATGCTTTCCTAAAATATCAATATGCCAGCAAGAAAAAACAAGCTAAATCTGAAAGTGCAAGGTCCCCTGAGAAGAACAATACCCAACATGCATAAGTTAAACTAACCACTTGAAGTTTTGTTACCTGTTGACAGGTTTAATGGCATGATTTTTGCCGGAATTTCCAGGAAAATTATATATATTTTTTTTTTGCAGCAGAGTTTAGGCTTTAGCATGAAATGTCTTGTTTGTAATTTTTCTACTGTTTTTTTAAATATTTTCGCATAAAAAAAATAAATAAATACATTTTTTTAGACAACTGTCTCCCTTATTTTAAATAAAACATTTGTTTTATTTATGAAAACCATATTCCATGTGAAAGCCCCATTTATCCAGATTACAACGGTACCACATATGTATCTGTAGCCCCCCGTTCTTGCCAGGAGAACCCCCCAAACCTAAAAGAGCACTTTATAACATTTACAAATAAAATACAACTACTATTCACACTATATACATAAGGGGTTAATTAAAAAAAAATGACAGAGGGTTTTTTTGGGGAATTTTAAGGGTCAAAACCCTTAAAAATCCCCCAAAGAAATGACATGGGGTCCCCCTTACCCATCATAACCAGCCCGGGACCAGCTATGGGGGCTTGTAGGAACAGGGCACAGGGGCCAGCTTTGGTGGCCCCTCACCCTGCCGGCTACAAGCTCCGTGGGTCAGGCTCTTCTGCCCCCCCCCCTTGGGCTTTGGGGAGGCAGGTAATTTGGGGTGCCGGAGGTTAATGGCAAGTCACCCGCTAGCCGCAGGTGACTTGCTAGCTCTCAGCCTAGTGAACTGGTATAGGGGTCTCATGGATTCCTTACCACTTCACAAAGGGTTAAGTGTAAAAAACCACACAGACACAAGGAGAAAAATATTTTATTTGGGATGGCGGGGTTAGTGGCAAGTCACTCGCTGGCTGCAGGTGACTTTCCAGCCCCCAGCCTTGTGAACTGGTATAGGGATCTCATGGACCTGGGGGGGGGGGGCGAGAGATCAGAGCCATCTTGCCCCCTCCAACCTTCCTACTCCAATCCCCCTCAGCGACTGAGTTTCTCGGGTCGCCGACTGCCGGGTGACAGGTGCCGGGTCATTGATGGTGTCACCCGCCCCTCCCACAGAGGGCTGGGCTAGCAGCCAGTGACCCAGGAAGTGAGGGAGAGGGTGAATTCTCGCCCTCTCCTCACCACGGAAGAGCCCGGGGGGGGGCGATCGGAGGCCCCCCCGGTGAAGAGGAGACCCTGCGGGAGGGATCGCGTCCGCAGGTGAGTAAATGTCTTTTTTTTTTTACAGTTAATTGTGCCATTGGCCGAAGTGGGGAGGTGCACTATTTTGGGCATTCTCCTGAAGAGAGAAGAACCCTGGGGGGGGGGGGATCGGATGTCCTCAGGGTGAAGAGAAGACCCAGCCCAATCCAACGAGGGGTCAGGTGAGTTTTTAACTTTTATACTTTTTTTCAGCGGGGGTTTAAATTCATCTACGTGAGACAAGTAGCTGGCACTAAAAATACACACAATACAACATTTGACCTGTGCGTCCAATTGTATTGTAGTGAGTGGGCCTTTAATACAACATATGATCTGTGTCTCCAATTGCATTGTAGTACATGGGCATTTTATACAACATCTCATCTGTGCTCAAGGGAATTGTAGTAAGTGGGCTCAGTGGGCCTTTAATGCCATATCTCATCTGCGCCCAATTGAATTGTACAACATCTGATCTGCACCTGAATTGAATTTCCTGGGACAGGCTGCTTATCCACTGTGTCCAACAATGCAGAAAGCAAATAAAGGACTGGGATGTGGCCGTGGTGCTGCTGCAGCTGGTGGTGATGGAGCTGGTGCTGCAGGAAGAGGACGTGTTTCATCTGTGCCTGCTTGTAGGCCATATTTCCACTGCCAGGGTAGTGAGGCCAGGCAAAGTTGAGGAATTAGTAGATTACATGTTACCAGTGCTCAACGTTCCATGGGATTGTTTTCCATCCACTCCACTTCTACCAAAGTTGCAGAGCCCTCCCCCTCACCAAATCAGTAAGGTGGTACCAGCCACAAGTCATGATATCAAAAATGCTCTATGATGACATTGCTAGCTGGCATACTATGGGCATGCCCAGATACCCAACAACTTCTTTTGGAGGGTAGCATGGAGTAGGGGGTGGAACATGATCCGACCGGTGATGATGAAGTCCTAGACCCAACATGGACTGAAGGCCATCAGAGTTCGAAGGAGGAGGTGGTGATCACGCAGCCCCAGGCAGCTAGAAGAAGAGGTAGAAGGGGGCAGTGCTCAGCCCATTGCTACTACTGCCCACCACAATCAGGGACTGAGAACGGCAAGGCTGCGTCAAAGGATGTCCCCAGCTTAGCATTTTTTTCAAGCAGTGCGCAGATGACAAAATTAGCGTCATTTACATGCTGTGCCACAAGTCCCTTTAATAATCTCTGCACCACATCCGTGACCAGGCAAGTACAATCCAAACACGAGCTGCAGAGGCAGAAACACTTAAAAAACATGGAAAAACCTGAAGCTCCCTCTGCTGCTTCGGTAGTCTTAGCCTTTACCATCGCTTCCTCAATGACAAGGCCATCTGTCTCCCCCAAAGTGAGGATGTGAAACCCCCACCAGCACCACCATTACCAACCCTATCCACACGAGCCCAGGATAGCTTTCAGCTGTCTATCCCTCAAACACTGGAAAGAAACCTGAAGTTTGGCAAATGCATTTCAAAATTGCTGGCCTTTGAAATACTCCAATTCCAGCTGTTGGAGATGGACAGTTTTAAATATCTGATGACGGCAGCTTTCCAACAATATGCCATTTCCAGTCACCACTACTTTTCTCGTCATGCTATCCCTGCCCTGCACCAACAGGTTTTGGGTAAAAACAGATGTGAACTGTGCAATGCTGTAAGTTCCAGTGCCCGCATTACAACTAACAAAATGGCCAAGGACCTTACATTTCTCTAACTGCCCACTAAGGTAATGTAGTGGCAGCTGGGCCTGAGGCGGGATTGCTGGACATCACTCAGTGCCTTCTGTTACATCCGACTCTGCTCACTCATATCCTTCCTCCTCATCCAGTCAGCGCAGCACCTGCACCACCAATTTAAGTACTGCCATGTCGAAGCATCAGAAGGCCATGCTGAAACTTCTCTGTCTGGGCGATAGACCACACACCACCCAGGAGCTGTGGACTGTCATCCAGAAATAGACAGATGTGTGGTTGCTGCTGCTGCACCTGCAGCATGGCAAGGTGGTGTGTGACAACAGGCATAACAGCCTTGGGCCAAACCAGATTGGTGCACATCCTTTGCCTGGCCCATGTACTCAACTTGGTGGTGCAAATCTCCCTGGCTATCCAGACATGCCAGAGCTGTTGCATTGAGTGTGTGCATGCCCACCCACCACTCATATGAAATTTGCCTACCTGGTGGAATTCCGCTTTATATATGCTGGAAAGGGTGTGTTAGCAGCGGCAGGCAATAGTTATGTTTTAGCTACAAAATGCCTGGATGAGTTGAAGTGCAGACCAACAGCACTTTACCTCCAATGAGTAGACCTACATGAGGGACATTTGTACCATGTTGCAGTGCTTCCAGTATGCCACCAATATGGTCAGTGCTGATGATGCCATCATCAGAGCTACCATCTCCATCCTTTAACTGCTGGAGAAAAACCCTTCAGGCCATGGTGGAGGATTTGATTGTGGCACAGGAGGAAGCAGGGGAGGAAGAGAAAGGCACACTTACCCAGGTGTTAGGCCAGTCCACACGTGGCTTGTAGGCAGAGTTACTGGCCCTAAAGCAACCAGGTACTCCACTAGGCAGTGGAGGCATCTTATTCAATTGCCCGCCACATCCACCAACATCGGATATGCCCCGCAGTACCAGGAGACAGACTTCGACTCACATGGTGGATGACTATCTGTCGCTGCATCTCGATGGGTCCTCCCTGTTAAATTCCTGGGTCAGAAAATTGGACACTTGACCGGAGCTTGTCCTCTATGCCTTGAAGGTGCTGGCCTTCCCTGCGGCAAGTGTCTTATCAGTGTCTTATCAGAACTATCCAGAGTCAATGTGGACATCCTTACATTCCTTGGACCAAAATAACACCCCCAAAATGCCTTTTCTGCATCTGGATTGGCCTCTGACACCTGTTAAAAAATAATATTTTAATTTTTATTTATTTATATATGTATTTATTTAATTGTGTTGATTTCTGTTATTATTTGAGTACTTTCTATATCCCTTTTTGTACAGGGTAATCACCCTGGTGTTATCCCTGATTTGCAGCCCTTTAGCTCTTACTATTTTACCCTTACCATTTTTGTGGTCCACAAGTCTTTTGTTTGTTATCCTAACTTAAGCAATATAGCATAAGGGTATCACGATTCAGGATGGCCTGCTGTACATTAGCAGTGAGCCAGTTGACCAGGCAGCCAATACATAACTCTTCTGCGTTCTGTGCATGCACATGACCATAAGCAGCTCTTATCAGGGTCGTCTCGCGACCATTGCATAAATAAATCCTGTACATTGCCCTCTGCTGTTTTGCTTTCAAAAGTTGTCTTTGCGAAATCTTTTTAATAATTGGAAAATGTCATCTCTTGAAGGTATCAAGAGATATTTGGCTAATTGCTGCTATTTATCTCCAGTTTGTGAGGTGTTTCCTCTGCTCTAAAAAGTCATTAATACATGTAGAGCTAAATGGAACCTGTATCTGTAGATCTGATCATTTACAGATGGGTAGCAAAGATTCCATGATTTTATTACAGATATATGGGGAGTCTGATCTTGTATAAAACTGGAATCACTGCATTGTACAGACAACCTCATTTAATTGGTTTCACTTTTCTGAAAATGTCTGTATTATGTCATCTGGATGAAATACACAATTAGAAATTGACGGTAGCATGAGAGCTTCTACAAATTGGACAAACATGGTTTTCATTGTACATAAGAAAAAAAAAAATAACTGTGTTTAGAAAGCATGAGCACCATCAACAGTTGCAGATTAGGACAGTGTTTTTTAGGTTTGGCTATGGGCCCTAAGTCATAGCCTACTGCTGTTCTAATCCTCCCAAAACATGGTTCTATTTAGAGATTGTCTTATGAGGTCTCTCATGCCTCTTAATAAGAATATTTAATGCTACATAAGAGGCATCATCAAGTCGATCAAAAGAGCATACCAAAACCATTTAAGCAATAACAATGTGCATATTTTACTGGGGAAAGAACATAAGGGAAATCTAACAGAGGATTTATGAAGAAGATCCACGATCTACAAAAGGCGGTCAGCGTTAAAAGACCTATTGACCCCAGACCCACACTCTTTACATCACTTACACGCCAAAAGAAATCTTTTACTGGGCAGAAGCGGGAAAAAGTTATCAAACTTTTTAAATGACCATAGCGCAAACAATTTTAACAATCTTAAGCCATTTGGAACCCCAAACTAGCTGGAGAAAATGGTTACCTTCCAGGAGGTAAAACAAGCCATAGAAGACGTGAAGTCCCTGGGCATTGATGGCTATCCTATAGAATACTTCAAACAATTCAAGATTATCCTGCCTCCCAATATCTCAAGATTAGCAAACATTATAGATAACTGCCACACTATATCTGCCTCTATATACAGCTGTAATTGCTGTTATCCCAGAACTAGACAAAGTGTGCTAACTTAGTAGACCTGAAAATATATGCCTTCATGTTAGCTGCCAGACTCTATAAGCAATACCCAATCTAATTAAAACACACCAAGCCGGCTTTATGCGCAACAGAGGAGTATACCAGAATATATCAATGGCAACCTACACTATTAACAATAACAATCAACGAAATCATAAAGCTTTAATCCTAGCTCTTGATGCTGAAAAGGTATTTGAGGGGGTTTTCATGGCACTTCCTGGAATATGCCCTAAAACCGTTTAACTTCGGTCCTCTCATTATTATTATTGTTCCTGAACCAGTTTGGTTATTGGCCTATGCAGATGACATTCTCCTACTTTTTCAAAATCCTATTCAATCTATATTGCATCATTTTAACCAACTTAAGACCCTGTCAAGCTTTAGATTAAAATCAGTCTTTTTCCCATTAAATCTCTTGTTTAAGGAGATAAATATAATATGGGATAAATACAATTTTAGACCGGAACTTACTAAATAGAAATGCCTGGGTATAAACCTGACAAAAAACTTGATCAGCACGCTAGTAAGAATTCTAAAAGATAACATTACCGGTCCAAATTCCTGCAAGTTCCCCCAATTTATTTACAGAATTATAAACTTGCCAATTCGAATCCCAGCCTCATTTATAAAAAAAACTAAATACCCTTAATACCCTTATTGCAAATTTTCCTTTGTCCAATAGAAAATGCCAAGTCTCTCATTTTTATTAGACCAAACTATTTAGTGGGCTGGTTTTCACCTGACCTTAACCTGCATATTAAAGCAGCCCAGTGCTTATTTAGATGATTGGAAGAAGAACACAGTCCCAGCTGGTCGGTGATGGAAATACATCCATTGACCCCCAAAGACATTACGACCCTCCATATAAATCATATCTGAATTCAATCAAAATGAACAATAGCTACGGCAGTTATCAAAACCCTTCATGGCCTGAACAGAAACCCAACCAATTTTCCCTTCCCAGATATAATAAAGTCATTATCTTGGAATCCTGAAATCAGAAATAATTCATGGAACCCTTATAAGTTACGTGAAAGAGGCACTGAACAAATTAGGGTACTCCATTTGTAGAGAAATCCCACCTGGTAAAATGAGGGAGAGAGGGAACCTTTCTGGAGGAAGTGGCAGACTCAGCTACATACAAACATTGATACTGCCCCCAGTAACTTTCTCCCCTTCTTATATTCAAAAGTGGTAACTCGATTTAAAGAAAAAACTTTCTCTGGGAGAAAGGGCTCAACTATTTCATCTACAGTCCTTCAAGCACCTCATATTAAAATAATCATTCTGAAATTTCTGGCCAGACATTACCTAATTGCCGATTATAAGAAAAAGGTTTCAGCCTTTTCTATTTAGGTGGTGCAAGACCTGCCCCACCACCCCACCACATGACTTGCCATTAACCCCAGCACCCCCAATTACCTGCCTCCCCAAAGCCCAGGGGGGGCAGAAGAGCCTGGGCCCACACAGGCTATGTGGGCTTGTAGGCTGCAGGGTGGGGGGCCACAAAAGCTGGCCCCTCCACTCTGTTCCTACAAGCCTCCATAGCTGGTCCCGGGCTGGTTATGACGGGTAAGGGGGACCCTATGTCATTTTTTTTTTAATTGTAAGGGTTAGGGTAACCCTTAAAATTCCCCAAAAAATGGGTCCCTACGTAATTTTTTTTATTTTTAAGGGTCAGGGTTAGGGTTAGCCTAACCCTTAACCCTTTAAATGCCAGCCACGTAAAATTTACATGGTTGCCTCTCCTCCACTTAAGTGCCAGCCACGTAAAATTCACGTGCCTGGCATTTACCCCTGCTAGCGGGCAAAAAGAAAATACTCACCTGACCAGATATATGGGGAGTCTGATCTTGTATAAAACTGGAATCACTGCATTGTACAGACAACCTCATTTAATTGGTTTCACTTTTCTGAAAATGTCTGTATTATGTCATCTGGATGAAATACACAATTAGAAATTGACGGTAGCATGAGAGCTTCTACAAATTGGACAAACATGGTTTTCATTGTACATAAGAAAAAAAAAAATAACTGTGTTTAGAAAGCATGAGCACCATCAACAGTTGCAGATTAGGACAGTGTTTTTTAGGTTTGGCTATGGGCCCTAAGTCATAGCCTACTGCTGTTCTAATCCTCCCAAAACATGGTTCTATTTAGAGATTGTCTTATGAGGTCTCTCATGCCTCTTAATAAGAATATTTAATGCTACATAAGAGGCATCATCAAGTCGATCAAAAGAGCATACCAAAACCATTTAAGCAATAACAATGTGCATATTTTACTGGGGAAAGAACATAAGGGAAATCTAACAGAGGATTTATGAAGAAGATCCACGATCTACAAAAGGCGGTCAGCGTTAAAAGACCTATTGACCCCAGACCCACACTCTTTACATCACTTACACGCCAAAAGAAATCTTTTACTGGGCAGAAGCGGGAAAAAGTTATCAAACTTTTTAAATGACCATAGCGCAAACAATTTTAACAATCTTAAGCCATTTGGAACCCCAAACTAGCTGGAGAAAATGGTTACCTTCCAGGAGGTAAAACAAGCCATAGAATACGTGAAGTCCCTGGGCATTGATGGCTATCCTATAGAATACTTCAAACAATTCAAGATTATCCTGCCTCTCAATATCTCAAGATTAGCAAACATTATAGATAACTGCCACACTATATCTGCCTCTATATACAGCTGTAATTGCTGTTATCCCAGAACTAGACAAAGTGTGCTAACTTAGTAGACCTGAAAATATATGCCTTCATGTTAGCTGCCAGACTCTATAAGCAATACCCAATCTAATTAAAACACACCAAGCCGGCTTTATGCGCAACAGAGGAGTATACCAGAATATATCAATGGCAACCTACACTATTAACAATAACAATCAACGAAATCATAAAGCTTTAATCCTAGCTCTTGATGCTGAAAAGGTATTTGAGGGGGTTTTCATGGCACTTCCTGGAATATGCCCTAAAACCGTTTAACTTCGGTCCTCTCATTATTATTATTGTTCCTGAACCAGTTTGGTTATTGGCCTATGCAGATGACATTCTCCTACTTTTTCAAAATCCTATTCAATCTATATTGCATCATTTTAACCAACTTAAGACCCTGTCAAGCTTTAGATTAAAATCAGTCTTTTTCCCATTAAATCTCTTGTTTAAGGAGATAAATATAATATGGGATAAATACAATTTTAGACCGGAACTTACTAAATAGAAATGCCTGGGTATAAACCTGACAAAAAACTTGATCAGCACGCTAGTAAGAATTCTAAAAGATAACATTACCGGTCCAAATTCCTGCAAGTTCCCCCAATTTATTTACAGAATTATAAACTTGCCAATTCGAATCCCAGCCTCATTTATAAAAAAAACTAAATACCCTTAATACCCTTATTGCAAATTTTCCTTTGTCCAATAGAAAATGCCAAGTCTCTCATTTTTATTAGACCAAACTATTTAGTGGGCTGGTTTTCACCTGACCTTAACCTGCATATTAAAGCAGCCCAGTGCTTATTTAGATGATTGGAAGAAGAACACAGTCCCAGCTGGTCGGTGATGGAAATACATCCATTGACCCCCAAAGACATTACGACCCTCCATATAAATCATATCTGAATTCAATCAAAATGAACAATAGCTACGGCAGTTATCAAAACCCTTCATGGCCTGAACAGAAACCCAACCAATTTTCCCTTCCCAGATATAATAAAGTCATTATCTTGGAATCCTGAAATCAGAAATAATTCATGGAACCCTTATAAGTTACGTGAAAGAGGCACTGAACAAATTAGGGTACTCCATTTGTAGAGAAATCCCACCTGGTAAAATGAGGGAGAGAGGGAACCTTTCTGGAGGAAGTGGCAGACTCAGCTACATACAAACATTGATACTGCCCCCAGTAACTTTCTCCCCTTCTTATATTCAAAAGTGGTAACTCGATTTAAAGAAAAAACTTTCTCTGGGAGAAAGGGCTCAACTATTTCATCTACAGTCCTTCAAGCACCTCATATTAAAATAATCATTCTGAAATTTCTGGCCAGACATTACCTAATTGCCGATTATAAGAAAAAGGTTTCAGCCTTTTCTATTTAGGTGGTGCAAGACCTGCCCCACCACCCCACCACATGACTTGCCATTAACCCCAGCACCCCCAATTACCTGCCTCCCCAAAGCCCAGGGGGGGCAGAAGAGCCTGGGCCCACACAGGCTATGTGGGCTTGTAGGCTGCAGGGTGGGGGGCCACAAAAGCTGGCCCCTCCACTCTGTTCCTACAAGCCTCCATAGCTGGTCCCGGGCTGGTTATGACGGGTAAGGGGGACCCTATGTCATTTTTTTTTTAATTGTAAGGGTTAGGGTAACCCTTAAAATTCCCCAAAAAATGGGTCCCTACGTAATTTTTTTTATTTTTAAGGGTCAGGGTTAGGGTTAGCCTAACCCTTAACCCTTTAAATGCCAGCCACGTAAAATTTACATGGTTGCCTCTCCTCCACTTAAGTGCCAGCCACGTAAAATTCACGTGCCTGGCATTTACCCCTGCTAGCGGGCAAAAAGAAAATACTCACCTGACCAGATATATGGGGAGTCTGATCTTGTATAAAACTGGAATCACTGCATTGTACAGACAACCTCATTTAATTGGTTTCACTTTTCTGAAAATGTCTGTATTATGTCATCTGGATGAAATACACAATTAGAAATTGACGGTAGCATGAGAGCTTCTACAAATTGGACAAACATGGTTTTCATTGTACATAAGAAAAAAAAAAATAACTGTGTTTAGAAAGCATGAGCACCATCAACAGTTGCAGATTAGGACAGTGTTTTTTAGGTTTGGCTATGGGCCCTAAGTCATAGCCTACTGCTGTTCTAATCCTCCCAAAACATGGTTCTATTTAGAGATTGTCTTATGAGGTCTCTCATGCCTCTTAATAAGAATATTTAATGCTACATAAGAGGCATCATCAAGTCGATCAAAAGAGCATACCAAAACCATTTAAGCAATAACAATGTGCATATTTTACTGGGGAAAGAACATAAGGGAAATCTAACAGAGGATTTATGAAGAAGATCCACGATCTACAAAAGGCGGTCAGCGTTAAAAGACCTATTGACCCCAGACCCACACTCTTTACATCACTTACACGCCAAAAGAAATCTTTTACTGGGCAGAAGCGGGAAAAAGTTATCAAACTTTTTAAATGACCATAGCGCAAACAATTTTAACAATCTTAAGCCATTTGGAACCCCAAACTAGCTGGAGAAAATGGTTACCTTCCAGGAGGTAAAACAAGCCATAGAAGACGTGAAGTCCCTGGGCATTGATGGCTATCCTATAGAATACTTCAAACAATTCAAGATTATCCTGCCTCCCAATATCTCAAGATTAGCAAACATTATAGATAACTGCCACACTATATCTGCCTCTATATACAGCTGTAATTGCTGTTATCCCAGAACTAGACAAAGTGTGCTAACTTAGTAGACCTGAAAATATATGCCTTCATGTTAGCTGCCAGACTCTATAAGCAATACCCAATCTAATTAAAACACACCAAGCCGGCTTTATGCGCAACAGAGGAGTATACCAGAATATATCAATGGCAACCTACACTATTAACAATAACAATCAACGAAATCATAAAGCTTTAATCCTAGCTCTTGATGCTGAAAAGGTATTTGAGGGGGTTTTCATGGCACTTCCTGGAATATGCCCTAAAACCGTTTAACTTCGGTCCTCTCATTATTATTATTGTTCCTGAACCAGTTTGGTTATTGGCCTATGCAGATGACATTCTCCTACTTTTTCAAAATCCTATTCAATCTATATTGCATCATTTTAACCAACTTAAGACCCTGTCAAGCTTTAGATTAAAATCAGTCTTTTTCCCATTAAATCTCTTGTTTAAGGAGATAAATATAATATGGGATAAATACAATTTTAGACCGGAACTTACTAAATAGAAATGCCTGGGTATAAACCTGACAAAAAACTTGATCAGCACGCTAGTAAGAATTCTAAAAGATAACATTACCGGTCCAAATTCCTGCAAGTTCCCCCAATTTATTTACAGAATTATAAACTTGCCAATTCGAATCCCAGCCTCATTTATAAAAAAAACTAAATACCCTTAATACCCTTATTGCAAATTTTCCTTTGTCCAATAGAAAATGCCAAGTCTCTCATTTTTATTAGACCAAACTATTTAGTGGGCTGGTTTTCACCTGACCTTAACCTGCATATTAAAGCAGCCCAGTGCTTATTTAGATGATTGGAAGAAGAACACAGTCCCAGCTGGTCGGTGATGGAAATACATCCATTGACCCCCAAAGACATTACGACCCTCCATATAAATCATATCTGAATTCAATCAAAATGAACAATAGCTACGGCAGTTATCAAAACCCTTCATGGCCTGAACAGAAACCCAACCAATTTTCCCTTCCCAGATATAATAAAGTCATTATCTTGGAATCCTGAAATCAGAAATAATTCATGGAACCCTTATAAGTTACGTGAAAGAGGCACTGAACAAATTAGGGTACTCCATTTGTAGAGAAATCCCACCTGGTAAAATGAGGGAGAGAGGGAACCTTTCTGGAGGAAGTGGCAGACTCAGCTACATACAAACATTGATACTGCCCCCAGTAACTTTCTCCCCTTCTTATATTCAAAAGTGGTAACTCGATTTAAAGAAAAAACTTTCTCTGGGAGAAAGGGCTCAACTATTTCATCTACAGTCCTTCAAGCACCTCATATTAAAATAATTATTCTGAAATTTCTGGCCAGACATTACCTAATTGCCGATTATAAGAAAAAGGTTTCAGCCTTTTCTATTTAGGTGGTGCAAGACCTGCCCCACCACCCCACCACATGACTTGCCATTAACCCCAGCACCCCCAATTACCTGCCTCCCCAAAGCCCAGGGGGGGCAGAAGAGCCTGGGCCCACACAGGCTATGTGGGCTTGTAGGCTGCAGGGTGGGGGGCCACAAAAGCTGGCCCCTCCACTCTGTTCCTACAAGCCTCCATAGCTGGTCCCGGGCTGGTTATGACGGGTAAGGGGGACCCTACGTCATTTTTTTTTTAATTGTAAGGGTTAGGGTAACCCTTAAAATTCCCCAAAAAATGGGTCCCTACGTAATTTTTTTTATTTTTAAGGGTCAGGGTTAGGGTTAGCCTAACCCTTAACCCTTTAAATGCCAGCCACGTAAAATTTACATGGTTGCCTCTCCTCCACTTAAGTGCCAGCCACGTAAAATTCACGTGCCTGGCATTTACCCCTGCTAGCGGGCAAAAAGAAAATACTCACCTGACCCCTCATTGGATCCGGCCTGGTCTCCTCTTTAATTTGGTGCCATCCGATTCCCCTTGGGGGCTCGGATGGCTCCAGGAGAGCCCCCGGAATAGCCCCCCCCCCGCTTTGGCAGCAGCAGCTGCTAACTGTAAAAATAAAAAAAAAATAAATAAAAATGACATATTCACTTACCTCCGTGTGCGCTGACTTCCGCTGTCCCTCCTCTTCACCTGGGGGGCATCCGATCCCCCCCCCAGGATCTTCAGGAGAGAGCACGGGAGGCTCTCTCCCCTCTGCTCCTCCGACGACGGCCGCCATCTTGCCACTAAGCCCTTTGGGGGCGGGGCTAATGACGTCATCCCGGCCCCGATCACCGGCTTCAGCTCTCTCAGCTGTCAGATGCCGGTGATCGGTGCCCGGGGAAGGAGGTGGCAGGAGATCCTCTGATCTCCTGCCTCCCCCTTCTCTGGATGCCGATCACCGGCATCTGTCAGCACAGCGGCGAGGGACAAGAGCTTACAATCGGAGGTAAGTACAGTAAAATTTGTATTATTTTTTTTTTTTTATAAAATACTTTTGTGTCTGTGGTTTTTTTTGAACAGTTAACCCTTTGTGAGCTGGTAAGGGGTCCATGAGACCCCTTATACCAGTTCACAAGGCTCTGGGTCTGGCAAGTCACCTGCGGCTAGCGGGTGACTTGCCATTAACCCCCAGCCCCCCCATTACCTGCCTCCCCAACGGCCAGTGGGGATTAGTGGCTATGTGGGCTAGTAGCCTGCAGGGCCAGGGGCCACCGGCGCTGCCCCCTGCGCCCTGTTCTACAAGCCCCCATAGCTGGCCTGGGTCGGTAATGCTGGGTAGGGGGGACCCTACGTCATTTTTGGGGGGGATTTTTAAAGGTTCCAAAAAAAAATGGGGTCCCCCCCCCCCCCCCCCCTGGGAGTCAATTTTTTTTTTTTAATTTACCGCTTATGTCCTGTTACACAGCAGTAATGCTTCCAGCATTTTGTGGTGTGGTGTGTTTGTGTTTTTTTTTACATTTAAAGTGGACCAACACCCAGGATTTTGACTATCCTGGATATTGGTCCTTTCCCCCGGGGCTTCCCGATCGGGGATCCCCCGCTCTGTGAAACCCCCCGATCGCCCACAATAACAATTTCTCCCATAATAAAGCTAAAAAATCACATGGGAAAAGTGTGTGTGCCATTGTTGATTTTCAGCTGGTTTAGGCTACTGGTCCTCAGCTGTGGTTAAGGAGAAGGCAGGGCCGGGAGCTCAGCAATATTGGCTTCACTGGTGTTTTTTCTGGCCCGCCCTCTCCTTCCTGTCTCTCCTTCCTGTCTCTCCCTCTCCTCTCTCCTGAGGGTTGTTGATCAGGACACGTGAGTTTTTGCCACTTGTGTTATATATTCTTATGTATATATTTACTCTGTGATTCACAAGATGGTATTTTTTCAGTAGCTAGCTCCAGCTATGTCTAGAGAGACAACACTTTGATTAGCACAGGCTGGAGTTTCCTTGTAAACACTCCCCTGTGCTGAGCTGCCTCACCAATGCTTGTGTGCTAGCCTAACTGCTGCTAAGCCATTACTTGTGGCTGGAGCAGCTGGCCTGTTGTCCAGCCTTCATTGGAGCCTTGAATCTGGATATGCTGGGTTTTGTCTACTGAAGAAAATCTGTCTTATAGATACACAGATATATGTATTGTTTTGAGTGATGTGTATGTTTGGCTACCAGGTCTGTTGTTAGAGACCTGTTGAGTACTTCTAGGCTTGACCCGACTAGTGATGAGTTCGCCGCTCTTTAGTGGTGTGAATTATTCATGTCTTTTGTGCTAGCCACCCTGGATGATGCCCTTATTCTCCGGGTCATGGGTTCAAGGCCCCTGTTGGTATGTGTCCTTGAAATAAAAACGCAATGGTTATGCGTATCCTCGGCCTTGCTTGTGGCTTTTCGGCGGGTTGGTTGTGCCAGTTGGCGGCTGATTTCGAGTCACAAAAGCAGGGAAGTTACTTCACCGTAACAAGCAACGTAGTCCCGCTCCAGATTCTTCAGGTCTCGGGTGCCTTCGGGTTCCTCTGGCCGCACAGGGGCTCCGGGCGGCAGTAAGAAATCTACTGGTCATGGCTGTCATTTGCCTAGTGCCCCCCGCGGAAAGAGGCCTGGGCTTCTATTCCAATCTATTCAAGGTGCCCAAGAAAGATGGCTCCGTTCGGCCCATTTTGGATCTGAAGCCCCTCAGTCGGTTTATCCTTCAGGAAGTTTTGCATGGAATCCTTGCGTTCAGCCGTCGATTCACTTCGTCAGATGTCCATAGACATCAAGGGTGCTTATCTGCATGTACCAATCTTCCCGGCACACCAGAGATTTCTCAGGTTCGTGGGGAAGTTTTTCAGTTTTTGGTCCGTCCGTTCGGGCTTACCTCGGCTTCAGGAGTGTTCTCCAAGGTACTGGCGAGGGTGATGCCCTCCTCAGAGTCCAGGGCATTCACGTTGTCCTTTATCTGGACGACCTTCTCATTACGGCTTCCTCTCTCTGCCAAGCAGAGCTAGACACCAGGGTTGTGGTATCCACGCTGCAGAGGCTCGGCTGGATGACCAACCAACCAAAGTCCTCTCTCTCCCCGCTCAGTGAGGTTTTGTTTCTGGTCATGACTCTGGATACCCTTCAGGACAGGGTTTTCCTTTCTCAGTCCAAAGTTCTTCTGGTTTTTGATCTGATTCGGCTTCTTCTATCCAACCCTCGCCCGTCTATCCGGCTAGGGATGAGACTTGTGGGATTGATGGGGGCTTCCTTCGAGGCGGTCCTCTTTGTCCAGTTTCACATGAGGACGCTTCAGCTCCATCTTCTAGCGAGGTGGGACAGGTGTCCGCTGTCATTAGGTCAGTCTTGTCTGCTGTCTCCTCGGATTCAGCAGTCTCTTCAGTGATGGTTAGTGTCAAGCAATCTGTTGAAGGGCAGATCCTTGTCCCTTGTTGGGAAACGGTCACCACGGACACCAGCCTGTTGGGCTTGGGACAGTTCCAGGGGTAGGGGGGCCTCAGGAGGCTCACACCCCCATCAATGTCTTGGAACTACGGACCATTTGGTTGATCTGTTTTGCTTGACTCTTCTCTTGTAGAACTACCGACTCAAGTCCGAGTGGACAGTTGGAGGTGGACTCCCTGAGCAGGAGCTCCTCTCAACGAGGGGAATGGTCTCTCAATTCTAAGGTACTCCTGTCCCTTTGTCTCAAGGTCGGTTTTAAATACACTAGGCCACTGTGCATCACCCTATCTGTTACCCTATCTGGCCCTGGCAGTGGATGCTATGTCCCTGGCATGGAGGGTTCTGGGTTTTCTGTACCTGTTCCCCCCATTCTCCATGGTGGGCAGGGTGGTGTTCAAGCTAGCTCTAGATAGGGCACCAGCAATTCTGGTGGCTCCAAGGTGGCCAAGACTACTGTGGTTCACAGATGTCGTGTGGCTAGCAGTAGATCACTTTTATCTGCCTCTTCTTCCGGGTTCTTATCTCCCAGGGTCAGCTTTGCTACCCTGATTTACCAACGCTGCCTTGACGGCATGGCTGCTGAAACCTCCTTCTTAAAGGAGGAAGGTCTGTCTGATGCTGTGTTTCAGACTCTTGTTAGGGCTAGGAAGAGGTCTTCCTCTAACATTTACTATAGGACTTGGTGGTCTTATATTGACTGGTCTGAGGCTAGGGCCTTGCCATGTAGGGTGTTTTTCTATTCCTAAGATTTTGGAATTTCTGCAACACGGTCTGGACTTGGGGTTCCAGCTTAGCACTTTGAAAGGGCAGGCCTCTGCCCTGGCAATTTTCTTTCAAGGGTCCTTTGCCCTTCATCCTCTGGTTAAAAACTTTTTTTCCAGGGGGTTACGCATGTGCGGCCTCCTAGGAAACTTTTGCTCCCAGCGTGGGATTTAAATTTGGTGCTTTCTGCTCTTCAGGATCCTCCTTTTGAGCTGTTGCAGGTTGTTGCTCTTTCCATGCTCACAATATGGTATTTTTTGGTTGCTATCACCTCAGTTCGGCGTGTCTCTGAATTAGCGGCCTTGTCCATCAGGCCCCTTACTTTGAGAGACACCAGGATAAGGTTGTTTTCCGCTTCAAGCCGGATTTCCTTCCTAAAGTGGTTTTCTGCTTTTATCTAAATCAGGATATTGTTCTCCCTTCCTTGTGTCCTAAGATGACAAGGAGAGGGTTTTGCATTCTTTGGATGTGGTTCGCTGTGTGAAGTATTACTTGGTGACTACTTCTTCTTTCCATAAGACTGACGCTTTTTTCGTTGTGCCCTCCGGGCTTAGGAAGGGTTTGGTGCCCGCCAAGTCTTCCATTAGTGAGTGGATATTACAGGCCATTATTGGGGCCTATTCTGCCAAGGGGAAGGTTCCCCCTTTTTTCGTGTTACTACTCATTCTACTTGTGCTGTTGGGGCTTCTTGGGCTTTTCAGCACCAGGCTTCTGTTAAACAAGTTTGCAGGACTGCTACTTGGTCTTCCGTTCTAACTTTTTCTAAGTTTTACAAGGTTGATGTGTGGGCCTCAGCGGACGCTGTTTTTGGCCGCGAAGTTCTGCAAGCTGCAGTCGCCTAAGTTGTGCATTATTGCCTTGTTTTGGATCCCCGCCCTTTGTGGACACTGCTATTGGATGTCCCAAGTGTAATGACTATTTGGAAGTGGGGTGTGTGACATACTGGGAATAATACCATTTTGTGAGTACTCACCTGTAAAATGGGTATTACAAGTATGTCACACACCCCGCTTCCCCCGCCCTTTTTTGGGGGGTTCTTGGATCCTTTTTATGGCGAACCTCTTTTGTTGTACTGTTGTAATTGGCTCTTCCTGGTCCCTTTACTGCTGTCTTATACTGGGGAATGAGTGGGAGGTCCCAGGTATTTATGGACAGGGAAGGGCTCCTTTTTTTCATGTCATCTCTGCAAAGATCGCCCTCTACAGGTCGGTATCCCAAGTGTAATGACTATTTGGAAGCGGGGTGTGTGACATACTTGTAATACCCATTTTACAGGTGAGTACTCACAAAATGGTATTTTTTTTTTTGTTTTGTTTTTTTACGCAAAAATATACAAAAAACAGTAGAAAAATTACAAACAAGACATTTCATGTTAAAGCCTAAACTCTGCTGCAAAAAATATGTTTATAATTTTTCTGGAAATTCCAGCAAAAATCACGGTTAAACATGGCGCAAAATGGGGAAAAATTACCTGTCAACAGAGGGTGACAAAACTTCAAGTAGGCTGGCAATTAAAAGGGTTAATAGTACCTATGCATGTGGGGTATTGTTCTCCTCGGGGGACCTTGCGCTTTTAGATTTAGCTTGTTTTTTCTTGTTTGCATATTGATATTTTAGGAAAACATGTTTTTTATTCTGCTTTTTTATAATTTTTTTAGGGAAACCCTGTGCAACCTAAAAATTCTTCAATGGATTACTTCCAGAAAGATGAGCCCACTACAAGAAGCTCAGTACGCTTAGAAAGCTTAACATGTGTACTTTCAGGGAATATATGGTTTATGGGGGATATTCTAAATGTAAAGGGTTGTTTTGGTTGAAAAACCGCAAGGTGCGCACTTTGTCTGCAGAGCTGAAATTTTCAAGTAAAATTACTGTTATGCGCATGCTTTACTTTGGGGTGTTTGGCAACTCTTCCCTTGACACTACCTATGCATGTTGGGTATCGTTCTGTTCGGGGGATTGATACTTGTTTTTTCTTGTTTGCATATAGTTTTTTTTAGGAAAATGTGGCTTTGATTTTTGTTTTTTATTCTTTTTTAGGGAAACTCTGTGTAACCAAAGATTTGATTGAGGGATTACTTCCAGAAAACTGTGCCCATGTCAACAAGCCTGGTATGCCTAGAATGCTGGCTTCAGTAGCAGAGGGGCAGGCGATAATCTGATCACCTGCCCCTCTGCTTCTGTGGCCAGCATGATCGCATCTGAAAGAATAACAGCCGGGAGCCAGGACGACACCCGGTGAGTGATGTCATAGCGGCAAGTTGGTGGCGCCCGTCGGGAGAGGAGGGAGGCCTGTCAGGCTCTCTCCTGAAGCTGAAGAGCCAGGGGGGGCGATCGGAGGCCCCCCTGGTAAAGAGGAGACCCGGCGGGAGCGATCGAACACTGAGGTGAGTAAATGTAATTTTTATTTATTTTTTATTTTACAGGTAATTCCGGCGGGAGGTGGCTATTCCGGGCCCTCCCTTGCACTCGGGAGCCTGGGTGGGGGATCAAAGCCCGCTCGGATGAAGGCGAGTTTATTTTTTACTTTACTGTTACTGCAGCAGGGGGGAATGTCAGGCATGTTTTAGCTGTCACTATAAAATTTACTTTTTCAACTTGCAAAATTCGGCAGCTTTATATGGCTTTCCTTAGCGTCTTTACCAAATTTCTCATGCCCTTAAAGCAGAAAAAATCAATATGAGACAAAGACCTGTTATTTTCTTTCTCTCTCAGCACTCTCAAATGCCACATGACCTTGAGTGGGAGATGGGGTTTGTGGGGTGAATGTGTGCATAGGCCACTTGGAGAATCCCAATCACCAGCAGTCATGTGGGGTTTGAAAGTGGCATCCCAAAATCATGTTGCTCTGGAGATCAGTTGGGTTAATGGATCTCCGGTTATGTTTACTGGAAGTTCACTGTGAAGCTGAACAAATACGTTTAAACATCACTATTAATTTTACCTTTGCTAACAGACAACCTCTTGGCACCTCTGCATGCTTTCCTTTAGCGTCTTCCCTAAGTTTCTTATGCCATTAAAACCGAAAAAAATGACCAATCTGAGACAAAGACATGCTATTTTCCTATGAAATAAAATATTTAAGGTTAATTCACAAAATGTGTTGAAAAGGAAAAAAGATTATCCAAGGCCAAACCAAATATTTCTTTATTTTTTTGCTTCAAAAACGAAATTGGAAGTGATTCATGCCGGTGAGTTTTATGTTAATTCGCCATTAATTGCACACTTGTCAATGGAGCCATGCTCTAAAAAATTACGTGGGCTGTAAGTTTACATTAAAGGACTTGAAGACATCATGTCAGAGACTAAAGCAAATAAGTGAATTCGTGGAAAGATGTATGACTTCTAACAGGGATACACAGCCCTCACCTTGTCACATCGAATCTACTTCCAAGCCCATGACAAAAAGTTGTTTTTCACCTGTGCAGAATAAACCTAAAGCTTTATAGGAAATATTCTAAGTTTCCACTAAAGTACTGTGTTTTTTTAAACAGACTACCTCCTTTCTTACTGCCAGTTTTGAGCTTACTTATTTATGTAACGAAAAAATATTTATTCGGAGTCTATATAAAGTAAAGGTTTTCACACCAACATAATTCATCAATATCATTTCATTGATATCAGCATTTGCAGACCTTTTTTTTTCTTTTTTAAATTGTAAATTTTTATTAAAGAGACAATAATTACAGACAATCTTTAGCAACAAAATGTCAACAACAGACAGAGGGGTTACCCCTGCTTCAAGTCAATTTATCTAAAAGAAAATATAGTGCTGGGCAAAATTGACCAGGAGCACCCGTTGACCCCCTGCGCCTGTGCGGCATCAGAATGATGCACTTTAGTAATCCACACTAGTTGTACATAATAAAAGAACTAAGCATCTTTTCTGCATCCCATCCTCATTGTTTCATTTATGAATAATCCAGAGAACAACCGACAAATGACCTGGCTTATAGAAAAGAGGAAAGCCAAAGAAGAGTAAAAAGAGAAGGAGAAGAGATAGAAAATGAAAAGAAGAAAGGGGGAGGGGGAGAAGGGAGGGTGTGTTGGGTAGGGGGGGAAGTAGCCCTCGCTGGTGCACATTAGCATTCATTCCTGAAGGAAGTTGAGATCTGCAGGTAAGGTAAATTGGTCCCACATACACCATATCTCCGTGTGCTTATCATGGTTTCCCTTTAAAAAGGCTGTTAGCTCCTCTATACTGCATATGTCTCTAACCGTAGACAACCACATTGCCATTGTTGGTGGGTCAGGCAACTTCCAACATGCGGGTATACAGGTTTTGGCCACGTTCAGGAGAAGGGACAATAAAGACTTACCCCTCCTCCGGATGGAAGTGGGGGCGAGATTAAGGAGGTAGACTGCCGGATCTTCCCCCAAAATTAACTTCCGTCAGGTGTAGTACTATTTTCCGAACACCCAGAACTTGGCGAGGCAGCGCTCTCCAAGAAAATGTGAACCATTGTGCCCCTTACACACGAGCATCTACAACATAGAGGGGTGGAGGAGGGAAACATCTTAGACAACTTGGATGCCACATGATACCATTGTGTCAGAATTTTGTACGAGGCTTCTTGATACTTACTGGAGATTGAGGATTTGTGAGCCAGCTGAAACATGGCTTGCTTTTGCTCTGCTGAAAATTTCCTGTTCAGCTCCCTCTCCCACCCCTCCACGCACAGATGCACAAATGAATCCGGGGGGGCTAATAAGCAGAGAGTATGTGCATGACAATGCCCCTCTAAAGTGACCTGTCCCTGTACAGATTTGTTCAAAAGGGGTTAAAGGTCTGGAAGCCCCGACCAAGTGGATGATAGGGTTTTGATAGTGAGACAACTGAAATGCCCGCCAGATATTGAGGAGTTGCAAGGAGGATCCTGGAAAAGTTCTGCTTAGCCCATGAATGGAAGGCACATCTGACTGGCTCACTGGGAAGTCCAGGGGGGCCTATAACTAGGGATAATGGTAACAGGGAGGGGGAGATGTCCAGTGTCAGAAAAATCCTCATCACCACCCTCTGTGTGTGGCCTATTGTGGGGTGCTTATTGAGTATTGAGATCTGGCCCAACGGGATCCAAGGGAGTCCTGGGAGGAAGGCAGAAGAAGCCTCTTTCATTAAAAGAGTGTCTGCTGTTTCTGGTTGGTGTGCCTACACCAGTCTATCACACGGACTAAGTGCGCCGCAGCATGATATAGCCTCCAATCTGGGAGGCCTAGGCCCCCCCAGCCCTTGGGGAGGGTTAGGAGAGGAGTGGCCAAGCGGTGAGACTTCCCTGCCCAGATGAACCTTGAGCATATCCCTGTAAGTCGCGTGAAGAATGTGTGTGGGACCTTTACTGGAAGAGCTTGGAAAAGATATAGCACTCTAGGTAGTATGTTTGCCCTGCCAAACCAGGTAAAAGCACTTTTGTAACATTTATGTAGGTCCTCCTCCACTTTCCACTCAACAGCGGGCTGTAAATATTTTGGGGGTGGGTTATTATTTACATTTCCAGATATGTCACTGCCTCTTTCTCCCACTTAAACAGGAAATTCTCTGAGATTTGTTTCTGCCTTTTCGGTGGGATATTAATATTGAGAGCCAAAGGTAATTTATTTTATAATTTGCCACTGTTTGGAAGGCTCGGAGTTCAGCATGATTGGAAATGGTTATCTGACCAAAGTCCATGCTGACTTTCAAGTGTAGGAACTTGTGCGGGACCAGGAACCAGTCAATATGTGAATAAGAGTTATGCAAGGGAAGAAAAAAACATGTAATCTCTCTTAGGGTTGAGTGTCCACCAAGCGTCCATCAGTTGATTTTTGTGGAACAGGGCCTTTTTTTTTAGTATAGAAAAGGGGATATGTGAGGACCCTCTAGATGTATCCAAAACCGGATCAAGGACAGTTTTAAAGTCGCCGCCCACCAGAAAGGAGGTAAAGGAGGTTAGTTTATCTAAAGTGGAGTGCAGAGATTTGTATTGGTTGGAATTGGGGCAGTGACATGTTGTCAAAGTGATTTTTAGTGAAAAGAGGGTTCCCTTTACAAAAAGGAACCCTCCTTCCGGATCCTGTAATGTCTCGTGGTGGGTCCAAGGTAGAGACCATGCCAGGAGGATGGCAACTCCTCTAGATTTCGAGTCTGGTGAGAGGCTGTGGAACTGGGTTTTAAAAGGGCGATTGGTGTGAGATAATGGGTCCTCCCTGTTTTAAGGTGGGTTTCCTGTAAAAAGGCAATATGTGTGTTCAGGCGCCTCAATTCTCTAGGAGGATAGAGGATCTCTTGATGGGAAAATTTAGACCCTTGACATTCAGGGACGCACATTTCACCTTAGACATGCAACAGAATACAGTGGTTAAACACTAAACACTATCATTACACAAATATATATATATACGTACAATTAGAACATAAAACATAGAACTAAGCAGAAAATACACTTTTTTTCCCAAATGTGAACCCCTCCTCGCCCCTCCTCCCCTGCCCTAAGCCAGGCGAGTGGGGAACAAGGTCTACTGTGGTTGTGAAATGGATCAAAGGGTTAGGGGACATCCCTCGAGCCAACCTCAACAATAGTCATTGAGCCCCATGACGGTGGTATCGCCCCAGGTAAAGCATTGTAAAATTGGGGTGTTACCCACCCAATCTGCAACGTACCCAGGAGCCTCCGGCGCCGACCAGCCAGCCAATGACAGCGAGCGGGAGCTGCACGCAGGCCTGGTCTATGAGGGGCCAATGGGAAGATGCCTCTCATAGAACAAGCAACCCAGAACATGGCAAAATGTTAATCAAAGGATATAAAGAGGATATCCAGCACTGCACTATATCTCATTGTCTATGGGCTGGGGGGCCATGGACGGTCTTGTAGAATTTCTTCTACGCGCTGTATTCGCGCCCCTAGTCCAGCGTGCCCCAAGAGGTTGCCCTCCTCTCGTCAGTGGTGGAGTCGAGAACGAGAAAGAGAAAGAGTCCAAGAAAGTGAATATTTCCGGAAGGTCGGCCAGGGACCTTAAGGCAAAGACCCGCTGATTCCTATGTATGAGCAGGTGAAAAGGGTATCCCCAGCGGTATGTTGCTCCGCATTCCTGGATTCTCCCCAGCAGGGGTTTCAAGAGACGCCTCATTTGATGGGACCTTATGGATACATCTGGGAAAACCTGCAACATTGCCCCATCAAAGCTTATCTGATCTCTTTCCCATGCTTTTCTGAGAATATCTTCTTTTACTGAAAAGTTATGTAAGCGGCATATCATGTCCCGCGGGCAACTGGGGTCAACAGATCTGGGGCCGAGGGCCCTGTGGAGATGGTCCATAACTTGTTGGGTGGGCGGTTGAGAATATCATTGAAAATACTTGTCACTGTGTGCAGTAGTTGGTCTTGCCCTGTCGCCTCTGGCCTTCACTCAGATGTGCAATGTTTTTTCCAGAGCCACTATTCTTTGTACAGCTGAGAGGTATGAATGTTCCTATCCTGACATCTTGCAATCCACCACAGCTTTGCAGATCTAAAATGTTCTTCTTGAAGGAGTTTTTGACTCCAGATTTTCAGGTCAACTTTAGTGGGGAGGGCTTTAATTTCCGCCTTGATATCCAATCTTGATGTTGAGAGGAGGTTAGCACGCTATTAGCTATAGGTCTGCCTTGGTAATCTCTCAGGTTGCCATGAGCAAACCTTCAAACAATGCCGCTGCCCAAATGAGTGTGGACCCTGGGTGTACATTGGGGTGGACCTCTTTATGGAGGGCAAAACCTGATGGTGGAGGGAGCTCTGGTTTTCATGGGCCAGGGCCCCTTGGGTGTGGGGAGGGGACCCATGGCAGGTGTTGCCACCTGAGTCATGTCTGGGGTGCCACGTGGGGGAGTGGGGGGAAAGCGTGCCCGCCCTGGGGGAAATTCAGTCCTCATCCAGGCTCTGGGGGTCCTCCATAAATGCAAGAGTTCGTGCTGGGCGGGTCACTGTGGGGATAGCCTGGCTGTAGCTGTGTAGAGATGATGTTGGGGCCGGCCCTTCTCTCGGGTTGGGGCTGTCCTGGGATGAAAGGGTTATCCCCACAGAGCACAGGATCGCTTTCCCTACCCAGCTCCCATTGGCTCCCTCACTGACTCTCCTCATGAGGGGGCATCCCACATCTGCAAGGGGCATCTGGGAGCATTTCCCTCACGAGATGTGAAGGCTCCATCGTACTGGGCAGACCGTTCCTCATCTCCCCTGTCTGCCCCTCCATGCAGCATCTTCCCCCCTGTGTCAGAACCGGCTGGCTGATTCCAGACTGGTCTCGGGGAGCCAGATCGTGCCGCCCTGTCTCAGCCATGGCCTGCTGAGACTCTCAGTGTTTCCCACCCTCAACCGCGGTGGATGGCTTCCTCCCCTCTCTCGCCCGTTGTGATAGGAGCACCGCTGGAATCCTGCCTCCCATCTCCCCTCTGGGTCTCCCCAGGGGACCCTTTGCCTCCACCACTGCTCCGGCGACCGCCGTGTCTCCGCGCTTTCCCTCCCCGCAGGAGCATGACAACCGCTGCCTCCTTCTGCACTCCTCATCTCTGTCCGATGCTGCACAGGGGGGGCGCTCGGGTCCTCTTTCGGGATGCCCTCCGCACACCACCACACGTGGGCAGTGACAGCGGGATTCCTGAGGGTGGAGCGGGGATAAGTTAAAGATTATGGGTGTCCTGGAGGTGTGTCCTATAGCCACGGCAACAGCTGTCACCAACGACTCGGAGGGTGTTGGTCTGCTTTAAAGTCCTACAGCAGGGAAATAAAAAAACAAAAGGGTACTCACCCTATGTCCTGTGCCACTTGCCACTGCTGGTCCGGCGCTCCAGAACTTCCCCGATCACTTTATCAGGACCCCTGCAGCAGCCGCTGGTGGAGCCCTGGACCTGCAGTGGCCAGCTGCACAGAACAAAAGGTAAGTAACCTTTACATTTTTATTTCCCTGCAGAATCACTTTAAAGTAAAAAAGTGAAACCCGGCTGTCGACCCAGCTGGTAGGTCTCCTGCACACAGTCATCTTTTAACTTTGGGTGGACAATTTTCTCTATCGTCATTAGTCTTCAGAGACCTGCTGCAGAGAAGCATCCCTAATGCATAATTCTTCCATGAACATGGCTATTTGTGGGGATGGTGGACTTGTGATTAGATACAGCTATGATGGCCAGAACCGCAGTCAGATCACTAAGCCCTCTTCTTGCTGACCTCACAATAGACCTCACAACAAGATGAGCTTGGTTGGACCTGAAATATGTCTATTCAGTATGATTTGACTCCTAATAGACTCCTAATGTGCATTCTGCACATGTTTTAAAACAAATTTTGAATTTACTTTAAACAAATCAGATAGCGGCAAAGGGTATGAGATGCATCTCTCACCCCCTCTCACTCCTGGCTGGAAAAAAAAAAAGGATTGATTCCTTTATGATGGCAGTTATTAGCATAAATGTAATCTTTTCATACAAATGAAATAATTTCCTGCAATGTGCACACTACTTTGCTCCATCTACTCCATCTACTCTCTTTTTAGTGGATGTCTTTTTATTCCTTTTTGTGGTTTATTGCCATTGAATGTCAGCCATTTAAGATCTCCTTAAATTGTTTGGCGCGTCAAAAGATACAAAAAAAATAACAGTAGCTTACCTTTTTTTGAGTGGTGGGAGTGCTGTCTGTCTGTCTGTCTCTGTCTGTCTCTTTAGTGAGGAAAATATCTTCCTCATTCACCTTTCAGTCCCCACCCACTGACCTTGTCCATTAATCACCCTTCAGTGGAGCAGAAAAGGAAACACCCCCCACTCCCTGCCCAGACTTCCTGATTGGCTGCCTCTCTCGGCAGCTCTGAAACTCCACCCTCCTCTCTCCTCTCATACTCCTCACAGTGTGCTTACATGTCTTAATTTTTTCTCTGCATCTCCAATGCTCCAATACTTTTGACATAGGAACTACAGGGTCTTTTTGAAAATGGATTGAAATTTAGGATGGTGCAACATGTAGCCCGAGACAATGGGATAACAATCGGGTTTGCCTTTAGTATAACTTTAAGCAAATTTCCAATTCAACAAGTGAGATGTGAGTTTGGGTGACTTAACTGGTCCACTGTTATGTCTTCATGCCGGTAGCACATGAGAAGCATGAGAGCCAGGCCAACTGGCAGGGAGGCAAGGTGGACCAAGAAAATGAAGGAAGCCATTTGGATGACACAAAGCTTTTAAAATGACTGGATAATGCCACCAGATTATACCATAATGTTCTTGAAATCCTTTTCTGTCTTCATAACTCTCCATAGATATTTCATAGCACCTGTAGATCAAGTCTACAGAAACAGTAAATTATATGTTAAATATGTTCTAACAAGTGGAAAGTTCTGTGACTCTCTGTTTTACAGATAGTAGATGAAGAAAAAAGGTGATAACTAAATATATTGGTAGAAAAACACTTAAAAGAGGTTATATACACCCCGCTTATAATCAGCAGATTTAAATGTTATTTAGACTTAGGATAGCTCAACGTGTACAGAGGATTCCCAAACCTCATAAATACAAATAAAGCAAAAAGAAAAACACAGAGCTAATTAGCTATAGGGAGGCCTGGGATGTGGCCACGGTTTGGGATTGCCGAAAAGGTAAGTGTTTGCAGGACGATCATACAAGGGCTCACACAGCAAAGCCATCTTTTACACTCCAGAGGTGGCCAAATTGGTGGTTGTTCCTCTTTAAAATATATCATGAAAATTAGGACTGGTTCTTGCATTAATTAAAAAAAGGCTAATTAGGTGTGAATTCAGTAAAAAGAGGAAGTTAGAGCAGAAAATACAACTAAAACATTTACTAGAGCAACTTCACTAAATCCTAAGTTTCAAAGTCAGAAGATCTTTTTTACTGCCTGGAGGTAAAGGTTTTGGGGTTTTAGCATTTGTGCAAATTTAGGCATTTAAAAACACCTGTAAGATCCCATCTTTGAACCACACCCTATGTTATCTCGTGCCTTATTCCAAAATAAAGCATAATTGGTCCTTATTTTCATTAGATATTTGAAGCAAGGTTTACTGAATCAAGGCCCATGTCTGACAAGGAGGACTAAGAATCCTCGAATGTTCACCTAAAAATATATTTAGTTAGCCAACAAAAGGTATCACCTATAGTTAACTATAACTAATTACTAGTAGGGAGTCAAAGACAGTAAGTGGTTTGGGTCAGCAGCTGCAGCTCAGGTTCTATTACATTTGCAATTGTTTGACAAATATTTAATAAAGATAGAAAAGCTCTGAAATGTGTAAAAAATAGAGATGGAGCTCTGTTATAAGATGAAGAGTCTTTTAAAAAAAAAATATCACACAGAAGTCCAGTAAGGTAAAGTGTAACAGTAAGAAAATGATTTCACATAGTTAGATTTGCAGTGTGCTGGGAGTGACTGGGAATGCTGAACACTACAAATTATTTGCAAGGTATGTAAATCCGATCTTACCATAAAGCTATTTAATGTGTACTTACTGCTTCTGGATTAATTTTTAACGAGTTTCATCCAACCACCATCTTTGTATCTTAAATTTTCTAAAAAAGAGTAAGACAAGCGTAACCTTTTCCACAAATGGCAAGGCAGTACCTACCATTAGGCAACCCTAGGCCTGGGTCAAGGCCAGCTAGTTGCTGCATCCCCTACCCCCTCAGCATGCCAATTTATGATGCCTGTCCACTACTACTTCCCTAGATACTTGATCAGTACCTGATCATTGGTACTCAATGGGCTTCTGCGACTTAGCAGATGGGATATTAGCAGAGCAGCTTTTAAGAAACAAATTCTGCCCCCTCCTCACCTATCCTATGGTGCTTCTGCTGCCCCATACAGGTATGTGCCATACTGTGCCCCTTGCTTAGCAGCAGGTAGCACCTACTCCCCATGATGAGTTCAATGTGGGTGGATGAGGGGCCTGTCTGATGGCCTGCTCCACTAACATTGGGCCTGACCTATCTGCATGAAATAAGGGATGGCTGGGATAAAGGCCGGCCCAATGACCTTAACGCCCACGGTAATTGCCCTGCTGATCATCCTCTAGTAACAGCTCTGGATATTAGGGGGGGGGTTAAAGTGTAGAGAGTACCTTAATTTCTCTGGAGATCGTGTTAAACCATTAAAACCTGTGGCTTAAGGCTTTAAAGTGCACCTTAATAATGACTAAAGGTTGGCTTTTGACCTGAAACCTTGGAAATACCCATTTAGGTCGCCCTTTGGTTAAAGAGTAAAAGAAACTCCAAAATTGGTTGGCAGCCAGTGGGGTTTAGTTGGTTACCATTGGAGCAGTGAATGCACAGCCAGTGGCTGTAAACAGGGTTTTATTCTTTTGCACACTTTTACCAATTGTGCAGAGGGGGCATTTAAATAGGGGTGTACAAGATGTTCAGTCATAGAGGTCCTTATTTAAATAGTTAGATTTTACTTCTCAAAATTCAATCTCCCATTCAAAGAGTAGAAAATTAAAGGAATCCTTGACATTTATTCTTGCTGATTTCTTTAGTTGGACAGAGTTATTTTGCACATCCCTGTTAGATTTGTTTTATGGACTAATCCTGCTTGTGTTTATTGCTTTCTGTTTCCACTTGTACAGCAGAGCATGCTTTGATCCAAAAATACAACTAAATTCAGCCAAGAAATACCCATTTATTTGCTGATTTTTCTTCAACAGTGCGTCCTGCTAATCCAATTGTGCTCTGACTGCTCTACATTCTCATTGAAAGGAAGGATTATGATAACCTGTCAAAAGACATTGTTCTACCTGCCTGCTTTCACCCAGGAATGTTTGTGCTTTTTATCAATGTACTTCTGAAATGATGAGAGCTCCCTAACCGCAAGACTTTTTACTAAAGTATGATACTCTAAATACCGCAATAAGCCCAGAAGATTAGGCTCTTTAGAACTAAAAGCATCGGCATATTAATATAACAGGACAGAAATGTAACCATTCAAGCTCTACACACAATCTTGTAATCTTCCACAGCAGGGTGCCACGCAGCTTGGTTGTAGTTTCATCGTTCAGCAGCATTGTTCTCTACTTTATACATTTTAAACCAGGCTTTAGCTAAAGTTTAGTGGAAGATGCACAATATTGAATAATTTCATATGATCAGGGCTGCCACTAGGAATTTTGGGGCCCTATATAGCCACAGTGTTTGCCGCCACCTCCCCCCATTTTGATCCTACACAAATGTATAAATGCATTTATTTTCTTGTTAAATAAAAAAGACAAAAAAGTCCAAAGGGCTAAAGTAGACCAAACCCAGTTTGGGATGCCCCACTCTGTGAAACCCCCTGGGTAGCCCGCTTTTCTTACCTTTCATCAAGCCCACAGTCCATAACCAGAGGGCTTGTTGGCAAGTAGTGATGAGAAGAACCAACCCGCAAATTTTGGATCCATACCAAACTTTGTTGGTTCAAGCGCTTGGATTTCACACAGAAATCCGAGAGTTTCCTGCTGAAGCGGTTTAGGGACAAATAGGCTTAATTGTTTTGAAAAAAGCCCTTTGCAGGGCAAACTATAGTCAGGGATAGTGGCTGGAGTGAGGGCTAGAGTAGAGTTGGACTGGGAGTTGTCACTACTACTGCACTGATAGCACTGCCTTGTCACTACTGGGGTCTGGGTGTCCCCTTATCCCTCATTGAGCTCTAAGCACTGGGGACCTAGCTGTAAAGACTGGGGTTAGTGTCCCCTTATATCAAACCTATCTGTATTCACTGGGGTGAAAGTGTCCCCTTATATCAAACTTATCTGTATTCACTGGGGTGAGAGTGTCCCCTTATACCAAACCTATCTGTAAAGACTGGGGTGAGAGTGTCCCCTTTTACCAAACCTATCTGTAAAGACTAGGGTGAGCATGTCCGCTTATACCAAACCTATCTGTAAAGACTGGAGTGAGAGTGTCCCCTTATACCAAACCTATCTGTAAGCAATCGGGATTAATGTGTACCCTTATACCTCAGCTAGCTGTAAGCAATGGGGGAGTGTGTACTGTGATCCCACCTCTTTCTCTAAGCCCTGGGTGTATCCCCTTACCATACAAGAAGCTGTAAGCACTGCATTTGTTTGTTCCCCCTTTGGCGCCCCCCTGACCTGCTACACCTGGGACAAGTGCCCCTCTGCTCCCCCCTAGCTACGCCCTTGGGCTACGTGTCCAGTTAACTGGCTTGCCTGCTGGAACTCCACTATTGCCCACTGTTGCTGAGGCTCACAAACTCTTTCCAGCATACAGAATGTTAAGTGGAATTCCACCGGGTTGGTAAATCACCTATGAGGCAGTGCGTGGGAAGTTCACAGTTCCTCTACGGTGCAGATAGGTGAGTAGTAGCAGGGTGTGAATGCCCAAAGTGCACAGGCACATGGCTCGCACTGTATGCAGCAGCTCCAGCAGCTCCGGCAGACGTCAGGTAAATTGTCCGTTAAGCTTTGAGTTTAGTCAAGTAGAGCACATGTGCCAGCCAAAGGATGTGCTTCAACCCAGCTCGGCTGCTACTAGGTTCTACTCGTTGTCACACACCACCTTGCCAGGCTTTAGGTGCAGTGGCAGCAACCACTCATCTTCCTGCTCCTGGATCACAGTCCACAGCTCCTGGGTGGTGTGTGGTCTTTTGCCCAGACAGATGATTTTCAGCAGCGGACAAGGAGTCAGAAGAGGAGAAAGCAGAGTAGGAGGCAGCAAGTGATGCCCAGCAATCCTGGCTGGTGGAAGCATATGCGGCAAAGCGGAACCACTACATTAACCCAGTGGGCAGTTAAAGAGATGTTACAACCCTGCCCATGCTTAGTTGTCCGTATGTCAGTTGTGATGTGTACCTTGCAACATATAGCATTGCACAGTGAACATGTTTTCTCCACAACCTGTTGGTTCAGGGAAGGGATGGCATGCCAAGAAAAGTTGTGGCAGCTGGGAATGATGTATTATGGGGCAGCTGCGGACATAAGATTTTTTTTTGCGCCATGCTCTAACGAACTGAGATAACCCCCCCACTTAAGATGTTTAAAGCTCTCCAGTGTTGCCGGAATGGGAGCATTTCAAAGGCAAGCACAAAAAAATGTCCCTAATGGAGGCCCACTCATTGGTGATGAGGTACTGTTAGTATGCACTTGGCCTGAGGCCAGGCATTTTGGAGCTGGAACTCCACTGTTGATCACATGCGCCAGCCAATAGATATGCCTCAACCCAGCTCCTGCTTTGCAGGTGCCTGGCCATGGACGTGAAGCAGAGAACACATGAACATACGGTTTTATATAACATATGTAAAAGACCCTGTTCTATACATGTATCAGCTTTTAGATGACTATAAAGAAGGTCTTCGTATCCTGCCTGAGGTTATGGACAGCCTAGTTGGAAAGCAAGTGGGATATGGTAAAGAAGATGGCTCAAAAAGGACTGGCACTGGTGTACTTCATCAAGTTTGACGCCAATTTCCATATTTATGTCTATGATTTGCTGAAGGGCTACAAGAACCCTGGGGAATGCTTGCACCAGAGAAAAAAAGGGGGTCAGAGGGATGAAAATATGTTTATATAATACCCAAACTCAGCGAACCAGAACCGACACAGATCAGCTCATCACTAAATAAAACTAACCATCTTTTTCTGCTTACTTTGCAGGTGCCTGGTGACAGGTTTTCCCAAAATCTTCCAAGGTTGGTTGCTGTTGGTCCAGTAAGCCACCCTGTGAGCTATGTGTGGAGTGACCATACACCTGGGAAAATAGGCCTGTTTAAATTTAATTATTCAGGGTTTTAAAATAATATTAATCATTTATTTATTTATATATTTTTTGCTTTGCAGATGCCTCCCTATGGATGTGAGGCAGAGATTATTCACCCTTTCCCTCACTTCAGGGACTGAGTGCAAATGATCCGTGTCTTCTCAGTGTACTACTTGAAAAAATGGCATGCTGGGGAGATCCTTTGAGCCATATTTTTAAGTGTTCAGTGCCTTGGCGTGGTGGGCAGTAGTAGCAACAGACTGATGATGGTTGGCACACTTCCACCTCTTGTGCTGGCTGCCTGTGGTTGCGTGGCTGCCACCTCTTCTGCTGAAATCCGATTGCCTTCAGTCCACATTGGTCCTAGGACTTCATCATCACCCATCATCACCCCCAGTCAGGGGTGTCATCATAGAGCATTAGTGACTCCATAACCTATGGCTGGGATGGCCTTGCTGATTTTAGGGAGTGAGGTGGAGGACTCTGCATATAACTTGCATGCTTTAACCTGTTCAGCACTCTGGCAGCAGTGTTGGGGCTAACGAGAACCTGTTGGGGAAAACCTTGCACCAAAGAAAAAGAAACGGGGGGGGTCAAAAAAAAGAAAATAATATTATATTAACAGTAGTAATAATGTATTTCTGTTTGCCTTGCTGGTTCCTGGGCATGGATGCAAGGAAGTATTCAGTGTCCCACCCTCCTTCAAATTTGAATTTTTACAGTGCCACGGAATACAATAAAATACTAGTAATGTTTTTTTTCTTTTACAGGTCCCTGGTGAACTAGAACTTGAAGCTCTGTGTGCCATCTAATCTATCATTGCCTCAACTTGGTCTTGCCTCACCTTGGTCTTTCACCAGATATTCATTTATTGATGTAAATATTTATTGAGATATGTATATATTGCAGTGCCCCCACACAATCCGTTACTCCCCATCCCTCCAAGTGTAGCCCCCACACGCCTTTATCTTGATGAGGATAGTAGTGAGCAGGATCTTCTTGGCCCCAGGTGCTCTGAGTGTGTCTGTGGGGGTGGGGGTGCCGGGGGCTCTACCACAAGGGCTGTCAGTGCTCACTGTGTGCTCCAAGTAAAACGAATGACAATCCAATAGAAAGTAGAGTTCCTCTTTATTAACTTCTTCCAGGACAAAAAACAGAGCGATATCACTATCTATTTATATATATCTATTCATCACCATCTATTCATATTCCTGTCCTTCCTCATAGTCACCTACCATACAGCTGGTTTTCTTTCATTTAAGGTTAAATTAATAGACAGTTAAGCCATTACCCAAGTCTTACCCTATTACTTGGACCATTTTTTTTTGAACACTGGGATGTAGCGTGTTGTATCTGTGTCATGGCCACTAACAACTGACACTGCTGACCATCCTAAACTTGTACAATCTTTGCTATAAACACTCTTAGTACCATTTACTGCTAGTATGAATCAAGGATCCCAAATCTCCGGGGGTTAGACTGGTAGATTCAGTTCATTGACCTAGGAGTATCCTCACTCCTCTCCTCCACTTTAATGTGTGCTGGGAGTGGTAAAACCTTCCCTCCTTCAACCTGAGTCTGACATGTAAGGTTTTGTCATATCAAGGGTATAGCACTCCATGCTTCACATATGCATCACAACTCAGATTGGATAGTGGTGCACCCATTTGGGTAACATTACACTTCCGGAGTCCTGTGTTATGATCAAGACTCATTGCAAGAGCACTCAGTATTTGCAGATGTTTACCTCTTTCACAACTACTGAGTCTCTTTTCTCACAACCCCATGAAAGGTAATGAGCACCTTAGGTTCACTGTGTCCTATGTTTTCCTGCCAGCGATTCAGATTTAGCAGAGCCTAAAACAGGTTAATCCTTCACCACCTCCTCAGAACACCCATGTTCAGCCAGAATGCACCCTAAACGAACTACTTCTTTCCTTACTTGGTGCGTAGGGCCCAAGAGCAGTGGTCACCTAAGAATCCCCTGCCTATTGTATCACTACCATCCCTGGTGCGATAAGATGAGCCTCTCAACTGGTGAGTGCACTTCCCAGAGAGGTGCTACACTCCACACCACTCAAAGGAATTAACCAGTGATCCGATTTACTGACCACCCACAGGAACTACACCAAGAGCCCCTGCAGTGGTAAATTTTACCACTGAGGAACATTAAATACACATTTTAACACATTACACATTTTTTTACACCTTAGTGTCACTGGTAGGGATGAGCGAATCGATCCGGACGAACCCGGATTCGATCCGAATTTCAGGAAAAATTCGATTCGGATCGAATCCGAATTTCCCCGCGATTCGATCACTCGAAGTTTTCCTTTAACATCCATTCATTTACATTACAGGCATTCTAAGATGGCGGGCGGGACATGTCTGGACATGTATCCCGCGCCAGTGCAAGCTGGGGCAGTCACATGCAGCCTATCAGCAGCCAGCAAGCCCGGTGACGTCACACAGCGGTATTTAACGGCGGCCATCTTGCTTTTCCTCATTTCTCTATTGCATTCGTGACAGACAGACAGAACGCTGTGTAGCTGAGGCAGTTAGACAGGCTGGAGACAGGCTGGAGACAGGGACAGACAGGGACAGACAGGGACAGGCTGGAGACAGGCAGGAGACAGGCAGGAGACAGACAGGAGACAGACAGAAAGCCAGGGAAAGGTAGGAAAAACGGAGCTGGCTGACAGCAGCCTTTGTTAGCGTTTTCAGGCTGCTTATAGTAACTAACTGTGCATATATACTGAACTGATCTTAAGTCTGCTGTGAGGCATCCCATTCTGTGACTAAAGCAGCCTCTGTTTAAGACCATATAAGCATTTGCTCTAATCATATTTGAAATTAGGCCTGATAAAGACACTTTTGCTGGCCAAAGCACTACTGTACCCTGGCAGCTCGATTCCTGCCCGGGGCATCCCATTCTGTGACTAAAGCAGCCTCTGTTTAAGACCATATAAGCATTTGCTCTAATCATATTTGAAATTAGGCCTGATAAAGACACTTTTGCTGGCCAAAGCACTACTGTACCCTGGCAGCTCGATTCCTGCCCGGGGCATCCCATTCTGTGACTAAAGCAGCCTCTGTTTAAGACCATATAAGCATTTGCTCTAATCATATTTGAAATTAGGCCTGATAAAGACACTTTTGCTGGCCAAAGCACTACTGTACCCTGGCAGCTCGATTCCTGCCCGGGGCATCCCATTCTGTGACTAAAGCAGCCTCTGTTTAAGACCATATAAGCATTTGCTCTAATCATATTTGAAATTAGGCCTGATAAAGACACTTTTGCTGGCCAAAGCACTACTGTACCCTGGCAGCTCGATTCCTGCCCGGGGCATCCCATTCTGTGACTAAAGCAGCCTCTGTTTAAGACCATATAAGCATTTGCTCTAATCATATTTGAAATTAGGCCTGATAAAGACACTTTTGCTGGCCAAAGCACTACTGTACCCTGGCAGCTCGATTCCTGCCCGGGGCATCCCATTCTGTGACTAAAGCAGCCTCTGTTTAAGACCATATAAGCATTTGCTCTAATCATATTTGAAATTAGGCCTGATAAAGACACTTTTGCTGGCCAAAGCACTACTGTACCCTGGCAGCTCGATTCCTGCCCGGGGCATCCCATTCTGTGACTAAAGCAGCCTCTGTTTTAGACCATATAAGCATTTGCTCTAATCATATTTGAAATTAGGCCTGATAAAGACACTTTTGCTGGCCAAAGCACTACTGTACCCTGGCAGCTCGATTCCTGCCCGGGGCATCCCATTCTGTGACTAAAGCAGCCTCTGTTTAAGACCATATAAGCATTTGCTCTAATCATATTTGAAATTAGGCCTGATAAAGACACTTTTGCTGGCCAAAGCACTACTGTACCCTGGCAGCTCGATTCCTGCCCGGGGCATCCCATTCTGTGACTAAAGCAGCCTCTGTTTAAGACCATATAAGCATTTGCTCTAATCATATTTGAAATTAGGCCTGATAAAGACACTTTTGCTGGCCAAAGCACTACTGTACCCTGGCAGCTCGATTCCTGCCCGGGGCATCCCATTCTGTGACTAAAGCAGCCTCTGTTTAAGACCATATAAGCATTTGCTCTAATCATATTTGAAATTAGGCCTGATAAAGACACTTTTGCTGGCCAAAGCACTACTGTACCCTGGCAGCTCGATTCCTGCCCGGGGCATCCCATTCTGTGACTAAAGCAGCCTCTGTTTAAGACCATATAAGCATTTGCTCTAATCATATTTGAAATTAGGCCTGATAAAGACACTTTTGCTGGCCAAAGCACTACTGTACCCTGGCAGCTCGATTCCTGCCCGGGGCATCCCATTCTGTGACTAAAGCAGCCTCTGTTTAAGACCATATAAGCATTTGCTCTAATCATATTTGAAATTAGGCCTGATAAAGACACTTTTGCTGGCCAAAGCACTACTGTACCCTGGCAGCTCGATTCCTGCCCGGGGCATCCCATTCTGTGACTAAAGCAGCCTCTGTTTAAGACCATATAAGCATTTGCTCTAATCATATTTGAAATTAGGCCTGATAAAGACACTTTTGCTGGCCAAAGCACTACTGTACCCTGGCAGCTCGATTCCTGCCCGGGGCATCCCATTCTGTGACTAAAGCAGCCTCTGTTTAAGACCATATAAGCATTTGCTCTAATCATATTTGAAATTAGGCCTGATAAAGACACTTTTGCTGGCCAAAGCACTACTGTACCCTGGCAGCTCGATTCCTGCCCGGGGCATCCCATTCTGTGACTAAAGCAGCCTCTGTTTAAGACCATATAAGCATTTGCTCTAATCATATTTGAAATTAGGCCTGATAAAGACACTTTTGCTGGCCAAAGCACTACTGTACCCTGGCAGCTCGATTCCTGCCCGGGGCATCCCATTCTGTGACTAAAGCAGCCTCTGTTTAAGACCATATAAGCATTTGCTCTAATCATATTTGAAATTAGGCCTGATAAAGACACTTTTGCTGGCCAAAGCACTACTGTACCCTGGCAGCTCGATTCCTGCCCGGGGCATCCCATTCTGTGACTAAAGCAGCCTCTGTTTTAGACCATATAAGCATTTGCTCTAATCATATTTGAAATTAGGCCTGATAAAGACACTTTTGCTGGCCAAAGCACTACTGTACCCTGGCAGCTCGATTCCTGCCCGGGGCATCCCATTCTGTGACTAAAGCAGCCTCTGTTTAAGACCATATAAGCATTTGCTCTAATCATATTTGAAATTAGGCCTGATAAAGACACTTTTGCTGGCCAAAGCACTACTGTACCCTGGCAGCTCGATTCCTGCCCGGGGCATCCCATTCTGTGACTAAAGCAGCCTCTGTTTAAGACCATATAAGCATTTGCTCTAATCATATTTGAAATTAGGCCTGATAAAGACACTTTTGCTGGCCAAAGCACTACTGTACCCTGGCAGCTCGATTCCTGCCCGGGGCATCCCATTCTGTGACTAAAGCAGCCTCTGTTTAAGACCATATAAGCATTTGCTCTAATCATATTTGAAATTAGGCCTGATAAAGACACTTTTGCTGGCCAAAGCACTACTGTACCCTGGCAGCTCGATTCCTGCCCGGGGCATCCCATTCTGTGACTAAAGCAGCCTCTGTTTAAGACCATATAAGCATTTGCTCTAATCATATTTGAAATTAGGCCTGATAAAGACACTTTTGCTGGCCAAAGCACTACTGTACCCTGGCAGCTCGATTCCTGCCCGGGGCATCCCATTCTGTGACTAAAGCAGCCTCTGTTTAAGACCATATAAGCATTTGCTCTAACCATATTTGAAATTAGGCCTGATAAAGACACTTTTGCTGGCCAAAGCACTACTGTACCCTGGCAGCTCGATTCCTGCCCGGGGCATCCCATTCTGTGACTAAAGCAGCCTCTGTTTAAGACCATATAAGCATTTGCTCTAATCATATTTGAAATTAGGCCTGATAAAGACACTTTTGCTGGCCAAAGCACTATTGTACCCTGGCAGCTCGATTCCTGCCCGGGGCATCCCATTCTGTGACTAAAGCAGCCTCTGTTTAAGACCATATAAGCATTTGCTCTTATCATATTTGAAATTAGGCCTGATAAAGACACTTTTGCTGGCCAAAGCCCTACTGGACCCTGCCAGGTCGATTCCTGCCCAGGGCATCCCATTCTGTGACTAAAGCAGCCTCTGTTTAAGACCATATAAGCCTTTGCTCTTATTATATTTATATTATAAGACACTTTTGCTGGGCATAGGCTTACTGCTGCCTGCCAGGTGCACTTCTGTTGAGGCATCCCATTCTGTAACATAGCATACCCCTCTTTATTTACACTAAGCAGCTCTCTTATTTACACTAAGCAGGCCTGTTGGAGGCTGAGTGTTACTGCTCACTTTTGGTGTGCATTATATTCTGTTTCATATAGACCCACCGCTGCCCGGGGTTTTTTTAAATATCACCTACTACCACGCCAGTTAGACTATGTCGGGCAGACAAGTGCCTGGAAGTGAAAAGAGGAGTGGCAGAGGCCAAGATTCCGCAGGAAGAGCTCGCATCAGACTGGGGGCCAGTAGCAGCAGGAGTCACGCTGAGAGACCTAATCTGCCAGTATCTGCTAGCGGTCGGGTCTCCACCAGTAACGCATCTGCCGTGGTAGATTGGTTGACGCGCTCATCAACAACATCATCACAACTTACGTCTGAGACCCCCAGTCTAGGGTCGGTAGGTTCCTCTGACACAACCCTGAGTTGGCATGCCCCGAGAGCAGTCCCTGTCCTCCCATTGCCTCTGGCCTACGCCGTTCCCTCCCCCAGCGACGTATCCTATGCTTTGGGTTCAGCTCCACTCTTTAGTGAGGAGGACCATCAGATAGAGGACAGTCAGCAGCTACTGCCCAGCCAAGAAATGGAGGTGGCTTCTTTAGCTAGGCAGACAAATAGTGATGTGGACAGTGTCGTGGGTGCTGCGAGCGTTCCAGCTCCTGCGCCAGACACTGTTGACGAATCCACGAACATCAGTGACGTACAGCCACAACCCGGTGATGATGATGATGATGACGATGAAGCCGATCGCACTTGGGAGCCGGGTGATGAAGGGGCTTCATCGTCATCATCAGGAGAAGAGGGGTGCAGGTTGCCCCGGAGTCAGCAGCTGAGGCAGCAAAGTGGTAGCAGTCAGCATGGGGGCACAATTCCAAAGGCTGGAGCCGGCCGGGGCCGGGGCCGGGGTAGAGCACCTGCTGTGCGGCAGTCTACCTTATCGGGAGGTAGTGGAGCAGGGGTTCCTGGAGTTGGCAACAGCAGCAGTGAATCAGTGAGGCCAGGGGGTGGGAAAAGTAGCTACTCGGCAGTGTGGCAGTTTTTCCTGAGGCATCCGCAGGAGGGTAACATGGCCACATGCAAGATATGTAGGCAAAAGGTGAAGCGTGGCCAGGGTCCAAATGTTGGCACCACGGCCCTGCGTCAACATATGATGCGTCACCATAAAACGACCTGGGAGAACCGAGGCTCCCAAGGGGTGGTCCAGTCTGCTTCCTCACCAAGTGAGCTCCCAATTTCTGCCAGCCAAGGCTCCAGCACCTCAGCCGAAGGCAGCTGTGCGTCATACCCATCCTCTGTCGCTCCTGCTCCTCCTCCTCCTCCTCCAAGTCATGCATCCCGCCAGCAATCCATCAGCGAAGCCATGTCCAAGAGACAGCAGTATGCGCCCACTCATCCTACGGCGCAGAAGCTGAATGTGCTCCTGTCCAAGTTGCTGGTGCTGCAGTCGCTCCCTTTTCAGGTGGTGGAATCTGCACCTTTCAGAGAACTGATGGCTTGTGCCGAGCCGAGGTGGAGAGTCCCAAGCCGTCATTTCTTTGCCAAGAAGGCAGTACCAGCGCTGCACACTTTTGTTGAACAGAAGGTGGGCCAGTCCTTGAGCCTGTCGGTGTGTAGCAAAATACATGGCAGCGCCGACATCTGGAGCTGTAACTACGGTCAGGGGCAGTACATGTCGTTTACGGCCCACTGGGTGAATGTGGTCCCTTTGCAGCAGCAACTTGGACAGGTCACGCCGCTTCGGCCTCCGCGCTCTCTGCCCATTGGGCCTGTGACACCGTGCGACTCGGCCTCCTCATCCTCCGCCATCTCCTCACCCTCCACTGTAGGCTCAAGTCTCAGTGCCCCTCCAGTCTACCATGTGTGCAGGGCACGGAGGTGTCACGCAGTGCTTCACATGGTTTGTCTTGGCGAACGGAGTCACACAGGGGAGGAACTGCTTAAATGTATTCATCAGGAAATCCAAACATGGCTTACTCCGAGAAAACTTAAAATGGGAATCATGGTTACCGACAATGGGAAGAACATTTTGTCTGCGCTGCGCCAAGGAAGCCTGACCCATGCCCCCTGCATGGCTCACGTCTTCAATCTGGTTGTCAAGCGGTTTCTGAAGTGTTCCCCCCATCTGCAGGACATCCTAACAACTTCACGGAAACTTTGCATGCACTTCAGCCACTCCTACACCGCCAAACACACCCTTCTTGAGCTACAGCGTCAGAATGGTATCCCCCAACATAGTCTGATTTGCGATGTTTCCACCCGTTGGAATTCCACCCTTCACATGTTGGACCGATTATATGAACAGAGAAAAGCCATCACGGATTTCCTGATGATCCAAGCAGATAGGGGGACTCCCCTGTGTAACTTCAATGTCAACCAGTGGCAGCTCATACGTGACACCTGCCGTTTGCTCAGGCCCTTTGAGGAAGCCACTTTATTTGTCAGTCGGCAGGATTACGGGATGAACGACGTGATTCCACTGCTTCATGTACTACAGCACATGTTGGAAACCATGGCTGGTCAGGGCACTGGAGACATGGCGTTTACATCTTACGGCCACATGAACCCCCTTGGAGCTGAACTGGAGGAGGAGGAGGAGGAAGAGGAGGAGGAGGAGTTGCCCAGCGAAACACAGTTTAGGCTTGGCGAAATGGCTGGTTTATCTAGTCAGCGGACAGGAGAGGAGGAGCAGGAGCAGCCAGAGGAGCTAGAGGTTTTTGAGGAAGGAGAGACAGAGGACCCGGGCACACCGTGGCAGTATGCAGTGGAGATGGAGACAGGTAGTCCATCCGAGTCACTTGCGCAAATGGCACGAAGCATGCTCACGTGCTTGCGTAGTGACCCCAGAATTGTTTCCATCTGTCGGCGGGATGACTTCTGGCTGTCCACCTTATTGGACCCTCGCTTCCGGCACAAAATGGGGGCATTTTTTAAACCCACCGAGAGGGAGGACAAACTCAACTACTACAAAGACATTCTACGTAGGCAGTTGGCCGATGCCTATCTGCGCCATGGTCCATACTCTCGCAGGTCTGACTCGAGGGGACCTCTGCGCTCACCTTCCACTGCCATGGCCGCTGGGGGGGTTGGCAGCAGCAGCAGCAGAAGCTCCATCAGCAGCAGCAGCCTCAGTCTTCAGTCGCTAATGAGTAGCTTTCTACACCCGCATAGTGAGGCTACTCATGAGCAGCAGGAAGACCTGGAGCAGGACCTGAACCAGCAGGTCATGTCATACTTTGACATGACCATGCCAACACACCTTGAGGATCCGCTGGACTTCTGGGCAGCCAAACTTGATTTGTGGCCGCAACTAGCAGAGTTTGCCCTGGAAAAGCTGTCCTGCCCGGCAAGTAGCGTGCCATCTGAGCGGATGTTTAGTGCGGCGGGGGCCATAGTTACGGCGAGGAGAACTCGTCTGTCAACTAAAAATGTGGAGAGACTCACCTTTGTCAAAATGAATCAGGGATGGATCAGCCAGGATTTCCACCCACCAATGCCTGATGCATGCGACTAGATTCAGCATGGTGCCACGTTTTACACTTTCCAAATGGTGCAAAACATATTTATGTCTTTAGGCCATTTTTTGGGCTCCTGCTGCTGCTGCTGTCAACTCCTGCCAACTCCAGGGTGTGATTCATCCAATTTTTGGGCTCCTGAAGCCAACTCCAGTGTATATTTGGGCTCCTGCTGCTGCTGCTGTCAACTCCTGCCAACTCCAGGGTGTGATTCATCCAATTTTTGGGCTCCTGAAGCCAACTCCAGTGTATATTTGGGCTCCTGCTGCTGCTGCTGCCAACTTCTGCCAACTCCAGGGTGTGATTCATCCAATTTTTGGGCTCCTGAAGCCAACTCCAGTGTATATTTGGGCTCCTGCTGCTGCTTCTGTCAACTCCTGCCAACTCCAGGGTGTGATTCATCCAATTTTTGGGCTCCTGAAGCCAACTCCAGTGTATATTTGGGCTCCTGCTGCTGCTGCTGCCAACTTCTGCCAACTCCAGGGTGTGATTCATCCAATTTTTGGGCTCCTGAAGCCAACTCCAGTGTATAGTTGGGCTCCTGCTGCTGCTGCTGTCAACTCCTGCCAACTCCAGGGTGTGATTCATCCAATTTTTGGGCTCCTGAAGCCAACTCCAGTGTATATTTGGGCTCCTGCTGCTGCTGCTGTCAACTCCTGCCAACTCCAGGGTGTGATTCATCCAATTTTTGGGCTCCTGAAGCCAACTCCAGTGTATATTTGGGCTCCTGCTGCTGCTGCTGCCAACTTCTGCCAACTCCAGGGTGTGATTCATCCAATTTTTGGGCTCCTGAAGCCAACTCCAGTGTATATTTGGGCTCCTGCTGCTGCTACTGTCAACTCCTGCCAACTCCAGGGTGTGATTCATCCAATTTTTGGGCTCCTGAAGCCAACTCCAGTGTATATTTGGGCTCCTGCTGCTGCTGCTGCCAACTTCTGCCAACTCCAGGGTGTGATTCATCCAATTTTTGGGCTCCTGAAGCCAACTCCAGTGTATATTTGGGCTCCTGCTGCTGCTGCTGTCAACTCCTGCCAACTCCAGGGTGTGATTCATCCAATTTTTGGGCTCCTGAAGCCAACCCCAGGGTCTCTTTAAAGTAATGTTTGGGCTCCTGCTGCTGTTGCTGCCAACTCCAGGGTGTGATTCATCCAATTTTTGGGCTCCTGAAGCCAACTCCAGTGTATATTTGGGCTCCTGCTGCTGCTGCTGCCAACTTCTGCCAACTCCAGGGTGTGATTCATCCAATTTTTGGGCTCCTGAAGCCAACTCCAGTGTATATTTGGGCTCCTGCTGCTGCTGCTGTCAACTCCTGCCAACTCCAGGGTGTGATTCATCCAATTTTTGGGCTCCTGAAGCCAACTCCAGTGTATATTTGGGCTCCTGCTGCTGCTGCTGCCAACTTCTGCCAACTCCAGGGTGTGATTCATCCAATTTTTGGGCTCCTGAAGCCAACTCCAGTGTATATTTGGGCTCCTGCTGCTGCTGCTGTCAACTCCTGCCAACTCCAGGGTGTGATTCATCCAATTTTTGGGCTCCTGAAGCCAACTCCAGTGTATATTTGGGCTCCTGCTGCTGCTGCTGCCAACTTCTGCCAACTCCAGGGTGTGATTCATCCAATTTTTGGGCTCCTGAAGCCAACTCCAGTGTATATTTGGGCTCCTGCTGCTGCTGCTGTCAACTCCTGCCAACTCCAGGGTGTGATTCATCCAATTTTTGGGCTCCTGAAGCCAACTCCAGTGTATATTTGGGCTCCTGCTGCTGCTGCTGCCAACTTCTGCCAACTCCAGGGTGTGATTCATCCAATTTTTGGGCTCCTGAAGCCAACTCCAGTGTATATTTGGGCTCCTGCTGCTGCTGCTGCCAACTTCTGCCAACTCCAGGGTGTGATTCATCCAATTTTTGGGCTCCTGAAGCCAACTCCAGTGTATATTTGGGCTCCTGCTGCTGCTGCTGTCAACTCCTGCCAACTCCAGGGTGTGATTCATCCAATTTTTGGGCTCCTGAAGCCAACTCCAGTGTATATTTGGGCTCCTGCTGCTGCTGCTGCCAACTTCTGCCAACTCCAGGGTGTGATTCATCCAATTTTTGGGCTCCTGAAGCCAACTCCAGTGTATATTTGGGCTCCTGCTGCTGCTGCTGTCAACTCCTGCCAACTCCAGGGTGTGATTCATCCAATTTTTGGGCTCCTGAAGCCAACCCCAGGGTCTCTTTAAAGTAATGTTTGGGCTCCTGCTGCTGTTGCTGCCAACTCCAGGGTGTGATTCATCCAATTTTTGGGCTCCTGAAGCCAACTCCAGTGTATATTTGGGCTCCTGCTGCTGCTGCTGCCAACTTCTGCCAACTCCAGGGTGTGATTCATCCAATTTTTGGGCTCCTGAAGCCAACTCCAGTGTATATTTGGGCTCCTGCTGCTGCTGCTGTCAACTCCTGCCAACTCCAGGGTGTGATTCATCCAATTTTTGGGCTCCTGAAGCCAACTCCAGTGTATATTTGGGCTCCTGCTGCTGCTGCTGCCAACTTCTGCCAACTCCAGGGTGTGATTCATCCAATTTTTGGGCTCCTGAAGCCAACTCCAGTGTATATTTGGGCTCCTGCTGCTGCTGCTGTCAACTCCTGCCAACTCCAGGGTGTGATTCATCCAATTTTTGGGCTCCTGAAGCCAACTCCAGTGTATATTTGGGCTCCTGCTGCTGCTGCTGCCAACTTCTGCCAACTCCAGGGTGTGATTCATCCAATTTTTGGGCTCCTGAAGCCAACTCCAGTGTATATTTGGGCTCCTGCTGCTGCTGCTGTCAACTCCTGCCAACTCCAGGGTGTGATTCATCCAATTTTTGGGCTCCTGAAGCCAACTCCAGTGTATATTTGGGCTCCTGCTGCTGCTGCTGCCAACTTCTGCCAACTCCAGGGTGTGATTCATCCAATTTTTGGGCTCCTGAAGCCAACTCCAGTGTATATTTGGGCTCCTGCTGCTGCTGCTGTCAACTCCTGCCAACTCCAGGGTGTGATTCATCCAATTTTTGGGCTCCTGAAGCCAACTCCAGTGTATATTTGGGCTCCTGCTGCTGCTGCTGCCAACTCCAGGGTGTGATTCATCCAATTTTTGGGCTCCTGAAGCCAACTCCAGTGTATATTTGGGCTCCTGCTGCTGCTGCTGTCAACTCCTGCCAACTCCAGGGTTTGATTCATCCAATTTTTGGGCTCCTGAAGCCAACTCCAGTGTATATTTGGGCTCCTGCTGCTGCTGCTGCCAACTTCTGCCAACTCCAGGGTGTGATTCATCCAATTTTTGGGCTCCTGAAGCCAACTCCAGTGTATATTTGGGCTCCTGCTGCTGCTGCTGCCAACTTCTGCCAACTCCAGGGTGTGATTCATCCAATTTTTGGGCTCCTGAAGCCAACTCCAGTGTATATTTGGGCTCCTGCTGCTGCTGCTGTCAACTCCTGCCAACTCCAGGGTGTGATTCATCCAATTTTTGGGCTCCTGAAGCCAACTCCAGTGTATATTTGGGCTCCTGCTGCTGCTGCTGCCAACTTCTGCCAACTCCAGGGTGTGATTCATCCAATTTTTGGGCTCCTGAAGCCAACTCCAGTGTATATTTGGGCTCCTGCTGCTGCTGCTGTCAACTCCTGCCAACTCCAGGGTGTGATTCATCCAATTTTTGGGCTCCTGAAGCCAACTCCAGTGTATATTTGGGCTCCTGCTGCTGCTGCTGCCAACTTCTGCCAACTCCAGGGTGTGATTCATCCAATTTTTGGGCTCCTGAAGCCAACTCCAGTGTATATTTGGGCTCCTGCTGCTGCTGCTGTCAACTCCTGCCAACTCCAGGGTGTGATTCATCCAATTTTTGGGCTCCTGAAGCCAACTCCAGTGTATATTTGGGCTCCTGCTGCTGCTGCTGCCAACTTCTGCCAACTCCAGGGTGTGATTCATCCAATTTTTGGGCTCCTGAAGCCAACTCCAGTGTATATTTGGGCTCCTTCTGCCCCTCATAGTGATGCCACTTCAACTCTCTGCAATTGTGCCGCTCTGCGATTCTATTAGCGATGCCTCTGATCTGCATGTGATATTTCTTAAAAGTATTATTTAACTAACCCAGCACGCATCCTGTGCGTGTTACAGCAAGGCTGAATGGTTTACAACCCTATTGAGGCTGTAGGAGGCTCAGAAATAGCCGTTTTTAATAGCGATTCGTCGCGAATTTATTCGGGTCGAAACGATTTTTGTCGGAAAATTCGGCGAATCAGTCGAATCGAATTTTTCAAAAGTTCGCTCATCTCTAGTCACTGGTCTCAGGGTCCTCCCTGACCTGCAAGCACATCCTAAGACCCTAGCCTTACAGAAACAAACAATGTAAAAGCTAAACATTATTTTACCAATCAATATTCTTATTTAAGAAAACACTAACACCACACTAATTTCACTGCTGCAAAATAAATTCTGGTAAACTTTATTCAGCCTGAAAGATGTGCAGTGTTGAAAAAGACGTGGATGCTAATTTACTACTAGCGCCACATATCGGCATGTGAGCATCTGTATAGTGGCACTTAGAGCGACCGTTAGTAGACGCTGTAAGCGGGTTGTGGGTGCTGTAGCCTAGCGTCTCGGTTGCTAACATGGCGCTATAGTAATCAGTTTAGCATTGATAAATATGATGTGTGTGTGGTACTGTAGAAGTGATCTCCCTCATTCACTGCAGCACCTGAGCATTCCAATGCTGTTGTTAACCCCCACTGTTTCTAAAACTATCAGCAGCAGTGTTATTTTCCACCCACATTAGACAAATAGCTTAGATGACCCCTGAGTTATATTTTTCTTATTAATTTTTAATCCTTTTTCTTTTTTTTAGATGTTTTTGTTTATTTTTTAAACCCTAGGTGCAAGGAAAGATACCAAATCCTGTGAGTGTGGAGACATAAAAATAGGGATGAGCGAACTTTTGAAAAATTCGATTCGGCTGATTCGCCGAATTTTCCAACAAAATTTGTTTCGGTCCGAATTTATTCGCGACGAATCGCTATTAAAAACGGCTGTTTCTGAGCTTCCTAGAGCCTCAATAGGGTTGTAAACCATTCTGCCTTGCTGTAACACGCATAGGATGCTTGCTGGGTTAGTGAAATAATACTGTAAATAATTATGACATGCAGATCAGAGGCATCGCTATTAGAATCGCAGAGCGGCACAATTGCAGAGAGTTGAGGTGGCATCACTATGAGGGGCCCCTATACTGCCTGAAAAACACACCCTGGAGCTGGCAGCAGCAGGAGCCCAAATATTGGCTGAAAGACATCCTGGAGTTGGCAGCAGGAGCCCAAAAATTGGCTGAATGACACCCTGGAGTTGCAAGCAGCAGCAGCAGCAGCGGGAGCCCAAACATAGCTTGAAAGAGACACTGGAGTTGGCAGCAAGAGCCCAAAAATTGGCTGAATGACACCCTGGAGTTGCAAGCAGCAGGAGCCCAAACCTAGCTTGAAAGACACACTGGAGTTGGCAGCAGGAGCCCAAAAATTGGCTGAATGACACCCTGGAGTTGCAAGCAGCAGCCCAAACATAGCTTGAAAGAGACGCTGGAGTTGGCAGCAGGAGCCCAAAAAATTGGCTGAATGACACCCTGGAGTTGCAAGCAGCAGCAGCAGCCCATAAATAGCTTGAAAGAGACACTGGAATTGTCAGCAGGAGCCCAAAAATTGGCTGAATGACACCCTGGAGTTGCAAGCAGCAGCAGCAGGAGCCCAAACATAGCTTGAAAGAGACACTGGAGTTGACAGCAGGAGCCCAAAAATTGGCTGAATGAGACTCTGGAGTTGCAAGCAGCAGCAGGAGCCCAAACATAGCTTGAAAGAGACACTGGAGTTGGCAGCAGGAGCCCAAAAATTGGCTGAATGACACTTTGGAGTTGCAAGCAGCAGCAGCAGGAGCCCATACATAGCTTGAAAGAGACACTGGAGTTGGCAGCAGGAGCCCAAAAATTGGCTGAATGACACCCTGGAGTTGCAAGCAGCAGCAGCAGCAGCCCAAACATAGCTTGAAAGACACACTGGAGTTGACAGCAGGAGCCCAAAAATTGGCTGAATGACACCCTGGAGTAGCAAGCAGCAGCAACAGCCCAAACATAGCTTGAAAAAGACACTGGAGTTGGCAGCTGGAACCCAAAAATTGGCCTAAAGACACAGTGCAGTTGGCAGCAGCAGCTGCAGGAGGCCAAAATTTGGCTGAAAGGCACACCCTGAAGTTGGCATCAGCAGGAGCCCAAAAATTGGCCTAAAGACATAAATATGTTTTGCACCATTTGAAAAGTGTAAAACGTGGCACCATGCTGAATCTAGTCGCATGCATCAGCCATTGGTGGGTGTAAATCCTGGCTGATCCATCCCTGATTCATTTTCACAAAGGTGAGTCTCTCCACATTTTTAGTTGACAGAGAGTTCTCCTCACCGTAACTTTGGCCCCCGCCACACTGACGGCCAACTGACTACGTAGAATGTCTTTGTAGTAGGTCAGTTTGTCCTCCCTCTTGGCGGGTTTAAAAAATGCCCCCAATTTGTGCCAGAAGCGAGTGTCCAATAAGGTGGAGAGCCAGAAGTCATCCCGCTGACAAATGGAAACAATTATGGGGTCACTACACAAGCACGTGAGCATGCTTCCTGCCATTTGAGCAAGTGACTCGGAGGGACTACCTGTCTCCATCTCCACTGCATACTGCCACGGTGTGTCTGGGTCCTCTGTCTAGCCTTCCTCACAACCCTCTAGCTCCTCTGGCTGCTCCTGCTCCTCCTCTCCTGTCCGCTGACTAGATAAACCAGCCATTTCGCCAAGCCTAAACTGTGCACTGTGCCACTCCTCCTCCTCTTCCTCCTCCTCCTCCAGTTCAGCTCCAATGGGGTTCATGTGGCCGTAAGATATAGACGCCATGTCTCCAGTGCCCTGACCAGCCATGGTTTCCAACATGTGCTGTAGTACATGAAGCAGTGGAATCACATCGTTCATCCCGTAATCCTGGCGACTCACAAATAAAGTGGCTTCCCCAAAGGGCCTGAGCAAACGGCAGGTGTCACGTATGAGCTGCCACTTGTTGACATTGAAGTTACACAGCGAAGTCCCCCTATCCGCTTGGATCATCAAGAAATCCGTCATGGCTTTTCTCTGTTCGTATAGTCTGTTCAAAATATGCAGGGTGGAATTCCAACGGGTGGAAACATTGCAAATCAGACTATGTTGGGGGCTACCGTTCTGACGCTGTAGCTCAAGAAGGGTGTGCTTGGCGGTGTATGAGTGGTTGAAGTGCATGCAAAGTTTCCTTGAAGTTGTTAGGATGTCTTGCAGATGGGGGGAAGACTTCAGAAACCGCTTCACAACCAGATTGAAGACGTGAGCCATGCAGGGCGCATGGGTCAGCCTTCCTTGTCGCAGCACAGACAAAATGTTCTTCCCATTGTCGCTAACCATGATTCCCATTTTCAGTTTTCTTGGAGTAAGCCATGATTGGATTTCTTGATGAATACATTTAAGCAGTTCCTCCCCTGTGTGACTCCGTTCGCCAAGACAAACCATGTGAAGCACAGCGTGACACCTCCGTGCCCTGCACACATGGTAGACTGGAGGGGCACTGAGACTTGAGCCTACAGTGGAGGGTGAGGAGATGGCGGAGGATGAGGAGGCCGAGTCGCACGGTGTCACAGGCACAACGGCCAGGGAGCGCGGAGGCCGAAGCGGCATGACCTGTCCAAGTTGCTGCTGCTTTAAAGGGACCACATTCACCCAGTGGGCCGTAAACGACATGTACTGTCCCTGACCGTAGTTACAGCTCCAGACGTCGGCGCTGCCATGCACTTTGCTACACACCGACAGGCTCAAGGACTGGCCCACCTTCTGCTCAACAAAAGTGTGCAGCGCTGGTACTGCCTTCTTGGCAAAGAAATGACGGCTTGGGACTCTCCACCTTGGCTCGGCACAAGCCATCTGTTCTCTGAAAGGTGCAGAGTTCACCACCTGAAAAGGGAGCGACTGCAGCACCAGCAACTTGGACAGGAGCACATTCAGCTTCTGCGCCGTAGGATGAGTGGTCGCATACTGCTGTCTCTTGGACATGGCTTCGCTGATGGATTGCTGGTGGGATGCATGACTTGGAGGAGGAGGAGGAGCAGGAGCATCTGGAGCGACAGAGGATGGGTATGACGCACAGCTGCCTTCGGCTGAGGTGCTGGAGCCTTGGCTGGCAGAAATTGGGGGCGGTGTGCCACTTGGTGAGGAAGCAGCCTGGACCACCTCTTCGGAGCCTCGGTTCTCCCAGGTCGCTTTATGGTGACGCATCATATCTTGACGCAGGGCCGTGGTGCCAACATTTGGGCCCTGGCCACGCTTCGCCTTTTGCCTACATATCTTGCATGTGGCCATGTTACCCTCCTGCGGATGCTTGAGGAAAAACTGCCACATTGCCGAGTAGTTACTTTTCCCACCAATAGGCCGCACTGATTCACTGCTACTGTCGCTAACTCCAGGAACCCCTGCTCCACTACCTCCCGATAAGGTAGCCTGCCGCGCAGCAGGTGCTCTACCCCGGCCCCAGCCCCGTTTGGCTCCAGGCTTTACAATTCTGCCCTCATGCTGACTGCCAACCATGCTGCTAACACCTTGCTGCCTCAGCTGCTGACTCCGGGGCAACCTGCGCCCCTCTTCTCCTGATGATGAGGATGAAGCCCCTTCTGCACCCGGCTCCCAAGTGCGATCGGCTTCATCATCATCATCATGATCACCGAGTTGTGGCTGCAGGTCACCGATGTTCTCGGTTTCCTCAACAGTGTCTGGCGCAGGAGCTGGAACGCTCGCAACAACACCCACGACACTCTCCACATCACTATTTGTCTGCCTAGCGAAGGAAGCCACCTCCATTTCTTGGCTGGGCAGTAGCTGCTGACTGTCCTCTATCTGATCGTCCTCCTCACTAAAGAGTGGAGCTGAACCCAAAGCATAGGATACGTCGCTGGGGGATGGAACGGCGTAGGACAGAGGCAATGGGAGGACAGGGACTGCTCTCGGGCCATGCCAACTCAGGGTTGTGTCAGAGGAACCTACCGACCCTAGACTGGGGGTGTCAGATGTAACTTGTGATGATGTGATGTGGATGACCGCGTTAACCAATCTACCACGGCAGATGCGTTACTGGTGGAGATACGACCGCTAGCAGATACTGGCAGATCAGGTCTCTCACCGCGACTCCTGCTGCCACTCGCCCCTAGTCTGCTGCGACCTCTGCCTGCAGAATCTTGGCCTCTGCCACTCCTCTTTGAACATCCTGGCACTTGTCTGCCTGACATTTTTATGTATTTGAAATGCGCAATAGGCACTTAAAAAATATGTGTTTACTTTAAAAAGCAGAAATAAAATAAATAAAGTGAGATACTGCTTCTCTGCACCAGATACTATGAAAATTGGCAATATGGGATACCCTGCGGGCTGGTGTTTTTACAGGACGCAAAAAAACAATTCAAAATGCAATATATTAATAAAACAGAGCCTGTAGAAGCTGATTTAGTATAACAGATAGGGTGAAATGTGCTGGTTTGGGATGCCCATGTGGCCTGGTGTTTTTACAGGATGCACAAAACAATTCAAAATGCAATATATTAATAAAACAGAGCCTTTAGAAGCTGCTTTAGTATAACAGGGTGAAATGTGCTGGTTTGGGATGCCAATGTGGCCTGGTGTTTTTACAGGACGCACAAAACCAATTCAAAATGCAATATATTAATAAAACAGAGCCTTTAGAAGCTGATTTAGTTAAACAGATAGGGTGAAATGTGCTGGTTTGGGATGCCCATGCGGCCTGGTGTTTTTACAGGACGCACAAAACCAATTCAAAATGCAATATATTAATAAAACTGAGCATTTAGAAGCTGTTTTAGTATAACAGATAGGGTCAAATGTTCTGAAATAGTATGCCCATGTGGGCTGGGGTTTTTACAGCATACAAAAAAAATGAAAACTTATCGAGTTATAAGAAATGCTTGTGTGTAACAGATCGGGTTAAATATGCCACAGCCAAGATGGGATGAACAGTGGCCAGGAATATTTACTGCACAAAAAAAGCAATTTAAAACTGATCTGGCAAATGAAGTGAAGTGAAAATAAAAAAAAAAAGTTTCCCTGTCACTTTCTCTGCTGTCCCTGCCTGGATCGTTCCAGATTTTTCCCTATCTTTCCCTGGCTCTCCCTGGCACTGTGTGGGTCTCCCTGACTCTCCCTGCCTGTCTGACTGTCCCTGCCTCCGTTCTGTCTGCAATGCAAGGCTGAAATGCGCACAAGCAAGATGGCCGCCGTTTATATAGCACTGTGACGTCACCGGGCTTCCTGGCTGCATGTGACCTTCCCATGATAACTTGCCTCAGGGAACATGTCCGGACATGTCCCTTCACCATTTTACAATGGCTGTAATTGAAAATAAATGGAGTTTAAGGGAAAACTTCAATCAATCGAATCGCGGGGAAATTCGGATTCGTTCAGAATCGAATTTTTCCTGGAATTCGGAACGAATTCGGGTTCGTCTGGATCGATTCGCTCATCCCTACATAAAAACAAAACACAAATGTAGGCATGAAAATAGATTTTTTTTTTACTTAAAAAAAATAGCCAACATGGCTTAAAACAAATGCCACACAGCAGCAACTTAATCCCCACCCTGTATCTTCATGTTTCATGATTCAATCACAAATTGCCACAGCCTATGATGCTCTTGAATGCAAGCTGTGGGAAAGAAAAGACGCAATTAAGTACTACAGGTCTACAACTACGGTATATCTGTATGATCTATGTTCAACATTGATGTTTGTTTACCACAAAGTCACTAAAAATATTTTTAAACATACGCAACAGGCCAACCTTTCATAATTTGTGATGGCAAAGTAAATTAACCTGTGGAGCCATTCAACATACCCACCATAGTTTAAAATCACAAAACAAAAACCCTAACCAATCAAGGCCTACTTGAACACAAGAAAAATTTAGTTAATATAGTGGTCAATAACACCGGAAACAAATGAATCAAAATATATGTCAAGTGAGCACAATTGCAAATGTAGCAGGAATGTATGAATGTATGTATGAATGCAGGATGCCTTTATCAGTTACATTAGCAGGGGCAGGAAAGGTGCAAGCTATGAGGCATGCTATGAGGCTATTCTGATTATTCAGAAAAGAGGCTCTACAGGTATGAGTGACAGACTGCCACTAACATGGGTACATGGTCATGAAAACATACATATGCATGTGTCCAATCTTATTGTCACAAATCCCATTACTCATCATCACAGCTGTGGCCTTGGCCCATGCTGCTGGAGCCTCCAGGAGCATGGTGGTGGCAAGATTGGGTGGGGAGAATCACCACTGGGTCCGTCTGCGTGGCATTATCAATGTGTAAAAAAAACACAACAGATACAAACATAAGAACTGGTTTGTTACATTTTTATTACAACAATGTATCTGTAGGAAAGTGTTCAGTGTGGATAATTATTGTAACATACTTGGCCATGTGTTAGCAATAATGTAACTACTTGGCAAAAAACATGAGCAAGCCACATAATTGTTGGATATTGTCGGACACCAGAGGATACCCTACTGTTCTAGAGTCAACATAGGCGCTTAACAACACAATTGCATGTCACATTATAAAATAATGATTAACACATGATGCATAGAGGTGGTGAGCTTTATTAATGTCAATGTAATGCCTTACCTCCAACATGCCGGTTCCCAGCTGGGCCAACATCAGTGGAGGAGGTGGCAGCTCTATGATGCCCTGAAAAGACTGTTGCAAATGACCAGACAATCAAAACAATGAAGCACACTCACCAGAGGATGAGTTGTTGCTATTTTCCCAGGGAGGGCACTGAGGTGAAGCAGGGGTGCCTCTTTTCCTCCTATTCCGCCCAACAGAGCCAAACTCCGACGGGCCACACTCCACCCTCTCATTCTCCGAAACCTCAGGGAGTGTGGTGGAGTCCCTTTCCTCCTCCCCACCGGGACTCCCCACTTGAGAGTGGCCCCAGCGTTATTTGTGACGAGTCAGACTCAGAGGAGCTAAGAGACCACACCGCCCTTACCTCAACAGCAGGCTCCACTTCCTCATCCCCTTCCTCCCCTGGGTCCTTGACTTGGCACCGGTGAGAGGGCCCCTGCCCTGTGCGGGGGAGAACACCCTTCCAGTGCTTTCCCAGGGGAGGGCGCTTATCTGTGGAGAGAAAAAAAAAACAAAAGAATATACATTAACAAATCTATGAAGAGGGGAGATAAAACCTTTTTTCGATATATTGGTGACAAAACCTTTTTTCGATATATTGGTGACAGAAAGAAGAAAAACAATGCAGTCTCAAAAATTAGACATAGGGAAAATAAATATATTGACGGAGATAAGGCTGTGGATGACCATCTGAATAGCTACTTTTGTTCTGTATTTTCAGATAGTAGCAGGCATTGCCATAGCACAGCATCCAGCTGGGAGGGCCCAGCTCTGGAGTTTCTGGAGGCTGATGTCTTAGCCGAGCTGGCACATCGAAAGGTAAGTAAGGCGATGGGTCCAGATGGAATCCACCCCAGAGTTCTAAGGGAACTTAGGTTTGTGATTGCAGCCCCTCTGACTGATTTACTTAACCATTCCCTTTCAACTGGTGAGGTTCCAGATGATTGGAGAATGGCCAATGTCGTACCAATCCATAAAAAGGGGAGTAGAGAAGAAGCCAGTAATTACAGGTCAGTTAGTTTAACATCTATAGTGGTCAAATTAATTGAAACACTCTTAAAAAAACAGATAATTTCCCATCTAAAAATTAATGACCTATTGGACCCAAAACAGCACTGCTTTACTGAGGGCAGATCATGTCAGACCAATCTTATTGATTTCTTTGACAATGTCACTAAAGTGTTAGATGAAGGTGGTGCTGTGGATATCGCCTATCTGGATTTTAGCAAAGCCTTTGACACTGTACCACATAAGGAGCTCATAGATAAGTTATTGAAGGTAGGACTCAATCCCTGGATAGTTCAGTGGATTTCCAGTTGGCTGAGGGATCGGTATCAGAGTGTTGTTGTAAATGGTGTGCAATCTGAACAAAGGAGAGTCACAAGTGGTGTGCCGCAAGGCTCTGTCCTGGGCCCCATTCTTTTTAATATATTTGTAAGTGACATAGGAGAAGGCTTGGTAGGAAAAGTTTGTCTGTTTGCTGATGATACAAAGGTTAGTAATAGGGTGGGTATTCCGGGAGAATGGAAAATGATTTAGCTTTACTGGATAGATGGTCAAAACTGTGGAAACTAGAGTTTAATGTCTCTAAATGTAAAATCATGCACTTGGGTAGAAGGAATCCCTGCTCTGAGTACCGTATGGGCAGCACTGTGTTAGCCAGGACCTCGGAGGAGAGAGATTTAGGGGTACTGATTACTGATAGCTGCAAGATGAGTGGACAGTGTAGCCAGGCAGTGGGAAAAGCAAGCAGGATGCTCGGCTGCATGGCTCGAGGCATCACCAGTAGGAAGAGGGAGGTTGTGATGCCCCTGTATAGAGCCCTGGTAAGGCCACAGCTAGAATACTGTGTGCAGTTCTGGAGATCTTACCTGCAAAAATACATTATTCAAATAGAACGTGTCCAAAGGCGGGCAACGAAAATGGTGGAAGGACTTAAACTTAAAACTTATCAGGAGAGACTTAAAGAACTTAATTTGTACAGTCTGGAGGAAAGAAGGTAGAGGGGGGACATGATTGAGACCTTTAAATATGTGAAAGGATTGAATAAGGTTCAGGAGATAAGTGTTTTTAAGAAGAAGCTTAATGATAGAACAAGGGGGCACAACCTGAAGCTAGTCGGGGGGAAGATCAGGAGCAATGTTAGAAATTATTATTTTACAGAAAGAGTAGTAGATGCTTGGAACAAACTTCCAGCAGAGGTAGTTGAAAAATCAACAGTCACTGAATTTAAACATGCCTGGGATAAGCACACATCTATCCTAAGATAAAGAGAACATACAGTATACACATAAGGGCAGACTAGATGGACCGTATGGTCTCCTTCTGCCGTCAACCTTCTATGTTTCTATGTTTCTAAATACAGTGGGTTAAAGTGTCATATCTAAGAACTGTGTGTGTGTATGTGTATAGAACTTACCAGAAACGTAGGCATCATAGAGCCTATACACGCTCTCCGGGTCCCGCTGCTTGAAGTCAGACCAGCACTGGCGGATCGACTTTGGCCTAAGGCTGGTTTTGAAGCACTGGGACACCGTTGCCTTCAGCTGTCAGATCCACTCCCACCCATTCATCTAAGGCTTCATATAAGGAAAGTGGATATGAGTGCACAGGCGGACGTATACCACACTACAATCCAAGAAAAAGCATGCCTTCCCCAGAAAAACAGAATTGTGTGCCACACACAAACGTTCAGATAGAGGTCTAGCAGGGATACCGCCACTGCTCACACATGCATTGTTGAACCAGGATAGAAGGTAAGTTTATGTCCAACCTGGGAATTTGTATACAGTGGCCCATCCCAAGTTGGGATGCCTTGGGGTATATAGAAATTAAAATCCCAGTAATGTAATATATTACTAAGATCTGTTCCATGGGTTGGGATTCACTTTAATAACAGTACTAACAATTAAAACATTTGCACAAAGCAGCAAAAACGCAAAAGTTTAAAAATTACAACACAGATATTAACACATAAACGCTAAATGCAGGTGGAAATGCTAACGTATTTAAAGAAGGCCGCCACACACACAAAAAAAAGCATTACGAAAAAAAAACTTACCTTGAGTATTTGCCGACTGACTCTTGGGTCTACACACTGCTTCTTATTGGGAGCCACATCATCCTCAAAGGAAGAGGATGAGGAGTTGAGGGGGAATTGGGTGAAGCAGCGCTTGGTGGGAGCCATTGTTCCACAGAGGAAAAGTGCATAAAGCAGAACCGAAAGTAAGACTTTTGAACCCGGCACAAGGTACAAATGTTATGGAACGCCCATCGCAAGGTACGAACGCTATTGGATGCCCCGAGGACAGAGCGCATAACACTACACTACATCTGAGAGAACAACGCCGCAGGGAAAGCTAGGTGTTGTTCCGAGGTCCTAGCGCCGAAGGCAACAGGACATCTAACAAGAGGACAACGCTGGAGCGAACAAGAGGTAGCGGCAGCTCAGTGCATCCGGCACTCGGTGCTCCACTCCATATTTAACAAAAAACTACACACACACATGGCCTGATGCAGAGCCTCCCCTGAACTGACCTTAAATCCTTTCGATTGTCCGGGGGTCCCATTTGAATCATGGCTCAAATGTGATGCAGAGCCTCCGTCGGAATGGGTCCCTAACTGATCAGTAAATTTCTCTTCACTCGGGAAGTTTTTTTTTCTCTCGGGTGCATTCAATTTGATCGTGGCTTCCGTTCACGTTCACACGGGCGTTCCGTTTTTTCCTCCTTTTTCCTTGGTTTTTTAGCGTACCTGCTTGCCTTCCGTCTTATTTTTCCTTCCATTTTTTGGGGGTTTTACAAGTATACTTACATCTCCATGGCTCTTCTGTTGTCAATCTGTGTCCACGCAAGCGCACATCCCTAAACCTCCATTGGAATATACATATGGCACCAACTGCCAATTTGACACATATATAATTGTTAAACTATAATTTTTTGGGTTCCTTCTTCCTTGCCTTTAATGCTTACCTTAATCTCTTTTGGGTTCCTTCTTCCTTGCCTTTAATGCTTACCTTAATCTCTTTTGGGTTCCTTCTTCCTTGCCTTTAATGCTTACCTTAATTTTTTTTTTTAGTTTTTCTATTTATTGTCCCATATCTAAACCTTTTGTGTCATGTAAATGTGTGATGATGTTGTGTGATTGTACATTTGCAGGAAAGACAACACACCAAATCTTTTTATGTTTTTTTACTTTAAACGTTGTATAAACTTTTGTAAAATATTTTTTTTTCTTTGTAAAAACTTTAGAAAATAATTAAAGTTGTAAACTTTTGTGAAAAAAAAAATAGGCATCGGGTTGTGGCGGCTGTCGTTTTCTTTGATCTGTGAATGAAAAACAACATTAGTTTAGCATTGTTTTTATGTTTTGGTTTGTTGGGGGTTTTTTTAGGCCATTTTTTTTTTTTTTTTACAAAGTCTTTAGTTAAATGTTTGGCTTTTTTTTTTTTTTTTTATGGAATTGTTTGTTCCAGACTATTTTTGCGCTTTGTTTTTTTTTATTACAAGTAATGTGTGCGCGCACATAAACGCACGCTCGCCTACTCACATCCATGATGATGTCGTCCTGCTCCTGTGTGAATATGGCGGGCGACATCTTTTCTTTCTTTTCCGGGTTTAGCTATGACGTTCCCCTGCGGTGACGTGCGTGCGTGCGCGCAGGCGCGCACCCGCTGTTGAACACGCCCACACGAGAAACATATTTAAAGCACAAGGCACTCAGCTCTGTGTTGGATACCATATCAATATGGGCAGACCTAAAGGGAGCAAAAAGAGCCACCAAAGCCCCGAGGCACATAGCAGCCGCACACATGCCTATCTAAAAAAATACAGAAGAGCAGGCACAAGACACAAAAAACGCAGGAGCAAGGATACATTAACACATTCTCCACCACCTGCCAAAAAAACACGACCACACAAGGGTGGCAAATCTAGTAAGACCCTGCAGCATCCTCAACCTCAACACACCAAGCATACCCACAAAACCAAACACATCAGCAAGGGTAAGCGTATTGCAAAACCCTCCACCCCACCAAGGTCACCCACCCCTCCACCTCAACCCTCTGGTTCTCCCAATTCCAGTACCTCAGATTCCACATCCAGCTCAACAGCTGATAGCTCACCAGGAACCCAGACATTAACCCAGAGCAGCACACACACAACATCACCCTCCCCCATAAGCACAAGAACCACACACGACTCCCCAGATAGCCAACCATCAATTTCAACAGATGCAGGGGACACCACACACCCATGTGGCCAACAACTACGCCGTGGCTCACTAACTGCACGTTTTTGCGATGCTCAAAGCATGGCTGTTGCAAATGCAGTCTGTGAGCATTATGATGCCCTATTTGGCCGGACCTCCAAATCAACCACTAAGCAGGCTAAGCAGGAGATCTGGACTAATATTTGCCAGCAAGTAAATAGTGTGGGATCTGTCCGGAGAGATATTGAACAAATGAAAAGGAAATTTGGGGACCTTAAATATTACAGCAAAAAAAAAATGGACATGCGCCGGCAGCAGAGGTAAAGCCCATTTTAAATGCATTTATAGTCGCATTGGTAACAGGAAGTAACACTTATTAGGTGTGATTTAATCTTCCCCAGCCAGCAGACAGGGGGTGGCTTACCCACAAAAATAATCCTAACACCCGCCGAGGAACATGTCTATACATACATACACCCAGCCAGCGTCCAGGGCCTGCAAGAGGCACACATAGAAACATAGAAGGTTGACGGCAGAAGGAGACCATACGGTCCATCTAGTCTGCCCTTATGTGTATACTGTATGTACTCTTTATCTTAGGATAGATGTGTGCTTATCCCAGGCATGTTTAAATTCAGTGACTGTTGATTTTTCAACTACCTCTGCTGGAAGTTTGTTCCAATCATCTACTACTCTTTCTGTAAAATAATATTTTCTAACATTGCTCCTGATCTTCCCCCCGACTAGCTTCAGGTTGTGCCCCCTTGTTCTATCATTAAGTTTCTTCTGGGTTCATATGGGTGACCTAGTCCAACAGTGGCAGCACATTAATCAAAGCCTGGCACACATTGCTGCAAATATTGTGCCCCACCATCATTCATCTGCACCATCCTCCCAAACATACCACTAAAGTTTTTGGTTACAGTATCTGACCCCACGTGTAAGTTTGCTTTTCGAAAAAACAAAACAAATGAAAATTAAAAATTTGTTTATGCACAAATAAATGTAGAATAAAAAAATAAACTTGGGTTTTATGCAAATACATTAGCAACAAGTTGCGCACATATTGTTTGTGCGGTGCCACTTTGGCTGCCTGAGAAAGGAGGGGTGTGCTCTTCAGAAAGAAACAAATGTTCGGCAGGCAAGTCAGAATATCTGCTAATACGGCTACGAATGGCCAGGTTGTGGAGGATCCCACAAGCTATTACAATTTGGATGACCTTGCCCGGCTTATATTGCAGTGCCCCCCCAGTCTTATCCAGACAGCGGAAATGCATCTTTAGTAAACAAAATGCTCGTTCAACCACAGAGCAAGTCCTCCTATGGGCTGTATTATAGCGCTCCTCTGCCTTATAAAAACTAAAAAAGTTTAGGGGTGCATAGCAACATTATTAAAGAGGGACAAATAGGTGAGCGGGGTAGTGTTTGAGGAATTGAAATTTGGAATGAGCCTACCTGCACATCCAACCTGTACACTCCTTAAAAATGTCTGTGGGATGGTATTTACATAAGAGGGCAAGAACAGGACGCAATAGGGGTCAATCACTTCAACCATTTAATTTTACTTTAAAAAAAAAAACAAAAAACAAAAATTAAAAAAACATCACAGATTAGTGTTGTAATGGCAAAACCTAAATCAGACATGGTGGACAACAACTACAAGTTTAATACACATACCCAGTAGCCATCCACCAGACAGATCGCCAGATTGAAATCGATCATATAGGCTGGAGTTCCTCAATATATGGGCATCATGCGTAGACCCGGGGAATCCAGCAAATATACTATAAAAAAGCAGATCAGGTCCCGCCACTGCCTGGACATTGATGGAATGTCCCATCTTCCTGTTCCTGCACACAGCCCAAAAAAAAACTATTAGTGTGACCCTTAAAAAAAGTCACCAAACAATAAAAAAAACAAAAAAAAAAACAGACCCAAACCACATACCGGAACAGATATTCCTGGTCAGCAGGGGGGACCAATGAGACATGGGTACAATCAATTGCACCAATGACGTTGGGCATGTCGGCTATGTTATAAAAGCCCAGCTTAACCGCATTCCAGGCACCTGTTTGAGGGAAAAAATATATCATTTTGAGCCAGGGTAGCCATGCCATCCAAAAAATTGGTTAGGCTGCGGCTCAGCATAGACTGGGACATCCCCACGGAGAAGGCACCCAGTCTCTGGAACGAGCCATTCGCCAAAAATTGCAGGCAGCCAACCAATTTGGTCATACCTGCAATTGCATGCCCCTTGCTTATGGTGGGGGCTAACCATGGCCGCAGCTCACTATACAAGGCATGGAGAGAAACACGGTTAAGGCGGGTGAGCTCGAATAGGTCAACGTCACTCATGCAATCGATGTTCAAAGGCGTTCGGTGCAGCCTGGTTTCTGCCATGCTCATAAGTACCAGACCGCGTAGCTGCCGCCTTTGATGTTGGCCCACAGAGGAATGCATTCCCAAAAAGCACGGAGCTCAAATACGGCTGCTCAGACTGCCCGTAAGTGAAGGCTCGGCGGCCCCGTTTTATTAGGGTGATTTCAATCGGAAATCAAGGCTCTGCATCACTGAAAAAAACGGAACAATGAACGACCCGTCCGTTTTTTCCGGAAATTAGCTTCTTGCGAGCCGTCAATCGGAAAGGCGGCTGAGCACACACCTGAGCGCATAAACGCACACTAAGATCAACGTAGCACCCTTTCCTGACCCGATCACAGGCCAAAAACAACGGGAAAATGCACGGGATAGCTGAACGGGGAGGCTCTGCATCAAGCCAACAGTGTCGGCACTCTAAAGCTGGGTAGCATAGAGCCCTAGGTGCTGTGTTTTTGAACACATATACAGCAGTAACAAAGCGAAAACACATGAAATTCTGATTTAACCCTTTCAGTGCCAAGCACGTAGATTCTACATGCTTGCTTCTACTCTACTTAAGTGCCAAGCATGTAGAATCTATTCTCCCCTGCTAGTTAAAACAATTTAAAAATACTCACCTGACCCCTTGTTGGATCCAGCCGGGTTTACTCTTTAATTTGGTGCCATCCGATCCCCCATGGGGGTTTGGATGGCTCCAGGAGAGCCCCGGGAATAGCGCCCCCCGCTTTGGCAGCAGCAGCTGCTAACTGTAAAAAAAAAATTAAAAGTGACATTTACCTGCGGTCGCGCTGCCTCCCGACGGGTCTCCTCTTCACTGGGGCAGAAATTGCCCCCCCCCACTTCCTGGATCGCGTCTGCTAGTCATTGTGATGTCACCAACAGCAGGCTTTTTAATACCGGCACAGGAGACTCTGAATCAGTTTGCTTGGGTGCTTGGAGGAGAGATTTGGGGAGGGGGAGAGGGCTGTGATCGCCCCCCCTCCCCAGGTTCTAGTTCATCCATTTTATTAGTCAAGCTTCTAGCCTTTGTAAGCATGCATTTCAAATGCTTATGATAATTTTGCTTAGTGCTTAGTTTAAACACTCCTCCAACTTTCTAGCCATCCTCTCCCCCAGAACAGATGCACCCTCCCCATTGAGGTGCAGCCCATCCCTTCCAAAGAACCTGTAGCCCACTGTGAAGTCGTCCCAGTTCTCTAAGAACCCAAACCCCTAATTTTTACTCCAATTTTTGAGCCACCTGTTTACTCCCCTTATCTCCCATTCCCTCCGCGATTCTTGCCCTAGGAAGGCAACACACCGTTCGGTGATTATGGCTTTTGTGACAGATTGCCCTGTCTGTTCCCCTCATAACAAAGTCACCCACTACCAGCACCTGTCTTACCTGCCCTGTTCTCCCATTTCCCTTCCCTTCATTACTTCCTTATGTGACAAATTGCTCAGTGTTCCCAGTGTTTGGATTGCTGAATACAATCTCATGTTTGTAAATGTTCCTGCCAAGTCTCCAAGCTTTTTGCTGTGCTTCATCATACTCGGGAACGGAGCTGGTGAAGTCTCTGAGGCAGCATCAGGGATCTGAGCCGACGTGTTCTCAGGCTCGGGAACAACCGGGGTTGGATCAGTCTCTGGTGCTGGGGCAGCGACAGTCTCAGGGGTAACAGCAGGCTCGCTTACAGAAGCCCCTGGTGTGTTGTCACCACTGTCCACCTCGCTTGTCTCTCCAGCAGGAGTCTCGGTCGCGGACATCTCCTCGCGAACGGCTGGGCTGGCAATGGCTCCTTTATGCTGGTGGTTCAGGCCTCCATGAGCTCAGGCCCCAGCTTGCCATGGGCTGCTGCGGCTCCTGTAGTGCGGGTGGCTTACCGGGCAGAGCGGCTCCATGGCAGCAGCTTATCTCCTTGGGACTGGAAAGATGACCCGTGGGAAACCGGCAAGGTTAGGCCTAGTCCTGTGCTGCGCCTCTACCCTCTTTTTCCCCGGCTACAAACAGCAGTGTGCAACACTGGAGGCAGCAATGGTGTGCAGGGCCAATAATGATCATCTCACACCCTGGACAGATGGACCACCAAAGTTCAAACTCTATCTGGCTGCATCGGGCATATTTCTGTGGTACCTCAGTCCAGGATCAGCACTGGTCTCTGCATCGCTCTGTCCCATGTCCCATGTCCCATGTAAGTGGCTCCTCGACCTCTCGGTTGGTGAAGGAGGGCTTCCACCTCATCTCCGGTGAGCAGGGGTGGACTGGTCATAGGGAGACCCAGACAATGCCCGGTGAGCTGCACTGCTTTGGGGCCAGTTGGACCGCTGCTTTTAACACCCACATTCAATCCCTGTCCCCTTAGTCTGCCTCTCAAGCCCTTGTACCCAGCACCACTGTACCCACAAGGTAAGAAGCCCCAGCCCCCAATGCATCACCAGCATCTTGGTTGGGAGGGCCTCAGCAGGGATGTCTCTCTGGCCTGCAAGTTATCTCTGAAAATAGTCCAAAATTCAAAAATAGTCCAAAAAACTCCTTAGGGGTTATAACCCTTCCTAGCACACTAAACAACCTCATGGACCCCATGTTGGGTACCAGAATTATAGCCTTTATACACCTTGATCTTGATGAGGATGGCAGGGAGCAGGATCTTCTGGGCCCAGGGTGCTCTGTGTGTGTCTTTGTGGGTGGGGTGCCGGGGGCTCTACTACAAGGGCTGTCAGTACTCACTGTGTGCTCCAAGTAAAATGAAAAACAATCCAATAGAAAGTAGAGTTCCTCTTTATTAACTTCTTCCAGGATAGATACAAAACACAGCGATATCACAATCCATTCTCCAAAGTATGCAGCAAGTTCTTGTCCTTCCTCACAGTCACATACTAAACAGTTAATCTTACTCACGTATAGGTTTCTCTGGAGATTATCCTTTATGGGTCCCAACGGTGGCCAGTGTGTACTGTCTGGATTCCTGTCAAGGCTACTGTCTCTGTCAGTTCTGCTCCTGTACTATTCAAGTGGTAATACGAACCAACACTTCAAACAGGGTCTCTTTCCCCTACATAACTTTCTCTAGGGCTTTCAGAACCTTCTGTCACATGTTCACAATCCTACCAACATGTGATAGGCTGTTCCTTCACTAACCTATTATCCCATCACTACTCTTGATTCTCCCTCTAGAACATTCTCCAATGTAATCTGTGGCCCAATGATTCCATGTAAACTGTAAAAGGGCTTTAAAGCTATTTACCGTGTTATTATAACCTGGGAAATAGATGCCTGTTTACAACTAGACCCCGACACAAGCCTTTAAGAGTGCCCTAAAAATACACCTAGTAGACAAGCATATAACCTAACTTAAGCAACTCCTACAACCTTCACCGGGCCCATGCTGCCAAACTCAAGCTCTACTACTTGTGATCCCTCCACCTCTTTCTTTCCTCTACTTCAACGCCTATCCTTTAGACTGTAGGTTTGCAAAGGCAGGGCTCTCTTTTTTATATTGTCTCCTGTGCTCACATTTGGTTTAAACCTTGTAGCATCTAGTTTGTATTGGTCCTTGTACTATAGGTTTTACCTGGTTTGGAATTATACCTTGTGAAGCGATACGGAAGACACTATACATGAAAAATATAATAATAATAGGGTTGATTCAGAGCCTTCTCAAAACCTGCCTGTTTTTGTCTCGTAATGTGTATTTTTCACTTTTTCCCGTATGTCTATGCGTACACATGATGCAGAGCCGCCATCGGGAGTCTTCCCTTTACCGTATGTAGCTGCGTACGCCATCGAGAAGGGCATTTTCCAGCTCTCGTTGCGTTCTAGAGAGGACGAGGTTTTTGTTTATTGTTGCTTAGTAATCCCCGTATACAACCGTTTTTCAGTGTTTTTTAACGTAGCTTGCAACGTAGATTTTTAGTGTCCCGCGATATTCAGCATGCATCTTTCTCAAAATATACGTCCTAACGGAAATTTGTTGTACAAGCTGCTATGTTAGCACGCATGAATGCAGCTAATTAACTAATTCATGTCCCCCATGTCAACGATTCTCTCACTCACTTCTGCTCCCATGCTTACCTTAACTCACTTGCGGTTGTTGTTTTTTTCTTTGTCCCTCTTTATTCATGCTCACCTGAACTCACTTGCAGTTGTTGTTTTGTTCTTTGTCCCTCTCTATTCATGCTTACCTGAACTCACTTGTGGTTGTTATTTTGTTCTTTGTTCCTCTCTATTCATGCTTACCTGAACTCACTTGGGGTTGTTGTTTTTTTCTTTGTCCCTCTCTTTATTCATGCTTACCTGAACTCACTTGCGGTTGTTGTTTTTTTCTTTGTCCCACTCTATTCATGCTTACCTACACTCACTTGCGGTCATTGTTTTTTTCTTTGTCCCACTCTATTAACCCTTTTGTTGCCAAGCACGTAACACCTACGTGCTGGCTTGGCTGGGCCTTAAGTGCCAAGCCCGTAGGTGTTACGTGCTTGACTTTCCCCGCTGCTAGTTTAAAAAATAAAAATAAAAAATACTCACCTGACCCCTTGTTGGATCCGGCTGGGTCTCCTCTTTAATTTGGTGCCATCCGATCCCTCGTGGGGGCTCGGATGGCTCCTGGAGAGCCCCCGGAATAGGCCACCCCCCCGCTTTGGCAGCAGAAGCTGCTAACTGTAAAAAAAAAAAATGACATTCACTTACCTGCATGTGCGCTGGCTCCCGCTGTCCCTCCTCTTCACCTGGGGGGCCTCTGATCCCCCCCCCAGGACTTACCGCTCTTCAGGAGAGAGCCCGAGAGGCTCTCTCCCCTTTCATCCTCGATGGCGGCCGCCATCTTGCCGCTAAGCCCCGCTCCCTTGGGGGCGGGGCTTATGACATCATCCCGGCCCCGATCACTGGCTTCAGCCTTCTCAGCTTCTCAGATGCCGGTGATCAGTGCCCTGGAAGGAGGTGACAGGAGATCCTCTGATCTCCTGCCTCCCCCTTCTCTGGATGCCGATCACCGGCATCTGTCAGCACAGCGGCGAGGGACAAGAGCTTACAATCGGAGGTAAGTACAGTAAAAACATTTTTTTTTATTTTTTTAATAAAATACTTTTTATTAATGTGTGGTGTTTTTTTTAACAGTTAACCCTTTGTGAGCTGGTAAGGGGTCCATGAGACCCCTGTACCAGCTCACAAGGCTCTGGGTCTGGCAAGTCACCTGCGGGCTAGCGGGTGACTTACCATTAACCCCCAGCCCCCCATTACCTGCCTCCCCAAAGGCCAGGGGGGGGCAGAAGAGCCCGGGCCCACATAGGCTATGTGGGCTCGTAGGCTGCAGGGTGGGGGGGCCACAAAAGATGGCCCCCCCACTCTGTGCCTACAAGCCCCCATAGCTGGTCCTGGGCTGGTTACTTTGGGTAAGGGGGACACCACGTCATTTTTTTTTTTTATTTTTAAGGGTTTTTAACCCTTAAAAATCCAGCAGCTATAAAAGGCTTCCAGCAAGTGAGCAGAAGCCAGTGATCGTCGAGGGACACAGTGCTCCAGGATGGATGGGAGGTAAGTATTAAAAAAATAATAATAATTTTTTCTTTTTGCGTGTGTGTGTGTGTTTTTTTTTACATTTAACCCATTGTGAACTGGTAAGGGGTCCATGATCCCTATACCAGTTCACAAGGCTGGGGGAGGTGGCAAGTCACCTGTGACTAGCGGGTGACTTGCCATTAACCCCTGGCACCCCCATTACCTGCCTCCCCAAAGCCTAGGGGGGGCAGAAGAGCCCGGGTCCACGGGCTATGCGGGCTTGTAGCCTGCAGGGCCAGGGGCCACAAAAGCTGGCCCCTGTGCCCTGTTTCCACAAGCCCTGCATAGCTGGTCCCGGGCTGGTTACCTTGGGTAAGGGGGACCCCATGTCAACTTTTTTGGGGGGATTTTTAAGGGTTTTTAACCCTTAAAAATCCCCCCCAAAAAATGTGGTCCCCCCCCCCCCCCCCCAGGGAGGGGGGACCCTATGTCATTTTTTTTTCTCGATTTAACCCTTTGTAGTGTGGATGGTAGTTGTATTTTATTTGTAAATGTTATAGATTGCTTGTTTCAGTTAGGGGGGTCTCCTGGGCAGGAACGGGGGGCTACCAATAAATATGTGGTACCGTTCTAATCGGTAGAAATGGGGCTTTCACATGCAATATGCTTTTCCTTAATAAAATACATTTTTTATTTAAAATAAAGGAGTCAATTTTCTAAAAATGTTTTTATTTATTTATTAATTTATTTTTTTACTTAATAATATTGTAAAAAACAAAATACAATTTACAAACAAGACATTTCACGTTAAAGCCTAAACTCTGCTGCAAAAAAATATATATATAATTTTCCTGAAAATTACAGCAAAAATGGCGCAAAAATGGCGCAAAACATGGCGCAAAATGGGGAAAAATGACCTGTCAACAGAGGGTGACAAAATCTCAAGTAGGCTGGCAATTAAAAGGGTTAATAGTACCTATGCATGTTGGGTGTTGTTCTGTTCGGGGGACCTTGCGCTTTCAGACTTAGCTTGTTTTTTCTGGTTTGCATATTTATATTTTAGGAAAAGGTGTTTTTTATTCAGCTTTTTTATACATTTTTTAGGGAAACCCTGTGCAACCAAAGAATTCTTTGAGGAATTAATTCCAGAAAGATGAGCCCACTACAACAAGCTGGGTACGCTTAGAAAGCTTAACATGTGTACTTTCAGTGAATATATGGTTTATGGGGGATATTCCAAATGTAAAGGGTTGTTTTGGTTGAAAAATAGCAAGGTGCGCACTTTGTCTGCAGAACTGAAATTTTCAAGTAAAATTACCGTTACGCACATGCTTTACTTTGGGGTGTTTGGCAACTCTTCCCTTGACAGAACCTATGCATGTTGGGGGGGTGTTCTGTTCGGGGAATGTTGCTTTTTCAGATTAAACTTGTTTTTTCTTGTTTGTATATAGTTTTTTTTAGGAAAATGTGGCTTTGATTCTGCTTTTTTATCCTTTTTTTTGGGAAACTCTTTGCAACCAAAGAATACATTGAGGAATTACTTCCAGAAAACTATGGGCACATCAACATGCCTGGTACACTTAGAAAGCTTGAGGTGTGTACTTCCAGATAATATATAGTTTATTGGGGGTATTTCAAATGTAAAGGGTTGTTTTTCTGGTAAAACTGCAAGGTGCGCATAGCGCATATCACAGTTGTATTTTTTCTGAAAATCCCCTAAAGCGCTATTTCAGTTTGGGGGAGTCTCCTGGGCAGGAAAGGGTGTCTACCAATACATATGTGGTACCGCTGTAACCGGGAGAAATTGGGATTTCACATGCAATAAGATTTTATTGACAAACTTACATTTTTTATTACAAAAAAACACTGCAAATTGTACAAAAATGAGAATACACCTAAAAAATACAAACAAGACATTTCATGTTAAACCCCAGACTCTGCTGAAAAAAACAATATATCATTTTCCTGGGAAATCCCTGGAAATCCGTTCAAAAATGACAGTTGAACATGTGTAGCGCAAAATAGTGAAACATCGTCTGGCAACAGGGAGTGGCAAATGCTGCAGGTAGGCTTGCAGCGAAAGGGTTAATACTTACCTGAACTCACTTGCGGTCATTGTTTTTTTCTTTGTCCCACTCTATTCATGCTTACCTAGTCTAACATTTTTTTCTTTACAAAAACAAAATATTTAAAATATGTACAAAAACGGCGCAGGCCCCAGGATTCTATTCCTCCGTGGTCCCCAGTGAAGCTGCCAGCTCCTCTATGTCGCCCACCAGCCTATGGACAGTTGTCATCAAATATTGTATTCTCTGCTGTGTTGAGGCTGTGAAAAGAAAGCAAAAATTCAATTTTTGTATATGCATTTTGAATACCTGTTGAATGAAATCTTATTAATTTTCTAGGCTAGGGATTGGAATACCTGTTGATGAAGGCATATTAATGTAAATCAACTAAGTTGTCTACAAACTTACTAGGCTGGTAGACAACCTGATCCTGGGGGACCACCCTCCTCTCTGGGGCCTGCCACTCCTCTTGGTCTGAGTCTGTTGAGAAAGCAAAAATATGGTTAGTTATAATGTCATATTTGTTAAATTAGAATTAGAATGTGTGTGTGACATCACCCACCTTCTCTATGCACCTCAGGTGCTTGGTCTTGTGGCCTCTCCAATCCAGGCTGTTCACCTGCAACATCAGCATCTAAAAGTATATAAGCAAGAAATGAGTGTCTGTTTACAGTGCATGTACCTGTGTTTGCTTCTGTGTGATAATCATACCGAAGTGGTACTGGTCCGGCATCTGTCCCGGTTGGCTGGCGAGCAGTTGATGCCCCTCCTCTGCTGGCAGGTCCAGCGGCTGCTCATTGGGACTTGCAGAGAAGGGGGAAGACCTTGGCACTGGACTGCCACCACCTTCACTACGCCCAGATCTCTCCAGCACTGGACGGACTGCTCGCCGCCGGGGGGATCTAATTCTATAGTTCCATTCCCTGACTAGAAGAGAATAGCATTCATAAACACAGGCCTGGCTAAGGGCAGTGTATTCCTAACATGTAATAGTAATGTTCTTACTGGGGAAATGAAATAAGATGAAGAATCTCCTCACCCGGGGCCTCTTCCTGTGTTTAAGGTCCGATCAGTGCTGAATTATCTGGGTATAAGTGAAGGTGGTGTCAGTATCCTCCTCTATTTTGGCCAGTATTTCCAGTGCCAAGGTCTTCTTTTCAAAGCTGCTTGCCAGATAGTCGTAGCGGTTGGTGAGCATCATCTAAAAGGGAAAAGAAAAACAGATGTCATTAATTAAAACATCATACAAATCACAATGTTAATGATAGCAGCTTCATAATTATCATTCCCCTAACATTTCAAGGCTTTACCTATCCTACACACCATTTTAGGGTTGCGCACATGTGCGCACTAACTTTGCTTCCTGCGGTGTTTATAAGCAAATTTGTTCCCCACTTTTTTTGCCTGCGCTGCCTAATCCCATATGCATGCATTTCACGTGCAAATAAACGCCTGCACAAACACTTACTAGCATAATTGTCTCCTATTGATCGCGGGTAAACAGGGTGGGTGCCATCTTTTTCAGATATTAGAATAAATGTGTTGCGCCCCAGCGGTTTCTGGGATGCGCACATCCGTATGCACAACGTCAACCTCATACACAGTCATAACTACTTAAAGAGTAACTGTACACACAGCTGAGTGTCTTTACAGATATCGATATGCCTGCCAAGAGAGGTAGCCGCCAGACCCCCAAGCCCCATGAACGACATGATCGCCGTGGCCTACGCCTGGAAGCAACTTCAAGGCAACATAGTGGCAGGCCTGCAACTAGGTCCAACCAAAGCAGTAGCCACTCGCAGCCTACGAGAACATCCACTAGCCAAAGGAAGGATCCATTGGGCCAGACTCCAGCACTATCAAAATCTGGCACATCCCGGAAGGCCAAGGAAACTTCCTCCAGGCATAATGTTCCCCGTCCAACAACATCCAGAACCATAGGGGGCACTAGTATTAAGGGCAAGGGGAAGACTAGGGCAAGAATCCATAGCCCCCTAACAACACCCTCTCCTGCTCGTGGCCAATTTGAGCATTACAATGTTGAGAGCCCTGAATCAGCTCAACGGCTGCAACTTCTTTAGCCAGCCAGCCTATGACAACCTTCCCCCAAGCAAGTCCAGCCCAATCCTTTCATAGTGAAAGGTCTTGCTATTCGTCGGCTGAAAGTCAGGCAGGAATGTCACCTACTATGCTACCGACCCAGGATGAGCCAGCAAGAACATCATTAGCCATAAACCTGCGGCGTGGGAGCTTGAGCGGGTGCTTTACTGAGCCCCAAACTATGGCTTTGGAAAGTGGGGTATCTGACCAATATAACGAGTTATATGGACGCAATTCTAAACCCACTAGTCAGAAAGACACAAATCTGGGAGGACATCACCAGACAGGTGAATTCTGCTGGGACGGAGAGAAAAGATGTTGAGCAAATACAATGCAAATTCTCTGACCTCAAGTATGCAGTTCACCAGAAGCGAAATAAGTGCTTTAAAGGTTGCAAACAGGAGGTGGCTACCCATCCAAACTGCAGTTCACGGCAGCAGATGAGCTGGTTCTGGGCCTCATAAACCCGGCTTCACTTGAGGGATTTGCCCGGGGCCATGGACACTGACAGTAATGTCATGCCAGCAGGTTAGTATTTAAAGGAATGGTTCTTTTGCTTTGGGTTATAAAAATGTAGATTACTGTATATGCTTAGGTACACACAGGGGCATAGCTAGGGGGGAGCGGGGGGAACGTGCCCCCAGTGCAGCAGGTTAGGGGGGCACCAAAGGGGGTCCAGAGAACAGGTGGGGGTCACCATTTTTAATCTTTGCCCCGGGTGCCAGAAAGCCTAGCTACTCCTCTGGGTACACAAGGTATGTGTATGTGCTAACTTTACTTTGCTTTTAAATTTCAGCAAATCAAACTACTCACGCTAGTGGGCAACCCTCTACTTCTTTGGCCACTGCCAGTACATCCCGCCAGTCGTTAGCAACATCTCCTATACAGGAACAGCTCGATCTGGTAAGTGTACTGTGCACTAACTGGTGATGCATGTGAAGCAAGATGACTACTTGCCACAACATATATTTGAGCAACTATCTCAAACATTTTTTTTCTGTCCCTACAAACACCACCCTTAATGGAAGCTATCCACCATCTGGAGGAGGAGGAGAACATTTTGATGCCCCCCCCCCAAATGCAAAGCCAGCATCATCATCTGCCACTGCGCCAGCAGCAGCCGACCACAAATCCTCTGCAGCAGAGTCAATCACGCCCTGCTGGCAGACCCACAACAACACCAGCATGGCCAGCAGCATGAGACACAACCAACTGTCCCATGTGCTAGCTCTGCTGCTTAGGATTTGGAACATCTGCTATTGTTGCTAGTCCTGGACCTCCATCAGCTGCACGTGAACAAACCCAGGGAAAAGGAGGACGCCCTCAGCCACATCGCCATGTAACCCAGGTGAGGCGTGTGCAGTTGATGGAGTCAGCATGGAGAAATGACAGCCACTACTTCAGGAAAACTACCCAAAGATTAAATGAAGAGCTGGCTGGACAATTAAATAACATAAATAACAACTTAAACTCCATGCTGGATGAAATGAGGACTAGCAACAGGCAGAGGGAGGCTATGCTGGAGCAGTGGCAGATGATGAATGCCACCCTTGGCCAGTTGGTGGCCATACAACAGGCTCAACAACAGCCATACTGTGGCCAGCCACCATTTTAAGAATTAGCGTTGTCTTTGCTCAACATCTATTCTCTCTGTCCAAGCACAATTCACCTCTCTGGTGATCTACACCCATATTTGTGTATGTTTTACTTTGCTGGTGGCTTTAGAATTGCCACCATATAGCTTGTGATAGTGGTCAGAAACGCCACTTGCAAAAGTATAGTTTGGGGATCATTAAAGCGCCAGATAAAGCTCCCACACTGCAGGTTTAGGCCTAATGATGTCCTGGCTAGCTCATCCTGGGTCGGTGGCATAGTAGGTGACATTCTTGACTGACTTTCAGCCGATGAATAGCGAGACCTTTCGCTATGAAAGAATTGGACTGCTTGGGGACTGGGTGTCATAGGCTGGCTGGCAAAAGAAGTTGCAGCTGTTGAGCTGCCCGCTGACTCAGGGCTCTCAACATTGTAATGCTCAAATTGGCCTCGAGCAGGAGAGGGTGTTGTTGGGGGGCTATGGATTCTTGTCCTAGTCTTCCCCTTGCCCTTAATACTAGTGCTCCCTATGGTTCTGGATATTGGTGGATGGGGAGCATTCTGGCTGGAGGAAGTTTCCTTGGCCATCCCGGATGTGCCAGATTTTGATGGTGCTGGAGTCTGCCCCAATGGATCCTTCCTTTGCCTAGTGGATGTCCTCGTAGGCTGCGAGAGCCCTTTCCCACCTAAGTTGCCTACCTAATTTATAATTTATTTAATTAAGCTTTCTGTTCTGTTTTTTTTGGTGATTTGGGATCTGTTTGCTTTGAAAAAAAATTGTGTTGTTCAAGTAAATATTTCTAAAGAAAATGCCTTAATCTCAAATCATTTCAAAATGTTTTTTGTATTGTTTTTTTGGCATAAGCAAAGCAATGTATAAATAATAGTAAATTGTTGAGTCACAATGAAATTATATAAATAATGAAACAAAAAAAAACATAACAAAACATAAATAAAGCTTAACTAAAATAATTAGAAATTAGGTGCGCCCGCACTGACTGGCCAGAAGCTCTCTGGGTGCCGTCATATAACTCATCTGGAATGTCCAGAAGTGCTGCAGAGGGGGACACATCGATATATTGGGGCACCTACTGCATAATGGCAAAATTATGCAAGTCACAGCACGCCATTATGATCTTAATGAACTTGCTTGGGTCATATTGCAGGGCCCCCCCTGTATGGTCCAGGCATCTGAATCTACTCTTCAGAAGCCCAAATGACCTCTCAACGACAGCCCGGGTCTTCCGATCGGTACGATTATACCCCTCCTGTGGCTTCGTCTGAGGCCGCAGCATCGGTGTCATTAGCCACGGCAGCAGTGGATAACCCGAATCCCCTTAAAATAATAAAACACAAAATTAGTCAACTTCATAGTTACAATGTATATCATTTAATCAAAGGGAAAGAACATCATATGTTGAGACAAGGCTATCAAAAAACATTCCTACATTGAAACCCTAATTAAGCTATTTTGTAACACTTACCCAGTAGCCAACCACCAGACAAGTTTCCAGATTCAAACCGGCCATAGAGGCTGGAATTCCTCAGGATGTAGGCATCGTGGGTGGATCCGGGAAAACCTGCCATGACACTCAGGAACCAAAGGTTAAGACCAACGACTGCTTGAACATTAATGGAGTGTCCCATCTTCCGGTTCCTGTTATAGCAGAAAAAAAGGATTTTAGTAACTAAAAAAAAATCGCCTAATTTAAAAAAATATAAATAAAAAATTAAGGGACCATTATTCTTTCTTATTGGGTGTTAAGAAATTATAAATAGCAATAAAACAACTTATTATTAGTTGGTAACTCTTGGTGAATGTCTACATTAAAATGTTTGATTTAGATCTACAATAAAACATACAGTGCTATAATGATTTAATATAAGTCAGGATGTTCACATAAACCACATACCGATAGAGATATTCCTCTGCAGCCGGAGGCACCAGCGCTACGTGCATACAGTCGATCGCACCCATGACGTTAGGCATATCGGCTATATCATAAAAGCCCACCTTAACCGCATTCCAGGCTACCATGTTGTCAGGAAAAAAAAATGTATTTTTGACACAGAGTAGCCATGCCATCCAAAAACTTGTTTAGCGTGCGGCTCAGTGTAGGCTGGGACATCCCACACGGAGAGGGCACCCAGCCTCTGGAACGAGCCGTTGGCTAAAAATTGCAGGCAGCCAACCATTTTGGTCATACCTGCAATTGCATGCCCCTTCCTTGTGGTGGGAGCCAACCATGGCCGCAGCTCACTATACAGGTTATGGATGGAAACGCAGTTAAGTCGGGTGAGCTTGAATAGCTCAACGTCATGCGATCGATGTACAAATGTGCGCGATGCAACCTGGATTCTGCCATGCTGATGCATAGCATGCCGCATAGCTGCAATCGCTCATATTCCTCCACGTACTCAGCAAATATCATCTCCGATCTCAACAGCTAAATTTCTCCTACAAAACGACCCCGTAAGTTGAACGAAAACAAACTTGTTTTATTGGCCGTGTTGTAATCAACAATCAAGGCTCTTAATCATGCGCAAGCCCATACCAATAACGTAACTTTCCCGACATAACGAAATTTTTACGATAAATATACGACCATCGAAAGTGCATATTCGCGTTAATGTAAACGCATATGAAAAAAGTAACGAATATTCTGAAAAGGCATGGAAAAACAAAACTTAAACAAACACATGCAAAAGTGCACGTGAAAGAGGCTTTGAATCAGCCCTATTGTATTTTTTGATTGGTGCATTTCTTTCTTTTTTTGGGGGGGGTTTCTGTGATGATTTTTTCAGTACATTCAGTAGTATTATTAAAAGAATGGTAATAGCACGCCAAATATAAATGTATTAGAAGAGGTGGGTGCTATCCTCTCTGGGGCTGTTTCCACCACAGCCTCTACCAAACACTTTGAAAATAGGATTGAAAGGATGCACACCACACGAAAAATTATGCTTGTGCTCAGATAAAGTGTATTATTTCCAATATATACAAACAACAATCAATAAGCATAAGAAAAGGATACAAAACGACCAAATCCATAGATATAATTATGGTCCATAATCCTCAGGAGGCTAGTGCACCTCATATGAAAAAAGAAAAAGTATATACAGTAACCGTATAGAGTGGTATAAACCTCTATATGTAGGTAATATGAGGTAATGAATAATTACCCGTGATGCAAAGGTATCAAAGAGGTGCTGCTTAGGGTCCCCCTGAGGGTTATTTATGGTGACTGACTGTTAACGCAAGATTAAAAAAATAACAGGGTTGCTGATAATCATATATGAATAATTGATAAATGTCATCAGAGTACCAGTCAGTCAGTTACATAATGAAAAGCAACAAAGCATCAATACCATGGATACCAAATGCGCAGCATAATCACAGTATATAATACAAAGCAATAGTCTTAAAGAGGATCTAAACCTTCTTAAACATAAAACTCCATATGAAATGGTGTACAAAAGGCTACCTAAATATTCTTAAGGTGGACCTAAATCCAATTAAAGGAAAGGGGCATATGCCCCTTTCTAACTTTTTCCTTCTTAGGGTTCTATTTGAAACTGTTTAGATCCCCTTTAAGACCATTGCGATAGCCCACTCAACACCATCGTATACCGTTCCCTGTTGGGTGTAATTTATCAGCAAGCAGATGGGTTTAGGCCCACCTGTAGCTAGACTTTACATTACCTTGTCCTTTCCCAGCTTCCTCTCCCAGATCTATACAGGAAAATCCCCTCGACCTCTAATAGAATTTTGTCCACTGGAAGAACATTGGGATTTTGTAAGATAACATCCCATATGGATCTCAGGGTCTAATTGGATTTAGGTCCATCTTAAGATCATTACCATTACCAGTTCATTCATATTCCACATTGACCTCTATACTGAGTGGAATAATACCATTTTGTGAATACTCACCTGTAAAATGGGTATTGTAAGTATTTCACACACCCCGCTTCAAGACATTCATTACACTTGGGTATACTGACCTGTAGATGGCGATCTTGCAGAGATGTCAATAAAAAAAGGTAAGACCCTCCCGGCCCATAAATACCTGGGACCTCCCACTCATTCCCCAGTATAAAGATAGCAGTAAGAGAAAGGGACCAGGAAAGCCAATTAAAACTAACAAAGGTTCACCATATAAAGGATCCAGAATATAAAAGGGCAGGGTGAAGCGGTGTTTGTGACATACTTACAATACCCATTTTACAGGTGAGTATTCACAAAATGGTATTATTCTAAGTATGTCACACACCCCGCTTCAAGACATTCATTACACTTGGGACATCCAATAGCAGTGTCCATAAAGGGCGGGGATCCAAGAAACAAGGCACAAACTTAAACCACTGCAGCTTGCAGAACTTTGCGGCCAAAAACAGCATCCGCTGAGGCCCGAACAACAACCTTGTAAAACTTTAAAAAAGTGTGAACCGAAGACCAAGTAGCAGCCTTACAAACCTGCTCAACAGAAGCCTGGTGCTGGAAAGCCCAGGACATCCCAACAGCACGAGTAGAATGAGCAGTAACACGCAAAGGGGGAATCTTCCCCTTAGCAGAATAGGCCCCAACAATGGCCTGGTGAATCCATTTACTAATGGAAGACTTGGCAGGAGCCAAACCCTTCCTAGGCCCAGAGGGCACCACAAAAAGGGCGTCGGTCCTACGAAAAGGAGAAGTAGCCACCAAATAGTACATCACACAGCGAACCACTTCCAAAGAATGCAAAACCCTCTCCTTGTCATTGCTAGGCTTAGGACACAAGGAGGGTAGAACAATATCCTGATGAAGATGAAAAGCCGAGACCACCTTAGGAAGGAAATCTGGCTTGAAGCGGAAAACAACCTTGTCCTGATGCCTCTCAAAGTAAGGGGCCTTAATTGACAAGGCTGCCAACTCCGAAACACGCCGAACAGAAGTGATGGCAACCAGAAACACAACCTTCTGAGTAAGCGTAGAAAGTGCAATATCCTGCAAAGGTTCAAAAGGAGGACCCTGCAAGGCAGACAAAACCAAATTCAAATCCCAAACTGGGAGCAAAGGCTTCCTAGGAGGCCGCACATGCGTAACCCCCTGGTCTTAACCAGAGGATGAAGAGCAAAAGACTTTTGAAAGAAAACCGCCTGGGCAGAAACATGCCCTTTCAGCGTACTAAGCTTCAAACCTAGGTCCAGACCATGTTGCAAAAATTCCAAGATCCTAGGGATAGAAAACGCCCTGCAAGGCAAGGCCCTGACCTCACACCACTCAATATAAGACCTCCAAATCCTATAGTAGATGGCAGAGGAAGACTTCTTTCTAGCCCTAACCAGAGTCTGAATGACAGCATCAGAAAGACCTCCCTCCTTCAAGATGGAGGTTTCAGCAGCCATGCCGTCAAAGCAAATTGGGTAAATTGGTAAATTGGGGTAGAGCAGGGGACCCTAAGTGAGTAGATCCAGCAGAAATGGCAGAACTAACTGATCCTCTGCCAACCTTACCACGTCTGCGAACCAAACCTGTCTTGGCCACCTTGGAGCCACCAGGATTGCTGACGCTCCCTCTAGGGCCAGCTTGCGCACCACTTTGCCCACCATGGGAAACGGAGGGAACAGCTGCCAGAGCCAGCGGATCCCGCGAGAGAGACACAAATGCCGGAAGCTTGTGATTGTGACGAGAGGCAAAGAGGTCCACCTCCGGAGTCCCCCACTGGAGGCAAAGCGACCGAAAAACCTTAGGGCAGAGTGACCTGCTCAGGGAGTCCGCCTCTGCCGAGATGCATGGGACATTGCCCTCTGCCCAATCCAGAATCAAAGACACTACCCTGAGGGCACGCCTGCTGCGAGTCCCTCCCTGGTGATCTATGTAGGCGACCGCCGTCCGATTGTCAGACCGAACTTGAACCGGTAGTCCCCGTAACTGATGAGACAAGTGAGCCAGAACCAACCTGATGGCTCTCAGCTCCAGAACATTGATGGGATCGTGAGCCTCCTGAGGCCCCCACAGCCCCTGAAACTGAAGATCCTTCCAAAATCCCCCCCAACCTGACAGGCTGGCATCCGTGGTGACCGGCTCCCAACGAGGGGTCAGAAAAGACCTGCCCCTCGTCAGATTGCTCGGTTTCAGCCACCACCGAAGGGAACGCCGCACCCGGGGGGACATCAGAAAGGACTGATCCAATGACAACGGGGACCCGTCCCAGGCCACCAAGAGATGGAGCTGGAGCGTCCTTGTGTGAAACTGGGCAAAGGGAACCGCCTCGAACGATGCCACCATCAATCCCACCAGTCGCATCCCTAGCCGGATGGACGGGCGGGGGATGGATAGGAGACACTGAGTCTATTCCTGAATCAGAAGAACCTTGGCTCGGGGGAGGAACACCCTGGCCTGAGAAGTATCCAGAGACATTCCCAGGAACTCCACCACCCTGGAAGGAGTGAGGCAGGACTTGGGATAGTTGATCACCCAACCGAAACTCTCCAGAGTGGACACCACTGTCCTGGTATCCAGCTGCGCCTGACTGAGAGAAGACGCCATGATGAGAAGATCGTCCGGATAGGGCACGATGCGGATACCCCTGGCTCTGAGGATGGCCATCACTCCTGCCAACACCTTGGTAAAAACCCTTGGAGCCGAGGTAAGGCCAAACGGAAGAGCCACAAACTGAAAATGTTGATTGTCCACGACAAACCTGAGGAATCTCTGGTGTGCCGGAAATATTGGAATATGCAGGTAAGCATCCTTGATGTCTATGGACGTCATGAAGTCCCCCTGACGAAGTGAGTGGATGGCTGAGCGCAGAGTTTCCATACGGAACTTCCGAGGACGAACGAACCTGTTGAGCAACTTCAGATCCAGAATGGGATGAACGGATCCGTCCTTCTTGGGCACCGTGAACAAATTGGAATAGAAGCCCAGGCCCCGGTCTGAGTGGGGCACCGGACAGATGACAGCCATGTCCAAAAGACTTGCTACTGCCGCCCGAAGCCCCTGGGCGGCCAGAGGATCTGACGGCACCCGAGAACTGAAGAATCTGGGAGGGGGCTGGAACTCAAACTCCAGCTTGTAACCGGAAGACACCACTTCCTGAATCCACCTGTCCGAGACCTCTTGGACCCAAACCTGGGAGAAGAGTAGCAGCCGTCCCCCCACCTGCAAGGGTGAGGGCGCCCCCTCATTGCTGAGCCGGCTTGGCAGTGGCTCTAGGTTTGGAGCCCCAACTGTGTCCTGGATGGGCCCGACCCCTGCCCCTGGTCCAGGAATCACCTCTGGACGAGGGGAAAGCCGAACCCCTGCCGACTCTAGCTCCACGAAAGGACTGAGAGAAGGAAGCCGCCCCCGAAAGGGGCGACGCTGCTTCTTACGCTGAGGTAACTTACCTCCCTTTGCCACCAAATCCAATCTCTCTCCAAAGAGCCGCAACCCCACAAAGGGAAGGGCCGTAAGCGACTTTTTGGACACAAAATCAGCCGCCCACTGGCGTAGCCAAACCGACCGTCAGATAGCTACAAGCAGGGCCGCAGCTCTGCTACACATCACCAATGTGTCGTCCAAGGCGGACAGCACAAAGGACAAAAATAACTCACAGCGCTTAAGGTCGGCAAACTCCTCACTAGCTGGGGCAAGCCCGGAAGAGGCCAACAGTCCTCTAACAACCGACCTGGCAGCTACCAATAAAAGCGCAGAAGCACAAACCGGCCGCAAGGCATCAAGCCATCTGGTCAATGCGTTTATCCTCACCATCCTTGAGAGTAGTGCACTCCGGAGAATGGAGGACTGAGGAGCTGGACAACCCCAAAACAGGAGCATCCACCTCGGGGGGGGGGACCAGTGCTTCACCGCGTCTGCTGGAAAGGGATATTTCCTGTCCCAACCCGGTGGGACACCCGGAAGCCGAGTCGGCCTCTCCCATTCCTTAAGAATTATACCATCAAAATGCTTTTGATAAGGAAATACCAAGCGCGGCTTGGTCACTTCAAAGAACTCCCCCTTCAGCGGAGGAGCCGCCTCGGGGGGAGAAATAGCCAAGACCTCAAACATATGAGCCAGGACCCTAGAGGTATCCAAGGAGTCCCCCTGGCCCTGCTCTGTATCAGCGCCCACAAACTGCTGATCATCGGAGCCCTCAGAATCCTCATACAGCTCCCCTTCCTCACGCGGGGAACAATCCGACCAATCCAGGGAGTCAAAATCCTCCCTATCAAGGCCCTGCGCGGCCGTATACAAATGTTTTCTCTTTGCCGTGGCCTTTTTAGCGACGGCACTGGAAAACAATATTTCAAGATTGGCCAATCTGGCACACACCTCAGAATGCAACTCCCCGCCAATGACCACGTCACACGGGGTACGTGTCAAGCGAGGGGGAGATGGAGAGGAGACTGGCGGAGCAGAACCGGATGCCTGAGATCCGGTCTGCCACGTAATAGACCGCTGCGCACAGGGTACACATAGAAATACATCATCCCCCAAAAGGGATACCCCACACCCCAAACACAGCCTGGATTGCCCCGAGGGGGGCACAAGCCCAGTATCCTGGGAAGCCTCCATATGGTGATTTTTTTAATAATATATATATATATATATATATATAAATATATGTGTACAATGCTCCGAGGGAATTTCGCAATAATGCAACCCGGGATGCCCCTTTAAGTCCCGAGTGGGAGGATTTTAAGCCAGCTAAAATTTTAACCAGGGACCCTGGACCGGGAGAACCCCCCTTTAATATGATCAATGGTCCACCTGGAACACAAAACACAAGCACACGCTCAGACCATGCTAGAATGTATAAAGAGTTAAAAACAGATGAATCTGATGGCCATCAGGCCACTCACCCGACCTTCAGTACCGCACGCCAGGCACAGTGAAGACGCGCAGTGTGCAGTAGAAGGAGGGAGGGCGAGCCGGTACGGTTCGCGCTTCGCGCCCGGCCCCGCCCCTCCCCTGTCTCTCTCGGCCAGAAGCCGGGACATGAAAACGCGCCCGCAGCATGGGGGCGGCCGTAGGCACGAGCACCCGGCCCGCCCCCCCCCGACCAGAGGAGAAGAAGCCCTCATGGGCGCTCACCGCCGCCATTGCAGCATGCCGGAGGCCGGCACCGCGGGACAGCCAGCGCCAGTCAAAAAGTAAAAGCGCACACACAGTTAAGCACACACACATACACAATAAATGAGAGGATTCCATAAGGGACCCGGCCCCCACCCCCTCTAAGAGTAGCCGGGAGAGGGGGAATCCATGCTAGGGTAGGGCCTACCCCTTGTTATGGGGTCTCACGGCTCCTAAGCACCAGGGGTGCCAACTACCTTTGCCCGGACCAGCAGCCTAGGCTGGCAGGCAAGTAATTTAAATAAGGGGATCTGGGCAGGAATAGAAGAATAGAAGGCCTGGAGTCATCCCGGCTACCTGCAAGGAGGAGACATCATCTTCTGACATGCTCGCCACTGCAGAGATGAAAGACTGGGAATGAGGGTCTTACCTTTTTTTATTGACATCTCTGTAAGATCGCCATCTACAGGTCAGTATACCCAAGTGTAATGAATGTCTTGAAGCGGGGTGTGTGACAAGGTAGCATACCTACTAACTATTGCTGCCTTGAGAAAAGGGCTTATAGCCCTGAAACGTTGGCACCTTTACCGTGATCCTCCCACTGTGATACGGGTACATTGCTATATACTGTGATTATGCTGCGCATTTGTCATCCATGGTATTGATGCTTTGTTGCTTTTCATTATGTAACTGACTGACTGGTACCCTAATGCCATTTATCAATTGTTCATATATGATTATCAGCAACCCTGTTATTTCCTTAATCTTGCGTTAACAGTCAGTCACCATAAATAACCCTCAGGGGGACCCTAAGCAGCACCTCTTTGATACCTTTGCATCACGGGTAATTATTCATTACCTCATTACCTATATATAGAAGTTTATACTACTCTGTACGGTTACTGTATATACTTTTTTCATATGAGGTGCACTAGCCTCCTGAGGATTATGGACCATGAATACATTCAGTAGCCAATTTTTGTGCAGGGCAATCGCCCAGGTGTTTTCTCCCCAAACTGGTCCTCCAACACCCGAAAACATTTTTTTTTTTCTTTATTGGTGTATTTCTTTAATTTTTTAGTTTTTTGTGATGACTTCCCCTAGCGCATTTTGTGCAGGGCAGTCTCCCTGGTGGTACCCCCCAATTTGACCTCTGACACACGTAAAATTTTTAAAATGTTTTTAATTTAAATAATATATTTTTTATTATTTATGAATGTATTTGTTTAATTTTTCTGTTTCTGTTTTGAGTACTTTCCCCAGCTCATTTTGTGCAGAGCAATTGCTGTGGTGTTCCCCTCAATTTTCAGCCATCTAGCCCTTGCTGTCCCCATTTTGCAGCCATTGACTTTAATGGGGTTTGGATTCTGGGTCCCGGACCCAAAGTTTGGCAGCAAGTTCAGCCAAATTTATCGAATCTGAATTTCAACCAACCCGCTCATCACTATTGGCGAGCATTCAGTTATGGTGCACAGCCGGAAAAGTGATGCTGCCACCCACCGCGCATGTGCTGTGGGTTTGTTAGCAAGGGCATGGGCAAAGGCAAGCACCACTTTTTATGCTAGCTTTTTTTGGGGGTCAGTAGTTGTGCAGCAGGTCACGCTGTGGACATAACTGTGGCTTGGTTAGAGTCGTTCTAGGGGCAGAGCCAGGCCCCCCTTCGAGCACTCATGCTCGGACCCCCTGATAGCGGCCCTGCATATGATGGAACACAATTTGTACATTGTCACCATTGCTGGTAAAGTAAAGATATTAATTGCAACATGTTTCCACCTCTAGATACTGATAGAACATGGATCAATGTTCAGTAGTACTTTGCAGTACATGTTTTCCATCCCTGTTTGTGAGTGCCTCACGCTGATTTGAATTGAACCCATAACTGAGATTGGGAGAAAAGCATATGACATCAAGGCTGCTGCTTGGCATAGAAACCTGCTTCAGTGTGGTCATGATCAGTAGGCTTGGCACAGAGACGTGATGGGACATGGCAATGGCCAGCAACCAGCTTGGCCTATGAGAATAGAAAAGCAGGCCAACCTTTGGTAGGGCAGGGTGGGACAGCACCAAAAATTTTCTGTCTCTCCATTCAAGCTTGCGTTCTGTGGGGCCTAACCCACTTGCTTGGGTTGTGGAGACAATGTAGATCAATGTAGATCCTCTCCTTAACCCTTCTATTGCCAGCCACGTAAATTCGACGTGCCTGGCTTTCCCCCCTGCTAGTGGCCAAAGTTAAAATAAAACCACTCACCTGACCCCTTGGTCGACCTGGCCAGGTCTCGTCTTCACCTGGGGGGCCCTGGCTGCAGGAGAGTGCCCGGAATAGTGCCCCCCCACTTCAGCAGCCGCTGGCATCTCCTGAAAAAAAAATGACATTTACTCACCTTCATGCACGAACACTCCCGCTGGCTCTCCTCTTCACCCGGCCTCCGATCCCCTCCCCGGGGCTCTTTAGTCTTCAGGAGAGAGCTCAACAGGCCCTCTACCCCACTTTTCCGATGGCTATCGCCATCTTTACGTCTAGCCCTGTCACCCAGGCTCCCGGCGGTTCAGCTGTCAGATGCGATGATCGCTGGGCAGAGGAGGAGGGGTGCAGGGGATCCTCTGATCCCCTGCCTCCCCCCTCCTCTGGCCGGTGATCAATGCATCTGTCATTGGATCAGTTAGGGACACAGGAGCTGACAGTCTGAGGTGAGTAAAGTAAGAAAAACATTTTTTTTTAAATACATTTAATTTTATTATGTGTGGTGTTTTTTTTCATTGTTAACCCTTTGCGAACTGGTAAGGGGTCCATGAGACCCCTATAGCAGTTCACAAGGCTCTAGGTTTGGCAAGTCACCTGCGGCTGCAAAAATCACAGCTAAACATCACGCAAAATCATGGAAAATGACCTGTCAACAGAGGGTGACAAAATCTCAAGTATCAACCCATGCATGTTGGGTATTGGTCTGCTCGGGGGACCTTGCACTTATAGATTTACAGATTTACAGATTGCCTAATGATATTTTAGGAAAATTTGCTTTTTATTCTGCTTTTTTATTCATTTCTTTAGGTAAACCCTGTGCAACCAAATAATTCGAGGGATCACTTCCAGAAAAATTAGCCCACTACAATAAGCTGGGTACGCTTAGAAAGCTTAATGTGTGTAGTTGCAGGGAATATATTGTTTGTGGGGGATATTTTTTTGGGTCATAAGTAGTGCAGCAGGCCACGCTGCGGGCATAACTGTGGCTTGGTTAGAGTAGTTCTGGGGGCAGAGCCAGGCCCCCCTTTGAGCACTCATGCTCGGACCCCCTGATGGCGGCACATTGTCACCATTGCTGGTACAGTAAAGAAATTAATTACAACATGTTTCCACCTCTAGATACTGATAGCACATGGATCAATGTTTAGTAGTACTTTGCAGTACATGTTTTCCATCCCTGTTTGTGAGTGCCTCACGCTGATTTGAATTGAACTCATAACTGAGATTGGGAGAACAGCATATGACATCAAGGCTGCTGTTTGGCATAGAAACCTGCTTCAGTGTGGTTATGATCAGCAGGCTTGGCACAGAGACGTGATGGGACATGGCAATGGCCAGCAACCAGCTTGGCCTATGAGAATAAAAAAACAGGCCAACCTTTGGTAAGGCAGGGTGGGACAGCACCAAAAATTTTCTGTCTCTCCATTCAAGCTTGCGTTCTGTGGGGCCTAACCCACTTGCTTGGGTTGTGGAGACAATGTAGATCCTCTCCTTAACCCTTCTATTGCCAGCCACGTAAATTCGACGTGCCTGGCTTTCCCCCCTGCTAGTGGCCAAAGTTAAAATAAAACCACTCACCTGACCCCTTGTTCGATCTGGCCAGGTCTCCTCTTTACCTGGGGGGCCCTGGCTGCAGGAGAGTGCCCGGAATAATGCCCCCCCTCGCTTCAACAGCCGCTGGCATCTCCTGAAAAAAAAAATAACATTTACTCACCTTCATGCACGAACACTCCCGCTGGCTCTCCTCTTCACCCGGCCTCCGATCCCCTCCCCGGGGCTCTTTAGTCTTCAGGAGAGAGCTCAACAGGCCCTCTACCCCGCTTTTCCAATGGCTATCCCCATCTTTACGCCTAGCCCTGTCACCCGGTGGATGTCATCCAGGCTCCCGGCGGTTCAGCTGTCAGATGCGATGATCGCTGGGCAGAGGAGGAGGGGTGCAGGGGATCCTCCGATCCCCTGCCTCCCCCCTCCTCTGGCCGGTGATTAACGCATCTGTCATTGGATCGGTTAGGGACACAGGAGCTGACAGTCCGAGGTGAGTAAAGTAAGAAAAACTTTTTTTTAATAAATGTAATTTTATTATGTGCGTTTTGTTAACCCTTTGCAAACTGGTAAGGGGTCCATGAGACCCCTATAGCAGTTCACAAGGCTCTGGGTTTGGCAAGTCACCTGCGGCTGCAAAAATCACAGCTAAACCTCATGCAAAATGGTGAAAAATGACCTGTCAACAGAGGGTGACAAAATCTCAAGTATCAACCCATGCATGTTGGGTATTGTTCTGCTCAAGGAACCTTGCACTTACAGATTTACAGACTTACAGATTTACAGATTGCCTAATGATATTTTAGGAAAGTTTGCTTTTTATTCTGCTTTTTTATTCACAAACCCTGTGCAACCAAAGAATTCTTCGAGGGATCACTTCCAGAAAGATGAGCCCACTACAATAAGCTGGGTATGCTTAGAAAGCTTAATGTGTGTACTTGCAGGGAATATATGGTTTGTGGGGGGTATTCCAACTGCAAATGATTGTTTTGGTTAAAAAAGCCCAAGGTGCGCACTTTGTCTGCAGAGCTGACATTTTCAAGTAAAACTACCGCTACGTGCATGTTTTACCTTGGGGTGTTTGGCAACTCTTCCCTTCACAGGATCTATGTATGTTAGGTATTGTTTTGTTCGGGGGACCTTGCTTTTTCAGATTTATCTTGTTCAAAAATCACAGTTGAACATAGTGAAAAATGGTCTGGCAACAGAGAGTGACAAAAATTCTAGGTAGGCTGCCAGTTAAATGGTTAAGGGCCACGAATCGTGCTTTGTGGATTTCTATACAGCTGACTTTATAGCACTGTATGAGCACTAATTACTTTGCCTGTGAGTCTGTGTGGATATCTGCAAAACCTTGCCTGTTTGGGGCCCTTGAGAAGGAGGGTTGAACACATGTGATGTAGATGATTTATTTAGTATTAGATGATAGATATTGATGATTTGCTAGTATTTTCAGCCCAGTTGTTCCCAACCAGTGGAACATGTGCAGGGGCTAAAAAATTTCATTGCGGAAAAAACTATTTTACCCAAGGTTGGTGTACAATTCAATTTTAAAATAAATGGCCATTTATCCTATCCTGATAGGCTAGGGCTTATGTGGTCCAAGCAGTTGCTGATAAAGTTTACTCATTTATCAGGAAGTTTAGAGGAAAACTAGCAAATTTGTTAGGCTTTGGACTTTTGCCAGTCTGTCTTAATCTAAGGCTGGTAGCAAAGCAGTATAAGGGGCTAGCTAACTGTTTTGTCAGGATGGTCTGTCTGCTCCAATAGAATATACCAAACTCAGGGTCTCATCCTGAGTTTGGTATATTCTATTGGAGCGCAGATGAAACTGCGCTGTAGTGGCGGTGCGCAGCCTGATGCATGACACGCGGGGCGTGCAAATCTGGCACAATAAAAAAACGGCAACAAACACAGAGCATTCATTGATAGGCCACGAACGGCCAGGAAACAAGTTATGCAAACGACGGCTTTGCCAGTGGGGCAACGATTCTATCATCTTTTCCGTGCTGCACACTGCCACAGCTGCGGTCAAAAAATCCGCAGGGATATCCGGACTCCAAAGGCACACTAGCCTTAAAGGTACAGCCCATACATTATTTTTCATTTTACCTTTTCCTTCTCCCAGTTTTTTCAAACAATTACAATGATGAACAAATCATTTACGATACTCTGCAGACCTAATCACATAAAGAAAGAAAAAGTTTAATTGACTTCACCAAGCGCAGCAACCTGTGAAGGAGCTTTTATACATAAAGAATATACTTATATAAATATAGCCATAAGGTAATATTCTTTTCTGCAGAAGTGTGTACAATTGGTTAATTTTCAATACTAACCAGAATCAATGTCCGCATAATTTTTTCTTAAAGGCCCAGTAACACAAATACGATAACACAGATTAGAGACAAAGGTATAGAAATCATTTCTCAAAGAAAAATAGAAGGATTTCCTTCACCTCTACCTTGGTCAATTCAAGTTATCTGTATAAGTATTTCCCAGGTGGGCTAAATATAATTCAGTGTATCATATACGCTCACTGAGCTGTATTACTAAATACACTTTTTATCTACAATAGGGCACTGAAGAAGCCTCAACAGGCGAAACATGTTTGCCCTTTCTTGAATGCTGCACCAGTAAGAGCCAGTAGAGACATAGATAACATGGAAATAATTCCTTTATTGTGAAAAATAACAAGCGTTGTATATTGAAACTGTTTTTAATGACTGTGTTTAGTGCATATATATGTTACATGTATCACATAACAATCTGATTTGGATCTCTTTTGTATGTCTTTTTCAAATAAAGAACAAAGTAATTTTTAAACAGGAAAGAGAGGTGTGGTGGGATTGCTGGGTCCATTACATGCAACTGGGAGGGGCCTAATCCCGGTATCCTTCTTTTACTACATTTATGAATAAGTAGATGCCTATGGGAATGGGATGGGAGGAATGCCACACTGCCTATAAAAAATGGGGGGGGGGGAATGCCACACTGCCTATGGGAAATGGGAGGGGGGAAAGCCCCACTGCCTATAGAAATGGGATGGAGGGAAATGTCACACTGCCCATGGGAATGGGATGGTGGGAATGCCACACTGCCTATGGGATGGGAGGAATGCCACACTGCCTATAGGGAGAGATAGATAGATAGATAGATAGATAGATAGATAGATAGATAGATAGATAATTAGAAAATGGTTAGAAAGGAAGAACAGACAGAGGATAAATAGATGAAAAAGAAAGAAAGTATAGGCAGACAGATGAATAGACAGGTAGATAAATATATGAATAAGTAGATAGAAGATGGAACAAAAGATAGAAATATTAATGTGTGGATCCAACTCGCAAAGTTCGGGTTGGATCCGCAGCGGAAGAGACTGCGCTTTAACATGAAATGTCTTGTTTGTCATTTTATCAAATGTATTCTCAATTTTTGGGGGTGAAATATGTGCAAAAAAATTAAAAAAATCTATTTCTTACAATTTGCATGTGAAAGTCCTATTTCTCCCGGGTACAGCAGTACTACATACTGTATGTATTGGTAGACACCCTTTTCTGCCCAGGAGACGCCCCCAAACTGAAACAACACGTTCTGTTTGCATTTGCATTTACTAAAACAGCATGTTAAATCTGAAAAAGCAAGTTCCCCCGACCAGAACAATACCCAAAATGCATAGGTACTGTCAAGGAAAGAGTTGCTAAACACCCCAAAGTAAAGCATGTGTGTAAGGATAATTTTACTTGAAAATGTCAGCTCTGCAGACTTGCAATTTTTGAACCTGCTTTTTTCAACTGTTTTACTAAATTATCAAATGAATAAGAAAATTAACCGACAGGTAGTTTCCATGTTTTTCTTCTTCAGATAAAAATTGAATCCAACCAAAAATGCCAATAAAATTACTAAAACATATAAAGAAATAAAACCACAGGCAGTTTTCATGGGATGTTTCTAAAAGCTGCATTTAGTAAAACAGTTAAACACAAAAAAATACAATAAAAAAATAAGTAGTCTAAAGGCTATTATTCTTCAGATAAAAATTAGATCTAACCAAATTAATTTTCTTGCTTTCTGTGATTATTTAGAGTATTTTCCCTAGCCCCTTTTGTGCAGGGCAATCGCCCAGGTGTTACCCCCCAAGTTAGGCCTTCAACACCGGTGAAATAAACAAATATTATATTTGTTTCTTTATTGGTGCATTTCTTTATTTTTTTTTTAATTTTCTGTGATTATTTTGGGCAATTGCCTAATTGTTTCCCTCGATTTTCAACCCTCTAGCTCTTGCTAGCCCCATTTTACAGCCATTTTTTTAGCCCAAAAGTTCGGGTCTCTTTGACTTCGATGGGGTTTGAGTCCCAATTTGCGGAACCCCAACACAAACTTTGCAGCAAGTTCAGCCAAACTTGGCAAACCCGAATCGACCCGCTCATCACTAGAAAAAAATAAAGGATAGATAGATAGATAGATAGATGTAGATAGATAGATAGATAGATAGATAGATAGATAGATAGATACTCACTCTAGATAGTATATCAAAAAGAGTACACCCCACAAATTTGTGTAAACATGTTAATATAACTTTTCAAGATATGACATGTTGTTACATTGGAGTATAGTCAGTGTACAGATTTTATAACAGTGTAGTGTAGTCAGTATACAGCTTGTATAACAGTGTCACTTTCATATGCCCCTTAAAACAACTCAGCACACAGACATTAATGTCTAAACCCCTGGCAACAAAAGTGAGTACACCCCTAAGTGAAAATGGGCAAATTGTGCTAGAGGTGTCAATATTTTGTGTGGCCACCATTATTTTCTGCACTACTACAACTCTCTTGGGTATGGAATTCACTAGAGCTTCACATGTTGCCACTTGAATCCTTTTCCACTTGATTGGTGGGTGGAGACCTTGCAGTCCTCCGCCTTCTGTTTGAGGATGCCCCATAGATGTTTAATAGGATTTAGGTCTGGAGACATGCTTGGTCAGTCCAGCAACTTTACCCTTAGTTTGTTTAGTAAGGCAGTGGTCATCTTGGAAGTTTGTTTGGGGTCATTATCATGTTGAAATACTGCCCTGCAGCGCAGTTTCCAAAGGGAGGGGATCATGCTTTGCTTCAGTATGTTGCAGTACAAGTTGTCATTCATTGTTTCCTGAATGAACTCTAACTTACCATATCCGGCAGCACCTAAGAAACCCTCAAATCATGACATTATTCAAATATAACGGGTCCAAAGGCAGGCAACAAAAACGGTAGTACTTAAACATAAAGCATTATCAGAAGAGAGAGTTCTTAAAAAACTTAAGTTCTTAAAGAACTTAATTTGTACAGTCTAGAGGAAAGAAGAGACATAGGGGACATGATTGAGACCTCTAATTATGTGAAATGATTGAATAAGGTTCTGGAGGGAAGTGTTTTTAAGAAGAAACTTAATGATAGAACAAGGGGACACGACCTGAAGCTAGTCGGGGGAAGATCAGGAGCAATGTTAGAAAATATTATTATACAGAAAGAGTAGTAGATGCTTGGAACAAACTTCCAACAGAGGTAGCTACAAAATCGTCAGTAAGTAAATGTAAACATTCCTGGGATAAGCAAACATCTATACTAAGATAAAGAGTTCATACAGAATACACATAAGGGTAGACTAGATGGACCATATGCTCTCCTTCTCCCATCATCCATCTATGTTTCTACGACACTCCCACTACCATACTTGACTGTAGGTAGAACATATTCTCTTTGAACTCCTCACCTGGTGGCTGCGACAGGCTTGACACCATCTGAACAAAAGTTTATCTTGGTTCCATCAGACCACTAAACTTGGTTCCTGCAATCCATGTCCTTATTTTGTTTCTCTTAAGCAAACTATTTACAAGCTTTCTTGCGCATCATCTTTAGAAGAACCTTCCCTCCCCTGGGATGACAGCCACGCAGACCAATTTGAATGAGTGTGAGGCATATGGTCTGAGCCCCCCCCCTTCCTAGTTGAAGCTCATCATGACTCAACACACTGACTACATTGTATCAAAGTGTCATATATTCAGTTAAAAGATATAAAAACAAATTTCCAGAAATGCAAGCAGTGTACTCACTTTTGTGAGATACTGTAGATAGAAGGAAAAAAACCCTTTAATGGCTCAAAGTCTCACACACATTTGCCTGTGCTGGGAAATCCCTTTGTCTATGTGATTTTGACACCATTTGCCAGAGGGGCCTGGCTGGACATACTGTATCTGTAAACTTAGTGTAATAATTGCATTTGAGAAATATTCGAAATGATGAAAAACCTCAAAAGGTAAAATAAGTGCAAGTGTGATATTTATATTTAACTATACATTTATCTCATACATTAGGATCATATAAACAGTGAGGTGGTATTTCAGTTACAGGAAATCTCGCCACCTGCCCTTGTATATGTTACATGGGATAAACAGTTCTATTTCGTATGGAACAGCATATAACAGTTTCCAGCCATTTAGAAACATTCTTAAAGATGAGTGAATTCAGCTGTAACATTTTGGAGCCGGAGCAGCCTCATTTATAGATGACTAATCATTGAATCCATATTTAATGTGTCAAAGCCAGCTGCTTTGTTCCACCTGTAGTTTTCACTCCATTGGACAGTTGTCTTATTTCTAATTGACTACATATTTTTCTCTCATTTTGGGGATGATTTCACTCAACAATATATGCACCTCCACATATGACTTTAAGGTAATCTAAATTACGTTTAACAAGGACTGCAGCTGTTTATACATTTTAAATAGGCTGTTAATGAAGTTAATAAAGGGGGACCTAGCATGTCTTCTGGCTGGATGAATACATTTACAGAATTTCATTGCTCCAGAGATTCCTCACAGGTACTCAACTCCTGCCCGATTGTTTCTACTGGTCCTCTCAGAGAAGTCTTCTGGTACTTACATGTATTGATATCTTGATACTGTAATTCCTTGTAAATGTTTTCATTAACTAAAAGACCAATGCCCATTTAATTGGAAGGTAGAGGTTGAACCAATCAGTCCTAATGTATTTATCTGACAAAAAGCAGAAAGTGGACCCCATGGTGCAGAACACTTGCTTCTGTAGCTTCCAGAACCATTCAAGCATGTCTAACACATCCAGCATCTACTCCTACTTGCTTATGATCAATAGAAGTCCTAATTAAAGGCATTTCATGATGATGCGGTCCAGGAGCATACAGGAGCCAGCAGACACATACAAACACACTAGCACTCACATGGCATAACAGCCATGTTACACATTGTTGAGCTTATTTGTGCCTGGAACTGTTTGTTGCTGTCATCTCAGTACAGACCGGGCTTGCTCAATAGTCAAGCAGCTTGGTCAGAAGGCAACAACTGTTGGGTCAATATTTAGAAAATGGAAGCAACACAAGGTGGGTCCTGTACCAGGAGAATGAAAGGGCTGGTAAGGTTCTGACCACTATTACTAATAAGCCTAAGCCCACACACCCAGCTGCCTAAACATGTTCAAACTCATGTGTTAAAGGGGTCTGCAAACTACTTAGTTCAAACTCATAAATAGATCAAGGTTTAGCCGTATAGGAATACATAGGTAATAATCCTGTGACCATCTTACATTCTATGGTGCCAACTAGAGATGAGCGAACTTTTGAAAAATTCGATTCGACTGATTCGCCGAATTTTCCGACAAAAATAGTTTCGACCCGAATAAATTCGCGACGAATCGCTATTAAAAACGGCTATTTCTGAGCCTCCTAGAGCCTCAATAGGGTTGTAAACCATTCTGCCTTGCTGTAACACGCACAGGATGCGTGCTGGGTTAGTTAAATAATACTTTGAAGAAATATCACATGCAGATCAGAGGCATCGCTAATAGAATCGCAGAGCGGCACAATTGAATTCAAGAGAGTTGAAGTGGCATCACTATGAGGGGCAGGAGCCCAAACATTGCTTTAAAGAGACACTGGAGTTGGCAGTAGCAGGAGCCCAAAAATTGGATGAATCACACCCTGGAGTTGGCAGCAGCAGCAGGAGCCCAAACATTACTTTAAAGAGACCCTGGGGTTGGCTTCAGGAGCCCAAAAATTGGATGAATCACACCCTGGAGTTGGCAGCAGCAGCAGGAGCCCAAATATTACTTTAAAGAGACCCTGGGGTTGGCTTCAGGAGCCCAAAAATTGGATGAATCACACCCTGGAGTTGGCAGCAGCAGCAGGAGCCCAAATATTACTTTAAAGAGACCCTGGGGTTGGCTTTAGGAGCCCAAAAATTGGATGAATCACACCCTGGAGTTGGCAGCAGCAGCAGCAGGAGCCCAAACATTACTTCAAAGAGACCCTGGGGTTGGCTTCAGGAGCCCAAAAATTGGATGAATCACACCCTGGAGTTGGCAGGAGTTGACAGCAGCAGCAGCAGGAGCCCAAACATTACTTTAAAGAGACCCTGGGGTTGGCTTCAGGAGCCCAAAAATTGGATGAATCACACCCTGGAGTTGGCAGAAGTTGGCAGCAGCAGCAGGAGCCCAAACATTACTTAAAAGAGACCCTGGGGTTGGCTTCAGGAGCCCAAAAATTGGATGAATCACACCCTGGAGTTGGCAGCAGCAGCAGGAGCCCAAATATTACTTTAAAGAGACCCTGGGGTTGGCTTCAGGAGCCCAAAAATTGGATGATTCACACCCTGGAGTTGGCAGCAGCAGCAGGAGCCCAAATATTACTTTAAAGAGACCCTGGGGTTGGCTTCAGGAGCCCAAAAATTGGATGAATCACACCCTGGAGTTGGCAGCAGCAGCAGCAGGAGCCCAAATATACACTGGAGTTGGCTTCAGGAGCCCAAAAATTGGATGAATCACACCCTGGAGTTGGCAGCAGCAGCAGCAGGAGCCCAAACATTACTTTAAAGAGACACTGGGGTTGGCTTCAGGAGCCCAAAAATTGGATGAATCACACCCTGGAGTTGGCAGCAGCAGGAGCCCAAATATTACTTTAAAGAGACCCTGGGGTTTGCTTCAGGAGCCCAAAAATTGGATGATTCACACCCTGGAGTTGGCAGCAGCAGCAGCAGGAGCCCAAATATACACTGGAGTTGGCTTTAGGAGCCCAAAAATTGGATGAATCACACCCTGGAGTTGGCAGCAGCAGCAGCAGGAGCCCAAATATTACTTTAAAGAGACCCTGGGGTTGGCTTCAGGAGCCCAAAAATTGGATGAATCACACCCTGGAGTTGGCAGAAGTTGGCAGTAGCAGCAGCAGGAGCCCAAATATTACTTTAAAGAGACCCTGGGGTTGGCTTCAGGAGCCCAAAAATTGGATGAATCACACCCTGGAGTTGGCAGAAGTTGGCAGTAGCAGCAGCAGGAGCCCAAATATTACTTTAAAGAGACCCTGGGGTTGGCTTCAGGAGCCCAAAAATTGGATGAATCACACCCTGGAGTTGGCAGCAGCAGCAGGAGCCCAAATATTACTTTAAAGAGACCCTGGGGTTGGCTTCAGGAGCCCAAAAATTGGATGAATCACACCCTGGAGTTGGCAGCAGCAGCAGCAGGAGCCCAAACATTACTTCAAAGAGACCCTGGGGTTGGCTTCAGGAGCCCAAAAATTGGATGAATCACACCCTGGAGTTGGCAGGAGTTGACAGCAGCAGCAGCAGGAGCCCAAACATTACTTTAAAGAGACCCTGGGGTTGGCAGTAGCAGGAGCCCAAAAATTGGATGAATCACACCCTGGAGTTGGCAGAAGTTGGCAGCAGCAGCAGGAGCCCAAACATTACTTAAAAGAGACACTGGGGTTGGCTTCAGGAGCCCAAAAATTGGATGAATCACACCCTGGAGTTGGCAGGAGTTGACAGCAGCAGCAGGAGCCCAAATATTACTTTAAAGAGACCCTGGGGTTGGCTTCAGGAGCCCAAAAATTGGATGAATCACACCCTGGAGTTGGCAGGAGTTGGCAGTAGCAGCAGCAGGAGCCCAAATATTACTTTAAAGAGACACTGGGGTTGGCTTCAGGAGCCCAAAAATTGGATGATTCACACCCTGGAGTTGGCAGCAGCAGTAGCCCAAATATACACTGGAGTTGGCTTCAGGAGCCCAAAAATTGGATGAATCACACCCTGAAGTTGGCAGCAGCAGCAGCAGGAGCCCAAACATTACTTTAAAGAGACACTGGGGTTGGCTTCAGGAGCCCAAAAATTGGATGAATCACACCCTGGAGTTGGCAGAAGTTGGCAGTAGCAGCAGCAGGAGCCCAAATATTACTTTAAAGAGACCCTGGGGTTGGCCTCAGGAGCCCAAAAATTGGATGAATCACACCCTGGAGTTGGCAGCAGCAGGAGCCCAAATATTACTTTAAAGAGACCCTGGGGTTTGCTTCAGGAGCCCAAAAATTGGATGATTCACACCCTGGAGTTGGCAGCAGCAGCAGCAGGAGCCCAAATATACACTGGAGTTGGCTTCAGGAGCCCAAATATTGGATGAATCACACCCTGGAGTTGGCAGCAGCAGCAGCAGGAGCCCAAATATTACTTTAAAGAGACCCTGGGGTTGGCTTCAGGAGCCCAAAAATTGGATGAATCACACCCTGGAGTTGGCAGAAGTTGGCAGTAGCAGCAGCAGGAGCCCAAATATTACTTTAAAGAGACCCTGGGGTTGGCCTCAGGAGCCCAAAAATTGGATGAATCACACCCTGGATTGGCAGCAGCAGGAGCCCAAATATTACTTTAACCCTTTAACCGCCAGCCTACCTTGAGATTTTGTCACCCTTTGTTGCCAGACCATTTTGCACTATTTTGCGCTCCACATGTTCAACTGTGATTTTTGAAGGGATTTCCCAGTATTTCCCTGGAAAATTATATATTGTTTTTTTCAGCACAGTCTGGGCTTTAACATGAAGTGTCTTGTTTGTAAGATTGTCAGTGTTTTTTAAATATTTTTGTGGAAAATATGTTAAAAAAAACCAAAAAAACATTTTTTTTACAATTTGTAGTGCGTTTTCTTAATAAAACATGCAAGTTATTTCAGGAAATCATATTGTGTGTAAAAGCCTTATTGCTCCCGATTGCAACAGTACCACATATGTATTGGTAGACACCCTTTCTTGCCCAGGAGACACGTAAAACTGAAAATAGCGACTGAGCCAATTTTGAAAGAAAACTCAACCATTTTGCTCTCCTTGCAGTTTTTCAACCAAAACACCACTTTTCAATTAAAATACCCCCCACAAACCACATGTTCCCTGAAAGTACACACCTCAAGCGTTCTAGGAGTACCAGGCTTGTTGTTGTAGCTGCAGCTTTCTGGACGCAAGCCTTCCCGAAACTCACTGGTTGTACCGGATTTCCCTAAAAAAATAGCAAAAATGCAGCATTAAGACCAAATTTTTCTATAAAAATCATGCGCTAACCAAAAAAAACTAATCAAATCTGAAATGGCAAGGTCCCCTGAACAGAACAATACCCAACATGCATAGCTACCTCCAAGGGTAAGGTTGCCAATTACCCCAAAGCAAAGCGTATGCATAACGGGCATTTCACTTGAAATTTCCTGCTCTGCAGACAAAGTGCGCACCTTGCGCTTTTTCAACCAAAACACCACTTTTCAATTAAAATACCCCCCACAAACCACATGTTCCCTGAAAGTACACACCTCAAGCGTTCTAGGCGTACCAGGCTTGTTGTTGTAGCTGCAGCTTTCTGGGCGCAAGCCTTCCCGAAACTCACTGGTTGTACCGGATTTCCCTAAAAAAATAGCAAAAATGCAGCATTAAGACCAAATTTTTCTATAAAAATCATGCGCTAACCAAAAAAAACTAATCAAATCTGAAATGGCAAGGTCTTCTGAACAGAACAATACCCAACATGCATAGCTACCTCCAAGGGTAGGGTTGCCAATTACCCCAAAGCAAAGCGTATGCATAACGGGCATTTCCATTGAAATTTCCTGCTCTGCAGACAAAGTGCGCACCTTGCGCTTTTTCAACAAAAACATCACTTTTCAATAAAAATACCCCCCACAAACCACATGTTCCCTGAAAGTACACACCTCAAGCGTTCTAGGCGTACCAGGCTTGTTGTTGTAGCTGCAGCTTTCTGGGCGCAAGCCTTCCCGAAACTCACTGGTTGTACTGGATTTCCCTAAAAAAATAGCAAAAATGCAGCATTAAGACCAATTTTTTCTATAAAAAACATGCGCTAACCAAAAAAAACTAATCAAATCTGAAATGGCAAGGTCTTCTGAACAGAACAATACCCAACATGCATAGCTACCTCCAAGGGTAGGGTTGCCAATTACCCCAAAGCAAAGCGTATGCATAACGGGCATTTCCATTGAAATTTCCTGCTCTGCAGACAAAGTGCGCACCTTGCGCTTTTTCAACAAAAACATCACTTTTCAATAAAAATACCCCCCACAAACCACATGTTCCCTGAAAGTACACACCTCAAGCGTTCTAGGCGTACCAGGCTTGTTGTTGTAGCTGCAGCTTTCTGGGCGCAAGCCTTCCCGAAACTCACTGGTTGTACTGGATTTCCCTAAAAAAATAGCAAAAATGCAGCATTAAGACCAATTTTTTCTATAAAAAACATGCGCTAACCAAAAAAAACTAATCAAATCTGAAATGGCAAGGTCTTCTGAACAGAACAATACCCAACATGCATAGCTACCTCCAAGGGTAGGGCTGCCAATTACCCCAAAGCAAAGCGTATGCATAACGGGCATTTCCATTGAAATTTCCTGCTCTGCAGACAAAGTGCGCACCTTGCGCTTTTTCAACCAAAACACCACTTTTCAATTAAAATACCCCCCACAAACCACATGTTCCCTGAAAGTACACACCTCAAGCGTTCTAGGCGTACCAGGCTTGTTGTTGTAGCTGCAGCTTTCTGGGCGCAAGCCTTCCCGAAACTCACTGGTTGTACCGGATTTCCCTAAAAAAATAGCAAAAATGCAGCATTAAGACCAAATTTTTCTATAAAAAACATGCGCTAACCAAAAAAAACTAATCAAATCTGAAATGGCAAGGTCCCCTGAACAGAACAATACCCAACATGCATAGCTACCTCCAAGGGTAGGGCTGCCAATTACCCCAAAGCAAAGCAAAGCGTATGCATAACGGGCATTTCCATTGAAATTTCCTGCTCTGCAGACAAAGTGCGCACCTTGCGCTTTTTCAACCAAAACATCACTTTTCATTAAAAATACCCCCCACAAACCACATGTTCCCTGAAAGTACACACCTCAAGCGTTCTAGGAGTACCAGGCTTGTTGTTGTAGCTGCAGCTTTCTGGACGCAAGCCTTCCTGAAACTCACTGGTTATACTGGTTGTTGTGGAGGTTGGTCTTCCCCTGGGGAAGGGCGCCGGAACCACCGAACTGGCCAGATTTACTTGTTGGTCATGGGGCACGGGCGCCCCTATGGGCATGCGCTCGGGAGCCCCGTGACCAAACTGAAAAAAAAAACCACACATATACACACACACTTCCTCTCCAAAATCAACATCTATTTTTTTTTAGTTTTTTTTAAATACCTTTTCTTCCGGGGTCTCTTCCTCAGCACTTCAGTCAGTCACACGTCCCTGACCCAGTAGGTGGGCGGAGTCCGGTGGCCTGCTCTCATGTCCCGCGCTGGCAATGCTCTTTAACCAATGGCTGAGGCGGGGCAGGCAGGGCGAGGAGGCCAATCAAGATGCCAGCTGTCAGAGCCGACCGAGATGGAGGCCAGGTGGGTGCGAGCGCGGCCGCCAGGGAGCACATGATCGCCTGGGGGTGACAGGATGGATGGCTGCATGGGAGGGTGATAGGATGGATGGATGGCGGCATGGGGGTGACAGGATGGATGGATGGCGGCATGGGGGTGACAGGATGGATGGATGGCGGCATGGGGGTGACAGGATGGATGGATGGATGGCGGCATGGGGGTGACAGGATGGATGGATGGATGGCGGCATGGGGGTGACAGGATGGATGGATGGATGGCGGCATGGGGGTGACAGGATGGATGGATGGATGGCGGCATGGGGGTGACAGGATGGATGGATGGATGGCGGCATGGGGGTGACAGGATGGATGGATGGATGGCGGCATGGGGGTGACAGGATGGATGGATGGATGGATGGCGGCATGGGGGTGACAGGATGGATGGATGGATGGCGGCATGGGGGTGACAGGATGGATGGATGGATGGCGGCATGGGGGTGACAGGATGGATGGATGGATGGCGGCATGGGGGTGACAGGATGGATGGATGGATGGCGGCATGGGGGTGACAGGATGGATGGATGGATGGATGGATGGATGGCGGCATGGGGGTGACAGGATGGATGGATGGATGGCGGCATGGGGGTGACAGGATGGATGGATGGATGGCGGCATGGGGGTGACAGGATGGATGGATGGATGGCGGCATGGGGGTGACAGGATGGATGGCGGCATGGGGGTGACAGGATGGATGGATGGATGGCGGCATGGGGGTGACAGGATGGATGGATGGATGGCGGCATGGGGGTGACAGGATGGATGGATGGATGGCGGCATGGGGGTGACTGGATGGATGGCGGCATGGGGGTGACTGGATGGATGGCGGCATGGGGGTGACTGGATGGATGGCGGCATGGGGGTGACTGGATGGATGGCGGCATGGGGGTGACTGGATGGATGGCGGCATGGGGGTGACTGGATGGATGGCGGCATGGGGGTGACTGGATGGATGGCGGCATGGGGGTGACTGGATGGATGGCGGCATGGGGGTGACTGGATGGATGGCGGCATGGGGGTGACTGGATGGATGGCGGCATGGGGGTGACTGGATGGATGGCGGCATGGGGGTGACTGGATGGATGGCGGCATGGGGGTGACTGGATGGATGGCGGCATGGGGGTGACAGGATGGATGGCGGCATGGGGGTGACAGGATGAATGGATGGCGGCATGGGGGTGACAGGATGAATGGATGGCTGCATGGGGGTGACAGGATGAATGGATGGCTGCATGGGGGTGACAGGATGAATGGATGGCTGCATGGGGGTGACAGGATGAATGGATGGCTGCATGGGGGTGACAGGATGAATGGATGGCTGCATGGGGGTGACAGGATGAATGGATGGCTGCATGGGGGTGACAGGATGAATGGATGGCTGCATGGGGGTGACAGGATGAATGGATGGCTGCATGGGGGTGACAGGATGAATGGATGGCTGCATGGGGGTGACAGGATGAATGGATGGCTGCATGGGGGTGACAGGATGAATGGATGGCTGCATGGGGGTGACAGGATGAATGGATGGCTGCATGGGGGGTGACAGGATGAATGGATGGATGGATGGATGGCAGCATTCCATAACGATCGCCTTTACCTGGCGGCGGCGACAGACAGATGATCAGCGGCGCGGGCGGGCGGGCGGGCGGGGGGGGGGGGGGGGCGGGCGATCGAGCGGGGGGGGGGGGGGTGGGCGATCGGGCGGGGGGGGGGGGCGGGCGATCGGGCGGGGGGGGTCGGGGATCGGTATTACTTACGGTTGCCCTGACCCCCTGGGCTCCGGAAAGGTTTCTGCTCCAGCGTCATCTGATGAGGTAAGCAGGGGGCGCCGGCTGATGACAGCTGCCGTGCGCCCCCTGCTGATTGGTCAGGGGAGCGATCGGGTGACTTGGTTCACACCCAGGTCACCTCCCCCTGACCCCTGGACTCCCTGCAAGCTGCTCCACAGCAACTGGCCCGCTGATGCCCCCCCGATGGCCCGGAAGGTAAGGGAACGCTAGCTACGTGAAATTCACGTAGCTGGCGTTTAACGACAGGAGAGGCAGCTACGTGAATTTTACGTAGCTGGCGCTAGAAGGGTTAAAGAGACCCTGGGGTTGGCCTCAGGAGCCCAAAAATTGGATGAATCACACCCTGGAGTTGGCAGCAGCAGCAGCAGGAGCCCAAACATTACTTTAAAGAGACACTGGGGTTGGCTTCAGGAGCCCAAAAATTGGATGAATCACACCCTGGAGTTGGCAGAAGTTGGCAGCAGCAGCAGCAGCAGGAGCCCAAATATTACTTTAAAGAGACCCTGGGGTTGGCCTCAGGAGCCTAAAAATTGGATGAATCACACCCTGGAGTTGGCAGCAGCAGCAGGAGCACAAACATTACTTTAAAGAGACCCTGGGGTTGGCCTCAGGAGCCAAAAATTGGATGAATCACACCCTGGAGTTGCAAGCAGCAGCAGGAGCCCAAACATTACTTTAAACAGACCCTGGGGTTGGCTTCAGGAGCCCAAAAATTGGATGAATCACACCCTGGAGTTGGTAGCAGCAGCAGCAGGAGCCCAAACATTACTTTAAAGAGACACTGGAGTTGGCTTCAGGAGCCCAAAAATTGGATGAATCACACCCTGGAGTTGGCAGAAGTTGGCAGCAGCAGCAGCAGGAGCCCAAATATTACTTTAAAGAGACCCTGGGGTTGGCCTCAGGAGCCCAAAAATTGGATGAATCACACCCTGGAGTTGGCAGCAGCAGCAGCAGGAGCCCAAATATACACTGGAGTTGCCTTCAGGAGCCCAAAAATTGGATGAATCACACACTGGAGTTGGCAGCAGCAGCAGCAGGAGCCCAAATATACACAGGAGTTGGCTTCAGGAGCCCAAAAATTGGATGAATCACACCCTGGAGTTGGCAGCAGCAGGAGCCCAAATATTACTTTAAAGAGACCCTGGGGTTGGCTTCAGGAGCCCAAAAATTGGATGAATCACACCCTGGAGTTGGCAGGAGTTGACAGCAGCAGCAGCAGGAGCCCAAACATTACTTTAAAGAGACCCTGGGGTTGGCTTCAGGAGCCCAAAAATTGGATGAATCACACCCTGGAGTTGGCAGAAGTTGGCAGCAGCAGCAGCAGGAGCCAAAATATTACTTTAAAGAGACCCTGGGGTTGGCCTCAGGAGCCCAAAAATTGGATGAATCACACCCTGGAGTTGGCAGCAGCAGGAGCCCAAATATTACTTTAAAGAGACCCTGGGGTTGGCTTCAGGAGCCCAAAAATTGGATGAATCACACCCTGGAGTTGGCAGGAGTTGACAGCAGCAGCAGGAGCCCAAATATTACTTTAAAGAGACCCGGGGGTTGGCTACAGGAGCCCGAAAATTGGATGAATCACACCCTGGAGTTGGCAGGAGTTGGCAGCAGCAGCAGCAGGAGCCCAAACATTACTTTAAAGAGACCCTGGGGTTGGCTTCAGGAGCCCAAAAATTGGATGAATCACACCCTGGAGTTGGCAGAAGTTGGCAGCAGCAGCAGGAGCCCAAACATTACTTAAAAGAGACACTGGGGTTGGCTTCAGGAGCCCAAAAATTGGATGAATCACACCCTGGAGTTGGCAGGAGTTGACAGCAGCAGCAGGAGCCCAAATATTACTTTAAAGAGACCCTGGGGTTGGCTTCAGGAGCCCAAATATTGGATGAATCACACCCTGGAGTTGGCAGGAGTTGGCAGTAGCAGCAGCAGGAGCCCAAATATTACTTTAAAGAGACACTGGGGTTGGCATCAGGAGCCCAAAAATTGGATGATTCACACCCTGGAGTTGGCAGCAGCAGCAGCAGTAGCCCAAATATACACTGGAGTTGGCTTCAGGAGCCCAAAAATTGGATGAATCACACCCTGGAGTTGGCAGCAGCAGCAGCAGGAGCCCAAATATTACTTTAAAGAGACACTGGGGTTGGCTTCAGGAGCCCAAAAATTGGATGAATCACACCCTGGAGTTGGCAGAAGTTGGCAGCAGCAGCAGCAGGAGCCCAAATATTACTTTAAAGAGACCCTGGGGTTGGCCTCAGGAGCCCAAAAATTGGATGAATCACACCCTGGAGTTGGCAGCAGCAGGAGCCCAAATATTACTTTAAAGAGACCCTGGGGTTGGCCTCAGGAGCCCAAAAATTGGATGAATCACACCCTGGAGTTGGCAGCAGCAGCAGCAGCAGCAGGAGCCCAAACATTACTTTAAAGAGACACTGGGGTTGGCTTCAGGAGCCCAAAAATTGGATGAATCACACCTTGGAGTTGGCAGAAGTTGGCAGCAGCAGCAGCAGCAGGAGCCCAAATATTACTTTAAAGAGACCCTGGGGTTGGCCTCAAGAGCCCAAAAATTGGATGAATCACACCCTGGAGTTGGCAGCAGCAGGAGCCCAAATATTACTTTAAAGAGACCCTGGGGTTGGCCTCAGGAGCCCAAAAATTGGATGAATCACACCCTGGAGTTGCAAGCAACAGCAGGAGCCCAAACATTACTTTAAACAGACCCTGGGGTTGGCTTCAGGAGCCCAAAAATTGGATGAATCACACCCTGGAGTTGGCAGCAGCAGCAGCAGGAGCCCAAACATTACTTTAAAGAGACACTGGAGTTGGCTTCAGGAGCCCAAAAATTGGATGAATCACACCCTGGAGTTGGCAGAAGTTGGCAGCAGCAGCAGCAGCAGGAGCCCAAATATTACTTTAAAGAGACCCTGGGGTTGGCCTCAGGAGCCCAAAAATTGGATGAATCACACCCTGGAGTTGGCAGCAGCAGCAGCAGCAGGAGCCCAAATATACACTGGAGTTGCCTTCAGGAGCCCAAAAATTGGATGAATCACACACTGGAGTTGGCAGCAGCTGCAGCAGGAGCCCAAATATACACAGGAGTTGGCTTCAGGAGCCCAAAAATTGGATGAATCACACCCTGGAGTTGGCAGCAGCAGGAGCCCAAATATTACTTTAAAGAGACCCTGGGGTTGGCTTCAGGAGCCCAAAAATTGGATGAATCACACCCTGGAGTTGGCAGGAGTTGACAGCAGCAGCAGCAGGAGCCCAAACATTACTTTAAAGAGACCCTGGGGTTGGCTTCAGGAGCCCAAAAATTGGATGAATCACACCCTGGAGTTGGCAGAAGTTGGCAGCAGCAGCAGCAGGAGCCCAAATATTACTTTAAAGAGACCCTGGGGTTGGCCTCAGGAGCCCAAAAATTGGATGAATCACACCCTGGAGTTGGCAGCAGCAGGAGCCCAAATATTACTTTAAAGAGACCCTGGGGTTGGCTTCAGGAGCCCAAAAATTGGATGAATCACACCCTGGAGTTAGCAGGAGTTGACAGCAGCAGCAGCAGGAGCCCAAACATTACTTTAAAGAGACCCTGGGGTTGGCTTCAGGAGCCCAAAAATTGGATGAATCACACCCTGGAGTTGGCAGGAGTTGGCAGTAGCAGCAGCAGGAGCCCAAATATTACTTTAAAGAGACACTGGGGTTGGCTTCAGGAGCCCAAAAATTGGATGATTCACACCCTGGAGTTGGCAGAAGTTGGCAGCAGCAGCAGCAGCAGGAGCCCAAATATTACTTTAAAGAGACCCTGGGGTTGGCCTCAGGAGCCCAAAAATTGGATGAATCACACACTGGAGTTGGCAGCAGCAGCAGCAGGAGCCCAAATATACACTGGAGTTGGCTTCAGGAGCCCAAAAATTGGATGAATCACACACTGGAGTTGGCAGCAGCAGCAGCAGGAGCCCAAATATACACTGGAGTTGGCTTCAGGAGCCCAAAAATTGGATGAATCACACCCTGGAGTTGGCAGCAGCAGGAGCCCAAATATTACTTTAAAGAGACCCTGGGGTTGGCTTCAGGAGCCCAAAAATTGGATGAATCACACCCTGGAGTTGGCAGGAGTTGACAGCAGCAGCAGCAGGAGCCCAAATATACACTGGAGTTGGCTTCAGGAGCCCAAAAATTGGATGAATCACACCCTGGAGTTGGCAGAAGTTGGCAGCAGCAGCAGCAGGAGCCCAAATATACACTGGAGTTGGCTTCAGGAGCCCAAAAATTGGATGAATCACACCCTGGAGTTGGCAGGAGTTGACAGCAGCAGCAGCAGGAGCCCAAATATACACTGGAGTTGGCTTCAGGAGCCCAAAAATTGGATGAATCACACCCTGGAGTTGGCAGGAGTTGACAGCAGCAGCAGCAGGAGCCCAAATATACACTGGAGTTGGCTTCAGGAGCCCAAAAATTGGATGAATCACACCCTGGAGTTGGCAGAAGTTGGCAGCAGCAGCAGCAGGAGCCCAAAAAATGGCCTAAAGACATAAATATGTTTTGCACCATTTGGAAAGTGTAAAACGTGGCACCATGCTGAATCTAGTCGCATGCATCAGGCATTGGTGGGTGGAAATCCTGGCTGATCCATCCCTGATTCATTTTGACAAAGGTGAGTCTCTCCACATTTTTAGTTGACAGACGAGTTCTCCTCGCCGTAACTATGGCCCCCGCCACACTAAACACCCGCTCAGATGGCACGCTACTTGCCGGGCAGGACAGCTTTTCCAGGGCTAGTTGCGGCCACAAATCAAGTTTGGCTGCCCAGAAGTCCAGCGGATCCTCAAGGTGTGTTGGCATGGTCATGTCAAAGTATGACATGACCTGCTGGTTGAGGTCCTGCTCCAGGTCTTCCTGCTGCTCATGAGTAGCCTCACTATGCGGGTGTAGAAAGCTACTCATTAGCGACTGAAGACTGAGGCTGCTGCTGCTGATGGAGCTTCTGCTGCTGCTCCTGCCAACCCCCCCAGCGGCCATGGCAGTGGAAGGTGAGCGCAGAGGTCCCCTCGAGTCAGACCTGCGAGAGTATGGACCATGGCGCAGATAGGCATCGGCCAACTGCCTACGTAGAATGTCTTTGTAGTAGTTGAGTTTGTCCTCCCTCTCGGTGGGTTTAAAAAATGCCCCCATTTTGTGCCGGAAGCGAGGGTCCAATAAGGTGGACAGCCAGAAGTCATCCGGCCGACAGATGGAAACAATTCTGGGGTCACTACGCAAGCACGTGAGCATGCTTCGTGCCATTTGCGCAAGTGACTCGGATGGACTACCTGTCTCCATCTCCACTGCATACTGCCACGGTGTGCCCGGGTCCTCTGTCTCGACTTCCTCAAAAACCTCTAGCTCCTCTGGCTGCTCCTGCTCCTCCTCTCCTGTCCGCTGACTAGATAAACCAGCCATTTCGCCAAGCCTAAACTGTATTTCGCTGGGCAACTCCTCCTCCTCCTCCTCCAGTTCAGCTCCAACGGGGTTCATGTGGCCGTAAGATGTAAACGCCATGTCTCCAGTGCCCTGACCAGCCATGGTTTCCAACATGTGCTGTAGTACATGAAGCAGTGGAATCACGTCGTTCATCCCGTAATCCTGCCGACTGACAAATAAAGTGGCATCCTCAAAGGGCCTGAGCAAACGGCAGGTGTCACGTATGAGCTGCCACTGGTTGACATTGAAGTTACACAGGGGAGTCCCCCTATCTGCTTGGATCATCAGGAAATCCGTGATGGCTTTTCTCTGTTCATATAATCG